>OX031008.1:130320236-131710263 GCA_943735925.1 Pollenia amentaria | reverse complement strand
GGGGGCGAGTCAGAATTTGTTTTTATATAATAACAATATATCGCTAGGACTCAGTACAAATGCAATTAATAGAATAGAGATCAATTAATCAAAAAAGATTAAAAATTTAAAAAAAGAATAGTGATCAAAACAAAAATTTTAACCAGCTTTTGCATAATTAAAAAAATCTTGCTGAGATGGAACTACTCTGAAACTTTGGAAGTAAGTATAAAATATCAAGTATGACCTGCAAGATCATTGATATTTTTGCAGCATCGCTCTTATGCTCAGAATCTCTAATGAATGATACAACATAGTAATACCAAGTTAAGGAGATTGCTTTCTTCGATATTCGATTAACCCTTTTAGGCTAAGCTATTGCAGAAGAAGAGATTTTTTTTGCATTGTTTATTTATTGAATCTTCATAATAATTATGAACTAACAATAATTAATCAAATCTTATTCTAATAAGTACGTTATTTTATGTACTACCGGTGCCGGACGAAAATGTTTCCCTTTACGATTCCCGTTCACATTTGTAGGTGTTTAGCTTTCTTCTAATCGGATGAGTCCTGCAGTATCTCTTCTCATTAAGCAAGTGTGGCTGCCATTATTTAAAATATTTCGAACTATTGGATTCGGATACAATTTTAGCTTCGGCAGCACTCATTTATGCTCGTTGGACAAAAAATTTGTTTAAAAACCTTTAATCTGACAAAATAATTAGTGTCGCATTTTTTTATAATAAATAAATGAATACATAGATTATCTAAAACTCTTAATAATTGATGGACCCACTGCTAAAAAATATTATAAAATAATTTTAACAAACATAATCTTAAATCATCACCACTGTGCAAAGTCTTATAGCAATAAACATGACATTTCCAAATGATATAATAGATATACATACATAGTTTTAAAGGTTATACATTTTTTATTTCAATTTTATATGACATTTAATGTAATTGTATCTGTTGTTTAATTAATAAACTTAAAAATTTAAGCGGATTTATACCTCCCCTCCTTACTCATCAAAAAATCTGCGTGACTTAAACAGGTTTGCGTCTGGTTTGACCTTTTTTTTTTGCTGTTTTTTGTTTTTTGTTAGTTCCTTTATATTTCATTTAATTATCACTTTGATTTGAAAGATTTTATTAATTAAGGTAAAAGTTAAACGAAACAATGAAAAAAACTAGATTTATATAAAATAGTGCTAAATTGTTATATATAGTTTTGTTTATAAAATAGTGTCTGCCTACTTTTTGTAGTTTTGTTGATGTTATTTAAACAGATTTCTACTTTTATTTAAAAAAAATGTTTACGTCAACAGCGGCTTAGGTTCATATAAAGAGTGCTCCAATATGAATACAAGATCAGATTTGCTATGGCAAAAAAAAAAAAAAAAAAAAAAAAAAAAAAAAAAAAAAAAAAAAAAAAACATTGGATAGATGACAGTTTAAGGTTAAGTTAAAAAGGGTGTCCAAAATAGAAATATCATTTTAATTCCAATAAAAAAAAAAGATTTTCCAGATTATTATTTTTTTTTTTTTTTTATTTTGGTTTATTACAAAAAGGTTCCGGTTAAAAATTATGCCGACCAAGTGATCCGCCCTACTGGTTCGACAGGCTCCCAACCTTTTACCAAAATTCTCAATCACGTTTTTTATCAAACTGTTGTCAATGGTTGATATCTGCTCGATAGTGTTGTGTTTAAGCTCTTGAACTATTGTGGGATTATTGCTGTAGTCTCGCGATTTCAAAAAACCCCACAATAAATTGTCTAAAGGTGTCAAATCGCACGATTTTGGTTGCCAATTCACTCTTTCTCTACGAGAAATAATGCGATATTCGAACTGTGTGGCAAGTGACACCATCCTGTTGAAACCACATATTCTCAACCCCTTTAAATGATCTCTACGATGCAAAATGTTGAATAATGTGGATCGTTTGATGTTTAATTGCTGTGAACGAAGACGAATGGAATTTTTTTTTGATCTTCTTCAACACTTCTGCTCACAGCTGCTACATTCCCAGTTAAACGACCACTACGTTGATAAATTCTGCTTCTGTAATCAGGAACGGATCCAATTTTAATACTGATATACCATAAAACGATATTTTTATACTTTTAAATTTAAATCAATCCAACTCTGCTAAGTAACATTTTTCGTTATTATTTTTACGGAAAAATTTCAGCCCATACATCTCACTATGTCAGGTTCAGGCTACGAATAAAGCCTATTACCCTGCCTGGTGAAAGATTATAAACATCAGTGGGGCTCCTAATTTGCCCGCCGAACAATTACTGCCTAGAAGTCCCCAAGGCGGGATAGCAGCAGAGCAGATGTTCTGACGTTTCATCATCCACCTCACAATATCTGCATACCTTGGTAATTGCATTACCCATTGTTAACTGGTGGTATCTAAAACCACAGTGCTCCGTAAATAGGCCAACAAGCAGTCTAAGCACCGTCTTCTCAAGCAGAAGTAGCTTAGCTACCCTGCCACGGGACAATGGCACAAATCTCCTGGACTGTCTTAATCCAGAAGTGGACGTCCATGTGTGAAGGAATTCACGCTTAGACCATTTTTGGAGCGTACCTCTACTATGTCCAACAGGGACATCGAGCGAGCGCCCCTATTTGCCAAGCAGTCAGCCCTTTTGTTGCCCGAATGGCTCTCATGGTCGGGTCCCAACACAACTTCAAGTCATTGTGTTTCCCTAACTCGTCCGGATATGTTAGACAGTCCATGACCACTTTGGACTTCACCTTTAAAGAAGATAGTGCTCTAAGAGCGGCTTGGATATCCGACATAATAAGCAATCTAAAGCCTTTTCCCCTCTCCTCAGACATTCTCTAGCGCATATGAGGATGGCGTAGATCTCCGCCTGAAAGATCGTAGGCTGTTTGCCCATTGGTAAGCCCCTTTGGAAACCCGGGCCCATGATACCCGCCCCAGTATCACCATTCGTCTGTTTCAAACCGTCGGTGAACTAGACCTGGTCCGCGCACTCGCGCCACCAAGAAAAAGTTCAATTACAAAAAATACTCGCAAAGTGTTCTTTAACCACTATATTATAAAAATCTCCTAATGATGTCTTGATATTAACACAAATTAAATTAACCTATCGATATTTTCTGTAATTTTTTCTGTCCGAATTCTCATAATCTCTTCGCCAAGCAATAATACACTGCGCAGGTTTATTCACTCCGCGGATGTTCACTACTTTCTGAGGGTAAATTTGACAATCTGACTTTTATTTAACCTTGAACCAATTTTTGAATGTTTGAAAACATTTCTATTATCTAAATAACTTAACAAATGTAGCCTTTTGCTGACTTTAATTTAATTTAATTGTTAACTCAAACGACATTTAACGTGGTCTTCACCGTCTTTTAAACAGCAGTCAATGCGACTTCTTTTGTTTGATTAAAATCTTCAGTACCGCAGTGAGTTGTGATTTCGAATTATTATTTAAAAGTGGCCAATAAACATTATTTGTTTGTTGTTAAATAAAACAATATTATAAAATAAAACAAATAATACCATTTTTAACACACTGATAGACAACAAAGTGTGAGTTAAATAAATAAAATTTATTTGTGCAAAAAGCATAGAAATATTGTTTTACAATATATTTTTGGCAAAGGAATTATGGTTTATATTGTTTTCGTAGTCGTCGCACAAGGGAACATAGTTTTTTTTTACAAAAAAAAAAAAATTGATTTAAAATTCACATCGTTAGCTAAAATGCAAAAAGGCATTACTAACAAAACATTTTCAAAATCGAGTTTTTGATTGATTATTATGAACGCCATTAAAATACATCATAATGCGATCAAAAATTACTCTTTTATTAACAAAAAACCTAGTGACGTAACAACAAGAGTGTTTATCTGCTTAAGGCAAAACAACGTAATTGCACATTTTTTTCTAACAAATTTAATGAAATCGTTTTATTTGAAACTTTTTTGAAGAATTCCATGCATGTTTTTCTGACGTAAGAAAAAACTTCGTTAAAAGTTTGTATAGTTTTAATTTCACAAAGTTTTTTGGTTCTCCTATAAAATTATATTTTTGTTAGTTACTCCTTTTTGCATTTTAGCTAACGATATGTACACTATGTTTACAGAAGCTTAATATTTCCCAATAAAAAATGTAGCTTCGAACGAAGCAGGTTTGTAAGGGAGAAACGTAAAAGTTTCGCTTACCATATCTCTTACGGAAGACATGAATTTTATATGGCGAGTTCCCACTTTGAAGCAATACATTTTTGACACAGAAAGCGCTTTATTCAGCGCAAATAAAAATTAGTGAACGTAACGATCAGCCTTGCACACTGAATTGTTTGTTACCGTTAGTCCTTAATATGCTCCCTTACAAACCTGCTTCGTGGTAAGGGAATGTCGTGGCTCTTCAAATTTTATATATTTAATAAATTAAACATTCGTTCACTTAGCATACTGCATCTCCGTATGTCTTATTGCGTAGCGAATAACTGTGTGCTTACTAACGATTCTATACGATTATATACTACTAAAAACGAGAGATCTTGATGATAGTGATCAGAAGTTAGAGCCAGAAATCTAGATTATTAAACATTGAAAGGAGAATGTACTTTACAGCAGAATCGACAACTGTAGGGGCCTCCCAAATTCCATTTATCCCAACCAGTTTTTCCTTTACTGCTTAAATTGTAAATAATTACATGAATTTGCTAGTTTGTCACTGTGTTGGTCAGTTGGTTAGTAATACACATGACAAGCCCCTCGTTAAAATATATTTTTTTTAATAGAGTTTTATTCGTTTAATTAAAAAACTTACAAATGTATGTTTTGAAAGCAAAAGTAATACAGTATGGACTTGAAAATGTGGATGTTTACATAGTTTTTTTATAACATTTAAACCCAAAACTTAGCAGAAGTTTTGTTAGTTTTAATACGCCTATTTTTTGTATATTGGATTATGGCAAAAGGAGGCAACTTATAGGTCGATTAGGAATAGCAACAAAACTGAAGTTGTGTTGACAGCAGCGAAATCAGGCAATGCCGCTGATGTTCAAATATAAAATGTTAAAGCTTTTTTTATATTTTAACATCAGCGGTGTTGCCTTATTTCGATACTGGCAACACAACTTCAGTTAAGTTGCCATCTGTAATCGACCCATTATACAAATAAAAGAGTACCACCTACTCAGCATAGAACCACGGCAGCCAGATTTGACGATTTATCGTAAGTTTGACGATTTTGCGGTCCAAAAAAGGCAATATGACGATTAGACTATTTATACTGTAAATAGCTTTTGTACTAATTAGCGTAAGTTTTTTTTTTGTATTTTTGTTTATTTCATTGCTAGTAATTGTCCCGTGTAAGCAGTGTTGCCAACTCTTCACCACTAAAAAGGGCAAAAAATTTAGTAAAAAAATGGCTAAAAAAAACTAAACATTATTTTCTTACAAAAACCGCATCGGTATTAATTAAAAACAATTACGTATATATAATATAATTTTAGTTACAATTAAATTAATATAACAAAATTCTTTGAATAACCAAAATTTAAATTATCGATAAAATAAATTATTTTTATTGTAAAAGTTATTTAAACCAAATTTTTAATATTTTATTCAGGCTAAAGTTCATTAAATTTAATTCTCATTAAATTATTTTTCTGAAGAAAGGAATTTTACAACATGAAATGAACATGTCCGTGAAAACCTGGGTTCAATTCCCAGCTCAGTACAGAATAAAAAATTATCAATAAATTTTAATTAATATCATGTTTTAAAATTCCTTTCTTCATAAAAATAATTTTATGAAAATTGAATTTAATAAACTTTAGTCTGAATAAAATATTACAAATTTGAATTAAAAACCACAAAGATTTTAATAAAATAAGTTAAACGTTACAACACAATTAATACAGCAAATTTTTAAAAGTTTTAAAGAAATTTGGCTAAATAAGAATGGCTAAATTGACTTTTTCATGGCTTAACGAGATGAAAAATGTCTTAATATAGCCACTCAATGGCTAAATTGGCAAAACTGCGTGCAAGCAGCTCATAATAAAAATATGAATAGCTTACGCTTGGGATTCTGGTAATAGAACCATTTTTCAAACATATTTTTTAAGCACTACAACCGAATTGCTGATGAGTAAAATCGGTGTTCATTTTCTCTTAATTTTCGCACTATTTTTATGAATAATTAAAGATCTTAGTGGAGCGACGTCTCTTATTCTAGATTCTCATATTTTTGTAGCATAAATGTTCGTATAAATGACCTCCTGAACAAAACTAGACAAGCAAAGTCATCTGTTAACACACTTCGAGAATTAACTTAACAAGATGTACTACCAAAATGTTTTTCAAATATTTTCCTATTTTCGATTTAAAAAAACTGAATTTTTGATATTTTAACAACGCTTCCCGCTCTTATTTATTTTTGTATGTAAAAGAAGTTAAAACTTGCATTTATAGTCAAAAACAGTGAGATTAATTGTTATATATTTATAGATGTCTCCAACAAAAACAAATGCAAAACATCTAAAAAAAAACTTTCAAAAACCAATAAAAGTTGGGTTATTTTACAACAATGATTTAATGATTTTGACGATTTAAGTAAGTCAATTTGACAATTTCGACGATTTTTATTTTGCAAAATTTGCCGATTTTCGACACATTTTATCTGGCTGCTATGCACAGAAAACCTGGAAAATGCCGATAGACTACCTCTTATAGATAACTAGACCAGTTGTTTGTAATCTATGAAGAATTAAATGCTCTTTTAACACCACCTAAGGAAAACACTTAAAGCCAGTAAAAGAAAGTCATCAGAACTGTAGGGTAATTATTATCGTTACACTGTACATTATCTAGGGTATTCATTGCATCGGTTAATCGCTCGATTAATTAACCGGGGTTTTGATTTAATCGTTTTTTTTTATTATTGATCGCTTAACCGATTAATAATTTTTTTTTTATAAATTAAGCAGTTTCAATAAATAAAAATACATAAATTATTTATTAGTAAAATAACAATAACAATAGAAAATAATTTAAAAACATAAAATATATATTTTTTAATTAATACATATTATGTTGTGAGATTATTATTAATTATTTTAGTATTAAGATCTCCTTATAAATATTTTTTTAGAAAAATCATTTTTTTAAATAAGTTTTGATGAAACTTGACTTGGAAAATTTTTTTCACTTATCGTAGATGTTGGAGAAATCGAAAGCAACCCATAATACAGAATTTCTAATTTCTCAGCCCTTTTCCTGGATTTCTATAAACATATAAAATCTTCCGTTAAGGCATTAGAGTCCTGTTTTAAGTTTTTAAAATTGTTAACTCTTCTAATTGTTTCGGTTAATTCTGTTAAAAGATTGATATGAGAAGAAACAAATATCTAAACACAAACATATAAAAAGTACGTGAAACAAAAAGCTGTTGACAGCAAACACTTAATTAAAATGAAGATCACTGAACACCTTCTGTTTGTATGTATCCCTTTCAGACCTGACTAGGGAGATCGATTATTCGACTTGCAACTATTCGAATAATACGAATAGTTGCTATTTTCGGTTTTAGTTCGAATACTTAAAAACACAAAAATCATATAAGTTTTTAAAATAAAACGTTAATTTGAATAAAAAGAAAACAATTTGCAAAGGTAATGAACCAACAAAATACATAGATATGACTTAGATCAGACCTAACAAATATTTTACGATAAAATCCAAGAAAAGTGGGGCCAGTAAATTTATCAAACTTTAGCTAAATTTTTAACAATTTTGTATTGATTTACTAAACTTTATTTGTAAGAAGATATTTGTATAGTGTAATTTAGAAACTGTTGAATGATATTTGATCTAGACAAACGTTTTGAAAAAGCAAATAAATAATAGGAATTTTATAAAGTTATTATTTGAAATATTCTCCCAAATTTATTTTGAATGAGTTTTTATTTGTTGGTGGTTAATCATGGGCATATAAATCAACAATATTTTTGAAAAGTTGCAAACAAAAACTCTTAGCCAGGATTATCTATTTTAAATTATTTTGTTTCAGCGTTATATATATAAATTTCTATAGAAACGAATAGTGAACTGCACATTCTTTTTGTGTAAAATATTTGTTGATTCGTCGACTACAATTTAAAACATTCCATGACATTGCTTGTATTCTTCATTTTTGTTTTTTAGTTCTTGGCATTTTAATAAATAAAACTGGTAGACATTTTTCCCATATGGTTGATTCCGCCGTAATGTTGTAGTTTTAAGCATGAAGAGATGCTAGAACTACTTAAGAGTTTTTAGTGCCTTTACGGGCATTTCGTCCTCGGCAACACAACGGGCTAATATTTCACCCAATGATTCATTTTTGGCAGCGTATTTTGGCAAAGTATTATTTGTCGTCTCATAAGAACTACTTCGAGTTAAGATTCTTTTGGATCACATTATTGTCAAGCATGTATAATAATTAAAGTTGATTAATAAGTCGTGACATGGAAGAACCTTTGTAACTTATCATTTTAGGGCACTTCAAGAACCTAACTTTGTCTTTTTAATCGCGTTCGAAAAAGATCTAGAGATAACCTTTATATAAAAATATATTTAATATTTAGAATACTCTTGCACAAATTACTATTTACTTTTTAACTGCACTCGTTTTTGTAGTATTTTGAATAGTTTTTGGTCTTTTTTTCTACAAGAACACACGCTTTTATAAGCGATTTGTATTTAGAGTGTTCATAATTTTTTTTGACCATTGTTACATTTTGTTTTGACATTTTTCATAAAAAGTTTAAGTTTGGCCAATATTTAATTAGAAAATACTTAAATTACGGGTACATCTACAACAAGAGTAAGGAAAATGTATATTAATTACACATTACTCAAATAACCGGTTTATTATACCAAAATAACCGGTTTATTCGATATTCGAAAAATGGGTATTTTAAAATAACCGACTTTGGCAAAGCTAAAATAACCGGTTAAATCCGGTCGAATAATAACCGTTCGATCTCTCTAGACCTGACGCTATAAACTATTGCGAATTTTGTCATAATTTTGGAATATATGGTCTTTATATCGTATTTAAATGTTTAGGTTTTACCATTTTTATATCCTTCGTTAAAATGTTTAGCCAAAACGCTTTTTTATTGCATAAAATGACTTTAATTGGCTTGAAACATTAAAATCTACAAATTTTTTCAGGTAAAATAAGCCCACTACACAATTTTTTTTTTTAACGATAAGTACTTTTTGAATTGAAAACAAAACTCTTAATTCAGCGGCTCCTTTTCACAAAACTGAAATGTGATTCGACAATTTCGCAATAATTCAAGAAACGTTAGAGCGAATAGCGGAATAATGTGAGAAACAAACATAGAGAACAATCAACGCCATCGATGCATGCCAGTCTATTTGACATTGGCCAGATAGAACCGAAAATATTGAGGCCGAAATCCACCCGCACAATCGATGCATCACGGTCTAAAAGGGGTATGAAAAAATATTTTCTAAAATATTTTTTGTATATGAGTGTTTCGTCTCAATAATTAAAAACACAAAAAATCATGTTATAATACTACAAGAAATTAAAAATTTTGTTACATGGGCTAATCGGTTAATCGACTGAAATAAACCGGTTTAATCGTTAATCAAAACTAGCCCATTTTACGTTAACCGTTCAGTTAATCGGGTAGTAGTTAATCGGATAACCGATAAACGGTTAACCGAATGAATACCCCAACATTATTTTATTTCTTTCTTGTATTCTTAATTACTATCTCTTGCAGTTTTATCTACATCGAAATTGTCAAGCATATTTGTCTTCAACTATTTGCATCTATTTACTTCCGTGTTTTTGTATTTACTGTTCAAAAAAGAAAAAAAATTGGTAAACCAACCATTTGTTGTTGATGTAATGGCTGTTGACAATAGTTAATATTTAAATATGCAAATAAATTGTGCAAAATTTGACAACAAATGTCAATATAACAAAATCTTACAAGATAAATTTCCTAAGGCGAAGTATTTTAATCATTCATCTCCCTAGACCGACAAGTCTTGAAGAGTTAAAATAAAAACGAACCATAAAAAATACAACAATCTTATTAAAACAACTGGAATTTAATCAAAATTTCTAGAGTCCTAGAAATATTCTACAGTAAATCTATTTCGCAAAATTGCTGAAAAAGAGATTTTTCTTCATAGTTGCTCTAAGAGAAAATTTGTATCAGAAATCTGTCCTTCACAGTTCCTGTGACGGAAATTTTTTACCAAAAGTCTGTCCGGCACAGTTGTTGTGAGATGACTTATAGCAATATGTAGTTTAACTTTTCTGTATTAAAACTAAACTTCTCTTAATATGTTTGCTTTGTTTATAAAAAGTTATATATATGAATATATACCCACATCACAATAGTGGAGCGATTATTATATAATACCCGAATATTCGTTTGTGCTGATGTGTGTGTTAAGGTACAAATCGACAACACAATATTATTGAGTACTTTATTGCTACTATTATTGTCGTTTTGCCCCACAATATTCATCAAGTTGCGTAATTAAAAAAATTTTTCTTTCAATATAAGTACGTAAAAGTAAACAAAAACAACGCACACATGGGCGTTTAGTACAATGTTGTCAACACATTACTTACTATATCTTTTTGCGCGCTATAAATCAAAAGACTTTGGATCTAATTCAACATATTGCGCAAACTACTAACACTATCAGCGATGCCAACTTAATGCTTTTGGCACTATTTTAAGTGCTTTTTTGATGCCTCAAATTTAAATCATGAGTTTTGGTGCCAAAATAAGAAAAGCACTGATTTACTAATTTTTATTACAAACGAAGTAAAATGAAGCAAATTGGAAATACTTACATTTTGTTGTTGTGCAAAAACACACATTTGCATCGTTTGCACATTTTGCACTACACATCGTGATTACCTTTATTGTTACAAAAGTAAATTTAGTTAGGAATTTGTTGCATTTAATAGTTATTTTGTATTTCTTAGTTACCTTCAGGGTTGTCGTTTAAAAAATTTTTATCCGACCAAAATTGTCTGCAAAACCTACAATAATCCTTGGAAACCGAATAAATTTTTAAAATATTTAAAAATAAATTTTTCGTTTTATAAAATTCAAAATGACCTACTATCATTTATCAAAAATTTTCAGGAGCAATTAGAAACTTAATAAAAAGTAAACTTTTGTGATATGCTGAACTCTAGACCGTACCTCCAAAAAAAGTTACTCCATCCACCCTCTAATATGAAGTATTTTTGCAAGGTTTAAAAAAAATTTTCTTTTTGCCGAACGTAGAGGTCGCCATTTTACATTTTTCGTTATATCTTAGACATTTAAAGTATGATATATCAATGTTTTTCCCTTAGGGGCCATTGACCTCAAGTATAACGTTTTAGTAGTTATCCACAAAATCTCTGTTTGCACAATCCTAATGTCAGAAAATTTAAGCTCGCAAGAAACTATTCAATTTAATTAGAAAATGAAAGCTCGCTAAAAATCATTACAGTTTTGCTAAGGAAGTATTTCTATAATTCCCTAAGGACAGTCGGCTTCTGTTGGAATTATCGAATTATGTACTTCCTTAGCAAAACTTTAATAGTTTCTTGCGAGCGCTAATTTTCTGACATAAGGGTGGTACGAACAGAGATGTGGTGGATAAATACTAGAACGAGAACGAGATATTGCAACTGTATTGCCAGTACTGGCAAATGTAAACACCGTGTTAGGCTGATATCAGAATGGCCGCTAGATACTATAATATAAGATGGCGCTACATGGCGCTAGAAACCACTGCTTATCTTTTTCTTATGCATTTGATTAAAGGATGTCAGAGTGAGAGCGAAACTTAATGCGAGTTTGTGCAACAAAGCAGGTTGAGTAATTGTTTCTAGCACGTTGTAGTCTCTTCTCTTTTGTTTATGTTTTTCTGTCAAGGCTTTTTCATTTTTTCCTTTTTGAGTATTTAAAAAATGGGTTAATTATTCCTTTAATTTGTGTATTTGTGACATAGATGGGGGCAGTGCACTAATTTTACAGCTTCAACTCGCAGCTAGGGATAGTACAAAATTATTGCAATCATTTTGTTGATGTTGAGTGATGGATTGAAAATTAGCAGCCTCACTAAACATGAGTGTTAGTGATGTTAAAAAACGTTGCAACTCAAAAAAAAAAAAAAAAAATAGTTTGATTTAAGAAAAAGCAATCATAAGTTTATTGCAACTTTGTTGTTCTTCACTCATTTGAGTGCAACTTGAAATTTTGCACTAAATTTACAAACAAAAAACTTATTTTTCAAGATTAAAGCCAATAATTATTCCGTTATTGACAAAATTCCATGTTGTTTAATTTCCTTTGCTTCTGCATATCATCCATCACAAGAATCAAAAACTATGCGCATACAAAATTAAATTTTAGTGAGAGTTGGTTTATATGCAGCTTTTTTGATTGCAAGTTCAAATTTTGCACTATTTGAATTGAGTGCAGATTTTTGCATTCAATCTTCGGTTATTGACAGTGAAAAAATTTCCAATATCACAAAACTTTTTTAGTGGTAGTTAAAAAAATACCAATCATCACTAAAGCTGGTAAAAAAGAGTGCAAACTAATTTTATTGCAGTTTTATTTAGTGATACAAATCTTTAAAATTTGTGGTGTCATTAATTTAACAAAAAAATCTAACATTTTTGGTTTCATTTATTAAACAAAAAAAAAAATTAATAAATAGTTCTTTGAAGATAATAAAATTATGCTTATTAAAAATAAAATATTAGTTCTCTAAAGCAAATTTGTACATAAAATATGTCAGTGCGCACTGATTTTCAAAGTTTTACTATAGGAAATTTTTTATTATACTCTTCAATACACTGCCGCGCTAAGAAAAAAAGTCTGTCATATTCACTTACTGCATTTTTTTTTTAATTTTGATGGCAATAGCTTCCTATGATTAAAACTATTTGTCTAACATTAAAAAGTTCATAAGAAGACGCAAATATACAAAATTTAAATTTTCTCTGATTTTCATTTTTGCACTGTACTCCCCTTTACTAAGCACTGCAGGACAGTTGGAAAGGGTATATATATAACTTTGTCATTGCGTTTGTAATTTTTACAATATTGATGTAAGACCATATAAAGTAAACATATTATGGGAGTAGCGAAGTTGATTTGACGATATCCGTGCTTTATCGAAATGTTGGAATAATAAAATAAATGTTAAAGATTTTTTATATAAAAAGGAAAACCAAAAGCTCAATAAATTATACAACAATTTAATTATATAAATACAGTGTGCCGATGATTAAAAACGTAACATTTAAAATTTTTTTTTCACCTTAAAGTTGTCCTGTAGATAAATAATGATTTATTCTAAAAAATTTATTATTATTTTTAAGTGCTATTGGGTATACATTTTAAAGTAATTATTTAATTTCAGCTTACGTTTTCCCTGACATTCTTATAAACAAATTTTTTCGAACTGATCTGATGGCATCTACTTGCTGCTCTGCATTTAACAGGGCCATCATCTAAATGTCACTTCAATTGGTTTTTATTTTTTAAGCATTTAACATTTATTTAACTGTAGTCATCTACCTCTGAGTTGATATGTGCGAAGTCGGATGCATAAATATTCATATTTTGATTTATTTACACATTTTAACTATGCAAGGTTTTGAAAAAACCACACACACCCGATTCAGAAAGAATTGCCAGACTCGTATGCGTTTTTAAATTTTTTGCAAATGCGGTAAACTTTTGTTGCTAAAAAAGAAAAATGGGCAAGAACTATATTTGCATTTTAAATACAAATAAGACTTGACATTTTGACACTTTTATTTCAGCGGCTTAGTAACATTAAACATCAATCTAAATAAGTAAAAATATAAATTTGAGGATATAAAAAAACTTTGCTAATTTCCCCTGCAATGGATCAAAATAAGCTCAATTTGTGATTACTTCTGCTTTTGCGAGAAACTTGACGTTTTATATACTTAAAATTTGACTATTGTAAATATCCATTTAACCCTTTCACTACCATGGTGGTCATGTATCCCAGGCGCAATTGAAAAATCGTCAGAACTACAATTCACGCTCTACTTAAATAAAATCATGTCCCATTGGTAGTTTTAAGCGTTTTCTACACATTATTAGCTCTTTTGAGTGTGTTAAGTGAGTACATTGTTTATTACAATTATTTGGCGGCCACCTCTATTGGATGCTCACGCGGTTTCCAATTTTTTAGAGCGAATAAGTGAATAAGCGAATAAATAATAAAGGGGTTTTAAGTTATAATAAACTCTAATATTTGAAGTAATAGATCCCACTCGCTGGTTTTGTTTTACCCACATTATTGGGATACATTATCCCATTGGTATACATTTGTAAAATCTTTGATCATTCACATTTTCATACAAAAATCTATTTTTTCTCGAATACTCGTATCTTTGTAATTAAGTATTTAAATGGAAAAATAAGCAAAATCTGTGATCACTCATGTTTTCATACAAAAATCGATTTTTTTTATGAAAAACTTAAAAAATTTTAATCTTGAATATCTTCGTAATTAAGCGTTTAAATGGAAAACTGAGCGAAATCTGTAATCACTCACATTTCATACAAAAATCCATTTTTAATATGAAGAACTTAAAAAATTAAAATCTTGAATATCTCTGTAATTAAGCGTTTAAATGGAAACATAAGCGAAATCTGTTATCACTCATACTTCCATACAAAAATCGATGTTCAATATGAAAATTTAACAAAAACTTTAATCTTAAATATCTACGTAATTAAGCGTTTAAATGGAAAAATAAGCGAAATCTGCGATCACTCACGTTTTCATATAAAAATCCATTTTTCATATGACAATTTAAAAAAAAACTTTAATCTTTAATATCTTCGTAATTAAGCGTTTAAATGGAAAAATAAGCGAAATCTGTGATCACTCACGTTTTCATACAAAAATTCATTTTTCATATGAAAATTAAAAAAAAACTTTAATCTTAAATATCTACGTAATTAAGCGTTTAAATGGAAAAATAAGCGAAATCTGTGATCACTCACGTTTTCATACAAAAATCCATTTTTCATATGACAATTTAAAAAAAACTTTAATCTTTAATATCTTCGTAATTAAGCGTTTAAATGGAAAAATAAGCGAAATCTGTGATCACTTACATTTCCATACAAAAATCGATTTTCCATATGGAAATATCAAAAAAAACTTTAATCTTTAATATCTTCGTAATTAAGCGTTTAAATGGAAAAAAAGCGAAATCTGTGATCACTTACATTTCCATACAAAAATCGTTTTTTCATATGGAAATATCAAAAAAACTTTAATCTTTAATATCTTCGTTATTAAGCGTTTAAATGGAAAAATAAGCGAAATCTGTAATCAATCACATTTCCACACAAAAATTGGTTTTCCATATGGAAATATCAAAAAAACTTTAATCTTTAATATCTTCGTTATTAAGCGTTTAAATGGAAAAATAAGCGAAATCTGTGATCATACAAAAATCGATTTTCCATATGGAAATATCAAAAAAAACTTTAATCTTTAATATCTTCGTTATTAAGCGTTTAAATGGAAAAATAAGCGAAATCTGTGATCAATCACATTTCCACACAAAAATTGGTTTTCCATATGGAAATATCAAAAAAACTTTAATCTGTAATATCTTCGTTATTAAGCGTTTAAATGGAAAAATAAGCGAAATCTGTGATCACTCACATTTTCATACAAAAATCGATTTTCAATATGGAAATATCAAAAAAACTTTAATCTTTAATATCTTCGTAATTAAGCGTTTAAATGGAAAAATAAGAGAAATCTGTTATCACTCACATTTCCATACAAAAATGTATTTTCCATATGGAAATATCAAAAAAACTTTTATCTTTAATATCTTCGTAATTAAGCGTTTAAATGGAAAAATAAGCAAAATCTGTGATCACTCACATTTCCATACAAAAATCGATTTTCCATATGGAAATATCAAAAAAACTTTAATCTTTAATATCTTCGTTATTAAGCGTTTAAATGGAAAAATAAGCGAAATCTATGATCAATCACATTTCCACACAAAAATTGGTTTTCCATATGGAAATATCAAAAAAACTTTTATCTTTAATATCTTCGTTATTAAGCGTTTAAATGGAAAAATAAGCAAAATCTGTGATCACTCACATTTCCATACAAAAATCGATTTTCCATATGGAAATATCAAAAAAACTTTAATCTTTAATATCTTCGTTATTAAGCGTTTAAATGGAAAAATAAGCGAAATCTGTGATCACTCACATTTCCATACAAAAATCGATTTTCAATATGGAACTATCAAAAAACTTTAATCTTTAATATCTTCGTTATTAAGCGTTTAAATGGAAAAAGCGAAATCTGTGATCACTCACATTTTCATACAAAAATCGGTTTTCCATATCGAAATATCAAAAAAACTTTAATCTTTAATATCTTCGTTATTAAGCGTTTAAATGGAAAAAGCGAAATCTGTGATCACTCACATTTCCATACAAAAATAAATTTTCAAGATGGAAATATCAAAGAAACTTTAATTTTTAATATCTTCGCAATTAAGCGTTTAAACGAAAAAATAAGCGAAATCTGTGATCACTCACATTTCCATACAAAAATCGATTTTCAATATGGAAATATCAAAAAAACTTTAATTTTTAATATCTTCGTTATAAAGCGTTTAAATGGAAAAATAAGCGAAATCTGTGATCACTCACATTTCCATACAAAAATCGATTTTCAATATGGAAATATCAAAAAAACTTTAATCTTAATATCTTCGTTATTAAGCGTTTAAATGGAAAAAGCGAAATCTGCGATCACTCACATTTCCATACAAAAATCGATTTTCCATATGGAAATATCAAAAAAACTTTAATCTTTAATATCTTCGTAATTAAGCGTTTAAATGGAAAAATAAGAGAAATCTGTTATCACTCACATTTCCATACAAAAATGTATTTTCCATATGGAAATATCAAAAAAACTTTAATTTTTAATATCTTCGTTATTAAGCGTTTAAATGGAAAAATAAGCGAAATCTGTGATCACTCACATTTCCATACAAAAATCGATTTTCCATATGGAAATATCAAAAAAAACTTTAATCTTTAATATCTTCGTAATTAAGCGTTTAAATGGAAAAATAAGAGAAATCTGTTATCACTCACATTTCCATACAAAAATGTATTTTCCATATGGAAATATCAAAAAAACTTCAATCTTTAATATCTTCGTTATTAGGCGTTTAAACTTTAATCTTTAATATCTTCGTAATTAACGGTTTAAATGGAAAAATAAACGAAATCTGTGATTACTCACATTTTCATACAAAAATCGATTTTCCATATGGAAATATCAAAAAAACTTCAATCTTTAATATCTTCGTTATTAAGCGTTTAAATGGAAAAATAAGCAAACTCTGTGATCACCCACATTTCCATACAAAAATCGATTTTCCATATGGAAATATCCAAAAAACTTTAATCTTTAATATCTTCGTTATTAAGCGTTTAAATGGAAAAAAGACAAAATCTGTGATTACTCACATTTCCATACAAAAATCGATTTTCCATATGGAAATATCCAAAAAACTTTAATCTTTAATATCTTCGTTATTAAGCGTTTAAACTTTAATCTTTAATATCTTCGTAATTAACGGTTTAAATGGAAAAATAAACGAAATCTGTGATTACTCACATTTTCATACAAAAATCGATTTTCCATACAAAAATCGATTTTCCATATGGAAATATCCAATAAACTTTAATCTTTAATATCTTCGTAATTAAGCGTTTAAATGGAAAAATAAGCGAAATCTGTGATCACTCACATTTCCATACAAAAATTGATTTTCCATATGGAAATATCAAAAAAACTTCAATCTTTAATATCTTCGTTTTATAAGCGTTTTAATGGAAAAATAAGCGAAATCTGTGATCACTCACATTTCCATACAAAAATCGATTTTCCATACGGAAATATAAAAAAAACTTTAATCTTTAATATCTTCGTAATTAAGCGTTTAAATGGAAAAATAAGCGAAATCTGTGATTACTCACATTTCCATACAAAAATCGATTTTCCATACGGAAATATAAAAAAAACTTTAATCTTTAATATCTTCGTTTTTAAGCGTTTTAATGGAAAAATAAGCGAAATCTGTGATTACTCACATTTCCATACAAAAATCGATTTTCCATACGGAAATATAAAAAAAACTTTAATCTTTAATATCTTCGTTTTTAAGCGTTTTAATGGAAAAATAAGCGAAATCTGTGATCACTTACATTTCCATACAAAAATCGATTTTCCATACGGAAATATAAAAAAAACTTTAATCTTTAATATCTTCGTAATTAAGCGTTTAAATGGAAAAATAAGCGAAATTTGTGATCACTCACATTTCCATACAAAAATCGATTTTCCATATGGAAATATCAAAAAAACTTTTATCTTTAATATCTTCGTAATTAAGCGTTTAAATGAAAAAATAAGCGAAATTTGTGATCACTCACATTTCCATACAAAAATCGATTTTCCATACGGAAATATAAAAAAAACTTTAATTTTTAATATCTTCGTTTTTAAGCGTTTTAATGGAAAAATAAGCGAAATCTGTGATCACTCACATTTACATAAAAAAATCGATTTTCCATATGGAAATATCAAAAAACCTTAGCCTTTAATATCTTCGTAATTAAGCGTTTATATGGAAAAATAAGCAAAATCTGTGATCACTCACATTTCCATACAAAAATCGATTTTCCATACGGAAATATAAAAAAAACATTACTCTTTAATATCTTCGTTTTAAGCATTTTAATGGAAAAATAAGCGAAATCTGTGATCACTCACATTTCCATACAAAAATCGATTTTCCATATGGAAATATCCAAAAAACTTTAATCTGTAATATCTCTGTTATTTAGCGTTTAAATGAAAAAAAGCGAAATCTGTGATTACTCACATTTTCATACAAAAATCGATTTTCCATATGGAAATATCAAAAAAACTTCAATCTTTAATATCTTCGCAATTAAGCGTTTAAGCTTTAATCTTTAATATCTTCGTTATTAAGCGTTTAAATGGAAAAATAAGCGAAATCTGTGATTACTCACATTTCCATACAAAAATCGATTTTCCATATGGAAATATCAAAAAAACTTTAATATTTAATATCTTCGTAATTAAGCGTTTAAATGGAAAAGTAAGCGAAATCTGTGATCACTCACATTTCCATACAAAAATCGATTTTCCATATGGAAATATCAAAAACTTTAATCTTTAATATCTTCGTTATTAAGCGTTTAAATGGAAAAATAAGCGAAATCTGTGATTACTCACATTTTCATACAAAAATCGATTTTCCATATGGAAATATCAAAAAAACTTCAATCTTTAATATCTTCGTTATTAAGCGTTTAAATGGAAAAATAAGCGAAATCTGTGATTACCCACATTTTCATACAAAAATCGATTTTCCATATGGAAATATCAAAAAACTTTAATCTTTAATATCTTCGTTATTAAGCGTTTAAACTTTAATCTTTAATATCTTCGTAATTAACGGTTTAAATGGAAAAATAAGCGAAATCTGTGATCACTCACATTTCCATACAAAAATCGATTTTCCATACGGAAATATAAAAAAAACTTTAATCTTTAATATCTTCGTTTTTAAGCGTTTTAATGGAAAAATAAGCGAAATCTGTGATCACTCACATTTCCATACAAAAAACGATTTTCCATATGGAAATATCAAAAAACTTTAATCTTTAATATCTTCGTTATTAAGCGTTTAAATGGAAAAACAAGCAAAATCTGTCATTACTCACAAAAATCACATACAAAAATCGATTTTCCATATGAAAATATCAAAAAACTTTAATCTTTAATATCTTCGTTATTAAGCGTTTAAATGGAAAAATAAGCGAAATCTGTGATTACTCACATTTTCATACAAAAATCGATTTTCCATATGGAAATATCAAAAAAACTTCAATCTTTAATATCTTCGCAATTAAGCGTTTAAACTTTAATCTTTAATATCTTCGTAATTAACGGTTTAAATGGAAAAATAAGCAAAATCTGTGCTCACTCACATTTTCATACAAAAATCGATTTTCCATACGGAAATATAAAGAAACTTTAATCTTTAATATCTTCGTTTTTAAGCGTTTTAATGGAAAAATAAGCGAAATCTGTGATCACTCACATTTCCATACAAAATTCGATTTTCCATATGGAAATATCAAAAAAACTTTAATCTTTAATATCTTCGTTATTAAGCGTTTAAATGGAAAAATAATCGAAATCTGTGATTACTCACATTTTCATACAAAAATCGATTTTCCATATGAAAATATCAAAAAAACTTTAATCTTTAATATCTTCGTAATTAAGCGTTTAAATGGAAAAATAATCGAAATCTGTCAACACTCACATTTCCATACAAAAATCGATTTTCCATATGGAAATATCAAAAAAACTTCAATCTTTAATATCTTCGCAATTAAACGTTTAAACTTTAATCTTTAATATCTTCGTAATTAACGGTTTAAATGGAAAAATAAGCAAAATCTGTGCTCACTCACATTTCCATACAAAAATCGATTTTCCATACGGAAATATAAAAAAACTTTAATCTTTAATATCTTCGTTTTTAAGCGTTTTAATGGAAAAATAAGCGAAATCTGTGATCACTCACATTTTCATACAAAAATCGATTTTCCATATGGAAATATCAAAAAACTTTAATCTTTAATATCTTCGTTATTAAGCGTTTAAATGGAAAAATAAGCGAAATCTGTGATTACTCACCTTTTCATACAAAAATCGATTTTCCATATGGAAATATCAAAAAACTTTAATCTTTAATATCTTCGTTATTAAGCGTTTAAACTTTAATCTTTAATATCTTCGTAATTAACGGTTTAAATGGAAAAATAAACGAAATCTGTGATCACTCACATTTCCATACAAAAATCGATTTTCCATATGGAAATATCAAAAAAACTTCAATCTTTAATATCTTCGTTATTAGGCGTTTAAACTTTAATCTTTAATATCTTCGTAATTAACGGTTTAAATGGAAAAATAAACGAAATCTGTGATTACTCACATTTTCATACAAAAATCGATTTTCCATATGGAAATATCCAAAAAACTTCAATCTTTAATATCTTCGTTATTAAGCGTTTAAATGGAAAAATAAGCAAACTCTGTGATCACTCACATTTCCATACAAAAATCGATTTTCCATATGGAAATATCCAAAAAACTTTAATCTTTAATATCTTCGTTATTAAGCGTTTAAATGGAAAAAAGACAAAATCTGTGATTACTCACATTTCCATACAAAAATCGATTTTCCATATGGAAATATCCAAAAAACTTTAATCTTTAATACCTTCGTTATTAAGCGTTTAAACTTTAATCTTTAATATCTTCGTAATTAACGGTTTAAATGGAAAAATAAACGAAATCTGTGATTACTCACATTTTCATACAAAAATCGATTTTCCATACAAAAATCGATTTTCCATATGGAAATATCCAATAAACTTTAATCTTTAATATCTTCGTAATTAAGCGTTTAAATGGAAAAATAAGCGAAATCTGTGATTACTCACATTTTCATACAAAAATCGATTTTCCATATGGAAATATCAAAAAAACTTCAATCTTTAATATCTTCGTTATTAAGCGTTTAAACTTTAATCTTTAATATCTTCGTTATTATGCGTTTAAATGGAAAAATAAACGAAATCTGTGATTACTCACATTTCCATACAAAAATCGATTTTCCATATGGAAATATCAAAAAAACTTCAATCTTTAATATCTTCGTTATTAAGCGTTTAAACTTTAATCTTTAATATCTTCGTTTTTATGCGTTTAAATGGAAAAATAAACGAAATCTGTGATCACTCACATTTCCATACAAAAATCGATTTTCCATATGGAAATATCAAAAAAACTTCAATCTTTAATATCTTCGTTATTAAGCGTTTAAACTTTAATCTTTAATATCTTCGTTATTATGCGTTTAAATGGAAAAATAAACGAAATCTGTGATCACTCACATTTCCATACAAAAATCGATTTTCCATATGGAAATATCAAAAAAACTTTAATCTTTAATATCTTCGTTTAAATGGAAAAATAAGCGAAATCTGTGATCACTCACATTTCCATACAAAAATTGATTTTCCATATGGAAATATCAAAAAAACTTTAATCTTTAATATCTTCGTTTAAATGGAAAAATAAGCGAAATCTGTGATCACTCACATTTTCATACAAAAATCGATTTTCCATATGGAAATATCAAAAAAACTTTAATCTTTAATATCTTCGCAATTAAGCGTTTAAGCTTTAATCTTTAATATCTTCGTTATTAAGCGTTTAAATGGAAAAATAAGCGAAATCTGTGATCACTCACATTTCCATACAAAAATTGATTTTCCATATGGAAATATCAAAAAAACTTTAATCTTTAATATCTTCGTTTAAATGGAAAAATAAGCGAAATCTGTGATCACTCACATTTTCATACAAAAATCGATTTTCCATATGGAAATATCAAAAAAACTTCAATCTTTAATATCTTCGCAATTAAGCGTTTAAGCTTTAATCTTTAATATCTTCGTTATTAAGCGTTTAAATGGAAAAATAAGCGAAATCTGTGATCACTCACATTTGCATACAAAAATTGATTTTCCATATGGAAATATCAAAAAAATAAGCGAAATCTGTGATTACTCACCTTTTCATACAAAAATCGATTTTCCATATGGAAATATCAAAAAACTTTAATCTTTAATATCTTCGTTATTAAGCGTTTAAACTTTAATCTTTAATATCTTCGTAATTAACGGTTTAAATGGGAAAATAAACGAAATCTGTGACCACTCACATTTCCCTACAAAAATCGATTTTCCATATGGAAATATCAAAAAAACTTCAATCTTTAATATCTTCGTTATTAGGCGTTTAAACTTTAATCTTCAATATCTTCGTAATTAACGGTTTAAATGGAAAAATAAACGAAATCTGTGATTACTCACATTTTCATACAAAAATCGATTTTCCATATGGAAATATCAAAAAAACTTCAATCTTTAATATCTTCGTTATTAAGCGTTTAAATGGAAAAATAAGCAAACTCTGTGATCACTCACATTTCCATACAAAAATCGATTTTCCATATGGAAATATCCAAAAAACTTTAATCTTTAATATCTTCGTTATTAAGCGTTTAAATGGAAAAAAGACAAAATCTGTGATTACTCACATTTCCATACAAAAATCGATTTTCCATATGGAAATATCCAAAAAACTTTAATCTTTAATATCTTCGTTATTAAGCGTTTAAACTTTAATCTTTAATATCTTCGTAATTAACGGTTTAAATGGAAAAATAAACGAAATCTGTGATTACTCACATTTTCATACAAAAATCGATTTTCCATACAAAAATCGATTTTCCATACAAAAATCGATTTTCCATATGGAAATATCAAAAAAACTTCAATCTTTAATATCTTCGTTATTCAGCGTTTAAACTTTAATCTTTAATATCTTCGTTATTATGCGTTTAAATGGAAAAATAAACGAAATCTGTGATCAGTCACATTTCCATACAAAAATCGATTTTCCATATGGAAATATCAAAAAAACTTCAATCTTTAATATCTTCGTTATTAAGCGTTTAAACTTTAATCTTTAATATCTTCGTTATTATGCGTTTAAATGGAAAAATAAGCGAAATCTGTGATTACTCACATTTCCATACAAAAATCGATTTTCCATATGGAAATATCAAAAAAACTTCAATCTTTAATATCTTCGTTATTAAGCGTTTAAACTTTAATCTTTAATATCTTCGTTATTATGCGTTTAAATGGAAAAATAAACGAAATCTGTGATCACTCACATTTCCATACAAAAATCGATTTTCCATATGGAAATATCAAAAAAACTTTAATCTTTAATATCTTCGTTTAAATGGAAAAATAAGCGAAATCTGTGATCACTCACATTTCCATACAAAAATTGATTTTCCATATGGAAATATCAAAAAAACTTTAATCTTTAATATCTTCGTTTAAATGGAAAAATAAGCGAAATCTGTGATCACTCACATTTTCATACAAAAATCGATTTTCCATATGGAAATATCAAAAAAACTTCAATCTTTAATATCTTCGCAATTAAGCGTTTAAGCTTTAATCTTTAATATCTTCGTTATTAAGCGTTTAAATGGAAAAATAAGCGAAATCTGTGATCACTCACATTTCCATACAAAAATGGATTTTCCATATGGAAATATCAAAAAAACTTTAATCTTTAATATCTTCGTTTAAATGGAAAAATAAGCGAAATCTGTGATCACTCACATTTTCATACAAAAATCGATTTTCCATATGGAAATATCAAAAAAACTTCAATCTTTAATATCTTCGCAATTAAGCGTTTAAGCTTTAATCTTTAATATCTTCGTTATTAAGCGTTTAAATG
Source organism: Pollenia amentaria (assembly GCA_943735925.1). Taxonomy (NCBI): domain Eukaryota; kingdom Metazoa; phylum Arthropoda; class Insecta; order Diptera; family Polleniidae; genus Pollenia; species Pollenia amentaria. The sequence continues at coordinate 131,685,672 of OX031008.1, read as the reverse complement.
GAAAAATAAGCGAAATCTGTGATCACTCACATTTCCATACAAAAATTGATTTTCCATATGGAAATATCAAAAAACTTTAATCTTTTAAATCTTCATAATTAAGCGTTTAAATGGAAAAATAAGCGAAATCTGTGATCACTCACATTTCCATACAAAAATCGATTTTCCATATGGAAATATCAAAAAACTTTAATCTTTTAAATCTTTATAATTAAGCGTTTAAATGGAAAAATAAGCAAAATCTGTGATCACTCACATTTCCATACAAAAATTGATTTTCCATATGGAAATATTAAAAAAATTTTAATCTTTAATATCTTCGTTATTATGCGTTTAAATGGAAAAATAAACGAAATCTGTGATCACTCACATTTCCATACAAAAATCGATTTTCCATACGGAAATATAAAAAACACTTTAATCTTTAATATCTTCGTTTTTAAGCGTTTTAATGGAAAAATAAGCGATCACTGTGATCACTTACATTTCCACACAAAAATCGATTTTCCATATGGAAATATCAAAAAACTGCGTTTAAATGGAAAAATAAGCGAAATCTGTGATCACTCACATTTCCATACAAAAATTGATTTTCCATATGGAAATATCAAAAAAACTTTAATCTTTAATATCTTCGTTTAAATGGAAAAATAAGCGAAATCTGTGATCACTCACATTTTCATACAAAAATCGATTTTCCATATGGAAATATCAAAAAAACTTCAATCTTTAATATCTTCGCAATTAAGCGTTTAAGCTTTAATCTTTAATATCTTCGTTATTAAGCGTTTAAATGGAAAAATAAGCGAAATCTCTGATCACTCACATTTCCATACAAAAATTGATTTTCCATATGGAAATATCAATAAAACTTTAATCTTTAATATCTTCGTAATTAAGCGTTTAAATGGAAAAATAAGCGAAATCTGTGATCACTCACATTTCCATACAAAAATCGATTTTCCATATGGAAATATCAAAAAACTTTAATCTTTTAAATCTTCATAATTAAGCGTTTAAATGGAAAAATAAGCGAAATCTGTGATCACTCACATTTCCATACAAAAATTGATTTTCCATATGGAAATATCAAAAAAACTTTAATCTTTAATATCTTCGTAATTAAGCGTTTAAATGGAAAAATAAGCGAAATCTGTGATCACTCACATTTCCATACAAAAATTGATTTTCCATATGGAAATATCAAAAAACTTTAATCTTTTAAATCTTCATAATTAAGCGTTTAAATGGAAAAATAAGCGAAATCTGTGATCACTCACATTTCCATACAAAAATTGATTTTCCATATGGAAATATCAAAAAAACTTTAATCTTTAATATCTTCGTAATTAAGCGTTTAAATGGAAAAATAAGCGAAATCTGTGATCACTCACATTTCCATACAAAAATTGATTTTCCATATGGAAATATCAATAAAACTTTAATCTTTAATATCTTCGTAATTAAGCGTTTAAATGGAAAAATAAGCGAAATCTGTGATCACTCACATTTCCATACAAAAATCGATTTTCCATATGGAAATATCAAAAAACTTTAATCTTTTAAATCTTCATAATTAAGCGTTTAAATGGAAAAATAAGCGAAATCTGTGATCACTCACATTTCCATACAAAAATTGATTTTCCATATGGAAATATCAAAAAAAATTTAACCTTTAATATCTTCGTAATTAAGCGTTTAAATGGAAAAATAAGCGAAATCTGTGATCACTCACATTTCCATACAAAAATTGATTTTCCATATGGAAATATCAAAAAAACTTTAATCTTTAATATCTTCGTAATTAAGTGTTTAAATGGAAAAATAAGCGAAATCTGTGATCACTCACATTTCCATACAAAAATCGATTTTCCATATGGAAATATCAAAAAACTTTAATCTTTTAAATCTTCATAATTAAGCGTTTAAATGGAAAAATAAGCGAAATCTGTGATCACTCACATTTCCATACAAAAATTGATTTTCCATATGGAAATATCAAAAAAACTTTAATCTTTAATATCTTCGTAATTAAGCGTTTAAATGGAAAAATAAGCGAAATCTGTGATCACTCACATTTCCATACAAAAATCGATTTTCCATATGGAAATATCAAAAAACTTTAATCTTTTAAATCTTCATAATTAAGCGTTTAAATGGAAAAATAAGCGAAATCTGTGATCACTCACATTTCCATACAAAAATTGATTTTCCATATGGAAATATCAAAAAAACTTTAATCTTTAATATCTTCGTAATTAAGCGTTTAAATGGAAAAATAAGCGAAATCTGTGATCACTCACATTTCCATACAAAAATTGATTTTCCATGTGGAAATATCAAAAAACTTTAATCTTTTAAATCTTCATAATTAAGCGTTTAAATGGAAAAATAAGCGAAATCTGTGATCACTCACATTTCCATACAAAAATTGATTTTCCATATGGAAATATCAAAAAAACTTTAATCTTTAATATCTTCGTAATTAAGCGTTTAAATGGAAAAATAAGCGAAATCTGTGATCACTCACATTTCCATACAAAAATTGATTTTCCATATGGAAATATCAATAAAACTTTAATCTTTAATATCTTCGTAATTAAGCGTTTAAATGGAAAAATAAGCGAAATCTGTGATCACTCACATTTCCATACAAAAATCGATTTTCCATATGGAAATATCAAAAAACTTTAATCTTTTAAATCTTCATAATTAAGCGTTTAAATGGAAAAATAAGCGAAATCTGTGATCACTCACATTTCCATACAAAAATTGATTTTCCATATGGAAATATCAAAAAAAAATTAACCTTTAATATCTTCGTAATTAAGCGTTTAAATAAAAAAATAAGCGAAATCTGTGATCACTCACATTTCCATACAAAAATTGATTTTCCATATGGAAATATCAAAAAAACTTTAATCTTTAATATCTTCGTAATTAAGTGTTTAAATGGAAAAATAAGCGAAATCTGTGATCACTCACATTTCCATACAAAAATCGATTTTCCATATGGAAATATCAAAAAACTTTAATCTTTTAAATCTTCATAATTAAGCGTTTAAATGGAAAAATAAGCGAAATCTGTGATCACTCACATTTCCATACAAAAATTGATTTTCCATATGGAAATATCAAAAAAACTTTAATCTTTAATATCTTCGTAATTAAGCGTTTAAATGGAAAAATAAGCGAAATCTGTGATCACTCACATTTCCATACAAAAATCGATTTTCCATATGGAAATATCAAAAAACTTTAATCTTTTAAATCTTCATAATTAAGCGTTTAAATGGAAAAATAAGCGAAATCTGTGATCACTCACATTTTCATACAAAAATCGATTTTCCATATGGAAATATCAAAAAAACTTTAATCTTTAATATCTTCGTTTAGATGGAAAAATAAGCGAAATCTGTGATCACTCACATTTTCATACAAAAATCGATTTTCCATATGGAAATATCAAAAAAACTTCAATCTTTAATATATTCGTTTAAAAGGAAAAATAAGCGAAATCTGTGATCACTCACATTTCCATACAAAAATTGATTTTCCATATGGAAATATCAAAAAAACTTTAATCTTTAATATCTTCGTAATTAAGCGTTTAAATGGAAAAATAAGCGAAATCTGTGATCACTCACATTTTCATACAAAAATTGATTTTCCATATGGAAATATCAAAAAAACTTTAATCTTTAATATCTTCGTTTAAATGGAAAAATAAGCGAAATCTGTGATCACTCACATTTCCATACAAAAATTTTTGATTTTCCATATGGAAATATCAAAAAAACTTTAATCTTTAATATCTTCGTTTAAATGGAAAAATAAGCGAAATCTGTGATCACTCACATTTTCATACAAAAATCGATTTTCCATATGGAAATATCAAAAAAACTTCAATCTTTAATATCTTCGCAATTAAGCGTTTAAGCTTTAATCTTTAATATCTTCGTTATTAAGCGTTTAAATAGAAAAATAAGCGAAATCTGTGATCACTCACATTTCCATACAAAAATTGATTTTCCATATGGAAATATCAAAAAACTTTAATCTTTTAAATCTTCATAATTAAGCGTTTAAATGGAAAAATAAGCGAAATCTGTGATCACTCACATTTCCATACAAAAATCGATTTTCCATATGGAAATATCAAAAAACTTTAATCTTTTAAATCTTCATAATTAAGCGTTTAAATGAAAAAATAAGCGAAATCTGTGATCACTCACATTTCCATACAAAAATTGATTTTCCATATGGAAATATCAAAAAAACTTTAATCTTTAATATCTTCGTAATTAAGTGTTTAAATGGAAAAATAAGCGAAATCTGTGATCACTCACATTTCCATACAAAAATCGATTTTCCATATGGAAATATCAAAAAACTTTAATCTTTTAAATCTTCATAATTAAGCGTTTAAATGGAAAAATAAGCGAAATCTGTGATCACTCACATTTCCATACAAAAATTGATTTTCCATATGGAAATATCAAAAAACTTTAATCTTTTAAATCTTCATAATTAAGCGTTTAAATGGAAAAATAAGCGAAATCTGTGATCACTCACATTTCCATACAAAAATCGATTTTCCATATGGAAATATCAAAAAACTTTAATCTTTTAAATCTTCATAATTAAGCGTTTAAATGGAAAAATAAGCGAAATCTGTGATCACTCACATTTCCATACAAAAATTGATTTTCCATATGGAAATATCAAAAAAACTTTAATCTTTAATATCTTCGTAATTAAGCGTTTAAATGGAAAAATAAGCGAAATCTGTGATTACTCACATTTCCATACAAAAATCGATTTTCCATATGGAAATATCAAAAAACTTTAATCTTTTAAATCTTCATAATTAAGCGTTTAAATGGAAAAATAAGCGAAATCTGTGATCACTCACATTTCCATACAAAAATTGATTTTCCATATGGAAATATCAAAAAACTTTAATCTTTTAAATCTTCATAATAAAGCGTTTAAATGGAAAAATAAGCGAAATCTGTGATCACTCACATTTCCATACAAAAATCGATTTTCCATATGGAAATATCAAAAAACTTTAATCTTTTAAATCTTCATAATTAAGCGTTTAAATGGAAAAATAAGCGAAATCTGTGATTACTCACATTTCCATACAAAAATTGATTTTCCATATGGAAATATCAAAAAAACTTTAATCTTTAATATCTTCGTAATTAAGCGTTTAAATGGAAAAATAAGCGAAATCTGTGATCACTCACATTTCCATACAAAAATATCTTCGTAATTAAGCGTTTAAATGGAAAAATAAGCGAAATCTGTGATCACTCACATTTCTATACAAAAATTGATTTTCCATATGGAAATATCAAAAAACTTTAATCTTTAATATCTTCGTAATTAAGCGTTTAAATGGAAAAATAAGCGAAATCTGTGATCACTCACATTTCCATACAAAAATTTTCCATATGGAAATATCAAAAAAACTTTAATCTTTAATATCTTCGTAATTAAGCGTTTAAATGGAAAAATAAGCGAAATCTGTGATCACTCACATTTCCATACAAAAATTGATTTTCCATATGGAAATATCAAAAAACTTTAATCTTTAATATCTTCGTAATTAAGCGTTTAAATGGAAAAATAAGCGAAATCTGTGATCACTCACATTTCCATACAAAAATTTTCCATATGGAAATATCAAAAAAACTTTAATCTTTAATATCTTCGTAATTAAGCGTTTAAATGGAAAAATAAGCGAAATCTGTGATCACTCACATTTCCATACAAAAATTGATTTTCCATATGGAAATATCAAAAAAACTTTAATCTTTAATATCTTCGTAATTAAGCGTTTAAATGGAAAAATAAGCGAAATCTGTGATCACTCACATTTCCATACAAAAATTGATTTTCCATATGGAAATATCAAAAAAACTTTAATCTTTAATATCTTCGTAATTAAGCGTTTAAATGGAAAAATAAGCGAAATCTGTGATCACTCACATTTCCATACAAAAATCGATTTTCCATATGGAAATATCAAAAAACTTTAATCTTTTAAATCTTCATAATTAAGCGTTTAAATGGAAAAATAAGCGAAATCTGTGATTACTCACATTTCCATACAAAAATTGATTTTCCATATGGAAATATCAAAAAAACTTTAATCTTTAATATCTTCGTAATTAAGCGTTTAAATGGAAAAATAAGCGAAATCTGTGATCACTCACATTTCCATACAAAAATTTATTTTCCATATGGAAATATCAAAAAAACTTTAATCTTTAATATCTTCGTAATTAAGCGTTTAAATGGAAAAATAAGCGAAATCTGTGATCACTCACATTTCCATACAAAAATTGATTTTCCATATGGAAATATCAAAAAAAATTTAACCTTTAATATCTTCGTAATTAAGCGTTTAAATGGAAAAATAAGCGAAATCTGTGATCACTCACATTTCCATACAAAAATTGATTTTCCATATGGAAATATCAAAAAAACTTTAATCTTTAATATCTTCGTAATTAAGCGTTTAAATGGAAAAATAAGCGAAATCTGTGATCACTCACATTTCCATACAAAAATTGATTTTCCATATGGAAATATCAAAAAAAATTTAACCTTTAATATCTTCGTAATTAAGCGTTTAAATGGAAAAATAAGCGAAATCTGTGATCACTCACATTTCCATACAAAAATTTATTTTCCATATGGAAATATCAAAAAAACTTTAATCTTTAATATCTTCGTAATTAAGCGTTTAAATGGAAAAATAAGCGAAATCTGTGATCACTCACATTTCCATACAAAAATTGATTTTCCATATGGAAATATCAAAAAAAATTTAACCTTTAATATCTTCGTAATTAAGCGTTTAAATGGAAAAATAAGCGAAATCTGTGATCACTCACATTTCCATACAAAAATTGATTTTCCATATGGAAATATCAAAAAAACTTTAATCTTTAATATCTTCGTAATTAAGCGTTTAAATGGAAAAATAAGCGAAATCTGTGATCACTCACATTTCCATACAAAAATTGATTTTCCATATGGAAATATCAAAAAAAATTTAACCTTTAATATCTTCGTAATTAAGCGTTTAAATGGAAAAATAAGCGAAATCTGTGATCACTCAAATTTCCATACAAAAATCGATTTTCCATATGGAAATATCAAAAAACTTTAATCTTTAATATCTTCGTAATTAAGTGTTTAAATGGAAAAATAAGCGAAATCTGTGATCACTCAAATTTCCATACAAAAATCGATTTTCCATATGGAAATATCAAAAAACTTTAATCTTTAATATCTTCGTAATTAAGTGTTTAAATGGAAAAATAAGCGAAATCTGTGATCACTCAAATTTCCATACAAAAATCGATTTTCCATATGGAAATATCAAAAAACTTTAATCTTTTTAATCTTCATAATTAAGCGTTTAAATGGAAAAATAAGCGAAGTCTGTGATCACTCAAATTTCCATACAAAAATCGATTTTCCATATGGAAATATCAAAAAACTTTAATCTTTAATATCTTCGTAATTAAGTGTTTAAATGGAAAAATAAGCGAAATCTGTGATCACTCAAATTTCCATACAAAAATCGATTTTCCATATGGAAATATCAAAAAACTTTAATCTTTTTAATCTTCATAATTAAGCGTTTAAATGGAAAAATAAGCGAAGTCTGTGATCACTCAAATTTCCATACAAAAATCGATTTTCCATATGGAAATATCAAAAAACTTTAATCTTTAATATCTTCGTTATTAAGCGTTTAAATGGAAAAATAAGCGAAATCTGTGATCACTCACAATTCCATACAAAAATTGATTTTCCATATGGAAATATCAAAAAAACTTTAATCTTTAATATCTTCGTAATTAAGCGTTTAAATGGAAAAATAAGCGAAATCTGTGATCACTCACATTTCCATACAAAAATTGATTTTCCTTATGGAAATATCAAAAAAACTTTAATCTTTAATATCTTCGTAATTAAGCGTTTAAATGGAAAAATAAGCGAAATCTGTGATCACTCACATTTCCATACAAAAATTGATTTTCCATATGGAAATATCAAAAAAACTTTAATCTTTAATATCTTCGTAATTAAGCGTTTAAATGGAAAAATAAGCGAAATCTGTGATCACTCAAATTTCCATACAAAAATCGATTTTCCATATGGAAATATCAAAAAAACTTTAATCTTTAATATCTTCGTTATTATGCGTTTAAATGGAAAAATAAGCGAAATCTGTGATCACTCACATTTCCATACAAAAATTGATTTTCCATATGGAAATATCAAAAAAACTTTAATCTTTAATATCTTCGTTATTATGCGTTTAAATGGAAAAATAAGCGAAATCTGTGATCACTCAAATTTCCATACAAAAATCGATTTTCCATATGGAAATATCAAAAAAACTTTAATCTTTAATATCTTCGTTATTATGCGTTTAAATGGAAAAATAAGCGAAATCTGTGATCACTCACATTTCCATACAAAAATTGATTTTCCATATGGAAATATCAAAAAAACTTTAATCTTTAATATCTTCGTTATTATGCGTTTAAATGGAAAAATAAGCGAAATCTGTGATCACTCAAATTTCCATACAAAAATCGATTTTCCATATGGAAATATCAAAAAAACTTTAATCTTTAATATCTTCGTTATTATGCGTTTAAATGGAAAAATAAGCGAAATCTGTGATCACTCACATTTCCATACAAAAATTGATTTTCCATATGGAAATATCAAAAAAACTTTAATCTTTAATATCTTCGTAATTAAGCGTTTAAATGGAAAAATAAGCGAAATCTGTGATCACTCAAATTTCCATACAAAAATCGATTTTCCATATGGAAATATCAAAAAACTTTAATCTTTAATATCTTCGTAATTAAGTGTTTAAATGGAAAAATAAGCGAAATCTGTGATCACTCACATTTCCATACAAAAATTGATTTTCCATATGGAAATATCAAAAAAACTTTAATCTTTAATATCTTCGTAATTAAGCGTTTAAATGGAAAAATAAGCGAAATCTGTGATCACTCACATTTCCATACAAAAATCGATTTTCCATATGGAAATATCAAAAAACTTTAATCTTTTAAATCTTCATAATTAAGCGTTTAAATGGAAAAATAAGCGAAATCTGTGATTACTCACATTTCCATACAAAAATTGATTTTCCATATGGAAATATCAAAAAAACTTTAATCTTTAATATCTTCGTAATTAAGCGTTTAAATGGAAAAATAAGCGAAATCTGTGATCACTCACATTTCCATACAAAAATTTATTTTCCATATGGAAATATCAAAAAAACTTTAATCTTTAATATCTTCGTAATTAAGCGTTTAAATGGAAAAATAAGCGAAATCTGTGATCACTCACATTTCCATACAAAAATTGATTTTCCTTATGGAAATATCAAAAAAACTTTAATCTTTAATATCTTCGTAATTAAGCGTTTAAATGGAAAAATAAGCGAAATCTGTGATCACTCACATTTCCATACAAAAGTTGATTTTCCATATGGAAATATCAAAAAAAATTTAAACTTTAATATCTTCGTAATTAAGCGTTTAAATGGAAAAATAAGCGAAATCTGTGATCACTCAAATTTCCATACAAAAATCGATTTTCCATATGGAAATATCAAAAAACTTTAATCTTTAATATCTTCGTAATTAAGTGTTTAAATGGAAAAATAAGCGAAATCTGTGATCACTCAAATTTCCATACAAAAATCGATTTTCCATATGGAAATATCAAAAAACTTTAATCTTTAATATCTTCGTAATTAAGTGTTTAAATGGAAAAATAAGCGAAATCTGTGATCACTCAAATTTCCATACAAAAATCGATTTTCCATATGGAAATATCAAAAAACTTTAATCTTTTTAATCTTCATAATTAAGCGTTTAAATGGAAAAATAAGCGAAGTCTGTGATCACTCAAATTTCCATACAAAAATCGATTTTCCATATGGAAATATCAAAAAACTTTAATCTTTAATATCTTCGTAATTAAGTGTTTAAATGGAAAAATAAGCGAAATCTGTGATCACTCAAATTTCCATACAAAAATCGATTTTCCATATGGAAATATCAAAAAACTTTAATCTTTTTAATCTTCATAATTAAGCGTTTAAATGGAAAAATAAGCGAAGTCTGTGATCACTCAAATTTCCATACAAAAATCGATTTTCCATATGGAAATATCAAAAAACTTTAATCTTTAATATCTTCGTTATTAAGCGTTTAAATGGAAAAATAAGCGAAATCTGTGATCACTCACAATTCCATACAAAAATTGATTTTCCATATGGAAATATCAAAAAAACTTTAACCTTTAATATCTTCGTAATTAAGCGTTTAAATGGAAAAATAAGCGAAATCTGTGATCACTCACATTTCCATACAAAAATTGATTTTCCATATGGAAATATCAAAAAAACTTTAATCTTTAATATCTTCGTAATTAAGCGTTTAAATGGAAAAATAAGCGAAATCTGTGATCACTCAAATTTCCATACAAAAATCGATTTTCCATATGGAAATATCAAAAAACTTTAATCTTTAATATCTTCGTAATTAAGTGTTTAAATGGAAAAATAAGCGAAATCTGTGATCACTCAAATTTCCATACAAAAATCGATTTTCCATATGGAAATATCAAAAAACTTTAATCTTTTAAATCTTCATAATTAAGCGTTTAAATGGAAAAATAAGCGAAGTCTGTGATCACTCACAATTCCATACAAAAATTGATTTTCCATATGGAAATATCAAAAAAACTTTAACCTTTAATATCTTCGTAATTAAGCGTTTAAATGGAAAAATAAGCGAAATCTGTGATCACTCACATTTCCATACAAAAATTGATTTTCCATATGGAAATATCAAAAAAACTTTAATCTTTAATAACTTCGTAATTAAGTGTTTAAATGGAAAAATAAGCGAAATCTGTGATCACTCACATTTCCATACAAAAATTGATTTTCCATATGGAAATATCAAAAAAACTTTAATCTTTAATATCTTCGTAATTAAGCGTTTAAATGGAAAAATAAGCGAAATCTGTGATCACTCACATTTCCATACAAAAATTGATTTTCCATATGGAAATATCAAAAAAACTTTAATCTTTAATATCTTCGTAATTAAGCGTTTAAATGGAAAAATAAGCGAAATCTGTGATCACTCACATTTCCATACAAAAATCGATTTTCCATATCGAAATATCAAAAAACTTTAATCTTTAATATCGTCGTTATTATGCGTTTAAATGGAAAAATAAGCGAAATCTGTGATCACACACATTTCCATACAAAAATTGGTTTTCCATATGGAAATATCAAAAAAACTTCAATCTTTAATATCTTCGTTATTAAGCGTTTAAATGGAAAAATAAGCGAAATCTGTGATCACACACATTTCCATACAAAAATTGGTTTTCCATATGGAAATATCAAAAAACTTTAATCATTAATATCTTCGTTATTATGCGTTTAAATGGAAAAATAAGCGAAATCTGTGATCACACACATTTCCATACAAAAATTGGTTTTCCATATGGTAATATCAAAAAAACTTCAATCTTTAATATCTTCGTTATTAAACGTTTAAACTTTAACCTCTAATATCTTCGTAATTAACGGTTTAAATGAAAAAATAAGCGAAATATGTGATTTCTCACATTTCCATACAAAAATCGATTTTCCATATTGAAATATCAAAAAAACTTCAATCTTTAATATCTTCGTAATTAATCGTTTAAATGGAAAAATAAGCGAAATCTGTGATCACTCACATATCAAAAAACTTTAATCTTTAATATCTTCGTAATTAAGCGTTTAAAAGGAAAAATAAGCGAAATCTGTGATCACTCACATTTCCATACAAAAATTGATTTTCCATATGGAAATATTAAAAAAACTTTAATCTTTAATATCTTCGTTATTAAGCGTTTAAACTTTAATCTTTAATATCTTCGTAATTAACGGTTTAAATGGAAAAATAAGCGAAATCTGTGATCACTCACATTTCCATACAAAAATCGATTTTCCATATGGAAATATCAAAAAAACTTTAATCTTTAATATCTTCGTCATTAAGCGTTTAAATGGAAAAATAAGCGAAATCTGTGATCACTCACTTTTCCATACAACAATCGATTTTCCATATGGAAATATTAAAAAAACTTTAATCTTTAATATCTTCGTTATTATGCGTTTAAATGGAAAAATAAGCGAAATCTGTGATCACTCACATTTCCATACAAAAATCGATTTTCCATATGGAAATATCAAAAAAACTTTAATCTTTAATATCTTCGTCATTAAGAGTTTAAATGGAAAAATAAGCGAAATCTGTGATCACTCACTTTTCCATACAAAAATCGATTTTCCATATGGAAATATTAAAAAAACTTTAATCTTTAATATCTTCGTTATTAAGCGTTTAAATGGAAAAATAATCGAAATCTGTGATCACTCACATTTCCATACAAAAATCGATTTTCCATATCGAAATATCAAAAAACTTCAATCTTTAATATCTTCGTAATTAAGCGTTTAAATGGAAAAATAAGCGAAATCTGTGATCACTCACTTTTCCATACAAAAATCGATTTTCCATATGGAAATATTAAAAAAACTTTAATCTTTAATATCTTCGTAATTAAGCGTTTAAATGGAAAAATAAGCGAAATCTGTGATCACTTACATTTCCATACAAAAATCGATTTTCCATATGGAAATATTAAAAAAACTTTAATCTTTAATATCTTCGTTATTATGCGTTTAAATGGAAAAATAAGCGAAATCTGTGATCACTCACATTTCCACACAAAAATCGATTTTCCATATGGAAATATCAAAAAAACTTTAATCTTTAATATCTTCGTCATTAAGCGTTTAAATGGAAAAATAAGCGAAATCTGTGATCACTCACTTTTCCATACAAAAATCGATTTTCCATATGGAAATATTAAAAAAACTTTAATCTTTAACATCTTCGTTATTAAGCGTTTAAATGGAAAAATAAGCGAAATCTGTGATCACTCACTTTTCCATACAAAAATCGATTTTCCATATGGAAATATCAAAAAAACTTTAATCTTTAATATCTTCGTTATTATGCGTTTAAATGGAAAAATAAGCGAAATCTGTGATCACTCACATTTCCACACAAAAATCGATTTTCCATATGGAAATATCAAAAAAACTTTAATCTTTAATATCTTCGTCATTAAGCGTTTAAATGGAAAAATAAGCGAAATCTGTGATCACTCACTTTTCCATACAAAAATCGATTTTCCATATGGAAATATTAAAAAAACTTTAATCTTTAACATCTTCGTTATTAAGCGTTTAAATGGAAAAATAAGCGAAATCTGTGATCACTCACTTTTCCATACAAAAATCGATTTTCCATATGGAAATATCAAAAAAACTTTAATCTTTAATATCTTCGTAATTAAGCGTTTAAATGGAAAAATAAGCGAAATCTGTGATCACTCACATTTCCATACAAAAATTGATTTTCCATATGGAAATATCAAAAAAACTTTAATCTTTAATATCTTCGTAATTAAGCGTTTAAATGGAAAAATAAGCGAAATCTGTGATCACTTACATTTCCATACAAAAATCGATTTTCCATATGGAAATATTAAAAAAACTTTAATCTTTAATATCTTCGTTATTATGCGTTTAAATGGAAAAATAAGCGAAATCTGTGATCACTCACATTTCCATACAAAAATCGATTTTCCATATGGAAATATTAAAAAAACTTTAATCTTTAATATCTTCGTCATTAAGAGTTTAAATGGAAAAATAAGCGAAATCTGTGATCACTCACTTTTCCATACAAAAATCGATTTTCCATATGGAAATATTAAAAAAACTTTAATCTTTAATATCTTCGTTATTAAGCGTTTAAATGGAAAAATAATCGAAATCTGTGATCACTCACATTTCCATACAAAAATCGATTTTCCATATCGAAATATCAAAAAACTTTAATCTTTAATATCTTCGTAATTAAGCGTTTAAATGGAAAAATAAGCGAAATCTGTGATCACTCACTTTTCCATACAAAAATCGATTTTCCATATGGAAATATTAAAAAAACTTTAATCTTTAATATCTTCGTAATTAAGCGTTTAAATGGAAAAATAAGCGAAATCTGTGATCACTTACATTTCCATACAAAAATCGATTTTCCATATGGAAATATTAAAAAAACTTTAATCTTTAATATCTTCGTTATTATGCGTTTAAATGGAAAAATAAGCGAAATCTGTGATCACTCACATTTCCACACAAAAATCGATTTTCCATATGGAAATATCAAAAAAACTTTAATCTTTAATATCTTCGTCATTAAGCGTTTAAATGGAAAAATAAGCGAAATCTGTGATCACTCACTTTTCCATACAAAAATCGATTTTCCATATGGAAATATTAAAAAAACTTTAATCTTTAACATCTTCGTTATTAAGCGTTTAAATGGAAAAATAAGCGAAATCTGTGATCACTCACATTTCCATACAAAAATCGATTTTCCATATGGAAATATCAAAAAACTTTAATCTTTTAAATCTTCATAATTAAGCGTTTAAATGGAAAAATAAGCGAAATCTGTGATTACTCACATTTCCATACAAAAATTGATTTTCCATATGGAAATATCAAAAAAACTTTAATATTTAATATCTTCGTAATTAAGCGTTTAAATGGAAAAATAAGCGAAATCTGTGATCACTCACATTTCCATACAAAAATTTATTTTCCATATGGAAATATCAAAAAAACTTTAATCTTTAATATCTTCGTAATTAAGCGTTTAAATGGAAAAATAAGCGAAATCTGTGATCACTCACATTTCCATACAAAAATTGATTTTCCTTATGGAAATATCAAAAAAACTTTAATCTTTAATATCTTCGTAATTAAGCGTTTAAATGGAAAAATAAGCGAAATCTGTGATCACTCACATTTCCATACAAAAATTGATTTTCCATATGGAAATATCAAAAAAAATTTAACCTTTAATATCTTCGTAATTAAGCGTTTAAATGGAAAAATAAGCGAAATCTGTGATCACTCAAATTTCCATACAAAAATCGATTTTCCATATGGAAATATCAAAAAACTTTAATCTTTAATATCTTCGTAATTAAGTGTTTAAATGGAAAAATAAGCGAAATCTGTGATCACTCAAATTTCCATACAAAAATCGATTTTCCATATGGAAATATCAAAAAACTTTAATCTTTAATATCTTCGTAATTAAGTGTTTAAATGGAAAAATAAGCGAAATCTGTGATCACTCAAATTTCCATACAAAAATCGATTTTCCATATGGAAATATCAAAAAACTTTAATCTTTTTAATCTTCATAATTAAGCGTTTAAATGGAAAAATAAGCGAAGTCTGTGATCACTCAAATTTCCATACAAAAATCGATTTTCCATATGGAAATATCAAAAAACTTTAATCTTTAATATCTTCGTAATTAAGTGTTTAAATGGAAAAATAAGCGAAATCTGTGATCACTCAAATTTCCATACAAAAATCGATTTTCCATATGGAAATATCAAAAAACTTTAATCTTTTTAATCTTCATAATTAAGCGTTTAAATGGAAAAATAAGCGAAGTCTGTGATCACTCAAATTTCCATACAAAAATCGATTTTCCATATGGAAATATCAAAAAACTTTAATCTTTAATATCTTCGTTATTAAGCGTTTAAATGGAAAAATAAGCGAAATCTGTGATCACTCACAATTCCATACAAAAATTGATTTTCCATATGGAAATATCAAAAAAACTTTAACCTTTAATATCTTCGTAATTAAGCGTTTAAATGGAAAAATAAGCGAAATCTGTGATCACTCACATTTCCATACAAAAATTGATTTTCCATATGGAAAAATCAAAAAAACTTTAATCTTTAATATCTTCGTAATTAAGCGTTTAAATGGAAAAATAAGCGAAATCTGTGATCACTCAAATTTCCATACAAAAATCGATTTTCCATATGGAAATATCAAAAAACTTTAATCTTTAATATCTTCGTAATTAAGTGTTTAAATGGAAAAATAAGCGAAATCTGTGATCACTCAAATTTCCATACAAAAATCGATTTTCCATATGGAAATATCAAAAAACTTTAATCTTTTAAATCTTCATAATTAAGCGTTTAAATGGAAAAATAAGCGAAGTCTGTGATCACTCACAATTCCATACAAAAATTGATTTTCCATATGGAAATATCAAAAAAACTTTAACCTTTAATATCTTCGTAATTAAGCGTTTAAATGGAAAAATAAGCGAAATCTGTGATCACTCACATTTCCATACAAAAATTGATTTTCCATATGGAAATATCAAAAAAACTTTAATCTTTAATATCTTCGTAATTAAGTGTTTAAATGGAAAAATAAGCGAAATCTGTGATCACTCACATTTCCATACAAAAATTGATTTTCCATATGGAAATATCAAAAAAACTTTAATCTTTAATATCTTCGTAATTAAGCGTTTAAATGGAAAAATAAGCGAAATCTGTGATCACTCACATTTCCATACAAAAATTGATTTTCCATATGGAAATATCAAAAAAACTTTAATCTTTAATATCTTCGTAATTAAGCGTTTAAATGGAAAAATAAGCGAAATCTGTGATCACTCACATTTCCATACAAAAATCGATTTTCCATATCGAAATATCAAAAAACTTTAATCTTTAATATCGTCGTTATTATGCGTTTAAATGGAAAAATAAGCGAAATCTGTGATCACACACATTTCCATACAAAAATTGGTTTTCCATATGGAAATATCAAAAAAACTTCAATCTTTAATATCTTCGTTATTAAGCGTTTAAATGGAAAAATAAGCGAAATCTGTGATCACACACATTTCCATACAAAAATTGGTTTTCCATATGGAAATATCAAAAAACTTTAATCATTAATATCTTCGTTATTATGCGTTTAAATGGAAAAATAAGCGAAATCTGTGATCACACACATTTCCATACAAAAATTGGTTTTCCATATGGTAATATCAAAAAAACTTCAATCTTTAATATCTTCGTTATTAAACGTTTAAACTTTAACCTCTAATATCTTCGTAATTAACGGTTTAAATGAAAAAATAAGCGAAATATGTGATTTCTCACATTTCCATACAAAAATCGATTTTCCATATTGAAATATCAAAAAAACTTCAATCTTTAATATCTTCGTAATTAATCGTTTAAATGGAAAAATAAGCGAAATCTGTGATCACTCACATATCAAAAAACTTTAATCTTTAATATCTTCGTAATTAAGCGTTTAAAAGGAAAAATAAGCGAAATCTGTGATCACTCACATTTCCATACAAAAATTGATTTTCCATATGGAAATATTAAAAAAACTTTAATCTTTAATATCTTCGTTATTAAGCGTTTAAACTTTAATCTTTAATATCTTCGTAATTAACGGTTTAAATGGAAAAATAAGCGAAATCTGTGATCACTCACATTTCCATACAAAAATCGATTTTCCATATGGAAATATCAAAAAAACTTTAATCTTTAATATCTTCGTCATTAAGCGTTTAAATGGAAAAATAAGCGAAATCTGTGATCACTCACTTTTCCATACAACAATCGATTTTCCATATGGAAATATTAAAAAAACTTTAATCTTTAATATCTTCGTTATTATGCGTTTAAATGGAAAAATAAGCGAAATCTGTGATCACTCACATTTCCATACAAAAATCGATTTTCCATATGGAAATATCAAAAAAACTTTAATCTTTAATATCTTCGTCATTAAGAGTTTAAATGGAAAAATAAGCGAAATCTGTGATCACTCACTTTTGCATACAAAAATCGATTTTCCATATGGAAATATTAAAAAAACTTTAATCTTTAATATCTTCGTTATTAAGCGTTTAAATGGAAAAATAATCGAAATCTGTGATCACTCACATTTCCATACAAAAATCGATTTTCCATATCGAAATATCAAAAAACTTCAATCTTTAATATCTTCGTAATTAAGCGTTTAAATGGAAAAATAAGCGAAATCTGTGATCACTCACTTTTCCATACAAAAATCGATTTTCCATATGGAAATATTAAAAAAACTTTAATCTTTAATATCTTCGTAATTAAGCGTTTAAATGGAAAAATAAGCGAAATCTGTGATTACTCACATTTCCATACAAAAATCGATTTTCCATATGGAAATATTAAAAAAACTTTAATCTTTAATATCTTCGTTATTATGCGTTTAAATGGAAAAATAAGCGAAATCTGTGATCACTCACATTTCCATACAAAAATCGATTTTCCATATCGAAATATCAAAAAACTTCAATCTTTAATATCTTCGTAATTAAGCGTTTAAATGGAAAAATAAGCGAAATCTGTGATCACTCACTTTTCCATACAAAAATCGATTTTCCATATGGAAATATTAAAAAAACTTTAATCTTTAATATCTTCGTAATTAAGCGTTTAAATGGAAAAATAAGCGAAATCTGTGATTACTCACATTTCCATACAAAAATCGATTTTCCATATGGAAATATTAAAAAAACTTTAATCTTTAATATCTTCGTTATTATGCGTTTAAATGGAAAAATAATCGAAATCTGTGATCACTCACATTTCCATACAAAAATCGATTTTCCATATCGAAATATCAAAAAACTTCAATCTTTAATATCTTCGTAATTAAGCGTTTAAATGGAAAAATAAGCGAAATCTGTGATTACTCACATTTCCATACAAAAATCGATTTTCCATATGGAAATATTAAAAAAACTTTAATCTTTAATATCTTCGTTATTAAGCGTTTAAATGGAAAAATAATCGAAATCTGTGATCACTCACATTTCCATACAAAAATCGATTTTCCATATCGAAATATCAAAAAACTTCAATCTTTAATATCTTCGTAATTAAGCGTTTAAATGGAAAAATAAGCGAAATCTGTGATCACTCACTTTTCCATACAAAAATCGATTTTCCATATGGAAATATTAAAAAAACTTTAATCTTTAATATCTTCGTAATTAAGCGTTTAAATGGAAAAATAAGCGAAATCTGTGATTACTCACATTTCCATACAAAAATCGATTTTCCATATGGAAATATTAAAAAAACTTTAATCTTTAATATCTTCGTTATTATGCGTTTAAATGGAAAAATAAGCGAAATCTGTGATCACTCACATTTCCACACAAAAATCGATTTTCCATATGGAAATATCAAAAAAACTTTAATCTTTAATATCTTCGTCATTAAGCGTTTAAATGGAAAAATAAGCGAAATCTGTGATCACTCACTTTTCCATACAAAAATCGATTTTCCATATGGAAATATTAAAAAAACTTTAATCTTTAACATCTTCGTTATTAAGCGTTTAAATGGAAAAATAAGCGAAATCTGTGATCACTCACTTTTCCATACAAAAATCGATTTTCCATATGGAAATATCAAAAAAACTTTAATCTTTAATATCTTCGTTATTATGCGTTTAAATGGAAAAATAAGCGAAATCTGTGATCACTCACATTTCCACACAAAAATCGATTTTCCATATGGAAATATCAAAAAAACTTTAATCTTTAATATCTTCGTCATTAAGCGTTTAAATGGAAAAATAAGCGAAATCTGTGATCACTCACATTTCCATACAAAAATCGATTTTCCATATGGAAATATTAAAAAAACTTTAATCTTTAACATCTTCGTTATTAAGCGTTTAAATGGAAAAATAAGCGAAATCTGTGATCACTCACTTTTCCATACAAAAATCGATTTTCCATATGGAAATATCAAAAAAACTTTAATCTTTAATATCTTCGTAATTAAGCGTTTAAATGGAAAAATAAGCGAAATCTGTGATCACTCACATTTCCATACAAAAATTGATTTTCCATATGGAAATATCAAAAAAAACTTTAATCTTTAATATCTTCGTAATTAAGCGTTTAAATGGAAAAATAAGCGAAATCTGTGATCACTTACATTTCCATACAAAAATCGATTTTCCATATGGAAATATTAAAAAAACTTTAATCTTTAATATCTTCGTTATTATGCGTTTAAATGGAAAAATAAGCGAAATCTGTGATCACTCACATTTCCATACAAAAATCGATTTTCCATATGGAAATATTAAAAAAACTTTAATCTTTAATATCTTCGTCATTAAGAGTTTAAATGGAAAAATAAGCGAAATCTGTGATCACTCACTTTTCCATACAAAAATCGATTTTCCATATGGAAATATTAAAAAAACTTTAATCTTTAACATCTTCGTTATTAAGCGTTTAAATGGAAAAATAATCGAAATCTGTGATCACTCACATTTCCATACAAAAATCGATTTTCCATATCGAAATATCAAAAAACTTTAATCTTTAATATCTTCGTAATTAAGCGTTTAAATGGAAAAATAAGCGAAATCTGTGATCACTCACTTTTCCATACAAAAATCGATTTTCCATATGGAAATATTAAAAAAACTTTAATCTTTAATATCTTCGTAATTAAGCGTTTAAATGGAAAAATAAGCGAAATCTGTGATCACTTACATTTCCATACAAAAATCGATTTTCCATATGGAAATATTAAAAAAACTTTAATCTTTAATATCTTCGTTATTATGCGTTTAAATGGAAAAATAAGCGAAATCTGTGATCACTCACATTTCCACACAAAAATCGATTTTCCATATGGAAATATCAAAAAAACTTTAATCTTTAATATCTTCGTCATTAAGCGTTTAAATGGAAAAATAAGCGAAATCTGTGATCACTCACTTTTCCATACAAAAATCGATTTTCCATATGGAAATATTAAAAAAACTTTAATCTTTAACATCTTCGTTATTAAGCGTTTAAATGGAAAAATAATCGAAATCTGTGATCACTCACATTTCCATACAAAAATCGATTTTCCATATCGAAATATCAAAAAACTTTAATCTTTAATATCTTCGTAATTAAGCGTTTAAATGGAAAAATAAGCGAAATCTGTGATCACTTACATTTCCATACAAAAATCGATTTTCCATATGGAAATATTAAAAAAACTTTAATCTTTAATATCTTCGTTATTATGCGTTTAAATGGAAAAATAAGCGAAATCTGTGATCACTCACATTTCCATACAAAAATCGATTTTCCATATGGAAATATCAAAAAAACTTTAATCTTTAATATCTTCGTTATTAAGCGTTTAAACTTTAATCTTTAATATCTTCGTAATTAACGGTTTAAATGGAAAAATAAGCGAAATCTGTGATCACTCACATTTCCATACAAAAATCGATTTTCCATATGGAAATATCAAAAAAACTTTAATCTTTAATATCTTCGTCATTAAGCGTTTAAATGGAAAAATAAGCGAAATCTGTGATCACTCACTTTTCTATACAAAAATCGATTTTCCATATGGAAATATTAAAAAAAATTTAATCTTTAATATCTTCGTTATTAAGCGTTTAAATGGAAAAATAATCGAAATCTGTGATCACTCACATTTCCATACAAAAATCGATTTTCCATATCGAAATATCAAAAAACTTTAATCTTTAATATCTTCGTCATTAAGCGTTTAAATGGAAAAATAAGCGAAATCTGTGATCACTCACTTTTCCATACAAAAATCGATTTTCCATATGGAAATATCAAAAAAACTTTAATCTTTAATATCTTCGTCATTAAGCGTTTAAATGGAAAAATAAGCGAAATCTGTGATCACTCACTTTTCTATACAAAAATCGATTTTCCATATGGAAATATTAAAAAAAATTTAATCTTTAATATCTTCGTCATTAAGCGTTTAAATGGAAAAATAAGCGAAATCTGTGATCACTTACATTTCCATACAAAAATCGATTTTCCATATGGAAATATTAAAAAAACTTTAATCTTTAATATCTTCGTTATTATGCGTTTAAATGGAAAAATAAGCGAAATCTGTGATCACTTACATTTCCATACAAAAATCGATTTTCCATATGGAAATATTAAAAAAACTTTAATCTTTAATATCTTCGTTATTATGCGTTTAAATGGAAAAATAAGCGAAATCTGTGATTACTCACATTTCCATACAAAAATTGATTTTCCATATGGAAATATCAAAAAAACTCTAATCTTTAATATCTTCGTTATTAAGCGTTTAAATGGAAAAATAAGCGAAATCTGTGATCACTCACATTTCCATACAAAAATCGATTTTCCATATGGAAATATCAAAAAACTTTAATCTTTTAAATCTTCATAATTAAGCGTTTAAATGGAAAAATAAGCGAAATCTGTGATTACTCACATTTTCATACAAAAATCGATTTTCCATATGGAAATATCAAAAAACTTTAATCTTTAATATCTTCGTTTTTAAGCGTTTTAATGGAAAAATAAGCGAAATCTGTGATTACTCACATTTCCATACAAAAATTGATTTTCCATATGGAAATATCAAAAAAACTTCAATCTGCAATATCTTCGTTATTAAGCGTTTAAATGGAAAAATAAGCGAAATCTGTGATCACTCACATTTCCATACAAAAATCGATTTTCCATATGGAAATATCAAAAAACTTTAATCTTTAACATCTTCGTAATTAAGCGTTTAAATGGAAAAATAAGCGAAATCTGTGATTACTCACATTTCCATACAAAAATTGATTTTCCATATGGAAATATCAAAAAAACTTTAATCTTTAATATCTTCGTTATTAAGCGTTTAAATGGAAAAATAAGCGAAATCTGTGATCACTTACATTTCCATACAAAAATCGATTTTCCATATGGAAATATCAAAAAACTTTAATCTTTAATATCTTCGTTTTTAAGCGTTTTAATGGAAAAATAAGCGAAATCTGTGATTACTCACATTTCCATACAAAAATTGATTTTCCATATGGAAATATCAAAAAAACTTTAATCTTTAATATCTTCGTAATTAAGCGTTTAAATGGAAAAATAAGCGAAATCTGTGATCACTCACATTTCCATACAAAATTCGATTTTCCATATGGGAATATCAAAAAACTTTAATCTTTAATATCTTCGTTATTAAGCGTTTAAATGGAAAAATAAGCGAAATCTGTGATCACTCACATTTCCATACAAAAATCAATTTTCCATAAGGAAATATCAAAAAACTTTAATCTTTTAAATCTTCATAATTAAGCGTTTAAATGGAAAAATAAGCGAAATCTGTGATTACTCACATTTTCATACAAAAATCGATTTTCCATATGGAAATATCAAAAAACTTTAATCTTTAATATCTTCGTTATTAAGCGTTTAAATGGAAAAATAAGCGAAATCTGTGATTACTCACATTTTCATACAAAAATCGATTTTCCATATGGAAATATCAAAAACACTTCAATCTTTAATATCTTCGCAATTAAGCGTTTAAACTTTAATCTTTAATATCTTCGTAATTAAGCGTTTTAATGGAAAAATAAGCGAAATCTCGTGATTACTCACATTTCCATACAAAAATCGATTTTCCATATGGAAATATCAAAAAACTTTAATCTTTAATATCTTCGTTATTAAGCGTTTAAATGGAAAAATAAGCGAAATCTGTGATTACTCACATTTCCATACAAAAATCGATTTTCCATATGGAAATATCAAAAAACTTTAATCTTTTAAATCTTCGTTATTAAGCGTTTAAACGGAAAAATAAGCGAAATCTGTGATTACTCACATTTCCATACAAAAATCGATTTTCCATATGGAAATATCAAAAAACTTTAATCTTTTAAATCTTCGTTATTAAGCGTTTAAATGGAAAAATAAGCGAAATCTGTGATTACTCACATTTCCATACAAAAATCGATTTTCCATATGGAAATATTAAAAAACTTTAATCTTTAATATCTTCGTTTTTAAGCGTTTTAATGGAAAAATAAGCGAAATCTGTGATTACTCACATTTTCATACAAAAATCGATTTTCCATATGGAAATATCAAAAAACTTTAATCTTTAATATCTTCGTTTTTAAGCGTTTTAATGGAAAAATAAGCGAAATCTGTGATTACTCACATTTCCATACAAAAATTGATTTTCCATATGGAAATATCAAAAAAACTTCAATCTGCAATATCTTCGTTATTAAGCGTTTAAATGGAAAAATAAGCGAAATCTGTGATCACTCACATTTCCATACAAAAATCGTTTTCCATATGGAAATATCAAAAAACTTTAATCTTTAACATCTTCGTAATTAAGCGTTTAAATGGAAAAATAAGCGAAATCTGTGATTACTCACATTTCCATACAAAAATTGATTTTCCATATGGAAATATCAAAAAAACTTTAATCTTTAATATCTTCGTTATTAAGCGTTTAAATGGAAAAATAAGCGAAATCTGTGATCACTCACATTTCCATACAAAAATTGATTTTCCATATGGAAATATCAAAAAAACTTTAATCTTTAATATCTTCGTAATTAAGCGTTTAAATGGAAAAATAAGCGAAATCTGTGATCACTCACATTTCCATACAAAATTCGATTTTCCATATGGAAATATCAAAAAACTTTAATCTTTAACATCTTCGTAATTAAGCGTTTAAATGGAAAAATAAGCGAAATCTGTGATTACTCACATTTCCATACAAAAATTGATTTTCCATATGGAAATATCAAAAAAACTTTAATCTTTAATATCTTCGTAATTAAGCGTTTAAATGGAAAAATAAGCGAAATCTGTGATCACTCACATTTCCATACAAAAATTGATTTTCCATATGGAAATATCAAAAAAACTTTAATCTTTAATATCTTCGTAATTAAGCGTTTAAATGGAAAAATAAGCGAAATCTGTGATCACTCACATTTCCATACAAAAATTGATTTTCCATATGGAAATATCAAAAAAACTTTAATCTTTAATATCTTCGTAATTAAGCGTTTAAATGGAAAAATAAGCGAAATCTGTGATCACTCACATTTCCATACAAAATTCGATTTTCCATATGGAAATATCAAAAAACTTTAATCTTTAACATCTTCGTAATTAAGCGTTTAAATGGAAAAATAAGCGAAATCTGTGATTACTCACATTTCCATACAAAAATTGATTTTCCATATGGAAATATCAAAAAAACTTTAATCTTTAATATCTTCGTAATTAAGCGTTTAAATGGAAAAATAAGCGAAATCTGTGATCACTCACATTTCCATACAAAATTCGATTTTCCATATGGAAATATCAAAAAACTTTAATCTTTAACATCTTCGTAATTAAGCGTTTAAATGGAAAAATAAGCGAAATCTGTGATTACTCACATTTCCATACAAAAATTGATTTTCCATATGGAAATATCAAAAAAACTTTAATCTTTAATATCTTCGTTATTAAGCGTTTAAATGGAAAAATAAGCGAAATCTGTGATCACTCACATTTCCATACAAAAATCGATTTTCCATATGGAAATATCAAAAAACTTTAATCTTTAATATCTTCGTTTTTAAGCGTTTTAATGGAAAAATAAGCGAAATCTGTGATTACTCACATTTCCATACAAAAATTGATTTTCCATATGGAAATATCAAAAAAACTTCAATCTGCAATATCTTCGTTATTAAGCGTTTAAATGGAAAAATAAGCGAAATCTGTGATCACTCACATTTCCATACAAAAATCGATTTTCCATATGGAAATATCAAAAAACTTTAATCTTTAACATCTTCGTAATTAAGCGTTTAAATGGAAAAATAAGCGAAATCTGTGATTACTCACATTTCCATACAAAAATTGATTTTCCATATGGAAATATCAAAAAAACTTTAATCTTTAATATCTTCGTTATTAAGCGTTTAAATGGAAAAATAAGCGAAATCTGTGATCACTCACATTTCCATACAAAAATCGATTTTCCATATGGAAATATCAAAAAACTTTAATCTTTAATATCTTCGTTTTTAAGCGTTTTAATGGAAAAATAAGCGAAATCTGTGATTACTCACATTTCCATACAAAAATTGATTTTCCATATGGAAATATCAAAAAAACTTTAATCTTTAATATCTTCGTAATTAAGCGTTTAAATGGAAAAATAAGCGAAATCTGTGATCACTCACATTTCCATACAAAATTCGATTTTCCATATGGAAATATCAAAAAACTTTAATCTTTAATATCTTCGTTATTAAGCGTTTAAATGGAAAAATAAGCGAAATCTGTGATCACTCACATTTCCATACAAAAATTGATTTTCCATATGGAAATATCAAAAAAACTTTAATCTTTAATATCTTCGTTATTAAGCGTTTAAATGGAAAAATAAGCGAAATCTGTGATCACTCACATTTCCATACAAAAATTGATTTTCCATATGGAAATATCAAAAAAACTTTAATCTTTAATATCTTCGTAATTAAGCGTTTAAATTGAAAAATAAGCGAAATCTGTGATCACTCACATTTCCATACAAAATTCGATTTTCCATATGGAAATATCAAAAAACTTTAATCTTTAATATCTTCGTTATTAAGCGTTTAAATGGAAAAATAAGCGAAATCTGTGATTACTCACATTTCCATACAAAAATTGATTTTCCATATGGAAATATCAAAAAAACTTTAATCTTTAATATCTTCGTTATTAAGCGTTTAAATGGAAAAATAAAGCGAAATCTGTGATCACTCACATTTCCATACAAAAATCGATTTTCCATATGGAAATATCAAAAAACTTTAATCTTTAATATCTTCGTTATTAAGCGTTTAAATGGAAAAATAAGCGAAATCTGTGATTACTCACATTTCCATACAAAAATCGATTTTCCATATGGAAATATCAAAAAACTTTAATCTTTAATATCTTCGTTTTTAAGCGTTTTAATGGAAAAATAAGCGAAATCTGTGATTACTCACATTTCCATACAAAAATTGATTTTCCATATGGAAATATCAAAAAAACTTTAATCTTTAATATCTTCGTAATTAAGCGTTTAAATGGAAAAATAAGCGAAATCTGTGATCACTCACATTTCCATACAAAATTCGATTTTCCATATGGAAATATCAAAAAACTTTAATCTTTAATATCTTCGTTATTAAGCGTTTAAATGGAAAAATAAGCGAAATCTGTGATCACTCACATTTCCATACAAAAATCAATTTTCCATATGGAAATATCAAAAAACTTTAATCTTTTAAATCTTCATAATTAAGCGTTTAAATGGAAAAATAAGCGAAATCTGTGATTACTCACATTTTCATACAAAAATCGATTTTTCATATGGAAATATCAAAAAACTTTAATCTTTAATATCTTCGTTATTAAGCGTTTAAATGGAAAAATAAGCGAAATCTGTGATTACTCACGTTTTCATACAAAAATCGATTTTCCATATGGAAATATCAAAAACACTTCAATCTTTAATATCTTCGCAATTAAGCGTTTAAACTTTAATCTTTAATATCTTCGTAATTAAGCGTTTTAATGGAAAAATAAGCGAAATCTGTGATTACTCACATTTCCATACAAAAATCGATTTTCCATATGGAAATATCAAAAAACTTTAATCTTTAATATCTTCGTTATTAAGCGTTTAAATGGAAAAATAAGCGAAATCTGTGATTACTCACATTTCCATACAAAAATCGATTTTCCATATGGAAATATCAAAAAACTTTAATCTTTTAAATCTTCGTTATTAAGCGTTTAAATGGAAAATTAAGCGAAATCTGTGATTACTCACATTTCCATACAAAAATCGATTTTCCATATGGAAATATCAAAAAACTTTAATCTTTTAAATCTTCGTTATTAAGCGTTTAAATGGAAAAATAACCGAAATCTGTGATTACTCACATTTCCATACAAAAATCGATTTTCCATATGGAAATATCAAAAAACTTTAATCTTTAATATCTTCGTTTTTAAGCGTTTTAATGGAAAAATAAGCGAAATCTGTGATTACTCACATTTTCATACAAAAATCGATTTTCCATATGGAAATATCAAAAAACTTTAATCTTTAATATCTTCGTTTTTAAGCGTTTTAATGGAAAAATAAGCGAAATCTGTGATTACTCACATTTCCATACAAAAATTGATTTTCCATATGGAAATATCAAAAAAACTTCAATCTGCAATATCTTCGTTATTAAGCGTTTAAATGGAAAAATAAGCGAAATCTGTGATCACTCACATTTCCATACAAAAATCGATTTTCCATATGGAAATATCAAAAAACTTTAATCTTTAACATCTTCGTAATTAAGCGTTTAAATGGAAAAATAAGCGAAATCTGTGATTACTCACATTTCCATACAAAAATTGATTTTCCATATGGAAATATCAAAAAAACTTTAATCTTTAATATCTTCGTTATTAAGCGTTTAAATGGAAAAATAAGCGAAATCTGTGATCACTCACATTTCCATACAAAAATCGATTTTCCATATGGAAATATCAAAAAACTTTAATCTTTAATATCTTCGTTTTTAAGCGTTTTAATGGAAAAATAAGCGAAATCTGTGATTACTCACATTTCCATACAAAAATTGATTTTCCATATGGAAATATCAAAAAAACTTTAATCTTTAATATCTTCGTAATTAAGCGTTTAAATGGAAAAATAAACGAAATCTGTGATCACTCACATTTCCATACAAAAATCGATTTTCCATATGGAAATATCAAAAAACTTTAATCTTTAATATCTTCGTTATTAAGCGTTTAAATGGAAAAATAAGCGAAATCTGTGATCACTCACATTTCCATACAAAAATCAATTTTCCATATGGAAATATCAAAAAACTTTAATCTTTTAAATCTTCATAATTAAGCGTTTAAATGGAAAAATAAGCGAAATCTGTGATTACTCACATTTTCATACAAAAATCGATTTTCCATATGGAAATATCAAAAAACTTTAATCTTTAATATCTTCGTTATTAAGCGTTTAAATGGAAAAATAAGCGAAATCTGTGATTACTCACATTTTCATACAAAAATCGATTTTCCATATGGAAATATCAAAAACACTTCAATCTTTAATATCTTCGCAATTAAGCGTTTAAACTTTAATCTTTAATATCTTCGTAATTAAGCGTTTTAATGGAAAAATAAGCGAAATCTGTGATTACTCACATTTCCATGCAAAAATCGATTTTCCATATGGAAATATCAAAAAACTTTAATCTTTAATATCTTCGTTATTAAGCGTTTAAATGGAAAAATAAGCGAAATCTGTGATTACTCACATTTCCATACAAAAATCGATTTTCCATATGGAAATATCAAAAAACTTTAATCTTTTAAATCTTCGTTATTAAGCGTTTAAATGGAAAAATAAGCGAAATCTGTGATTACTCACATTTCCATACAAAAATCGATTTTCCATATGGAAATATCAAAAAACTTTAATCTTTTAAATCTTCATAATTAAGCGTTTAAATGGAAAAATAAGCGAAATCTGTGATTACTCACATTTTCATACAAAAATCGATTTTCCATATGGAAATATCAAAAAACTTTAATCTTTAATATCTTCGTTATTAAGCGTTTAAATGGAAAAATAAGCGAAATCTGTGATTACTCACATTTTCATACAAAAATCGATTTTCCATATGGAAATATCAAAAACACTTCAATCTTTAATATCTTCGCAATTAAGCGTTTAAACTTTAATCTTTTAAATCTTCGTTATTAAGCGTTTAAATGGAAAAATAAGCGAAATCTGTGATTACTCACATTTCCATACAAAAATCGATTTTCCATATGGAAATATCAAAAAACTTTAATCTTTTAAATCTTCATAATTAAGCGTTTAAATGGAAAAATAAGCGAAATCTGTGATTACTCACATTTTCATACAAAAATCGATTTTCCATATGGAAATATCAAAAAACTTTAATCTTTAATATCTTCGTAATTAAGCGTTTAAATGGAAAAATAAGCGAAATCTGTGATCACTCACATTTCCATACAAAATTCGATTTTCCATATGGAAATATCAAAAAACTTTAATCTTTAATATCTTCGTTATTAAGCGTTTAAATGGAAAAATAAGCGAAATCTGTGATCACTCACATTTCCATACAAAAATCAATTTTCCATATGGAAATATCAAAAAACTTTAATCTTTTAAATCTTCATAATTAAGCGTTTAAATGGAAAAATAAGCGAAATCTGTGATTATTCACATTTTCATACAAAAATCGATTTTTCATATGGAAATATCAAAAAACTTTAATCTTTAATATCTTCGTTATTAAGCGTTTAAATGGAAAAATAAGCGAAATCTGTGATTACTCACATTTTCATACAAAAATCGATTTTCCATATGGAAATATCAAAAACACTTCAATCTTTAATATCTTCGTTATTAAGCGTTTAAATGGAAAAATAAGCGAAATCTGTGATTACTCACATTTCCATACAAAAATCGATTTTCCATATGGAAATATCAAAAAACTTTAATCTTTTAAATCGTCGTTATTAAGCGTTTAAATGGAAAAATAAGCGAAATCTGTGATTACTCACATTTCCATACAAAAATCGATTTTCCATATGGAAATATCAAAAAACTTTAATCTTTTAAATCTTCGTTATTAAGCGTTTAAATGGAAAAATAACCGAAATCTGTGATTACTCACATTTCCATACAAAAATCGATTTTCCATATGGAAATATCAAAAAACTTTAATCTTTAATATCTTCGTTTTTAAGCGTTTTAATGGAAAAATAAGCGAAATCTGTGTTTACTCACATTTCCATACAAAAATTGATTTTCCATATGGAAATATCAAATAAACTTCAATCTGCAATATCTTCGTTATTAAGCGTTTAAATGGAAAAATAAGCGAAATCTGTGATCACTCACATTTCCATACAAAAATCGATTTTCCATATGGAAATATCAAAAAACTTTAATCTTTAACATCTTCGTAATTAAGCGTTTAAATGGAAAAATAAGCGAAATCTGTGATTACTCACATTTCCATACAAAAATTGATTTTCCATATGGAAATATCAAAAAAACTTTAATCTTTAATATCTTCGTTATTAAGCGTTTAAATGGAAATATAAGCGAAATCTGTGATCACTCACATTTCCATACAAAAATCGATTTTCCATATGGAAATATCAAAAAACTTTAATCTTTAATATCTTCGTTTTTAAGCGTTTTAATGCAATTAAGCGTTTAAACTTTAATCTTTAATATCTTCGTAATTAAGCGTTTTAATGGAAAAATAAGCGAAATCTGTGATTACTCACATTTCCATACAAAAATCGATTTTCCATATGGAAATATCAAAAAACTTTAATCTTTAATATCTTCGTTATTAAGCGTTTAAATGGAAAAATAAGCGAAATCTGTGATTACTCACATTTCCATACAAAAATTGATTTTCCATATGGAAATATCAAAAAAACTTTAATCTTTAATATCTTCGTAATTAAGCGTTTAAATGGAAAAATAAGCGAAATCTGTGATCACTCACATTTCCATACAAAATTCGATTTTCCATATGGAAATATCAAAAAACTTTAATCTTTAATATCTTCGTTATTAAGCGTTTAAATGGAAAAATAAGCGAAATCTGTGATTACTCACATTTCCATACAAAAATCAATTTTCCATATGGAAATATCAAAAAACTTTAATCTTTTAAATCTTCATAATTAAGCGTTTAAATGGAAAAATAAGCGAAATCTGTGATTACTCACATTTTCATACAAAAATCGATTTTCCATATGGAAATATCAAAAAACTTTAATCTTTAATATCTTCGTTTTTAAGCGTTTTAATGGAAAAATAAGCAAAATCTGTGATTACTCACATTTCCATACAAAAATTGATTTTCCATATGGAAATATCAAAAAAACTTCAATCTGCAATATCTTCGTTATTAAGCGTTTAAATGGAAAAATAAGCGAAATCTGTGATCATTCACATTTCCATACAAAAATCGATTTTCCATATGGAAATATCAAAAAACTTTAATCTTTAATATCTTCGTTTTTAAGCGTTTTAATGGAAAAATAAGCGAAATCTGTGATCATTCACATTTCCATACAAAAATCGATTTTCCATATGGAAATATCTAAAAACTTTAATCTTTAATATCTTCGTTATTAAGCGTTTAAATGGAAAAATAAGCGAAATCTGTGATCACTCACATTTCCATACAAAAATCAATTTTCCATATGGAAATATCAAAAAACTTTAATCTTTTAAATCTTCATAATTAAGCGTTTAAATGGAAAAATAAGCGAAATCTGTGATTACTCACATTTTCATACAAAAATCGATTTTCCATATGGAAATATCAAAAAACTTTAATCTTTAATATCTTCGTTATTAAGCGTTTAAATGGAAAAATAAGCGAAATCTGTGATCACTCACATTTCCATACAAAAATCGCTTTTCCATATGGAAATATCAAAAAACTTTAATCTTTAATATCTTCGTAATTAAGCGTTTAAATGGAAAAATAAGCGAAATCTGTGATTACTCACATTTCCATACAAAAATCGATTTTCCATATGGAAATATCAAAAAACTTTAATCTTTAATATCTTCGTTATTAAGCGTTTAAATGGAAAAATAAGCGAAATCTGTGATCACTCACATTTCCATACAAAAATCGATTTTCCATATGGAAATATCAAAAAACTTTAATCTTTAATATCTTCGTTTTTAAGCGTTTTAATGGAAAAATAAGCGAAATCTGTGATTACTCACATTTCCATACAAAAACGATTTTCAATACGGAAATATAAAAAAACTTTAATCAATAATATATTCGTTTTTAAGCGTTTTAATGGAAAAATAAGCGAAATCTGTGATCACTCACATTTCCATACAAAAATCGATTTTCCATATGGAAATATCAAAAAACTTTAATCTTTAATATCTTCGTTATTAAGCGTTTAAATGAAAAAATAAGCGAAATCTGTGATTACTCACATTTTCATACAAAAATCGATTTTCCATATGGAAATATCAAAAAACTTCAATCTTTAATATCTTCGCAATTAAGCGTTTAAACTTTAATCTTTAATATCTTCGTAATTAAGCGTTTAAATGGAAAAATAAGCGAAATCTGTGATTACTCACATTTCCATACAAAAATCGATTTTCCATATGGAAATATCAAAAAAACTTCAATCTTTAATATCTTCGTTATTAACGGTTTAAATGGAAAAATAAGCGAAATCTGTGATCACTCACATTTCCATACAAAAATCGATTTTCCATATGGAAATATCATAAAACTTTAATCTTTAATATCTTCATTATTAAGCGTTTAAATGAAAAAATAATCGAAATCTGTGATTACTCACATTTCCATACAAAAATCGATATTCCATATTGAAATATAAAAAAAACTTTAATCTTTTATATCTTCATAATTAAGCGTTTAAATGGAAAAATAAGCGAAATCTGTGATCACTCACATTTCCATACAAAAATCGATTTTCCATATGGAAATATTAAAAAAAATTTAATCTTTAAAATCTTCGTAATTACGCGTTTAAATGGAGAAATAAGCGAAATCTGTGATCACTCACATTTCCATACAAAAATCGATTTTCCATATGGAAATATTAAAAAAAATTTAATCTTTAATATCTTCGCTATTAAGCGTTTAAATGGAAAAATAATCGAAATCTGTGATCACTCACATTTCCATACAAAAATCGATTTTCCATATCGAAATATCAAAAAACTTTAATCTTTAATATCTTCGTAATTAAGCGTTTAAATGGAAAAATAATCGAAATCTGTGAACACTCACATTTCCATACAAAAATCGATTTTCCATATCAAAATATCAAAAAACTTTAATCTTTAATATCTTTGTAATTAAGCGTTTAAATGGAAAAATAAGCGAAATCTGTGATCACTCAAATTTCCATACACACATTTCCATACAAAAATCGATTTTCCATATGGAAATATCAAAAAAACTTTAATCTTTAATATCTTCGTTATTATGCGTTTAAATGGAAAAATAAGCGAAATCTGTGATCACACACATTTCCATACAAAAATCGATTTTCCATATGGAAATATCAAAAAACTTTAATCTTTAATATCGTCGTTATTATGCGTTTAAATGGAAAAATAAGCGAAATCTGTGATCACACACATTTCCATACAAAAATCGATTTTCCATATGGAAATATCAAAAAAACTTTTTTTTTTTTTTTTCGTTTATTAATTCACAATTTTGAAAACTTAAACTATAATAAACACTAGTTAACAATATTAATTTTTTTTATGTACAAAGTCCCTTTATAGAGCTCTCAAGTATTATTAGAGTAACAAATTATTTACAAAATTCATAATTCAAATGAAGAATACTTTATTTTTTTTGTAATGAAAAGTTAAAAAAACATTACTTAGGTATTTTTCAGAGGTTATTAAACAAGTCAAAAGGATAAAATATGGAAAAAGGATATGTGCATATACATACATGCATATACATATGTACATACATCCATATATACATACACATAAATACACATACCATACACATATATATATATATATATATATATATATATATATATAAATATTAATTTAGCCACCAAAATTTACTGGTTTTTGATCTTTGCGAAATGCAAAGTTCTATATTCGATATACTAGTATTATACCTCAAATTATTACTTGATGTTGGAGAGCAATTAATTGCTTTGATATTGGCCCGCCTAAAGTTATGGTAAAATACTGTGGTGTAATTTTCATCTTGCATTAGTTTAGCTTTGTCGAGGAATAAAAAGGCCTCCGGTGGAACAAATCCTGTTTGCAAGGTATTAGTTATGTATTCTTCATTTACATAGTACGGTGCTAATATTAAGTTATTTTCTATGCATGATGTGCATCTTAAAATATGGTTTCTTATTAAATGTATTATAAAGTTGTCAATTCTTATTATTTTTGCGATATTATACCATTTTTTATTTGAAACGCATTTCATAAAATTACTTTGTGGTGATCTAAATATTGCTGTACAAGCTCTTAAACATTTTCTTTCGAACACTCGTATTTTTTCCATGTAAGATAGCGAAATGTTAAACCAAACTGGGCATGCATAAGTTATTAAAGGTCTTATTAATGCCTGGTACATAATAATTTTAACTCTCGGTTTTACATATCTTGAATAAAATAGAGATTTATACATAAAGAAAACTTTTCTAGCTTTATTTAATGTTTCATCTACGTGTTTGTTATTAATAATAGATTTTATCCCAAACGATTTCCAATTTTTCCTTATATTATAATTGCATTTATTTACCGGTGGTCTAAATATAATTGTCTTACACTTTTGTGTGTTAATTTTCATATTCCAATCAGTGGTAAATTTTTCGGCCGCGTTAAAAGATTTTTGTAGATTGTGATTTATTTTTTCAATAGTACTATCTGCGTGATACATTACAATATCATCAGCAAAGGATATAATATTTTCTATTTTGCTTAGCATATCTAAAATAAATAGATTAAAAAGAGTAGGGGAGTTCACAGTTCCCTGTTGTAAACCGTTCTTAATACTGAACACTTTTTTGCCCTCGTGTTTTTGATGACATACTTTAAACGTTTTATTGCTTATCATATTATAGATAAGAATTATGTAATAAATTGGGAATTGGTACTTCCTTAATTTAAAAATTAAGCCTGGAGTCCAAACACTATCAAATGCTTTTTCCATATCTATTAGGCAAACCCCTGTATACAGCTTCCTGTTCCAATTCCAGTTTATACTGGATGTAAGCATGTGTATTGCATTTGTGGTCGAATCTTTATATTTAAATCCGAATTGCTTATCGCTTATTAATTTTTTATTTTGGCAGAATTTGCCTATATTATTGTTAATACATATTTCGAAAATCTTGCTGATATTAGCAAGTAGACTAATTGCACGAACGTTTTTTGGGTTACTGGGATCTCTATCTTTCTTTGGTAAAACAACTACCCTTGCTTCTTTCCATTTTTCAGGAAAGTATGAATTATTTAACATGTTATTAAACAGATTGCAATATTCAAAAATCATAATCTCAGGTATATTCTTCAATACTATATTCGGAATTTTATCTACCCCTGAAGATAATTTTCCTTTCAAATTACTAAAAACTTTCGAAATTAAATTTCATGCGATTCACAGGAATATTTTTAACTTTGAATTAAAACTCCTTAATATCGAGAAGGGTTATTATTGTATATATTTAAATTTGTAAAAAAAATCCATTCAAATTTCTATACAAATCCATTAAGCGGCATGGCCTCACATCAAACTGACTCTTCAAACTTACATTTTGTCAACTCACACGTTTGGTTCGATATGAATGTGTCAAAAATCAAAATACTTTTGATTTTCATAAAAAATTTACGCCAGTTTGACGTGTGTGCACGTTATTTCTTCAAATTTTTTTTATGTTTTGTTAAAAAATGCATCAAAATTAGATTTAAAAAAAAAATAAGAACTTAATTATATAAAAAAGAGTAAATATTGGGATATCAGAATTTGGTCATAACTCGGGCATTTTTTAACCGATTTGATAGATTTATTTACCGACGTCCTAAGGAAGAAATTACCATTTACATTGGTAATAAAACTTGGACTCGGAAAGATCTACGGTTCCCGAAAATAGGTATTTTTCATTAAAAAAATTATATTTTGGCAATAACTTTTTTGTATCTGAACCGATTTTTCCGAGTTAATATGTTCTACTACAGATTTCCGATCTTTTGATATATTAAACGTATCCATTGGTCATAAAACAGCACTAAAATTTTTAGTAAAGATGTTGATGCTTTTTAGCCCACTTTTGGAGTATTTTGCTAATAACTTAACGATTTTTTTAACCGATTTGGCAGATATATATACCGACGTCTTTTGGAAGAAGTTTACCATTTACTTAGATTACTGGGACTTGGGAATTTCTATTGTTCCCGACAATGGGTATGTTTTAGGGATGCCAAACGGGAAATCCCGAATCCCGAAATCCCGGGATTTATTTTTATGAGTTCCGGGATTTTTAACATATCAACTTTTATGTACAAAACTGTTCGTTTTTATTGAATTTTTATAGTATATACAAAAAAATTATATTTGGGTTATATTTTCTATTGCAAATAAATAATTCTTATTTTTGAGTTTAATTTTGGTTTTTGGAACACAGCGAGTATTTAAAATTACAATTTTTGCTTTATATATGACGACTTTTTCTGGATTTTTGTATTTTGCTTAATAAAAACCATTATTTTAAGTAGAAACGAAATTGGCAGATTTACATCTCAAGCCTTTATTACAATTACGTTTAGCAAGTTCAACTTTGGCTTAAGACATAATTCTAAATTAAAAATGATTATTTTTATGCAAAATATAGAAATCAAGAAATAGTTGTTATATATCAAGCAAAAAATAAAAATTATTCACGATCCAATTAAAGTTTTATTCAGAAACTAAAGAATAAAAGTTGATATAATTATAACAATTAAGTCGTAATATTGATGAAATATCTCATATTCCTTCCGCTCCAATAATAATAACAAATTTGCTTAAAAAACATACGGTATTCATAAATAAATAATTTAAACTTGAAATCTGTTTTAAGAAACATTTTATAAACATTTTGTTTTAAAATAAATTTCAAACGTACTTAACTTATTGATAATGAATTTCGCCCTCACCCTGGAGGTGTACTGCACTGCAGTCGACATAATTTTACAGTTTTTAACTCAGCTATCGAGATTGATGAGGGACTACACTTTGCCGTGTATTAACGTCGTCACAACTTAATTCACATTAAAAATTGAATTGCTGTCAAAAAACCGAAATGAATTGATCCAGAAAAACTAAGAGATACGTATGTTTTTTTAAGCTTTTTTCACAATCTGCTCATTTTGATCATGGGTGACGCCAGTGTTATAAAAATATGTATAAAATAAATTGTTTTGTTGTTTTCATTTTTAAAAATTTCTGTTACGTTTATAAAACCCTTTGAATATTTAAAAAGTGTTGTTTATTAAAAAAAAATTCCGAAAAATCCCGAAATCCCGGGATCCACAAAAGCCCAAGATTTCGGGATCGGGATTTCAAAATCCCGAATCCCGGGATTTTCAAAAATCAGTCCCGATTGGCATCCCTAGTATGTTTAAAAAAAGAATTTTATTTTGGGCATTACTCTTCCATTTCTGGGAAAAAAATTTCAGGTTTTTCGGGATATATATTTTGCTAAAAATATCTGATATTTTTATATATAAAACGTGTCCATATGTGATCCTAGAGGCCTAAAATCTAACATTTTGGGTATTTTCAATAATGTCTTTGTACGGGAGGTACCACGCCCACTTTTCCAATACAGCCCATATTTTGTGGGATGCTGTGTATTGATAACCGATATGCTTGTAACTAATTTGGAAACTTTAGCTCGTTTCGTTCTCCAGATATACAGAAAAAAAATTTAAAAACAACAACATGGGATTTATCGAAAACATTAGAGGTAGTCGTGGTTTTTTGCTCATATATCTCAGCCATTTACAGACCGATCTTACTAAATTTCAATAGCATACAATTCCGGACTATATGCGACAAAAA
Organism: Pollenia amentaria; assembly: GCA_943735925.1. Classification (NCBI taxonomy): domain Eukaryota; kingdom Metazoa; phylum Arthropoda; class Insecta; order Diptera; family Polleniidae; genus Pollenia; species Pollenia amentaria. The sequence goes on along the minus strand of OX031008.1, from coordinate 131,647,028 downwards.
TTTATAACAATATAGCTACAAATATATCTGGGATCTTCGGAAAACCCATTTCAACGGACGGGCAGGCGGACAGACGGACAACCTGATTTGAACTTCCCTTCTCATAAGGAGCCAGAATATATATACTTTTTAGGGTCTAAGATCAATATTGTGGAAATTACAAACGGAATGACAAAGTTATATATACCCTTTTACCTTCGGTGAAGGATATCAAAATAATAGTTATTTTTACCAAAGTACAGTTGGCTTATTTGGCCAAATTATGGTTAATTTTGATCACAAATGTTTAATTTTAACCAAATTATGGTTAATTTCTACCAAATGCTAAATTATTGACTGATTATCACAAAACTGCATTGTATTATTATTAGCTAAATAAAAATTTTACTGCAATATCGTTATTCGTTACGATTTCAGGCGTACTAAAATGTTTTCCGAGAGTGGTCTTTGTATGGGGTCTATGGTTAATTATGGTCCGATCTTTGCGAAATTTGACAGTAAGATTTGTTGTTTAAAAAACAATTATTTGTAATATTAATAAGTTGTAGACTCATTTTAACGAAATTTGGTAATATAATTTTTAGAGACAAGAACAGTGATTTTTCGAAATCCTTTATATTTATCATAATCATATACGTATGCTTAACGTTTATTCTTAAGAGATATTTCTTAATTGTTATCTTTAAAAACATCATTCTGATAAAAAAAAATTTTTTTATGGACGGAAAATTTGGTTCTAGGGCCCTCGATAAGATTAAAATTATAAAATCATGAACATCTTTTTTACGTTTTAATGAAAAAACAACTTTATCATTAATTGTTTGCTCAGCTGTTGTTTATTTAATAACTTTATTTATTGACTGTTGTAGACTGTACATTAATATAATTTAAAAATTCATTAGAGCTTTTAGGTAAGATTCATAAAATATCAAAAAAAATATTCTTTGAAGAAGGTATTTAATAAGTTATTATTTAATATTCTGAAAACGGGTGATTTAAAAGAATTAATCACCAAAATTGCACATTAAAAACTTTCGAAATGAAATTTCATGGGAATTCACAGGATTATTTTTAACTTTGAATTAAAACTCCTTAATATCGAGAAGGGTTTTATTATTGTATATTCAAATTTGAAAAAAAAAATTCATTCAAATTTCTACACAAATCCATTAAGCGGCATGGCCACACTTCAAACTGACTCTTCAAACTCACATTTTGTCAACTCACACGGTTTTGATAGTAATGAGGCATTTTATATCATTAAAACTTAAATCCACATGACCACGGTATCTTTAAAACTGCAATAGGCCTGAAAAAGGCTAATCGCTTGTATGCCGCTTACACACAACTTGGAATTTTTTATACAAAGAAAGAGGATAAAGATGATCCTATTAGAATTGATTTTCCTGATTAAAGCCATTCTTTCAGACTTAAAGTCAATGTCATAGAGTTATGCCTTTATTATTTAACACGTATACCTTTATTATTTATCTATGCACTTTTTTATTTAGTATTAATTTTTGAATCGTTTGTTATTCTATGTCAATTTTTTTTTTTTTTTTTTTTTTATTATTTAGATGTCTTACGTATCGATTAATTGGATAGTTTATTCTTTGCGTTGCTATAAGGGGTTTTTATTTTGCCGCTGATTATGGTTTTGGATAATGTTTTCAATGTACGAAGCAACTCCATAAACACGACAATGAACATGGTTAGGATTTTAGCCAATCGCAGTAAGGGTCTTAAGATAACTCATATTACTGCCCAAAGTCTGAACAATAAAGCCGACGAGTTTAGATATGTTTTTGAAAATTCAAACATTGATATCGTGTGTGTTTCTGAAACATGGATCTTGCCCACGACACCAGATATTTTTTTTGCCTTTGTGGGTTTAAGGTATAAAGGGAATACAGAAATGGTAATGTTGGTGGGGTAGCTATCTTTGTAAAGGGAAATATATCGTGCAAAGTTCGCTAAAAATCTTCAACTAACATTTTACATAGTGAGGATAAAGTTGAATATATTTTTATAGAAGTTGTCTCTGATGGTAGGAAAATGTTGGTAGGGTGTGTTTATAGGCCTAATAAAAGAATTTGTTTGTCTAATTTTTTCTTAACCTTTGAAACGCTGGTCACTGCATATTTGCAGATTTTAATTCGAACCAGAGAATGGCAACAAGTACGCATAAGAATAATATACAGAGTTATTTACCCACGCTTTACGTTATTGTGTATATCCATACTTATAACACAAATAATAACAACAGCTATGGTTGTGCGTTGCAAAAAATATGTGTATTACTTATACATATGCACGGCAATATTTCACCCAACCACATTCAGTAAACTTAAATACATGAATGTTATGCAGATATTATTCAATACCCATGAATGCGTTATGGTTATCTGCCATACATATAAAATATCTATGTGTAAGAAAATATACATGGGTACCTTCAGTATTTTTGGCACTACTGCGTAAATATGAAAAAAAATTTTTGTATGAAATGTTTTAGCAAAAATGTGCTTTGATCACTAGCCAGGTATGGGACTATGTACATATTTTTTTTGATAAATAAAATACATTTTTTTGTAACATCAGCAGTGACAATGTATGTCTACATACATAAAAGTAAAATTATAAACATGCAATGTCCTGAGCGGATTAGAATCTATAAGAGAAGACTTTTTGATACTATTTTGTTTTTCAATTGTATTTTCTGATATTTTTTATATTGAACTCACAAAATAGATTAACTCACGTGGAAGATAAAATATGAACCGGAGGTTGGTCCATCGCGAAATCGATCAACTAAGACGAAACAAATAAATGCTCAAAACATGTAAATTCATATATACTTAGATGTACTAAGTTCTCTTCATATTTACATAAAAATTTATGGTAGAATTTTGACAATTAGGCAAACGCTAGTATATATATGACGTTTAATTTTTATATCCTAAATTGGTATCTTCGAAATTAAAGAAAAAAAAAAAAAATAAAAGATGGGTTAACTCTTACGGCACAAATAAAAATTTTTGAGGCGGCAGTACGCTATTTTTAAACCGAGAACTACTTTGGTGTCTGCAAAAACTATGCGAAAATAAACATAAAATGAAACGTTTGAATTATAAGTCGTTACAGAACGCCGTCTAAATGTATTGAGTGGCGGTTACACTCTTTCTTATTAGCACATCCATGGCCCAATTAGTAGGTCTGCTCGAAACGCCTGCTGATATTTTGTAGAGTTGCGTTTTTGTCGTGCAATTGTTATTGTAGCAATTGCTTTTGACATCTTGTCCATTTTTTACACAAACAAATGCATTGAGTTTTGACATCTTTTACATAATTTACACAAACAAAATGTGTGTTGTTTTTTCTATTGTTGCATTGTTGTAGTTTTGCGCAGAAATACCTGGTGTGCCATGAGCACAACATACAAATCAATACTTACATACATAAATAACAATATCTTCCGTCTCGTGTCACCTCTCTATGCTATGTACGTGTGACAGCGACAAGTGTAAAAAAATTATGCGGATGCGTAAAGGTTTTTTACATGCAAAAATAAATAATTTTTTTGCACTTGTGTACTTGTCGCGGTCACACGCATATAGCATAGAGAGGTGACACGACACGGAAGATATTGTTTTTATGTATGCGAGTATTGATTTGTATGTTGTGCTAATAAGAAAGAGTGCAGCCGCCACTCAATACATTTATATATGTATTTATAGTGTTTGCTAAGACGCCATTCTGTAACGATTTATAATTCAAACATTTCATTTTAATACGGGTAGTCAAAGTTGTATAAGAATCCAAAATTGAATTTCTGCCTAATTCCAAAATTTTTAAAATTGCATTTGCCATCTCTGCGACGGTATACATACTCTGTGTATACTTACGTTATACATACGTAAATACACATACTTATTTATTCTTATAGGTATTGCAGATAGCCAATACAAGTTTTATTTATATCTGCATGTACTTTCTAAAAGAAGAATGAACCCTGCAAACAATTTCGATCGAAAAATAATCTAAATAGTTTCCCCATTTAGCAAAAACCTATCGCTTTTGCTATTCAATTCTTATTGATGTAGTTACATCGTTCGGGAAGAAGTGTCCCACTATGGTAATATTTACTTTAAGATTCCACTTAGTGTCTATATTATATGACGAATTAGAGCGCTTTGGAAGTTTAATATCAATTAAATTTAGTAGTATCGCTGTTGGCTCCAAAAAGTACTCTTTTGAAGTTACATTTTTTCTTATTGTTCTTTATAATAAAAAAGTGGGTAATTTTACTGTTTATCTTTGTTTGATTTTGTAAGGGAAATCTAAGTAAAATATAAAAAAATGAGCTTAAAGTTAAACAAATATTAAAAAATCTACGTTACATTTAATCAAAATAGCTGTTAATGTTTTAAAGTTAAGAACCTAATGTGGACAAATTTTGTTAAAGAAAACTACACAAAATCACAAATTTGTTCAAACACTAATTTTGTAAACTGTCATCATATTAGAACTAGCATATCTTTTTATTGCAAATTTTTATTTACAAACTTTCTTCACTCAAAGTTATTGTTGATCTTCACTAGAAAAATTTAACAAAAACACTAATTTTCACATTAAAATTTTTAGTCATTAAATAAACAGACAGTTTAAAAAAATCACTAATATCCTTTAAAAAAGATAATTATCAAATAATTATTTTCAATTTCATTTTCATTTGCTCTAAAAAAAATATGCATGAGAAATTATTAAAACTTTAACCAATCTAACCGAAGAATAAGTTTGGGCAGTTTTGTGCACTCATTTATACGTGACCATTTTTTTTCGGTAACATTTGGATTCCGCGGAGTCCCAATTTTAAGTACAATACTATAACTATTTCTATTTTCAAATATTAAAAATTTCACTCTATTTTACATAATTTTATATATTAATATTATTTTACACGCACGTAGCACCGATCACATGGGAACTTAAATACAAACTGTGCTCTTTTATGTATTTTGCTTTTGTAATATTCACTATTAAACAGCAAATCGTTGCGAAGAAGTCAATATAATATGTGAAATATTCAATTGTGCCATTGTTGCAGTTGTATTACTGTTACATCTATCTGAACAACTCACTAAAGTGACGAAAAAGAATAATTTAAGAACTCATAATGCGATTCTACCGTATTTTGTTGTTGTTAAATTCCGAAAAATCTACTGTTTAACTACCAAATGTGACGAAGTAGTTAAAATTCGTAGACAATCGAAAAACACTCTACCAATTGCTTGGAGGGAATATACAAATACACATTGCCACCGTATACCTATACATATTTAACTTCAACTTGTTATGGGTAATGGTATGTATGTGTATGGTTTTGATCTTTACCCATACATGTTTTCTCACTAATACTAAAAGAGTACTTAAAATTATACTTTTGTCATTCTCTGATTCGAACATAGTAATGGAACCAATATTAACTGACAATATGTTGTCTCTTGGATTAACTTCCACTAATACTACTAACCCAACGCATCACACAGCCACCAGTACAACTTTGCTTAATATTTATTTTTGTTGCAGATATGTCAAACGTAATATTGTATGATTTAATTTTTTTAATATATCATTTTAAAATTCCTCCGTCACAATGTACAGTTTACTATCGTGACTTCGAAGACGTAAATTACAACGTTCTTGATCAGAGTGCTTCACTTATCGAATGGTCACAAATATACTACATGCCTTCAGTTGATGAGCAATTATCTTTTCTTGAAAGTAATATACAGCGTCTAAATGACGTTACATTACCAATTAAGTAAAAAAAAAAAAAAAATATCCCCTAAAACAAAATCTGGGTTTTCTGCCAACATTAAAATCTTAATTTGCAAGATAGACATTGCGTATTAGGTGGAAACGTTTCAGAACCTCAGAGTTGGAAGCAGAATTTAAGGCCGCTAGAAGAAATAGTAGTATCAGAATTGCTAAAAAGAATATTACTCTAGACGCTTTAGTTCTGCTGTCGACTCTAGGCAGACATGGAAATGCATTCGAGTGATTGGAGTTGGTAGGACAGGAAATGAAAACAACTGTCAATTAGATGTGGAAGAGCTAAGCAAAACTTTCGCAAATGTACCACTGGTACCAATTGAAAATGGTTTTTACGACCTTCCAATAACCCTGTAATCAATTGCAATCGCTTTCAATTCGCTTGTGTTACGCAATCTGAATTCATTCTATGTTTTGATTTAATTAACTCTTATGCAGTGGTCTGCGATTACATGCATCCACAATTTATAAAAATGCTGCTGCCAGTACTTTTGCCATATATAAAACATTTATTCAACAGTATCATTATGTCAAGCAACTTCCCGTTAAAATGCAAATATGCAAAAATAGTGCCAATACCTAAAAACAATTCTGAATTTAGGCCAATAGCTATTCTGTGCTTCTCGTCTAAAGTGCTAATAATTTGTTGTGTGATAAACAATCAGGTTTTCTAACCAATCATAGTTGTGTTTCTGAGCTAATGGCTGTGTCTGAAAATATACGCCGTAAACTAGCTGATGGCAAGCTAAATTTCTTGGTCCTTCTCGATCATTCAAAAGCCTTTGACACGGTCGACCATAGTATTCTTTCCGTGTGCACTTTTTTTAACTTCTCATGAACATCAACACGGTTTTTATTTTCCTACCTCTCAAATCGTTCGCAATTTGTCCATTCAAACAATGTACAATCTTCTGCATTAAGTTTATCTAGAGGTGTACCTCAAGGGTCAATTCTCGGACCATTGCTTATTACACTCTATATAAACGGCTTACCAAAACATCTTGTTCACTTCAATATACATATGTATGTACGCTGATAATGTGCAGCTGTACTTAAGTAGCCCGGTACAATCTAATAAAATGTATCGTTGGGCTACGGCTAACGGACTTTGTTTAAACCCTAATAAGTCGTAAGAAATCACTTGGTCCAGATATGAGTTTTGATATTTTAATTATTAGGGAGAACATCAATATTGTAAATGCTGCTAAAAACCTTGGGCTAATTTTCAATGATAGTCTAACTTGAACAAATCATGTTAACGCTCTTGCTGGTCAAAGTTATATAAAGTAAAGATGTCTTTGGTCGACACAATACTTTGTCCCTTTTAATATTAGATTACTGATTGAAACTTCTTATCTCCTTCCAGGTTTAAGGTATGGTTATGAACTTTTCGCAAATTGCGATTCCATTAGTAGAAGGAAGCTAAATGTCTTATATAATAATATTGTAAGATAAGTGTTTGGCCTTTTTAGATATTATCATGTGTCGCATGCTTCTTTAAAACTATACGGACCCAATAAAAAATGGAGCTTCCAACGAAGCAGGTTTGTAAGGGAGAAACGCAAACGTTTCGCTTACCATATCACTTACGGAAGATATGAATTTTATATGGCGAGTTCCCACTTTGAAGCAATACATTTTTGACACTGAAAGCGCTTTATTCAGCGCATATAAAAATTGGTGAATGTTACGATCAGCGTTGCACACTGAATTTTTTGTTACCGTTATTCTTTTGTATGCTCCCTTACAAACCTGCTTCGTAGTAAGGGAATGTCGTGGCTCTTCAGATTTTATATATTTATTAAGATGTCGTTCACTTACCAAACTGCATCTCTATATGTCTTATTGCGCACCGCATAAATGTGTGCTTACATTTTAAAATGTACCATTAGTGCTTCGCAAAATAGGAAAAAATTTTATTGGGGCATTTCATTTGACAATCTTTTAAATATTCGTACACTTTTACTATTTCATAAACTTATCTATTCTGCGGCACGTATATGGAATTGTCTTCCTCAAGTCCAGCAACTTAATAGCAACGCAATTAGTTTTAAGAACTTCTTATTTAATTACTTTGCACTAGAGATGAGCGAAACCGCGATTTTTAAAGAACATCGTGATTAGTGAACGTGATTTAAAAATCACTGCTCATTAAAACTATGATTGTGATCACGGCTTGTCAGCTTTTAGTTCTTTTATAGCAAGTGCGTCCAAGCTATATGTATAATGCGTAAGCTTTTGCAAAAAAACAACAATACATTTTAAGAGCTTGCAAAACTGTTAACTTGCATATACATACATACATACTTAAAGAAATAAACTTTGGCTTAAAAAAATTCTAATAAGATAGAAGAGAGAATGAAAGGAACAGCAACATTATTCGCCATTGCATTCAAAAAACGATATTACCTACACAAACAGTGAAATATCATAAATTTTTGTATGTAACAAAAAACAAAAAGAACGATTTACCAAGTACGTGTTACTTGACAAATATGTAACACTGATTAAATCACAGGTACAGAAATATCGCTCATTACTAATGCCAATATGTTCACACTTAGCAATCGGTTTCAACTTTTTTGGCTTCAAACAACAACAATTTTAAATTTACATGTACCCATCGTTGTGCATATACCTATGAACGAAAACACAAAGCGTGCTCACCGAGTACAGGCATCTCCGTACCAACCCCCTTTCTTCTTTCTTCTCTCTCCAAAAACACAAGAGTTGAACATCAGAAGTTGAAACGTGTGAAAGTAGACTAACTATGTACTAGGGAGATCGAACGGTTATAATTCGACCGGTTTTTACCGGGTATTTTAGGTTTGCCCAAGCCCGTTATTTTAACATTACCATTTTTCGAATATCGAATAAACCGGTTGTTTTGGTATAATAAACCGGTTATTTTAATAAAGTGTAATTTATATAAGTTTTCCTTAAGGGCTCTGGAGACTTTCAAATAAACCCGTCAATCAGTGCATATGAGTTAGTGTCGTTTATTTGAGGCTTTTTCGGAGACGTACAAATAAACACGGTAATCAACAATTGTATTTTGTAAAAAACCAAAATATTTATATTTTTCATGACAACAAACACAAAGAAAATAATTTTTCAACATTTCACAACAGGAGACTATCATATAATCAGCCATCAAATAAAAAAATCAAAACTTTTTGATTTTCATCAAGCATTGCCGACAACGCGTATGTGTACCCGAAAAAGAACGACTGCACGCACACAACTATGTGATTGATGTATTTATTTGATAGTCTCCCGGGCGTTTTACTCTTGTTGTAAATATACCCGTATTTTAATTATTTTTCTAATTAAATATTGGGCAAACTTAAACTTTTTTTGAAGAATGGCAAAAAAGATTATAAACAATGTATGTATGTATATACAAATCGCTAATAAAAACGTGTGTTCTTGTAAAAAAAACCAAAAACAATTCAGTTAAAAAGTAAATAGTAATTTGTGCGAAAGTATTCTAAATATTAAATATGTTTTTATATAGATGTTGTCTCCTAAAATATTTCGAACGGGATTAAAAAGACAAAGTTAGGTGCCAGAAGTGCCCTCATGCTTAACATTAATGTTCTCTACAAAAACTTAACTCCATTCGACAACAAATAATACTTTACTAAAATACGCTGCCAAAAATGATTCATTAGGTGAAATATTAGACCGTTGTGTTGCCGAGGACCAAATGTCCGTTAAGGCACTAAAAACTCTTAAGTAGTTCTAGCATATCTTCTGCTTTAAACTACAACATTTCGGTGGAATCAACGATATGGAAAAGTTCATCAGTTTTAATTATTAAAACACTACGAACTAAAAAACAAAATTGAATAAGTCAAACAATGTCATGGAAGGTTTTAAATTGTGGTCGACGAATTGACAAATATTTCATACAAAAAACATGTTCCTATTACTATTTGTTTCTATAATGCTGATACAAAATAATTTGAAATATATAATCCTGGCGAAGAGGTTTTGTTTGCAACTTCTCAAAAATATGGTTGAATTCCATTCATATAGACGTAATTAACCACCAACAAATTAATACTCATTTTTAATAAATTTGGGAGAATAACTCAATTAATAAATTTATTAAATTCCTAAAATTCTAGATCAAACATCATTTACCAGTTTCTAAATAACATTATACAATTAACCTTTAACAAATAAAGCTTAGTAAATAAATATAAATTGTTAAAAATAAAGCTAAAGTTTGATCAATACACTGGCCACAATTTTTGTTGGAGTTTATCGTCTAATATTTGATAGCTTTGAACCATAGCTGGGGAATTTCGATTAGAATTAGAAATCATTACGATTAGAGAAATAAAATAATCTAATCATTACAATTGAATTTTGATAAAAATTTCAGATTACTAATTGATTTGATTAGAAATAATCAAAAATCTAATCACAATTAGTGACGATTAGCATTTCTAATCAAATCTAATCAAAACTAATCCAAAAAATAATTGATTAGATTTCTTGATTAGATTTGATTAGATCAACTATTTTTTAACTATTTTTGTAAAAAGAAAATATTTATTTATCACATTTGTTGCTATTTTACAACTACAATATCGAAAATAAATTGGAAATTTTTGTTTTACATATAACGTTTGCATTTTGTTTAAATTTTCACGTCGTCGAAAAAACAATAAATAAAAGAAAAAAAATCCGTGTATTTTTACTTACCAATAATTTTGAACACTTTAATATGAATAAAACAAAAATTGCAATCTTACAAAACGAAGATTTTACTTTCAATGTTAAGTAAACAAAAAAATTATACTTGTAGTTCCACAAAACACGTTGAAAATTAACATTAATAATAACACAAAAACAAAGTGAACCAGCTGTGTCAAGTGTTTAGTTTAGGAACAGGGTGCACCGTATGCAATTTTATGCAATATTCAAAAACTGTTACATTATGTAAATATAGAGTCCGATCAGGGTCTCTTGACTAGAGGCCAGTAGATCGTCCTCAGATGAGAGATTTCTCTCATCTTGTTTATTTAAAAATTTTTCTTTATTTCTATTTGTCCTTTTAATTTTTGGTCCCACGAGTAGGCACGTAAGGGGATGGACCAACCATGCAGTGACGGCGTACATGCCCTAGACTATAACTTACAACCGGCCCGTGTTCTAGCACCGGAGTGGAGCTGTTAGCGACTAGTCCTCTTTAACCACTAACTAGTCATTCAGGTTCTCGGCACAGCTACCAACCACCTTAACCTTACAAGTGGGGGAAAAGGGGATGAGGAGCAGAGGGATATGAAGGGAAAAAGGATAAGAGAGGGGATGGATAACCATAAGTTGCGAAGGCCTTTGAGTTTTCTAGGTAGTGACTAGATGCAGTGTTGACAAGTCACCCACTGTTTCAGGGCACCAACTAGTTACCATAGCCAACACATCGCGACAAGATTGTTATCCAGGTGGGGTAGTTGTTATTAAAATGATTATTTTTCACTGAACCATACTTAAATTTATAATTGCAATAAGCATTGACATGTTTTCAGTAACTATAATATTGTTGATATTAAATAAAAATAACAATATTTTGTGTACGACAACAATATATTGTTACAATAAACATTGTGTAGTTGCGGTAACCATGCCCAACCATATTTTTTCTCTGCGTGTAGAGACAAAAACAGTGATTTTTCGCAATTATTTATATTTATTATAATCATAGTTGTATGCTTAACGTTTATTCTTAAGAGATGTTTCTTAATTGTTATCTTTAAAAACATCGTTCTGCTAAAAAAATGGACGGACGGAAATTTTGAAACGCAAAAATTTGGTTATAGCGCCCTCGATAAGATTAAAATTATAAAAATCATGAACATCTTTTTCTCGTTTTAATGAAAAAACAACTTTATCATTAATTATTTGCTCAGCTGTTGTTTATTTAATAACTTTTTTTATTGACTGTTGAAGACTGTACATTAATATAATTTAAAATAAACGAAATTTGGTAGAATGAGTTTTAGAGACAAAAACAGTGATTTTTCGCAATTATTTAAATTTATTATAATCGTAGTTGTATGCCTAACGTTTATTCTTAAGAGATGTTTCTTAATTGTTATCTTTAAAAACATCGTTCTGATAAAAAAAAAAAAAATTTTATGGACGGAATGAAATTTTAAAACGCAAAACTTTGGTTCTAGCGCTCTCGAAAAGATTAAAATTATAAAAATTGTTTTAATAAAAAAACCACTTTATCATTAATTGTTTGCTTAGTAGCTGTTGTTTATTTAATAACTTTTTTTATTGACTGTTGTAGACTTTTCATTAATATAATTTAAAAATTCTTTTAGGTAAGATTCATGAAATATCAAAAAAATATTCTTTGAAGAAGGTATTAAATAAGTTATAAATCATTTCGATAATGTCATTCCCTATTACAAATCACTGTTTTTTGTCTCCAAATCTACCGTATATAAATGTGCTCAGAAATTCGGATTTTCACAGTTTCTTCTTGACAATCAACATGAAGACTTCTACACTATTTTCAATTATTTTGGTGATTTGTACCATATCTGCAACTAAAGGGGGTAGTTTTTATATTATTGACAAACTGGTAAGGAAACTTGATTATAAGACTTTAGAACTTAAGAAAATGAAAAAAGTACATCACACAAGGAAGAAAAATAAATTAACGATTCTTTCGCACATGATTTAGTACACTTTCTCTCAAAGCCCACAGGAATGTAGGACAAGGATGATGATATTTGCAACTCCGGATACTGCAAGCAAACTGAGCCAGAAAGAGTTAACGGAAAATATTCTATATGATGAGTAAGTTTATTATATCTACAATTTTTTTGCAATTAAAAAAGCGTTTTTTTTTATCGAAAGCAATGGTGAATTTTCTGGTTGGGTTGCAGCGTATGGTTCCAATCCAATTTTTAACTGGTCGGAAACTAATCAAAATATTGTACCATCATTGTGGGACCGCGGATATCCACAAGCAACAAAAAGTGGTGTAACATGTGTATATGTGCATTTTTCAAGGGAATCAAAAATACCTCGTTTACGGAATGGTGAATGTTATTTAAAAAAGAAATTGATATGTGAAACTACAAGCTAAAATACATGCCAGCAGTTTGCTAAACGGCAAAGTATGAAATATGTATATATTAAAAATTGTACTTATTTAAAATGAATAAAATCTAAAATCCATTCATGTGGCATCAATTTATTTTTAAATGCGAACCAGAAAACCCGATACACTTTTTAGAACAGAAGTAGAAACTGGTATTTAACAGCTAATTTGACAGCTGGACAGCTAAAAGTTAAAATGCTCAAAAACGCCTGAATATTATTAAATTTGTATAAATTTTTCGCCGAAAGGTTAGATAATGTAATAAAAATTATGTAATTTGATTTAAAAGATATACATCTTTACAGTTGCCATGCTACAGCATGGCGCATAAGTAGCATTATGATTTATTTGATAAAGAATTTTCTTCATTCTGATAAATAATATTTAACGTTGGCATTCATTAAAATTAAGATTATAGATTGGAAATATGTTCACATTATGTTTTGAAGATAATATCTTTCAAATGTTGCCTATTGTTTCGAACTGACGTGTAGAGAGAGCATTTCCCAAAACATTTCTTAAGATTTTAGGTCCTAGCGTCCTCAATTCTTTTCGGATACTCCCCTTTAGCTGTTGGATGGTACATGTTTCAATAAATTCAATAGTTACACTAAAATGTTCAGAATTGAATTCTTTACATAAAGACTATATTTGTTAATAAATTTAAATTTATATAAATAATTACATTAAAGATAAACAATCTGGTTGAAGATTACAAATACAATATACTTACATACTTACAAACCTTTTATAGAAATATTTAAAATTTATTCTCAAAAAAAAAAAAAAAACACAATAACCAGTTCTCACATTTTACTTATTTTTAACAAACAACAATAAATAAAAACAATAAACAGTTTAACAGAACACTTACTAAAATCATAACAAAAATAAAACAACAAATCTCATATTTGCATCAAGTGTAATTTTTACCCAGCAAACAACTCAGTTACTAATTGAAATATAATCTATTAATTGATCTTTTTCGAAATGGCTTGTACAAAACCGAAATGCAGGAATAAATCTGAGGATCCATTGATTTCCTGTTGGGTGTGTGATTCAATCTTTCATGGTAAATGTGTCGAGTTGGCTCCACGGACGGTAGATAATATTCGCGAAGGTAAAGGACTCCGTTGGTGCTGTAAAAAGTGTATGGACTATGATGTAGAATTTTTTGCATTTTTTAGAAACTCACGTAATAAATTAGATGAGATAAATAATGATTTAAAGTGTCTTACAAAAAAATTCTTAGATTATAAAGAAATATTGGAAACATCGCTTCGTTCTCCCAAAAGAAAAAAGAAGACTATTGCGGTGAATTCTCCACCGCCTAATGGTAATACTATTGACAATATTGATCGTAATGATGTTGAAAAAGGTCTGAATATTGCACCGTCGACTTCTTCAAATTCTTTAAATTCTATACTAGTAAATACTAATTCATCTGCCATTCAACACCAAAATTTGCAAATACCTCAAGCACTAACACCTAATATGCCGCCAAACAATCAAACACTAACCCCTAGCATGCCGCCAAACAATCAAGCGCCTACACGGGCACTAAATGCTGATGTTCCAGATTTTATGCCTGGGAGTAATCCTCCTATGCTTAAGGTTATTTCTCCCAAAAAAACAATTTTTGCTGCACGTTTTGCATCCGAAACTACAACCGATGCCGTTGTTCATTATATTAAACATAAACTTGGTTACGATATTGATGTTACAGTTTTCAAATTTAAATATACTGAACGAAGAACTAAATCCTCTTTTAAAATAATTGTTCCGGAGGAAAATTTTCAAACTATAGTCAACACTGACTTTTGGCCTCCTAATGCTATTATTCATGAATATGTTTATAATAATAATAATAATAATAACCGCTCGGACATTGTCTACCTACCGTCTCAAAATGCTGCATCAAAAAACTAGTTCTATTTCCTACTGACAATGCAATAAATATTGTATACCAAAATGTCCGAGGTCTGAACACAAAATTAACATCTCTTTACGCAAGCAGTTTCGATTTTACACACCATTTTATTGTTTTAACAGAAACTTGGTTGAATAACAAGAAAATTATTCATAATGCCGAAATTTTATGTCCGAAATACCAAATATTCAGATATGATCGTCCTCACAAACTTGGTGGAGGAGTCCTTATTGTCGTACTAAATGCTTTTTCATGTGAACGCATTGAATTTTCGCTCAATGACAATATTGAATTTGTTGCCGTCAAAATTAATCTTTCAAATGGTGTTTTGTTTATTACTTGTTCTTACATTCCTCCTAATTCTTCTTCCGATATTTATGATGCACATATTTCGGCAATTAATACAGTTTGGCTGCAATCAAAGCCATATGATATATTTGTCGTTCTTGGTGACTTTAACCTTCCCAATATTTCATGGAATTCAACTTATGAACTAAATTACTTAATTCCCACTGTATCAAATGAATTTATTAAATCACTACTCGACTTTGGGCTCTTTCAAGTTAATCATATTCATAATACATGTGGTAGACTTCTGGACCTTGCTTTTGTTAATCAGCCGATGGATATACATGTACGAAATATACCTCCTCTCACATATCCTGAAGATCTCTACCATCCTGCGATAGATGTTGAAATATATTTTCAAGCAAAAAAGTTAGCACCTATTTCAAAGAGATGCAACCATAGTCTTAACAAAGTGTTTTGCTTTCCACGTACTAATTATACAAAACTTAATTATTTATTATCTAATGTCAACTGGAACAATATACTTTCTGGAAAAAATCTCAACCATATTGTTTCTAAATTTTACTCAACACTATATGAATTCATCTCTGAAACTGTCCCAAAAGTAAAAATTGGTGATAAAAAAGGCCCGCCTTGGAATAATAAATTCTTAAATAATGCCAAAAATAAAAAAAATAAATGTTACAAGAAATATAAGAGCTCTGGAACCTTAGTTGATTTTAGAAATTACTGCATTGCGCGCTCCGAATATAATACTACAAACAAATTGGCATATGATTACTACCTAGCCCGTATGAGATTAAAGTTGAAAACTAACCCTAAAGAATTTTATAAGTTTATTAATTCGAAACGTAGAGCTTCTGACTATCCTAAATTTTTTAAATATGGTTCCTGTATAACTGATGACGACACACTGATTAGCAACATGTTCGCGAATTTCTTTGCTACTACATATTCTAAAAAAACGTACGATCGTAATTCTCCCTATCCATTTAATATATCGCATTCAGCTGGTATACATTTTTCATTTTTGAGTAATGAAACAGTTCTATTAAACTTAAAATCATTAAAACCAACCAATAATTCTGGCCCTGATGGAATACCTAGTTGTATTCTTAAAAATTGTGCCGAAACTTTGTACGGCCCACTTACTACAATCTTCAACAAATCTATTGAATTGTGCTATTTACCAGTCGAATGGAAAAAATCGTTTATTATCCCTTTGTTTAAAAGTGGCAATAAATTCGATGTTACAAACTATAGAGGAATTGCTAAGCTGAATGCCATTCCTAAACTCTTAGAAAAAATGTTAACCGACAGCTTATCACACCAAATTTCTTCGCTGTTATCTCCTTGTCAACATGGATTTTGCAAGTCGCGTTCCACGACAACTAATAT
This sequence comes from Pollenia amentaria, assembly GCA_943735925.1. NCBI lineage: Eukaryota > Metazoa > Arthropoda > Insecta > Diptera > Polleniidae > Pollenia > Pollenia amentaria. Next base: position 131,630,427 of record OX031008.1, on the reverse strand, counting down.
TCTGGAACTTACTACTATAATAAATGATGGATTTTTAAAAAACATGATAACGGATGTAATTTACACGGATTTCAGTAAAGCCTTTGACAAAGTGAACCATGAAATGTTACTATGCAAATTATCACTAATGGGATTTAGTTGTTCAGCCATAAAGTGGCTGCGTTCCTATTTATTTGATAGAACTCAACAAGTAAAGTTTGGAAATGTTACCTCAACAGACATATACGTCACTTCTGGTGTTCCCCAGGGAAGTCATCTTGGTCCTACACTGTTCACGTTATTTATAAATGACCTCCCATCTGTTATCTTGTATTCAAATGTACTTATGTATGCAGATGATGTCAAAATATGCAAGAGTTTTAACGACTCAAATCAACAATTTTTACTACAGTCTGATATTGATAAATTTTCCCAATGGTGTACAATTAATTTAATGGACCTTAATATTAAAAAATGTAAACATATGACATTCTACAGAACTAACATATTAGATTCTCGATACTATGTTAATGGAATAATACTTGAAAAAGTGGACAGCATAACTGATCTGGGCTTTTTGTTGGATCATAGGCTAAATTTCCGTAATCATATTGCGTTAACTGTTAACAAAGCTAACGGTGTTCTTGGTTTTATGAAACGGTGGTCTAGAGAATTTTCTGACCCCTATGTCACGAAACAACTTTATACATCTTTGGTTCGGCCAATTCTTGAATATGGATCCATTGTATGGGATCCTTACTATTCCATCCATATAAATAGTATTGAATCGGTACAAAAGCAATTTTTGATTTTTTGTTTACGTGGCCTTGGTTGGAATTCGTATGTTCTGCCATCGTATGTAAATAGACTTGCTCTTATTAAGCTGCCAACTTTAAAAAGCCGCCGTGTTATGCTGAGTATAACTTTTCTACTTGGATTAATTCATGGTGAAATTGATTCTACGTTCCTGCTTAGTAAAATTAACTTTAGGGTTCCAAATAGGCCAACTCGTAACTTTCAGCTCATCAGTCTTAACTACTACAGATCCGTTTATGCTAATAATGACTCCTTTCGTCGCATTTGTGAAAATTTTAACAAATTGTATCATATTATAGATTTTTCTGAAAGCAATGATATTTTAAAAAGGAAACTAATTTTGTATTTAAATAGTTAATTGTATTCACACCTGTATTACATTCTTTAGTCTGTAAGGATTTATAATCTATAGACCAAATAAAATAAAATAAAAAAAATGACTTAGTGGCATACATCTTACTTAACGTAACTAAAAAAAAAAAAAAAAAAAATGGGAGCCAGTTAAAATCAGAAAAAAGCGATATTATTTGATCGCCAAAAAAAAAAAACGGATTTGTGAAACTGTCTTTCACCGTAAAATTTGAGAATACTTTGTTTTTTTAAAACAAAAATTTTATTAATATCAATTTTAAATATTTATATTTTTTTCACTGCTTTTTTTTATATTTTTATAAAAATATTATTAATTATACCTTTCGCCGAAAATAAAAGGGTATGTATAACTTTTTCATTCCGTTTGTTATTACTACAATATTGATCTTAGACCCTATAAAGTATATATAATATGGGTCCTTACGAGGAGCGAAGTTGATTTAACGATTTTAGTCTGTCCGTCTTACGTTTGATATGTGTTTTCCGAAGACCCCAGATATGATAGGGGCTAGGTTGTTTTATATTTATGTCACATATAGTCCGTTATTAATTGCTATTGAAACTCATAAATGGCTGAGATATGAGCAAAAAACCATGTTGCTGTTGTTTTTAAATTTTTTTTTTCTGTATAAGTATCTGGAGAATGGCAAGAGCCAGGGCTCTAACAAGGGAACAAACATCTTGGTTATCAATACACCAACTCTCTTAACAAATGGGCGGGATTGGGGAAGTGGGTGTGGCACTTCCCATACAAAGACTTTATACACTTCTGTATATCGGGAGAACAAAACGAGCTACAGTTCCCAAATTAGGTACAATATCGGTTATCAATACACAGCATCCCACAAAATATGGGCGGGATTGGAAAAATGGGCGTCGTACCTCCCGTACGAGGACATTATTGAAAATACTCAAAATTTTTAATTTTAGGGCTCTAGTATGACATATGGACACGTTTTGTATATCAAAATATCAGGAGAATATATTTCCCGAAAAACCTAAAATTGTTTCCACAGAAATGGAAGAGTTATGCCCAAATATTTCGGGAACAATAGATCTTCCCCAGTTAAAGTTTTATTATCTAAGTAAATGGTGAATTTCTGTCTTAAGACTTGAATACATAAATCTGCCAAATCGGTTAAGAAATGGTTAAGCAAAATACTCCAAAAATGTGCTAAAAAGCATTAAAAAATGTAGAGCTGTTTTATGACCTATGAATACGTCTAATATATAATAAGATCGGAGATCATTAGTAGAACATATTTGCTGAAAAACTCGGAAAAATCGGTTCAGATACAAAAAAGTTATTACCAAAATATAATTTTTTTATACCTATTTTCGAGAACCGTAGATCTTTTCGAGGCCAAGTTTTATTAACTTTCTTCCTAAAGACGTCGGTATATAAATCTATCAAATCGGCTGAAAAATGCCCGAGTTATGACCAAAATACTGATATCGCAATATTTACTCTTTTTTTATATAATTCAGTTGTATTATTGGTCGTCCCTGACTCCTTGAGTAATTCTAAGTCGATTTAGCCATGTCCGTCTGTCTGTCCGTCTGTTGAAAACACGCTCACTTTCGAAAAAGAAAAGAACAAACTCGGTCTCAAATTGCTTGTAGTTATCCTGAGCAGCTTGGGATTGAAATCCAGCAACATCGGGGTAGTAGGATCATAACTATGAACCAAAATGTGGAACCACCACCCTAAAAAATTGATAATTTTAATACAAAAACTAACATAAATGGTGGAATAATGCATTGAATGTTATACAATTTCATACTGTTAAATTTCGTGAAATCGGTCTATAATTGACCATAGGCCCCATACTCCCGTAAAACAGTTTAATACGCCTAAAATAGTTATAAAATCATACTAAAATTCGATACGTCACAGTTTTATAGGACCAGATATCACTCCGTAAAGTTTTTTGAAGATCGGTCCATAATTTACACTAGGCCCCATATAAACCCTAATCCCGTAAAACCGTTTAGTAGGCCTAAAACCGTAATAAATAACGCTATCATACTAAAATTCGGTACGTCACAGTTTTATAGGACCAGAAATCACTCTGGAAAATTTTTTGAGGATCGGTCGATAATTGAAACTAGATCCCATATAAATCCTACTCCCGTAAAACCGTTTAGTAGGCCTAAAACCGTAATAAATAACGCTATCGTACTAAAATTCGGTACGTCACAGTTTTATAGGACCAGAAATCACTCTGGAAAATTTTTTGAGGATCGGTCCATAATTTAAACTAGATCCCATATAAACCCTAATCCCGTAAAACCGTTTAGTAGGCCTAAAACCGTATTTAATAACGCTATCAATATAAAATTTTGTATATCACAATTTTATATGATTAAAAATTAAAAATTTGGTGAAGATCGGTCCATAATTCACCCTAGGCCCCATATAAACCCTGCTCTCGGAAAACAGTTTATTGCGCCTAAAACCAAATAAATCCCATTTTGGGAAAATAATTAAATTCGCCGAAAACCATAACAGATATAGATATTGCGGTAAAATTTCATCCAACTAAGATTCATATTTTTTTTTTTTCAGTATTTGTTTATTGAATCTTCATATATTAACTGCCAGGCCCACAATGTCGACAAGAACATTTCTTTCGCATATTTATATTGAAAACAATAATAAAAAACTGAAATTTGTTTTTGTTTTCAATATAAATATTCGAAAGAAATGTTCTTGTCGACATTGTGGGCCAGGCAGTAAATATGAACTAACAATAAATTATCAAATCTTATCCTAATATTTACTTTATGTCCTGCCAGTGCTAGACAAAAAAGATTTAGTCATCACGGTTTCTGTTCACATATGAAGGTGTTTATCGCTCATCTGGTTGGGTGAGTGCTGCAGTGTCTCTTCTTCTTAAGCGAGTGTGGCCGCCATAATTTAAAATATTTCTAGCTAATGGATTTGGGTGCAGTTCCAGCCTTTTTAAATATTTTACTGCATATTTCGTTATCATAGTTTTTACTAATGGCACATTGAGATCCTTGTGGATATTTGAGTTCTTGACGTACCAGGGGGCGGCTGTGATTATTCGAAGAAGTTTGTTTTGGCGCCTTTGTATTTTTTCGATGTTAGAAGCCGAGGCAGTGCCCCATAACTGAATACCGTAGCACCAAATTGGCTTTAAGATAGAGTTGTAGAGTAGAAGTTTGCAATCGAGCCTAAGAACAGAATTTCTTCCAATAAGCCAATTAATTTGGATTGCTTTTAGTTTCATTTGAGTTAATTTAGCTTCTATATGCCATTTCCACGTTAAACGCCGATCTAGATGTATACCGAGGTATTTTACATGCGAGTGTTGGGGTATTATTTGATTATTGATTTTAATAGGGGGGCATGTTTCCCGACGCAATGTGAATGTTATATGTGAGCATTTTTGCTCATTGATTTTTATCCTCCATTTTTTAACCACCTTTCCAGTTCAAATATATGGTCCTGTAAGTAACGAGATGCTTCTTGACAGTTTGCGTGTACGCTTAGAAAAGCTGTATCGTCCGCAAATGTTGAGGTATGGGTGTAGCTGTTTGTAGGGAAGTCCGAAGTATAAATTAAGTATAGTAGAGGGCCCAGGATGCTGCCTTGTGGGACTCCAGCGTTAATTGGCTGAGGAGAACTTAAAAAATCGCCTTCTTTAATAATAAATTGCCGACCGACTAAGTAGCTTTCTAACAGCTTGTATATGTTTGCTGGTAAGTTTTGCTGCAATTTTAGTAGTAAACCTTCATGCCAGACATTATCAAAAGCTTGAGACACATCGATGAAGAGTGCTGAATAATATTTTTTTTCTTCAAAAGCTTTTCTTATGACATTTACTATTCGATGAGTTTGTTCAATTGTGCTGTGTTTTCTTCTAAAACCGAATTGATGATTGGGAATACATCTGTTTTCATTTAACATCGGTGTTATTTTTGACACTAGTAGTTTCTCAAATAGCTTTGATATATTAGACAATAAGCTTATAGGTCTATATGACTCAACTTTTGTGGGATCCTTTCCTGGTTTAGGTATCATGGTAACTAAGGATACTTTCCACTCTTGTGGGTAGTATTCAAGGCGTAAAATAGCATTAAAAATTAGTAGAATAATTTTCTTTGCTTTGCTGGGTAGCTCCAAAAGCATTTTGTTACTGATCTTATCAAAACCAGGGGCTTTCTTGGGGTTTAAATCATGAATAGCCTTCTCGATTTCTCTTATCTCAAATCTTAGTGGAAGAGCTGATCCAACAGCAACAGGTGGTAACTCGACCGCAGTATCGAAAGATGTATGAGGGGTAAATACGGCTTTCAAATGATTAACCAAAATATTTCCTTTTTCTTCATCATTTCGTGCCCAACTTCCATTTAAGTTTCTTAATGGCGGTTTAGTGATATCTGGTCTTTTAAGATTTCTAGCTGCACGCCATAATGAGTAGTCAGATTGAGGAGTTGCATCGAGTTCCTTAAGATATTTTTCCAGAGAAGCCGTTTTTTGAGACTGCAGTAACTTTCTTAGCCTTTTTGTGCACTCTTTTAGTAAATTTTTAAGTTGAGGGGATCTGTGCAATTGCCACTCTCTTCGAACTCCCCTTTTTTCAGTCAAGAGACGCTCGACATCTGTAGAATATATTTTACTATTTTTGATATTTTTGCGGGCTATGCTAGAATGTTGAACAGCAAGTTTGAGATAATTGTCAAAATTTACAATAGAAAGATTCACATTCTCCGGTGTTCTAAGCGGAACATTTTCAGTGCAGTGGGTACTGAGATATTTTTTATATTTTAACCAATTTATTTGTGTGGCTGACGTCACTAAGTAACCAGATGGAGATACAGTTCTATAAGGGTTTGATATGGTAAGAATTGTAGGTGTGTGATCAGAAGATAATTCTAAAGAAGCTTCAACGTGAATCGTTTCTGCGGGGATGTTTTTAACCACGCCAAAATCGATGACATCTGGAATTTTTTGCTGATCAGTAGGCCAATAAGTTGGTTGTCCACTCGCGACCACATTTAAATCCATTTTAGACATTGTATTATACAAAACACGACCCTTTGGTGTAATGAGCCGTGACCCCCAGAAGGTATGTTTAGCGTTGTAATCGCCAGCGGCTAGGAAGCAGGGTCCTAATGATTTAAAATATTTACAATATTGGCTTTCTGATATTGAAAATCTAGGTGGAGAGTATAAAGATGAAAGTACTAAGTTTCGATTTAACTCTTCAACACAAATGTTCGTTGCTTGCAGATAATCTTCACGATGATCACACATTAAGTAGTGTTTGATTCGGGCTTTTATCAAAATAGCAGAACCTCCACAAGCTCTATCTCGAGGGTCCTTGGTCATATGGCCAGAAAAAATATCATGCAATTTTGTAAAATTCACTGTTAACGCTAAAACTAATTACAATTGCTGTATTGATATTTATTCTAATTTATTTTTTCTAATACCAGAAATCAGTCTTCAAAATTTTGGGATGATTGGTCCATAATTTACCATAGGTCCAATACAAATTACCCTCCTAAAAATCATTTTAGTTCGGCTAAAACTGTTACGAATCATAATATTTTTTTCAAGCCAGTTCAAAGTTCTAACAAGAAACGCATAAAATTTTCTTATTGTCGGTCAATAATTTAATTCAGGTCTAAACCTGAAGCTTAGTTAATAATATATATGTATTTATCATATAGAGCCCACTCCTGTCGGTGGAGGGTATCAAAGATTCGGCACAGCCGAATATAGCACTCTAACTTGTTATATATTAATTTTAAAAGAATCAAAATATTAATTGAATGAAAATAATATTTGAATTTCCATATTTATTAAATTTTTTTTTTTTTTAATCATTGTATTTAATTGATAAAAAACCAATGAAATTTTTTTCTGTGTATAGTTCTATATTTCGATTAAATTGTTTTTTTTTTTAATATTAAAGCGGCATGGCCACACATCAAATTGATTCATCAAATTTACCTTTGTGTTGGTAATGTTTGGTTTTGCTTGGCACAGCCACTAGGGTATTCATTCGGTTAACCGATTAAGTACTACCCGATTAACTGATTGGTTAATTAAAAATTGGTTTTTTTCGATTTACGATTAAACCGGTTAATTTCAGTCGATTAACCGATTAACCGATGTAACAAAATTTTTAATTTTTTGTAGTATTATAACATATTATTTTGTGTTTTTAATTATTTGTTTCGTCTCATATACATAAGTTATGTGCTTAAAAAATATTTTTTTATACAAACAAAGAAGGTGATCTTAATTTTAAATAAGCGAAGTTTCTATATGTATGTGTTTAGTAATTTTTATCTTCTCATATCAATCTTTTAACAGAATTAACCGAAACAATTAGAAGTGCTAAATTTTTTTAAAGATTTTGGAAGATCTTATATGTTTTGAGAAATCCAGGAAAAGGACTGAGAAATTATGTATTCTGTATTATGGATTGCTTTTGTTTTCTCCAACATCTACGATAAATGATTTTTTTATTTCTTTGCTCAATAACAAAATTAACCGACTATTAACCGATTAAACCAAAACCTCGGTTAATTAAACGAGCGATTAACCGATTAAAGCGAAAGCCCGATTAAATGAATACCCTAACAGCCACACATCAAATTTAGGCCATCAAACTTCATTTAAAAGTTGTACAATAAAATCAAAAAAACAATTTTTTTTATATCTAATTTTGATAAATTTTTTAACAAAACATAAATAAAATTTGAAGAAATAACGTGCACACACGTCAAACTGGCGTAAATATGTTATGAAAATATTATTTTGATTTTTGTCACATTCACATCGAACCAAACGTGTGAATTGACAAAATGTGAGTTTGAAGAGTCAGTTTGATGTGAGGCCATGCCGCTTAATGGATTTGTATAGAAATTTGAATGGATTTTTTTTCAAATTTGAATATACAATTATAACCCTTCTCGATAGGGAGTTTTAATTCAAAGTTAAAAATATTCCTGTGAGTTCCCATGAAATTTCATTTCGAAAGTTTTTAATGTGCAATTTTGGTGATTAATTCTTTTAAATCACCCGTTTTCAGAATATTAAATAATAACTTATTAAATACCTTCTTCAAAGAATATTTTTTTGATATTTCATTGATCTTACCTAAAAGAATTTTTAAATTATATTAATGTACAGTCTACAACAGTCAATAAAAAAAGTTATTAAATAAACAACAGCTGAGCAAACAATTAATGATAAAGTTGTTTGTTCATTAAAACGAGAAAAAGATGTTCATGATTTTTATAATTTTAATCTTATCGAGGGCGCTAGAACGAAATTTTCCGTCCACAAATTTTTTTTTTTATCAGAATGATGTTTTTAAAGATAACAATTAAGAAATATCTCTTAAGAAAAAATGTTAAGCATACAAATATGATTATAATAAATATAAACGATTTCGAAAAATCACTGTTCTTGTCTCTAAAAATCATACTACCAAATTTCGTTTAGATGAGTCTACAACTTATGAATGTTACAAATAATAGTGTTATAAAACTAAAAATCACACTGTTAAACTTCGTGCACAGCGGTCCATAATTGACCATAGGCCCCAATTAAAGCCTACTCCCGGAAAACAGTTTAGTACGCCTAAAACCGTAATAAATAATGCTATCATAATGAAATCCTGTACATCACAGTTTTATAGGACGAGAAATCACACTGCCAAATTTCGTAAAGATCGGTCCATAATTCACCCTAGGCCCCATATAAACCCTGCTCTCGGAAAACAGTTTATTGCGCCTAAAACCAAATAAATCCCATTTTGGGAAAATAATTAAATTCGCCGAAAAAAAAAAAGATGTACATAGATATTGCGGTAAAATTTCATCCAATTGAGATTCATATGGCCAGAAAAAATATCATGCAATTTTGTGAAATTCAGTGTTAACGCTATGACTAATTACAATTGCTGTATTGATATTTATTCTAATTTATTTTTTGTAATACCAGAAATCAGTCTTCAGAATTTTGGGATGATTGGTCCATAATTTACCATAGGTCCAATACAAATTACCCTCCTAAAAATCATTTTAGTTCGGCTAAAACTGTTACGAATCATTATATTTTACTCAAGCCAGTTCAAAGTTCTAACAATAAATGCATAAAACTTTCTTACTGTCGGGCAATAAGTCTAAACCGCAACCAATTTCAATGCTGACGTTCGTTTTTGTGAAGCTTAGTTAATAATATATATGTATTTATCATATAGAGCCCACTCCTATCGGTGGAGGATATCAAAGATTCGGCACAGCCGAATATAGCACTCTAACTTGCTTAAATTATGTTTTCTTTGTTTCTAGATGCAAATGAAAAGGTTTTTATACCATCCGAAAATTAACTATTATTTTATCTCATTGATAATGATGTATCTTTAAAAAACTTAAAGAACGCTCCGAGAACTTATGAAATTGTTTTAATATATAGCACACCAATTACTTTTTCAGCACCAGTCAAGAGACTTTTTTCACTAGCAGGGTTATTGAATAGCCCAAGGAGAAATTCTAAACTGATAGTTTTTAACAACTATTAATTTTAAAAATAGTTCTTGAATCAAATTTCTGTATTGTTCTGCAAGACAAGACGTATTAGTAATTTTAATAAATTAGGTTTTAAAATGGTAAAATAAAATAATTTGTTAAAATTTTTTTAGAATAAAAAATTAAAGTTTTTTTTAATTTTTTTACTCTCTAACTGATTCTTCGTCATTTCATTTCGACGTTGATAAGGTGCGGAATTATGGTTGAATATGGTGTTTGCGCAGTTATTATTACTATTTGCTTAAGATTCTATAAAATCATAGGGTCATTACAAATTGCTTCGACTTATGTCTATTTGCAGTTAATAGCTGTAATTCATTTTAGCATTGGTTTTGAGTGGCAGATACTTTCGCTTTTGGGCGCCGCCATGCATGTGCAAGGCGACCTTGTCTGCGCTTTCCTTGAGAGGTCCACGCAATGGAAGATTTACATCGCCATCAGGTTTCCTCAGGGCGTGGCAAATCCATCTCCATTATCGGCGGGGATCTCCGCTCTTATAAAATTGTTGTGCGAACTTTGCCATATGGGCATTTCCATGAGAATGTCAACCACGACTCGAAAAATAAAAACCATTTACACTTTTTTTCACTCTGTCTGTCGCGCTCGTTGAAGATAGATAGTGTTTTCTAAGCTCAGCATACGATTTATTTTTTACAAAAACGTGAACAAATAAAACATAAAAAAAAATAACAAAACACAAGGAAAAGAAAAAAATACATACATAAATAAACAAATACATTTTGAGCAAAAAAACTTTTTCGTTTTTATTTTTTTTATTATCGGTGTTGATAAACGCATATATAACTTATTGGCCTACTGATCATCAAAAAATTCCAGATGTCATAGATTTTGGCGTGGTTAATAACATCCCCATAGACACGATTCATGTGGAAGCGTCCTTAGAATTATCTTCCGATTACACACCTACAATTGTAACTATAATGAATCCAAATATAATCGTATCTCCGTCTGGTTACTTATCAGCCTCGACATCAGCCTCACAAATAAATTGGTTAAAATATAAAAAATATCTTAGTGCCCATTGCACAGAAAATATTCCGCTTAGTACACCGGAGAACGTGAATCTCGCTATTGTTAAGTTTGACAGTTGTCTTAAACTAGCTGTTCAACATTCTAGCATAACCCTCAAAAAAACCAAAAACAATAACATTTATTGTACAGATGTCGAGCGTCTATCGACTGAAAAAAGGAGAGTTCGAAGAGAGTGGCAATTGCACAGATCCCCCCCAACTTAAAACTTTATTAAAAGAGTGCACAAAAAGGCTAAGAAAGTTACTGCAGTCTCATAAAACGGCTTCCCTGGAAAAATATCTTAAGGAACTTGATGCAAATCCACAATCAGACTACTCATTATGGCGTGCAGCTAGAACTCTCAATAGACCAGTTATATCTAAGCCACCATTAAGAAACTTGAATGGAAGTTGGGCAAGAAATGATTTTGAAAAAGGAAATATGTTTGTTAATCATCTGAAAAATGTCTTTACCCTTAATATATCTCACGATATAGCAGTCAAGTTACCGCCTGTAAATGTTAGAGCAACTATTCCCCTAAGATTCGAGTTTAGAAAAGTCGAGAAGGCTATCTGTGATTTTAACACCAAAAAGGCACCCGGTATTGAAAGGATCAGTAATAAAATGCATTTTGAGCTACTAAGTATAGCAAAGAAAATTATACTTATTATTTTTAATGCTTTTTTACGCCTTCAATACTACCCTCAAGAATGGAAGGTTTCCTTAGTAACCATGATACCAAAGCCAGGAAAGGATCACACAAAAGTTGAGGCATACAGGCCTATTAGCTTATTATCTAATATTTCAAAGCTATTTGAGAAACTACTAGTGTCAAAAATAATGCCTATTTTAAATGAAAATATATGTATTCCAAATCATCAATTCGGTTTTAGCACAATTGAACAAACACATCGAATAGTAAATGTCATAATAAATGCCTTTGAAGAAAAAAAATACTGCTCAGCACTCTAAATCGATGTGTCTGAAGCTTTTGATAAAGTCTGGCATGAAGGATTATTACTGAAATTGCAGCAAAACTTACCAGCAAACATACACAAGCTGTTAGAAAGTTACTTAGTTGGTCGTCAATTTATTATTAAAGAAGGCGATTTTTTAAGTTCTCTTCAGCCAATTAACGCTGGAGTCCTGCAAGGCAGTATCCTGGGCCCTCTATTATACTTAATTTATACTTCCGACATGCTAACAAACAGCTACACACAAACCTCAACATTTGCGGACGATACAGCTTTTCTAAGCGTACATTAAAACTGTCAAGAAGCATCTCGGTACTTACAGGATCATACATTTGAACTGGAAAGGTGGTTAAAACAATGGAGGATAAAGATCATTGAGCAAAAATGCGCACATATAACATTCACATTGCGTCGGGACACGTGCCTCCCTATTAAAATCAAATTAACTTAACACAAATGAACTAAAAGCAATACAAATTAATTGGCTTATTGGAAGAAATTCTATTCTTAGCCTCGATTGCAAACTTCAACTTTACAACTCTATCTTAAAGCCAATTGGGTGCTACGGTATTCAGTTATGGGGCACTGACTCGGCTTCTAATATCGAAAAAATTCAAAGGCGCCGAAATAAACTTCTTCGAATAATCACAGCCGCTCCCTGGTACGTCAAAAACTCAAATATCCACAAGGATCTCAATGTGCCATTAGTAAAAAATATGATAACGAAATATGCAGTAAAATATTTAAAAAGGCTGGAACCAAATCCATTAGCTCGAAATATCTTAAATTATGGCGGCCACGCTCGCTTAAGAAGAAGAGATACTGCAGCACCCACCTAATCAGATGAGCGATAAATACCTACATATGTGAACAGAAACCCTGATGACGAAATCTTTTTTGTCTGGCATATTAGGATAAGATTTTATTAATTATTGTTAGTTCATATTTAATATATGAAGATTCAATAAATAAATACTGAAAAGAAGAAAAATAACTTTTTTTTCAAATATGGTAGGAAGTAAAAAAACACTCAAATTTTACTATGCAATGGTACTTATAGCTTATTAAAAATTTTAAAAAGCAAAAAATAGAAGTTTACAATGACTTTCTCTTTGATTCATATTTCGTACCTGCAATAAACAATTTTTTACTATTCTTCCGATTAAATACAGATACTGGTAACACTGGATTTAAATTTTAAAATTGATGTTACAACCACAATGAACAAAATCCATGAGGAAAGACCAAATATATAGTACGATTAGAGGTATATTTTTTGGTTCGTTTTGGATGCAATTCTAATGTCACATACGTGGTGCAAAAACATCATTTGCCTTTGTCATTTGTATTTGATCAGTCGTAGGTGTTATAAAATAAAAGTTCAAAGCAAGATATTTGTTGCAAAAAATTAATGATCGGAATTTTTTTTAAATAGGTTGTCACTTACTTTATTGCAATATAATCCATTTAATAAAATATTATTGCAACCGGTCCATATTTGACCATAGCACCCATACAAATACTACTCCCGAAATTAGCTTTTAATGCCATAACTTCCTTATAAATATTGGTATTGCCATCAAAATTGGCGACAATAACTTTTACGATAGGTATTATGTCATAACAAAATGTGCTGGTAGGTCCAAAATTTACCATTGGTCCCACATAAACCCCCTTCCTAAAATCGGTGAAAGACAAACAAATCTCATATATTGTAGATGAAGATATCTGAATAATATTCGGCACAAACAACTTTTATATAATTCTTAACCTCATAGCATAATTCTGGTCTGGTGACCATGCCTAGCCATTGGTCGAAAATAGGGCAATTTCTCAAAAATTTGTTTTTACAATAAAGCAAAACATAAGTGTATTAACGTTTCCGGCTCTGAGTTAGCCTATTGTGAATTAGTTCCTATTTATTTATTCGCCGCGTTTGAGTAAGTTTAATTTGGGTTTTTGTATTCTTTTGAGTTCCTATTGAGCTACCAAACCAACCAGTCATCCTTCGGCTCCCCATCAACATCATGAACAACATTTTACCACCATTGTACAAAACAAAAAAATAAGTATACCGAATAAAAACCAACGACAAGTATCTTTAGTTCAGTTTACTTACATAGGATTTTATTCGGTATACTTAGATGAATCAGACCAGAGAAAGAGTTCATTATTCTTATGGGGCAAGGAGTTCACTAGGTGTCTTACTTACTTTGACAATAAAAGAGCTCCATAAAGCTCAAGCCGTGGGAGACTAACCGGGCTAATGGGGGCTACTTTTGTTTTTTGAGGCAAACAGATGCGATTTTATACCCGACGCAGCCTGTATCCGTAAGTATACTACTGCACAGTAAGCCTTCTCTAATGCATCGCAAAAGCCGTGAATTTGCGTTTGTAGGGTTGGGGAAAAATCAATCCAACGCGGAATGCTCACTTTTGATATCAAAGGAATATTTTGAACAAAATTGTTCCACTTTTCCAACGTACTAGGCTTAATATTGTCAGAAGGATTTTGGCTTGTATGACAATTGGCGATATCCACCCAGCCGGGTCGAAAAGTTTAGCCACGTTAGAAAACATCTGCCTTTTCGTTATTGAGTCACTTGGATGAATGGGCTCAATAGGGTACGAAAATTTATCAGATAGAGCATTCCATTGAATGCTTTAGTGTTTTTGTTGTACTTGTCTCTCTGAGCTTGGGAAACTCTGCGTCTAGAATGTCATCGTTGGGAACTGATGCTAGAACATTTGGGCTATTAGACGTTATCTTTTTCAACGCGAACCCTGCAGATTTTAAAGTCGTAATGACCTGAGTCAAAGCGTCAACCGCTGATTCCACACTGTGTGCACCTGAGAGGATATCATCCACATAGGTTTCATGGTTGAGAATATAACTTGCTTTCGGGCAAACATTTTCTGAGTCGTAAGCCAATTGTATTTATGTTCTAATAGCCAAACAGGGAGCGCAGTTTACCCCAAACGTAACGGTTTTCAAGGCGAAATCTTGGACGGGCGAGTTAAATTCTGGACGAAAGAGAATTCGTTGAAACTGACTGTCGTCCTCATGAACTAGAATTTGGCGATACATCTTCTCTATATCACAATTGAAAACATATTTGTAAAGTCGCCAGTTGAAGACCAAGGTCATTAAGTCCGTTTGCAACGTGGGCCCTACATGCAGAACATCATTGAGGGATGAGCCCGAACTAGTTCTCTTGGAAGCATTGAAACCCACTCTGACCTTAGTGCTACGGCTTTAGGGCTTAAGAACTGCGTGATGCGGCAAATAAAAGGAATTATAGCCGCCTAGAGATATGTTTTCGCACGAGACTGTCGGTTCCATATGATTCAGGGCTATATATTCTTTCAACACATTAGCATAAACATCTCCTAGTTCAACCTTTTTCCCCAGCGATCGCTCCAAATTGAGGTATTGAGCTGCAAGTCGGAAGGCGCAGACTTTGGGCAAACTCTGATTTAAAGGGAAGCTTCACTACATAGCGACCTTCGCTATTACGAAACGTGGTTTGCGTATACAATGTTTTACAAAATTCTTCTTCTTTTGAAAGAGGCCGTTGGCAAGGGACTTCTTCCTCTTCCCAAAATTCCCTCAGTTGATTACTAATCGGATCTCTTGAACCTTCGCTTGCCTCAATTAAAAACGAATGGCATGTTTCTATGCCAACTGGACCACTAACAACCCAACCAAAGATTGTATCCTGTGCCATGAGAGACTGGTCCACAGTTTTGAGTCCTTCAACAAGAATTTTCGGAAGAACATTACTTCCACTATGCAAATCCACGTGACTGGGTAAAGAAAACTCTGGATCTGCGAGATAAAGATTCTCGAGCTCTGACAAGGGTATATCAGCAGGGACCGTAACAGTTATTCCTTTTTTCATAAAAGTCTGATGATAACAATTATTTTTTGATTTTTATTTTTTCGATCAAAAATAACAGTTATTTTATGATTTTTATTTTTTTTAACAATAATAACAGTTATTTTTTATTTTGTTTTTTTTCGATCAAAAATTACAGTTATTTTATGATTTTTATTTTTTCGAGCAAAAATAAAAATTATTCTTTAAAGAAATGTACGTGTTATAATTATTTAGTTGACTTTAAATATTTATGTTAATGCGCATAAGATATCCCCATGATGATCACAAATTTAAATAAATATTTGACAACTCAATAATTATAACACGTACATTATCTTAAAGAACAATTTTTATTTTTGCGCGAAAAAATCAAAAAAAATTATTATTTTTGTTCAAAAAAATAAAAATCATAAAATAGCAGTTATTTTTGACCGAAAAAATAAAAATCAAAAAAATGACTGTTATTTTTGTTCAAAAAAACTAAAATCAAACAATAGGTAGGTAGGTAGAAAGGCTGGTGTGAAGTCTCCTTCACACCCTCACCCAGAGACCAATACGGTCCATTGTGATGCCTTGTTTATAGATAAGAAGCTGAAAAAGAAGGTGAAGAGAAACAGCAAAAGCATTAGAAAAGATAAGAATAGATAAGAAAAGGAAGTTCTGACCAAACCCGAGAGAAAAGCCCCACTCAACACAACACCAATCCGCCCTATGTGCGGTTAGCTCCCAGTCTCCTGCTGCGCAGCCAGGCCATCCCCATTACGAATCCTATTAGACTTTCGAGCCCACAGCCCGGGACGTCCCCTAATTCGCCTAGGAATCTGCTGCCCAGCCACCTCAGCCTGCTGCACTGTAGCCTGGGACAGCGGCACAAAATGTGTTCAACCGTCTCCAGTTCCTCCGGGTCCTCACACAACCCGCACATATCCGACACGTCGGATCCCAACCTCATCGCCATCCTGCCTATCATGCAATGACCCGTGATGATTCCTATTATGGTCCTCACGCAGACCCTGCTTCTGCCAAGCAACAACTCCGAGTCGAACTTCCTAAGCACCGGCCACATCGTCCGTGATACCCGGCAGTCCATTCGGTTCCCCCAGGCCCTATTGGTCCCTAATCTTCCCAAAGTAGAATCCTATTGGAGGCCTAACCGCCTCTATGTGATTAGGATCCTCCATCTCTGAGCCCTGTCTCGCCAACTCATCAGCAATCTCGTTGCCGTTTATGTTGCAGTGACCAGGCACCCAGCACAATCTCAACATATACTCTCCTAAGGCTCCCTCCAGAGCCCTCCTACAACCGTCAACTAGCTTAGAGTTCACGTAACAGCCCCTTACGGCCATAAGGGCCGCCTGGCTGTGACGTATATAGTGACCTCCGAGCCCCTATCAATGTTGTCCCTCATCAGTTCCACGGCCCTCAAGACCCCCAGAACCTCCGCCTGTAAAACCCTGCAGTCGTCAGGAAGCCTATATGACATTCTGATGTCCAGATCCTCAATGTAGACCCCCGCACCCGTGCCTCTCATCTTCGAGCCGTCAGTGAAAATAGCAAATCCACTAAATAATCTGCTCCTACCTGACCAACTCTCCCTAGAAGGCATTACCACCTCCGGCAACCGTCCGAAATCCACCCTGGTGCCCACGAAATCCGTGGAGCCGGGTGATCCCAGGCAGTAACCTCCAGCTTCGATCTCACCCAAGATCCGTGAGTGACCCTGCGTGAAATTCCTAATCAATCCTAGTTCCCTCAGTCTAAGAATGCTTCTGGCTGCCATTCCCATAACATACTGCTCAATGGGCAGAAGATGTAGAATGACATCCAGTGCCGCTTGAGGTGTACTTCTCATGGCACCTGTCATGCCGATTGAAGCACACCTCTGAGCCTTAGACAGAAGGTTCCTTCGACAAGCCACTCTCAATGACTCCCACCAAACACAGCATCCATACGTAAGAATGGGTCTAACCACCGAATTGTACAGCCATTCCACTACTGATGGCCGGAGTCTCCAGCTCCTACCTATCGATGATCTGCAAGCATAGTAGGCATTTAGGCCTCTCTTAAGTCTCTCCTGAGTATTCCTTATCCACGACAGCTTGCTGTCCAGAAAAACTCCTAGAACTAACTCGGTCTTCTCCGGATTAACTCCCAATCTCTTATCACTCGCCCATGCTGACAGTTCGCCCAGCGCCCCTTGCATGACTTCGCTTATTGTCGGCAGAAACTTACATATAGAAACTTCGCTTATTTAAAATTAAGATCACCTTCTTTGTTTGTATAAAAAAATATTTTTTAAGGACCAAACAAATAATTAAAACACAAAATAATATGTTATAATACTACAAAAAATTAAAAATTTTGTTGCATCGGTTAATCGGTTAATCGACTGAAATTAACCGGTTTAATCGTTAATCGAAAAAAACCAATTTTTAATTAACCGATCAGTTAACCGATTAACGGTTAACCAAATGAATACCCTAGTGGCTGTGCCAAGCAAAACCAAACATTACCAACACAAAGGTAAATTTGATGAATCAATTTGATGTGTGGCCATGCCGCTTTAATATTAAAAAAAAAAACAATTTAATCGAAATATAGAACTATACACAGAAAAAAATTTCATTGGTTTTTTATCAATTAAATACAATGATTAAAAAATATAAAAATTTAAAAATTTAAATATAAAAATTTAATGAACAAACAATTAAAATATGATTTTCATTCAATTAATATTTTGATTCTTTTAAAATTAATATATAACAAGTTAGAGTGCTATATTCGGCTGTGCCGAATCTTTGATACCCTCCACCGATAGGAGTGGGCTCTATATGATAAATACATATATAGTATTAACAAAGCTTCACAAAAACGAACGTCAGCATTGAAATTGGTTGCGGTTTAGACTTATTGCCCGACAGTAAGAAAGTTTTATGCATTTATTGTTAGAACTTTGAACTGGCTTGAGTAAAATATCATGATTCGTAACAGTTTTAGCCGAACTAAAATGATTTTTAGGAGGGTAATTTGTATTGGACCTATGGTAAATTATGGACCAATCATCCCAAAATTCTGAAGACTGATTTCTGGTATTACAAAAAATAAATTAGAATAAATTTCAATACAGCAGTGTAATTAGTTTTAGCGTTAACACTGAATTTCACAAAATTGCATGATAATTTTTCTGGGCATATGAATCTTAGTTGGATGAAATTTTACCGCAATATCCACATCTGTTATGGTTTTCGGCGAATTTAATTATTTTCCCAAAATGGGATTTATTTGGTTTTAGGCGCAATAAACTGTTTTCCTAGAGCAGGGTTTATATGGGGCCTAGGGTGAATTATGGACCGATCTTCACCAAATTTGGCAGTGTAATTTTTAATCATAGAAAATTGTGATATACAAAATTTTATTTTGATAGCGTTATTAATTACGGTTTTAGATGTACTAAACGGTTTTCCGGGAGTAGGATTTATATGGGATCTAGTTTAAATTATGGACCTATCTTCAAAAAATTTTACATTGTGATTTCTGGTCCTATAAAACTGTGACGTACCGCATTTTAGTATGATAGCGTTATTTATTACGGTTTTAGGCCTACTAAACGGTTTTCCGGGATTAGGGTTTATATGGGGTCTAGTGTAAATTATGGACCGATCTTCAAAAAACTTTACAGAGTGATTTCTGGTCCTACAAAACTGTGACGTACCGAATTTTAGTATGATAGCGTTATTTATTACGATTTTAGGCGTATTAAAGTGTTTTGCGGGAGTATGGGGCCTATGGTCAATTATAGACCGATCTTTACGAAATTTAACAGTATGATCTGCAGTCGTATGAAGCGAATTCTTGCAAAATTGTATAACATTCCATGCATTATTCCACCATATATGTTAGTTTTTGTATTAAAATTATCAATTTTTTAGGGTGGTGGTTCCACATTTTGATTCATAGTTATGATCCTACTAAACCGATGTTGCTGGATTTCAATCCCAAGCTGCTCAGAATAACTACAAGCAATTTGAGACTAAGCTTGTTGTTTTCTTTTTCGAAAGTGAGCGTGTTTTCAACAGACGGACAGACAGACGGACATGGCTAAATCGACTTAGAATTACTCAAGGAGTCAGGGAGACCAATAATACAACTGAATTATATAAAAAAGAGTAAATATTGCGATATCAGTATTTTGGGCATAACTCGGGCATTTTTCAGCCGATTTGATAGATTTACATACCGACGTCTTTAGGAAGAAAGTTAATAAAACTTGGACTCGAAAAGATCTACGGTTCTCGAAAATAGGTATAAAAAAAAATTATATTTTGGTAATAACTTTTTGTATCTGAACCGATTTTTCCGAGTTTTTCAGCAAATATGTTCTACTAATGATTTCCGATCTTTTGATATATCAGACGTATTCATAGGTCATAAAACAGCTCTAAATTTTGTTATGCTTTTTAGCACATTTTTGGAGTATTTTGCTTAACCATTTCTTAACCGATTTGGCAGATTTGTATATTCAAGACTTAAGGAAGAAATTCACCATTTACTTAGATTATAAAACTTGAACTCGGGAAGATCTATTGTTCCCGAAATATTTTGGGCATAACTCTTCCATTTCTGGGGAAACAATTTTAGGTTTTTCGGGAAATATATTCTCCTGATATTTTGATATATAAAACTTGTCCATATGTAATACTAGAGCCCTAAAATTAAAAATTTTGAGTATTTTCAATAATGTCCTCGTACGGGAGGTACCACGCCCACTTTTCCAATCCCGCCCATATTTTGTGGGATGCTGTGTATTGATAACCGATATTGTACCTAATTTGGGAACTGTAGCTCGTTTTGTTCTCCCGATATACAGAAGTGTATAAAGTCTTTGTATGGGAAGTGCCACACCCACTTCCCCAATCCCGCCCATTTGTTTAGAGAGTTGGTGTATTGATAACCAAGATGTTTGTTCCCTTGTTAGAGCCCTGGCTCTTGCCATTCTCCAGATACTTATACAGAAAAAAAATTTAAAAACAACAGCAACGTGGGATTTATGGGAAAATTAGAGGCAGTCATGGTTTTTTGCTCATATCTCAGCCATTTATGAGTTTCAATAGCAAGTAATGGTGGACTATATGTGACATAAATATAAAACAACGTAGCCCCTATCATATCTGGGGTCTTCGGAAAAAACATATCAAACGTAAGACGGACAGACTAAAATCGTTAAATCAACTTCGCTCCTCGTAAGGGCCCATATTATATACACTTTAAAGGGTCTAAGATCAATATTGTAGTAATAACAAACGGAATGAAAAAGTTATACATACCCTTTTATTTTCGGCGAAAGGTATAATTAATAATATTTTTATAAAAATATAAAAAAAAGCAGTGAAAAAAATATAAATATTTAAAATTGATATTAATAAAATTTTTGTTTTAAAAAAACAAAGTATTCTCAAATTTTACGGTGAAAGACAGTTTCACAAATCCGTTTTTTTTTTTGGCGATCAAATAATATCGCTTTTTTCTGATTTTAACTGGCTCCCATTTTTTTTTTTTTTAGTTACGTTAAGGGTAAGTTGTATGCCAATAAGCCATGTACCATCCAACAGCTAAAGGGTAGTATCCGAAAAGAATTGAGGACGCTAGGACCTAAAATCTTAAGAAATGTTTTGGAAAATGCTCTCTCTACACGTCAGTTCGAAACAATAGGCAACATTTGAAAGATATTATCTTCAAAACATAATGTGAACATATTTCCAATCTATAATCTTAATTTTAATGAATGCCAACGTTAAATATTATCAGAATGAAGAAAATTCTTTATCAAATAAATCATAATGCTACTTATGCGCCATGCTGTAGCATGGCAACTGTAAAGATGTATATCTTTTAAATCAAATTACTTGCATAATTTTTATGACATTATCTAACCTTTCGGCGAAAAATTTATACAAATTTAATAATATTCAGGCGTTTTTGAGCATTTTAACTTTTAGCTGTCCAGCTGTCAAATTAGCTGTTTAATACCATTTCTACTTCTGTTCTAAAAACTGTATCGGGTTTTCTGGTTCGCATTTAAAAATAAATTGATGCCACTTGAATGGATTTTAGATTTTATTCATTTTAAATAAGTACAATTTTTAATATATACATATTTTATACCTTGCCGTTTAGCAAACTGCTTCACATATAAGGTTCTTGCTTGCATTACATTCATCATTCCGTAAACGAGGTATTTTTGATTCCCTTGAAAAATGCACATATACACATGTTACACCACTTTTTGTTGCTTGTGGATATCCGCGGTCCCACAATGATGGTACAATATTTTGATTAGTTTCCGACCAGTTAAAAATTAGATTAGACCATTGGCTGCAACCCAACCAGAAAATTGACCATTCCTTTCGATAAAAAAAAACCCTTTTTTAAATTGCAAAAAAATTGTAGATATAATAAACTTACTCATCATATATAATGTTTTCCGTTAACTCTTTCTGGCTCAGTTTGTTTGCAGTATCCGGAGTTGCAAATGTCAGATTCCATCCCCTACATGCCTCTAGGCTTTCAGAGAAAGTGTACTAAATCATGTGCGAAAGAATCGTTAATTTATTTTTCTTCCTTTTTACTACTACTACTTTTTTCATTTTCTTAAGTTCTAAAGTCTTATAATCAAGTTTCCTTACCATTTCGTCAATAATCACAAAACGACCCCCTTTAGTTGCAGATATGGTACAAATCACCAAAATAATTGAAAATAGTGTAGAAGTCTTCATGTTGACTGTCAGGAAGAAACTGTGAAAATCCGAATTTCTGAGCACATTTATATACGGTAGATTTGGAGACAAAAAGCAGTGATTTGTAATAGGGAATGACATTATCGAAATGATTTATATATGTATGAAGTTAATATTCATAAAGGTATGCTAAAACTAAATTCTTTAACTAGATTACTTGATTGTTATCTTTGTTAGAAAACAGCACTTTAATAAAATTAATTTTACGAAATCAAGATGGAATTTGGAAACGCAAAAACTTCATTCCGTTGTACTCGAAAATATTATCTAAAATTATAAAAACCTTTTACAACTTGTTTTCATTTAAATGAAAGAAAAACAGCTCTATCTTTAAATGTTATGTCAACTGTATACACTGTAAATAAATAACATTTAAGAATTTATTAGTGATTTTAATTTAGATTCATGAAATATGAAAAAAATATTTCATAATTCTCTACGATTTCTTCCAAGGTATTTAGTTAGTAATTATTCAATATCCTAAAAGCTGTTGATTTAAAAGAAATATTGACCAAAATTGAACGTTAAAAAAATTCTAAAAGAAATTTCATGGGAATTCACAGAAACATTTTTAACTTTAAATAAGAACTCTTAAATATCAAGAAGGGTAATATTTAATTGTATATCGATACATGTTGTAAGCCAATTTCTTGAAAATCAGTTTTTGCAGGATAACTGTTCGTCGATCACACAGTTACATCTCTGACATAAATTTCAGAGAGATAAATCAACGTTTAAACCATTTTTTTTTTTTCTTTTTAATGCGACCACATTAATTTTATAATACATACTAAAAATTCAACGAAGATGTTTCCTACAACTATTTGTAAACTGTGAATTAGTCCAACATTTCGCGAAAATACGCAAAACATGCAAAAATTGGGAAAAGTTTGATAAAATTTTAAAAATTGCATAGTGTAATATTGATTAGAAGTGTCTTAAATAGTTGAAAATCCAAAAAATTCACACAACAAAAGAAATTGCATAAACTATATAAGGAATGGTAAAAATTCGGTAAAAGTTGGTTAATTATATGAAATTCGCAAAAACTTACTAACAGCGATATGATAAGCAAAGGGTTATTTTGATTAAAAATCGCTTAAGCTGAAAATAATCAGAGAGCTTACAGGAACAATAGCACTATCAGATATAGCTGAATCTGGTAAAAATACAAAATGTCGGAACATAACACAAATAGCGTTAAGAAGAAGCTGAGGTTAAAAAACCGAAAAATCCGAAAACATACTTAAATTACGATTTTTTTAAAACTATAACGTTGGCAAACTTATTCGCTTTACGAGCATTAAGCCTGGTCGAGGCAAAATGATACAACAGTTGCGCAGTTGAGGTCTCTAAAGTATTAACCAAATGGCGATGTTAAATTTAAAGTGGATTTTGATTTACAATACTAACCAAATCGAGTTACAAAGTGCACAGAGTACACTGAGACCAGACCTTTACATAATGGCAAACTTCCAGTTAGCCTAGTAAATGGAAACACCTACAAGATTTAAAGCCTGCTACACCATCAGAATATCACTTTTTTTCTTTTTTTTTTAATATATGTGCTTTATTAACATTTCATTACAATTACATTTGATTTTATTTGGCCTCAGCGCCTTAGAGGAGAGAGCTCTAGTATGACATATGGACACGTTTTATATGTCAAAATATCAGGAGAATATATTTCCCGAAAAACCTGAAATTTTTTTTCCCAGAAATGGAAGAGTTATGCTCAAAATATTTTCGGGAACAATTGATTTTTCCAAGTCCAAGAGTTATAATCTAAGTAAATGGTAAGTTTCTTTCTAAAGTCGTCGGTATATAAATCTGCAAAATCGGTTAAAAAATGGTTAAGTTATTAGCAAAATACTCCAAAAATGGGCTTAAAAGCATCAACATTTTTACTAAAAATTTTAGTGCTGTTTTATAACCAATGGATACGTTTAATATATCAACAGATCGGAAATCTTTAGTAGAACATATTAACTCGGAAAAATCGGTTCAGATACAAAAAAGTTATTGCCAAAATATAATTTTTTTAATGAAAAATACCTATTTTCGGGAACCGTAGATCTTTCCAAGTCCAAGTTTTATTACCAATGTAAATGGTAATTTCTTCCTTAGGACGTCGGTATATAAATCTAACAAATCGGTTGAAAAATGCCCGAGTTATGACCAAAATACTGATATCCTAATATTTACTGTTTTTTATATAATTAAGTTGTTATTTTTTTTTAAATCTAATTTTGATGCATTTTTTAACAAAACATAAATAAAGTTTGAAGAAATAACGTGCACACACGTCAAACTGGCGTAAATTTTTTATGAAAATCAAAAGTATTTTGAAGTTAAAAATATTCCTGTGAATTCCCATAAAATTTCATTTCGAAAGTTTTTAATGTGCAATTTTGGGGATTAATTCTTTTAAATCATACGTTTTCAGAATATTAAATAATAACTTATTAAATACCTTCTTCAAAGAATATTTTTTTGATATTTCATGAATCTTACCTAAAAGCACTAATGAATTTTTAAATTATATTAATGTACAGTATAGTCTACAACAGTCAATAAAAAAAGTTATTAAATAAACAACAGCTGAGCAAACAATTAATGATAAAGTTGTTTTTTCATTAAAACGAGAAAAAGATGTTCATGATTTTTATAATTTTATTCTTATCGAGGGCCCTAGAACCAAATTTTTGCGTTTCAAAATTTCAGTCCGTCCATAAAATTTTTTTTAGCAGAACGATGTTTTTAAAGATAACAATTAAGAAACATCTCTTAAGAATAAACGTTACGCATACAAATATGATTATTATAAATATAAATAGTTTTCGAAAAATCACTTTTTTGTCTCTACACGCAGAGAAAAAATATGATTGGGCATGGTTACCGCAACTACAAAATGTTGATTGTAACAATATATTGTTGTCGTACACAAAATATTGTTATTTTTATTTAATATCAACAATATTATAGTTACTGAAAACATGTCAATGCTTATTGCAATTATAAATTTAAGTATGGTTCAGTGAAAAATAATCATTTTTATAACAACTACATAATAATAACTTTGAAAACATATTATATTCATCACAACCATTTAATGATATTTAATAGCCATAACATGATAACTTTCTATACGTGCACTCATAATATGTTTAAGATGCAAACAAAATATCTTTACTGTAATAATATTTTGTTATCGCCATTTGTAAAATAATTTTGCATCAGTTGTGTCGTTTGTTTTACATATCCCTATCGAATTATTTGTTATTCAGTGGTTAATCAATTTGAAAAAAAAATAAAGTGTCACAAAATAAAATACCAATGGTAAAAAAAATTTTAATATTGTTTGAAAATGGTGAAAAAATATTGACCATTGTTTTGTGTTATTTTAGAGAAAAAAAATAAAAATTGTATAAAATAAGTTATTTAATGATGTGAAATATCTGCAACAAGTTTACGTTAAGGTTGCCAGTAAGTAAATAAGTATAAATATATATTAAAAATATTTTTCGGTTTTAGATTTAATATACATATTATTATGATTAACATGATAATAATATGATTACATTAAATAATAATATGATGTAATAAAAACAAATTAGGATTACGGGAAAAATCAATAAAACATCATTAAAATCGTAATATGTTGACTACAATCATGAATCTTATCATAATATGTTGCTCTTAGAATATGTTTACCACAACCATGCTTTTTCTTTGCGTGTTAAAATCATACTACAAAATTTCGTTAAGATGAGTCTACAACTTATGAATGTTACAAATAATAGTTTTATAAAACTAAAAATCACACTGGCAAATTTCGTAAAGATCGGACTATAATTAACCATAGACCCCATACAAAGGCCACTCTCGGAAAACATTTTAGTACGCCTGAAATCGTAACGAATAACGATATTGCAGTAAAATTTTTATTTAGCTAATAATAATACAATGCAGTTTTGTGATAATCAGTCAATAATTTAGCATTTGGTAGAAATTAACCATAATTTGGTTAAAATTAAACATTTGTGATCAAAATTAACCAAAATTTGGCCAAATAAACCAGGTAAAAGGGTATATATAACTTTGTCATTCCGTTTGTAATTTCTACAATATTGATCTTAGACCATAAATATATATATATTCTGGCTCCTTATAAGAAGGGAACTTCAAATCCGGTTGACCGTCTGTCCGTCCGTTGAAATGGGTTTTCCGAAGACCCCAGATATGTTGGAGGCTATATTGTTATACATTCATGTCGCATATAGTCCGGAATTGTATGCTATTGAAATTCAGTAAGATCGCTGAGAATGGCTGAGATATGAGAGATATGAGATAAAAAACCGCGACTACCTCTAATTTCCCCATAAATCCCATGTTGTGGTTTTTTAAATTCTTTTTTTCTGTATATCTGGAGAACGGCAAGAGCTAGGGCTTTAATTTGGCACAAACATCTTGGTTATCAATACATCAACTCTCTAAAAAAACAAGCGGGATTGGGGAAGTGGTTGCGGCACTTCCCATACAAAGACGTTATACATTTCTGTATATCGGGAAAACGAAACGAGCTTCAGTTCCCTAATTAGGTACAATATCGGTTATCAATACACAGCATCCCACAAAATATGGGCTGGATTGGAAACGTGGGCGTGGTACAAAGACATTATTGAAAATATTTTGTTTTATTATCAAAAAAAAGTTGTTTTTGGGAATACATAATTTTTTCCTTAAAAGATTTTATTTGTTGTACTTAATTCCCTTTTTTATAATTAATTAAAATACTGAAATTTATTGTTGGAGGATAAGCTGTTCCTATGCGCATTTCACTGGTTGCTTCCAATACTTAAAATTGTTCATGTTTGGGCTTTAGTATGACCTATGGGCACTAGACCGTCTCACTTTTAATTTTCTGCGAAATTCCTTCATGAAAATCGATTTTCTTTATCTACTATAAAAACCAAGAATTTTGGTGTATAACACTTAAATATTGATGAACGGGAAGTGGTCTCTCAAATCGTTTTTTCATCTCTTTATGCAAAATGCCTTTTTTCCAACAAATGAAAAAATCTTGAATTAGTAATCTGCCTCAAACTCAAGCATTTCTGAATCGATTTGAACCTAATTACAGCCATTAGAAAGATTATTAAATTTCTTAAATGTTCCTTAAAGCAACATTGCCATTTTGTTCGATGGTTTTTTATTTATAGCATTACAAATTCAGATTTTCAAATACGAACTTAACATTTTTTTTTTCATTTTAGCTAACCTTTTCATATATAAAAATTTAACGAGGAAAAACTTTTATATACTGTAAATGCAATATGGTAGGAAATTTTAAAATAAAGATTTTGGTGTAAATAACAGTTGCATTCTGTTAAGAAAAACTGCAGTTTAAGTTGAAAGTGGAAAATTTGCTTCAGTTTCACAAATACATTATTATAAAATAAGAAGATATTGATGCTGGTTTTTTATTTTTTCAAATTTGCTAAAATTGTTCTTTTGTTGGAGTTTGGATGCGTTTTATAAAAATGCTCGAAGACTTGAATTAAATCATTTTGCTCCTTTTTTATTTTTTTTAATTTAGATGATAAGTCATAAGTGAGTTCAATATTTTTCTGGTCAAAATTTATGTTGAGCATTGGTTTAAGTGCACGTTAGCAACACATGCCGCTTCAAACGATATTTTTTTTACACAACAAATCCAGCAATATAGCAAAATAAATTTTTCTGTCGCGGAGGCTGCTTTGGAAATAATATCACGCCACTTATGGTATTTAAGAAGCTAACCTCAAAATCGTTGACCTGTTGTCAGAGAACACAAAAAGGTTTTTCGATATAACTGGAATCAATTATGACTTTATTTAAAGTCCATCTTCCTGTTGGAGCGAAAATGAAAATTTCCAAAAAATTGAACTGTTTGCAATAAACTTAACAGTAGTTAATGACCCTGCAGAGCGCGCAATTGGCCTTCTAAAAACCGTCAACATCACACTAGTGATGGAAAGCAATGAGCAAAATTATTTAATTCACGTCATCGAGCATTTTCATAAAACGCAGCCAAACTCCAACAAAAGTACAATTTTAGCAAATTTGAAAAAATAAAAAACCAACATCAATATCTTCTTATTTTATAATAATGTATTTATGAAACTGAAGCAAATTTACAAATAAACAACTTTCCTCATTTTATCATTTCAACTTAAACTGCAGTTTTCCGTAACAGAATGCAACTGTTATTTACACCAAAATCTTTATTTTAAAATTTCCTACCATATTGCATTTACAGTATATAAAAGTTTTTCCTCGTTAAATTTTTATATATGAAAAGGTAAGCTAAAATGAAAAAAAAATGTTAAGTTCGTATTTGAAAATCTGAATTTGTAATGCTATGAATAAAAAACCATCGAACAAAATGGCAATGTTGCTTTAAGGAACATTTAAGAAATTTAATAATCTTTCTAATGGCTGTAATTAGGTTCAAATCGATTCAGAAATGCTTGAGTTTGAGGCAAATTACTAAATCAAGATTTTTTCATTTGTTGAAAAAAAAGGCATTTTGCCTAAAGAGATGAAAAAACGATTTGAGAGATCACTTCCCGTTCATCAATATTTAAGTGTTATACACCAAAATTCGTGGTTTTTATAGTAGAGAAAGAAAATCGATGTTCATGAAGGAATTTCGAAAAAAAGTATAAAAACTGAGACGGTCTAATGGACTCGTTTTATATATCAAAATATCAGAAATTTTTAGCAGAATCTTAAAATCTTGCAAAAACAGATAAATCTACTGTATGACAACACTGCAGTGTAACCACTAGCAAAATTCGAAACTGCACTTGAGATGACGCAAACTTACCTAATTTAAATGGAATTAAACATGCAGGCTTATCGCTCGTCAACTAAAATCGCAATTTGATCCCATTTTTGGCTGCATCTAATTTTACGTTTTTTTCTTAGCAAACGCCATTTTAATGGTAATGGCGATCTAATTAGTTTAATTTTTTTTTTTTTTTTTTTTGTATGTTTAATATTGTATTATTGATAAGTAAAAATCATTAAAATAGGCTTTCTACTTTTATTTTCTTAAACGATTTTGTTTGTGCCACTTTTTAATAATTTCGATGGGTAACCCTGCAAACAAGTGAAAACGTTTGCAAAAAAGGGAAACGTGTGTTTCCTCTTCACCTTTCAAACGCAAGCAAATCACTCGTAAAATACTGAACCGACTTTAACATTATCCGATTTTAAATTAGCAGAATCTGCCAAAAAAAATATCTTTTGAATGATATATCATTTGTTGAAATACAATATATAGTTTATACCATATATATTGCCTTTTAATATACTTATATGATGATATGATTAACATTGCCCTTAAACTAGCTTTTGGCTAACTCAAAAGTTATGTAGAGATGAGTGAGTTGTTTTTTTTTTAACTAACCTCTTCTCGATAAGTTTTTGGTTAACTCAAAGCTGCTGCAGATATAAATACAACGTTGTACAAAAACTTTGGTAAAAGATAGTTTTGCTTGTTTTTTGTACTTTTTCAATGTTAAATAAGAAGCAAAAATTTCCATATTCCATATTAAATTTTCATATTAAATACATCTCATTTTCAAAGCTATTATTATGAAAACCATATCGGGCATGATGCTGCTGGTGTCTTATAATTGAGAGTTTTTTTGTGGACAAAGGGGAAATGCAACAAAAGCGAAAGAAAACATATGTATAACGGCGGGGGTAATTTAATAATATTAATATTCTCTGGCTCTTTGGGAGGGGTTAGTGTTAGAATTACAATCTAGATTTTAAAAATATATATGGGTAATTCCATGTCAAATCGACCCAGAGTGAGACCCGACCCCCTTCGATTTGAATGAAATTTGCTGTGAAGGTTCCTTTCATCCTATAAGGAACATATGTATATTAATAAAAAAAAATTTTAAAAATTATATCTTAAAAAAATATCTCAAAAACTACTGCACATACGAAGAAGATTTGTATGTCATTTTAAAGAGAATACTTATGGCTACAACCAATATATTAAAAAAAAAATTTTTTTTTTAAAAAATGAAATATCTACAAAATATTAAATTTTAAAAATGGACTGTGTCAAAAATCTAATTTTTTTTTTGCTGATTTTTTTTTTATGTAATTCCTCAAACTGTTCTTTAAAAATCCTGAAATTTTGAAGGAGGTGTTTTTTTTTAAGATATGATTTTTTTTTTCTTCTGCAACCTGTAAAAAATAATACTAAAATAAAATTTTAATATTATAATTTTGAGAAATAAGTATTTTTTAAACCTGATTTGTGAGATGAATAATGTATAAAACTCATTTAATTTCTTGGTGACGTAACGTGACAAAAAGTGTACTTTTCTTTGAAGGTGCCCACATTGGCTCCAACAAAAAATGCAACAAATAAACATAAAAAACTTTTTCAATGTCGTTACTTTTTTTTAACACCTAAAATCACACAAATCAGATTTAAAAAATACTTATTTCTCAAAATTACAATATTAAAATTTTATTTTAGTATTATTTTTTACAGGTTGCTGAAAAAAAAAATCATATCTTAAAAAAGAAAAAAAAAACACCTCCTATAAAATTTCAGGATTTTTAAAGAACAGTTTGAGGAATTACATAAAAAAAAATCAGCAAAAAAAAAATTAGGTTTTTGACTTAGTCCATTTTTTAATTTACTGGTTGTAGCCCCAAGTATTCTCTTTAAAATGACATACAAATCATCTTCGTATGTGCAGTAGTTTTTGAGATATTGAAAAAATTAACTCAACACATTCGGCTAATTCGGCGAACTTATGACATTTTGAATATGACATAACTTTTGCAAAAAAAATTTAAAATTTTTGTTTTCTTTAATATATATTCCTTATAGGATGAAAGGAACCTTCGCACCAAATTTGATTCAAATCGAAGGGGGTCGGGTCCCACCCTTGGTCGATTTGACATGGAATTACCCATATAACAAAAATACGTAAATTTTTTTTATTTTGTTATTAGAGTCAACATTTTATATGCACCACGAGCTAACTCATAACGGGGCAAACATAAGTTAGCCAGTTCGCAGCTAACTTAACGAGCACTCAAATTTTATCGCCCAGAAACTAACTAAAAATGAGATAACTTATTGTCAGCTGAAAGTTATGCAGTGTGAGTGAGTACTGACTCGTACTGTGGACATTCTGTGTAAAAACTGAATAGCTTAAACAATGCTGAGTTAGTTTTTGAGTCACCTGTGCCTAACTTCTGATTAACCATGAGTTAACTTTAAGCTAACTCATTTTCCGACAAGGTAATTTTGCATGCGTACCAGTGGTCTAGTGGTCTAGGCGTTATGTCACAAGTAAACTTCTGGGTATTGGCGGGTTCGAATCCCATTTTTTCTCTTGGTATTTATATTATTTTTATTTAATTAAAAAATTTATCAGTTTCTGTTAAAAAATACTCTTTTTTTTAAATTTACAGTTTTGTTCTAAATAAATGTGTAAAACCAAACACAATTTTTTTGAGAAAAAACCCTTAATATCTCAAAATAAGAAATTTCGACTTAAGCCATTATTATTAATTGGCTCAGATATATTATATATGTATATTTATATAAATATCCTTTTGTTCTTATCGCACCATGGTGAAGGGTATATAAGATTCGGCATAGCAGAATATAGCACTCTTACTGTTTTTTTTTTTTTTTTATTAATTTTTTAATGAACTCAAATTGAATTCGTTCTTTTTAAATCTTACTAATATTAATTTTAGCAAATAGAGTGTGACTTAAAATAACCCGCCAAAATATAAGCCATTAAAATAATAAATAAATAACCCCCCAAAGAGTGGGGCCTTATTTAATATGCAACCCCAATTTTGAAAATGAAATAAGCCCCCAACGAAATAAAATAACTCTCCAAAGAGAAATGAAATAATACCCTAATTTTTGTGGGCTTATTGCACATGAAATAGACCACAATTTCTGAAATGATGTAAGACCCCAATATGTACAATACAATCATTTGTACAGTTTTGGTTTAAAGAATTTAGCGATAGATATAATGGTTGGGACTTAGACTGGGCGCAAGAATTTCCTCCTCTATGGTATAACAATACCGGCTTCGCTAAATAAAGCTTCTCAGAAGAGCCGGCCATCGACCGGGCGCAAAGATTTTCTCCTTATTGGTATATTAAACACTGGCTTTGCTAACTTAAGCTTTTCTTATCCTCTATGATGTAACAAACACCGGCTCGCTAACTAAAGCTCCTGAAATCGGCCTTGTGCCCGACCGAAGACCGGCTACGCAGAGAATCTTTAGTTAGCGAAGCTGGTGTTTGGTATACCATAATATCACAGAGGAGAAAATCCTTGCGCCTGGCCGAAGCCCGGCTATTCTGAGAAGTTTTAAATGGCCAAGCCGGTATTGTTATACCAGAGAAAATGAAAAACGAAGCTCCAACCATGCTATCTACCCAAAAACGTTTTCGTTATAAATTTAGAAATGAAATAGTCCCCCAAAAAATTATTGGGGTTTATTTCATAATAATTTTTGGGGGATAATTTCATATGAAATAACTTACAAAATAAAAATGATATAAATCCCCCCAAAAATCGTTGTTGTTCTTCTCTGTACATTATAAAGGTGTCTTGCAATAGTTCTATTTCCTCAATATTTCACATACTTTATTGCTTAACGCAACCTTTGTTTCACATTGAAGCTATAGATATGTACATA
This sequence comes from Pollenia amentaria, assembly GCA_943735925.1. Classification (NCBI taxonomy): domain Eukaryota; kingdom Metazoa; phylum Arthropoda; class Insecta; order Diptera; family Polleniidae; genus Pollenia; species Pollenia amentaria. The sequence continues at coordinate 131,597,242 of OX031008.1, read as the reverse complement.
TAATTAGGAATTATTCTATACCAGTTTTGGCAATGAAGAATTTGGAAATTAAACATGATTGGGTACCAAATTACACATTTGAAGCACAATTACACACGCAAATCGAAAGAATAACTTTAGTAGAACGAATTCGCCATACAAAACATTATTTGCAATTAAATGGTTAGGTTTAAAAAAGAGGAAGGCTGCGGGAAAAATGAGCTGGATGAACAGTTTATGTTACGCATTATTTCCTCAAATAATTTTAGAAACATTTTAATGATTTTGCGGTCTACACTTGGCCATATGGTGTAAGTCTGAGTTCACACTATGGAAGTTTTCTTGCAGAAAGTTCAAGCTTAAATATGATGGAAACTGAAAAAAATTACTTAATGTTCGAAAAGCAAAGATTGACTGTCAAAAATTAATGGAAAAAGGAAACCTAATGTAAAATTACACACAGATTACACATGGAATACACAGGCAAGTAAAAATTACACACAAAATGTGTGATTATAAATGGACTGGCAACACTGTTCAATACACTACTAGAATATCTTGTATCTTAATGTAATCCATATAAAATTCTCTGCGACCGTTTGCGTTTAAAATGGTTAAACAGGAATTACATTTTTTATTTTTTACTAGCATTTAACCCGCTACTTCTTTAGCGTCTCCTTTTCTTTCGTGGACATATTTTTATGCTAAAGTTTATGTTTCTAGGTTTTAACCCGCTACTTTGTAATAGGTACGATTTTCACCTCTTAAACGTTAGAATTTCAAAAATGTACCAAATATGTATTTTTATACGTTACAAAAATGATATTTTTTTATTTCAATGTTTATTGGTTTAATAGATAGATGGCGTGGCAAAAAAGTTTTAAAATACAGGTTTTACCCGTTTACTCCCCAAAAGTGTCGAAATTCAAAAAAGTACCAGACACCTATCCGCTTATTTTTTTTTTAATGAACATGAGGTTAGGGAATTCACCCGTTTTTACCCTCTGACCATACAAATTTTCAAAATTCCAATTCCTATTTCCAAAATTCCAATTCCCCCATCCTAGGGAATCGATTTAGCGAGAGGCCAACCTCCCGGCCAAATTTCAACAACATTTTAGCTTCAGGCGTTTAGGACGTGCGATGATGAATCAGTCAGTAACCTAATAATTTTATATTATATAGGTAGATGAAGAAAAATGTTTTGAAAAAATAAAATAACATAATTAGGTACGATTTTCACCTCTTAAACGTTCGAATATCGAAAAAGTACCAAATTTACACTTGCATTTTTTAGATAAGTAGATATAATATATGCATTGATTTAAACGATAGCTGGGGGACAAAAAAGTACCAAAGTACAGGTTTTACCCTTTTACTCCCTAAAAGGGCAGAATTTCAAAATAGTACCAGACACCTGTTCTCTTTTTTTATTTAATGACCAACAATAAGTATTAAATTAAAAAAGTACTACTTTAATTAAAACACAACATAATGATATAAAAACGAGTTAGAGTGCTATATTCGGCTGTGCCGAATCTTTGATACCCTCCACCGACAGGAGTGGGCTCTATATGATAAATACATATATAGTATTAACAAAGCTTCACAAAAACGAACGTCAGCATTAAAATTGGTTGCGGTTTGGACTTATTGACCGACAATAAGAAAATTGTATGCATTTCTTGTAAGAACTTTGAACTGGCTTGAGTAAAATATCATGATTTGTAACAGTTTTAGCCGAACTTAAATGATTTTTAGAAGGGTAATTTGTATTGGAATTTGTATGGACCAATCATCCCAAAATTCTGAAGACTGATTTCTGGTATTACAAAAAATAAATAAGAATAAATTTCAATACAGCAGTGTAATTAGCTTTGGCGTTAACACTGAATTTCACAAAATTGCATGATATTTTTTCTGGTCATATGAAACTTAGTTGGATAAAATTTTACCGCAATATCTACATCTGTTATGGTTTTCGGCGAATTAATTTATTTTCCCAAAATGGGATTTATTTGGTTTTAGGCGCAATAAACTGTTTTCCGAGAGCAGGGTTTATATGGGGCCTTTGGTCAATTATGGACCGCTCTTCACGAAATTTAATAGTATGATTTTCAGTCGTATAAAGCGAATTCGTGCAAAATTGTATATCATTCCACCATTTATGTTAGTTTTTGTATCAAAATGATCAATTTTTTTAGAGTGGTGGTTCCACATTTTGATTAATAGTTCTGATCCTACTGAACCGATGTTGCTCGATTTCAATCCCAAGCTGCTTAGGATAACTACAAGCAATTTGAGACCAAGTTTGTTCTTTTCTTTTGCGTTTTTCGAAAGTGAGCGTGTTTTCAACAGAGGGACAGACAGGCGGACATGGCTATATCGACTTAGAGTTACTCAAGGAGCCAGAATATTTATTGGTATATCAGTATTTTGGTCATAACTCGGGCATCTTTAAACTGATTTGATAGATTTATATACCGACGTCTTTAGGAAGAAATTTACCATTTGCTTTAGTAATAAAACTTGGACTCGGAAAGATCTACGGTTCCCGAAAATAGGTATTTATATTTTATTTTGGTAATAACGTTTTTGTATCTGAACCGATTTCTCCAAGTTTTTCAGCAAATATGTTCTGTTAATTCTAATGATTATTTTATTTTAGCAACCAAATAAGGTGAATCTCCCATAGAAGTACATTTCCTGTTTTGTTTTCTATTTTTGTTCCCACATTATGGTCAAGCAAAGCGTGAAAATTCATACGTCAGCATAATTTATGGCACAAACTAAATATACGAAATATTAAATTTACGCGTGTCTATTCAAATCACCAGCCAGACAGTATGAAACTCCATATCTTTTGTATTGACCAACGGTGAGAAATAAAATTTGTGAAGCAAAAGAATTAACGATTTCTGACACGCGTGAACTTTATTTTGCTTACTTAATTTTGCAGCTAAATAAAAATTTTTAATGCTAAATTCAGCTGCAAAAATGGCAAAATTTCCAAATTTGTTTCAAATTGCATCTTTTTGGGAAAAAGTGTATCCTTTTGGAAACTAAAATGGACCTTTCTCGAAATTTAACTGGCAACACTGATCCCCAACTACAATGTTATTTTGTTTTTTGTTAATTTTGCTAATCGTCTCATCTATTTCTGTAATGAACTCATTAATATTTGAACTTGGTGGTCGATTTACGGCTAGAATTTACAGGGGGTAATTGTTTATTTGTATATTAATATGCAGTGACTCAAATGATTTTGTATTTGAAACTAAGTTTGTTTGTACAATGTTTTCTTTTACATAAATTGCTACACCTCCCCCTTTATTCTCTCTGTTAATGAACACTGAGTTAAAGCCAGTTATATTGTAAAACGCACTTTCACTATTGGAGATGTTTGTCTCGACAAGTATTATTGTTTTAATTTGTTTTATTATTTCATGTATTGCTGCTAGGAAGGGTGTAAAGTTTAATCGCAATGATAACTTAAATAGTTTCTGTTAATTTCCCTAAAAAAGTCTATACCTCTTGTTGTTATTTCATTCATTTTATTTATTCTGGTGCTACGGTATTCAGCTATGGGGCACTGCCTCGGCCTCAAATATCGAAAAAATTCAAAGGCGCCAAAATAAACTCCTTCGAATAATCACAGTCGCTCCCTGGTATGTTAAAAACTCTAATATTCACAAGGATCTCAATGTGCCATTAGTAAAAACTATTATTATGAAGTACGCAGCAAAATATTTAAAAAGGCTTGAGTCGCACCCAAATCCACTAGCTCGAAATATTTTAAATGACAGCGGCCACTCTAGATTAAGGAGAAGAGATACTGCAGGACTCATCCGACGAGAAGACCGCTAAAAATCTACATATGTGAATAGAAACCGTGAAGAGAAAATTTTTCGTCTAGCATTGGCAGGACAAAAATAAAGTATTAGTATAAGATTTGATTAATTATTGTTAGTTCATATTTAATATATGAAGATTCAATAAATAAATAATGAAAAAAAAAAAAAATTTATTTATTAAGAGGGGTGCCAAAAGGATAGAATAGTACCATAAATTTTTATATAATTTGTTGAAAAATAAAAGCTTTATTTCGATTAATTTTTAAGCTATAGTTTCTAGGTCGCATGTGTTTGAGATAAGGATTGTGGTAGAGTTTTCATTTTTTTTGGCCAAAATGTGTCCGTTGTGATACTATACAAATTTCCATCCCGTTTCTTTAGCTTTTGTTTTGCTAAGCCACAAAAGACGGCGGTTATGTGGTGCGAGGTGGTCATTAACAAACACGTATTTATCGTTTTTGTTTTTATTATTGTTGTTATTGGTGCTTTTCTCATCTGCTTCTGTCTCCATCTGGTTGTTTAAGAGGCATGCTTCTACTCTGTGGCGACTTATCTTGCTCATAAGTTCAATTTTTTTACTTAATGAGCAAAACTCTACAATAATTTTTTCTGTTTTGTTAATTTTGTGAGCATTGCTTATGTCGCAATCCTTTATGTTAACATCAACAGAAGCTGCTATTGTTTGTACTACTTCAGCTGGGGATGTGTTTGCATTTTTGATATTCTTAATTTCAATGTTCTTATTTAATAGTTGCTGCTCCAAAGAGTTAACTTTATTTTCCATACTCTGAATTCGGACGTCTTTCTCTTTATTTGGTTCTTTAAGGTCGTTGACTTGTGTGGCTAGTCCTGCCATTGATTCTGCGAGTTTGGCAAATGCATTAGACATTTCCTCTCTTAATGCGTTATGAGTGGATGTAAGACTTATCACTAGTAGTTAGTTGCTGTATGCTGGTTTTTATGTCGTTCATGTCTTTTGATACGTTTGATTGTAAGGAGCATAACTCAGATTTCAGATCAGTCACATCGGCTTGTAATGAGCATACATTTCGATCGACAGAATTTATAGACAGAGATTCTTTAAATTTTTTTGGATCACTATTTTCGTCAACGCTACGTTATATCTTTGTTGCTTGCATGTTTGCTGTAGTTCATCACTAACAACAACTTGGTAAACATTATTTGGGGATTTACTTCGTTCTCTACATTTATGACATTTTAATGCAGATTTATTTTCAAGTTTCATAGAAGAGTATATTGATTCTGACACTGTTGTACAGGGAGAAAAATGGTATTTTGATCCACATTTAAAGCATTTCACATCCTCTCCGGTTAGTGGCAAAGATTTATTGCATTGATTACAGAGAGATGCTGTTAAATAATTTTTTAAGCTCATTTTTTGGACTTTGTACTTTTGATTTTATGTTTTTTCTTCTCTTTGCTTCACTTTATTTTAGATGGGGTTTTTTTTTATTTTTAATTTAACTCTTTTTTTCGTTTTTTGAAACTTTTTTGTTATTTTTATGTTTTTTTAAATGTCTATTTAGGTATTTTAATTTTGTTTTTAAAGATTATTTTTACTGGTTTTAAGAAAATATTTGAGAGCGCAGTAAATAAACACGTCTAATTGCAACAAACTCCAAAAAAAAATTCCGGACTATATGCGACATAAATGTACAACAATATAGTCTCCAATATATCTAGGGTCTTCGGAAAACCCATTTCAACGGACGGACAGGCGAACATCCGGATTTGAACCTCCCTTCTCATAAGGAGCCAGAATATATATACTTTACATGATCTAAGAGCAATATTGTAGAAAAGTACAAACGGAATGACAAAGCTATATATACCCTTTTAACTTCGGTGAAGGGTATCAAAATAATAGTTATTGCTTACCAAAGTATAGTTGGTTTATTTGGCCAAATTATGGTTAATTCACAAATGCTTAATTTTAACCAAATTATGGTTCATTTCTACCAAATGCTAAATTATTGACTGATTATCACAAAATTGCATTGCATTATTATTAGCTAAATAAAAATTTTACTGCAATATCGTTATTCGTTACGATTTCAGGCGTACTAAAATGTTTTCCGAGAGTGGTCTTTGTATGGGGTCTATGGTTAACTATAGTCCGATCTTTACGAAATTTGACAGTGTGATTTTTAGTTTTCTAAAACTATTATTTGTAACATTCATACAGTGATTTTTCGAAATTATTTATATATATCATAGTCATATATGTATGCTTAACGTTTCTTCTTAAGAGATATTTCTTAATTGTTACCTTTAAAAAACATCATTCTGATAAAAAAAAAAATTTTTGTGGACGGAATGAAATTTTGAAACGCAAAAATTTGGTTCTAGCGCTCTCGAAAAGATTAAAATTATAAAAATCGTTTTAATGTCCCTCGATAAGATTAAAATTATAAAATCATGAACATCTTTTTTACGTTTTAATGAAAAAACAACTTTATCATTAATTGTTTGCGTAGCTGTTGTTTATTTAATAACTTTTTTCATTGACTGTTGTAGACTGTACATTAATATAATTTTTATGGACGGAATGAAATTTTGAAACGCAAAAATTTGGTTCTAGCGCTCTCGAAAAGATTAAAATTATAAAAATCGTTTTAATGTCCCTCGATAAGATTAAAATTATAAAATCATGAACATCTTTTTTACGTTTTAATGAAAAAACAACTTTATCATTAATTGTTTGCTCAGCTGTTGTTTATTTAATAACTTTTTTTATTGACTGTTGTAGACTGTACATTAATATAATTTAAAATAAACGAAATTTGGTAGAATGAGTTTTAGAGACAAAAACAGTGTTTTTTCGAAATTATTTATATATATCATAATCATATATGTATGCTTAACATTCATTCTTAAGAGATATTTCTTAATTGTTATCTTTAAAAACATCATTCTGATAAAAAAAAATTTTATGGACGGAAAATTTGGTTCTAGCGCCCTCGAAAAGATTAAAATTATAAAAATCGTTTTAATGAAAAAACAACTTTATCATTAATTGTTTGCTTAGTAGCTGTTGTTTATTTAATAACTTTTTTTATTGACTGTTGTAGACTTTACATTATTATAATTTAAAAATTCTTTTAAGTAAGATTCATGAAATATCAAAAAAATATTCTTTGAAGCATGTATTTAACCCTTAAGTGACTGACAAGGTACCCGGGCACCTTTTGCGTTTTGAAATAAATTTTTTTGTAGAAATTGGCAACCATAGTACTTGAAACTTCTTGAGAGCCCCTAACTTTATTCATTTTCAGAGCTTTGAAAAAAATTAATAAATTCAGATGCCAACATTCTTCATACACCCTGTGATACAAATTTAGTTACATATTTACATGTTCACAAAAAAAGGAGGAAAAATGTATACATACTAAAGGGCTGCATGAATAACTTCATTCATGAACATACTAAAGTGTTTATTCAATGAAGTTCGTATTCAAACAAACTTCAGACCACTGAACAATTTGTTGTTTTATTCATGCTACTAGCAAACACATTTCGTTTCATAAGGCAAACACAAAGACTTTGTTCAATGAAACGACTTTTGTTTTACAGTTTTCACTCTCGCTCATTTTTTTTATATAAATACTCAATAGCAATGTTGCCATTTAGTAAATTTATGTAATTTTTTCTTTTTTGTTACATTTACAATAATTTATGTAATTTGTAAAGCATTTTTTAAATTAAATTGAAATTTTTTTCCTAACAACTTTTTTATGTACTTCCAAACAAAACACATTGCTAAAAATGTTTATGAAAATAAAATGAAATTTTTTTTAAGTTTTAAAATTTACATTAAAAACAATTAATTTATATTGAAAACAAAGTCAAATTTGTATTATTTTTATTATTTTAATATTAATGTACTTCCTTATCTTGTTGCTTTTACTCTTCATGGTTATTTTTATTTTATTTTTTTATTTTTTCTAATGTTTTTCATTTCTTTCAACTGGCAATACTGACTTTAAAATAAATGTGTTATTCCATGAGCTTATTCGACATTTATTCAGGGGTTGTTTTGTTTCAGAGTTGTTTGTATTCATATTCTCTTGCCTAAGTGAACAAAAACACTGCATCTTATTCGTCTCTTAAATTTCATGTGTTTGTTGCTTTCATTTCGTAGTTATTCATTGTACTGAATACAAACGAAGCAAATACAAAATTATAATGAAAGTTTCATGAACATCATTATTAAGTTTCATGCAGATGTTTAATACATACATATGTTCATATTTACATTCATGTGAATATATCATTCATGTACATATTTATGTATGATTATCAATTTATTTAGGTTGATCGTCCTGTAAACAGCTTGTGCATACTGGACGATTTACCGAATGCGCAATGCAAATTGGTGTAGAGCAATAGCTACAAGTTTTGGGTGTTTTCCTTTGCTTCAGACGAAGTTTCGAACAGATTTTTCAACTTCCTGCTACTCGGATACGGGCACTTTTATCTCTTTGCACATTTGAGGTAACTGGATGTTTTAAAAATTTTCTACGGCGGTCAGTAGAAGTGTAGTGTGTATTGTTTTCCATATAAATAATATATGAAGCCAATGCTGCTACATCTATAGCATTAAAAAATAAGGATAGCGGCCACCGACTTGTTCTACGCTTGCAAGTATATTCGCCCAACAACTTATCCATGTAATCGACACCCCCTTTGGTTTTATTGTAATATTTTATAATTTCGGGCTTAGCAGGCAATGTGCTTTCGACTGACGGGGTAAAATGTATGGTCGATAACATTATTACTGCTTTCCTTTTTTTTTTTGGCACGTAAGAGTACAACGACGCCTCTTTGCGATATACAAAATTTGTAGAAAATAATTGTCTAAAATATAGTTTTGAACCTGAATAAGTGCTATCAAGTAAGAATTTGACAAATGAATATATAATAGTAAACTTACCTGTCTTTAAGTGCCTGCATATTAGCTGGTATGTAACGTTTATTTTTTTCACTGTTCCAACAAGTGTGAGATTCCACGAACTTAATGCTTTTGCATGGACTAACAAGATCTAAAGCCTCTAGTACACGGCATGTAAAAAGCCACATGCGCATGTGGTTCTGACGTAATTTTGACGTCATCACACAACACGCAATGCTTATTGTGGCTTTGCATTGACGTCAAAATTACGTCAGAACCACATGCGAATGTGGCTTTTTACATGCCGTGTACTAGAGGCTTAAGACAGTCCTCTCTCCCACATTTGTCTGGCGCTCAATTTCTGTTTACCAGTATACAATTGGACATGTAAGGGGAAGGAGTTGGAAGCATCACGACCCCAATATATTTTTATCCTATACTTTTCAAGCTTTGCCGGCATACTTATATTGTTTAAAACGAGTACGTCCACTACATCCGTATAACTGCTCATCTACAGTTATACACTCAACGGGCTTGTAACTTTGGCGTAAATTAACATTTAGCATGATCCAAAATTGAAAAATGGTTTATGTTTCATAAGATTTGTATGAAGGTACCCGGGTACCTTGTCGTACAAAACAAGTATTTTTTTTCTGTCAATCACATAAGGGTTTAAAAAGGAAAATTGTATCATATATTCAAACAAATTTTTGTTGAATAGTTTTATTTGAAATTTTTCAAGTAAAATATATGAAATTCCAAAAATTAAACAAAGTAAAATCCTCTTTTAAAATATATAAAGAAATAGAGATTATTTCTATTCAAAATTTAAGAATGCAAATTAAAAATACTTGTATCGCTTAAGTTTATTGAAATTTCGGTCTTCAATAATTATATTTAAATATCAATACCTCAAGTCTGTAACTTTTTGAATTTTACTACCGATATCGTTAAGTAGCGATAAATTGTGGTAATTTAACGAATTTGTTATTTCGTTTTTAAGTGAACAAATATTTTCTTTAAGAAATATTAGCGACAAATATCGGTAAAAATTTAAAAACTTTAAAGTTTAAATATTTTTAAAAATGGTAATAATATAATAAAAATTTAAAAAGAAATAATTATCATATTATATTTGTTAAAAACTATAAAATAAATTCTCTTTAGAGAATTTCAATACATTTTCCTCCGTTTTTCTGTATAAATTCTTTTGAATTGTTTATTATATATATTATTAAAACTATGTTTTGAAGAAAAAATTAAAACATTATAATATAATTCAGAAATAGATTTTAAGATCGCTCGAAAGTGATCAATTTTTATCGTTTTGAAATCGAGCGATTTTCATCACCTAAATGTTCCTTAAAAAGAAATAGTACTCCGTTTTATTTTAATTTTATTATATAACTTGAATAAAAATATTCATCCTGGACAGAAATAAGTGCAATATAATTTAAAAAAAATTCTATCATTATAATGAAAAAAAAAAAATAAACATGTACATATACATTTATTCCTACTTAAAACAAAAACACACAAAAGTAAATTTATTAAAAAAGGTAAATATTGGTACATTTTTATTATTTTTATTGACGCGCGGTTGCGAGTAGTCACACGATTGCCGGACCAGGGTTGCATTTTATTGGTAAAAGTAAGCACAATATTGTCCTCGATTGGTACATGAGCCATTTGATTGTGCAGTCACACGATTGGGGTATGAAAAAGTGTGAAAATTGGTGCATTGCGGCAATCGTATGATCCCAGCTTTAGGCTACTGTTTTCTCACAAACTTCAGTAATCAGGCATATTTTTGAATGTTCGAAAAATTAATCGATAAGTCGAATTCCGGAACTCGTTATACCATCTAAAGCGCCTTTAATTCAAAATCATATTAAAAAGCACAAATTGCATACTTTAACTGAATATATACTAGGGTATTCATTCGGTAAACAGTTAATCGGTTAACCGATTAATAACTACCCGATTAACCGATCGGTTAATTTAAAATTGGCTATTTTCGATTTACGATTAAACCGATTAATTTCAGTCGGTTAACCGTTTAACCGACGTAACAAAATTTTTAATTTATTGTAGTATTAAAACCTATTTATTGTTTTTTAATTGTTTGTTTCGTCTATGTGCAGAAAATATTGTTTCATACAAACAAAAAAATTAAATGAAGAAGTCAAATTTGTAAAAAAAATTTTTTATATTACAAAGTAATAAAGCAGAACTAAAAATTTAGAGCAACCAACCCTAAGGATTGGAAGATTTAAGTAAAAATACGCCAGAAAACAAATAAGCTTGTATTTTAGGACCATGTTGTTCCAAAGTTATCCCTTTTGTAACTTAATGTAAAGCTAGTTGCGCTTTACACAACATATAAAAAACTAAATTATACATATACCTATACAATTTTTGATAAACGATTTTAATTACTTCCGGCGTAAAGTTACAAAAAGGTGACTTTTCGCTGGATCTGCCCATATGTATGTATGTATGTGTTTAGTTATTTGTTTCTTCTCATATTTTCTCATATAAATCTTTTAACAGAATTAACCGAAGCAGTTAGAAGAGATGAAAATTTAAAAAAATTAAAACAGGACATTAATGACATAATCGAAGATTTTATACGTTTAGAGAACTCCAGAAATATGACTGAGAAATTAGATATTCTGTATTATGGACTGCGTTCGATATCTCAAACATCAACGATAAGTGAAAGAAATTTTTTCCAAGACAAGATTTATCAAATTTATCAAAAAAAAAAAAAAAAATCCTAAACATTTTTCTAAAAGATTATTTTTAAGGTCTCCTTAAACTATTAAAATAACTAATAAAATTATCAAACAGCTTAGTTTTTAATTACTACATAATATTTATGTATTAATTAAAAAATATGTATTACATATTTATGGATTTTTTTTTTGCTCGTGTTAGTTCAAGAATTGTTATTTTTGTTATGATATTGCTTTTTCTTAAAAATAAACTCCAAACAATAAATAATTTATGCATTTTTATGTATTTAAATTACTAAATTTATATAAAAAACTTTATTAATCGGTTAACCGATCAATTAAAAAATTGACCGATTATTAACCGATTAAACCAAAATCTCTGTTAATTAATCGAGCGATTAACCGTTTAAAGCAAAAGCCCGATTAAATGAATACCCTAATATATACACATATTATTTTAATTCAGTGCATTGTTGAAATTAAAAGAACGCCTTTGAAAGAACATAAAATTGCTCATGTATACGGGTACTGAGTACAGGTACTTTTTTAAAATATGTGCAACATTTACTGTTTATTTAATTTAAAAATTAAACAAGTAAGAGTGCTATATTCGGCTATGCCGAATCTTATATACCTTTCACCATGGTTTCAGTAATTTGGTCATAACTCGGGCATTTTCCAATCGATTTGATAGATTTATACACCTACGTCCTTAGGAAGAAATTTACCATTTACTTTGGTAATAAAACTTGGACTTGGAAAGATCTACGGTTCCCGAAAATAGGTATTTTTCTTAAAAAAAAATTATATTTTGGTAATAACTTTTTTGTATCTGAACCAATTTTTCCGAGTTTTTCAGCAAATATGTTCTACTAATTTTACGATTTTTTGATATATAAGACGTATCCATAGGTCATGTAACATCTCAAAAATTTAGTTTTTATAAAAATGTTGATGCTTTTTAGCCCATTTTTGGAGTATTTTGCTAATAACTTAACCATTTCCTAACCGATTTGGTAGATTTATATACCCACGTCTTTAGGAAGAAAAGACCATTTACTTAGATTAGATCATAAAACTTGGACTCGGGAAGATCTATTGTTGCCGAAAATGGGTATGTTGAAATAAAATTATTTTGGGCATTACTCTTTCATTTTTGGGAGAAAAGTTTCAGGGTTTTCGGGAAATATATGCTGCTAAAAATTTCTGATATTTTGGTATATAAAACGTGTTCATTTGTCATACTAGAGCCCTAAAATTTAAAATTTTGGGTATTTTCAATAATGTCTTTGTACGGGAGGTACCACGCCCACTTTTCCAATCGCGCCTATATTTTGTGGAATACTGTGTATTGATAACCGATATGTTTGTACCTAATTTGGGAACTTTAGCTCGTTTCGTTCTCCAGATACACAGAAATGTATAACGTCTTTGTATGGGAAGTGCCACACCCACTTCTCCAATCTCGTCTATTTTTTAGAGAGTTTGTATATTGGCAAGCAACATGTTTGTGCTAAATTTGAAAGCAGTAGCTTTTGCCGCTCTCGAGATATGCAGAAAAAAAAATTTAAAAAACAACAACATGGGATTTATGGAAAAAATTAGAGGTAGTCGTGGTTTTTTGCTCATATCTCAGCCATTTATGGACCGATCTTCCTGAATTTCAATAGCAAACAATTCCGGACTATATGTGACATAAATGTATAAAAACCTAGCCTCCATCATATCTGGGGTCTTCGGAAAACCCATTTCAACGGACGGACAGACGGACAACCGGATTTGAACTTCCCTTCTCATAAGAAGCCAGAATATATATAATTTATATGGTGTTAGATCAATATTGTAGAAATTACAAACGGAATGACAAAGTTATATTTACCCTTTTAAATATAAATATTATAATTACCATTTTTCTTTAATTATATCCAATATTGGGTTTTTAGCAGGGTAGGAAAAAATTCTACTCGCGAGCACAATTCGAGTCAACTCTCTCATTTTAAAATTTGTGCGCGCGAGTTTTATTTTTAAGCTCGCGAGCACAAATTTTTTACGAGTCATAAGATTTTTGTGCTCGACTCGTAAGCAGATAACAACTCGTTTTAAAATTTGTGCTTACGAGTTTAAAAATAAAACTCGCGAGCACAAATTTTAAAATGAGAGAGTTGACTCGAATTGTGCTCGCGAGTAGAATTTTTTCCTACCCTGATACAACCAATTTTTTATTTTTATTTTTTTTCTTAAAATTCTTTAAATAATTAATTAAATTTGTATACATGTTATGAAATTTTTTAATTCTAAAAAGTTAAAATACCACCGCTAAAGCCTTACTTCTGATCCATTTGCTAATGCTGTTCTGTGTTTCGATGAAATATTCATACATACACACATTTATCCACACATACAAACAAATAAACAGGAAAAAGATATTTTTAGCTCGACTCGCGAGTTGAGTTTTATTTTTGACTCTTAAAGTCAGTAAAGAATAATTCTTTTCAATGTAGAAAATAAAACTCGCTCGAATTGGACTCGCTCGCGAGCGAGTTTAATTCGAGCACTCTCCGTACTCTGGTTTTTAGGTACGTACGACTCAATTTGTTTTTGACAATTTTTTAAATTTGAAAAAGCAAAATGTATCGCTCTTAATAGTCTCTTTGAGCCCTTCGTAGAAATTTCTTTAGTTCGTATACATTTATATTTTAGTTTCACATCATATCTTTTAAAATGTTAATAATGTTAGGAAATACCAAGATTCTATTATTTCTACCAAAAAAAAAAAAAAAAAAAAAAAAAATTATAACTTTTAAATCATTGTTTTGTTTGTTTAGATATCAGATTTATTAAAAACATTTTTTAATGGCTTTTATGGCCGTCCAGTTTCTTAACAAACGATTTGCTTTCAACAAGTCAATTAAGCTGCAATAAATAATAAATTTCAAATTTATTAGATTTTATTAGTGGTTTCTCAGTAATTGGTACACGAAGATTCAGCAGCAGAATTAATTACTAAATTGATTGATGTGTGCTTGATACTAAAATTAATTATGTGGGAATGGTTTTTGTTATTTCTTTTTTTTTATTCTTAAAATAAAGTTTTTGCTTAGTTTGTATAGATATATGTATTGCCAGGGAGGAGCAATATAGGAGCCTTCTCCACAGTCATTGTTCGACCTAAACCTTCGTCTAGGAAGCCGATAAAATCAATAGTCCGCTCCTAAGTACTATGATACGAACCATTAATCAATCTGGGTTATAAAGGGTACGCCACCAGTAATAAATCTGAGTTTTATACAGTATTTTACCAAGTCAAACCCGTCTTTTATTTATTTCTCCGCCAGCTAAAAATAAAAAAGTAGGTTTTAAAACGATTGCATCATATGGCTTATGTTGAAAACGGATAAACTATAACTCGGTACAATTATTCGACGCCAAAGCACCAGTCATTTCGAAAAGAATCGCAAAACGTACAAAAAGGCAGATGAACAAGTCCGACGTGTTATTGCTTCTAAAAGATAAGGACAATGACGTTCGGGCTGCATCCCCTACAAGCGCAGTTTTATGGATAATGTGGGAATTATTAAAAGAAAAATAACTGTAGTATTCCTCAATACTGCGTATTTAAACGCAGTTACTTTAGATCTTAGATTCGTTATAAAGCATTAACCTTGGAGCTTTCAGTTTTAAGCTATACATTTTTTACTTTTACACACATATTTCATTTTATTTCATTGGGCCGATAAATTGTTCTTTCTTAAGTATTGACACTCAAAAACTAAATTTTAATTGTTTACTTAACAGCAAGCGGAACGCGTTTTCTAGCTGTCAAAAATCCTCATGCCCATACAATTTGTATGTAGCATACCGAAACAACGCGACGGCAACGCAACGGTAGCGCTTTGCAATTGGAAAATCCGATTTTGACAGCGCGTTAAAATAAACAGGGCTGCTATATTGTTGTTTTGACAACCCTTTTTTTTATTGTTTTATAATAATTAATGGCAAATTGGCTATTTTTAGGTCAAACTAGCGGTTTTAATTCAATTTCTTATGTCTTTTATGAGGGTTTTAGTCGGCACGAAAGTTAACACTACTGTTTATGGCACAACGCTGACGCTCTTATTTAGGTATGGCATATCAGCGTAAAAGCTACGCTGAAGAAAACGTTCCGCTGTCCGCTCTTGTTTAGGTGCGCCTGTTAGTTAAGGTAGAGTTAGCCGAACGTCCACGTCCCCTAACGAAACGTCTGGTCCGTTTTGTTATTTGCTTACAATGTAAATGCTTACCGAATTTAAACGTCACGTTGACGGAACGTCTCAATCTGTATAAAGTTTCATGCCGTCGTTACGTGACAGTTGTAAAGCAGTGATGGCCTGCTTGTATATTAAATTAATTGCGGGTATTTTCGCTCTTTTTTTTGGTACTTTTTTCCAGTATATCTATGGACTTTTGACAAAACGACTTACAATACGACATATTTCCATATATGTATATATAAATATACATATGCTTAGATGTACAAAATAAACAAATGCATATGCACATACAATAGAAATGAGAAATATATAAAAGGCTTTAAATGGTTACAAAATATTGTTTTGTCTATGCACATTAACAAAATAATACATGTTAATGTATATGTATATTAGGGTTGCCAGTCGGGCTTGTTTTGGCTGGATTGTCCAGCTTTTTAATGGCCTGTCCAGTTTCAAGCTAAAAAGAAATTTGTCCAGCTAAAAAAATAAATTTTTTTTATTAATTTGTTATAACTTTTTTACTTCAAAGTACAAAAATATCTGGTAGCTTTTTTTGTTTTGTTTTCGTCTTTTTAGTATGATTTTTTGTTTTTGTTATTTAATATAAATTCTTAAATACATATCGCTCATTTGCTGGAAAAAGTCATAATTGAAGTTTTCAATTTGCAAAGAAGTAAGTCAATGGGAAAATGATATTTCTCTCAAGAGCTGTATATGCAAGATTTTTACATTAATTTTTTACTTAAGATAAATATAGGAGCGATAATTAATTCATTAAAATAAGAAACTAATTTTTTGAGTTATGACGTTGTTCCAGCAAATGAGAGGTATGTAGATATATAGTACATATGAATGAACTGAAAAAATTTAAGTTTAGTTATATTTTGTTATGTTAGTATTGTAGTAAAGTATTATAAACCAAACAATGTAATAATATTAATGCCATACTCGTACATATGGGTATTTTTTAATAAAATTGTTTGTACAATAAACAAGTAACTTTTCGTGAAAATGTTATTTCAAAATGTCCAGCTTTTTTTTAATATCCAGCTTTTTTAATTCACATGTCCAGCTTTTTGAGAATCTGGATCTGGCAAGGCTAATGTATATGCTAAAATACATATTTGTTTATTATAAATATATAATATAAATATCAGATATTAAATTATTAATGTTTTTTTATTTACACTTAATACTGTTTTAATACCATTTTAATCACTTAGTACTTTTTCTGCACAACGGTCAACATTTAA
Source organism: Pollenia amentaria (assembly GCA_943735925.1). NCBI lineage: Eukaryota > Metazoa > Arthropoda > Insecta > Diptera > Polleniidae > Pollenia > Pollenia amentaria. The sequence continues at coordinate 131,580,256 of OX031008.1, read as the reverse complement.
ACCTTTTGATTTCCCCATCACTGTGTGTGTTGTTTTATGTATACTATTGCTTTTTTGTTTATGTATGTGAAAAACATATGACACGTTTTTAGAAGTTCTATAAGTGCACCAACGTGCAAGCAGTCCGTTACAGTAAGTTACGGGCAAAGCATCGTTCGCCTAACTCAGCCTTTATTCTAAATATCGAAATTCCATATAAAAACAAACTGACAGCTTAAATGAGAGACTATGCTTGCAGACCAGTGATGCATTTTGAGTTTTTAATTTTTGGGCCAAAATGACGATTTAAAAGGGCTGAAACACCTTTGATAGGGCCAAAATTTTTACCAGGAATATCTTGTGTATATAGTGGCCAAATACAATCAGTGATGCGGGCTTGTGGTTAAAAACAAATCAAAACCAGTCCAATAAAATAAAACGTCGAAAATGGCGATGGATTGTCCATATATAAGAAGAACCAGCAAAAATGTTGCTCAACAAGCGCCTACTTGGAACCCTATAGGCAGAGGACGCTCCGTCGCGCCCCTGAAAAAAAGCTGGAGGAGAGCTATTGATGAGGCACTGCGTCCCGCAAATCACAATAAAGCGAATAAAATATTGAAATACAGTTGTACTCTTGAAGTGCTATGGTCATATACGAGAAAAGAATGACAGTGATTTTTGGTACTAACAAAAAATAATTTTTATTTAATACATCAAATGACCCAATTGTGCAACATTTTGCATCACTGTTGCAGACTAATAAAATCAATATTTAAAAGAAAATAAATTGGAGATGCCGGGGATTGAACCCGGGGCCTCTCACATGCAAAGCGAGCGCTCTACCACTGAGCTACATCCCCTCTTATAAACCTGGTGGCTAATGGAGTATTTAAACAGCACTGTTATTATGATTATATTAAAATAAAAACGAATATAAGAACAAAATTACTACAAATATTATTCACAATATTTAAAATGAGTCAATTTAACTCTTATCAAAAATATACAGAACAATTTGAATGACAACAAAAATTACTTTCAGTTAATATTTACCAAAACAACAAAAAAAAAAATCATTAGGTCGTTAAATAACAAAAATGTTTTCGTTTATTATTTTCAATAATTGTTACTAGCAAGTGTTAACGTCACTGTTGGCAATGAAGAGTTCGGAAATTACACATGACTGTGTACCAAATTACACTTTAAATGAAAAAGTAGCTTTTGAAGTTGCTTTACAAAACATTATTGATATTACTTATTTGCTTACAAAAAAGCAAATCTTACCAATTGGTGTAGTAAGAAAGAACTGGATTAACATGTATAACGACACGTATCCACGCGCAGCATTTATTTACGAACATAACTGCTACAAGTCTAAGCGAAATAAATTTAAAAAAAATCCTCTGTGAGTGGTTCTGTTTGATTGAAACTATAGTTATAACTTACACAGTACAACACATGATTTGCCAACTCAATTCTGTGAACTGTATATGAAATTAGACCCAAAAAGAAGAATTTCTGCATCATTCGTTTTGTCTTCTTACCTGCGATTTGAAGTTAGTATCGATTTGAAGTTAGTACTATCGTATAGGGGAATTTATCACGTTTTAGGCCCTGTTGTTTGACATAGCTCGACAACCCCTAGCCCAATTTAGTTGAAATAAATTTTAAAAAATTAAGAATTACAATTCCCTTAATCTGTTCATATATTGTTTTCCTATACAAGTAACACTTTCGAAGTTAAAAATGAATGTATGAAGGGAAAAAATTATTTTTTGCCTAAAAATTTAAATTTTTTTTTTTAAAAATACATAAAAAATGCAAAATGGAAAAAAGTTTCAAGTCTAGTTATTATTTCGCAAAGTCACATAACCTATGAGCAAAATGAGACAAAGATCATAAAAATCGATGCACGCGTTTCGCTTTTATTCGCAATTGAGTAAAGGTATGAATTTCAAAAATCAGTTATAGCCACCACCCTTAAAATAAAAATAAAAATATAAATTAAAAAATTATCATGCAAAAAAAAACTTTATTTATAAAAACTTAATGAAAATAAAATAATATGCAATTAATACGCAATTATAATATGCATAAAAACAAAATTTAGAACATTTTTTCAATTATTGGCAATATCCATCCTTGTAGAAGTTGACGCTTGTGGTTCTGATGATCTTGTTTTCTTCGTAGGTTGTTCATATTCATGGTCTGAGTCTGTATCGTCATCCGAGATACACATACTATTCAAGGGCGTGTTTCTTTCACTGTGTCCACCAATTTCAATGTCTTCATCTTCGGTGCTTTCTTCAAACTGCATAATTGTGGAACTCCACCAACAAACCTCCGCAAGCAATGCATCCAATTTTTTGCTTTTGAACCGCTTTTCAAATGGCATGGTCACCTGGTGGAACCTCTCTCCTTGTTCGTCTGATTCCTGAGGTGATTGTGCCAAAAAAAGTATCGAGGTGGTGGTGCAAGAAATGCAATTTCAGCGTCATGGATGCACCGATTTTTTCGAAATAAAACAGCAACCTGTCCACTCGTTGCTGTATCTCTTCTCGCTGGACACGGTTCTTTCCTAGAACGCCTTCTATTACTTCTTTCAATGCGTTCCATGCATGTTGGTGGTCGTGATGCTCTGAAAGCAAATGTGTGAAAGAATCACTTTTGATCAATTTCCGAATATCAGGTCCATTGAGAATACCTGTTTTAAATACATAAGAAAAACGAAAAAATTATTGGTAATGCGAATGTATAGAAATTAACAAATTTAGATATGACAATATTGAAATACAGAGTACGATACGTACCGTTTTTAATTTTCTCATCACTGAGTTTCGGAAAGATGGATTTCAAACAGTCAAAGGCGCCGTTAACTTTTTTGACCACCACTTCAACGAATTTCCCAGCTATTCCCAGTTTCATGTGGAGCGGTGGCAACAAAATATCATCCAGGTCCTTTATCATAGGTTCATTGCGCAATTTTAATTGTTTGTTGAGCTCGGGAGTTCTTCCTTTCCAATCTTTACATTGATATTGATTTCCTTTGTATCGTGAATCCCAATTACAAAGGAAGCAGAAGTATTTTGGATATCCGCCCTTTTCTATAATCCTTTGTAGTATGTTGACCACCTTCAGATCGCAACAAATGTTCCATTTGTGTTCATCGTATTTGATTTTCTTCAAAATTTCGCCCAATGCTTCATACGTTTCCTTCATTGTTGTGCTGAATCCCAATGGAATGCATGGTTTTTTATTTTTTTTGTGCAGCAGCACAGCCTTCAAACTAGTAACTGAACCATCGATGAATAAACGCCAGTCGCCAGCGATATAATCCATTCCCAATTTTTTCACTAAACCTGGGATATCATGGCAGTACGTGAAAGTATTTGCTTCGTCAACGGAATAAAATTTCTGAAAATCATCTTGGCGTTGTCGGTATGATGTTGCGCTGACATTTTGCTGTGTGAGTTTTCTTCTCTTCAAAAATGATGTCAGCTATTCGGAGTCGTGTTGTGATAGTCCCAGCTTGGCCACAATGTAATCCATTTCGATTTGTGGTAGCGGTTGTGGTGCACTATTTTCAATATCGGGTATCCAATCAGCATCATCCAAATCGGTCGGATTGGTGAAAACGCTTTCGGCTAGCAGGGACACAGTATCCGCACTCGGAGGTTTAGTTGCATCGGTATCAGCAGGGCGTTGCACTGGAAGTGTGGCAGTAAATGCAGCAGTGTATACTTTTGTTTTCAATTGTTGTCTGTTTAATCCAGGACGAAAATTTATGCATGCATAGCACCTGGATTCATCATGTCCAGTTGTGTCTTCCACCCAAATTACTGGCTTCATAAAAGATAACTTTCTACTTTTTCCGTGAATCCATTTTAGAAGGGTAGTATAACAACTGTTGCACACTGTGTTCGGCGTAAAATTTGCACCACTTAAATCTGCTTCATCGAAATAAACAAATTTTTTCGATCTTTTTTCTGTATTTTTCGGACGATATGACCACAAACGTAACAATATTCATCCAAATATGGGCACTTGTTGTTTTCCATATTGATATATTTTATGTTTTGTTGTTATTCACTTTTAAAAAACTGGAGAAAAATCACTTTTACTGTTCGCGTTCGTCGGCACTGGCTGAATGCCAAAAATCGATCAATGCACACCTATAAATACTACTATAAATAATTTTTGACTCAAGGTACGATTACACAATATTATTGAGTGCTTTATAGCTATAATCATTGTCATTTTGATTTACACTGTTCAATATGTTGCGCAATTTTTAATTCAAATTTATTTTTTTAAAAATGGTTATTTTTGTTTAAGCTCTAGTTCTTTTCAATATTTATTTATTTATTTACAATATTTCGCTAACCTTTGGTTAGCATCTTCAAGAAATTAAATTAAATTTAAAAATTTTTATCAAAAATGTTTGTCATAAATTAAATTCAAAAACCTATTTCTCACAAAAAGTTTTAAAAAATTGTAACAAAAAAAAAAAAAATATAACGAAAGTATAACAATTCATATAAACTAAAAAAAAAATTCTTATTTATAAAATTCATTCAAAAACCATATTTACATACAATAATAAAAAATATTTTGACTAAACAAGGTCAAATAAAAACTAAATATAAATTTATTTTTTATTTAATAAAACATTAGGAATTTACTTCTTAAATTCTAAAATCTCAAGAATGTTCACACCTTTTTTTTATTATATAGCGCAAAAACATATGTCAAAGAAATTAAAATCAAACTTGAGAGCTTATGTTAGACCTGCTTTAATTCTTCCCCTCTTACCAGTAGCCCGTTTCTGTATTTCTCGCATCGTAAAATTTCTCGCATGAAACAAGTGAATTTTGACAAAGACAGTGCAATATGAAACAAAAAATGGTTTTTCTGACATAAGTGTTTCTGTATCTTAACTTTGGGAGAATTATCTGTCATTTAAATAATTTTCCAGCAATTATTGGAAGGATGTGTGAAAAAGTGTTTCTGTATCAATATTTTGGTAAAAGTTTTTCACAAGAACTGTCAAAATAAGTCACATTTGAAATTGATGCAAGAAAAATAAAATTTCAAAAAATGGAGCACAAATTATGTACATATTTATGTATGTACACAAGAATGTGTATTATTTTTTTATTTGAAGAGAACGAATTTAAATGATGAAAATAAATAAAACACAATTGTTAAATTTTGTTATTTTAATTTTTTTTAAGCCCTTCTTTGTTTTCGTTTTATGCAGGGCTGCCAGATAAATTTGTGAAAAAAACGTTAATTTCCTAAGAAAAAATAAAAAAAACCGTCATTTTGTTTTAAAAAATCGGACAATTTAAAATTAAATAAAAAAAAAAAAAAAAATTGTTAAAGTTCATGGGTAAAATACATATTTTAAAATTATTTATTTTATTTTTTCTTTAATCCGATAACAATTTAAAATTTCATTGTTTATTTTTCCTGAAAAAATCACACAAAGGCGTGGCAAAATATCATACTGAACTAAAACTAACACTTTTGCCAAAAAAAAGGCAAAAATTTCATATAGTGCATTGACTGAAAAATGGGGTAATAGTTTAATGTTTTGATCACATAAACAAATGTATAAAAGAATCTAAGGAAATAAAAATGAACCAGTTTACCTTCGAAATTTTGATTTTGCCGATAAATTTTTTAAGCTGCCTTGTTTTTAAAGATATCGTTTTTCTGAAGTGCCTAATATACAAACATATTAAACTATTTAAAATTATTTTATTTCGAAGACTGAATAATATCGTCGCTAGAAAAAATCAGCAAATCGGCACTTTGCCAATTTTGGAACAAAAATCGTCAAAATGACGATAAATCGTTAAATCTGGAAGCCCTATTTTTATTATATCTATTTCTTTCGTTGACGTTTCGCTTGCATTTGACCCTTAATTTCTGGAAGTATTCCAGGTTAAACAGAATCTGTGTTGTCTGTTCTCGCATTCAAATACGGAAACACTTTTTTCTTACAAATCAAGAAACGATGGAATTTTTTGTTTCACACTTAATGTGAGGAATTTTGCGATGCGAGAAATACAGAAACGAGCTACAGTAAACTCAGACTTTCTGAATGAAAACTTTCATGGTATAAGCCCAGACTTAGCAATACAATTTGCGAGTAGAGTATTTCTATTGGAGATGGAAAGTTAAAATAAATCTGGGTGTTAGATAAAATTTTGACTATGATTGAAACCGAAAAAACTGACAAAAACTCAATGTTCCAAAAGAAACACTTGACTGTAAAAAATTAATAAAAAATAGAACTTAGAGTTTAATTACACATAGAGTAAACATGAGCTTCACATGCAAGTAAAAATTGCATGCAATTTGTTAAATAACACTTGGATACTGGTACCCGTTTCATGAAACTTGTTGAAAATTTCTGATAGTAAAATTTTTACTAGCAAGAATTATTGGGCCACCTGTTTCATATTTTTGTTTCCAAAACGAAAATAATTTTCATAATTTTTAAATTAAAAGTTTTTCGATGACACAAAATATTAATTTTTCTAAAATTTAAGAACAATATTCTTGCGCAAATAGGTCAAAACAATTGAATTCAGCGCCCATGTTCAAAAATGAAACAAAAATGCCGTAATTTGAAACAAACAGCTGTTTTCTCACTTAACTGCGTCTGTAACATTTTTGGCGAGTAATAACTGTCACGTAAGGAAATTTCTCGCCAATATACTGAAAAAGTGTGTCTATAACATTTTTGTGAGAAAGTTCCCGCTTTGAACTGTCAAATAAACTCACTCATAAAAACGGGATGAGAAAAATTTTTAACACTAAATAATAAATTAAAAATGCAAGGAATATTACCACGAAAGAGTTAAGTATTTTGTTCTTGTCAGAATTTTTCATTGTTTAATTATTTTGCTTTTAACATTTTTGAAAAATATACGAATGTTTTCAATTTGTTACTCAACAAACATTAAAGTCGCACTTTACATTTTTTGGTATAGCCGACAGTTGAAAATTTTTCAATCTTAGTCAAATTTGGTCGCCGTCAACGATATGTTAACATTTATAACGTAACGACGTAATATCTTTTGATAGTTTTCGACATGAGTTACAGACACACTTTTTTCTCACTTTTCGAGAAACGATGGAATATTTTGTTTCACGTGTTTTCGATGCGAGATGTTCTCACCAAAGTTACAGAACATGGGTACAGTGATGTATTTTGATTTTTTTTTTTTTTTTTTTGTTTTGGGCCAAATTGTAATTTCAAAGGGGCAGAATGCTTTTGATAGGACCAAAAAATGTTTTTTTAATATATTTGATTATTATGCTTGTATTTAAATAAAACCAATAGTAGTGCATAGTGATATTTAATTTTATTAAGGGCCTAATTTCATTGAACGCAAACACAAATTCAAAAATATTTTATAATTTTTTTGTTGCTTTCTACAGAAATTCAGATTGTTTTTAAATTTTCAACGCCACCAAATAGGAAGTGTTTGAAATTTAAAAATTCAATTTGAATACATTGTTTAAAAGTGTGTTTGTATAGCTTTGTTTAATTTTAATAGAACAAACTTTATGTTTCACAAATACTATTATTCACAAGCAACGCGAAATTGTATTTTTTAATACAAAATTAGTTCACCATTTTTACCATTGGAATATCTTCTTTGTTTTTTTTTTATATATTTACTTAAAAGAAATTTAATTTAAAACAAGACCGATTTGCAAATAAAAGAAAGAAGTTCTTACTTTAAAGGGCCAAATAACCTATACAAGCAGTTTTACAACAACATCACGATCTTTATGGAAATATTCGCACTTTCTCAACAATAGTGTATTAACTCAAAATTTTTATTTTTTAATTTTTTTGGAAAGGAGCGACACGTTGTATTCATATATAACCGCCGTAAAAATATCGTGCAATTTTGTCTACTTTTTGGTAATGAAATGGTTGGTCTAAAAACTCTTTTTCATAAGCCTTTAATGTAAAATTAAAAATTATTTTGTGCTAATAAAAATTTTTAAATTTTGGGTTAATGCAGTATTCTTGAACAAGTGCGATATATTTGTTTATATTATAGATCAAACCGATATTGTGTGGTTTATTTGGCTCTGAACAAACAAAGCAATTTCGTAAATAAAATTAATGTTAAAAATTGGAAGAAATTAAAATTGAAAATGATTGAACGATTTACAGTAGTTAGTTGACATTTCCACCGTGCCATCAAAAATTCTAAAGTGCCAGAAACGGACCAACTGTGCCACGACTTGCATCACTGCTAGTTTTTGTTGATAAAGCATTAATATTCTTTTTAATTTTTTGGGTAATTGGGAGAAAAATTTTGTGGATTTTTAATTTACTCTCTCGTTGCAGGTTTCTGCTAGTAAAGTAAATGAACACACCTATTGAAAAATTTAAGCATTTTTTGTCAATTAAAAGTCTTTAGATTTTTTCTTTATATTTTGTTTTTAACTTTTTCAATGTTCATCACTTTTATTTTTGCTCATCTTATTTTCATCATCAGTAATTTCCGTACTTTTAAATATCCTTTCATATACCCTAAAGGACTGTTAGTTCCTATATTTGTTTTTGTTTATAATTCTTACTCCAACCCTGTACTAAGAAAAGGATTTTTTGGTGTTGGTAAAAAGAATAAGTTGAATGAATTGTCTTCATATGCAAGATTTTAATATGTCGCTTTTTATTTTTGTTTAGTTCTTCGTTTTTTTTTTTTTTTTTTGGAGATTAATATCTAGGGTGCCCCAAGTTGAAGTACCATTTTGGCTTTGAGGCTTTTTGTTTTCTCAACGAGCAGTAATGTGAAATTCTAGAAGAAGAGTGAATAAGTTTTATTTCAAAGGGTGGAGCAATCATAAATTTGGAAGATAAAAACAAAAGTATACTTTAATATCAATTAAGTTTTTAAAAATTTTTAATACCAATTAAGTTTTTAAACATTTTTAAAAACTTAATTGATATTTAAGTATACTTTTGTTTCTAACTTCCAAATTTATGATTGCTCCACCCTTTGAAATAAAACTTATTCATTCTTCTTCTAGCATTTCACATTACTGCTAAGTCTTAAATTAGTTTAAAAATACTAATTTAAAAGTGTGTTATTCGGAAAAAGTACTTGTTATGTTTGAGAGGTATCCGATATTTGCAATTTTAAAAAGGAAAGAAAATAAGAATTTGCATGCACTCTTGAAATGAGCATATTGAAAAAATGATGTTTTATTAAAAAAAACAATTTTTTAAAAATACCGATTAAATAATGAGTCCTTTTTAGGGCAATCAAAAAAACATGTTCTTATTTTCATTCTTATTGGCGGTTTAACCCCTATATTCATAAAAAATATTTTTGATTAATAAAAGGTTTATGAAACGAATTTTCTATGATATAAACCTAAAATATTTTTTATGAATATGGGGGTAAAACTTTACGAAATTGCAAATATATCGATGTTATGGCGTTGCCACGTGTTAGATTTTACTATATAATTGTTTAAAAATTTTAATGTATAAATTGTAAAATTTTTTTAAGCCAAATAACATTTTTTAGCTAATATTTCCCTTAAAGATCAAATTAATGAAAATTAATAAAGATGCGCCATTAAATATTCCTTCAATTTTTATAAGCTAAACAAATTTATTAAACTATAGAAAATATCTTAAGTTTTTGAGTTTCAGTTGGATGCGAAATGATCTCATAAATATTTTATTTTCTGTAGTATATGTTCAGGAGGCATAATATTAAAAGTTATTCTTTGTACTTTAAAAATGTTAACAGTTATATTAACATTCATAGTAAAACAGTTAACAGCTATGTTAACATTCAGAGTAAATCTACAAACCGTATGTTTTTCTGTAAAGTAAGTGAACTTTACAAAATCTTTTAAAATGTGAGGTTGCCAAGCAAGCAATAGTACAACGTCTGCCAGATGCCTGAAGAAGAAATATCGACAAAAACAGAATCGGATACAAATTCTGTCAGATTTCTGACCAAAAAAATATATAAAAGGGTTTACAAGAATTCTAGTAGACATGTCGTGATAAATTTTGGGTTTTTTCCGGCATTTCTTAAAGTAATCTGATGAAAAAGGCGAGGGAGATTTCGATTAGTTTACCGACATTCGTATGGAAGATCTGACAAGTAAGTAAAAAAAAATGTCGAATGCCATTCTAATCGACTAACCGAATAGTTTTTTTTTTTTAGAAATCTGATAGTTTCTTGCATAATGCAAAATGAGACTTTTATAAATATTTTTTTTCTGCAGGAAATGTTTGATTCAGACCCCATCGGACTATTTGCTGGCTGGGTGCTTACTTTTGCTAAAACTTAATAACTGTATTTTAAATGTAGCCCTTTAACAGAATATTTACAGAGCACAATCACTTAAATAATAATATTAGAAAAGTTTACTTTACTGAGCTACCACCTGTTGCTGTTAGAGCAGCTGTTCCACTAAGATTTGAGATAAGAGAAATCGAAAAGGCTATTCATGATTTAAACCCCAAAAAGCCCCTGGTTTTAATAAAATCAGTAACAAAATGCTTTTGGAGCTACCCAGCATAGCAAAGAAAATTATTCTATTAATTTTTAGAGCTATTTTACGCCTCGAGTACTACCCACAAGAGTGGAGAGTATCCTTAGTTACCATGATACCTAAACCAGAAAAGGATCCCACAAAAGTTGAGTCATATAGACCTATAAGCTTATTGTCTTATATATCAAACCTGTTTAAGAAGCTGTTAGTGTCAAAATTAGCCTCAATTTAAAATGAAAATAGATGTATTCCTAACCATCTATTCGGCTGTAGAAGAGAACACAGCACAATTGAACAAAACGATCGTATAGTAAACGCCACAAGAAAAGCCGTTGAAGAAAGAAAATATTGTTCCGCTCTCTTCATCGATGTCTCTCAAGCTTTTGATAAAGTCTGGCATGAAGGCTTATTACATAAATTGAAGCTAAACTTACCAGTAACCACACACAAGCTGTTAGAAAGCTACTTAGTCGGTCGAAAGTTTATTATTAAAGAAGGGGCTTTTTTAAGTTCTCCTCAGTCAATTGACGCTTAAGTCCCTCAGGGAAGCATCATGGGCCCACTGTTATATATACCTTAGACATGCCAACAAATAACCACACCCTTACTTCAATATTTGCTAATGATACAGCTTTTTTAAGCGTACACGAAAACTGTCATGCGTCGGGAGTTATGTCCCCCTACTAAAATCAATAACCAATTAGTGCCCCAACAATCGCATGTAAAATATCTCGGTATTCATCTAGATCGGCGTTTTACTTGGAAATGCCATATAGAAGCAAAACTAACACAAATGAAACTTAAAGCAATTCAAATTTATTGGCTTATTGGAAGAAATTCTGTTCTTAGCCTCGATTGCAAACTTATACTTTACAACCCTATATTAAAGCCAATCTGGTGTTACGATATTCAGCTATGGGGCCCTCCCTCGGCCTCAAATATCACAAAAAATTCAAAGGCGCCAAAATAAACTTCTTCGTATAATCACAGTCGCTCCCTGGTATGTTAAAAACTCAAATATTCACAAGGATCTCAATGTGCCGTTAGTAAAAACCAGGGACCGAAAATAACAGTTATTTTAAAATTTTAAAACAAAAAAAGCATATAGAAGTAAATGTCGGAAAACTGATTGATGTATACCATATTGATCCTTATGAACTCTTCTATGATAAAATACATATATTGGTTTTTAAAATTGTGATTTTTTCGATCAAAAATAAAAGTTATTTTTTCATTTTCATTTTTTCGAGCAAAAATAACTGTTATTTTTTTATTTTTATTTTTTAAAACAATAATAACAGTTATTTTTTAATTTTTATTTTTTAAAACAAAATATGTTATTTTCCGATTTTTATTTTATTGAACAAAAATAAATGTTATTTTCTGATTTTTATTATTTTGAACAAAAATAAAAGTAATTTTTCGATTTAAGCTTTGATATCGTTGCAAATAAGACTTTTTGAGTGATCGTAAGTAATTCTCATTCCCTCTGTATTCTAGTTTGCTGATAGCTTTTGCTTTTCTAAAATATTTAGGAAACGTTTCCTGATGATCTGACCTAAGCAACCAGTGAAATGCGCATAGGAACAGCTTATTCTCCAACAATTAATTTCAGTATTTTTATCAATTATTCAAAAAAAGGGAATAAAGCACAACAAACAACATCTTTTAATAAATAATTGTATTCCCAAAAACAACTTTGATAATAAATTTTTGTAATTGATAAAAAATTACTGATAATTTTTTCTGTGCTGTTAACACTAAAACATACAATCACAGATCGCAAATTTTTTTTTTTTTATTCAATACATTCTAGTATTTAAACCGGAATCGCAAAACTTATTAAACAATTAAATATTTAATTTTTTGCTGGCTCTTGAAAAAAGCTCAAAAATAGTTATTGCACTAGATTCCAAGAATGAGCATTAGAGTGCTCCAAAAAAATAACTTGAAAATTCCCCCCACTCCTTGAATTTGTCCATGTATTGTAGATACACCTTGTGTAAAATATTAGGATAATAGGATAACGTTTACTGGCGCCGCAACAAGGCTGTAGTTTAAAGGTGCATTTACAAGGGGCAAAATTAATTTATTTCAGTGTTTGTAAGCATTTAGCGATAAAATAACTACTTTTGTAAAAGAACCGAAATGTGTACTTAATTATCGTTCTTATGAGATATAAAAGACAAAATTTGGTTAAAAAATGTAAAAGTTATTAAAATTGCCCCCAGATAGCTAACATGTCTCAGGCCACTTGAACAAGAAATGTAGGAACGAAATTAACATATTTTCAGAAATATTTTAATAAGATCTAATTTTTACTTAAAATATATCCGTATTTACTTCTATATGAGTTTTTGTCTACGTAGAATACCGTTAACCTATTCGTATGAAAAAAAAAACAATTTTTTAACGACAGTTTCAAGACTCAATTTTCAAATTTTTACAAATTTTTTTAAACAAATTACAGAATTTTTTGATCATCACATTGGAATTTATTGAGGACAAAATAGGGAATAAAAATATGAAAAAATTATGGCACTATCTCCCATAGTTTTTCCGTACCTGTGATTAAAGTTTTGCGATTATCGGGAAAAAACATTTCTTGGACGGATTTGATATCGGCAACGACTCTCGTTATAAGGCTGTTTGATTCATCTAACAACTTAAATATTTATACCTACTCACTATTTAAGTCCAATAAAACAACTCAAACCATCGATTTATCTTCCTTAATCACATAAAACCATTCCCACCACTTTTAATTCTCTTATCTCATTATTGATCTAACAAATATTTTGCAAATTAGTTAAAAACATACATAAATATTTTCCACAATTTTATTGCTGCAACAACAAATCGCTCCTAACTAATAGAGTAATTTTATTTTCGTTAAAAATTAAAATTCAATAAAAATAACTTCTTGCATGTTAATTCCACTTAACTTTTAACTGTTGTTGTTGTTCTTGTCGTATCAAAAGCTAAACATCTCAATAAACATTTTATAAAACCCCAAAAAAAAAAAATCATAGGAATAACTAAAAACTTTACTCATATTCAAGCAAAACAGTACAATATTTTGTTTAAAACATATTGGCTGGAATTGAACAACATGTTCAACCATATAACAAGAACAACAACAGCAACAACGACGGCAACATCTACAGCTACATCAGCAACAACAATATCAATAAACATGCCTCATTATAAATGCAGCGCCGATTTGTTTTGTTGTCCCCTCTATTTGAACAACTTCTATTACAACAATCCATAGAAAAGTAATCGCCTTCTATTAAAAGTCAACGATAACTTTTTTCATCTTGTCTTTTTTTTTTTTGTGGGTTTTATTTGTATTTTTGGCTTCAAGGGTCGTGATTTTTATGTTTATTCTATATATAAAAAAAAAATACAACAACAATAAAAAAGGCTTAAGCGGCTATGACAACAGCAACAACAACAACATCAGCTTAAAGAGCAACAAATAACATTTGAATTGTGTGCTTAGCGCATGCTCATGTGCATGGCGTAAATATTTAACATTCGCATAAATTTAGTAAGAAAAGTTACTTTTTTTTTTTGGTCCAAGCTGCAGAAAGAAGTTTTGGCAGAGGACGACTTTTGGGATGGGTTTAGGAGTGTTGCTGATTAAAGATAGATCGGAAGCGAAATTTTTGAGCTTTTTTGTTTACAAATTCCCATATTTTCACTTTTCCGACTAACGAATTGACTAATATACCCTTTAAGGACTTGGGTAGTCTTTTCATAAAGTATATCGTTAGCTGAAACGCAAAGTCACGTAACTAACAAAAAATGTCAAATCGGTTTTTTGATTGATTGTGAAGCATATCAACATTATTCATGTCCTCTCCAATTTGTACTCTAAGTAAACGAACACAAGACATTTTATAAGCGAAAATCGAAAGTATGTAACTGCAAGTGCAAGTACCAAAAGCATGTAAGTGCATACTTTAATTTCCATTGAGTCTTAATAATTCGTAGTAGGTTTTGAATTTTTATAATGAATTTCTTATCAGAACCGTACTGATGGATGATATTAACGTAGATTTTCGAAAACCAACTAAAGAAATTTCACACCACGCTCTTGTTTACAAGGAAATAGAAAAAGAGGACGACCCAAAACTACCTGAAATGCAGTCTTTAACCCACAGTCTTGGAAGGGATTTTAAAACCATTGGACAGCTCAGAGATATAGACGTCCGTCGACCAAGATAGAGGCAACTTATAGACGGCCTATGTCCAGTATAGAGGCAGTTCGAAATCATATGACTACGAACAAGGCAATATATATTTCTTATCATTGAGCTTTGTAAAGAATTCCATCGTTCCCTTTTTTAACTTATGTACCAGGTGAGGTATTACCGATATTGTTCTTAATAAAGACTCATAAAAACATTTGTTTTCTATCGGTTAAAAGGTTGGAGATCCCACTGTCAATATGATTCGTGGAATAATTTTTTTTAAAATGTAACAGATTAGTATAAGGAATTGGAAGTTAACCGATTGAGGGCAGGAATGATGAAGTGGGCGTGACACTTCCTATACAAAGACATTATAGATTTCTGTATATCTGGGGAACGGCAAGAGCCAAAGTTTCCAAACTAGGTACAAACATCTGGGTTATTAATAGACAAAAACCCACAAAATATGGGCGGAAGTGGAGAAGTGGGCGCGGAACGAAAAAGATTTATTTATATCTAAAGAGAAAAATTTTCCAAATTTGGTACATATCTAAATGTAGGCGTGATTGGAGAAGTGGGTGTGGTTCCTCCCAAAAAAGACATTATATAAATTAGAAACAAAGATCTTTTTTGTCCATACACAATATCCGGCAAAATGTGGTCGGGATTAGAAAAGTGGTCGTGGCACAAAATATATTTCTTTAAATCTAAGGAACGGTCTTTTTTTAACTTTCTGTTCTTATCGTACCATGGTGAAGGGTATATAAGATTCGGCATAGCCGAATATGGCACTCTTATTTTTTTTTTTGATATTAATTTTGGTATGTGACACGATTGGCCTCGAGCTCACCTCATACGACTCCTACATTCAAAATAATCTTCGAGACTTAGTTTTAGATTTATCTAACGACTCCATCGTTTCCTGATAATACACACTGCATTGTTATTAGTGTTCGTTTTCGGGAAATTAAATATATTTGATTTCTTGCGAAAACAATAAAAGCAATTTGGTTTTGTTTATAATATGTTTTTTGTTTACCCACTTACAACTACAATTAATGTTCGGAGAATTCCAACTAATTGTAGTGGGGAATGTAAGAAAAGATAAACTCACTGTTTTATTGTTGGTATTTTGTTTAAGCTTTGATATCGTTGCAAATAAGACTTTTGAGTGTATGTAATTCTCATTCCGTCTGTAGTGTTGTTTGCTGATATTTTTGGATTTTCTAAAATTATTTAGGAAAACGTTTCCTGATGATCTGGCCTAAGCAACCAGTGAAATGCGCATAGGAACAGCTTATCCTCCAACAATAAATTTCATTACTATTTTTTTTTTTATCAATTTTTAAAAAAAGGAATTAAGCACAACGAACAAAATCTTTAAATATTTTCAATATCTAGAAAATTTCGGAGATTTTCTTATTAAGAAAAACCTTTTTTGACCGAAGCAAAAATATAAGCATATAATTAAAGCGCAATTTAGAAAGCATATCTTTCTATTCCTTTATCCGGCAGAAGAAATAAAAACGTCACTTTTTGCCAATATCTGAAACTATATCAACCACTTTTGGAACAGGATTGGGATAAAATGTTCACCGTATTTAAACAGAAATGTCAAATCTTTAACTTATTGCTTAAAGAAATCAGTTTTAATGTTACAAAATACTTTCCCCTATATTCATAAACATATTTTAGGTTTATAGCAGATCTATGAAACGAATTTTCTATGAAAATTTGTTAAAAAAAACCTTTTATTAACCAAAAATATTTTCTATGAATATGGGTGTTTATGTATTCTTGGAAAAGGAAAAAGTCCGGGAAATTAGAACCTTTATTGAAATGTATTATTTATGAAACTTACAATATCGATATCGGAAGTAAGAGGTGGCAGATTCCATGGTGGCAAGTACTTTTGGTATCGGCGATTTGGTTATCACAGATTTTGCTGTATTGGTAGTATATATATATATCATTTCTTTATAAAATTTATAGCTTGTGAAGTAGATAAAAATTCACGAAGAACAAAGGGAATCAATAAATTCTCTCCACTTTACTTGATCATTAGATCCTAGATCTTTGCTTGTTTCCAAGTCCCATAACGGTATTTGCATTAATTTTTCCCCCATTCTAATCCATGTGTTTCGGGGCCTTCCAGGATTTCTATGGCCCTATGGATTCCAGTCCAGTGTACGATTTCGTCAGGTGGCCTTCTGAGGATGGGACCTATCCAAGTCCATTTGCGCCTGCAGATTTCGTACTTAATTGGCTTGCAGTTAGACATCAAAAGCAGTTGTTCACTGGTTATCCAGTTCGGCCAGAAAATTCGCAAAACTTGTTTCAGGCATTTATTGTAAAAAGATGGCAAATTCCTGCGTGTAACTTGCGTTGTACTCCAGGTGCTGCAACCATACAGCAGTACCGATTTGACACTCCAGTTAAAGGTTTTCAGCTTTGTGTTGGTGGTTATATTGATCGCCCTCCATATTCTATGGAGGGAATGGAATGCGGTCCAGGCTTTGTTGATTCTGTCTGTTATATCAGCACTGGAGCCTCCTTCTTTGCAGATTGTGCTGCCTTAGTATCTAACATTTAACGCTATACACTTGTAGGTGTAATTGTTCTACTACGTCTTCTAAGTGTTATAGATTCTAATGGAAATTGTAAAATAATATTAAGCGCTTTAGTTAGAATACAGCTTGACTGGTGGTCTTACCCCTGGTTGAATAAAAATGCGCTTGCTAACCCCCCAGTTGAGAACAAGATCAGCCTCACATAAACCCCATCATGCAAGCGTGACCCCACTCCCAACTAGGCAGCTACTTTGAATATGTGGACGCTATCTAACCTCTGCTGCTCAAATCAGCATCTGTTGAATATCAACAGCACATAGCGAAATCCGCTAGCTGACCGAGCTTTTCCATAGTGGGAGAAAATCGGTTTTTAAAGCTGGCCTCTTAAAGGTCTACCTTCCCGCGATTTTGGTTATAAACTATTGCTACAACGTGATTCCCGAAGGAGCCTTAACCGACAACAAAAAAACCTCTGGTCAGCCACGATCAACCTCGTGGAAAGATAAAAGCCCTCCCAATTTCACCCTGCCGTGCCAGGTACAGGCTGCTTCCATTTTCCCCGGAAGTTTACTACCAAAAGGAGTAATAGCCTTAAGATGTATCCTATATACCCCCTGGGGGAGGCATATATGACATTTAAACAAACTACAATTGGTAAAATGTATGTATGCCGCAGTTATTTTAACGTCCTTCTTTCAGTAGCCGAGATCGACTTTTACTTAAATAAAACACTCAACGATTTTTTTTGCCTGAAGCTTGAATTTTTGTTAAGAAGAGTGTCACGATATTTGCCCCTGTAAATACAACCCAATAACGGCAATACAAAACAACTACAATTGGCAAGCACAGAAATTATTAAAAGTTTGCACATTTGCAGAAAAATTCATGCCAATTTTTTGAAACCATTAATAAAAAATAAAGTAAGTTTTAATTAAAACTGTAATCAAATGAATTAAACGCTTATCTATATCAACAACATTATTGTAGATAATGTAAATATCAAAAGATATTTAATTGACAATATTAAATTGTTTACTGGTACAAATTTAATAAAATTTTTAATTAATATCACAAATTTTTTAATTAAAATCAATATATATTTTTTCTGTGTATGAATCGAATGACCTGCCGAAAAGTTTAACTTATAAGGTTAAAGTTTTTTTTTTAAGTTTATATAACCGATGAAATTTAGTTCAGTATAAGAAACACCCTTCTTTACATGCCCAATATATCGTGATCAATTTTATAATTCTTAAATACATCTCACTCTTTGTTACACATCTTTAGATAAACCTAAAACGAATACCATTTTCTCAAATGCGTACAATTTTTATATTGCTCTTGGAGTTTGTGAGTCTTGTATTTTATTTCTTTTGTTTGGTAAATAATTTTATTAAAAGTCGACTAGTTTTTTCTTAAACGCCTTTAAATATTTTGACCGATTTTGTCTCAAAGATTTCACACACAAACAGATTCAGGCATGTACAATGTAGTCACACGTAACTCGGAGTATGTTAATGTTGCAAGTTGACCAGCAGAGCCTTGTGGCAGTTTTATGTATTGTGTGGCATGTTATTTTTATTTAATACTGATGCTGATGTTTCTTTTATTTTTTTCTTTTAAAATTTAACTTGGCTTGGCTTTGTTTTGTTATGTTGTAGTTGTTATTGTCTTTAAAATGTTGTATTAACATATCATTTAAAATTCATGTAAAACACATGTTAAATAAAACAACCATAGAGAAAAGATACATAGATACAAAGATATTGTTGGATGATAACGTGGCGATATTACTGAATATAAAAAATACAACAAAAACATCATGTGCACTAAGGCCTTTTCTACAAAAACTTCAAGTTCTTTTCCAACTTGAAGTTGAATTGTTAAATAGGTGCATATGGATGAGGTTAGAACAGCTACATAAAATCATATGTTACAACAATGGAAACAGGAGTCTTAGACACACATGTAAGTGGACTAGAGTGTGTAGATGGAAAAGGTGGATATTGGATTAAAGACTTTTACATTTTCTGGCCAGCATCTTAATCTGCATACCACAATGCTTTCTATATATTAAAGATAGTGGAGCAGACCAATGAAAGAAGGATATACAAATACTTAGGTGCAACATTTATGTTTAAAGTGTGGGCAAGTATAGTTTCTTTTTGCACAAAAAATTTTATAGAAAGAAACATAATTCTTCAATGAATGTATAATTTTGCAGAAAAATTAAGGCAAAAAAGTTCAACTTTCTTTGTGAACGATGAGGAAATACCTTACACATCGTTATTTGCTCTGCATTAAGAATAAAATTGTTGATTGTTCCTACGACAATTAGATAAATCCCAAATAGAAACGGTTACAATCTTACATAAAAAATAAATGTCTTTTTATATTTAATGTTGTACAAATTATGCATTTAATCTTTGCGCCTTTTAGTCAAAACTTTGAGAAAATAGGACGAAAGTAAAGGCGTTCTTTGAGGTATCTAATGAAGGTCACAGCGTACCCACGACTTAACTTTTTTGAGTATCCAGATAAGAGCTTGAAAAACATTAAAGCCTATAACTTGAAATCTATTTTCGTGGAGAGTCTACCAGAGAGAAACTACACCGTTCCATTATCAAAATATTATTTTGACTCTCTGTCTCTAAGTATGATTTTACTACCAACACTGCTGGCAAGTTGCTAATGTAACGCCAATTCCTAAAAAAGGAGTGGCTAATAACCCTGAAAATTACCGCCCAATTGCAATTTGTTCGTCACTTTTCAAAGTTATGGAGAGTATGGTAAATCACTTTCTTGTCAAATTTTTAGAGTCAAACTACCTACAAAGCGACCGTTAGTATGGCTTTCGTAGAGGTCGTTCTACTGGAGACCTACTGGCCCCATTAACAAAAAAAAATGGTGTCATTCCATTCTCTATTTTGGCGAAAGTAAGATAATTGCTTTAGATATTTCCAAGATGTTTGACAGAGTCTGGCATGGTGCACTCTTGTCTAAACTTGTTGCATTTGGTTTCGGTGATAATTTCTTTCGATTTGTATCGAGCTTTCTCAGAGATCGCACTATACGAGTTGTTATAGATGGGGTTTCGTCAAACGAGTTCAAGATTCATTGAGGGGTGGCACAAGGCTCCATCCTTTCTGCTCCTCTATTTCTTATTTTTCTAAATGACCTTCTATGGCAAACGTCCAACCCTATCTATTCTTTTGCACATGACAGCAACCTTTACCATTCGTATTAATTTGATTATAGACCAAGCGGTTCCGATGTTGGTGCTATGAGGTATAACATGAATGATACGCTTGGCCGAGACCTAGACATAATCTCAGAATAGGTTCGTTCGAATAGGGCCGAGTTTAATGCCCGAAAAACCCATTGTTGCGTGCTGACGCAAAAACGCGTGATGGATCAAGTTGCCTCATCTGTATATATAGGTGGTATTATTATTGAGGAATCAGAATCTCCTGATGTTCTGGGCATGAAGATACAATGTGATGTCCGATGGACGGAACATATATTTAACGTGTTGAAAGAAGCATTCAAGTGCCTCGGTTTTTTGAAACGGTGTAAGATATACTTCACTCCATCTTATCTCCTTATTATTTATACCACGTATATCCGACCGCGAGTGGAATACAACTCTCATGTGTGGGCCGGTGCTTCAAAGTCTATTTTGGAGCTTCTCGACCGTGTGCAGGAGAGGGCGAAGTTCCTCATTGGTGACAGTAGGGTATCCAATTGCATTGACTCGATTGAGCACCGTCGCAACGTGGGTTGTTTATGCCTGTTTTATCGTTACTACAACGGGATGTGCTCTGATGAAATTAGGGATTTAGTTTCCGAAACCCATACGTTGGTTCGTAATACACGTTTTTCCTCCAGAGCCCATCATTTTGTGGTCGATTGAGCGGTGAATCGAACAACGCATTACAAGGAAAATTGGTTTTTTGGCCGGACTGTTCGTATGTGGAATTACCTTCCTGTTGAAGTCTTCCCTCTCACTTTCAACATGAATAAATTCAAGTCCAATGTTTACAAGCACTACTCCCTCTTCAAACACAATGCAATGCACTAGTAGGGGTCATCCCCTGAGTGCTAGTCCTAACAAAAAAAAAACACTATCTATGACCAAATATACTTGCCTTTTTACAATAACGCCTATAGTTCGCATATTTTTTGTTTTTGCATTTAATAAAATTCAAATCTCAGTTACCATTATTTGTATTTGTAGTTACAGACCAACTAACTTGATATTTGCATATCATTGTAGGCCCCCGTATTCGTATGTAGGAATTCATGTAAGACATACATCACTATCCGCTAAACAACAGCGGCAATAATATGGGCATACAAATCTTATTTTACTTTTCTGTTTTCTTTTGTTTTTTCTTGTGTTTTAAACACTTTATGAATAAATCCCACAATAAACTCACAAAAATACGCCACGAATGAAGATGTCTTTTGGGTTGAATTTAATTTGTAAACAAAACCCCTCTTTAGTTTATGACTTTAATACTTCCTACTTGTAAGTGTTGTTGGTATTTCAATTGAATACCCTGCAAATGGTGAATGGGAGTTACCGACAATATCGTTCATGGCGTTTACAAGTGCCGAAAATTACAGTTCTACGTGCATAAAATAGAGTGTATCTTGCGAAATAAATTCGCCATGTCGAGTCAAGAGTCAAGGTTTTGCTTCTTTCAATAATAAATTTGTTATGATTTAATTTTTTGAATTTCGGGTTTTCAGGAGGTTAACACAATGCAGCCAAAGTTTGATCCTTGATACTGAAGTTAAATAAGTTTATTTGCGCTGCGTTGGCGATGTTGGTCCTCTTTTTCTTTGTCTCTTCTTTTTCTTTGTCTCCAAAAGAGTTGATAACGCCATTGTCAAGGCTACCTTTGACTGCAAAGGGCTGAAAATCACTGTGTGCTTGACCATCTAAAACAGACAAGCCACCATCTCCGTTGTTTCCCCCGCTGCCTCTTTGACTATCAAAGTATTAATGGAACCACCGCACGATTAAAAGAAGCAAAAGAATATCAAACAATCTGGTAACATTGCCCTTGATGATGTGCTCTTATTGTCCGCACTTTTAGATCCAGAGTGATGAATCGTACATTGGATGGCAACTGCAAGGAAATCTTGGGCACGCCCGAAGTGCACGCAGCACCGTCAATTGTCATCATTCTCATGATATCAATGATGAAATCAAAAGTGCGTTTGGGATTCCATTTGAAGAAAAAGTTGTAAACAAATTCTAGATTTATATGGAAATGTTTAATATGATGGAACACCCCTGAATACGTCAATTGTATCAACTCTGAAAATGTGTAACTTGCTTTTTAAATGTGTTGAAAATCTAAAATTTCACATACAGAATTAAAAATCTTGTATCTGTAATTCTGAGCTATAAATTAAATTCAAGGTTGACCAGTTTCGGTTACCCAAAAAATCTTAAAATATATCCATTTAGATATGAGTAGCTTTTTTACACATTCTAAGGGCATAAAAAAATTAAGATCTTCACAGGTTAAAGCACAAATTGAAGGACGGAGCAGAGCGCAAAGAGAAATCACTAGAACGAGACAAATCTGGAATAAAAGTGCCTTATATTCCCAAAAAAGAGCTTGGCGTCCTTGCATGTCCTCCATATACAAAACTTAAGTTAAAACCTAGATGCTATAAAGAACTGGCGAACTTGACTGCAGCCAATTTTAGTATGGATCGACTTTTGACGATCGCCTCATTACTTCTAAAAGAACACCTTAAAGAATAACAGCCGTACCTAAACAAGAGCGGAAGGCGAAATGTCTAATTGCGCTTAGCTTTTAAGCTGATATCCTATACCTAAACAAGAGCACCAACGTTGTGCCACGAACAGTAGTGTAAACTTTCTTGTTTAATAAAACCCACATAATAGAACAAAATGGAGATAAAAACCTTTAGATTAACCAAAAAATTCCTAAATTGCCATTATTTATTAACAATAGCGAACCAACTTCTATGAACGCACTGCATAAATCGGATTTTCCAATTGCCGCGTTATTTAGGACTGCTTCATACAAATTGTATTTTTTTATTTATTTATTTTCATATTTATTATAATTAAAATTACAATAAATCTTAAAACTAAAAGCACTAGCAGCAATGGCTATCGGCTTAACAATTATAAAACGCGTGCCCCTTTTGTTTAGATACGGTTGTAAGTGATAATAAGAACGAAGTTCGTCGATAAAGACGTTCAACATCATGGTAGTTCAGATCAAGTTTAAAGATCTATTCTTGTCGGATCTAGTAGTCAAAAGCAGAAGTCAATTGAAACGCAGTTGACTGGTAGCATGCTGCTGTAACCTTCATTCCTCCCGACCATGCTTACCGAAAAATTAAAGGACCGTACACCGAATAATTTACGCACTCTTCAAAAGTAACTGTTTTGCAATATTTAAGGCACAAAGGACCTTTTATTAAGTGGATGCGATAATTAGATACAACCAAAGATCCCCAAATACTGCGTACAACGAAACTTGGCGAACTTTGATCGAAGTCTTAAACCTTACGACAGCTAATTGAGTTTCATTTCAGCAAAGTTTAAAGATTTATCGGAAAAAACATTAAGTTTTGTCTTTAAAGGCCCAAGTCGCATAGAATACTTTGCATTTTATACGTCGATTTTTTTCAACTCACAACTAAGGTGAAATACAGGTTTCCATTCCGTTAACGTAAAGATATAAAGTTGGGCAACTTTTAACTTACGTTGAGTTATTACAAGGCGAATTCATTAGAGGTGATCGTAAAAGTCCTTCTCATAACTTTTTTGTAACTTTATAATTATTGGATGTCAAAGTTTTGCTTATAATATTTGTTTCTCTTTTTATTTGTTTCTGTTTTTGACATCGTGCAATGATTTTACAAAATCAAAATTCTTGAGGTTTTCGTGTTGTACTTATTGTAGTACTAATATTAACTGTAATGATTTCGCTAAAATAAAATAAAAAAAAAATAATTAAATTAAATTAAATAATATAAAATCAAATAAAAAAAATTCCATAAAAAAAATACAAAATTCAATAAAAAAAACGAAAACTAAATAAATCAATTTGTCTCGGTCTTGACAATATATCCGTCATTGTTCATTGTGTGCCACTCCTCCGTTGTGACGAACGCGGCGTATAAAGTATGTGACTAGGCCTCAACATTTAGCAGATACCAAAAGTTAAAAATATTATTAAAAGCAATCTAATAGATATTCTGGTATATATTTGATAGAAATAGTTTAACAAAACGAAAGAATTTAAAATCGATCAAATCGTTTTCAGTATCTAAAATAAATGATTTTTAATACATTTTCTTCTTATTTACTGTCTATTAATTTTTGAATTTTTCATTGTATATGTATTCTGATCAAAATATTAAGACAATAATTCAGAAATGGATTCAAACTTCATCACACCTTTGAAAAAAGGTCGTTTTGAAATCGATCGATTTTCATCATTTCGATTTCTAGAACATGCCCGATTCTATAGAAAATAATATGTGATCATCATTTTTCCTTCTGCAGGGTATTGCAAATAACTACTTGAATTCAAAAAATTTTGTTTTTAAATGTTTTTGTTTTAATTTTTGTTGCTGCTGTTTATCTTCAAATTTAGCATTCCTTTGTTTTCCAACTTGCTGCTGCTGTTTTTTTTTTATTTCATTTATTTTATAAATAAATTTAAAAGAAAATTTGTATACAATTGCCATCTTAGCACGCATTTTTTATTTGTTTGTTCTTCTGGCTCATCGGACAATCTTGTTGTAGTTTTGGGTTGTTCTGTGTGGTAATTTGCATGTTGTTGCATGTTAAATCAAGCATTTCATCATTATGTTTGTTTGGTTTATTTGTTATAAAGTTAAGCTAATGTTGTACTATTTTGTTTTTTACTTCTTTCCAGGATATTCATCAGTTGGCCAAAATGTCTCCTAAATCTTTTTGATGGTGGTTTATATATATTTTTGTTGGTTGGTTGGTTGGTGGAAGAATTATATGCACAGATGCATCCAGCAGTTATTTATTGTTATTGTTACACTAAAGATTGCTTGCAACATCATTGGGTGTATTCTAAAAAAAAAAAAAAAATGGGTAAGTTATGGAATAGATATATTTTTATTATATTTCTTAAAAAATTATTTGTGTAATTTTGTTTCTAATAATTACATACATATACATATTTTTAAAATACATTTTTTATTTTGATGGGCATATGTATGTATGTATATGTGAGCCTAAAGTTTCTATTGAGGCTCAATAAATAGATTTTGTTATTGCTGATGGCTGTTGTAAAAAGACTTTTATAATATTTAGGTCCGTTTTCACAACTTACCAATGTTAAAGGTAGGAGTTTATCGGCCGTAAGAAATTTGTTCCATAATTAAAATTTTAATTTATCCTTCGAGATGGAATGAATCTTTCGTTAACTTATCGCTAAATTTAGAGTTAAGTTGTAATAATGGAATACTTTTTATATGGCCGATAAAATCCTGTGTTAAGCTATCGGATAGTTGTGAAAAAACTTATTTGTTTTCTCATAAATAATTCTTGAAAAAGCATTATAGCAGGTCAGCCTTCATATAAAGAAATAAGTTGCGCCAGCACCCCTTGAATGAAAGACATGTCAATGAACATTCTAAAACAGGAAAAAAATCACACGCCTTAAAATAAAGCTCTTTTTTATATCGGATGTTATCTTAGAGTTAAACAAGTTTCAATCATAATAAAACAAAGAAATATATTTTTAATATCAATAAAATTGGCTTAATTGGATAGAAAAGGTTACGACATTACGTCGGCTGATAATTTAATTGTCGTATGAGGATTCCGATAGTTTCGAGTAAATTGAGTGTGAAGTTTGAACTCTTATTAAATCCACGACATTAAAATAATAAAATAATTTTTTGCTCGTTTTATATGAAAATTTGGCAGTTACATGCGACATTTAATTTGAAAATTGCTTCAGCAAGTACCACATACGACAAACTCAACACTCCATATCTCGAAACCCGTATGAGGTATCGAAAAACTGATGACGCCAAATGAAATATCAGGTCGGAAAACCTAAGGAATCGATCTTAACTCAAAACCGCAAAAAATCCACATACGACATTTATGGCCAATTTTCAGGATTGACATTAAACACATTTATGTTTAAAATCATTTTAAATACAAAATTCTCTTCTTCACTAAACACTTAAGTGAAACTTAAGTCACCGATGTGGTACATTTAAGGTGGCCTCAATATCACAACAATACAAAAACAACAGACAAAGTAATAAGAACCAGCTGTTTTTTGAGACCACCTTGTAAATAACTACACTTTTATTATGATATTTTTTTGTATTTAGTAGTGCTACCATACTTTTATCTTAATTAAATAAGACTTTTCATATAAAACTAAAAAAAATCAATCTGTAATTAAATACGATTTAAGTTTTTATGAAAATTAACATAATATAGATTTAAATACTATCCTGAAAATTGGGCATTAAATTATCAACTGACGATTAATGTTTAAATATGATTTCGGCCATTTGGCCGGCCACGGCTGACGCGTAGAAGACGCAATCTGGAACACCAATTTTCACAAACTATTCGCCATTTGTGGCCGTATTTCGCATATAACTCACAAAGGATCAGTCCTGTTGGAATTACTTTTCAGCAAGATTAATGACAGATAATTGAGGTACAAACAAATTTCTAATCATGGCCTTTTATCGTTCACCTTTGACGTCATGACCTTTTATTTGACCAACTTTGAATGGCTCTGCCAGTCCATTAAGCGCACCGAGCATTAATTTTCTGTGCTTGTGAGTAATCCTCACTCCAAATTCGAAAATTCAGCTTATTTACGTACCCATGAAACCAAAAATGGACTTAATCGGAGAACAAAATAATAAAATTGTAGAACAGAACCATTATTTTGATACGAAATTTCGTCTATCCGTAATGAAATATCAAACCAAACTAAACAAAAAGCAACTGTCAGCTGTTAAATGGGTTGTCAAATAAAGCAGTGTTGCTAACTCAAAGTTGGAAACCTCTAAAAAGCAACCAGTATATAGCTCCGCCATTTAAAGTCCGGTCTCAACATATCGTATATAATTCTGTATGGCTTGGATATGGCTTAATTTTTCGCAACTACAGCACTTTAAGTTTTTTACAGAAAGCGGCACCATTTAAAGTCCGATGTCATAGCCAATGACATGCGATACGATGCAATCAAACTTCAAATTTAAAATCTCCACTGACATATGTATCTTTCTTCCAAAGGGATGATTGGCACAACTTTTGTTTCGACCCATTTTAATGAGCATGTTACCCTTACAATTAATGAGAATAATCGTATGCTAATTTTTAAGGCGATAAAATGGAATCCTGAAAAAAGTCAGAAGTGGTGAGAAAATGACAAACCAGTTCGCGCTAATTATGAAAGTTTTATATTTGAAATTTTCTTAATTCTCTTTTAAACTTTCATTCTTGTCTACACTTTGATTTTTTTTAAGAAATTGTGTTTGTTTTTATATATATTAACTTTACCGTAATTTTTCTAATTTTTAAATTTTAAAATAAAAAAGTAAGGGGGTTGGCCAAAAATTTTATGAAAATTATATATATATATGGGGGATTTCATGTCAAGTGACCCAACTTTTGAAATCGATGTCTTTGGAAAAAATTTGCACCAAGGTTAGTCTTATTGGATAGTAGCTTAGACACAAATTTTCAACAAGATCGGTCATAAAGTTTCTGAGTTAGAGTGGGTCAAAATTTGACATTTTGGCCAAACCGGTGTTCTTTCTCATCCATGTAACTTATTATCTTTGGTGTTAGCAAAATTTGTCCCAAACAAAATGCTAAGAAACTAGACAAATTAACCTCTTCGACGGTATATAACATACCTAACTAGCATTTCATACCCTCGATACTGTAATACCCACAATATGTTAATCCCAGGAATAAAATCACTTTTTTTCTATAGAGATGTTGACAAATTAAATTTTGTTATTTATTTGTAATAATAATTAAATTAATATAAAATAATAATAATAAAAACAAAAAGATAAATAATCTAAAAAATTTAATCTTAATCACATAAGATCCTTCGGAAAGGTTAATTTGTCTAGTTTCTCAGCATAAGTTTTATTTTTAAGGTTTTAGAAACACTTGCACACAACAAGGAAAAAATTCAAAATAGTGCATATGCTAAAAATTGAATAACCCTCGTCTTGAGTTAGAAATTATTTTTTTTATACATATCCCACTCGCATCCCACTAAGCGACCAAAACTACCTAAAAGGAAAATACATAAGCTTTCTTTTGAGCAAGAAAAAAAAAATACCGTTTTCAAAAAAAAATAAAAAATTAGTTTTAAACTTAAAAAAAAAATTTTTTAGAAAATTTAAAAAATAGAAAAAAATTTTTTTTCGAAAGCTTGAAGAAATAGCTATCTAATTTGTTTGGGACAAATTTTGCTAACACCAACAGATAATAAGTTACATGGATGAGCAAGAACACAGGTTTGGCCAAAATGTCAAATTTTTACCCCCTCTAACTCAGGAACTTTTTGACCGATCTTGTTAAAAATTTGTGTCTATGCTACTATCCAATAAGACTAACCTTGGTGCAAATTTCATCCAAATTTGAAGACATCGATTTCAAAAGTTGGGTCACTTGACATGAAATCCCCCATATATATTTTTTGTTTAATTTACTTTTATTGGCAATCTGTTTAAATATAAATGATAATCAAATCTTATAAGTATTTAAAATATTACAGAAACGTTTAATTCCAGCAAACTTAACTAAATATATATTTCTTTGTATCTACAAGCTACTTAAATTATTGTTGTCACTCAATTAACAAACAAGTACATTAAGCAATTGTTGTTCTGTTCTATTTTTTTTTGTGCATTTTCGACATAATTTCTTAAAATGACTTTAGTTTAAAGTATAAATGGAAGATCTAGCACATGTAGTCTTTTTAGCCGTCTTATTTCGGCGCTGTATAGAATATTTTCGTGGTTGCTAAGTCTGTTCAAGTTTCTCGTGCTATATTTTTTATTTCTTCCTTAACTTTGGAAATGTCATGGTTGTGATAATTGCAGTTGTTTCTAACAAACCAAGGCGCTCTTGTTATAAGTCTTAAATTTTTAGACTGGTATTTCTGAAAAATGTCAATGTTAGAGTACGATGCTGTTCCCCATAACTGAATTCTATAAGTCCAGATAGGCTTTAAAATTGTCTTATATAGAATTAATTTGTTGTTAAGACTCAATTCTGAATTTGGACCTAGAAGCCAATACATTTTTCTTGTTTTTATATCAAGTTGCTTTTTCTTCATTTGTAAATAATTTTTCCATGTTAAACGACTATCAATATTCATACCAAGATATTTAAAACAATTGGATTTGGGAATCAAAGTCCCATTAATATAAACTGGCGGACAGTCACCTTCTTCAAGAGTATAAGTAACATGAGTTGTTACTTAACAACTCAACTTAATAAGCCTACGTTTATTAAGTTGAGTTGTGATTGAACTAATGCTGAAGCTTCATTTGGTGTTTCTTTGACGGATAATAAAGCAGTATCATCTGCATATGTGGCAATCATAACATCCGTATTTTAGGGTATGTTAGGTTAGAATGGCCGGTCACAAAGACCCCGCATAGACCAAATAGGTCCCTAGCGTTACCACGTTGTACGATAACCCGCAGAAGAAAGTTAGAAATAAGAAAGGTCATTCCGATGTGATGTTATTTGAGGGTATGTCTGCAGTAAATACTGTATAAAGGATTAGACCTAACACGCTTCCCTGCGATACTCCGGACTTCGTTACACAACGAAACGTGCAAAAGGCAACACAGACAACTTCAAGTTTATATTTGCGAAATAAATGAACTTCTACGTACGTGAGAGAATGTAACCCATGATATTGTTTCTTCGTTTCTTTCCAATAAACTCTGACTTTATAAAAGAAAACTTTCATAGTGTGAATCCAGGCTAAGGCCATTATGAGCTCGCGCGACAAATTTTTTGGGTTAACTACTACCCCTTACACAACATTTTTTTAAAAAATTCATTAAATGAAGACCAAAACTCATGTGAATAAAATTAGTATTAGACAAATTTGTTAATTTTTAAGGGAAATTCACTTTGTGTATTGTTTATTACAAGGAGATCAAATTACATTAAAATTTAAACGAAACAGTAGTTTCTTTTTAAATCATTTAATAATAGCGAGAGCATCATTTTAAACAAGTTGACTATAAAGAAGTTCAAATCTTATCTTTTTTCAGAAATTTGCATGAAAAGCACTCGGGGGAGGACATAAGCCCTTAAAAAGATTTTAACCCATAGTTTTGTTACGAAATTTATTGTTAAATTGCAATTTTTCAAAATTTTGGAAAAATATTCAGATGAATTTATACAACCGTTAATTCAAATCCTAAATCAATCGAGCATTTTTTTAACTTCGTAAAGACACAAAAATGAATTTTATATCTTATTAATTTTATAGATTTTCATCTCATTATTTTATTAAACACATTAGCAATAAATTTCAAATTTCAGATTTTCCATATTCACCAAACATATGGCACTTAAAAAAAAACTACAAAAACCACACATTCACTACACAAGATTACAAAATTTCCATTATCTTTATATAGTTTATGGGTCACCAAACTGCCACAATTCACCCATATCAAACGGCCAACAAATTATGCACGTAAATAGGAAAATTAAATAAAAAAGTTTGAATTGAAAATCAATGGAAAAAACTCCAAAAACAAATTAAATTAAACACCCTCAACTTAATAAATGATAATTCGTGCAACACGATTTCAACTAGAAATCATAATGTCTCATAAACTTCATAAGCTAAAATTGGCTTAGAAAAAATAACAATATACTTTAACACCTTCTTGGATTACCATAAACTATTTCAACCACCAATACTCGAGCACCAACGTCATCGCCATCATTATACCGTTTAAATAAAACCAAGAAAAAAAACTAATTGCCAGGGAAAAATAACCAATGCCTAACCACAGGCTGCCACCAAAAATTTATGCCACCTTCTTTATGACTTGTAATAAGAAAAACTAATAATTTTAAAGCGCAACACTGCAGTAAAATGGCAGTTGGAAAAGTGGCTAAAAACGAAAGAAAAAAAATTATTATTTGTTTGTTATTAAGTCCCGATTTAACTACAGCATATGAAAGGGTTAATCAATATATCAAGACGTTTGTATTTTAAGCAAATTTAAATAAGACAGCAATTTTGGGTTTAGTTTTTCCAGAAATTTAAGTAGACCGTTATTTTAAAACGGTTACTAATTTTGGTCCTGAAGTCATTCAGATTTTAGAGCATTTAATTGGAAAGTTTGTATTTTTAGTTTTATTTAATAGGAATACTTTTAGGGTACCTACGGATTCGTTCAAATCGCCTTCTAGATTATTCAATTATTATAATCGGCAAGTGTTTGTCAGAATAACAAAAAAAAAAAAAATAAAACAACAGAAACTCAAAGAAATGGTTTTAAATTTCCAGCCACTAGTAATTGGACTTGGGAGTGAAAAAACTACAAAACTGTTAACACATCAGCACCAAACAAACATTATTACATTTTAAGATGAATTTAAGCTGAATTTTCAAATACATGGAAAAAAATTTGAAAAACAAAAAATATTCTCACACTATAAAAACTGTAAGAAAAGTTTATCTTGACATTATTACTGCAATACAACTAAAAACAATAAGAACAAGTAAAATGAATTTTAACGTAGGCTGTTTGCCAATTACACTGTGCAAGAAATTGACACTTTTTTTCGTGACTACATAATTCGGGTACGCTGAATCCAGTGGTGCCCGCGGATTTTTAAGATTGGCTCTAGTTTTCGAGATATACCGTTATTTCGAAAATGGAGGAGGTTGCACAACATATGTTCGCGTTACTCAAAAACCCTTTAGCTAATTGAAAAAACTTAAAAAACCGAAATTCCGCAATAAAATTTCATTTAAGAAAAAATTTCTTTCTAATATCCGCAGTCGTTTTAGTAACATAATTTTTTTTTGGAAAAAAAAAAATTATTTTTTAAACAAAATATCGAAATTTTTGTTTTTTAAAAATTCATAAAAAATTGGAAAATGCAGCTATGCTTCTAATTTTTTGCAGACGTATAAAAAACGAATTCCAAGCAAGCCAATTCAAAACAAGCCATAAATGATTAAAATCTGTTTGCAACTTTTGATTTTAGTCACAAAAGTCGACAAATTTTAATTAATTTAAGAATTTCATAAAACGCAATATTTGTGTGGGAGCCCCCTTAAGGGGTGGAGATATATGGCAACTATGTTTTAAGAAAATGTTAAGAACAAAAAACATTGGAGGTCGGTCATACATTTTATCCCCCTAGGAGTGAATCCTAGGCCTTAGAAACAAATGATGGGAATGTAAAATAAAGTTGCGCTGGTCATACATTTGGCTCGTCTAGGGGTATCTCAGGCGCTGCAGGTGCAAAATTTAAGAATTTAATTAAACGGCCATATTTGTATGGCAGCCCCCTATGGGGTGGAGATATATTGCAATTATGTAATATCTTCTATATTCCACTCTAGAGAGAAGAATTAAATTTTTAGATGCTAGAAATTCAATTTGAGTTATGACTCTATTGCAGCAAAAGGCCGATATGGAGAATGTGCCAATGCAAAAAATTTATTTTCAATGACATTTTGACGTCATATAAACTTAGCTGAATTTCAGAACATCTAGCGGGGATCAACCCCTTGCTTTGGAGCTAGATCAAGTTCTGATTTCTTCCGATGGATATCCAAGATTAACCAGTTATCCTACGTCACTACGTCTGGGAGAAAATTCCGATTTTTTAAAACAGAAATAAATAAAAATTGATTTCAATTAAAGAATTTGTTGTATTAGATAGTTTTAATTAGGCTTAAGTTCATTGAATGTAATTTTCATAAAATTATTTTTATGAAGACAGGAATTTTACAACATGAAATTATTTAAAAATTTTTTTGATAATTTTTCATTTTTGACTGCTCTGAGATTTAATTAAAACTAACCAAATTTGGATTAAAAACCATTAACAGTTCAATAAAATAACCACAATACTAATATTTGTTTTATTAATTAAAAAATAAATTAAATTTTAATTCATTAACGTTTTTTTTTAATAAATTAACGTTTAATTCACTTGATTAAACATTTAATTTACTTAATTAAACGTTTAATTCAATTGATTAAATTTTTAATTAAAACTGATTTTATTTTTGATTAACGCTTTAATTGGTGAAAAATTTTGGAGAATTTTTTCTGTGTAACGCACCGTCTTATCAAACTTCCTCCTAAGAGTGTACACTAATCACCAATTTTTAACCCTAACAGCAGTTCCTAAACAACAGCGGAAGGTGGAACGTTTTCATCCGCTTAGCTTTTACGCTGATATGCCATACCTTAATAAGAGCGTCAACGTTGGGTCACGAACTTTATACAGACAAAATAACAGTTAATTTCAATTAAAAAGTTTGTGATATTAATTAAAAAATTTTTTAAAATGTATCAGTAAACAAATTACTAGTGATTATTAAACGTTCAATTCACTTCGTTAAACGTTTCATTCACTTGATTAAATGTTTCCTTAAAACTGATTTTATTTTTGCTTAATGCCTTAATTGGTAAAAAATTTTGGAGAATTTGTGTACTGTTAATATTCTTGTTTATTAAAACTTACACGTTGGATCACAAAAAAAAAAGAGATAAGTTGTCATTATTTATTAACAATATCGGCCAACTTCAATTAAACGCTCTGCCAAATTGGATTTTCCAATTGCAAAGCGTTGACGCCGCGCTATTTCATACAAATTGTATGGGCATGAGAATTTTTGACAGCTATAAAACTTTTTCCGCTCTTGTTTAGTTGGTCTTGGTTCCCGCTGAACAAGATATGGTTGTGGTCAGTTGAGATATTGAATGGTTTTTTTTTATAACTAATAACTTCATGCAAGTTTATGGAAATAATTTCGTAAGCAGATACTTCGGTATGGCCATGCTACCTCAAGAGCAGGGGTCTCTGCCGATAAATCAACTTTTTGCTACCGACTTTCAAACGTGATGTTCTCGCAATATTAGAAAAGGTATGGAGCCATATAAGTCCAAATAAACGTGACTTCTGCCCAATGTTTTCATGTTCAAATTTAATATTTGGAATGGAATACTTAAATTCAAATCAGTATTCTCAACAATTGCATAACATGAATTATTTTTAAAAATTTATTTCTGACCTGGATTCGTTTTTGATTTTATATAAAGTCAAGGTTTTCAATAATTTTAGTTTAATGTTTTTTTTTTAAATTAAAAGAAGTTTTTGAATTAATTTCCAAAAAATCGAGCCAAAATATATAAACTGTGACTTTTTTTCGCTCTGCACACCACATTGAAAAATACGCTTGATACTAATATATATGTAGAACCTGATAGCATTGCAAATTTTTTAAAAAAGTGATTTACTTTCTCTACTAATTCCGCTATTTTTGCATACCATATAATTTTACAAATTCCGTTTAATATTTAATCCAAACCATCAGTTTTTAGAATTTATTTTCAAAAAAATAGAAAATTGACTTGTTTTTCGATGGAGATAAATTTTTTTTGATATAAGTAAGAAGAAAAGGGGCGTTTTAGAAATTCCAAACTTTCTTCAATTTCGCCAAAAAATTGCCATGTCGCCAATCATAAAATTTCGTCGCCAAATAGGTCTATAAATCGCTACGTTTGGCGAAAAATTGCCTTGTCTGACTGCCCTAATTCTTCCCTTTGATTACAGAAGAACGCTCAATTAAAAGACACCAGCAGATTGGCCGAATAAGGTTTCCGTCAAGGCGAATTTAATTTTCAGGTGGCGTTATCATATCTTAAGATTTACCTTTTTTTTTGCAAAATTTTTGACATGCAAGACAGTTTTTAAGTTTTCTAAAAAAAATTTATGAGATTTAAGAAGTTTACATAAATTTAATTGTAACTTGTAAAAAAAAACAATCTTCACTCAGCTTGGTTCATTTAAAAATATAATATTTAATACGTGATATAAAACAAATGTATGAATAACATTTTTATTTATAT
Source organism: Pollenia amentaria (assembly GCA_943735925.1). Taxonomy (NCBI): domain Eukaryota; kingdom Metazoa; phylum Arthropoda; class Insecta; order Diptera; family Polleniidae; genus Pollenia; species Pollenia amentaria. The sequence goes on along the minus strand of OX031008.1, from coordinate 131,544,765 downwards.
ATTATGTAGTTTATATACATATATATTTATGTATATTATGTTTTTTAATAAATAGAATTAAAACACATGCGATGTAAGTGATTATTTTTAACGATTTGTAAAAAAAGTTTTTTTGATTGGAAAAGATTTTTTTTTTTACAAATTAAAAGATTTTTAAAAAAATATATAGCTGTGCTACTTTTTTCTTACTAAGAGAGAGGAATGTGAAAAGTTGCTTGTGTTTTGTGACATACCGACCAACGAAGGCAAAAAATAAATTAAAATGTTGTGTTTTTGGTGTTGTACTTGTTGTAGTATCGCCACCACCGATTTCATGAATTCGCCTTAGTTTTCGTCCTTAGTGTGCTTTGAAAATTGTATGTATGTATTTAACTAAATAATTTAAACAAATATAAATTGTGAATTTTTCCTTCTTTTGAGATGAGACTAATTATTTCTCTGAGTATAAGACTCTCACTTTGTAACTGAACTCTCAACAAAATAAGTATTTTTTTTACTTAATTTAAGTAATTTCTACTTGGCTTAAGATTTTTTACTTGATTAAATAATTGTACACTTATTTTAAGAAATTTCAGGATTCGCATTCTAAAGTAATCCCACTCTAGATTGTTTAAATAGTTTTAAGTGATATTTGTACTTAAATTTTAAAGTACAACTCGTACTAAAAGTAAATGGAAAACAACTAAAATTTTGTTTTTTTTCTGCGTACTATTGAAAAATTGACAATGTGAGCGCTCAAACTTGACTGGTTACGCTATTTGAGATTTTTATAAAATGTATTATATACGATTTTTCGGTCCAAGCTTGAAGCTCAATGGAAGCTGCTTTAAGTTTTAAACTCATAAGCTATATCATTATATTTATCGATTCTTTCGACATGAAGAAATTATTAACATTTACCGTTTAAAAATTTGCAGAAATGTGGAAGAATATTTTTTTTCCTGAAATTTCTGGAATCTTTTTCCGGTATGGTGACCCTATTCCATACCCATTTAAAATTAAAAATTCTTCAAATTGGTGTTGTTTTTGGTAGATCCAATAATCTTATTAAAAATTTACAAAAATGCCATATTATCTGAACATGGCATTGATGTAAATGAATATTCTGAGTGCTTTTCATATACATTTAATTACACATGTGGAACCCGCATATTAGAGTCTTTGTTGTTGGTGGGTGCATGCTACAGAAATTCACATAAAAAATGTCAGCAAGATTTATCTCTTTCTTACACTATTTCAAATCCAAAACTTAAGTAACACTTCCCTTTTTCCGTTACTGATCAATTGGACCACATAAAAAATTATGTTTTTTTCTTCCATAATATCTTATTGAGATAATAGACCTTAAAAATTATTCTAACTTACAATACTTCAAACAAATCATAGATTTAACTTTGAACGGCCATTTAGAAACTAAAAAACGCACTTATATTTAAGATCTACAAATTCTCTTATACGTTTGGCTGCTTGAACATTTCTTAACAACTCCTTCATTTTTATATATATATGTATATACATGTAGTGGTCCTACCTAAATATTGCCAAAGTTTTTAGTTTCATTGTATGTTGTTTATGGCTCTGAATGCATTTTATTAAGCTCATGATTGTGAATCATGAGTACTCAATTCACTTATACTCGTATGAAGAAAAAAATCTAATTTTAAAAATATGCACACAGTTATGAACAGAAACGTAGTCGGGGAGAAGTCTTATCCTTTTAGTATTTCTGGCGTAATTCAGTTATGAGCAGTTGCAATATCAAAAATATGGATCAGACAAGGTGGACCAAAAGAAAATAAAAATAGTTTAAATAGCCTAAACCTTTATTATTTTAATAAACATAATTTGATGAAATAACATGGAAATTTGCTGGGAAAATTTAAAATGGCATGGTATAGTATTGTACAACAACCCAAATTAATTGAATTTTATTTAGAAAACCGACGATCAATTATTGTTTCAACGCAACAAGAATATCAAAAGGCAATGATAGATTATCTGTTTGCAGGCTAACGACAACAAGGCGCTGCTTGAGACCTAACTCTTACTGGAGGACCACAAACGGTTCTCAATAAAGTAAATATTCGATGCTTAAAAGAAAGTATGCACACAACTTGAATTGTATCGAAGTTTAGCGAGTGGCGTACCCGCAAAGAAAACACATTTTTCGTTATGGTCACCTCCACTTAAACTACGTATTTTTAACGAAACATTTTTAAGCATATAATTGTTACTTTAACCATATTATTATCACCGGCAACCTTATTACCATCCAGGGGCCAAACTATATATACAATGTGTTTCGCCAGAACAGCTTTTTGAATTTTATTTTTCTTTTGGTTGAATTTTGTTTTATTTAATTTTGAATTCTTTTTAATGAATTACTACTTTTAACTTAAAATCTAAATTTTAACGTCAAACAGCTTGGGAAATTATTTCCCAACTGTTATATTGTCAAATTGTAAGAACCATTTTTAAAAAATAAAATTAATTCTGTACTATTATTGAAAGCCACCGGTAGTGTATTATTTTTCGAGTGCGATTTTACGTTTTTAAAAGAATTTTATAAAAACAACCCCAAAAACAATTGTGAAATTTTAAATTTAACACTCCTTAAAAAATATTAAGGAAAAACACAATGGTTGCCTTCGAATATGTTTTGATTAGTAAGAGCAATAATAGTTTTACCACTATTAATAGAATGGTTGTTTATTAAGTACAGCTGTGTAAAATATTTATAGGGATATCTATATTAATGCCTACTTCATGATGTATCTTTACCACAGGGTGTCAAACAGTAGGCTTAAGCCCTATGACACTTTAATTTTTATTAATTTAATTGATATTGAATTGATAGGAATAAACAGTAAATGTAAGAAAGAGCAAACTATAAAAAATGTAAGCAAAGTTTTTTCTTTATCTTTTTTTATTTTGTTATGTATAGTTTTTTTGCATTGCACTGTTAGTGTTTACAGTTCGAAATGTCAACCATTCCTAATAAAACACTAACAAATCAAAACAAATTGATTCGAACTCTAAAAATCAGATGGCGTTTCGACACTACCTGTAGTTGAATTTGCCTTGGTTTCGTTTATTTTATTAAATGTTGTCAATTTTATTCTTTTTGAGAAAACAAAACAAACAAACGGTTAATCGCTGAATTTGTCTATAAACCGCTGATTCAGCAACACTTTTAATATTTCATACTTGCAATGTCAATTTGCTGAAAATTATTGTAGGTTGAACAGTTTTAGATTTTTTTGACACAACTTAATTTTTTATCGATAACTTTAGTAAAATTTTTGACAGTTTGCTATTTATCTAAATACAGTTGAATTCTTTGGACTTGGTAAATTTTTCTATTACATTACATTTACACTGTTCACCAAAACTTGAACAATGCATTAAAAATGTAGTGCCATAAGGACTTTATGAGCGCAACCATCATACACAGGTAGCAAATTGAGTGCACAATCCGGATAGGTGCAGATCCTTGTTTAGGAGCTGGAGATATTTCACCCCCGCAACGTGGTGAAACATCAGCCCTTTAGTGCGATTTTCGGTATATCCCTTCCCACGACTTTGTGAAGCAAACCACAGCTACCACGTGATCCCCGTAAGTATCTACCATAAAACTTCCGTAAAGACAACCTTTCTGATAGACAGAAAGCATTTATCGCAAGAAGCATACGAATGCAGTTAAAAGAGCCCTTCAAGATCTCAACATAAACAAGTCCCCGGGTCCGGATGGTGTTACGGTTCTTAAAAAAGTGTGCATTGTCGTTGTCTCGTCCTTTGCAACATTATTTCGCTACCCTTCCGGTTAGGAGTTTTTCCTTCTTGCTGGAAGGTGGCCAACGTCCAGCCAAGCCCAAGACTACTACACCAAACTAAACTACTGACCAATAGAAATTTGTTCTACGCTCTCGAAGGTCATGGAGAGCATAATCAATCACCACTTGGTAAATTATCTGGAATCTAATTGACTTTTGTCTGATAGACAGTATGACCTACGTAGAAGTCGTTCTACGGAAGACCTGTTAGCGCTTCTTTCGGAACGTTGGAGTCGTTCTATTCACCAATTTGGAAAAAGCAAAGTGGTTGCTCTAGATATGTCCAAAGCGTTTTATCGTGTGTGTCACGGTACACTCGTTTCTCTCGATTTATATCGAGCTTTCTCAAGGATCGCTCTATACGTGTTGCTATAGATGGGTTCTAATCGGAGGAGTTTCACTTAAATTCAGGGGTACTGTAAGGCTCCGCTATTTCTCCTACACTTTTTTTATATTTCTTAACGACCTCCTGGATCTAACTTCCAATCCTATCCATTTTTCGCAGATGACAGCAGCATTCATTTGTCATTAATTTTCCTTCCTTCCACAGACGTACTGTGGAGTTAGCGTCACCTGTTTCCATGGGAGGAATCAGACAGTCTTGATGTTCCAGGCATGAAAATTCAATGTGATGTTCGTTGGAACCAACATGTTTTTCAATTTTCGAAAGAAGCATTCAAGTCTCTTGGTTTCTTAAAACGGTGCATGAACTACGGAAAATGAAGTACAACTCCCATATATGGGCAGGTGCTTCAAGGTCTATCTTGAAGATTCTGAATCGGGTACAAAGGAGTGCGTTGAAGCTAATCAATGATAGTAGGGTATATAGCTATATTGACTCATTGGAACATCATCGGAATGTGCGTTGTGCTATCGATATTACCACGGTAAGTGTTCAGCTGAGAAGGGCGAATTAATCTCTGAGACGCGGGTGCATGCCCGTAGTACTCGCCTTTCCAGCAGATCACATCCGGTCGTTGTCGACGGTCCACTGTATTGCACAACGGGATACAAGGAAAATTCGTTTCTCGCTGGAAGAAGCCGTATATGGAATAGACTCCCTTACCAGTCGGCTACAATTTGAAAAGAATCAAACTAATGTCCACAAACACTACTCCCTCTTTCATTTTCCTCATAACCTATTTTCTTAATTCCAACACAATGCATTGTAGGGGGCATCCCCTGAGTGTTGGCTCAAAGCAAAAAAAAGTTGAGGCCTCCAATAGTCAGCCCGATGCCGTGCTACCGGGAGCTACTGCCATTCGTGGTACCATATATGATCTCTGGTCAGCCGCGATCGCAAGAGATCGTGAAGGTCTCCTGAGATCTACCACTTTTGGATTTTTGCCGAATCCCAGGTAAAAGGTCATGAAAAAGATGCTCAAAAGAGCGCGACTACAAAAAACTGTAAATGCGAGGCCTTACGCCACTTTATTTTTTACTTCTTAATTCTTTATTTATAATAATGTGTTATAAAATGTTTTTATTAACTTTAAAATAAAGATATTAAAGACCACGTTTATTCTGTTGAGCTCTTAAGCCAACCCCCACTTTTGGGCTCCCTCTCTGGTTCAGCTGTTTATAGGCATCCATAGTTACACATATTATGGTCTTATTATCCATACAGTTTTTCTGTTGTAAGTGAAAATCGATCGGCAAAAAACAGTATTGATCGTGAGCGATTTATATAGCAGTTATGGTAGTTATAAGTGGTTAAATAACACCCGCACACGTTCAACTATGCTAAGGTTAACTATGGTAAACTATATCCTTATTGAGCTAAATATATACAAGACAAAAAAAAAACTAAAAAAACAACAATTTACATGGTTATAAATATTCTAAAAGCCGATGTATCAGATACTAAATTTTATTAAGAAAAACAAGCAACTGTTTTTAAAACGAGTATTAAGCGAAAAAAAAAAATATTTTTTTCCAAAAGGAGAAATAAAAAACTAAAGATGATAAATAATATAACAATTTGTTACTTTGGTAATTTTATATTTCCCCTTCTTACGTTTGGACGAATACTTGTTCCTCGCTATTGTTGCTTTCGTAAAATATCTGTAATTGAATGTTTAATTTAACAAAATATGGAACAGCCTACAATCCGCATGTTCTTTTAAGAGTTGTGTTAGTATTTATTAAATGAAATTATCTTCTTTTCACTTGCATGTACAGAACATATATTTGGACTTTGTTGCTTATTAAGGTTAAAGAAAAGGGTATTTCAAAACGAAGTGATATTTGAGTATAGTGAACAGTTTTAGGAATACAGCATTCGGTTCTACTTAATATACGCGTTCCCGCGACAATCAGAACTACGCACCGGAACGACTCGGAGTTCAACGAACACTAACCAAGAATTGTCAACTTAGCAGCACCTGCTCTTCAGGTCTCGCTGCTACAACAACAACAATAACAACTTAATATTCGCGAGGCTCATGTATAGTGAATTAATATCTTTTAAAAAATTTATCATTCAAGCCGTTAATCAATTTCGACCGTTTTAATTATCAAGTGTAGTTCTTTTTTTGTAAACTCAATTGTGCAAACTACAATAAGTCAACAAGATATTTAAACTGTTAAAGAGACAACATTAACCCCAAAAAGGCACCCGGGTACGACTTAGTAACACCTTCAATCATTTTGAATTTAAATTCCGTCGAATTAGCTGTACTCACCTTAATATTCAACGCAAACTTAACATTTGGCGTTTTTCCGAAAAGTTGGAAAATATCCCAAATTATAATGATACCAAAGCCTGGAAAAAACCTAACATTAGCATCGTCTTGCAGGCCAATCAGTTTACTTTCCTGTGTGTCGAAAGTTTTCGAAAAAACTCTACAGAAAAAAATCGAACCAATGCTTAATGACAGAAACATCATCCCCGCCTATCAATTTGGTTTCAGGGAACAACATGGTACCATTGAGCAAGTCAACCGTATAAGGAAGACATTTGAGCTCAAAAAATACTGTTCAGCTTTATTCAGTAATGTAGCTCAGGCGTTCGACAAAGTTTGGCATCATATACAAAATCAAACATTTCCTTCCTCCAAACATACGAAGATTGCTGAAATCGTATCTATCAAATCGCAGGTTCAGAGTCAAGCATATGGTGAATACGTTTCTAATGAATACGCAATTAAAGCAGCAGTTCCTCAAGGCAGTGTTCTTGGACCTATTATCTATTTGATATATACAGCTGACTTGCCAGCAAGTGACAACTTGACTATTTCAACATTCACATACAGATCCATACGTAGCATCAAGAGAGCTAGATAATTATCTTAGACGGCTGGAAACATAGCTGAATAACTGGAGAATAAAAGTACCTAAATGAGCTGAAAAGTAGACATGGAGCATTTTCTCTAAAGAGGGGAAATTGTCATCCTGTTACCCTTAACACAATAACTATTCCGCATTCTGATCACGTTTAATATCATTAAGATAGGCGACTCAATTGGCGTCCTCATATAAAAGTTAAGAGGCTCCAAATGAAAATTAGAGCTTCTAATTTACACTGGTTGATAAACGGACACTCAAAATTGTGTCTTAACTGCAAAATTATTTTATATCAGACTATATTAAAACCTATTTGGACCTACGAAATGGAGCTGTGGGGGACAGCAAGTTATTCTAGTATAAACATAATTCAAAGGACTCATTCAAAAATCTTAAGGACGATCACAGGGGTTCCGTGGTATATAAGTAACGAGAACAGCCACAAAGACCTAGAAGTACAAATGGTTAAAAAAAGAATTCAATAATGCTCGGCAGTGATACTTTATAAAACTTCAACATCATCCTAATTCACTTGCGCGATCACTATCTAGAACCCAACCCAGTACAAAGCTGCACAGAGCAGATCTGCCACCCTTCTAACACAGAAGAAAGTTAAGTCACTGCATGTTTTATTGAAATTATATTTTAGTTTAAGATTCAAATACTTATTGTTAGGCCTAAAGAGGCACATCCAATAAATAATAAAACGATTTAAAAAAAAATTATGATGCAAACACTATTTTCTTATGTATGTCTGAGGTTGAGGTCAGAGTGGGAGCTACAAGCTATAAGATAATATGAAGCTTTATTACGTTTAAAATGATTTTTTGTGTTGTCTTATGTGATCGCTTAAGGGTATCACAGTGACAACGAACCTTTAAGCGATTGTTTGCTTCAAGGCAGGCTGTTAGAAAGTATTTGCAAGTAGTTATTATGTATTATCAACGAACAATCAAAGAAACAGCCGATTGGTTGAAAGTAAAAAAATTGTGTGTGTCTGTTAATGGAAAAGTGTGAGTGTATTGCGATTTTCAAGAAACTACTTTCATGTGTAAATGCTATGTGTTCAGACAAAATCAAGGCAGTCGTGCTTTTTGATCCTATCTCAGTCATTTATGGACCGATCTGCTATAATTTCAATAGCAGAATTTAAATGCGCATATCTGACATAAATATATACCAGCCAAGTCCTCATTACATCTGGAGTCTTCGGAAAACTCATTTCAACAGACAGACGGCCAACCAGATTAAAACTTCTCTCTTCTCATAAGGATCTATAATATATATAATATATTTATAGGATATACGACCAATATTGTGGAGGTAACAAACGGAATGGCAAACTTATATATACCCCTTTACCTTCGATGAATGGCATAAAAATATATGTGATAATCATTATTTCACTAGGTCTGATTTCGTACACAGAAAAGCAATTACGTGTTGCTTGATCCTTTAAGCTCCTTGACGATTATTTTAAAGTGTTACAAAAAGAATTTAAATGAAATATGGGCACTAAAACTTTTTTGGTTACAAAAAATATCTTGGAAATCCTCTTTTCAAAACACCTGTTTTTTTAGCTGCACTTCATGCCCTCCCTTTTAATGTAACATCCATGAAACTTTGGTATTATTGGCCAAATTAAAAGGGCTTTTGCTGCCACCATTATTACAATTAAAAAACCACAAAATAACACTTTAAAAAATTACAAAGTAGATATTAAAATAAAAACAATGAAACATTTAAAAATGAATGTTAATAAATATTTGCTCCGATCCCTTCCCTTCTTTTGTCATTTTTGCTGCTTTTTTTTATACAGGTTGTTGTGTCTGGCATTTGTTTGTTTCTTTGTCTTTTGGCGAAATGTGGCATAGAAAAAGAGAGTCCAAACATTTCAAGTTTAAAAGCATGAAGCGTGAAATTTTTCGACCAACAAAAACTAATAGCAGAAAAATGTATAGAAGTCAAGCTGATTGATTGTTGTAACGCGTTTTGGGTTTATTTTTTTTGAAAAGGGGGCTTAGGCACAATTTAAAATGGCTTATGTTAGGTCAGTTATGAAGTGAACATGTTGAAATTTTTTTTTCACGGTTTATGTGAAATGAAGTAAGTATTTGAAAAAAAAAAAGTTTTTTTTGTTTAAAGGAAAACAAATACATATAAGTAGAGTATTTGTTACGCCCTTTAAATACAATTAAATAGTTTAAATAAGTCAAATAAAAAACATTTTAATTTTTCAAATTAAAAACTATTTTAGTAGAGATCATTTTAAAAATTAAAATTTCTTTCTAAGTTTTGGCATGTTATTACCGCTAGAAGTTTTTTTTCGATCCCAACGTCATGAAAATTCTTTTAAACTCCAGAAAATCCCAACAATTAAAATTTAATTCTAAAACAATTTTCTTATCCTCGCTATGATTCCTAAGAAAAAATTCATTCTCTAATCAAAAATGGTAAATCAGGAAACAACCAACAGCACTAGAGCAAAAAAAGACCTCTTCGAAAAAAAAAACACAACAAGAACCGCAACAAATCGGGCATGACTAGAAGCAATCAGTACAAATTCCATGTAAAACAAAATCAAACTTAAAAATTCCATGGCAGCATCAAGAAAAAAAATAATACAGAAAGAAGTCAAACAGTAGTAACAAATGAAATTCGTACTTTAAGATCGATTGCTGTTGGCCACAAAATCAAAAGCAAAAAATTGTATTAAATGTTACAGCCTTCTGTAAGTCTTGTATTCATTTTATATTTTAAAGCATTTAGCAAAACGTTAAAATATTTTTTTATGCCAAAAACCCAAATAAAAATCCAACTCTTGCAAACAAGTTAAAAATCTTCAAAAAGCTTTGAAAGGTCAACAACAAAAGTCAAGTGCGCTTAAATCAAGAACAGCTTCCAATGAATTAAAAAGGGCATCTAAGCGAATGCATAAAGACTTGTACCCGTAGCTGCCTTAGCAGCAGTATTTATTGCTGCTACATGGATCATGTGGCTGGGCTATAGCATGTAAAGGTTTAAGCTAAATGAGTGTTATGATATTGATCTGCAGAGACAAAATAAAACAAAAACTTCAGAAGAGAATGTTACAATGAATGTCCTGCTTGCGAAAAAAGCGAAATATTATTTTAGAAAATTATTTTTATCTTTAGAAAAGACTACAACAGGGTGGGCTTTACGAAAGCAGTTTCAAACATCATTGAGTTTGTAACGTTTTTTGCTAAATTAGTTATTTAAGCTTAACACAATTTTTCCTTAACAGTTTGCCAAATCTACACAGTTTCTTTAAAATTTAAATTAAAATCAATGTCAGATTTTCAATACGTAACTCCAAAGCAGTACTTTAGACCTCTAATGCCCCTGCAGTAATGAGCATTATATGTGGTCCTAATATTTATAGTACTCTCCACCACTAAAGGTCAATGAGGGAATACTTGATTTGGCATTTCATGGAAAATTTTTTTATAAAAACATCTAAGATCTCATAAAGTATATTTATTAAGTCGATTTCGCCATGTCCGTCCATCTATCTGTCCAGGAAATATGGCTCCAAAAGGAAAATGAAGAATGGCTCCAAAATTTTACATGAGACACAACGACTCGCAATTTTGGGGCAATTTTTTGAGCTCTTTTTAATTTTTACCTTGGGGGTGTTTTTGCATTTTAAGTGAAATGAAAAATTACCCCAACATCACGGAATGATAAATGGCCCCAAATTAAATCACTATTTTTACTTTGGGATTTTTTTCATTTACTAATATAAATTGTAAATTTTAATGCCCGCAATTTCTACAAATAGAAATCTATGGTGTAAGTGCTGCCAATTTTAAAAGAAAACTTAAGGTAAAAATACGTGGGCCAAATAAGCGGTGAAATATGCAAAGAAATCTCTTAGGTACGAAGACGAGGCCAGATTTCTTTTTGTAGAAATTACGGGCATAATAAATAAAAAATCACCCCCAAAAAATGTTATATAAATTTTGTAAAATTAAAAGATTTTGTTTGTTGTGCTTAATTCCCTTTTTTTAATAATTGATAAAAAATACTGAAATTTATTGTTGGAGGATAAGCTGTTCCTATGCGCATTTCACTGGTTGCTTAGGCCAGATCATCAGGAAACGTTTTCCTTAATAATTTAAAAAAAGCCAAAGCTATCAGCAAACAAGACTACAGAGGGAATGAGAATTATCTACAAACACTCAAAAAGTCTTTTTTGCAACGATATCAAAGCTTAAACAAAATACCAAACAATAAATCAGTGATGAGTTTAGAGTAAAGGGAATTAAGCACAACAAACAAAATCATTTAATAAATAATAGTATTCCCAAAAACAACTTTGATCATTTTGTAAAATTTAAAATAAAAATTCCTAGGAATTGTATCAAAATTCTGACTTCTTATACCAAAGAGGAAAAAATTCATGGCGACCATGCAGAGAATGTTTGTTAACGAAGGCGGTGTTTGTTGTACCAAAGAGGAGGAAATCATGGACTGAAGGCACAACCATATGCATCTGCTCCAAATTTTTAATATAACTTTCTTTGTGTTTTTTTTAATGTGAACTTTTTTTGGTGTTAAGATTCATTAAAAATTTTGAGGTGATTTTTAATAATTTTCTGTCTAGGGCTATTTTGAATTTTTTTGGGGTAACTTTTCATTAAAAAAATGGGGTCATATTGCATTATGAAAAATAGCCCCAAATTTGGGTAAATTTTCATTTTTGTTTTGGGGCCACATTTTCTGGGGCCATATTTCGCAACGCCAAAATTACGGTAATTTTCAAACGACTTAAAAGAAAATAATCAAATTATTTCTAGTTTCCCTAAGCAGTTTTGGATTGAAATCCAGCCCAAATAGTTAAGTAACAAACGAGCTAAGCACCCAAATGTGAAACAACCAACGTTAATAATTTATATTTTTCTTACAAAATAAATAATACACCGATTGTTACTAAACTTAAAAAAAACTCGTTATATACGGCTGGAAATCGTACTACTAAATCTTGTGAAGATCAGTCTATAATTTACCATAGGGCCCATATAAAGACCACTCTTGGAAAAACTTTAGCAGGCCTAAAACCGTTATAAATGATATAGTCATAAAATACGGTCTTTCATACACAGAAAAGAATTAAAATGGATTTCAATTAAGAAATTTGTGATATAAATGAAAAAACTAATTAAATTTGCACCAGTAAACCAATTAATAGAATCAATTAAATATTTTTCGATATTAGCAAAATTTTTTGCAGTAATGATTTTGATATAAATAAACGTTTAATTCACCTGATTACATTTTTAATTAAAACTGATTTTATTTTTGATTAATGGTTTAATTAAAAAAAAAATTGGCAACAATTTTTTCTAAGTAGTTTCGTTAGAGTAAAAGCCACACAGCCAAGTTGCGTGAAAATGGGTCCAATAAGCCCATGGATCGATCCTACATAAGGCAACTTTAAAGAAAAAAATTAGTTCGCCTAAGCCCGTAACAAATATTGCTATTAATGAAATTCGGTCTGTCGTAGTTTCATAAGAGTGAAAAACTCACTGCCATAGGCCTCATATAAAGCCCACTCTCGAAAGCACTCAACTACGACTAAAATCGTAATGAATACTTTAAGTGTAGAGAAAGTTTGTCTGTAATAATACCATTAGATTAGAGATCACAATTTTCCATAGGCGCCATATAAGTCGTATTTTTCGAAAAGACTCTAATACACCTTAAACTGCAACACTGTGAGATCAGGGGGCCAATTCTTGTTTTATGAAACTGAGAAATGAAAAGGTTTTACACATATTCATAGTAAAACCTCGTGGATTTTTTTAAAAATGGAAAAAAGTGAATTTCGGGTGCTCATTAAACATTATTTTTTGCGAAAAAAAAACCGTCAATCAAACCAAGGAAAAGCTTGATAAATACTATGGGGACTCTGCACTATCGATTTCTATGGTAAAAAAGTGGTTTACTGACTCTCGTTGTGGTCGCACAAGTACAAATGAAGCTGAACGTTCTGGACGGCCAATTGAAGTCAATACACCCGAAAATATCGAAAAAATTCACGATATGGTGTTCGCCGATCGAAGAGTAAAAGTGCGTGAGATTGTTGATGCCATAGGCATTTCATATGGCAGTGTGGTTTCGATTTTAAATGATCAGCTGGGTTTAAGAAAGGGAAAAACAATAAACGGCGAATATTATGCCAACTTATTGGACCGATTTAACAAAATATTTTTCACAGTTACAAACTCTGTCGATTCCCTTTTTGTGATAAAGGTTTTTTTTTTTTTTTTTTTTTTTATTTCAATATAATTACGACTGAGTAAAACTCATTTAGTAATATTACAATAGGAGGTAAAATAGTGTGACGAGTGATAATTCATTAATTATCCTCAAAAAAAAGTTATAAATTTATGTACTTGTGTACATATATCTAGTTGACCAGATCCATTGGAAGTGAAAACTAGTGACAAGATATTCTCATATGAAAATATAATTTACATAGAAAATTTGTTTGTGGAAAAGAATGAAAAAATACTATGAGGAAAGTGAGCCAGTGGAAATCAAAGAAACACATAATAAACTCTTTAGATGTGAATGGAAAATAAGTAAATAATAAGAATGCAGATGGCGCCAATTTTAGCGAAGGTGTGTGAAAAGAACCATCGGTATAAACTGAATTCTTATTTTCGTTAATTTAGAAGCTATTAAATCTATTTAACTTTCTAAGTATCAATAAGGCATTAATAAGCAGATGTTTTTTGTTGGGATACCATGGGAAAAGTATTGCATTAACTTAAGGTTGATATTAGTTAACAAGCTTTACCAAAGGTAATTAGACTAGACTGTATAACTATGGTTTTCATGGGCAGCCGCGTATGTACATTTTTTGGACTTAGAGATGCTTATTTTAAACGCTCTTAACATAGTTCTTAAAATGAAAAAAGATGAACCAATTCCGATTTTTTAACGTAATAACCAAGTTTAGTACCTAGCCCATGGTTTGATCGATAATAGTTTTTCGGCTCTCCTGCAAAATGTGATTTTCAGATATTCGCGGTTGCTAACGAATGTAAGATTCGGCATAGTCGAATATAGAACATTAAATTGCAATTTTTGTGCTTCTGTACCAATTTTACATTTCATACGCGAAATAAAACATAAATCCCCTTGAAAGTTTATTATAATAACGAAAATAGAGGCAGTCGACAATGATGAAACGCCAGAAGAAGGCTCTAAGCCCAGTCCCATCACAAAATACCAATAGCAATATTGAGTAGTCACTAAGTTCATCTATGGATGACTGTTAAGGAAATGTTGCCACTTGTAGCGATGCAGTATCTTAAGGTAAACCTTCTGGCGTTACATATACATACATACTAACAAGAAAGGCGAAAGACGAACGAAAAAGGCGAAAGACGAAAAACTTCTACAAATTAAAGAATAAGACTTGCTGAAATGTAAATAGCATATCTCCTATTTTAAAGATGCAACAGGAGTTTTTTTTGAATTTTAGTTTAAAAGAATTTGTATTTTTTATTACTTTATTTTGAATTTGATTTTAAATTTTGATAAATAAGTTACAAAAGTTTCATAGGTACAAATCGAATGAAACATTTACCCCTATTATGTAAGTCGTTGTCGTATTATATTTGTTGTCACATCAAGTCGACGACTACATCACTGAGACTCTAATTTGGTATTTTATAAGAAAGTTGTGTCGACGTAGACTAGTTATCGAAAATCTGACAAAAAAAAAATCCCATCTCCAATTAATTCTCTATTATTTTTGTTCTTGTCATTAAAGCTAATTTTTTAACGCCATTAACCGCCCCTATTATCAAAGTCGACGTCGACATGAGTCGACGGCATCGTAACAGTAATTATATTTTCTGAGTCATTACTGACAATAATCGATTACAATTGACAGTCACTTGATATTTTCTAGGTCGCTTTGAAGTCGACGTCGAGTAGAATTGTCTCGGTTTTAGTCGACAGAAAATTTTGCGATGACTCACATGAAAGTTAAAGAAATTTTAAGTAGAATGTAAACATATTTATTTGGTACGCTAAAAAAAAAATGCAAATTTAAATGAAGTTATGGGCACAAATTTTAATAGAAAATTAAACGCGAAAATTCAGAAAAGTTTGCTAAAATAGCGAAAATTCGCGAAAGTTTTTAGCTTAAGACGATTGCCTCAAAGATTAACAAAACTACGCAAAATTGCAGAAATTTGGAAAAGTTTGCAAAAATAGGGAAAATTCGCAAACATTTTTAATATTTCAAACAAGTCATAAAATTAAATAAAAGTCCCTTAAACTGTAAGGAATGTCCAAAATTCGGTAAAAAAAAAAGAAAAATTAGCGGAAATTAGCAAAAATTTGCTAGCTGCGGCATGATATTTATTAATACTCGTAAAAACTATAAAGAATCAGAAAACTTACAGTAAAAATAGCTCTAATCGCGAACCTGGCAAAAATTCGCGCAAAATTCAAAATCGGAAACAAACTCTAAAATTAATTTGATTAATTTGATTTGATGAAGAACGAAAATAATAGAAAAAAAATTGTAGGTGGGCTTTTTTCTTTTGGTCAGATTTTCGATAAATTGTCGACGTCGACACAACTTTCTTATAAAATACCAAATTAACGTCGAAGTGATGTAGTCGTTGAATTGATGTGACAACAAATAAAAATAAATGTCGACGTCGACAACGACTTACATAATAGGGGTGAATTCTATTTCCCGACATTTTGTTTTTTAACCGATTAAGCGAAATTAATTTAGAGTTTGTTTCCGATTTTGAATTTTTGTAAGTTTTCTTTATAGCTTTAAAGATTATTAATAAATATAAGACTTTGTTATCTTTCCGCTGTTAGGAAATGTTTGCGAATTTCCACAAATTTTGCAATTTTTACCAAATTTTTGCCATTCCTTACAGTTTTAGGGATAATTTTATGGCTTGGTTGAATTGAAAATGTTGTCGAATTTTCGCTATTTTTGCAAACTTTTCCAAATTTCCGCAATTTCGTGTAGTTTTGTGACTCTTTGAGGCAATCGTCTTAAATTCAAAATTTTCGTGTTGAATTTCTAATAAAATTTGTGCCCATAACATCTTTTAAATTTGCATTTATTATTTTCACGTATTTAATAAATCTGTTTACATTAAAATATTAAAATATTTTTAACTTTCATTTGAGTCGTCGCAAAATTTCCGAATTTATTTTTTCCCTTCACATTATCATAAAAAATTAATTAAAAATTAATTAATTATTAACAAAGACTGGTTCATAATTTATGGATTCCATATAAAGCCTACTCCGGAAATATTCTTGCTGCCAGTAGAGGGTATTAAAGAATCGGCATACCCGAATATATCACTTTTATTTGCTTGATTTTACATAAAGACATTTCATTTGAAAAGATACTTAATTGACTTAAATGTCACATGATGTTCGCTTAGTATGTAGATGGCAGTCATGGTTCTATCTATGACCAAATTCGTCCATTCTAAGACAATAAAGCCATTTTTAAAATTGTTTCTACCAATTAGTTTCTTTTTGGTTAATTGAACTTGTTTATGGGGTTTTAGTCCAAATTTGATTTATTTTAAATCAGGCTTAAGTTCATCAAATTAAATCTTTATTAAATTATTTTAATGCAGAAATGATATTTGCTGAAAAACAAAACGCACGATTGTAAGATCGCTTGTAAGTTTAAAATCGCAAATTTCATTGAAAAAAAGGCAAACTGAAAAGTAAACAAAATTAACACAGTAGTCAAAAAAGGACGTAAAATTTTAAAATCTCGTAATTTTTATTGCAATTGATCAAAATTTTTATTTTGTTAAAAGACATTAAAACAAATCACATTAAATTTTATTATAACGATGTTATTTCTGCTGCGTGATACTTAATTTTTATAATTAATACAAGTTAGAAGTAACTTGGTCTTTGCTTGCGGTTTGAAATAACAACATTTTTTGTGATTGTGATTTTTAACACACCAATTTAGTGACTTCCAGTCGTAATGGCATATCTTTTGCGAAATGTAATTCTCAGCACATGGGCAATAAATTACAATTTATTGAACTGTTGGTTTTCAATTGAAATCTTTTAAGTACCATTGGATATAATATTTATGTTTGACTATAGATTGGCAGGTGCCACAGTGGCGCAAACGGTTGAACTGCAAATAATTCTGAGGATGAGAATGTGGTTATTTTCCAAATATGTAAATTCGACCTGAGTTCGAGCCGGTTTTCAGTCAAGAATAAAAATTATCAAAAAAAATTTAATTATTTTCCTATTGTAAAATTTCTGCCTTCGTTGAAAAATAATTTAATGAAAATTTAATTTGATGAACTTAATAGCCAATTTACGCTACAACGAAATCTAGTACTTACGAGTTTTCGAGCCAAATCTTTTTTTCTTTACTAGATTTCCCATATAAAACAAAATCTACTCCGTCACCAGATTTCGACGAAATCTACTTAAATTCTAATAGCACTTAGTGATGGAACTATGTTTTTTTTTCGTAATGCACTAGAAAATACTTCCCTGCACCAGAAAAAAAAATAAATTAAAAAAAAACAAAATTAAAAGCGGCTTGTAAAAACTGTTAAGAAATTCAAAAATTTTGTGAAAACATTAAAAAAAAATTTTAAGACAAAGAATATTGATAAAATAAATGAATAAATAAAATATGGAACAGTTTTTGAGATATTGTCACTTTTTAATTTTTTCGACCTTTTTTCACTTGACAAATCATATCTCGAGCTCAGTTCACATAGGTCACATAGCTTAGGTCACATATTCAAAAAAATCATATTTTACAGAGATTCTGTGCCGATGGAAAAGTACAAATTGTTGAAAAAAACTTCTGGTTTCTCTTCATGTACGTAAATTATACAACCGGAGTCGAACTTACAACGCTGTTTCGAGAACAACCACTATCTCATTATCAGAGTTCTTTGCATGATTCACCTTGCCGCCAAAGCGACGGCTGTCAGTCTATAGTCACACATGAATCTTCAATCCAGTGGCATTTTTGGTGGATCGAAAGTTGCTTTAATTAATAATCTATTTTTAATTTTTACATGTTTCTTCCTAACTTCTGGTTTTTCTCTACTTTAAAACTACGATAAGCTTTTTATAAATAAATTGCTCTAGTGTACTACCTTAGAGCCCTTACTAACACAAACCTGAAATCCAAGTTAAACAAATTAGAAAGCAGCAAATAACAGTGACATAGAAGGTGTTCTACACCGACCTCCTTGTTCTCTTGACTAACGTATCTTTTGCTGTACATGTTTTATAATTTCATGATGTCCAGAAGTAAATAAAACAGAAGTTGATTCTGATTAGCAATAGGAGAATGGTACAATTGCTATCCAAATGATGTCCCAATTGCCTAACTATCCTGAAAATATTAACAGTAAGTCCGTATGAGTCTTTTCTTTTAGAATTTTCAGTTGCCAACAGGTCTAAGGTATACATACGCCTTTAAACCCCTAAAGTCCTAAAGTAGTGCAAAGTCCATTATCTC
Organism: Pollenia amentaria; assembly: GCA_943735925.1. Taxonomy (NCBI): domain Eukaryota; kingdom Metazoa; phylum Arthropoda; class Insecta; order Diptera; family Polleniidae; genus Pollenia; species Pollenia amentaria. The sequence goes on along the minus strand of OX031008.1, from coordinate 131,526,099 downwards.
ATTTGCCATTACGCCTTTATGTGTGCAAGAAAATACGAAACTGTCAATTCCTTGGACTTTTGAAATGGGAAATTTTGGACCTGCATCCCTTAGATTCTCTAGATCCAAAATATAACGAAAAATGGCCAAACGCGCAAGTTTATTTTGAGTCTGAAATAAGAGACTTTAAATTTTATCGTAATATATAACATTTTTAATATCGCGACTCGCTTCACTTCCAAAACCTTTTTTTTTTTTTTTTTTTAAAGGGATCAAAAAATCTTTTTTTTTAACTTCGAACGAATTGTTTTATAGCCAATTTACACTACAACGAAATCTAGTACTTTCAAGATTTCGAGCCAAATCTAGTTGTTTTTGGCTAGATTTCCCGTACAAAACCAAATCTACTCCGTAACTAGATTTTGACGAAATCTATTCGAAATCTAGTACTTATTGATGCAACTATGTTTTTCCCCATATAGCACTAAAAACTACTTCCCTGCACAAGAAAAAATGCCATTTTGACAAAAAACAATAATATTTGCTTGTTGAAATTGTTAAAAAAAATTCAAAAATTTTGTAAAATAGTAAAAAAAAAAATGCAAATGACAAATAATATTGATAAAATAAATGAAGTTGATTATAAAGAAAATGTAATGCAAATTTTTACATGCCTATTTCTTTATATGTAAGTATGTGTTACACAAAAAACTTTCAGTCTGCGGTTTTTGTTGTGAAAACCAAATCTCGCTAATGTCAAACAAGTATAATGTAAACGAACTAGATTTGGAGGAAGATTTCAAATGAAATCTACTAGATTTCGATGTAATGTAAATGCCCTATTATCATAAAAATTCAATATAAAATTTTTCTTATTTTTACAATAACTTAAAGAAGCTGTTAAAAAATTTTTTTTTTACCGAAAAAGAAAAATCAAGGTAATCAGGCATGTCATGAATTCCATTCGGAATGGAAATGATTCCGTAGTTACCATTCCGATCGGAATGGTTTTAGCTTCTATAGATTCCGTTCGGATTCATTAAACCTCAAAAAAATATGAAACCACTTTTTGTGTATTAAATATGGCAACACTGCAACGAATGTAGAAAACAAGAAAACAGCTGATCCCGAAAACCAGCCAAATTTAAGTTTTTCTATCAAAGTAAATAATTTGTGATTTGTGACAAATTCCGTTTATTTTTCTTTTTTTTTTTTGGAAAGCATTTAGAAAAATTAAAATTTTTTTTTTAATTCACAAAAAATAATATTTATTTTAGATAAGGAAGCAAAAAGACAGCGTGCTTTACTAATAACAATGTATTTTGAATAGTTTGTACACCTGAAAAATGCTTAAAATATGAATTCCACTTTGAAAAATGAAAGTGGTATCATTCCGAAAAAAATTTTCGTTTTACATTTTCCATAGAAGCAAAATACGGAATCAATTCCACTTCCAAACGGAATTAAGCTCTGTGACATGGCTGAATATCTGTGTTCGTTTTGCCACAAAAAATATATTGTAAACGCGACTCGCTTCACTTCCAAAAACATTTATTTTTTACTTTTTTTTTTTTTTTTTTAACTTCGAACGAATATTTTTTATCATAAAAATTTAATAACAAATTTTTCTTCCAATAACTTGAAGTAGCTCTTAATATAGTTAGCCACAACAAATATATTGTAAACCTCTCAAAACCGTAAAAAGGCAATGAAAACGCATGCCAAATAACTCAACTTTCCTGACTTTAACAGTAACGACTTGAATGCGATGCAGAACTCTTAATACGATGCAGAATTGTCAGTTGAGCTACGTAATTAAATTTATTTTTTTGCTTAATATTCGGCTAGATAGGCAAAATACCCCTATGTGCGTCGCTTAAATTTATACGACACTGATTCAGGCGACACATATTTTGATGATGTCATAACTCATGTATTCTTAAGAGTTGTCAAACAAGTTTCGTATTATATTCTGCTAGGCAAATAGGCAAACGGTCACGTTACATGTCATCATTACCGATGTACCAAGTTCTACATATATACATATATACGGCCCTAGAGAAGTAAAAGTACTGTCATCACAAATTGTTAAGGATATTTAGAAACAATTTCATTTAGTGCGGAAGTAAGCCTACTTAAAATTGATAGACAGACATGGTTAAATCAACTTCACAGAAAAAATTATTAAATTTCTCCAATCACCAAATTCATAATATCAAGCGAACAATTTATTGATTTTGCACCTATTACCAAAATGATTATATTGATTAATAAAAATTTTAAAATTTTGAAAAAATATTTTCAATAAATACTAATTAGCATTGTGGTTATTTTATTGAACTGTTAATGGTTTTAATCCAAATTTAGATATTTTTAATAAGGCTTAAGTTCATTGAATTTAATTTTCATTAAATTATTTTTATGAACACAGGAATTTTACAACATGAAATTAATTAAAATTTTTTTTTTCTGATAATTTTTCATTCTTGACTGCGCTGAGATTTGAACCCAGGCGTTCACGGACAGGTTGCCCAGACTAGTTTCGATTGTAACCACACAATCTCGTCGGTGGGGTTTGCCGTTTTACTCACTCGGCTATTGAGGCCGGGCGACGTCAATAGTCAAACATCAATCCTTAAACCAAATGGTATTTCACTTTGGTAGATCGAAATTTGCTTTTTTTTTTGAATGAATGATTATCTATTTTAATTGATTTACATGTTCTTCCTAACTTCTGTTTTTTCAATAGCCGAGTGAGTAAAACGGCAAACCCCACCGACGAGATTGTGTGGTTACAATCGAAACTAGTCTGGGCAACCTGTCCGTGAACGCCTGGGTTCAAATCTCAGCGCAGTCAAGAATGAAAAATTATCAAAAAAAAAAAAAAAAAAAAAATTTAATTAATTTCATGTTGTAAAATTCCTGTCTTCATAAAAATAATTTAATGAAAATTAAATTCAATGAACTTAAGCCTAATTAAAATTTTCAATAAATGATATTTTTTTAGTTTTAATTAAAAAAGTGATCAAAAAACTTTCCATTTCAAACAATGTGTTAGTTTATTTAAATAAATATTGACAATTCCCAACAACAATTCTACATGTTTAAAAAATTTTTTTTTAACGAAAAAAATCAATTAAGATTTCTTGTTATTTAATTAAAATTTTAATTACAAATTTATTTCAAAACAACTAAAATGTTAATTAAATCAATATTAAATTTTCAATTTTCTTTCAACTTAAAAAAATAATTGATTCAATTATCACATTAATTAAATTGAAATACTTATTAAACCATTTATTTAATTGATAAAACACTTTTTTCTGTGTTAGAACTACGTAAGGATCCAGAATTTATACATGTATAGTTTAAAGGGACTTAAATGATTATTTGTTGGTATTTCATATGAAATGACAAGTTGAGCTTATCATTTCATGTGCAATTTCCCACTCACGGCTATTAACATATACATTTTTAATAGGGCACCTGAAATTCGTTACATATTCAGTATCTGAAAATTTATTCGTTACATGTCTTTTTTCATTAGACATTGTATTATTTGTGGCAACAAAGATTTAATGTTGTCTTCTTTTTCATATTCTTTAAACAGTACCAAATAAATAAAACTAAATTTATAATCTGCTCTAAAATCAAAATTGCTTATTAAACGTGTTGCACGTAAAATGTTAGTAAGTAGTTAGTAGTTGTTGTTGCGCTGATATTTTAGTAGTGGGAGCTACCGCTTGTTATAAACTAAGGTCTGGAATAGCAAATAAAGCGCAACGAATCTAACGCTTTGTAAAGAATCATAGTGAACTCAATTCTCTTGAAGCTCTTACAAAAACGCTTTTAACTTTCGCAAGTATACATCACGTTTCAATTGCTGTGCGGTGTGGCAAAACCAGCACTTGCGGAGATTCCCAAAAAATTAAAGTGGAGAAAAAAATTTAACATCTTGATATTTGGGAAAACTACTTTATAGCAGTCTTAACTAAGCGATCACTTGCTGACGATGACGGCCGAAAATCCAAGATGATCATGAGATCTGTAAAGCAAAGAAATAAAGAAAAATAAGTTTGAAATGGAAAACATAAGGAATAGATACAAATGCGATGAACAGTATCAACAGCAGCTTTAAAGCGGTTTAACATTTTAATGCTTTTTCAATGTTTTGCAGTTTGCTAAAATCAGTTTTACCTTTAGGCCTTTTTCGCGTATTTAAGCTACCGATCGTCAGATTAGCCCAAAAACTCATTCATATGATCGCTTGATCATGTTAATGTTGTCTCCTTTTTCTCTCTCAGTTACTTGTATTATCCCTTTTTGCTTTGGTACTTGTTGGCCGTGTTTATAGGTGTATGAGTAAATTACGTTTTTGTTTGTGAACATGGTTTTGGGTCTTATCGATTGTACGGTGGTACAATTTTCCCGCAGTGAAGTGTAAATCGGACAATAAAGTGTTGTTATGTTAGAGGCTGCTTTTTTCTCAGTTAAAAAAAATTGCTATCAACATATTGCTTTTATGCTTCTTTTCTATTTAAGTTTTCCTCTTTCAATTCGTTTCAGTAATTTGGCCTTTGAACTATTCAAAATAGTTGGTATAATTGCTTAAAATAATCGGTGATCACTATACGGGCAGCTTGCTTTTTCTCTATCACTCACTTTTTGGTTTTGTTGTTGGTCTGCCTGAAAGATTTTCTTCTTTCTATTCTCGAAATCAGCATAACATCAGCAACAACATTGTCAGTGGCTGCATCATTTAAGTTGTTTTCCTTAGATTTTCGGTTGCCATGAGTTTGTAACCATTAATCTATATTAGTTCGTGTTGATTTCTTTTTTCTTTTTGTTAGCAGTAAGTAAGTGTTGCAACACATTTGCTTTCTATTATGAAAATATTTTATATGCATCGCCACATTATCACTATTTGCCAATACGGTTTAGGGCATGAAACAAAGTGTTTAATTTGTAAAAAAGGGTAACGCTACTTGTTGCAAGTAGTCACGCTACAATTTTACCAAATTACCAATGATTTCATATTTGCCATGTTTCGATTTAGAGCAAATTGTTGATAAAAAAAAAATTATTGTAATCAGAGATTGAATTGTAAGAAAACTTTTGAAACAATCAAAAAAAAAAAAAAAAAAAAATAATAAAAAAAAATATGAACAATTGTAATAAAAATTATCTTTAGTACTTAAAAAAAAAAAAAAAATATTTTCCATATTATCAAAACTTAATGTCATCGCTACGCTTGGCTGCTTTGCTGACAAGTTAAGTGGCCAAAACGCTTAAACAACGCCTTAACAAAAAATCATTTTTAGTTATTATCTAAATAAAGCCAATTGCAAAATATTAGCTCCCCTTTTTAGATTGATATAAAAGTCGTTTTGAAAAAAAAAATTCATGCAATCTACATCTATTTAGTTTTTGGGACCACCATGTAGAAATTCACAAGGAAATGAAACTTCCTCGGCACAGGTTAAATTATACACTTGATTTTTTTTTGTTTTTGTTTTGTTAAAGCAATTTTTATATTTTCCACTTGGACACTTGAAACTTGTACAATTTCATAACGATCACACAAATAAATAAATTAGTCGTTTGAAAGTGTTGACATTTATTGTCGTCAACAGTTTGTGTAACACGAATCGTTTTGTATGGACTATTTTTTTTATGGACTTTTAAAAGAAGTTAATCTTTTGTTTTCAAATTAAAGAACAAATAAATGACAGCAACTATATAAGTCACATACGAGGATCGGTCGGCATTTACTGGTTTATATTAAGTTTGGATCCGATGGAAAACACGATTTTTGGGATCTGATAAGTTTCCTGCAATAAAGACTGTCTAAAAATTCAAAATGCAGTAACCAAATGGATCTTTGAAATAATTGTTAAAACGTTTTTTCTTTAACGGATAATTTTTGTGAACTTGGGCTAATTTCATTAATGTCATTTTGCAACAAAACTCTCTCGACTAGCTGGTGAATTTTAAACCTTATTTTATGGGGGTCTGTAAATTTTACACTGATTATTAAATTTCGAATGAATCCTTATATATCTCATATTCTTAAAGGAAGTAAATTTATTTTTTAAAATCTCTAATGAATTTGGATACAAATAAATTTGTACAAGATCTACGTATTAATATAAGGTGATGATGTAAAGCCTTCGCTTCACAAATTTGTCTCTTTCTCACTTGAACCCGACTTAGAAGGTTTGCAAATATGACCCAATATATAAATATAGTTGATCCTACACATTTAATAAATACCAACTTCAAATTGTGTAAACATCTCATATTCAGGGTATGCTTAAATACCCTTTACCACAATATATAAGTTTGCCATTCCGTTTGTAATTTCTACAATATTGATCTTAGATCCTATAAAGGATTTTTATTCTGGGCCCTTATGAGTAGCAAAGTTGATTTAATCATGTCTATCTGTCTGTTTAAATGTTGTTTCCGAAGACCTCAGATATAATGGGTACTTGGCTTGTTATATATTTTTGTCACATCTGTTCATTATAATTTCCTAATGAGATTCAGCCAGATCGGTACATTAATGGCTAAGAAATGAGCAAAAAAAAAACCACGACTACCTCGAATTTTCATATATATATATCTTAAGAACGGCAAGAGCCAAAGTTTTTAATTTAGGAACAAGTATCTTGGCTAACAATACACAGCATCGCACAAAATGTGGGCGGGATTGGAAAATTGGGCGTGGCACCAACTATTTTTTTTTTATATGTAAAGAACGGTTAGATAAAAATTTTCAAAATTTGGTACACATAGGTGTCCATAATGCCTTTGTACGGGAGGTGATATGCCTATTTCTACAATCCTGACCATATTTTTAGAGAGGTTGTGTATTAATAATAATTAATAAAAATAATTTTTAATATTAATATTAACACAACCTCTCTAAAAATATGGTCAGGATTGTAGAAATAGGCATATCACCTCCCGTACAAAGGCATTATGGATATTTGTATATCTGGAGAACGGCAGGAGCCAAAGCTTCAATCCGACAAAATCTGGGCAGGATTCGAGAAGTGGGCGTGGCACTTCTCATACAAAGGCATTATGAATTTTTATATCTGGAGAACAGCAAGAGACAACGTTTCCAAATTAGGCACAATCAGCTTGTCATCAATACACAACATCCGACAAAATGTGGTCAGGATTGGACAAGTGGGAGTAAAAAAATATAGATTTATTTATATCTATACGGTATTTATAGACCTCTGTTTGTATCGCACAATGGTAAAGGGTATATAAGATTCGGCATAGAACGGCATATATAACTCTTACTTGTTTGTTATACATTTAGGATTTTCGACTCGTAAGTGATCTTTAAATCTCAAATGAGAGCAAAACTGTTTTTCATTTTTTGTTGAATATATAAAATAATACATTATATCTGGATATCATTCTTTGATGAAACTTGGTGACATAGAATCTTCAAATGATCCAAATATATGTGACATGTTTGCTAAATTTTACAAATAAGGAAATGAATCTTTCATTCGATTATCCATATCGAATACCTGAATCTTCAGTAATAAATTGTCCAATATTACATGGAACAACTGTTATGAATGCTGTCAAAGGAATCAAATACTCTAAAAGTTATGGCCCTGATAGAGTTTCCAGTTGTGTACTTCTGAAATGTTTCTGTTCCTTAATTTCGCCTTTAACGTATTTATATGCCGTTTCACTTTTAAATGGGTATTTCCCCGATTACTGAAAAAAAATTTTCATTATAAGAAGGAAAACCAGAAATATGCTCTAAAAAACGCGTTTATGCGCATTAAATATGCAGTCAAAACTCGAAAATATGCCCTCAAAATTGCTAAAAAATATTCCCCAGAAAATAAAAAAAAAACTTGTTCATTTGAAAACAAAATCTTCAACAGTTTAAAAACATTCCACAAATTATAATCGGTAAAGACCAAACGCCAAACGAATTTTCGATATTTTACCATATTTAAAAACGAAGGGCCTACAAAAACAAAGTTATGTTATGAGGTTAAAATTCATATGAGAGTTATTTGTGGCGAATATTATCTAGATATTAACATCCATATGAGATTTTTGTCTTAACGAGATTTCAGGGACGGTCGCTTAGTTGTTTAATAATGTTAACATTAAAACTGAAGTTCGAAAATAATTAAATTTGTAATAAAATATTTTTGCGGCGAATTTTATTTTTAATTTTAATTTTCTTTTTAATTTAATCTAAATATCAGCATAATTCTGTGGTTTTCATTTTCAAATTAAATTTTTCAGGAGAGCGGAAAAAACATTCTAGATCAAACTATGGGCTAGGTATTGAACTTTTTTAAATTGGTCATTACGCAAAAAAATCGGAATTGGTCTATATTTTTTCCGAAATTTTAAGACCCATGTAAAGAGCGTTTAAAATTAAGCAATATGGCATCAACATCTCGCAATCGAAAAAAAGACATACGCGGTTACCCATTAAAATCACAGAATTAGATGGTGTACGGACACAAAAGTCTAATTTAGAAAGAAGTTTTTATGGTTAATGTGTGAAATTATAGACCGATTCTCACCATTTACATAGAATTCGTCCTAAGAACAATTAAAATTGATTAACCAAGTTTGATAAAAATTATCTTCTAAATTGCAACTTGTACTTTGCGCACAAAGTTAACATTGGCAGACAACCAGCCAGACGGACGGATGGACGGATGGATGGACATCGTTGGATCACTTTTAAAAGTGATTCTTAGTCGGTCGATTAAAGACTGGTCCAGATTTCTATGTTTTTTTTTTAAATGACAATCTTTTTCTTTTTTTTTCTTTAATGACATCATTCTTGGCCTACAATTTTAGAGTAAAAATTAAATGTAGATGCCGAAATTGAAGCAACACGTTGGATATACAGATAGATATATAACAGAACAGAAGTTTTGAAAAAAATCTTTATTTGCTGCGATGGCATTTGTACGCATTTAAAATATTGAACATGTATCCAAATATGCCTCAAAAAGGCAAAATATGCGCTATAAACTAAGAAAATGCTGCAAAAATACTCTTTTAACTAAATTATGCATAAATATGCTGTAAAGGGTAAAATATGCAAAAATATGCACTAACAAATCGATGCCAAAATTAATAAAATGCTTTAAAACGGATAAACTTATTGTTTCTGCCTGCAGTGGTCGCACAGAGAAAAACATGCAATTTCATATTTATGGTTTCCCTGATTATAACTTTGTTTAAGTTCGGATGCAGATCCAATATTTCAAACTTTAGAGGTTTAGCTAAAATAAGTGTTATTCCTAAACTCCTTGAAAAAATCGTAACTAATATTATATCTCATCAAGTATCTTCCTTGTTATCACCATTCCAACATGGATTTAGAAAAGGTTATTCGACTTCTACTAATCGTTTTGAATTAACAACTTCGGGGATATCCTCATACTATTCTAGGATGCAAACTGATACCATTTATACGGATTTTAGCAAAGCATTTGATTAAGTAAATCATAACATTGGATAAAAGCGGGCTCTTTCCTATACTTCTTAAATGAATGTCCACTAATCTTAAGGGGAGGTAACAGTGCATATTTTTTTGCAGTTATAATTTCAAAGCTATACCAATTCCATATGGACTCTCTCAAGGTAGTCGCTTGGGTCCAGTATTATTCCTATTATTCATTAATTATTTACCATCGTGTATCAAATATTCGAAAATACTAATTTATGCAGATGATGTAAAACTTTTTCTTAGCTACAAAAACTTAACTATGTCTTCCTTACTCCAAGATGATCTACACATTTTGAGCTTATGGTGAGATATAAATTTGATGGATCTGAACTCGAAAAAATATAAACATATGTTATTCTACAGAATAAGTCCAGTACTCTGTATCTATACACTAAACAATCATCAACTTGAAAGAGTGGAGACATTCGTTGATCTGGATATATAACTTGATCATAAATTGTGTTGTATTGCGCACATATCGCAGACTAACAACAAGGCAAAAGGTTCCCCTGGATATATCAAACGTTGGGGGGAAGGAGTTATGTTATAAAACATAAGGAGTTATGTTATAAAACAGTTCTATATTTCATTAGTGAGACCTATTCTGGAATACGCCTCGGTCGTGTGGGATCCCCATACAAAAAACCTGGAATCCGTACAGAAGCAATTTTTTTTATTCTGTCTTCGAAAACTGCATTGGAATCCAAATATCAATTTACTTCCGTATGAAACCCGTTAAAAAATAATTAATCTTCCAACCTTAAAAAAGCGGATATATATGCACTTCACGTTCGTGCTAAATTTGTTAAACCGTGAAATTATCTCAGAATTCCTACTTCGTAAGGTTGAGTTTTCAATTCCTATTCGTCCTTTCAGAAATTATATACCCCTTAGACTTTAATACTTTCGGTCTATTTATGCAAACTTTGATCCTTTCCGCAGAACGGGCTCCGAATTTAACAATTTTTATACGGATATTGATTTTACTAATCCCATTGGCGTCAAAAATAACCTCTCAAATGTCTTAAGATAAATTTTATGCTAAATTTTTCCTTTATGTTATGTACTAAAGTATTTAGATTTATTTAGTTTAAGCATATTAGCCCGTAAGAAATATTAGTTTCATTTGCGAATTAAATAAATAAATAAAAATAATAAAAACCGAACCGAATTAGTTTTGCTTGGACCTTAAATCAACTACAACTGAGTGCAGACATATGGATTAACCAAATGTGGATTTGTCCAGATGTTTGTTGTGTAACGTTCTTGATTGGATTGTGCCTTTTATTACCCGTCTTTAAAATGCCAACGTATATGCCATGTTTAAGCATTTGCTTAATTCATGGCTAACCCTCGTTACAAACGCACAAGTTGTTACAACACTTTCACAGTTATCGCCGTTTTTGGCATTTATTTTCTTTTCACGTCTTGTAACGCTTTTTCTTTCAAGCCTCACTGTCCAGTTTGTTACCGGCCCATGTCAATTTATTTAACACTTAGTTTGATACGACACTACAGCTTTACAATATACGAGTGCTCGCAAAAAAACACAACAAAGATCTTTTATGACCAAATACAAAACTATAAATTTATTGCTAAATAATTAATGTGCGTTGTCTTTGACTTACGAAAGTAAATACAAACAGTCACAAATGCGTGATCCTTAAGCCACCTCAACACTCTACACTACCCGGTCTGGCATCACACGAAATGATAAATCTGCCTGGAGTTATGTTTGCTACAATCCAACAAAGAAACTATTTACAAAAGCGGCAAACGCAAAATGTTGTGTCAACAAAATGACAGCTAAAGTGACAGCAAACGTGAGTTGCACCAGATTTTTACCAGCATTGACACCTCATTCGAAGTGTAACTGTTGCAACGTGTACGTGTGCCAAACACCAATAAACCATGAGAGCAGGCCTAGATGGCTGGCTAGATAGCTGGCACTTGGCTATGCAGACTGCCTGTCTTACTAGATTTAGCTTGAGAATACGACAACAACATGCAACATACACACATATTTATTAACTTGCACATAAATAATGCAGCAAACTCTCAAACTTTTGACTGTGAAAACGAGTTGCTGCAGTTTTAAGAAATGCGTCAGTTGGCGTAAATTGTAGTTTGACAGTTTAAGCGTGTTTGGCATTTTTAATGAACCCCCCAGTTAAGAGCCACGTTTTTCAAGTGCGTACGGATAAATACTCGTGTATTGATGTTTAATCGGTCTCGTATGACAACAGTAATGTTTGCCGGCTTCTTCAATGTTGTAACTTTTGTTGTGGTTGTTTTATTATGGTAGCAGATTTATGTATGTGGTGCGCTGTTGTTGTAATTGTTTATCAGAGGTGCCAATGGCGCTTTAAAACTTGTCATTTAATTGTCAATTAAAATACAACATATTAACGTTGACATAGTGATCATCACTTAACTGCTTCGTGTGTTTTTAAGTTGTCGCAAAAGTTTGAAAGCGTATGTAATAATGACGGTACCATATTTAGTTATAACGATTTGCTTCTTATTTCTATTTAAGAAAAAAAATCCTCAAAAATTAGAAAGTGTTAAGAAGTCTGTAGCATTGAAGTAAAAAAAGACTAAGTCATGATTCATATGTTATGGATGTTCAATAAAAACATAAAAAAGCTTGAAAGTGAAGGGCAATATGTTTAGATTTTTGGATCAATTGTTAAAGGGTTTTGAAGTTTAATGACCATTTTCAAAAATATACAGAGTAAGTTGCATCCTCTAACAGTTTTTCAATTAAATTCAAACAGTTGGAAAGAGTTAATTCATAAAAGTTTTGTTTAATTTCGTTTTTAAGAAAAATATCTTAAGCCAAGCTCACACCTATTAAATATTTGACGTGCTAGACGTAACCCCTAGGTTTATTAAAAAATTATTTACTTTTGCAAAATCTGTGGCTAGATCAAAATATTGATTAAATTACTGGTCACTTTTTTTTTGGGTTTGTTCGTCAAGTATTTGTTAGGTCATACCTTAAGACTTTGAATTTCTTTTGTTATGTTGCTCAATTACTTTGCCATTGCTTTAAAAATTTATTTTGAATTTATTCTGCATGCAACGTTTTCTGATGCCTAGAAAAAAAAACAATATAAAATATGTAATGCGCCTATAAGAATACGGTTTCAGGGCAGGTCCATCTGCTAAGATTATTTTTCCTTAGACGGTGTAAATCTGGGAGTATCACCGTTCTCTTTTTTTATTCTCTCTTATAATTAAGTAAATCCAATCTTACAGCCGTAACCAAACAAGAGCGGAAGGCGGAACGTTTTCTTCCGCGTGGCTTTAACGTTGATGTCATACCTAAACAAGAGCGTGAGCGTTGTGTCACTAACAGAAGTGTTAACTTTCGTGCTTACTAAAACCCTCGTAAGAGAAATAAGAAATGGAATTAAAACCGCAAGTTTGACCTAAAAATAGCTCATATGCCATTATTTATTATCAAACGATGAAAACAGGGTTGTCAAAACAACAAATATAGCAACCCTGCTTTTTTAACGCGCTGTCAAAATCGGATTTTCCAATTGCAAAGCTTTGACGCCGCGCCGCGCTTATTTAGGTATGTTTCATACAAATTGTATGGGCATGAGGATTTTTGACAGATAGAAAACGCGTTCCGCTCTTGTTTAGGTATGGCTGTAGGAAAAAGAAGGACAGATATTTTGAAATCACTAAAATGTAGGGACATTTTAAAAATGTGGCAAAGCTGTATATTTTTGGCAAACTTTTTCGATTTGTGACAAAATACTAATAAAATTGTTACTACGCAAACATTACAAATTTCAACTTTGATTTTATGGTAAATTTGTGAAAATCTCTTTTATAAGAATTTAATTTTTCAGAGCAATAAATATATAACTTGTTTAAGATGGGCATCAAAGTTTTTTGGAGTAAAGTCACCAAAATAAAAAATTTTAATGAAAAATTCATTTTCCCCCTTACAGATAGCGAAGAGTCTTTTCACACCTATTAAATATTTGGCGTTGTTTGGTTTAGCAAAACGTTTGGCTAGATCAAATATCATTTAGCAGTGTTTAAGTAAGATTATACAATTATCTTCTTACAAATAAAATAAGGTAATTAATAGAATTTGGTAAAAATAAAGCTAAAGTTTGATCAATTTACCGGTCATGCAATTTTTTTTTTTTTTGTTTTTTTCCTCAAATATTTGTTAGGTCCGAACATACCTTTAGTCATAAAATTGTGCGCGTAGGGAAAAAGGGATTTTTTTTCGGGCTGTGTAGGGACTTTTCAAATAAGTCTAAAACATCACTGGTCTAGGGGTTAAAATTGCAGGTCGCTAAAAGAATCTTGCTGCGGACTCTTTGGACTTAATAAAACTTATAAACTACAGTATAGTTTAGTCAAGCCAAGGCGTTTCCAAACGCTAATGAACCTAAGTAATATGAAACTTTGCAAGAGCTACAAAAGTCATGCGGTTATAGATAGTTATTCTCATTGTTCTAATACAGATTTCGATTTACAGTCTTATGGGCAGTTGCATTCACTTATTATTAAACAGCCCTTCTGTCAAAATCCTTTTTCCTAGAAGTATTCTCCGTTCTATGTAAATTATTCTTTTGGTGGTATATTTATGTACAATGTAGAAATTATTTACATAAGCACCTGCCACATGGCTTATCTCATGGTGGATCCTAACCTCTAGGTAACAAACGATTGATTACCAACCGCCCCCATGTGTGCGCGAATACTTAGCGAATAAGCGGCAATTATGACTGTATTATCCGATGAAAATTATACACTCGCCTTGTTTAGGAGCAGGACCTACCTAACCACCACTGCTCTTAGAAATCCAGCAGATTCTGCTGAATAGCAACAGCACCTAGGGAGAACTGCCTTTGGCAAAATCAGCCTTCCATGTGGAAGTCTCCGTTTACGCGGTTTTGGGTATAAACTACAGCCAACACGTATTCCCCTTAAGTATATCTTCGTCAAAGAAGTTGCCGTTTGCAGAAACCTCTTGTGAGTTCATGATTTGAAAAAGGCACTCGGGCGGAGTACACTTTCAAAAGCAACCTTTTACCTCAAAGACAATCATCTGGAAAGACAGGAAGCATTTTCCGCAAGAAGCGTGCTTACGGGGCCTCAACCAATAGTTAGACCGGTGCATTGACCTCACCGGGGGCTACTGACTCCCCCGGCACCAAAGTAAAGAAGTACTCTGGTGAAATCTCGGTATCCAGAACTCAAACAGACTTCAAGAGCCCTGTCATTTTGGATCTTTGTCGGATCACAGGTGTGCATACACCTGATTTGTCCGGGAAGATGTAACACCCAAAGATGAAATATCCTTCAGATGATCCCGTTAAACTTTGCCGTTGTCTACACTGTACTTTAAAATCGAGTCAAGCTCACGGTTCCCACTACAATTTTTCGGAATGAAAATCCCCAGGTAAAAGCCTTGTTATAACTGCTACTCCAAATATAATAAATCTACAAATATAATTGAGACAGGCAAAGTTGTTTCATTCGAGTAAGCACATAAAAAATATGGTACAATAGAACTAATTTTTCCTAGGAGAATCATTGGGCTTTTTCATGGTCTTAAAGACGGAATGTAAATTGTCATCGTCATTACAATTCAACATACAACATTTCTTAAGACTTCATTTCCCAAAACGCTTAGGACAATGAATAGCATTATTTATCGTTCGCATTGTACATCAGATAGATATAAACTTTACTCTGGATCACTTATCCACGAGGGTTATCCATTTGGTGGTTTCAAAACCGCCGGTCCGGCAAGGCTGCCAGCTATTAAATATATTTTATCTGAAGTGTCGTATATTTAGTGAAAGACTTAGCACATACGAATATGGATCGTTTAACAACCGAAGAACGCCTAAAAAAAGATGAAACTTACAACAAAAGTGGTGGTTCAAACCTGGCCATTTTTGAGCACTACGGGGTGCTTATGGTCGTCATAATCGACCTACTGTTTGGAATTGGCAAGATTATAAAGAAATTTGAAGAGACTGGAAGCGTTACATATGTGGTCAGGTCTTTGCATTATCGCAATATGCGCACTGCCGAAAATACAGATTCTGATTACAGATTAGTGAAAGTGTAGCGGATAATCCGAATTGGTGGATTCCAAGAGGCTATGCTCTAAAGCCATAGGATAACCGACTTTTTGAGCGGCAATTCAAGATTGTGTACGGGACGATACGTGACGTCAATTGCCCACCAACATCATGTGAATTTTCCCCGTTAGGCTTTTTTGTGGGGAAACGTCAAAGGCCGTGTCTACGCGGATAGTCCCCTAACGTTGGAGCATTTGAAAACCAACATCCGTCAAGTTATCGCCGACATACCGCCCGAAAAGCACGAAAAAGTAGTCGAAACTGTCCCAAAACTTTCGACTGCCGCAACCAATCTAGACGTGATCATTTGATTGCCATTGTATTTCGTACCTTATGACAAGCTCCAAGCTCTAAAGTTTTATCGAAATCAAAGCTTTATATGTATTTTATTTAACATTTCTTTTGAAACCGAAAAATTGATATCTTCTTACAAAATGGCATGGAGCGCGAAGGCGGCTGATTAAAGCAAAAATGTTGGAATAAATGAGAACAGTGTCTTTGCAAGAGTTGTCGTCATTTTATCTATGGATGCCGTGAAGCCCAACGAAAACTTTCGATATGTTATGAAGTGGCAATTTGTCCATGCTGTATCCTTCTACAATGTCCTAGAGTACGCTATAGTCGTATCGAATCGATAATAGTAAGAATCAAGGAAATTATGTAAAAGCTAAGATTTATGGTCATTTGTATGATTACGAGTTTAGTTCTTTGAACGACTCTAGAGTGTTCACATTAAAGTCATCATTCTTAGTGGAGTTCAAAGCACAATCGTCGGTACGCTTAACTACTATCAAAATAGCATCAGGAGCCAAATAATGACATTCGAAATTAATCGAAATTATGGTTCAAATAAAACGGAAACTTCGATCGGTATCTTATGCCATTTTTTGGCCTCTGATCTTCCCCTTGATAACTTTTCTATAAAAGCCATTTACTTATTGACCACAAAAGTAGTTACCGCCATAATTGCACTTGTGTTGAAGTCTTTGTCATGTTCTTAAGTCCAAATTACAACTTCTCCAACAAAATATTACACTTAGGTTCAGTAACCTACTACCGATATCAAATCAGGAAGCAAAGTGTATCTAAATTTTTATGAAAGTCGAATGTACATAAAACATTCGGGCACACAAACTCACAAACATACATTTTAGCATTATCATTTGATAAACCATTGCTCTGTTTAAATTGCTCTTATTCGTACGAAATAAGACAGAAAAAAATACACACAAAAGTCTTAAATTTCACACTAAATTAGGCGGCCACTTTAAACGTTCGATGAGCGTTGCATACAGCGTATCTATGAAATTCAAAGCATCATCCAATAATTTCTATAATTTTCTTAACTTAAGATAATAGAGCAACAGCAACGAAAATAGGAAACCATGATGGGGCAGCAGCAGCGTTAACAGTAACGAGATACCAATGTTAAATTTAATATAGGGACCAATTTTCACATGGCATAAGGATGCTTGACAAGCGTTTCTTAGTATGCACTTATTGTTGGTGCAACAAACGTTCCAAAATTGCACGCGTGAACTTAAGGGTTCATTGGCCAATTTTCACTTGATTGTGAAATGAAACCAGTTGTTTTTGCACATTTTTTATTTTTATTTTTTTTTTTTGGTTATTGTTGCTGTTTTTAGTTTGATGATGATCATGAGCACGATTTTTAGCCCGCTCATTGGGTGTCGTCATGAAGTGATCTTGTTCGCACATAAGAAAACAAAAACTGTTTTTCTTTAAAATGTTTTGCTATTTTTCTTGTTATGGTTCTTGTTGGATTTTAGGTGCGCAACAGTGTCCTCCTAAAGTTAGACAGGCTGGCAGTCACTCAATGTTAGAGCTGGAATATCAGTTTGTTTTTTTTTTCTTGGCTGGCTGTTGAACTGAAAATAATTGCAAAAATTTTGCGAAATTATTTGCTTAGATTATAACAAAGTGTGAGTATATGTATGTATGTGTGTTAGTGTGTGTGTGCTGATGATTTTTTATACACCCACGTTTCTTACGCATTAAAGAAACACCTTCCCCATTGGCGCTATCTTTCACATCTTCGAAATAGAAAAAACTATAAAAATTCCTTAACGTAAAAGTCCACAAGGAATTGTAAGTATGTAATCGTGGCTGCCTATTGGAAAATTCGTGCTCTTAACATTTTAGTACTTTTTTTTTTAAGTTGATGCTGCACTTTTTTTGTGGCCTGATGCTGTTTGTATTAGGCTCAACAACTTTATCACTTTGCCATGAAAATATCGCCAATTGGCGCAGTTTATGAAATTGCTATGCTGCGATGAGACCAGCTTAAAAATGTGCCTCTTCGCTTTCTTTTTTCCAGTCAGAATTTGAAATTGTTATGTCCAAGGTACGATACAGAATAGAAATGCAAATTGTCGAATCGATCTATGAGGCTCTTAAGGATCGTTAGCTCTGTAAAGCAATTTCTCCCCAAAGACAAATTTTATAGCGTTTGCAGTTACAACTCCATTTTCAACTTAATTCGAGAGAATTAATGGCTTTTAAGATAGTCGATAGGGTTTTAATTGAAAAATGTCTTTGAAACTCTTTGGATTTTTTTTTTAATTCCCTGAAATTTGATTGCAAGAATTTTTGAAAAAAATTTTTCCAAGACTTTCTGACATTTTTAAGTTAAACTGTCAGTTTGTCGTTTTATTGAAACAGGTCGAATGATAGTCAATCTATGCGGAGTTTTAGGGGTTCGGAATTTTAATCATGTATTCCTTTGTCTAGACTAGGCACAGCTCTTCAGCATCATTTACAAAATTATGGGATTAAATTTAATTATCGAATATAAACAGGGACCGTAACAGTTATTCCTTTTTTCATAAAAGTCTGATGATAACAGTTATTTTTTGATTTTTATTTTTTTGAACAAAAATAACAGTTATTTTTTGATTTTTATTTTTTCGATCAAAAATAACAGTTGTTTTATGATTTTTATTTTTTTGAACAATAATAACAGTTATTTTTTGATTTTTATTTTTTCGATCAAAAATAACAGTTATTTTATCATTTTTATTTTTTCGAGCAAAAATAAAAATTATTCTTTAAGAAATGTACGTGCTATAATTATTTAGTTGACTTTAAATATTTATTTTAATGCGCATAAGATATCCCAATGATGATCACACATTTAAATAAATATTTAAAGACAACTCAATAATTATAACACGTACATTTCTTTAAAGAATAATTTTTATTTTTGTTCAAAAAATAAAAATCATAAAATAACTGTTATTTTTGATCGAAAAAATAAAAATCAAAAAATAACTGTAATTTTTTATCGAAAAAATAAAAATCAAAACATTAAAAATCATAATATTTTATCATAAAAAAGTTCATAAGGAATAATATGTTAAACTTGAATCACTTTGCCAGCATTTACTTCTATATGCTTTTTTTGTTTTAAAATTTCAAAATAACTGTTATTTTCGGTCCCTGAATATAAAGGGTGACTTTTTAACCATTAAAAAGACATAGAAAATTTGCAAAAATGACTGCACTTCGGGGCGGTAAGTAAATAAGTGCCTGCCATTTACTTTTTAAAGATTATTTCATGTAAATATTGCCCGCGGCTATGCCGTAGGTAGTCCATCCGCGAGCTCCAATTTTGACACACTTTTTCTGGTATTTCGGTCGGTATCATACCAATGGCAACTATAATGTTGTCTTTCAGGTCTGGAATTTTGGCTGAGGCTTTACGTATTCCTGGCGGCTAATGGGCTGCTCCAAAACGTGAGATTAATTTCTCACCGCGTGACGCATGGAATGTGGCATAGTCTTGTTAAAACCACATGTCAACCAAACGTCCCTAATATCGATATCATTTACGAAAAATACATCTCACACTGCACGGATTTTGATAGTAAAGTTCGATGATTTGCAAGCGTTGTTCGTTTGTTAGCCTATTCATGGTGAAATGGCAAACCTGGGTGTGAATTTTCGGCATTGCCACATGTCACGAATATTTTTTTTATAGAGGTTTTCATAATTTCAAAATATTGCTTAAACCTTTCAAGATAGAGTCTTATATATCTCGGACATCTCGAATTTTCTTAAAACTTGTACGAAAAATGGTTAGCTTATTTCGTGGCCTCTGAATCTGCTCTCTGGTCTTAACTATTTCGAATAATGCAAAGCAATACATTTTTAAATAAATAATTACCAGGGAAACCGAAATAATGCAGTAAAAATCAATTTCATACAATTTGCATATAATAAACATGTACAAAAGTAGAGGCGGCTCGATTGCTCCTCTTTAGAGCCCACGGCCATTAACGGACCAACACGAATAAAATTATTCAAGTATCACGTATCAAGTAACAAGTATCAAAACATGCTTAAAAAAGGAGGAATGTAAATTTAAAAAATTATCTTTTGACTAATATATCAAAAAAAAAATGCTGTTAAGTGTAAAATATGCACTAAAAAATCGATGTTAAAATTCATAAAAATGATAACGTAAGCGTTAAGGCCTAGTCACTTAGAACCCTTGTTCTTTAAACGTCGCTTTTTCTAGTATCTATTCTTATCGTTTTCGTTAATTTTTGATCATTATTTAATTATATATTTTCCCCCCTATGCTAGTCCTGCGAAGCTCTACGATTGTCTGTAGAAGAAAGACCAGAGTCTCTGGCGGGGATCGAACCCGCAACCCCGGCACTGATATATAATTTTTTTGTGATAGCACGAAAATTATTATAGTCCATATGCTTTTAATTATAAATGTCTATTTTATTTCATTAAGATGAGGCCAAGAGCACCATAATAAACAATAAATTAAGTTCGGAGTTCAAACGGAGTTATTATTTAAACGAGATTTTTATACTAAGTCTTAGAATTAGATATTCCTGCCCCAGCAACAAATAAGTTACAGTTAGGTTCAATCCTCCTTAAAGCGGTCCATTTGTGATACCCTCTGCCAGTGACAAAAGTCCGCCAGTATCCACCAGATTATTCCCCAGACATCACTTCAGCCTCGAACCACCACTGTAAAACAAAGAGATCGATTGCAGTGCCACATTAGACATATCTTCAAAACATGGCAATTCCGGTCTCCCGAAATGCCTAATCCTAATAGTCCCGAGACCGGGGCATTGGCAGAGAAAGTGAAACAACGGTTCCTCCTCTTCCTCGTCATGACAACATCTGCAGTAGTCATTATAATATAGAACCATTCTCCCAGCAGGAGTTCCAATCACCTAGTGTCCCGTCATGAGCGATATCGCGTCCTTGTCTGGTCCTTACCGAAACCAACTAGCAGGCGAGTTCTCGCCGAATCGTAGCCAGGCCATGGAGTCCTGGCCATCAAGCAGGTATGCTGTCCGTAAATATGTATATATATCTCGATATACGATAGTACCTCAGCGAGTTTGCTGCCCGCCTTACGGCAGAGATTTCCGCCTGCAATGCACTGCTGTTATCTGGCAGCCTAAAAGGTACCCTTATGCCCAATTCGTCCACGAATAAACCTCAACTTACTCAGCTGCCCATCTTAGAACTTTCAGTGTAACCTTTAGGTCCGGTTCCATAGGACGCGAATTATCCAACAGCTCATCACCATTGTCATGATTAACTGTGAAGAAAGCACCGAAAAAGAGTTTCGGAATGCAATAGTCCAGTCCAGCCAGGTCTTATGATGCGCGCAGCGTGATCCTGGCATGACCATTTAGTAACAGTTGCAAACGTTTCCCTTATATTCTACTAGTTGGTCCCATTATCTCTTAATACTTCTGCGATCTCTTTTTTGGGTAATGAACATTTCTTTTTTGTCCATGTCAGATTTTTCAATATTATTTTCTTTTCTTTTTTTTTTATTGCAGTGCTTTGTTTTTTTTTTTTTAATTTTGCGTTTTTTATACGTAAAAAAAATTAACTTGAACTCGTACATGATGGCAGAATAATGCTGAAATTGAGAATGATGATGACGATGATGGGTTTTGGGTTTGGTTTTCGGCAGTGATCATGCGGTCCATGCGTTATTGTCTTAACTAGAGGAAATTTAAGGTCTTACACACACAAACACTCCATTTTACACTTAAACACTTTGAACACATCGTGTTGCACAATTTCGATTTTAGTTTTTTTTTTTCTACTACTACTACTAATATCTATGAATCTACACAATTTCTAATTTAACGATTTTTTACAATTTCAAATTTTTGTGTTATAGTTAAGTGCACTTTGGTGCTTTTGTTTTTCCAGAAGACGATCATGAAGAAAATGATTCTTCTTTTCTATTGCTTTCATTCTTCAGTTATTTTGCACCAATTTATGTTAGAAGAAAAAATAGTTTTCTTTTGTTTTGTTTCTCAAGTAACAGTTTAGCGTTTATTTCATCTGAAAAGTCGTGATTTATATTCGTTTTTAGTTGTATTTTCTTTATTTGGAAAATATATTGGCTTTGAATTTGAGTTGCCGGTGGTGGGGTCGGTCAATGCAGTGTCTTAAGTGAATGAACGCCATGTGAACGTTTAAATTAAAGTGTAGTTTTTCACGCCACAGCACGCAATTTCATGAGTCTTCTAATACTTAGTTTAGAGTTCAGTTAGTTTTGTAATCTTGAGAACATTTCGTTAAATGATCTAATTTGTTAAGTTTGTAGTTGTGCCACAGAGAAATGATATTAATTTAACCAATAACAGAACATGCCTTTCATTAAATTATATTTACAGATGGCAGGTTAAAAGTATGATTTCATCAAACTCGAAAAGTTAACAAGGAAAATGCTCACACTTGGTAGCCGGGTTATTTTGACATATAAGTGATCAAAGTATTTATCTTATTTTGTATTTAAATTTCAAACTATTAATTACTTATTGAATTTATTGATTATTTTATTTCAACAAATCTTCATCGATGTCATGAGTTAAGTTAGGATTAAGCGACTTTTGTGCTAGAGAATATTGTACATAAACACAAAGAAAAATGAACCTTCATATTGACGATGCCCAACATCAGAATTGTGACATAAATTGTATTACAAATGGCATCAATGAGGCAAAGAAGTGACATCAATCCAATGCCGAACATCATCCTAAAATATTGTCCTATTTTATGCGTCATCTACGCTATGACTACAGTGCCATCAATTCGATGTCACATTTTGTGTACACTGATAGAAAAGGCGTGATAACGCCGATGATGTATTTTGACATCAGAACAGACAAACAGTCATTAGTACGTTGACATAATATATCATGTCATCAGTGCGATGACAAGCTGTAATCAGTGCGATTACATAATATATCATGTCTAATGTATTATTAATATTATTTTCATGATTTTCATGTTCAAAAAGTAAAATTAGAGACAAAAATTCCCATATTCAATTTTTTTTTTAATTATTTATTTAAATACATCAAGTTTTTTCAGTAGAATTATTACGAAAAAAGACAATTTGGCCAAGTGATGTTAAAGCTGACATCACAGAGATGTAAAGTGTCATGGGGTCAAAAACGAATCACTTGTACTGATGTCAAAATACATCAGCGTTATGACACCTTTTCTATCTACTCTAGTATAGTTATTTAAGCTTATGGAATTGTATAAACGAAAGTGAATCTCAGCGTTAATCTGTAAATTTGCTGATTGCTAGCAAATATTGGACATTTTTGCCTAGTTTGGGACTGCCAGATAAATATTTAATCTCTCAAGTATTTGTGGGAGCTTAATCCTAAATATAAAAAAAAAAATATTAAAAACTACCTGCTCTTTAAAATGTTTTCAAATTATCGAACAAAACAATACCTCGTCGTTTGAACTTAAACAAATAAGATTATTTTTGTGACAATACATTTATTAATTGTGAATGATTTGTGGTTTTAAAATGTCACGGCATCAGTTGTGATATTTATAGGAAAATTGTTGCAATAGCAAAATGCGTTTTTGCCATCATTCACTTACTCACTCAGTCATTCGGAAATACATTTATTCATTCATTTATATGGTAATTATTTATAAGTTCATTATATGTATGTTTTTGAAATGCTCTTATCTGCATTTAACAATTGTCAGAGAGGTACAAATTGCGGCACTTAGAGAAAAGATAATTTCGATACAAGTACATACTAAACATATATTTTGTTTTCTTTTCTACAAAAAAGTGACATTTTATTTAAAAAATGCAATTTGGTGCTCGTTTCTTAAAAATGTTTTGCTCTCTAAAAGGGTAGCATATTTAATTCTAAAAAAATACCCTTAATAATAGCATAAGGCATTGATTGCACTTTTCGCTCCACATAAATCCACAGTGTTCCCTGTAAAATAGGGGACTTTTGTTTTAAAAAGGGGGTACTTTTTATAACGACGACGATTGCCTCAGAGATCAACAAATCTTCACGTAAATTGCAAAAAATTCGAAAAATTTTCGAAAATTCGAGAAAATTTATAATATTTCCAACAAGCTATAAAATTGATTAAAAGTCCCTAAAAATATAAGTGTACAAACTACCTTTGTACATTTAAAATCAACGTAAAATTTCTTTATTATTATTATGAATGAGAGCTTGAAGTACTTTAATACTACAAGTTTCCGTTAAAATTTAAGTTTTTCATGAATTATACTCATCTCGAATAATATCGTAAATTTGACGTAAGTTGGCCGCACTGCAATTTTAATACTCGTCGCAATTTTTCCAATTGTCAATTGTAGCGAACTTCCGTTAACTTTACGCTGGCGCAACCTGTCTTCGGGTTTGTAACCAGTAATTTTGCTATTCCTTTTTTTGCATCAGAGCGAATAACATCAACCACTACCCAGCAGTGCAAATAACTTACGTCCACCTTGCGATTCTCTGGAAATTACAGTTTTTTGTACCCAACCGTATGTACATAAGTTAAGTGAAAAATTGAATTGTAATAAACCCCATATTTGGAAAAAATTACTAAAACTTCTTTTTTTACTTTTTACCCTTAAATCAATCTACTATAATTACTCCGCTGGAGCACTTATAGTAATAACCTTCTTTTACATAGCCCACCGTTTAAGTCTCAGCAGCCCCCCTTTTTTTTGCTCTATCTGGAAGAAGATTATTTAGCACTGGTGTCAACCCACACTCCAGTACAATAAGGAATGGCGAAATTCGGTATATATTGCTTAATTAGCGGAAATTCGCAAAAATTTTCTAACAGCGACAAGACACCAAACCTTAATACTTATTAAATATCGTTAAAGCTATAAAGAATCAGAAATTTTTGAGGAAAAAATCGATTCCATCGAAAAATTATAAACTTTGAAACAAACCATAATATTTATTAAAAATCGTTAAATCGGTTAAAAAACCAAACTGTCGGAAAATAACATAAAAAGCGTTAAAATTAAAAAATGAGCTATAATGATGAAGTACAAACTTTTTGTCAGGTGTCAAAAACAGGGCAATCCATTTCCATTTTTCACAACTTCTGTTTTGTTCTCGTCAAATAACAAATAGCATTATAACAGGGTTGGCCAGACATTTTATACATGCACCTGCTTTGTAGAAAAGAAAGCACCATTAGATAACACTGTATTGCACCGCAGACTTTAATTATTTTTGAAATAAATCTTAACATTTTCATATTAGGTCGAACTCGGAGGCACTGCTGTCGATCTGACTGGCAGATATAAGTAGGTTGTGTGAGGACCCAGAGGAGTTGGAGACAGTGGAGCACTTTCTGTGCCACTGTCCCAGGCTTCAGAACAGCATGCTAAGGTGGTTGGGTAGCAGATTCCTGCACGAATTGGGATATGTCTCGGGCTGCGGGCTCGATAATCTGAAGGGATTCGTAATGGGAATGATCTGGCTGCGTGGCAGGACGCTGGATACTGGGCACATGTAGGGCAGTTTTCCTGTTTGCTAGGTTTGTTTTTGCTTGAACTGTCCGATTTTTTTATCTTTCACTACCTCCTTTTCCTGCACTTTAAAGCCAAACCCGCAGATAGAACACTTTTTCGATACAGTCACCTCTAGCAAAACTATTTTTAACGAACAATTTCTAATTATATTATTGTTAAAATATTCATCCATCAAAAACCCCATCCATATTATCGTTGCTTACGAGCATGTTCTTAACAGTGCTGCATTTTAGAGCTTTGAACAGTGTGAATTGTTTTCGCTACAACAACCTTTAAGTGCTTTGTATTTAATTAAATGTTCTGTATTGGTACTCTCCCTAGGGGAAACTAGGAACTTATGCCAAACTTTTCACGTAATAGTTCTAAAGTGGTAGGATGCGGTTCGAGTTTTATTACTTTATTTGTAACATTTTGTAACAGGTCACTGAAATAACCTAAATGGCCACACCAAATTTAGGTTAAAATAATTCCTGTCGCAGATATTGTCCCATACGAACCATGCTAATATGGTAGGTCCCGCTTCTTATAAAGTTATATAACAAGAAAGAATCAGCAATGACTAGTTTTGTGTTTAATACCTTTTCTCTAAAGTATCTACAACATATGACCACCAGTCAGGTGATAAATCCTTTCACTGATCACGGCAAAGGTGCTTTAAGAACAATTGACACAAATATCCGGCAGGGATATTTAATAAAATAACTACAAGAGTCACATTACCAATTTATCTGAATTTTCTTCTTAAAGGAAACTTGTACAATTATTCCTTCTCCTTGCAAAATTGTGAAAAAGTAATTACTTTAAAACCTTAAAAAAATACTTATTTTATGCTCAATTCAACTTCAAAACACTGTTTTCGGTACTAACAAAATAAAAAAAAACTGATATATTTAGTTTCCAAGAATGTTTTAAGCAGAATTTCGATATAATACGATCTAAATATTTTGTACTTTTTTTGGAGGGTGTTAATTTTCAAATATCTCGTAAAAATATCGGCTTTATTCTTTTTCGATTATCAGATAATTTATCATTTTTTTACTTTAAGTTCATATGGGGTTTTTTTTTAAATCTGAAATCTTTAAAAACAACAAATTCGATTGCAATTTCCGAAAGTTTTAACATTAACTGTGGTTATAAAACGGCTGAAATTTTAAAAAAAAGATTGTTATTAACGCTTTACGGCAAAGGCAATGTGATTTAATATGACCGATTTGCATAACATCATATTGTTCTGTCTTTTCATTTTAAAAATTTGGTCCCCGTATTTATCCAGGAAAATGTTATTGTTAATTTAAAACCATTCAATATGTTGTGGTAATCATATTATTGTTATATTAAGCCATAACATGTTCAAAGACAAACATAATATGGATGTGGTTTCTTGATGGAAGACTTATTTAGACGTTATATGGTTGGTAAAGAGTAAAACATTGTTTAAGTAATCATAACATGTTTTAAATTATTTCGTGAAAAATAGTTTGAATGGTATGTAAGAATAGAATGTAAGAAAAGGTAAACTCACTTCTTATTGTTGTTGTTTTCTTAACGCTTTGATATTATTAAAAGTAAAGCCAAGCCCCCATATTCATAAAAAAATTTTTTAAGTTTTATTGCAGGTTTATGAATCGAATTTTCTATGAAAATTTGCTTAATAAACCTTTTATTAATCATAAATATTTTTTATGAATATGGGGGGTAAGTGTTTAAAATTCTTATTCGCTTTACAGTTTTATTTGTATAATTATATTTTTAGCTTTTCTAAAGTCTTTGGAAAAAGATTTGCTCTGGCCCAAGCAACTAGTTAAATGCGCATAGAAACCAGCTTTCCCTCAACTATAAATTGCAGTGTATTTATTATAAATAAGCATTTTGAATTTAGTACGTCATAGAGAAATCTTATTGAAAATAAAAATAGTTTTTATTAAGATGATCATAAATAAAAATGTGTTTTCCCTGGGTATATAGGAAGTTAACGAGTATTAAATATTTGAATTTTCAAGACGGAGCGCAACAAATTCCCACTGATCCCGCTCTTCACCCTTTCTTAAAAAGCACCTACCACTTGGCTTTGTACTTTTGGGAAATAAAGAAGCTGCTAATAACTCAAACTTGTCTGTGGCTTAAGGTTTAAGTTCTCTTAACCCATTTTTCTCCGACCGGTGATTATAATCACCAGCATTCAGACTCTTTTTTGGTTTTTTTTCCTGTCAGATACTTAAAATTTTATTTCGTTACTGTATTGTCTGTTTACTTGGTGCGGCGGAACGGAGTACCATCTGGTACGATGGAAATCAGTAACGCAATAGAGATAAGATTGGCTCCGGACTGGTTGTTGATAAGGCCTTTTGAGAGATCACTTTGTGATATTGGTTTCTTCCTTAATAGCGATGAAGAGTTCCTAAAAATTCCGGAGATAGATGAATTAACTCCCTACTGAGAACTCTTACCATGTACAGTTGCTATTCAAAAGAATCTGCTTTGAAATGAAGGTTTGATAAATCCTTAGCAAGGAGTGAAGGCAGTTATGAACACTGGTATTCCTCCAACAGGGACGCTGTTTTATCCTGTTGCTAAGACCACCGTAATATAAGGCCGGTAAGGAAAGTAGTCACATTTATTTTCAATACAGCTGGTCACACTTTATAAAGCCTCAAATTAGCACAATTTTGATATCTGCAATATTTTAAATGATTGACCAGTAGATTTTTAGGCTTAAAGCGTATACAATGTTTTTAGCTTCAAGAAGGAAATGTCCTTTGTTTAATGTCTATAAAGCTTCTAAGAGAATTAGCTGTTGCTTCAACAACTTAAACAATTTTAAGGCCCTCCTTTTTCGTTAGGTTGAGCTTTCCAGTCATTAAGAGTAACACGGCAATTGTTTATGTTAAGCTCATTGCACTATTGAAACGTCAGTCAAAATGTCACACGTGTAAATTCAAAGACAAACAATTCAAATGTTAAATACGCAAGCAAATAAACACAAGAAATGTTAAATAAATTGAAGAACAAAAAAAAATCATACATGCAATTTACGATAAAATACCTATAAAACGTTATTTGGAATTGAAAACATTTTGCAACTGACATAAGTCAAATATACAATCCAACAATTTCAATTAAATTTAAGAGCATACAATTTAATTTCTCAAAATCACCAATAATTAATTAAATAATCCCGGTACTTTGAAATTAAAACTTCCTATTTATGATTTTTGTGCAAAATATTAGTCGAATAATTTCACCATCAAATTATAACAAAAATTTAAATAATTTTCTAATTTGGCAAATGGCATGATGAAGGCATTAAAAAAAATCATTTTACTGCACAAAGAAAAAATAGGCAAAGTTTTGCTTTCCTGCCTAAAGAACTTCAACTGGTAGAAGAGGTAGAGGCAGAAGTGTTTTTTCGTATTCGAACAAGTAGTTGCAACATTTAAACAATTCCCATTTAAGCAGACACCATAAAAACTGTTTTTTTATTTAATTTTAGTGTTTAAAAAGTAATTATGAACCTTGTGAATAAATTAAACGAAAGTACAAATATGAATTGAGTAAATGAGTCTTGGAGGCAGGCATATAATTGTTTTGCATTGTTCATGTAATGAAGAAAAAAAAAAAATATTTTAAATGTTTGGTATCATGTTACTTCATTGCCGGCAAGAAGAACTTGATGGATGAGGAATTAAATGAACATTTCAATACATAAAGAACACAAGGAATTAAAGTAGGAAAAAACATGCCATTTGTAGTATAATTAGCTTTAGAAATAAATGTTATTAAATAATTTTGTTTAGTTCCGTTGCAAACATGATTTTAGTTTATTTCCGTATGTTTGAAATAAATTTTTTTCTGAATTTGGTAAAATGTATGGGTTTGAGTTAATCGATCTTGGATTGAAATGAGGGCTTCTTATTTTCCGAACTTTTTCCATTTCTGGGAACATACACCAATCACCCTTATTCTGCATTTCGATTCCCTTCCCGCATTCAGTTACGCATCAATCGAAAGGTATTCCAACAACAAAAACTGAATCGAAAAAAAATGAAGAAGACAAGATTTGCAGCTTTAATAAAGAAAAATTAAATTTAGTGCAAAAAAAAAAACAGTGATAAATAAATTAAATAAATAAAAAAAAAAACAAAAATTAAACATTACGGATTTTTATTTTTCGAATGTGTTCAATGAATGAAATCTGAATTTATAAACACAGAAAAAATTAAATATGTTCTCATTTTTTCAATAAAGGATATTTTTAATTTTAAATAAGCGAATGTGGTAATGACTTATTTAACTCCCTATTTGTAAGCGAGGGTGGTAAGTAGTTGCCTCCAATGACATCACCGTGTTAAAATAATGAGTTAAAATGTCAATGTATAAGTAGTGAAAAGTAGTTATAAAAGTATGTGTAGCCGAAAAAGAACGACTGCACGCACACAACTATATGATTGATGTATTTTTTTGATAGTCTCCAGGGCGCTTTAAATTTCGACTGTTTTTTAATCAGAAAAAAATTAAAATTGATTTTAATTAGAAATTTTGTGATATTAATTTAACAATTAATTTAATTTGCACCAGTCAACAAATTAATAGTATCAATGAAATATTTTTTGGATATTACTAACATTTTCTGCAGTAATGTTGTTAGTACAAATAAACGTTTAATTCCCTTGATCACATTTTTAATTAAAACTGATTTTATTTTTGATTAATGTTCAACTGAAAAAAGTTGGCGTAAATTTTTTCTGTGAAGTTTGGGACCATAACACATCAAAAAATCCAGTTTTAATCCTTATAATTTTTCTTGTTGCATAGAGTTTTGTTACTTTATATGTTTTATAATAAACATGAAAAAAAACTTCTAAGAAGGCAAGGGAAATCCCAGTAAAAACTTCGGATACTTTTTCAAAATGAATAGCTTCTTTCACTCATTATTTAGTAGCTTCCTTCTATAACCACTAGGGTATTAATTTAACCGGGCTTTTATTTTAATCGGTTAATCGCTCGATTAATTAACCGAGGTTTAGTATAATCTTGTAATAATCGGTTAATTTTGATATTGATCGGTTAACCGATTAATATAGTTTTTTTTTTTATAAATTAAGTAATTTCAGTAAATAAAAATGCATAAATTATTTATTATTTAAAGTTTTATAGTAAAAAAAAAAACAATAACATCACAAACATAACAATTCTTGAACCAAAACGAGCAAACAAAAAAATTCAATTCAATTCAATTCATTTATTTATCCATAATATTTACATTTCCATTTTAATTTAAATTACATATTTAAGTGTTTAAGAATTTTTCTTTTTCAGCTTAATAATACATAGATTTATATTTACAAAATTATTATATACATATATACAATATTTTTTTGGAGGAGAAAATTTGGCAAAAAACCTATTTGATTCTTAATTTATCTAAAAACTACTTATACTACTTAACAGACTAGATAAAACCTATGATGATGCTAGCTCATTAATATGAACGAAATCAGAATTTAGACATCTGGTATTGAAATTTTGTGTAAGCCTATTGATCTTATCTGCAACTAATTCCAAGCCCGCAATATCATGAAGGCGTGTTGTAGAAAAAAACCAAGGTAGGTTATATATGAGCTTTAGTATTTTATTTTGAGCAATTTGTAGTTTTTTAATATGGCAAGAAGCGCTAGTAGCCCAAACGGGGACTGCGTAGAATATTACAGCATGGAAAATGGACCTTAGAATTAGTTTTTTATTATTTATGTTAAGGCTAGATTTCCGATTAAGAAAAGGGTATAGGATACGAATTAATAAGTTAACTTTATTTATTACATAAGGTATATGATCTTTAAACTTCATTCTCGGATCGAGCATGACACCTAGATATTTTACTTTTTGTTCCCACTGTATAGTATTGTTATTTATAATGATATTGGTCTGTGGTATATAACATTCTTTTCGTTTTCTAGTGAAATATATCGTCCGTGTTTTTTCACAGTTTATCATTATTTTCCATTTATTGAAATAAGATAAAATATCAGATAATGCTCTATGTAGATTAGCTATAATATCAACAGCCATGATTTCAGAGCTTAGGATTGCTGTGTCATCAGCGAATATTGACAAAGTACAGTAGTCCAATTGAGGAAAATCAGATGTATATAAATTATAAAGAACAGGGGATAAACATGACCCTTGGGGGCAACCTGCCGTTATAGAATGACTTTCAGACTGGTGTGAGCCAATGTGAACTTTAAAAGAACAAGAAGCGAGAAAACTATGAATGATTTTTGTTAATGCTATTGGAAAATTTAAATTTATCATCTTAAAAACGAGACCTTCGTGCCAGACTGAATCAAAGGCAGCTTTGACATCTAATATCACCATGCCAGTTGATTTTTGATGGCTAAAATTTGTTTTTACTAAATTTCTTATTCTTATCAACGGATGAGCTGTGTTATGTTCTCTGCGGAAGCCAAATTGTTGAGGCGGAAGAATGTTATTGACTTCCGTAAAAGCAATCAGTTTCATTTTAATGACTTTTTCTAGAATTTTACTTACACTCGACAATAAGCTGATAGGACGATATGAAGATGGACAATCAGATTGTTTACCAGGTTTTTTAATTGGGATAACTTTAGCCTTAAACTTTTGGGGAAAATAGCAGAGCTTTAGACAGGAATTAATTATGATTGTTAAAAATTTAATGCCTTTGCTAGGAAGTGCTTTAAGGCATCTATTATTAATACCGTCGATGCAGGTGACAAGGAAATAATTCATAAATATGTAAATCATATTTTTTGACTATTACACATTATGTATTAACTAAATATAGACTGATAATTTTATTAGTTATTTCAATAGTTTAAAGAGTTCTTATAAAATAATCTTTTCGAAAAATGTTTAGGATTTAAGCGATTCATTTATTTAGTTTTGATAAAACTTGACTTGGACAAAATTCTTCCACTTATCGCAGATGTTTGAGAAATCAAAAGCAACCCATATTACAGAATATATAATTCCCCAGCCCTTTTCCTGTATTTCTCTTAACACATAAAATCTTCCATTATACCAGTAGAGTCCTATTTAAATTTTTTACAACTTGTTACACTTCTAATTGTCTCGGTTAATTCCGTTAAAAGATTGATACGTAAAATAAAAAGCTGTTGACAGCAAACACTATCTTAAAACACTATCTAAAAATGGAGAACACTGAACACCTTTTTTAAAAGAAAAAATATTTTCTAAACACATAACTTTTGTATATCGATGCCTTACTTTCTCAACCTCGTAACTTAAAAAAATACGGGTTTGACTTTTTCATATAAAACGATTGCTATTTTTGTGTTCTATTACTGCAACAACTTATTATTTCAATACTATGTCTCCATTCTGTAAATATTAATAAATTATTGAAATAATAAGTTGTTGCAGTAATAGAACACAAAAATAGCAATCGTTTTATATGAAAAAGTCAAAATCGTATTTTTTTAAGTTACGAGGTTGAGAAAGTAAGGCATCGATATGTGACGAAAGAAATAATTAAAAACACAAAAAATATTTTATAATACAGGGCCAGCTCGCTAATCCGAAGGTGGTTTATCCGAATTATCCAGTAATCCAAATTGAATTTATGACGTATTACATACTATATAGTCCGCATTGATTGCAAGCTCGGTAAACCGAATTTTTATTTTTCTGCTTTTTACACCCTTCGCCGAAGGTAAAAGGGTGTAATTCCGTTTGTAATTTCTACAATATTGATCTAAGGCCCTATAAAGTATGTATATATATTCTGGCTGGTTCCTTATGAGAAGGGAAGCTCAAATCCGGCCGTCCGTCTGTCCGTCCGCCTTTCTGAAAGAAAACTTTCATAGTTAATGCCAGACTAAATACTGTAAAATGGATGTAATAAAACAGTACTAACTGATCAAATATAACTCTTAAAAATAATCCTTGTGCTAAAAAAAATCGTACTTTATATGATGATCAGCAAAGATAGGAAAATTACTGCCAATCAAATAAATAAAAGTGTATCTAAGAATTAAAAAAAAAAAAATGTGAAATTATATTAAAATGTTTGTAAATTTGTACAAAATTTGTCGTTTGAAAAATCGTCAAATTTACCATTTTTGTACACAAAAATCGTCAAATCTGGCAGCCGTGGATTGGATATGGATAAGTTATAAGTATTTCGCGATTGTATATATTGTAATAATTGTACTTAAATCAATATTTCTGAACTTGATTCAAGAAACTCCGTACTCACTGTGCTATTGATACCGCTTCGGATTGATTTTAGTAAGGATGGGTTGATTTTTAATAATATTTAAAAAAACTTTTATTTTGTCATTCTTGATTAATAAAAATAAAATAAATTTGTTTTGGCTTGTGTTTTATTTTCGAACAAAGTGGATTATAATACATAAGTACAGCATATTCAGTAATCCGAATATCTCGTTAATCAGAATCAGGGTCTACAATCATTTATTCGGATCAGCGAGCTGGCACGTACTACAAAATATTACAAATTTTGTTACATCGGTTAACCGGTTAATCGACTGAAATTAATCGGTTTAATCGTTTAGTCTATTAACGATTAACCGAATGAATACCTCAATAACTACTACCATAACTACTTATTTTTCAGATGTATGTAGATAAAAAATTACTTATTTTCAAATGCGTTTATTTTGGAACATCCCTTCTAAAATTAATTGCTTCTTTCAGTAGAATTGTAAGCAGTATTTTTACTTTTTTATGATTACTCAATACATTATTTTGAAGGCTAAGTTTTTAATGGGATACTACCCACATGTTTCTCTAGGAGTAATTTCGTTACCAACTACAGTCCAAATTAAATAAATCGCTAAAAATTTTTTGGTTGAGCTTTATTTAACTTTTTAATATAAGTGGCATGAAATAACATCAAATTAGGCCTCCTTTCATTTTAAAGAAATTTTGTTTAGAAGTTATTTCATTTGCGTTAAAAGTTATTTCATTTTAATTTATTCTAATATTTAAATTTAATTAAATACTTATCCCCATATTCATAAAAAATATTTTTGATTAAAAAAAGGCTTATTAAACAAATTTTAATAGAAAATTCGTTTCATAAACCTGCTATAAACCTTAAATATTTTTTATGAATATCGTGGTAAAACTAATGGCAGATGACTTTGAAACGCATATGGGGATATTGAAAATTATTCAGAATGATCCTTCTGTTTTGATAATCGATTATATGCTGCAAAGTCTAGCATTAGATAGGGATGACAATGTCTTCATAGAGACCAATAAGCAGACCAATGTTGGTGGTAAGAGCTTGCAGATCAAATGTGGCTCGAAACAGGCTAAGAGAAATATCGATGCCTGTAAATTTTGTCCAAATTTCCAACCCATCAGCGTTACCATTGTAGCATATTTTCTGCTAGATTTAGCAGATTGAGTTGTAGCGATCATCTCATAATAGAGAAATATTGTAAATAGTTTTGTATTATATCCAAATAATAAATATTTAAATACTTAAAACTTAATTAACTTAATCCTATTAATAAAATTTCGTAGTTCTAAATGTTGCTAATAAATTTCATTACATTAAAAATAAAAGACCAGATATCAATTCTCCTCTGTTTCAAAGACGGTAAGCTGAAGTAAAATATGGAAAAGCCAGGAGAAAAAACGTCAAAAGCCACACCTAATTTGTAACGATGAAAGATTTTTATATCATCAAGTGGCCACTTGTAAAGCTAAATGACTGTCTGTCTACAAAATAGTTGGCTCTCTAACTGGATGGATGGATGGTTGGTTGATTCCATCATTCCTTGCCTGATTTCAGTTATGTACTTAAACAACAACTGCAAAAATACTTCTCTGCTATTTTATGCTAAATTATACAGAAAAAATGTTGGCGTTAAATTTTTTTCGCTTCCAAAACCATCAGAAAACATAAATACTCCACATACAAATAAACCAACTGAAGAGGATTTCGTTTTCGTTTTTGTATTTAACATTTTTGAATCTGCTGTATTTTTCTTTGCAGCCCATCAAAATCTTTAAGAAGTGTAAAATTGTAGTGTAATAAAAGTATTTGGCTGTTGTAAAAAGTTGGAAAAAAATATATGTAATAAAATAAGTTAAATTGAAATAAAAGCCACAACAAGTTTTGCATAATTTTATTCATTCTCTTCTTTTATTTTCAGCAAATACACAAAAGAAAATTGCAACCAACAGAAAAATGCCGCCAACATATTGCAGGGAGCGTAGCAACAAAACATCATGTTGTACGTTCATTATTTATTTTTTCAAGTCTTATTTTTCATACTACATAAAAGTATCAATTAAATGCTAGAAAATCGTAAAATTATCTTCTCTTAAATAATTTGGGAATAAAAAAAAGTAACAAAACGCGATTTTTTGTGGTATAACAAACAGGCATTTTTGTTTTGGAAGGGTAAGAGCTACTTAAAGAGCATCTACATTTTTTAATCAACGCCAGTTCGACTAGAGAAAAAAGTTAGGAGAGAAACGGATCCAAAGTATAATCTGCTGTTTTCACAACACTCGTGATAGAACGTGTAGTAAAATTTATATGAAAAAACACTCAAAAAACTGAGTGCTTTTCTTATAAATTTTACTGCACGTTCAAGTACTTGTGTTGTGAAAACAGCATATAAATATTATGTTTTTTTAGGTTTTGAATTTCCCCGACTTTTTTTATCCCCGACAAAGTTTATAAGATGTTATCACAACAAAATGTGTTTATTGAGAAAAACTGAATCGCTTGTATTAATTGCGGAATGTGTGTGAAAGTCGTTCAGATTGCCATCGGAGTCAAATCAGCACTTGGTTTTTTTTAGAAATGAAATTGTACTAGAAATATTTTAACAAACATTCGATCAGGTATTTTATAGCTGATCGTGATTCAAAATCTAGAAGATTTGACTAGAATCGAAAGTCTCTTAAAGCAAAATAAAAAAAAGTTCTCTCTTTCTCTAAATTCCGTACGTGTGAAATGCAACAAAGTGAGCTCATTACTTATGGCTATTTTACACTACACTAAAAGAAAAGGCGTCATAATTCTTATGTATTTTGACATTACAATTTGCATCATTGTGATGTCAGCCTTAACATCACTTGGCCAAATTGTCATAAGGGACAAAACTTTAAATTATGTCATCAATGGGATGACACATCGGCATCACAGAAATGATGAATCGGAGTCAGTATAATAAAACAGGTCATCCGTGCAATGACTCAGTAACATCGTAGAAAGGACTTATAAGGCTTAATTTAAGGACAAACTGTCATTAAATTGAGTCATTGGGATTAATTTAAGTTAAAATGAGAGAATATTATTATTTACTTAACCGTTACACATATTTTTTTCACTTTTGTTGTATTCCGCCCTTTGCTTACGGAAGAATTCTTAATTATTAGACACTAGCAGCATGCCCGATATGGTTTTCGTAATTACGTAGGACCGCCCGGTGGCCGAAATTCGACCACTTAACATTTACAGTTATAATAAATCCTGTTATGCACGTATGGAATATGCAATTCTTCTAACAACATTTTTTTACCTTATCGAATAAGATATATATTGGCATATTCACTCTTAATGCCACATGTTTTTTATGAACTTGAGGTTGTGTCTGGTACTTTTGCTTGCATTTTGAACAAATTCAAGCGTGTGGTTAATATTATTACGCGTTATGTGTATAATATTTCTAGGAGGGTACATGTTTCTAATTATGTGAAAACTTTTCTGGAATGTAATTTTGATAATTTTGTCAGGATTCGTTGTTTTTTACTTTTTTATAGGGTTATTAAATCTCTGAATTTAAATTTTCCTCTTCTAGTAGGAATCCTCAGATATTTATCCCTAGAATAAGATATAGTTTATTTGAGAGGTCTTTCGCTGTGAGAGTGGCAAGAAACTGGAACTATTTGCCTCTTGTTCTCCGTACTTTTTCTCACTCTAATAACTCATTTCGTTTGAATCTTTTGCTTCACTTTTCTACTCAGTAAATCAATACTTATTTTTTTTTTATACATATGTATTTTGTTAGCGTCTTTAGTGACCGTGCTGCTAACATTTATTTAAACTCACGAATTCATAAACTAACAAATATGCTAACTTTACACTTATATATTGAGTGGGATAAAGGATGATTTTATTGCCATGGTTGCCTTAGTTTTGCTTGGCCTACTACTTTGGGACATTTTTTATTATTATGTTGGATTTTTCGTTTAGTGGCTGGGGAGCCAAAAGGGGATTATATGGTATATGTATTTTGTAAACATATATGTAGTTTTTAAGAATTTAATAGAATAACTTATCAGGTGTGTATATACTTTGTAATATAAAATGGTTTTTGGCCTATGAGGCTTATTATATTACTGTGAATAAATAAATTAATAAATAAATAAAAAGGGCTACCTAAATTAAAAAAAAAAAAACAAAAATGTCTTGTCGTATTTCCTTTTATTCGTTATTATTAAAGCATTGATTTACTATTTATGTGTATGTGATAAAGTTTCGAGTATAAAGGGTAAAATTGCCTGTTCTTCACAAAAAAAAAAAATAATTATATATATATGTATAGGGAAACATCCATGAAAAAAATGTGAATTTCTGAACGAAAATTTTTATTTTATTTTCAAAAACAAAAATTTTTTGTATGTGCGTGTGTTTGCAAGCAGATTTAAAACAAACGCTTTTTAAACACTCTAATCCTAAAAATTTAGAAAAAAATACCTTTAAAACGATATCTATTTCATTAAAATCGGTGGACAATAAGATTCTTAAAAATCAACTACAAAACAAATATGTTCCCGTATTTATATAAGAGCTAAATAGAATGTGGGAATTTTTGCTTCTTCTTTTACTTTTAAAATAATGTTAATAATACACAAAATGTGGCATCGAATTGATGCCACTGTAGTCATAGCATAGATGACGCATAAAACATGACAAAATTTTATGATGACGTTCGTCATTGGATTGATGTCACTTTTTGGCTCATTGATGCCATACGGCATCATCAATATGAAGATGCATTTTTCTATGAGTGTACCGAAAGTCTTGCAAATAGCGTGAGTGTTTACACAGTCAGTTGCAAGTTTATTTTTCAAATGTCCTCGAAGCGAAAACATCTTATGAAAAAGCTTTATTTTTGGGTTCAAAAAACATTGTCATGTAACTGCCCGTTCGCCGATATCGAACGTTAACGTTCGCATAGTAAATAACATTTAAAACAAACACAAAATTTCAAAAATTGTTTTTGTTTTAAATGTAATTTTCTATGCGAACGTTAACGTTCGATATCGGCAAACGGGCAGTTAATGTTATCACGAAATTTGTTTAATAACATTAAATATAATTATTAAGCTGTTTCGTTGTTTTATTTTTGTTCCATCTTGATGAAAAACTTATGTTTATTTTTAAAATATGTGAATCCAGTATTGCCGTAGTTACCGATATCATAAAATTTCTGAGAATATATTTTGATAAAAATTTTTTTTAAATGCTTGCAATTTATGTTTTAAAATACCATGAAAATGGGTTGCTTTGTTTTTGTTTTGTTTTTTATTTTTTATAAATACACAGAAAATCAGCTATAAACATAACTTTTGTATTACTAAGTACTAGTATAATAATACCATAAGCATCCACGGCAGCACTGTTTCTTTATTTGTCATTTTACTTGCTGCAAGTGTCAAAAATTTACTTGCAGGCAAATTCACTTGCAAGTTGGGCTGCAAGTACGAAAAATGTGATGGTGTTAGTAAAAATGTGTGAGTGTATTGAGTTTTTCGAACTTGCACTTGTCTAGTCAGGGCAACCTCTCCGTAAAAACCTGGGTTCAATTTCCAGCCCAGTCAAGAATGAAAAATTATCAATAGATTTTAATTCATTTCATGTTGTAAAATTCATTTCTTCATAAAAATAATTTAATGAAAATTAAATTCAATGAACTTAATTAAGCCTGATTAAAATATCAAAATTGGAATTAAAAAACATTTACTAGCAAAAAACCCTAAATTATGGTTTACAAAAAATTCTTAGGAAGTCTGAAAAATATATTTATCGAGAATTCCGAAGAATTTTTTCCCAAATAGAAATCCTAGTGTAAACGAACCTTTGTAGTTCCATAGAGCTTTCAAAGCTTTAAAAATAGTCGCATCGACTATTTGACCTTGAAATTTTTGGTTGAATCAAATTTGAATACAAATAGATATTGGAAATTATTTCTTTTCATAAGCAACTTTATTATATTCAACATTTTTTATTTTTCGAATTTATTCTATGAGATAAATTTCCGTTATGTATTTTATAAAGCTTTTTGTAATAGTTCTATTCCTTACAATTTTTTAGGAATGACTTTATGAAATTTAACTCATAGAATAAAAAATAAAAAATGTTCAAATTTAAATACTTTATAAAAATTATTAGCGTTTGTGCTAATGTGTGTCACACTAAAAAATTATTTAATTTTTGTATAACGATCTTACGAGGTCCGTCCGTCTAGCTGGTAGGCAGGCTAGCTGTCTGGCCATGAGAGTAAGCGCAGAGGTAAAAAATGTGACGTGTGAAAAGAACAATAATCAGTTGCGAAGGCAGCTTTCAAAGAATGAGACAGAAAGCGTTTTTTGGTAGTTAAGTGGCAATTTGTAAAAACAGGCCACGACAATCAACATACATTTCGTGCTCAAAACAAAACACAAACCACGTTAAACAAAAGAATTATTTCAACAAACTTCTTGTAAAAGTATTTAGTAATTTTGTTTTGTTTTATACTATAATTTACTAATTAAAATATTATTGACTTGTTTTTTTTATTATTTATTAATGACTATTGACGTCATCCGTCGTCAATAGCGATAAGTGTAAAACGGCAAACCGCTCTGAAGAGATTGTGTGGTTACAATCGAAACTAGTCAGTGCAACCTGTCCGTGAAAACTTGGGTTCAATTACCAGCTCAGTCAAGTATGAAAAATTATGAATAAATTTTAATTAATTTTGTTGTAAAAATTTCTTTCTTCATAAAAATAATTTAATGAAAATTAAATTCAATGAACTTAAGCCTGATTAAAATATCGAAATTTGGATTAAAAAACATTAAAAGTTCAATGAAATAATCACAATACTAATTATTATTATTTATTTATTGAATCTTCATATATTAAATATTAACTAACCATAATTAATGAAATCTTATACCAACGCTTTATTTTTGTCCTGCCAATGCCAGACGAAAATTTTTCTCATCACGGTTTCTGTTCACATATGTAGATGTTTAGCGCTCTTCTCGTCGGATGAGTCCTGCAGTGTCTCTTCTCCTTAATCTAGAGCGGCTGCTGTCATTTAAAATATTTCGAGCTAGTGGATTTGGGTGCGACTCAAGCCTTTTTAAATTTGTTACTGCATATTTCGTAATAATATTTTTTACTAATGTCACATTGAGATCCTTGTGAATATTTGAGTTTTTTACATACCAGGGAGCGACTGTGATTATTCAAAGAAGTTTATTTTGGCTCAAAATTTAATTTCAAGAACAGTTTTGCAAAATGGGCAGCCTTCGTAGAAAGAGAAAAAAAAACACAATATCTTCCGTCTCGTGTCACATCTGTGTCTGCTTTGTGACAAAGCCTAATAAACATGATGAGAAGCTGTTCATAATTTCTCATGGCCCCTTAAAAATTTGTTGGTCCCGAAAAGTCCTTGTGACCATTACAAAGTACTTTTACGCGAATCTTATGCTATTTTTCATGACAACGTTTTTTCGTAGTTCGCTCTCTCATTCATAATTCACAGCTTAATTATGATCCAAATTACATAATTCTTCATACAAAATCTTAAGAGCGAATTATCTCATTTATACGCAATTAATTTTGAATTACTATGCCAATTACAAACAAATCTTTGTCATCACTAATTTTTATCTAAGAAGAAAACAAATAAAAAAAAAACAAAAAATTTTAAAAAAATTGTGAAATTTAAAACAACAAATAAATAAACAAAATAGGAATTGCTAAAAAATTAAACATTATAAATTGTTGCAAAGCAAAAAAATTTTCATAAATGTTAAAAGAGGAGCCGTTGAATTAAGAATATGCCATGTGAACATGAATAAACGACCAATTTGGTTCTGCCGGGTAAATGATTGCCCTTGGGTCCCAAATCGGTTACACTCCCGAAAAGTTATTTTTAAATACTGTGGTGTAGAATATCAATTGGTCGGGCGTGAACGAAAATACTTTCGTATTTGTTGAAATTAAGTTTGAAAGTTTGAAAAATTCTAAATTAAAGTACCTAGTGCTCTTTTAAAAGATAAAGGCCCAACCATAATATGCATAGCCTTGCTTAACCTACTGTCAAAAATCGACAAAAAGTCTCTCAAATGTATTTAAAAAAACAAAAACCAAATAAAAAAAACATTTGATTCTGTACGGAATGTGCGATCAGTTTCGCACTATGCTTAAGCAAATGACAATTTCATAAAACTTAACAAAACGTTTCCTTAAGTTCAATATGGTTTGCCTCAAATGATTTATATGTATTCGCACATTTGCTGAAGCCAACTTAAACACATTATGGTTGGGCCTTAAATATGTCAAACTGTTACAAATCGTGTAATAAACAAAATATACTTTCTTACAGTTTGAAAAAGAATAAAAGAAAATAAAAATACAGACAAATTATAATGATATGAATAATGATGATGATGATGACGAC
Source organism: Pollenia amentaria (assembly GCA_943735925.1). Lineage (NCBI taxonomy): Eukaryota > Metazoa > Arthropoda > Insecta > Diptera > Polleniidae > Pollenia > Pollenia amentaria. The sequence goes on along the minus strand of OX031008.1, from coordinate 131,483,886 downwards.
GACGGCAGTGATGATGAAGTCTTTTATGTTTCCTAGCTGTTTGCTTCGGTTTGGGTTACTTGTTTATAACTTTTTACCGCCACTTCTGTGTAGAGATGTGTTATGCCAGTATGATGATGCCGGTTCCGGTTGAAAATAGTGTTGAGTGTTTGTATGGATGGATTAAATGCAGCTAAACTGACAATTAAATGCTTTACAAATGAGCCATTCTTAATAACAACAACAAAATGCAAAATCAAATTTGGCCAACATAAATCTATAAACATGTACATTGTGGAAATTAAATATGTACTCATATGAGTATAAGACAGAAGAAGCACACTAAAAAAACAATCTGTAGTCAGCATGAAGGGGAAAAAATCTCTTGGTGTTCCCCATAATGACGAAGAAGAAGATGTAGAAAAATATAAGTAAAACGAAATTGTGGTGTAAAAAGTGGTTTCGTTAGGCTTCAGTGATTTTAAATGATGGCTGCGTGTAATAAAACATGCTTATTTAAATAAAAATTAATTTCGTTTGTCTTCCAAAGTGTTTTTTCCTTCTTTTTTTAATTTTCGGTATAAAGAATTGAGAAAAATACCTGTTGGTAAGAAGTAAAAAGTTTATTTTCTTACATAATTTAACCTTGAATTTAAGAACTTTTTGGTATTTATGAGAAACATGGTTGGTTTCGATTAGAGTCCTAAAAAGGTTTTATGTAGGCCTGAAGCCAATATTCATACGACACAATAATGATCTTTACAACTGATAAGCCTTTACTTCAGTTTTAATTACATTAGTATTTTCTATTTGGTATTCAAACATTCAGGGAATATTATAAGATCCTTGATTTTCCATCTAATATTTTATTTTAATACCCGTATCGTCAAATGAAAGTGTTTTAAAGTTGTGGAAAATATATTAAAAGAATTATTTATTTATTTATTTATTTCATATTTATTATAATTAAAATTACAATAAATCTTAAAACTAAAAGCTCTAGCAGCAATTAATTAATGTATTTAAATGAATTAATTTTGGTTTTATTTAACAAGAAGGACTTTGTCGTTTTTCCGGCAAGTTGGCGCGGCGCGTTCACCCCGTAAATTTTTTTATTAAATTTTTAACTAAAACTGATTTTATTTTTAATTAATGCCTTAATTGGTGAAAAACTTTGCAGAATTTTTTCTGTGTGGGATAGCAGTCTTTAAGAAATAGTTCGTTGTATTAATGTACCATTTACGCCTGTTGTGTTATTAAATGTTTTCCTAAGCACTAAAATAGCTAAATCTGAATTTCAATGGAATAGAACTTGTTAGGGTCAAAAGGGGTCAAAGATTTTACTACCATTAGAAAGCTTAAAGTGTCCTCTTCCACCCAACATATGTATACTTTTGCGACTATTTGGAACTATCTGTTAACTTTTTTATTTGAATGAAATTACACGCAACTTTTTATATTTGCTCTTTTTATTTTACTGAAATATAACACAATGGCGTACGAACGTTTTGTTTTCAAAATAATTCTGCAACTGAGTCAATTTTTGAAACTGTGATAGGCGGGCAGCCTTTAGGTTGGGTCCATAGAGGATTGGGAGAGTGACTTGTGGACCTCTAAAATTGGTAATTCAAACTTTTAAAAATTCGCCAAAAATATTTGTTTTTGTGGATTGCAAAAACTAGACTTAAGCTGACCTATAAAAAATATGCTTAAATGTTTTTCGAGTTTTCTAATCGGGTTTTCAAGTTTAATAATCGTGTAGATTATGTTTAACATCAAGCTGTTACCAATAGTGGGTTAAACATTTTTTTATATTAGTAGGAAAGCAGGCTTTAAGCAATGGTATGTTGCATTATTAAATGCTTATGCGTTTTTCTATGAGTGTAGTGGTATATTCGAGGCGAATGTATATAACTGTTGAAATAACTAATAAAATGATCTTACAGTTAATTTTTTTAATAATACACAATATGTATTAAATAAAAAATAAGTTTACATATTTATGAATAATTTTTTAGTTTGCTCATTTTAGTTCAAGAACTGTTATGTTTGTTATGTTATTGTTTTTTTTACTTATAAATAATTTGTGCAATTTTATTATTGCAATAACTTAATTTATAAAAAAAATCTTTATTAATCGGTTAACCGATCAATAACAAAATTAACCGATTTAACCAAAACCCCGGTTAATTAATCGAGTGATTAACCGATCAAAACAAACGCCGGATTAAATGAAGACCCCAGTATATAGTGACAGTATGGCGATTTTTGTAAAAAAAATCATATTTTTAAAAGCGTTTTTCATGGATTGGGAATTTGGGGTATTTCTGAAAAATGGAGATGCTTTTTAGTCCACTGTTTTAAGATCTTTTCGGTTTACATAACCCCGATCAATGATATCTCTATTCATGTCAGATTCATGGAATGTCAAACATTAAAATTACTATTTTTTTTTACTCATACTGAAAGCCTTTTTATTCATTTACACTATAGATATAATAATATCATAATGAAATTTGGCAGTTATGTAGATTTAAAAGTTTTTAAAACAGAGCCCTCAAAAACATCCCCCTTTCTGAATAAAAAAATAACACAATTCTCAATCTCAAATAAGAGCAATTTCATCAGTGTTACCATTTTGTCATTTTTGCAGCTAAATTTACCATTAAAAGTTCTTATTTAGCTGCAAAATTTTCATTTAGCACTTGGCATTTTATTTAGCATTTTTATAAAATGTTTTAGCTTTTTTATCATTATTTATTTTAAGAAATTTGGACGATAGTTTTATTGATTTTACCTTAATTTTATTTTTATAGATTATAATAAATTTTGACTAAAAATGTTTGTACTCAAAAAGAAATTGGATAACTCCTATCTTAAGGAACATTTTACCAGTCATGTAAAAAAAAAAAATATTCAGGGAATATAAGAAACGCCCTCATTATGTAGATACTTAAAATTATTTGCCATTTGATATTAAGATATAAAAGTACAAAGAAGTTTCACTTTGTATTTAGGTAAAAATTCTATAGTGTAAATGTTCGAAAAAACTTTTTGCTCTTAACTGCTGAAAACTTTATAATTTTAAAGCTTAAACTTTTTTAACTCCATAAGAAATAAAATGATCTATAAAATGTATCAGAGGTTTGACGGCCCCCTAAATTTTAAATTTAATCTCAACTACCTGTGGTACATATTTTTATGTATCTGATGTTTTACCAAAATCTACCCACTTGTTTAAATTTAACCATTTAATTTAATTTCGTTAAAAAATAAGTCAATAAAAGGTATTAAGTTTCGAATAAAATTTCATACTGGTAATACAAGTTTAACAGAAACCTTGAAAAAAATTTAGCATTATTTTTAGCATTTTTTTAAATAATTTTTAGCATTTTTTGGCCATGTCTAAATTTTTAAGATCTGGCCACCCTGATTTTCATAATAAATGCGAAAAAACATCAAAAGTTCAACTTTGACCTTAATGTCTTCTCTCTTGCAAAAGATTCTCTATCTGTTTAAAAGTTACAGATTTTTGGCCGATGTATAATGATTTTCAGCCACTGTGCGACGCACATAGGGTTATGTTTACACTTTTTTGTAAAAAAAAAATCAAAGGTTTTCGAAAGTGAAGGTAATCGCACTTTTATCCTAAAAAAAAGAGTTGCGTCTATTGCACAATTTTTTTTTGTTGTGTTTTTTTAAAATTTCACCTTTTTCGGTTTTTGCTCAACTTGCAAAGGTACATAAGAAAACTTTTGGTTAGTCATCTAATGTTTTCGTTTGTAATAATTGAACATAAATATATTTTATTAAAATTGTTATTATATGTAAAAAAATTAATGTACGAAACAGTAATTTTCACCCACCTATATAACGCTTTTAACAGGTGGTTACTGTGCAGCAGCGTTAAAAATTGCGTTATTTTATGGAGAAAAATAAATGTGCCTTTTTTTAAAATAACTTTTAAAGGCTAAATATTATTAAAAAGAAACAAATCAGGGTTCCATGTACTTAATTTTTTTTTGTTTAATATTTATTGTGGTTTATTGCACAAAATTGTTATCAATAACCTTTTGAAGCTTTTGGAGTAAAATGGAAAATGTGCATACAAGCTAAGTGTTGATCCAAATAGTACAGGAATGTAATGCTAAGCCCGTTAAAAAGAATTACAATTTTTAGTTAGAAAATTATGTGAAATTTCATATGCCAAGGAGATATCTATATAACAATTAAAAAATTAGTTGTTTTTATTTTCAATAAAATTTATTGTTACTATTATAAATAAGCTATATATATATATATATATATATATATATATATATATATATTCTTTTCGATCCTATAAGGAGCATAGGGCCTCAACAAACTTCCTCCACTCAGATCTATCAATAGCTATGTTTTTTACTTCGCTCCAGCTTTTACGCATTTTTCTTATCTCGGAGTCGATTTGTCTTCGCCACGTATTAGCTGGTCGCCCCGTTCTGCGACTTCCCTGAGGGTTCCATTCAATAGCATTTCGGGCAATATCGGACGGTTGTTTGCGGAGTGTATGTCCGATCCAATTCCACTTTCTTCTCTGTATTTCTACGCACAGCTGTGTTTGCATTGTTTCACGCGACAGGTTGATGTTCGAAATAGTTCGTGGCCAGAAGATTCGTAGAATTCTTCGAAGACATTTGTTAACGAAAACTTGCAAGGATTTAATGTCTCGAGAGGCAGCGTTCCAAGTTTCGCATTCATATAACAACGTTGATTTTACTTTAGAGTTAAATACATTAATTTTAATACGACGTGATATTGTGGACGATTTCCACACTTAATTGAGCCAAAGGATTGTGTGCCCTTTTTTATTCGACTAGCAATATCTTCGCTAGATCCTCCAGTTCGATTGATAATGGCTCCGAGATAGCAGAATGTATCGACTTCTTCTAATGTTTAATTTTTTACCAGGAAGGGATTTACATTTTCTGAGTTAATACGCATGACTTTTGTCTTTTTTATATTTATCTTGAGCCCCGCCTTCTCTGATATGTCTATAAGTCGTTTCAATTTTGTGGACATATCAGTGTGGCTGTGAGAAAGGAGGCATGTGTCATCTGCGTATTCGAGGTCCTCCAATCGCTCGTTTAATCGCCATACGATTCCTCGGTTGCCCACCATTGCGTGCTGCATCACAATATCTAACACGATATTAAAGAGTGGTGACATTACACACCCTTGACGAACCCCTGTGCCAACCTCAATCTTACGGCTAAGCATGCCATCGTGTAGAATTCGGCAACTTGCTCCTGTGTATAGGCATTTTATAAGTTGTATAAGTTTACGTGGGACGCCTTTACACTCAAGAGCATTCCAAATCACATCATGTGCCAGGGTGTCAAATGCCTTTTCAAAATCGATAAATATAAGGTAAACTGACTGCTTCACTATTACTCTTAGTGAGTTAATGTGGTCAACGCATGACTTGTTGGGGCAGAAACCTGCCTGTTGTCTTCTTAAATCTGGCATTAAAGAGTCCAATAACCTCTTAGTTATAACGTGGCCTAAAACTTTATTGATCATACTTAATAGTGTGATGCCCCGCCAGTTGTTACGATTTGTTAGGTCTCCCTCCCCATTACTACCAGTATATCACCAAGATTTGAAGATGTAATTGCTCGATCAAGAAGGCTATAGAATTCTTCTTTCACGTCAAAATCGGAGACTTCTGTGGGCGCATAACATGGGTGCATGTAAGGTTTCTGGCGCGTGTGCGTAATCTAATGGCAATTATGCGGTCAGAGTATGGTTTCCAGCTAATAAGAGCTTTATGTGCTTCCCTGGAGGGAAGAAAACCAACACCAGATGATCTTTTTTCGTTGGCGGGTTAACCAGGATACAAAAGGGGAAGTCCGTTTGTTGTTGTAGTTTCGCCTGAATCAGGCCATCTCATTTCACTTATACCCAAAAATAATAAGTTGTAACTCGTAAATTCTTTGCTCAATTGATGCCTCCATTAGCGTTCTAACATTCCATGTTCCAAATCTTGTCCGGGTTTTCATGCTAAAGGTTGTTATCGGTATATCATATCGTTTTATTTCATTTGTTGTGGTTTAGTTAATCATTTCGTTTTAGGATGAAGTAGCTGATTAGGCTTCCGCATCCGATCCTGGTGCTGGGGCTGCCAGCTGTCCTCCAGGCAGGACCCCTTCTCACATTCGCTAGATTTAGACGGGTGTCCAAAAGCCATTGCCCGGGGAATACCTGGCCTAAAGCCGGAGGTCGTGAGCTGCATTGACAATGCAACAAAGGAATCGGTTCTGGCCACTCCCAAGTGAATGGCAATCAAGAACTTTCCACCTTTACTTGCAATGCCCATTCCCCATAAATAAGCTATAATTATGAATAAATAATTTTTTTTTAAATAAATTATATACATAAAAGCGACATGAAAGCTTAAAAGTTAATATATTGTGGAAATTAGCAAAAAAAAAAAAAAAAAAAAAAAAAAAAAAAATTAGTGGGTCTTTCCGAGTGTGGGATTGAAGGGATACCTCCCCCTACCTATTAAAGCTCAAAAATTTCATTTTTATGGTATTAAGGCGAAAAATTGCATTTTTCGATCTCCTGGGTCCGATTTTAGGTGTTTTAACTTTCGCCGAAATTAAAAGTAGCAAACGTATGGGAAAACTTTAAAATAAATTAATTTTTCAGAGGTAGCATTAGCCTATCTAGGAGGAACTTTTTCTCCCGATTTGATTTATTTTTGAGCTTTACCTACCTATGACCATAACACATATTTCTGCCAAGTTTCAGCGATCTTGGGGCACGCAATTAAAAAATTTCAGGCCGGCTCGATTGGCAAAAAACCTCTATGTGCGACGCGTATATAGTCAGGAAATCGATTCAATAGTATAGTAATATATTGGGTTCAGACTAACACACAAAAATCGATACATCGATAGATAAATGATGGCTCGTCATTTAGCTCTAGACTAGATGAATAGAGCTTTTATCTCACAAATGGACTTTAAAGTTCAATATCAAATTAATCTCAATGGATTTAAAGCCATTTATCTCTTAAAATTCGTAACTGTGATGTCTAGTTTTTATGTACACAAAAAAAATATAAAAAATGCAAACAAAAACCGTCTTATGCTACTTTTCACTCTGGATATTTTATAAAAATTAGAAATTAAAATTATTTAATTTCTTCAAAAACTTTAAGCTAACGAACTTTCCACCATGACCTTTAAGTTGACGTTATGTTTGCTATTCATAGTTGTTGTGGCTGTTGTTGTCACCTGTCACCTTAGTATGTCACTTGATTTCACATAAATACATGGACTAACAAAGATTTTACAGCAACATAAACATAAGCGTATAAGAGCTAAAGCAGCAACAGCCAACAGCAACATCAAATTCAAAATCAACAACAGCAGTAAAAAAAAAAATACAAAAAAAAAAAACAAACTAAACACATTATGTCTCAACAATTTCGTGTAAAAAACATTTAAATTTAAATTACATTTTCGTGCTACCTAAAAAGATGTTGCAATAAAATTGAACAAAACAAGTGAATTCCTTGTACGACGATTTCAAAATGATACTCACTCATTCATTCACTCACTCACTTGCTCAGTCACCCGCTTGTTTGCTGGTAGCCTTAGAAAACTACTACAACAAGAAGACTGTGGGTACAAGGTCTGCACCACAAAACAAATGTTAAAGAAGATGAAAACGATGGTGACGTTTGTAGCGAATGTGGATGAAAAAAGGCATTTGGTGTTTGGTCGGATGCTGCAATTGCAGTATGCACTTTGCGTTAAGCTGTTGGTGATGGTGGCAGTGGTAGTGATGGTGACATTGTTGACCGTTTTTGGTTGGCGCTTGTTGACTTGATGTTATTTTAATACTTGCTGTTGTTGTTGTAGTTCTTATTGTATTTCAATTTTTTTGTTTTGGAAGATTTTGGCCATAATTTTTGTATTTGTTTTTATTTAAGCTAAAAACAACAGCAAACTGCTGCTAACGGAGACAGCTGAAAAATAAACCATGACACCTTTGGACGAAATACAATAAAACGAAATGAAATTCTTTAACTCAAGTGAATGTTTTTAGTTGTAGGATTACAAAAACTTCGAAAGGAAAAACAAAAAACAAAAAAAAAAAAAAAATACATACAAACAACAATTATTTGTTACAACGACAAAGTGTTTTAGTGTAATTTCTTGTTGGGGTGCATTTAAATGTGGCATGTGGCAACAAGTGCTTGTTGCATTTCTAAATGCTATCTGTTCCTTGTTTTTATTGTTTTATATCGTTTTTGTTTTTTTTTTTGGCTCAGGAACGTATGCACATTAAAGCTTAACACAATTTACGCACTGACACCGTGTTGTTTTCCGGCAATTACATATTTGCCGAAAAAAAATTCCAGGATTGTCCATAAAAAAGTACATTTTGTTTAATAGTAAAGAACATTTGCCAAGTACAAGTTAAGATATGTATGTGGCAGTATTTAAAGTTACTGTGCTTTACGTGACAGTTTATTTTGTGACAAAATTTAAACGAAATAAAACTAAGAACTTACCCCAATATTCATAAAAACTATTTTTGATTAATAAAAGGTTTATTAACCCTAGATTGGTATACTTAAATTTACCTATTGTTGGTAAACTTCGTCGAATAAACGAACATCATATTTACATTTACATAATTACGTAACCAGGCATGTTTTGTTAAAGGAAACTAATTTTTCTTCTTCCTAAAGCTATTTTAAATGATAATGATAAACATGTTAATAAATTTTGGTTTTATTAATTTCATTTTTATTGTAATAAAAATTGACATAAAATTTGGCGTTGCTTCACAGACACTTTTAAAAAAGGAACGGATATTAAACTTATTGTTAAAAAGTTTATTTTTTAAATTTTTTTCTTTAAAAAGATACATTAAGTATTACAAAAATAGAAAAAGGAAATAATTTTGCAATAAATTTGCACATGAACTGCAACCTTCAATTTTATGCTCACCACATATGCTTTTTTGTGAAAAAAGCTTATAATTGCTTCTTTTGTTGCAGGTTTTTCTCGAATTTCAGGTTCCAAAAGCATCTTGTATTTTTCTTCTTTAATTAGTTTGCAATAAAGGAATATACAGTCTTTTCGTATTTTAAATGGTATTCTTCGTCGAAGCGACAAAGTGAGTATCAGGAATTTAAAAAATTAACTTGCTTTTAAGCATCGTACAACAACTTTTGAACACACAAACACATCAAGAGCAGGCTGTTGACTGGAGCTGCAGAAAAAATCAGAGTGTTATGCTAGGAACACAACTGGGACGAACGACGAATTTCGCCCAACACGACGAATTTTTCAGTAAAAATTCGCTGAGTAAATTCGTCGTATGAAGCACAATAACGACGAATAACAAGCAGCTTTTATAATTGAGAAAGTTGATTGCTGTTTGTGCAAAGAGAGAGAAATAGTGTGACCATATTAAAAAAAAATAATGCTTAAAAATTAAAACATAATCAAAACACAACTCAAAACTATTTTTGTAGCAAAATACTTTGTATATATATTTTAAATGTTATACAATAAAAAGAAAAACAATTATCAACGTAAAAAGTATCTTTATTTACTAAAATACTTCTGAACTAAGACTAAACATGGTAACCTGGTACGGATTTGTTCGTCGTTCGCCGGCGTATGAAATATAAATAAATCTATTGCAAAGACGCGGACGCTATTAATGTGTGTATTTTCATATACACCAATATGTTTTATTTTTGGCGACGAATATTCGCGGCCAAAAATTCGTCGTTCGTCCCAGTTGTGTTCCTAGCATTACGCGTAAGGAGACAAAAGAAAACCCAAATTTTAAAAAGGTGTTCGTCGATGCGACGAATGTGTACCGATCTAGGGCTAGAAAAATTTTCATAGAAAATTCGTTTCACAAACCTGCTATAAGCTTAAAATATTTTTTATGAATATGGGGGTTATACTGCTTCGGCATTGACAAGAATATCGGCCTATTAGAGCCTGAACTTTCAACTTTTAAAATTCAGATTTCAAGCTGACTTAAGTAGAATACGCCTTGATACAAACACTTTTTTACCCACACCACAATAGTGGAAAGGGTATTATGTAGGGTATTCATTCGGTTAACCGATTAATTACTACCCGATTAACTGATCGCTTAATTTAAAATTGACTATTTTCGATTAACGATTAAACCGGTTCTTTTCAGTCGATTAACCGATTAATCGATTAAACAAAATTTTGAATTATTTCTAGTTTAAAATAATTGTTTCGTCTCATATACAAATGGTATGTGTTTAGAAAATATTTTTTCATACAAACAAAGAAGGTGTTCCGTGATATTTATGTTTAATAAGTGTTTGATGTCAACAGCTTTTTTTCACGTACTTTTTATATATATGTATGTATGTATGTATGTGTTTAGTTATTTGTGTCTTCTGATATTTTCTTATGTCAATATTTTACAAGAATGAACCGTAACAATTAGAAGAGCTAAAAAGTTAAAAAAATTAAAACAGGACTCTAATGGCTTAATAAAATATTTTATATGTTTAGATATTCTGTATTACGGGTTGCTTTAAATTTCTCCAACATCTACGATAAATGAAAGAATTTTTTCCAAGTCAAGTTTTATCAAAACTAAAGAAATGAATCGCTTAAATCCTTAACATTTAAACCAAATTATTTATTTTTTTGTTTGCTCGTTTTAGTTCAAGAAGTGTTATGTTTGTTATGTTATTGCTTTTTTTTACTAAAAAATAATTTGTGCAATTTTATTATTGCAATTACTAAATTTATAAAATAAAAACTTTATTAATCGGTTAACCGATCAATAATAATAATAATAGAAATCACTGTTCGAAAATAAACAGAACATTATTTAGCGCACGTCTCACACACCCAGAAACAATATAAATTTTTTTAGTATTTGTGTATACAAACACAACCCTTAATATCGTTCGTAACTATTTTCAAGAAATTATATAGTGTTCGTTATAAAACAGAACAATTGTAGTGGTTCTGTAAACATACATTATATTTTAATGTTCTGTAGTCTCCTTTTTACATTAATAAAGGAACTAGCAAACAAAAAATTTTCGCAACGACCACAGCACAAATATCTTGTGTGTGTATTGTGTACATGTTTTGTTCGTGTAGAATATTTTATTTACTGCCTTTATGTATATTTTTTTTCGTATATGTATTTTGTTTTTGTAAAAAAGTTTTGGTTTTATTGACCAGCCAAAACGGCGCTAACCAAAACACAAACGAACGAACATTAATGTGCTGAGCCAAACACAACGATCATTGTTATTTAAAAAAACAGAACGCAAAAAAATATTCTCATCTTTTTCTTGAGCTGGATAATTACAGTATTTTTTATTTAAGTTCGAAGATCACAAACAAAGAAACGATTTTTTTAATGATTTACTACATAAACACTATAAGCGTTTGTGTTTTCCACATACCTATCAACCCGAACACTAAAGAATAGTATATAATATTTGTTTTCGAACACTGATAGAAATAGTATTGAAAAAACATTGCAAACTTTGTATATAAACTTTTTTATATTAAAGAACCTTGCAGAGAACTAGGTAAAGTTGTTAATCAGAGTGAAATATACTTAATGATATTTCAAGTTAACATTAGATCGGTGAGTAATCGTCTTTCGTGATGTTTCTTATCCGTATTAAGGAAGAATAAAGGGCCGCCAATAACTCGAATCTTTCCCGAGGCTTTAAAAGGATATGCTGTTTAGTAGACGGCCGCTGGCACGAGCCCACCTCACCGAGAGTACTGATATTGTCTTATGAAGCATCAACATTTTACATTTCTTAAGGCCAAAAAAAGCAACCTTTCTAAGACCACGGCTGACCAGAGGCTTATGTAGTACCACGAAAACTTGTAGCTGTCAGACTCCAGACATTTAAAAAAATGTCAGGCTAAAGCCCTATTTAGATGCCAGTAACAGTAACGTGGCAAATCAACTGCTTCATTTTGTTGTGTGTAAAGCAATTAGAACGATTATAGTTAGCAGTAAGACCGTAACGTCTAAATCTGTAGAAAAAAGATTTTTTTCCTTTTTTACTGTACATTACTCCCAACAAAAAATGGAGCTTCAAACGAAGCAGGTTGGTAAGGGAGAAACTTAAAAGCTTGCTTACCATATCGCTTACGAAAGACATGAATTTTATATGGCGAGTTCCCCCTTTGACGCAATACATTTTTGAAAAAGAAAGCGCTTCATTCAGCGCATATAAAAATTGGCAAATGTTATGATCAGCTTTACACACTGAACTTTTTGTTACAGTATTCTTTCATATGCTCCCTTACAAACCTGCTTCGTAGTAAGGAAATGTCGTGGCTCTTCAAATTTTATATATTTTTAGTTTTAAATTTATTTAGAATTCGCATACTTACCTTACTGCATCTCCGTATGTCTTATTGCGTAGCGCATAAATGTGTGCTTACTTTTTAAAATGTACTATTAGTGCTTCACAAAATAAGAAAATTTTTTATTGGGCTGTTACTGTCAGCTAACTGTGGGTTTTGCCCGATAACTTGGATGTAATGCGGTTCTCTTTTATAATGCTGTTGCTTTTCGAAAGCTTTGTAGTAGAGGTTAGATACAAGTAACTCCAATACCTTAGCAGGGGGTGTGTACATGGTACAAGCAGCAACGTATTAAAATTGCCACCGTAATCACGGTTTCTTTAGATTGGGTCGTTAAAAAAACCGAACATGACTGGAGTTTACGTCAGTTTTAAACACGGGAGCTAGTAGCTTCTGCGTTAAGAACACCTTTAAGCTGTATCTCATTTGCTCGCAAATACTACGAGGACTGGTCAATAAGTTATTTATTTATTTTATGTTCGACAGCCACTGGTAGTAGACTACCGCGTAATTTGATAAGAAAATGGAAAAAAATAATTTTTAAACCAAGGCTCAGCTAGATAAATACTATGGGACCTTTGTACCATAAATTTCTATTTTAAAAAACGTGGCTTAATGAATTTGGTTGTGACCAGTTGAGCAGTTATGACCAGAAAGTTCAGATTATGGAATTCATCTACGGTCAAAAAACTGGACCAGCTGGCAAACTGAAATATAATTGCCTTTAATTCCAATATTTATATTGTGTATAATACATCTTACATAAAGCGGTTTTTTGATATGTCTAGCAGAATAATTAGTTTTATTTTCTGATATTAAGGCTATGTTAAATCTCACTAACTATTGACAAAAGTAGTGGTTATGCGTATTTCGTCAAATATTTAATAACAAGCTTTAGTGGATTACATTTTTAATGATTATAGATACGTTTGATTACATACATATGTTTAATAGTGGTGTTGAATATTCAATATTTGAATCACAGAAAAAATTATTAAATTTCTCCAATCACCAAAATTGTTCTAAATTCATAATATCAAGCAAACAAGTTGTTGATTTTGCACCTATTACCAAAATGATTATATTGATTACAAAAATTTTAAAATTTTGAAAAAATATTTTCAATAAATGATATTTTTAATTTTAATTAAAAAAGTGATAAAAAAACTTTGCCATTTCAGACAATGTGTTAATTTATTTAAATATATATTGACAATTCCCAACAACAATTCTACATGTTTAAATTATTTTATTTTAAGCGAAAAAAGTCAATTAATGTGATTTTTTGTTATTTAATTAAAATTTTAATTGAAAATTTATTTCAAAACAACTGAAATGTTAATTAAAACAAAATTAAATTTTTAATTTTGTTTTAACAAAATTAAATTTTTAATTTTGTTTTAACTAAAAAAATAATTGATTCAATTATCATATTAATTAAATTTAAATACTTTTTAAACCATTTTTTTAATTGATAAAACACTTTTTTCTGTGATGAGATCACAAGCGCTCAATTGTTCTGCAATTGCCTTTAGGGGCCCACCTATAGTTCCGCCAATTGGGAGTGGGTATTCTTATTGTGATAAATTTTTTTGTGGAATTGTTTTCAAAGCTTAAACGCAAGTAGCTATAAAAAAAGTTATGGAGCAAATCAAATAGTGTAGTGCCGGTTTCACTTGTAACGCCTAAATGATGCACTTAAGCGGATAAGTCCGCTTCGACTTCTCACAATCAATTTCTGAATCAATTCAATAACATGAAGCAATTATTAACACATTTTCAAATGAGTATTACTTTTCACCCTTCAACATTATTTCCCAGCCAGCAAAATACTCCGAAGTTGTCTGAAACAGACATTTCTTTGCAAATGCCTGACTTCATTCTTAGAGACTTCGTTCAAATTCTGTCAGACATTGATTATACGTACTGTCTGGCCGCTTTCTGGTCGATTTCGCATGGATAAATCGGAGGGAAGTTATGTACCAATATGTCTAATGGATTTCTGATTGAATTCATACAGATGTGTCTAAGTTGTGTGTGTTTCTTTTTTTATGTAATTACAATTCTCCTTAAGTTTAAAATATTTTTATTTTATATATTTTATTGTTTAAAAAACTTTTTTCTGTAAAATTTTTTATTATAAATTTTTATTTTCTAATAAAATCAAAGACTTCTTACATAAATCTGTACGTTTATTAGATTAGAATTTTATTCCATATTCTTTCAGGTATCTGTCAGACAATAATAAGAATGTCAGCTAACACGTCAGAATTTTCCATGCCTTTTTCACTAGACATCTGTTAGATTTTTAACAGAATTGCCGACAAAAAATTTCTGAATTTCCCACGACATGTCTGCCAGAATTCATGTCAGCCACTTCATACATTTTGGGTCAAAAATCTGACAGAATTCGATACGATTCCGACTTTTTTGTCGACGTTTCTCTAAGATCTCTTGAAGACGTCGGACATCTTTTCTGGCTGGGTTCTTATCAAAATTCACAACTATTCAAAATATACAAATATACATATGAATATATGTTTATTATACTGGCAGATTAAATCACAATCTAAGAAACAATATAATAGCGGGTTTCAACCTTTGTATTAAGTGTACCACTCTTTTATATTTAATACGATTTTATACTTCAAAGCGTGAGTGTCTTTTATGCATGTATTGTAAATTAATGAATTTGCTGGGTGAGAGAAAGAGACAATTAGAGTTACGTCAACTGTTTTATTCTGGTAAATTAACACACCTGCAAGGCGAATTCAACTACAGGTAGTGTCGATACTACAACAATCCAAAAACAACAGAAACAACACAGGGTTTTTTGCATTGCATTGTTAGTGTTTACTGTCCAAAATGTCAACCATTCCTAACAAAACACTAACAAATCAAAACAAAGTAGCTGGAACTGTCAAAATCAGATGGCGTTTCGACACCACCTGTAGTTGAATTCACCTTGCACCCGTGTTCACTATAGCTCTTTGTTGGATTTTTCAACCACAGCGTAGTAAATTTTAGTCAAATATATTTTGTTGTTGCAGTGTTGTATTATTAACAAGGTCTACAAGGAACTTTACTATCAATGGTGAAAACCACTAATATTTCTATTACCAAGCAAAAACAAAATCTAAGACCTAAATAAGAGTTAAATTTATTTACATTGTCAAACGAACGATTTTACCAATTTATCCTTCATAAGCAAACGACAAGATAAACAAAAAACTTTAACAACTCAACGCATTTTGTGGACATTTTCAAGCAGGCAGCAGTCTGCTAATATTGTACATATTATATAAAATAAAAAATTCGCATAACCCAGGGAAAATAAATTGGCTAAGAAAGCAAATATTAAGACGTTTTTCCACAAGACTTACATTTTTATAGTGGCAGATAAGTCGTTTATGCACAATGTACTTGACTTAAACTCATAGAATCCAACCAGAACATGACATAAACAAATGTTAATCCATTAAGGCCTTGTCAATAGAAAGATATGTCAAAAACAAATTGATCAAGAGTACAAAAGACACTGAACTGAAAAGCATGTTGTGGCTACTGTCCACAGTGTAAACATTTTTTTATTACAATTTTTTTTTTTTTTTTTGAAAATCTTGTTATTTAGCTAAAAAAAAAGCTTAACAACTCCTAGGAAAATCAGTAAGAATTTTATATTTAGCCTGGACGAATATTTGATACCCAACACTAAGAATAAAATTATTTTGTGAATGCATTTTATATCGGATTTGCAAAAAATTATGACCAATCTCCATAAAATCCCGCACTTCACACACTATACAAATCTCACCCTTAGTTGTTAGACAGCAGTGGACTTTATATAAGACCTATGGTAAAAAATCAACGGATCATCTCGAAGATTAATTTTTCATATAAATCTAAATTTTAGCAAATTTCTCTACAAATATCTGTATCGGTTTTAGGCATATTAAAGTGGTTTTTGGCAATAGACTTAATATGGGACCTATTATTTAAACTGATTATGGACCAATTACGAGGGCAGATCAGTAAGTCCGTGACTTTTTGAATGAAACACAGATTTTTTTTAAAAAAAAAATTTTTTTTATCAACTTAATCTCCTTTTAACTCAATACACTTAGTCCAACGTTTCTCCAATTTGTGTATCCCTTCCAAAAAATAGGCTTTTTCGAGGTCCATAAAATAGGAATTTGTTTGACCAATAATTTCATCGTTTGAGCTAAATCTCTTTCCACCGAGCCATTTCTTTAGGTTTGAAAATAGTCATTGGGGGCCAAATCCGGAGAATATGGCGGATGAGGTATCAATTCTTATCCCAATTCATGTAATTTTGCCATTGAGACAGCACACGTGTTCACCCGTGCATTATCTTGATGAAAAATAACTTTTTTCTTGGCCATATTGGGTCGTTTTTTGAATCCCCCAAACCCCCCAAATGCCAAACAAAACAAGCCATAAATGATTAAAATCTGTTTGCAACTTTTGATTTTATTCACAAAAGTCGACAAATTTTAATTAATTTTAGGGGGTCTCCCATACAAATATTGCGTTTTATGAAATTCTTAAATTAATTAAAATTTGTCGACTTTTGTGAATAAAATCAAAAGTTGCAAACAGATTTTAATCATTTATGGCTTGTTTTGTTTGGAATTTCGTTTTTTATACTTTCTTAAAGGAAATTTTATTGCGTAATTTCGGTTTTTTAAGTTTTTTCAATAAGCCAAAGCGTTTTTGAGTTACACGAACATATGTTGTGCAACCTCCTCCAATTTTTAAATAACGGTATATCTCGAAAACCAGAGCCAATCTTAAAAAACCGCGGGCACCGCTGGATTCAGCGTACCCGAATTATGTTAAAACGCCATGTGCCCGGCTTGTCTGTTTTTTCAACTAGCATAGTGTAATTATTGATGTATGATGAGTATAAATGTTCAGCTATTGACCATTTTGGGGACTGAATATTATGGAAATGACTTGTGAGTTTAAACAAAATCTACTTTAGTCAGTCATTTCCTGTAATTCCGTTAAAGTCTATCACTAAAAAACGCAATACCGCAGTAACCTTAATAGCGCAGGATATTTTGTATGGAGGCAAGTGAATTTCAAATTTCCAACAACTTTGAGAAACCCTTTATCCATTCGATATTTTCTTTAAATCTTAATAAATCTTTCCGACCAATATCACAGTATGCCCCAGCAGCTCTAATAGATTGCTGAAATGAAGACAAGCTCTAAACGAAGAGTACAAAAAGATTACCACAAATGCAAGCAATTCTCCCAATTTAGACCTGTCGATCCATTGCGAATTGAGATGAAAATCTAAGACCCATCTCTAGTGCTAAATAACTATAAAACGAATTGTAATTTCCAGATTGCTACATGAGCACCTGCACTATGGCCTAATCGCATAGTGGATCTTAACAACAATGGTGACTTTATAAGAATTTACCAAGCGCCCCCGCATAAGCGAGAATCATGTTTCTTACACAGGTTGTAATTTGAGAGTACAATCTCCAAATCACACTCTCCCCCTTGTTTAGGAGTTGGAAGTCTCCACTGCCAATCTGATTCCAGGCAGTTTTCGTACTGATAACAACAGAACCTACGAATAATGACACCCCATTTTTACCAGCGATGTAGGTTTAACCACAGCCACCTTGTGCTCTCCGAAAGTATTCCTTCAAAGAAGGACAAGACTATCTTCTGAGTCCTCGGCAATCAGTATGCATTTCTTGAAGAGCATACTAACGGAGACCTCACCAATTGTCAGACCGGTTTTCTAGACCGGGGGCTACTGATATCCGGGGCACCATCAGTTCAGTACTGAGGTACAATTTTGGCTTCTTGAGATCGTTAGACCCCAAAGGGCCCTGTCATTTCGAATGTTGGCATGCATACACCTAATCAGCAAAGATTTTCAAGGTCCGAGGAGAGAATATCGACACAACAGTACACTGCCATACTCCTCTAGCCCGCTACCATATCTCTGTTCTGAAGAACTGCGTAGAAGTACGACTATAAAGCAGAAAAGATAGATCTTCCGATACCTCCCGAAGGCTGTTACCAGTTATTATTCATTGATTGGTTTGAAATTTGAATCCTTGCATATCCCATGATTACCCTCAACTTGCACCAGAGGATGTAACACCAAAAGGTCAAATGTTCTTTGGATGCTCACCATAACCCCCAGGGGGCTTGCGGGACACAGAGGAATAGTAGCCCTTGCCGTGGTGTAACTTCAACCGCCTTCGTACTTCTATAAGCAGAACGTTGAAGACCCTAGACGTGTGAAGAATAGCTAATAAGAATCAATCGACGATATCATTTACAACTGCCCTGCATTATGTTTTCCAGGAAATATCGAGGAAATATAAATCCTGACGCAATGTCCTGGCTAAAAAAAAAAAAATTTAAAAAAATCTAACCAAAAAAAAATTATGTATGTGTGCAAAAAAACTTTTGCAAAATGTTTCGTACTACAAAATGTAAAAAAATTTCAGCTGATTCGAACATCGGGTTTCTCTATTTCCGAATTAAGACATTACCAGGAATTGACACCCATTTATATAAAAATCGATATTCTATTCGTACTTGGATTCTGCAAAAAATTTGAGAGATTCTTTTATTTTGAATTTTTCATATCGTCTTTACAATAATCGGAAAACAAAAAAAATCGTCTTAAGATAATAAAATTGTAGACCAGTACCCATGTTCTGTAACTTTCGTGAAAACTTCTCGCATCGAAAACATGTGAAACAAAATATTTCATCGTTTCTCGAAAAGTGAGAAAAAAGTGTGTCTGTAACTCATGTCGAAAACTAACAAAAGAGATTACGTCGTTACGTTATAAATGTCATAAAATTCCACTCGAAGCCGATATTTAATTGCAGATGTTGAGAACGCTAGTCAAACATATCATTGACGGCGACCAAAATTTACTAAAATTGAAAAATTTTCAACGACGGCGGCGAAAAAACAACCGTCGGCTATACCAAAAAATGTAAAGTGCGACGTTAATGTTTGTTGATTACAAAATTGTTTTGAAAACATTCCTATATTTTTCAAAAATTTTAAAAGCAAAATAACTAAACAATGACAAAATTTGCATTTTGGATATTTAGAATATTTTTTAGTGTTTAAACTTATTCTCACACCGTTTTTATGCTTGAGTTTATTTGACAGTTCTAAGCGAGAACTTTCTCACAAAAATTTTACAGACACACTTTTTCAGTAAATTGGCGAGTAATTTCCTTACCAAAAATGTTACAGACGCAGTTAAATGAGAAAATCAGCTGTTTGTTTCAATTTATGGCTTTTTTGTTTCAATTCTCATAATTCAATCGAAAAGTTTCTCGACGCGGGAGTTACAGAACATGGGCACAGTTAAGCCTTGTTCGTTTCATTTGGGCCATACTGTATAGAGACTATTATAAATGCTTCTATTCAATATAAAGTAATTTTTTAAGTCGCAATTTCCAACAGGGGTTTTGCTGAACTATCTAACTGCCTCGAGTATATTAAACCATATGGAGACACATACAAACACATATAACACAACCAATAACATGTTAATTAAGTTAAAGCTTAAACTGGCTCTAAGAGCTGCAAAAGATCTCTTAATCAACAATCATTAATCGTCATAGAAATACATACATGCAAGTAATTGGGCCTTGATTTAAACCAATTCATTTAAAAACTCAGCCGGAAGCTTAAGTTAAGCTAAAATATAAAACTAGAGAAAACCCTTTAGGCAACTTTAATGAAAAAAAAAAAACTAAAAATATTTTCTGTACGAGTTTATATGGCTCGTGCTTAATTTAACAGCTAAATAAAATGCGTTGGTAAAAAATGTCACAACTGCATTTAATTGAGCAAATATTTAAAAAATGCCTTACCAAACAAAGTGGTTAATATTTTAATCCTCGATCACTCTCCTTCTTTATGCTATATTATTTTTTTCTTCTTCTTTGCTTCCTAATTCTTGAAGATAAAGTCTGGGGTAACATGCTGCTTTAACTAGTTCTAGTATAAAAAAAAACTACTCATACTCATGATTGTATTCATGCATAATCCGCAACTGATTCATGCACCATTAAACAAATCACTTGTGCTTAATCAAAACATTTAATAGAGAAATGTGTGTGTAGACTCTGTAGGAAACAACAACATTCATGCTGTTAACTAGAATCACAATATGGCCTAAAAGACTTTAACATGAACCCACTCATGGCACGGTACTACTACACGCAATCAGTCATTTAAACCACGCACCACTAAGCTCAATGCAAGACAATTCATTTGTACTATTGGATTTTTCTCTCTACTCATACTCATACTTTTTTTCCTTCTTGATGCTGGAGTGCTTGTTTTGGCCTGAATAGAGCCGGAAAATAAATCTGGCAATAAACACAACAACATTAAAACGCATTCAGCGAGTTATGTCACCAGTTCATAGAATTATGTACTTAGAAGTATTTTACATAGGCCATAATTAAGGTGTACTAGCTTGAACAAGGAATGTTGAATAAAAGGGGCCCTGAATCTAAATTTTCTCCTTTTGATTTTTTAAAATGTATTTATGTTAAAGAAGCTTCAAAATCTGTTAGTCCTGTTATGATACTTACACTATCAAACAAACCTTACGTATTTTGACGAAAATCCTTCCCTGATCTAATTATTGTTTGAAAATTAAAAAAAAAAACAATAACAACTTATCATGCAGGACTATGTTTTCCTCAAAATACGTAAGACTTGTGTGATAGTGTAAAATACGTTTTAGAAAGAAAAGAGAAATATCTAATCAATATCACTTTAAGCACCTAGGCAAATCCAATTCGCGATTTAACATATTCACAAAATTGTGCAGCGTAGCATTTAGCTTCTAAGATAGTAATGCGGGGAGGTAAAAAGGTGACTCTTCGTTTCTCCCGTATCTACATTAGGTGAAGGGGTATAGATGTTTTTTTTCGAGAGCGGGGAGATTTCGCGTGGTGACCAGTCAGGTAAGCCGCCAACAGTCGAAGATTCCGTCCGCTGAAACCCTTCGTCATCATTCTATTCCCGGAAGAGATCAATTCTCTCGTCTGACGCATTCCCGGAAGCGATACCCAGTATCCGCTATGCTCCGTTAGAGCCCAGTCTCCCATAAACGACTAGGTTTTGGCTCAACTCAGCCCACAAAGGGCTCGGGCCCCACCATCCGGACGTTGGAACAGGCCAGCTCTTCAGCCCCAACGTTACCCAGTGGTATAGATAATAATCAATTGAAGATTTTGTGTGTTTCGTATTATTTGACAACTTATTGCAGAAAACTTTCGCAGTAATATTTCGATTTTCTTCAAAATCTGAACATCCAAACATGCATTAATATGCCAAAAATTCCATTTTTTAAAGCTTTTTCGAAATATGAAAATCTTTTACTGTATACAAATGGGTTAAAAACTAGCTCTTTAAAGGTGCCCGTAGACGACACGTTTTTTACATCTGACTTGTCAAGTTTTCAAGTCGCATGTAATTGTGAATGTCTGTCAAAATTGCTGTTTACATAAGGTTTATAATACGTACATGTAATTTGCTTCTGACATTGTCTCGGGTTTTTCGCATATTTATTGCAGAAACCAAAATAGTTCTCGGTTTCAAAATATCGTGCTGCCACCACAAAAATTTTTATTTGCGCCGGTAAATAGTTCATCCATCTTAACATTTTTTTTTCTTTAAATTCGAAGAAACCAATTTAGGATATTATGAGAAAACGTTTTTTTTTTTTTTTTTTTTTGCTATATATGAACATAATTAATATTCAATGGTGAAATTATCATACATACATCGGTATTGTAAAATATAAACTTCAGTCGGCTAATGATTCCGTCAATAGTGCACCGCCGCTGGCGGTTTTTTTTCCCGGCATAGATTTCTGGCACAGCTGATGTCAGATGGTTTGTCAGAAGAAAATAAAGCATGCTCTAATTGAAATTTTGTCAGATGACTTTGCGTCTGACTTTTAAAGATGCAATGTTTTAAAGGTAACACACGACATGAATGTATTTTACAGTGGGAAATTTGTCAATTCAGACGTAAAAAACATGTCGTCTACGGGTACCTTAAGTAATGTGGCCCTTTAAGTATCTAGGGGCATGGATTACAGATGAATGGACAGCGGATAAGCAGATTATTTGCAGAGTACAAATCGCCAGTACTGTTTTTTTAAAATAGAAAAAACTTCTATGTTATCGTGGGATAAATATTAATCTTAATTTTCCTTTGCCAAAATGTACTCAATTGAACCGTGGGCTCTAAAAGACACACCCATTAATAAGCTTAAGAGTTTTGAAATGTAGATTTATCGAAGGCTTTTGTGAATTTCATGGGCGGATTCTATTTCTTACACTGACGTCTTACAGCGATTGAAGACTTAGCACCAACTTATGCAGGAAATTCGAATCGGTAAAACCACATATTTTGGTCAAAATATAAACTTTTTATTCTTATCTTGCAAGGAATAATTGAAGGCCTTCGTATATATGCAACTAGAAAGATAAACAATTTTCAAATTATGTATAAATTCTTTGGATTTTTTTTAATCTCGGTCTGAAAATCTTAAAAATAATCAGTTTTTTTTATTCTTAAAAAAATTGTATGCCATAATTATAAAAAGGGTCAGAAAGTATCATGAAGTAAATTCATATGGCAAAAAAGGAAACAATTAAAAAAGAGAGAAATGAAAAGTGGCAAATATTAAGAAGCATCTTATGAAATATAGATCACGTTATACAATCCAAAGCATACAAAAATTGGGTCTTTACACGATAAAAATGCTTGTCATGCAGCCGAATTCACTCATGTAAATACATATGCTGGACGTTATATCCGCCGTCATATCTAAATATTTTAATTTTCCATCCACCATCGTCGGACTCACACATACAAACACATTTTCACTAATACAACCATAGCGCTTGATGAGAAATGCTGGACCGTGTGCAGACCCCTAAATAGCCAGATTTTATCCAAGGCGCCTCTTGCGCTCTACCGCAAATACAGCTCTGGAATTTTTTTAATTTTTTTTTTTTTTTCTTTTTATTTTCCATTATAAAGTTCTTATATTTGCTGCAAGGTGCAAATTGGTATTAAATGAAAAATAAAATCATTCTAAACTCTCTACCATTATTGTAATGTTTCCTAAAACTGTGGCACGATTTATTTTAACTACAACTCATTAATCGCAATCGGCACAGCAACATACGCCACAATACCAAACAATTTTGTTTCGCAGAAATAAAAACTATTTTTTTTCTAAATACATGTGCCTTTAAAGAACAACAGCATTCGCATCTTTTATAGGGATAAATGGAATGGCAAAAAGTGCGAATCTCTTGCTGGTGAAGTCAAGTGGCAAAATCACTCACTGCGCGGTTTTAATAAAGCTGAGGCAATAAAAGATTGTGGCTTGTAATGGCTTAATTTTACATACGCAGCTTAAGATTTATATGCTCGATTCGGCTTAGCTTCCCTTTTCTTTGCTTTTTTTTTTTTTTTTTTGTACAGCGAGCAGTTGCTTTGGTTTGAGGTATTGACAAAATCGATTTTTGTTTATGCATCGTTATCACAATTGTTGGTTGCAAAATGCTGTTTGTTAAATGGGATTTCCTTTCATTTCTTATAAAATTTTATAATTCATGGCTTTAAGTGGTTACGCCTTTTGTCATTTGTTTTCTTTTAAATAAATTTATATGTAATTTACTTTTCTAGGATGTTTTAAGATTTTCTTTATACCAAGAGATTGTTTACAATTTAATTATAAGTAATTCAAATAATTGGAATTCATTTAAGGAAAAGAAAGGCAGAATTATTATAAATTGTGCTTACTCATTTAGGTTAAGATAGCTGGGAGATGGACATCGGAATAGCTTGCTTAAACTTTCACTAATTAATTGTATCTGTATCTATAGGAAACTCTTAAAAATATACCTTTTAGTATATTCATACTTAAAAGAACGAGTTAATGAAATGGGATATGTATTTTGAATATATTTCAAAAAATTATTAATTATTAGAAACATTTTTAGCTCAAAATGCAAGTCCCAACAGTTAATGTTTATTCATATTATGGCAAAAAATAAACTTGAAACCAAAGATATGGTAACGTTGCACAGTGGGAAATATTAGAGAAACAGGGTAAAATATCTGCAGTTACCGAACGGTTTAAAAATTGTATTCCTGTAGTGCGATTCTCTATTCAATTTTTACGTCAGTTTAGTTGTTAAAAATATTTAACAGCAAAATTAACGTTTATTTTACTCAGTAACATTTACCATTACTATCTATCATAACGTCAACTATTTAAGGCCCCTACAAGAAGACTACCGGACATTTAACTAGTTAGATAAACGGTAGCTGGGAAGTTAAAGTTGGTACAATTGTACTTTTTTGGTACATTTTGACTTTCTAAAGTACCGTGGTACTAACGTGGCTCATTTGGTACAATTTAAAAATTTGTCATAGTTCCCCCTTTTTGAATTTTTAGTATAGAAAACAAATTATTTAGTCTTTTTCATTGCATTTATGTTGTACAACAAATCTTTAATGGAATGGTCACTTAAATATGCGACTAGAGTTGTGGTGTAAAGAGCGTTTAGTCCCCTTTTACAATGTGACAAGTGAAAGGCAGACAGACGAACTTTTTTGGTAAGGGGGCGACGCTGTATGCGTGACACACTTTACTTCTTTCCTCTCTCGCGTACAAACTTCGTCTGTCTGCCTTTCACTTGCCACATTGTAAAAGGGGAATTATGGTACCCACAGACGAGGCAACATTAGTCAGAACCTGTGTTACTACTTTTGTTTCTTTTGACCACAGATGATGACACTAAAAACAAGACATCAGTCAGTATTGTTTTTTTTTTTTTTTTTTTTTTTTTTTTTTTTTTTTAATATAACTTAACAAATAAAAGCAAAGAAATTCTTCAAATCCTGCTTTTTTAATTTTTAAAACTTTCCCATTTAAGGTCCCATAATTCTGTAAAAATTTTAAATCCATTTCTAAAATTTCTCCATTTTTCATTGTTTTCAATGTTCGTCATTTTTCATTTTTGTATTTTTGTGTACAATTGAATTTTTATGTATATTTTTGTTGTTTCAATAAATTTAAAAAAAATGGTACCGTAAAGGTCCAAAAAGTACATTTTTTTTGGAAGTTGGTACAATATGTAAAACCCCATTTAACATTCCTGAACAGTAGTGCTCACCGATATATTGGTTTTAGTTTCTATTAGTTTATTAACTCTAACTCATTATGTCTCTCTCTCTAACTTATTAATTCAAAGTAAAATTGTTGAAAGTGTTTTTTTTAGTTTTGGCTATTCATTTCTTGTAGCGGTAACTTTTTTTTTATTTGATTTTTTTTTTCAAAAAGCAATAGCTACAAAGTTTTTCATTAAATCTAAGAAAAAAAACAAGAAAACATTTTGGCAAATAAAAACCATTCATAAATAAATATATGTATTTTAAGCTTATTACTCGCATTAACATTTTAAAAATTCACATTACTTACTTACATTTTGCAAAAATCATAATAAAAAAAATGTTTATTTGTTTTGTTTTGTTTCATTTCGTAATTTTGACAAATTGCTTAAAGATGCCACTTGATTGAAATTTTTAGCTAAGTATGTTTTTAAAGGGCCCTGGAGACTATCAAACAAACCCATCAATCAGTGCATATGTGTTAGTGTCGTTTATTTCATGCTTTTTTCGGAGACTTACAAATAAACACGTCAATCAACACTTGTATTTTTTTTTCTCAGTAGTTTTTATTTACAATCTATTTTACAATATTTAGTAAATTTGATCAATTTAGGGAAAACATTACATTGTTATTAAACATTACCATAGCGGAATTCACCCTTGATAGTAAAGTCCCTTGTAGACCTTGTTAATCTTATAATTTTAGTAAAAATACTAACATTTACAACACTGCAACAACAAAATGTATTAGACTAAAAAATACTACGCTGTGGTTGAAAAATCCCACAAAAAGTAGTAGTAAACAAAGTGTGTGAATTTACCAGAATAAAACAGTTGAAGAAACTTTATCTGTCTCTTTCTCTGACTCAGCAAATTCATTACTTTACAGTGCATAGGAAAAGGACACTCACGCTTTGAAGTATAAAATCGTATTAAATATAACAGAGTTGTATACTTAATACAAAGGGTGAATACCGCTAATGTGTTATTAAACTTCAGTTAGCTTAATAAACTATTTACATACATACTATTTTAAAATAATAAGTTTTTTAATATTATACATTTTATATACAACATTTTTATTTTCTATATTGGAGATCTAATACGTGTAACTTATTCAGTCTTCTAACTTCATCTGTTTCATCTAACAAGGAAATTGCTAATATGTAACAATGATTACCAAGTCTATTAATGTATCGAGTGCTAAATTTATTTATTTCATTCAAAACAAAAGATATCTGAAGATCTCTATGAATTTGTTTGTTGGCCATAAACCATGGAGCATCTACTATTCGTCTTAAAGTTTTTGATTGATATCTTTGCAATATCTCCACGTTTGCGCGACTGGCCGTTCCCCACAACTCAATACCATAGGTCCACACCGGTTTCAAAATAAATTTGTATAACTTAATTTTGTTTTCAAGGCTAAGTTGAGACTTTGGTCCTAGTAACCAGAACATTTTTTTAGTCTTGATATTTAGATGTTCCTTTTTAGCTTTGATATGGTCTTTCCATGTACAAAGTCGTTTGTCAAGATACATTCCTAGATATTTGACACAATTTGTGGTAATTATTAAATTATAAAAAAAAAAAAAATATTTTTAGCAATGAATATTATTAAACTATATTGTTTTGAAACTCATAGTTTATATCATTTTAAAGAATTATAATTTTTGTATACTGTACCTGCAGACAAGCCAACATGGCTTCGTCAATATAGATCAATATAGAATTGAATGTAACTAAATGAAATAAAAGGTACTTGTTAGCCATTTAAGTACAATGGGGGACACACATCTCTTCGCAGAGTAAATGTGACATGATTTGACTTTCCTGTATTAGTTTCAATTTTCCATTTCTGGAACCATTGTTGTAAAACATTTAATTCCCTTTGAACTGTAGATGACGCTTCAGCTGGTGATTTGTTTGCTGATATTATAGCAATATCATCATCTGCGTACGTTGCTAGAGTAACATTATCAGTTGTTGGCATAGCTGAAGTATAAATAGTATATAATATGGGCCCTAAAACACTGTCTTGTGGTATGCATGAGTATATTTGATGTGTGTTTGACTTTTCATCGTCAACCTTTACATAAAAAGTTCGCTCATTTAAATAGGATTTTAATATGGAATAAAATGGAGCTGGTAAAATATGTTTAAGTTTATATAAAAGGCCTTCGTGCCATACTCTATCAAATGCTTGCTTTATATCTAAAAATTCCGCTGAATAATAAATTTTTCTTTCAAATGACTCCGATGTAACTTTGATAGTTCGATGACATTGCCCCGGTGGTCCATGTTTTTGACGAAAGCCAAATTGATGATCAGGTATAATTTTTCGTGTTTCTAAAACCGGTAGTAATCTAGATGCAAATAATTTTTCAAATATCTTTGAACAAGTTGTTAGCAAACTTATGGGTCTATACGAGGCAATTGATTTTTCAGGTTTGTTAGGTTTCTGTATCATTATTATTTCAGCACATTTCCATTTAGATGGAAAGTACGATAACCTTAAAATCGAATTATATAAGAGTGATAAAAATACAATGCTCTTCTTGGATACCGATTTAGCCACTGATGAATAAATTTTATCAGGTCCTGGGGACTTTTTGTTATTAAACTTGAAAATTACACTTCATACTTCTCTCGGGGAAAACGTTTTTATTGGAAGATCCCTTTGGTATGGCGATTCTAAAAAATTAAATATTTGACATTCATCGGCTGTATTAGATATCGGAAAAGGTTGAAAAGTATGCTTTAAATGTTTGGAGAATGCGTCAGCTTTACTTTTGTTGTTTCTGCAACATCTGCCATCATGTGTCAAGATCGGTACTTTTCTTTTAACTGGCCGTTTTAAGTACTTAGTGGCTTTCCATAAACTGTAATCCGAATCTTTCGAAGTATTAAAATTTTTTAAAAAATTTGATATTTTATCATTTCTAAATTCAGCTATTCTATTTTTAAGTGGCTTTGAAGCTCGATTAAAATTGGTTTTGTCACTCGGGTTTCTGCTTAAATGCCATATTCTTCGTAATCTTCGTCTTTCTCTTAAAAGTTCTCTTATTTCTGTTGATAAAATAACTGTGTGGCCGTTTTTTGTGGTTGCTTTGGAAGAGTAGATAAATCTGCAGCGTCATGTATGAGTTTAGTAAATTTTTCTACAGCCAGATCCAATTCCGCAGCAGATTTAATATATGTGTTAAGTTCTAGATTCTGATCCATCAAATATTGAAAATAGCTTATATTGGTTTTAGATGAAATTATTTTATTACATTTAGAAACAGTTGGTAAAATTGTGCTATAACTGAAAATTATAGGTGTATGATCCGAATTAAGATCATCAGAGTCGATTATATCAAGTAAATTGTCAGATATACCCGAGTAAACAAAGAAGTCTGGAATTTTATTTGGATCTGAAGGCCAATATGTGGGCCTTCCTGTAGACATAGTTTTAAGCCCGTATTTGAATATGCGTTTGTAAAGTTATTTACCTTTTGGATTCGTAAGTCTAGCACCCCACCATGGGTGTTTAACATTTAAATCTCCGCCTACAATAAATTTGGAACCAAGACTTTTAAAGAAAACTTCGTAGTTTTGTAGATTTAGACTATTCCTTGGAGGACAGTAAATGGCATATATATTTATTTCAACGTTATTACTTTTAATTTTCACACTACACGCTTGAATTGAGAGTTTGCTTATAGGTTTAAAGATTCATATTTTAAATTTGACTTGATTAGTACTGCTGCTCCAGCATGTGCTTTGTCATCAGGATGATTTGCTTGAAAGATATAATATCCTCTTATGTTAAAATGTGTTTTAGAAGTAAAATGTGTTTCAGATAATAGTAAAATATCTAAATAATAAGTTCTGAGGAACATTTCTATTTCCCTTGTATGATTGGAAGCACCATTTGCATTCCATGATGATATTCTTAGATTTATTTGCATAATTTTTCCATTATTTTTGTCATCATGTCAAACATTTTATCCATCATGCGTTCTAACCTTTCCATAAACCTCAACTCAGGACTGTTTGTATTTCCTATAACTGCTTGTGCATAGGTAACTCCATCATTGTTAGCACCATCATTCACAGTAAAAAGTGTTTTATCAATTAAAAAAATGGTTTAAAAAGTATTTTAATTTAATTAATGTGATAATTGAATCAATAATTTTTTTAGCTGAAATAATTTAAAAATTTAATTTTGATTTAATTAACATTTTAGTTGTTTTGAAATAAATTTTCAATTAAAATTTTAATTAAATAACCAAAAATCTTAATTGACTTTTTTTCGTTTAAAATAAAATAATATAAGCATGTAGAATAGTTGTCGGGAATTGTCAATATTTATTTAAATAAATTAACACATTGTTTAAAATTTCAAAGTTTTTTGATCACTTTTTTAATTAAAATTAAAAATATCATTTATTGAAAATTTTTTTTCAAAATTTTAAAACTTTTAGTAATCAATATAATCATTTTGGTAACAGGTGCAAAATCAACAACTTGTTTGCTTGATATTATGAATTTAGAACAAATTTGGTGATAGGAGAAATTTAATAATTTTTTCTGTGTTGATATTAGATTATAAAAATGAATTAGCATGAGGAAATTAACCATTTGGTATTTGTTGGGTTCTAAATTGATTTTGTCTATTGTATGCGCTTCGTTTCTGTTGAATAATTTTCTGGTATATTGTACATCCCTTATAATTAGCAGTATGATTTTGGAGACAATTTACACAATTTGGTGGTGTTTGTATATTTTTTGTACATCCTACTGTGGGATGTTCTACGCCACACTTTACACATGGCCGTTTACAGTAGGACTTGGTATGACCAAACTGCTGACATCGATAGCATTGAACTAAATCGTCAATCTTCTTTGGGGCTTCAATCGAAACTATAGCATTATTTATATGATTTATAGTAAAAATGTCTTTGTTGTTTGGATTTGGGTCAAGGTCTTCAAAAAACATTGGTAGTGGTAATTTTGTTACACGACTTCTAGCATTAACTACATCCCTGACCTTATGCCCTAACACTAAAAGTTCTGCCTTTATATCATTTACTGGGGTTGAGTGATGAATACCTTTGATTACAACTCTATTTGCTCGTTCCTGCTTAAGTTGGTAAGTGTGATAACTGATTTTTTTTTGATTCGAAATATTTAACAACCTTTCTATATGAATCAACACTTTGAATGCTTAGTCTAATATAATTGTCTTTCAAAGATTTATAGTTAAAATCAGTTATTTCCTTGCTTATACATTTAATCATTTTAGAGATATCTAAAATATCTGGAACATAAATTGGTGGAGGTTTGGAGTTTTATCTTCTTTTTCTTTATCTTCCTCATCATCTTTATCGCCAAGTAATTGAAATTGGTTATTTCTAGAAGTGCTGGGTTCATTATCAATATAAATTTTTTTTTATGCTGGCGCATATTTGGAGACTTAGCTAACCGACGTTTGTTTGTTATTGTATTTGGTACTTGCTGCCAAATACCATCAGTTTCATCGCTATCACTTTCATCACTCAAATTCGTCATATTGCCGTATTGTTGTTATTACAAGTGTACAGTAAAGAAGACTATTGTTTGTGTAATTTTTGGAATATTTGTTTTTAAATTTGTAACTATTTCTTTTTGTAAAATTGATTATTGATTATTGTTTGTGTAGTTTTTGAACTTTTGTTTTTAAATTTGTATACTATTTGTTTGTATTTTTTAAACATTTTTTTTTTGTTTTGTTCTTTTTTTTTTTTTTTGTAATAAATTTGTGAGAAAATACGTCTGCTTACAACCACAGATTATCAGAGACTGATGAAAAAAAAACACTTGTATTTAAAAAAAAAAAAAAAAAAAAAAAAAAAAAAACCAAAATATATATGGGGCCTTATTTGTAAAGCGGACGACCCAATTAAAAATATTTTTTAAATTTCTTTATATTAGGCATAACTATAGTTCTAGTAGATATGAATAAGTGTACGGAATATTTATTTGCTATGATGTTTATTTGTAGAGTTACGGGATGGTAACCGTTTTCCAAAAAATTTTTCTTAAATTATTTTTTCGAACTAAAAACTAATCAAACAAAAAAAATATTTTAAGTGATTCTTATAGAAAATCGATTGATCTTTAAATAAAATAAGTTAGAGTAATTTATTCGTCTGTGCCGAATCTTTGATACCCTCCCAGCAAAGACTTTACTTACCTGGTAAGTTAGCAAGTAACATTGGAGACATATGAACACTACTTATTTTTCGGCAGAATAACTACTTATTTTTGTTCGAGTTGTCCACAGAATTCAGTAGTTACAATACACTTACTAGAAGTCACAAAATATCTAGTTATTATTTAACTACCAGTAAGTTGAATTGTAAGTACTTACAATATACTGACTAGAAGCCAAAAAATAACTAGTTTTTATTTAATTGGTGCTAGTTAACAGACCTTATAAGTAGCTATGGAGCTAGTTACCAGTAAGTAGATATTCAGTATTGAAAACATGACAACTAATAAGTAGTTATTAAGCTGATTATTAGTAAGCAATCATTTTTACATATAAACATATTATTAAATAAACTTCACAAAAATGAACGTCAGCATTGAAATTGGTTGCGGTTTAGACTTATTGACCGACAATAAGAAAGTTTTATTCTTGTTAGAACTTCGAACCGGCTTGAGTAAAATATAATGATTCGTAACAGTTTTGGCCGAACTAAAATGATTTTTAGGACGGTAATTTGTATTAGACCTATGCTAAATTATGGACCAATCATCCCAAAATTCTGAAGACTGATTTCTAGTATTACAAGAAATAAATTAGAATAAATTTCAATACAGCAGTGTAATGAGTTTTAGCGTTAACAGTGAATTTCACAAAATTGCATGATATTTTTTTGGCCATATGAATCTAAGTTGGAGGAAACGTTACCGCAATATCTATATCTGTTATGGTTTTAGGCGAATTTCTTTATTTTCCCCAAGTGGACTTAAACTGTTTTCCGAAAGTAGGGTTTATATTGGGCCTAGGGTAAATTATAGACCGATCTTCACGAAATTTTACAGTGTGATTTGTAGTCACATAAAACTGTGACGTACCAAATTTTAGTATGATAGCGTTATATATTATGGTTTTAGGCGCGCAAAACTCTTTTCCGCGAGTAGGGTTTATATGGGACCTAGTGTTAATTATGGACCGATCTTCAAAAAATTTTACAGTGTGTTTTCTGGTCCTATAAAACTGTGACGTACCAAATTTAAGTATGCTACCGATATTTATTGCGGTTTTAGGCCTCCTAAACTGTTTTTCGCGAGAAGGGTTTATGGACCGATCTTCACGAAATCTTATAGTATGATTGGCAGTCGTGTAAGGCGAATTCTTGCGAAATTGTATGTTATTCCGTGCATTATTCAACCATTTGTGTTAGTTTTTGTATCAAAATTATCAATTTTTTTAGGGTGGTGGTTCCAAATTTGTATTCATAATTCTGGTCCTACTAAACCGATGTTGCTGGATTTTAATCCCAAGCTGCTTAGGATAACTACAACCAATTTGAGACCAAGTTTGTTCTTTTCTTTTGCGTTTTTCGAAAGTGAGCGTGTTTTCAACAGACGAACAGACATTCAGACATGTCTAAATCGACTTAGAATTACTCAAAGAGCCAGAATATATATACACTTTATGGGGTCTTAGATGTATAGTAAAAAAGTTCACCACTAGGGGTGTAGAGGGTATAAAAATACTAAAAAAAATAATGCTAAAAATTTTCAAGGCTTTTTAAATTTAAATAAATGGTTATATTTAAACAAGTGGGTAGATTTTGGTAAAGCATCTGATACATATAAATATGTAGCACAGGTAGATAAAATTTTAAATTGAAGAATACAACTATTCGTCAAAATTTTTAAAATATGTACTGCTAAAAAAGCTAAAAACAAAAATAAAATGCCAAGTGCTAAATGAAAATTTTGCAGCTAAATAAAAATTTTTAATGTTAAATTTAGCTGCCAAAATGGCCACACTGGCACACACATAAAATATTTGTTGAATTATAACAATTTTAATTAAATAAACTATTTGTTTTATATACGAATTCGGTTATTGGTGCCTTTTCAATTACAAAGTAAATTTTTCTTATTTATATTCCTACGCTAATCCCGCGAAGCTCTTCGGGAATCGAACCCGCAACCCCGGTACTGATATGCTAACTCACTGATATGCTAGCCTACCGGGGCACCCCGGTATTCAATATTACTACATATTTATTTGTCGTGATTTTTTTTCCTGTATACATACGCATGTCATATAAATATAAGGCAACCTAGTCCCCATGATAGCTGGGGTTTTCGAAAAATTCATTTAAAGATATGCACGCACAGACAAACTCATGAACGAACAGACGGGAAAAGTTTAGTAAACTCAGCTGATCTTCTATTATTTACAAGCTTTTGAGCAAAATCTAGTTGTTTTCGACTTGATTTCCCATACAAAACAGAATCTATTTCGGACTAGATTTAATATCTAGTGGCACTCAATGATGCAACTATGGTTTTTTACTATAGAGTACTTGAAAATACTTCCCTCAAGAAGAAAAAAATTACATTTTATTAAAAAAACACAAGCAAATATGGTGGATTGTTAAAAAAATTAAAAAATGTCGAGAAAATAGTAAAAAAATATAACAGATAAATAATATTGAAAAAAGGGAGTTAATTATAAATAAAAATTTTGAACTGGTTATTTCTTTATATGTATGCAAATATGTGTTACGCAAACTTTCAGTCAAATCTCGCTAACGTCAACAAAATCTCGCTAATGTCAAAAAAAAACAATGTAAACAAAGGCACTAGATTTTGTGAAAGTATTCAAATCAAATCTACTAGATTTTGTTGAAATGTAAACAGGGTATTAAACTTAGCGTAATTTTAAGCCACTGATTAAACTTCTAAGGAAACAATTTTAAATTTCCCGGAACTGTTGCTTAAAATAAAAACTAAAATTATTTTAAAATTGAAATAAATCTTATAGTGCCTTTATTTACATTATACCTTTTTGACATTAGCAAGATTTGGTTTTCATAACAAAAACAGCCGACTGATAGTTTTTTGTGTAGCACATACATATGTACATATGTAAAGAGAAAAAGGCAATTACAAATTTGCATTACCTTTTGTTAACTCCTACTTCATTTATTTTATCAATATTTTATGTCTTTTGCATTTTTTTTTTTTTAAATTTTCACAAAAATTTTGAATTTTTTTATAGTCGCTTTTATAATTTTTGTTTTAATTTTTATTAAAATGTCATTTTTTTCTTGTGCACCGAAGTATTTTTTAGTGCTATATGGAAAACCACATAGTTGCATCACTAAGTACTACTAGATTTTGAGTAGATTTTGTCAAAATCTAGTCACCGAGTAGATTTTGTTTTGTATGGGAAATCTAGTCAAAAACTGTTAGATTTGGCTCGAAATCTCGTAAGTAATAGATTTCGTTGCAGTGTAAATTGGCTATTACTGGAAACATCACAGTATGCAAAATGGATGGAATTAGTTCCGAAAATTAATCACTTTGTTGTTAAATTTCATCAATATCAAGTCCTATACAATGTCGATGTCAAACGTGAATGGAGTAAAAAGCGAAATTTAATCAAAATATTGTACATTTTTTGAATCGAATTTTAAAAGAATATTAAGAGGATGTTCGCGTTATTATTTTTTTTTTTTAAAACATTGCAATAAGAGAATTATGTTTCAAAATTTCGTTTAAATTGGCTATTAAAAATTTTTCGAAAAATATTTGCTTACAATTTGTGTTAACACTGCGTATTTTGATTCGAAAGAAATAGTTTACAAGTTCGTTTTTAGAGTTTATTTTGAAAATTAAAACAAATAATGAAAACGACAAATAATGACTTGATAATGTCAAGACATAGAGTTTATATGTCAATGATAGTTTGTAAATGTAACAGGAAATTATGTTGAACCGAAATATGAAGGGTAAATTTCTTTTTTAAAATTATTTCAACACAACCCTTTGGAATACTTTGATTCAGCACAAATCTATTATAATCCAAATTTAACGGAGATTTTTAAATTTTATATTAGCGAACATTAAATCCCAACTGTATTCTTCCGATTGTTGACAAAGTGGATATTTGACAAAATTATACCAGATTACTTTCAGCTTAAAAAAATTTTAAGATTTAAAGTTGTTGCAGATTTATTTAAAGATAAAACTGCTCCGCCTTATGTAAAAAAGAGTTAAAGTTCACATTAGTAAACCAACACATTAAGCCCAGCAAAAGTGAATGGAATTAATGTGTTGGTAAACTAATTTGAATCTTAACCTTTTTTTTTTGCATAAGATGGAGTAGCTCTAAAAACGTTTTATCCAATGAGTTTTTTATTTGAATCATGTTTTTATAGACCACCTTCACAATTTCTTTAAATGCCAACTTGCCCGCTCTTGTTTTCCCCTCTAGAAATGTAGAAATTAAACAGCCCCATTCACCTTCACCTTTCGCTAATATGTTTTTTTATGTTTCTACCACATATACATCCGTGCAGCACCTGTTTTGTTGTAAGAGTGAAGTTTTTCCATTAAAAACAAAAAAAAAAAAAAAAAAAATGGAAAAACAATCACCTGATGTTGCACTTACAGTGAAATTCGTGCCTTCAATAGTTTTTGGCAGGAGTAAGGGACATTTATTTTGTGTTAATGTCCATGTACCAATTCGTATTAGAGAACAAAGACCTCCTAAGGGAATCTTTTTCACTAATTGCCCCATGCTTCCATCGTTGTTAGCAGTTGTTGATGTCGCATTGTCGTAGATGGCGACATCGTCAATGTTTGTCAAGCTTTAAAAAGCAGGCAAAAAGTGTTAAGTGTCAAACAACATGATGAAACATTTTACATGTTTTGTTTTCTTCAATTTTTATTTTATTCGTTTTTGGTGTAAATAAAATACAAAAGAAAAAACTACTTGGACATCAATGTAATATAATTCTATTCTACAACGTATTTACAGAAATAGAAAAAAAAACAAAATCTTCTTGGAAAGAAAACATAGAAAGAACCAAAGTCTTCTTTATTTACATTATCTAATTTTCATTTGTTTAATGTACGTCTGTCTGCTGTATGCCCAGTGCAGTCCACTTCATGCCGTTGTCGCTTGTCGCTTACAAGGATTATATTTTTTGCATTTTCTTTCTCTTGCATGTTTAATTTTAATTCTGGGGAAGATGTTCACATGTCCAGAAAAAAAGAAGAAATTAGAGAAAAGAGGTCATCGTGTAATGTTAGAAGGTAAATTTAACGAAAACACTTGTCTCTTGCAGCTCACATGTCCTTGTTTTGTGTCATTTTGTTTGGTTTTTGGATGTTTGGGGAACTTTTAGATTGTACAAAATTTTCGAATGTTGAATTACATGAAGTGGAAACTCTGTTTCCTTTAATCCATTAGAGTGAATGTAAGTACTACTTGACAAAGACAAAAATAATATCTGTATTTATTCAATTAAATTAAAACCTGTAAAAAAAAAATTAAAATTTTATTCATAAAAAT
Source organism: Pollenia amentaria (assembly GCA_943735925.1). Classification (NCBI taxonomy): domain Eukaryota; kingdom Metazoa; phylum Arthropoda; class Insecta; order Diptera; family Polleniidae; genus Pollenia; species Pollenia amentaria. The sequence continues at coordinate 131,446,668 of OX031008.1, read as the reverse complement.
ATAAATTTTTGAGTGGAAAGTTGATAAAAGTTGTGCTTCTTTACTTTAATTTGGGATCACTCGGGATACCAATTTGCACGATAAGCGTTCCCGTACTATAAAATTTTGTAAATGAGAGCGAACAACAAATGGTTAACGAAGGATTAATTTTTACTTTTTTTTTAAAAGTAGCTTTAACTTTAACGGGTATTGTGACAATCAAAACACTAAACAATTTGGTTTTTTGTGTTCCCGTTCTTTTGTCTTTTCATGAGAGAAGATAATTCTTCGTAACAAGCCTAAAATTTATAACGGCTTGTGTAGGAATATTTATCAATCATGAATGAATACCCTTAATGCTGTCACCCGGAATCCTATTTACTTCAAAAGATCACAATGACGGATATTTTATCAAGACTGAGATTATTTTATTTATTTAAAATTGCAATTTATTTTATTTTTGCTGACACACAATACAAAATATTAAACTAAAAACAAACAGATAGCTTTCAATAACTTAACGTACGTTAAAAGTTAAGAGTTGCCCAGCTTTAGTATTTTGATTTAACGGAGATGCACGATATGGGATAAAGCTCATAAGAAAATCTGTATATCAACTTCGTTGTTAGTTGAAAAAAGCGACGTATAAAAAACAAAGCATTAATGTGACTCGGCCTTAACAATTTGTTGTAAATTCAAAAAAGTTACATAAATAATTTGTGGGCTTTTTTCAGAAAAGAGATATGAATAATTAAATCGAGACTATTTACAAATGTTTAGAGCGCTGTCTAGGACGTTAGAATATCAATCTCAAACTTACACAGAAATAAATAAAAATTGATTTTAAATAAAAAATTGTTGATATTAATTAAAAAATTAATTAAATTTGCACCAGTAAACAAATTAACAGTATCAATTAAGCTTTTAATTTACTTTAATAAACGTTTAATTCACTTGATTAAATTTTATATTGAAACTAATATTTTATTTGATTAATGTTTTAATTGGTGAACATTTTTGGAGAAGTTTTCTGTGTAAGGATATATGAAGAAATTAAAAAAAAAATATATATTCCAGATCAGGGTGCAGAAGACTTTCGAAAGTATTATATGCCTTTCAGACAGTTTGAATAAAGATATTTATGACAGATTGAAAAAGTATGTGTATGTACACAGAAGAAAATAAAAATTGTTTTCGATTAAAAAATTTGTGATACTTATTAAAAAATTAATTAAAAAATTAATAGTATCAATTAAACGTTTAATTCACTTGACCAAATGTTAAATTCACTTGATTGCACGCTTAATTTACTTGATTAATCGTTTAATTCACTTGATTAAATTTTGAATTAAAACTGATTTTATTTTTGATTAATGCTTTAATTGGTTAAAAACTTTGGAGAATTTTTTCTGTGTATGTAAATATGAACCTTAAAAAGTAAGTCAATATAGTTTAATTTTTTAGATCTTAACAAATCTTAACAATAAATGTATATTTTAAAAAATCTGGCACCATTAAAAGTTGAATAAAATATACTATATCTGTTTTGTTGGCAGACGAAATTATAAACATAAATCTTCGTTTTTATTTTTTCTATATTTCTACTATAGACTTTAGAAATAATAATAAAAATAAAAAAACAAGTAGGAAAATATAGTTGGACAAGCCCGACTAAATATACACCCCCACCGACATGTCCCTATTTGTGACAAATAAGCATATGAGAATATATTATCAGTGTTGCCAAAATCAAATGACCAAAAAATTACTAAATTGATGAATTAAAATAGCCGTACGTTTACATGCCAAAGCAGTCATCACTGCGTCAATAGACTTATTGCAGCGTCAATTCCTTTAGTACCATGAATCTGGGGATGATCATGTAGATTCCGAATTTGTGAGGAGTTTAACTCTCCCACTTCGTTCGCCTTCTATTCACAATGACTTACAATCATACAGATCAATGCTCCAAAGTAAATTTCACATATCTGTGATCAAAAAACATACAGTCCTCATATACCACCCAATTCTCGACTAGCTCAAAGTGGTCTAAATTTACTAGTATGACACCAAGAACTTCCTTCCTATTTACCGCGACGAAAGTATATCTAACAGCCCGTTTTTACTATTCATAAGATATATTCAACATTTTTTATTTTTTGAATTTATTCATAAATTATAATTGAGAATAAAGAAAAATAGCGACTTACCTCTTATATTACACAGGCAAAATTATCGCAATTTTTTTCAATTTAGCTATTAATCAAAAATAAAATCAGTTTTAACTAAAACATTTATCAATTAATTTTAGCGGTTACTTATATCAACAACATTCCTGCTGAAAATATTGTTAATATCATTGATACTATTTTTTGTTAGTTTATTGGCGCAGTGCAACTTTAAGTGCAGTAAAATTTATATAAAAAGCACCCAGTTTTTTGAGTGTTCATATAAATTTGACTACACTTTCTGTCACTTGTGTTGTGTAAACAACACATTAATAAATTATTTAAGTTCATTAACTGAAATCCGCTTTTATTGTTTTCTGTGAAGTCTCACTAGAACCTCAGATAATGGGGTGCGCTTTTTCATTAGCACAGATGATAATTGATGTCTGAGTGCCCGAAGCGTTTACAACAGAAGCACGGGTAAATCGGTTATGCGGGCAATTACTGTGGTCGTGCACCATGTACCCCGAGACATTCCATACCAACCTATCGCATATCTCAAGGGCAGCAGTAGTTGTGCCTTCATCGTTTAAATCAGATAGAATGATTATATTCATCGGGTTTTTAGCTAAAGCCTGGTACTCTGTTAAATATTTCGTGCGAAATGTTGTCAAACTCAATATAAAAAAATTTCTGTGAAATACAAACGAAAAAGTGTTGATAGAGTTGTTTTCTTTTTATATTACAAAAAATATTCGAAATGTTTCCAGCAACATTTTTATTTTTCGTGCGAAACAAGTGCAGCTCGTATTATTTCGCACGGAATTTTAGCAACAGCTTATCATTTTTTGGAATATTTTATTTTGTATTTGTAAAGTAGTTTTTATAACAAGCGTTTCACAAAAAAAAATGTAGAAAACTGCTAAAACTAATAATAAAATTTAAATTTTTTTGTTTTTTGATTCATTCCTAAAAATTTCAGGAATAGAACTATTACAAAAAGCTTTATAAAATACATAACTGAAATTTAACTCATAGAATAGATTCGAAAAATAAAAAAAAAAAAAAATGTTGAATATAATAAAGTTACTTATGAAAGCAAATAATTCCCAATATCTATTGTTTTACAATTAAAAAAAACTTGATTATTGCTTACCTTCGCAAAATAATGTTGTATACTGACAACTAATAAAGACGTTAAGTTTTAAAAAATAGCGAGATAGATAATATTGATACATGTCAAAATTTTCGTGTGATACAATCAATGTTGCTTAACATTTTTCGCAAGTTCGAACAGATTACTAGGCTTGTACATGTACATTTTGTCATCTACGGTCTGCAGCCTTTCAAATTTGGTGCGCTCTATAAGGAAGCTTCTATAATGAAGCCACAACTGTATTAAAACTGTATGCGATTATGTTATGGTAAATAACATTAATATGTTATATTAATAACAGTGTGGTTGTTTATTAAGATACTATATATTATTTTTTTAATAGCATCATATTATGGTTGAGAATCACTTTATTTTTAGACTATTTTTCTTCATAAAAAATTAATATTAATACGAGGGCGGATCAATAAGTCCGTGACTTTTCGAACTTCCCTCGTAGTTATATGAAATGCAACACTGCTCCCATCAAGTACTAAGGTACTACCTGTTAATAGTCTACTGTCAAGTTGTGAGCAAGTTCCGTCATTTACTTTGCGTTTAACAGCTGTTCAAAACAACCAACCTCGTGGATTTTTTTTAAAAATGAAATAAGTGAATTTCGAGTGCTCATTAAACATTATTTTTTGCGAAAAAAAAAACGGTAAATCAAACCAAAGAAAAGCTTGATAAATACTATGGGGACTCTGCACCAGCGATTTCAATGGTAAAAAAAGTGGTTTACTGACTCTCGTTGTAGTCGCACAAGTACAAATGACGCTGAACGTTCTGGACGGCCAATTGAAGTCTATACACCCGAAAATGTCGAAAAAAATAACGATATGGAGTTGGCCGATGGAAGAGTAAAAGTGCGTGAGATGGTTGATGTCATAACCATTTCATATGGCAGTGTGGTTTCAATTTTAAATGATCAGCTGGGTTTAAGAAAGCTGTCTGCAAGATGGGTGCCGCGTTTGCTCTCAATTGACCATTAACGTAATCGTGTGACAACTTCAAAGGATTGTTTGGAGTTGTTTAACCGCAGTTCGAATGAGTTCTTGCGGCGTTTTTAACTGTGGATGAAACATGGATCCATAACAACACTCCGGAGACCATGCAGCAGTCTAAACAATGGGTTTCTCCGGGTGAACCGGCTTTCAAAAGGGAAAAACAATAAACGGCGAATAATATGCCAACTTATTGGACCGATTTTAAGAGGAATTAAAAAAACGACCCCATATGGCCAAGAAAAAAATTTATTTTTCATCAAGATAATGCACGGGTGCACACGTGTGCAGTCTCAATGGCAAAATTACATGAATTGGGCTACGAATTGATACCTCATCCGCCATATTCTCCGGATTTACCCCCAGTGACTATTTCCTATTTCCGAACCTAAAGAAATGGCTCGGTGGAAAGAGATTTAGCTCCAAGGATGAAATTATTGGTCAAACAAATGCCTATTTTATGGACCTCGAAAAACCGTATTTTTTTGGAAGGAATACACAAATTGGAGAAACGTTGGACTAAGTGTATTGAGCTAAAAGGAGATTATGTTGAAAAATATACATTTGTTTTGTAAACAAAACTGTGTTTCATTCAAAAAGTCACGGACTTATTGATCCGCCTCGTTAATTTGAGATTTTCGGCTAAGGTCAATTTTAAAAATACCGTCACAAGTTTTTTTTACATATTTGGTACACAAGATAATAAAATAGTTAGTTTTGCAACTTCTTATCGTAATACCAATGCTGATGAAGAATTTATAGCAGCGTAAGCAATTTTACGGTGTCGTTAATAATGCGATTACGGTTGGAGTAAAAGATTTTTTGTCTAAAATCGATTAAACTTGATCTTTTAAAGTTTTGTAAATTCCGCATATAATATCAATATTACCTACTAGAGTGCTGTAGTGTAACTAAGTAAAAATTTTTGCGAAATATGATATACAAACAACATAAAAAACAAATATCCCATCATTCATATGCATTATTTCCACTGTTTTTTTGCAACACCTTTGCAAAAATAGCTCAGCATTTTTGCTTGCTGTTCAAGCTCAAAATACAAACAGATGACGACATTAAAATCCTATGAAATACTCATTCATACAGCATGATTTTTGATCAAGATTTGCAAAGTAAAAAAAAAAAAAAACTGAAAATCATAAATAAAATTTTTCAAACTACAACTTTAAAACAAATCATTTTGATGCTGTTGAAAGCAAAACTAACCAAAAAAAGGAAAATGAATTTTAATTAAAAAATAAAAAAAACCTCTTTAATTCTGTAATAAAGAAGCTGGACCCCAGCCAGCAGCAAAAAAGATGTATTCATGTTTATTTCCTGATAAAGGAAATTGAATTTTTAATCAACGTTTGGGGATGAATTAAATGAAACTTTAGTTTTTTGGGGTTTAAAAATTATAGTGCAAAATATATTTTATTACACTTTGAGGCTGTAGATTTGCAATTGCAGAAAGAAAGTAGAAATACAGTGAAACTTCGTTGTACCGAAAATTTCGATATATCGAATTTTTTTTAGAAGTCCCTCAAAAAAAATCTTAATTGTACGGATGTCTTTACAAAGATATTCTACACAGAAAAAATAAATTACTCTTAATTTTCCATACAAAAATGCTCTACACAGAAAGAAAATAAAAATGGATATGAATTAAAAAATTTGTGATATTAATTAAAATATTAATAAGATTTTCACGAATAAAGAAATTAATAGTATCAATTAAATACTTTTGGCAACTAACACACTTTTTATACCAAAGTTTTACTAATACATACGAATCAAAAGCTATAACAAAAAATTGTTCTACCCCTGCAGATTCGTTAAATCGAGGCTTTAGTGTTTATAGATAAAGTGTGCCACATAATCAAGAGTACTATTCTTAAAAGTTTGCAAAATTTATGGTAGGCATAAAACTTAACATTTTTAGAGAGTTTTGAATAAACTTTTTTTTTTAAACAAAATTGTTGGTATAAGTGTCATATTACCATCAAATTGCAGTCTCCCTTTGCTAGAATTGCAACTTCCCATATCTGTAATTAAACGCTCCACAAATAGAAATTTCAAGAATAGCTGATAAAGCACCACCATTTAGGCCATCAGTTTTATTACTCTGGCTTGAGCAAATAGAGCCACAACACGTAATGGGGATTTCACACCAACGTGAAACAAAATATCCCACGTTGGTATAAAATGAGACTTCTAAGGATATTTAACTTTTTAGGGCTAATAAATCAGAGCAAGTTTTTTTTTTTTTTTTTGTTGGGACCAGCACTCAGGGGATGACCCCTACTAATGCAATGCATTGTGTTGGAACTAGGAAAATAGGTTATGGGAAGGAGGAAAGAGGGAGTAGTGTTTGTGAACATTCGACTTGAACTTTTTCATGTTGTAAGTGAGAGGGAAGACTTCAGCAGGAAGGTTATTCCCCATACGAACAGTCCGGCCAAAAAACGAATTTTCCCTGTAATGCGTTGTACGATTCACCGGCCAATCGACCACAAAAGGATGTGCTCTTGAGGAAAAACGTGTATTACGAACAAAGCTATGGGTTTCGGGAACCAAATCCCTAATTTCATCAGAACACATCCCGTTGTAGTAACGATAAAACAGGCATAAACAACCCACGTTGCGACGGTGCTCAATCGAGTCAATGCAATTGGATACCCTACTGTCACCAATGAGAAACTTCGCCCTCTCCTGCACACGGTCGAGAAGCTCCAAAATAGACTTTGAAGCACCGGCCCACACATGAGAGTTGTATTCCATTCGCGGTCGGATATAGGTGGTATAAATAGTAAGGAGATCAGATGGAGTGAAGTCTATCTTACACCGTTTCAAAAACCCGAGGCACTTGAATGCTTCTTTCGACACCTTGAATATATGTTCTGTCCATCGGACATCACATTGTATCCTCATGCCCAGAATATCAAGAGATTCTGTTTCCTCAATATTTATACCACCCATACATACAGATGAGGCACCTTGATCCATCGCGCGTTTATGCGTTAGTACGCAACATTGGGTCTTTCGGGCATTAAATTCGACCCTATTCGCACGACCCCATTCTGAGATTATGTCTAGGTCACGGCCAAGCGTATCATTCATGTTCTGTCTCATAGCACAAACATCGGACACGCCTGGTCTGTAACCAAATGAATACGAATGGCAAAGGTTGCTGTCATCTGCAAAAGAATAGATAGGGTTGGAAGTTTGACATAAAAGGTCATTTAGAAAAATAAGAAATAGAGTAGGAGAAAGAACGGAGCCTTGCGGTACCCCTGAATGAATCTTGAACTCGTTTGATGAAACCCCATCTATAACAACCCGTATAGTGCGATCTCTGAGAAAGCTCGATATAAATCGAGAGAAATTATCACCGACACCAAATGAAACAAGTTTAGACAAGAGTGCACCATGCCAGACTCTGTCAAACGCCTTGGAAATATCTAAAGCAATTACCTTACTTTCGCCAAAATGGTGAATGGAACGACACCATTTTTCTGATAACAGGGCCAGTAGGTCTCCAGTAGAACGACCTCTACGAATGCCATACTGGCGGTCGCTTAGTAGCTAATTAGACTCTAAAAATTTTACAAGATGGTGATTTACCATACTCTCCATAACTTTGGAAAGTGCCGAACAAATTGCAATTGGGCGGTAATTTTCAGGGTTATTAGCCACTCCTTTTTTAGGAATTGGTGTTACATTAGCAACTTTCCAGCAGACGGGAAATTCACCAGCATGGTATAGAGTGCTGAAAAGATTTGCTAAGGGACGAGCTAGCGTCGAAGAGCACTGCTTCAAGACCAGTGCATGTATACCATCCGGGCCATGAGACTTGTTTATGTCGAGATCCGCAAGAACCTTTTTAACAGCTCGAGCCCGAAAAAATATTTTAGGCATAGTTACGGATACTTTTTCGAGTTCGGGTAGTGGTTGATTTCTATCTGGTAAGTTAGAATTATTTGCGAATAATTCGGCAAAACAATTAGCCTTATCAACCAGGTTCGTGAATGTTTGGCCATCCTTTAAAAGAGTTGGTATTGAAGAACTAGCATTAACCCTTACTCTTTTAACGAATGACCAGAAGCTTTTACTGCCCCGGGGAGCAGTAAGAACTTCAGCACGAAGACGTTGCTCGTGAAGAGTTTTTTCCCGTCTTAGCACTTTGGCACACGACGACCTTGCCATTTTGCGTAGCAATTCAGTGTCAAAAAATATTTTTTTTTTTATTTGAATATGTTCTTTTAACGTGTGGTTAAATTTTAAGGGCCGATGTTGAATGGGAACCACACCTAAACGTCAAGTTTTTATCTGCATTTGATTTGACATTTCTCAATTTCAGACAAACTCAATTTCAATTATGGCAAGATACACAATCGAGCAACGCGATAAAGTTATTCAGGGTTATTATGAAAATGGGCGTTTAAATCAAAATGCATATCGTGAAAATCATCTTTAGTGATGAGGCGGCTGTGGGAAAAATCGCCCAAAGAAAAATGGTCCAAAAAAAGAAATGAAAAATCGCCCAAAAAAATTCCATGTAAAATTGGGCCTAAATTCATATGAAAAGTGACCTAAAATTTTTGGGCTATTTTTCGTTATTGTTGGGTGATTTTTCGTTTTTTAAAAATGTTGTATGAAAAATGGCCCATTTTTTTGATTTTCTCCTCTATGGTATAACAAACACCGGCTTCGCTTACTAAAGCTTCTCTGCACAGCCGGCCTTCGGCCGGGCGCAAGGATTTTCTCGTCTATGGTATAACAAATACCGGCTTCGCTAACTAAAGCTTCTCAAATCTGCCTTGTTTCCAAATGAAAGCCGACTATGCAGAGAAGCTTTAGTTAGCGAAGCCGGTGTTTGTTATACCATAGAGGAGAAAATCCTTGCACCCGGCCGAAGGCCGGCTGTGCAGAGAAGCTTTAGTTAGCGCAGTGTCCATGCACACTATGACACTTTTTGGAGTGTCATAACGTCCATGGACACTATGACACTGGACGTTATAACATGCAACCGGGAAAAAATTCGTTTTTGCTTTTTGGGTCATTTTTCATTTTTTTTTGGGCCCTTTTTCGTTTCTTTTGGGCAAAATTTCATATATAACTTTTTGGGTCATTTTTCATGTTCTGTTGGGCGATTTTTCATTTTTTTTTTGGTCCATTTTTCTTTGGGCGATTTTTCCCACAGCCGATGAGGCACATTTTCACCACAGTGGATTCTTCAATAAGCAGAATTGCCGCCTTTGGGCATGATAATCCAAGAGTGATTATCGAAAAACCAATGCACCCACAAAGAGTGACTGTTGTGCGGTTTACGGGCTGGCGGCATCATCGGGCCGTATTTTTTCCAAAATGAGGCCGGTCAGGCAGTTACTGTGAATGGTGTTCGCTGTCGTGAGATGATAACGAACTTTCAATGGCCCGAATTGGTAGATATGGACGTGGACGATATGTGGTTTCAACAGGACGGTGCCACTTGCCATACAGCTAACGAAACAATGGCTCTTTTGCGCGACAAATTCAATGGCCATATTATCTCAAGTGGTGGCGATGTCAATTGGCCGCCAAGATCATGGTATTTGACACCGTTGCACTGCTTTCTTTAGAGTTATTTGAAAGAAAAGGTGTACGTCGATAAGCCAGCATTCAAGAGCTAAAGGATGAGCTAATTCCGCACATTAACGGCATAGAACCTCAATTATGCCTCAGCGTCATCGAAAACTTAGACCATCGGATGGAAGTGTGCCGCCGAGGTCGCGGAGGTCATTTGGCCGATATTTTGTTCCATACATATTTGAACCATACCAATATTATCATAATAAAAAGGAATTACATTATTTTCCTAAATAGTTTTAACCACCCTTTATATTAAAAATAAAATATTGCACAGTTTACTTGTTTAGAACGTATCACAAGTTTCGTTTACCGGCAGTATATAATCCGGCATTATATAAACCCAATTAATTTTTTTATGATTTCATATGGCGAATAAATACAAATTTTTTTGTATTCTTTACTTTTTTTTGAATTTTTTTATTGTAGAATTAACTGCCGGTCCCTCGATTTCAAACAAAAACTTCGTTCGCATAACTTACCTTAAAAACTAAATTTTAAAATTGGTTTTTGTTCTAAATAAAAGTTAAGCGAATGAAAGTTTCGTTCGAAATCGAGGGACAGCTGTAAATTTGAAATTAAAATAAACATGTAATACGTTTGTACCTATGTAAATACATATGTATTAAAATTTGGTAATAATTTCAGCTTAATACGTTCGATACATCGATATATCGATATTTTAAATTAATAACAATCGATACTCTCAAAAAATATCGATACGATATATATCGATACATTTTTTCAATTTGCCCATCCCTATATTATACATGGGACACTGATTTACAGCTATTGAGTTTAAGCTACATATAAATTAAGGTTAAGTTTTACTAAACCAGGGTTTTAACATTCACTGCTTTATTAGCCATTAGCGTTACATCGTTCGACAGAGTTTAAATTTGACAGATCTTTTGAGAGCTCGGCTGATCGGATGTACCAAGGGATAGAGTAGCCCCTGTAATTTTGGTTCCAGTTTGACTATTGGCTAAGGCCCTTCGGGGACCCTGTGGTAGTTGTGGTCAACACCCCAAGTCGCAGGAACAGATAAAAAAAAATTGGCTTCGCAGGTTGATTTTTCACCTTAAGGGGACATTTGGCTGCTTTCGGATCTAGTTTAGTGCTGTTACAAAAGATGCTGTTTACCTTACAGCAAAGAACGTTAGATAGCGGCAAAACAAATAACAATAATAATTCGGTAGAATTTTGCTATCTGGATGTGTTTTGTTTGCTATTCTCACCCAGTGCAAAGAGCACTCTGGGGTAAGCCCACCATTACAAGTACTCATGTAAATCCTATCTGCTGGAAGACGTAACCTTTAGATTGCTTCTTAACTTGTGTGAAAGTTTTAGGAATTTATAACCCCCCAAATAAACTTGTAACTACACAAACATTTAAGTTTTGAATTTTTCCACCTACTAAATAATATTTCCCCACACTTACATAATCTTGCTGTCTTTTATTTACCACTAAAACTTCACAATTTTATTTTTCTGATCCGTAACAACTTAATTTTTTTTACAAAATTAATGATGTAACTACAATTTTCTAACAAATAGCTATTTTTATTAAAATTGTTGTAATTATTATTCAAGAAGAGGAATATTAATGTTTAAACCCTACACTACCATTCAAGAGGTGGGTATTATGCGTTTGTGCTGATGTTGGTTAATGCATTTAAATTATTCAAATTATAATAATCCTTTACTTTGCTTGGGCGATTTAACGATGTCCGTCAGTCAAGGTGGCTGCCTGTCAATGTAAGCCTTGTGCACAAGGAACAGGCCGACGATAAGATAATTTAAGGCATTTTGCCACAAATCATTTGCTGACCCAAGAAGGAAGCATATCTTAGATGGTGACCAACGGTACATTCGCACATCTCCCGAAATGGGCTTTAAATTGCAGAATAAACTTAAGATTCCTAGGATCGGTCCCAATATTGATCCCATTCCTGAAAGTTGCTTAAATCCGAGCAAAGCACTTACAAGTTTTGTTACGCATGCGGTCAATGTTAACCTTAAAAAAACATTTTCTAATTGTGGCGGTATGTTTATAAATGATCTAAGGCGTATATATTTAGGTCTTATTCCTAAAAACCGCTTTATTCCGCACAGAAAAAGTTCTTCATCATTTTTCACCAACTAAAGCACTAATCAAAAATAAAATCAGTTTTAATAAAAATTAAGTCAAGTGAGTTAATCGTTCAATCAAATGATTTAAACGTTTAATCAAGTGAATTAAACTAGGGCTGTAATGAATACCGATACCGATATATCGGCGATACTTCACGTTTGCCGATATATCGGTATCGACGATATTTTACTGTCGACACGCCGATACTTTCTTTATAGTTTTTTTTTAACAAAGAAACAACTTAATTTTCAAAACTTATTTTTGCATAACAACTAAGAGCAAAAAATCGGCCGGGCTACTCCACACGTTTTATGAGTATGTTTCTTTTTTGACCTTTTTTCGAGACGCATGCTAAAATAGAAAGTAATCCTACTTCATGCTTTCGATAGGTCTATGCATTTTACGCGTTTGCTGTGTAACTTCTTAATGCAATTTTACACTACAACTTTTTCGACTGATGCATTAAAGCATTAAACGCTTGGTTTGGACCTGCAGCACAATTTCCTGCTAATTTTTAATGATTTTAGTGAAAATAAAAATCACTTCGCTACAACTTTTGGGCTACCACCAAGAGACCATAAAACCCATAAGCAAAGTCACTACTACATTTTTTAGAAAATACGATAAATAAATAAACTGAGATGCCAGAATAGTTCAGATTTCCAAAATTTGGCAATTTACATAGCATTAGCACTGAATGAAAGGATTGAGTGTTAAGAGAGTAATGAAATCCATTGTTTATCTACAATTCTTTACCTTCGAGCACAGCTATAAAATTTCAAGGACATTAGATCGAAAAAATGTATTAATGCGCTACTCAACATGACTCTACATTCCGAAAGTGTTGAAGACACGGTCACATCTACACCTAGTAAAAATTCTAAAAGAACTTACCTTTGAAGCGCTCGAGCAAATCTTAGAAGAACATTTGGAAAAGGTTGATCCTTTGTCGATCCTACGCTGTGGCTTAGCTGAAGAAAAAGTCTAGATATACCAATGATTTTATAATAATTCTAGAGACGCATATCTGCTTGTTTACTTCACCACGCCGCAGAAATACTTAAGATGTCAAATGAGTTCAGTCACATCTGAGAGCCGAATTTTTATATCTGCAGGTCTGCTTCAAACGGACTTTCAAAATGTTCTCCGCACAAGTTGAGAATATTTTATTTTTTAAACAAAAATCTTATTAATTCTTATAATCTCTAACACTGTTTTTTTTTTGTTTAGAAAATTAATTAATTTTACCATGAATTTAAATTCATTTCGTTGTTTTTTGAATCTTATTAAGATCAATTTTAAATATTAATAACCTCTTACACTGTAATTTTGTATAATAAGAAATAACTCTACTTGAGTTTTGTTAATTTTACCTTGAATTTAAATTTTATATTCGTATCGATATCGGCGATATTTCTTCTTGAGTATCGGTATCGTGTCGTCAAAAGGGCGTATCGTTGCATCCCTAAATTAAATGTTTAATTGAAACTATTTATTTATTTTTCTCCTCCGCCAATTAACGCTGTACTCCCACAAGGCAGTATCCTGGGCCCTCTATTATACTTAATTTATACTTCGGACTTGCCAACACACAGCCACACTCATACCTCAACATTTGCGGACGATACAGCATACAAGCGTACATGAAAACTGTCAAGAAGCCTCTCTGTACTGACAGGATCATATATTTGAACTGGAAAGGTGGTTAAAACCATAGATGGGCACTTTGCAGTACCAGTACTTCTTCAGTATTTTTTTTTTTTACTGGTACTGCACTTGAATTTTCATTACCAGTATATTTTTACTGATTACTGAAACGCTTGCTGCAGTAAAAAAGTAATGCAGTATGCCCATGTATGGTTAAAACAATGGAGGATAAAGATCAATGAGCAAAAATGCGCACATATAACATACACATTGCGTCGGAAAATATGCCCCCCTATTAAAATCAATAATCAAATAATACCCCAACACTCGCATGTAAAATACATCGGTATACATCTAGATCGACGTTTAACGTGTAAATTAAACTAAAAGCAATTCAAATTTATTGGCTTATTGGAAGAAATTCTGTTCTTAGCCTCGATTGCAAACGATTGTTATTGGGCACTGCCTCGGCTTTTAACATCGAAAAAAACCAAAGGCGCCAAAATAAACTTCTTCGATTAATCACATCCGCTCCCTGGTATGTCAAAAAATCAAATATTCACAAAGATCTCAATGTACCATTAGTAAAAACTAAGATAACGAAATATGCAGTAAAATATTTAAAAAGGCTGGAACTTCACCCAAATAAATTAGCTCGAAATATTTTAAATTATGCCGGCCATACTCGCTTAAGAAGAAGAGACACTGCAGCACTCACCCAATCTGATGAGCGATAAACACCAACATATGTGAACAGCAACCGTGATGACGAAATCTTTTTTGTCTGGCACTGGCAGGACATTAAGTAAATATTAGGATAATAGTTGATTAATTATTGTTAGTTCATGTTTAATATATGAAGATTCAATAAATAAATTCAGAAAAAAAAGTGTTTACTGGTCCAAATTAAATTAATCTTTTGATTAATATCACAAATTTTTTCATTAATATGTGTGTTGATTTTTGCTGTGCGTATAACTCACTCAAAAAGTCCAGTTTGAAAATATTGAAAAGTAAGACTTTGATGTATGATTTTATAATATTTTGCAAATCATTTATCCCACTTAAATCTGCTTTTAGCCCTAAAGTGGTGCAGGGTATCATATGGTCGAGCTAAACTAAGTTTACTTTTGTTATGTACTTGTTTTTGCTCACATATTCTTTTAAGTCAGAAATTAATTGTCCAGAACCAACTGAACTGTTTAAAAGTTAATGCGTGTTTGCACTACCTTCTTTTACCACTTTTCAAAGTCTGGCGATTGCGTAATGTTGGCCCGTAATAAATTGTTAACATAAGCTTTTGCCTTTTTTAAATTAATTTAATGCTATAATATAATATTAAGTTTTAATAGTTTCATAGTACCCTCCCAACAATAAGATGAATATATTTAAAAAAAAATTTTTTTATCGTGCGTGGCTTTATAAAGAAAATTTGTGTTGGGTGATTTAAAGTTGAAATTAAATAGAGTTTGATAAAAATAAACTCTAACATGTTTGTAAAATTCTTAGAAATACAGTTGCAGTCAATACCTAATGCCTGCTTGCGGTTAACAGTTTTCAGATTTCTTAGAAAAGAGTAAGGTACACTATGGTTAAACAAGAACTGGAACCCCTCAGTTAGGGTTATTGATTACACAAGGGAACAAAATTGAACTTTTTTTTGTTGATTGGAAGTTTAATTTAATTTTGTTACTATTTTAAGGTCGCTGATTTCAAATATAATCTTTGTTTTTCTCCATCAGCTCGCATTTTTAAGTTACAGGTACTAATCGTATTTTCAACTATTTCCCAAAATTTAAAAGTTCAAAAAATCATAACTTTACTCTTTACTAAAGGTGTTATGATACTTGCTATTTTTTGTATTGGATTTTTTTAGGATTGACTGAATGAAACAACAAATGCGAGAAAGAACAAGAAATACAATATGTAAACAAAACAAACAATATTGCCCACGTTTTGTTCCCACAAAAACCGTCAAAAAACCGTCAAATCGCAAAAAAAAGTTAAAACCCGCTACTTTCGATCAAAACCTAAAAAAGTTAGCAGCAGTGCTAACATTTAATCTGGAAATGTCAATTTTAAGTTACAAATTTTTATATTTTTTTTTGACAGTCTAAGGTTATTTATCGATAACACACGTATATTTTTTTGACATTTCAAGATTTTTTATGGTATAATCAAACTCTTTACACTTAGTCAGTTTTCCTATGCAAATATATTTGCACTGTTCTCCAATATAGAAAAAATACAAAAAATAGCAAGTATCATAACACCTTAAGCGATTTTCAAAATTTTTTATATTTTTTTTTAAAAAAAATTTAAATTTTTTTTTTTTTTTTTTTTTTTTTTTTTTATACGTTTATTTAATGAATATGAATATATAATTACAAACTTCAAATAAACAAAAATTATAAATATAGCTTATTTCTATATACAAAGTCCCATTTTAACGAGCTCTCAAGTATAATATTTATTAAATAAAGTTATTTTTCTATTAGATAACTATATACATAATACAAGAAAAAATACTAAGATCATAGAAAATGTAAGCAAAAAGGTTAGCAAAAAAACTTACTTTTATATTGGTAAGGATAAAAAAGTAGGGTCAAGGGTTAAAATACGAGTCGAAAAAATAGCTATTAGGTAAGCCACCAATATTTTTTAAAGTTTAGATTAGGTTTAATATTTTTATCATTCAAATAAATACTTGTGTCAAAACGACAATTTTCAGACGTTAGTTCATTACAATTTATAGCTTTGATATTGGCTCGCCTGTAAATATGATAAAGTATAGGAATACCATCTCCATTTTGGATGAAATCATTTTTATCGAGGAAAAGAAAAGCCTCAGGTGGAACATAACCATTTTGTAATGTTACAGAAGTATAGTCTCCAGAAACATAGTAGGGAGCCATGATTAGGTTATTTCCGTTAGTATTTACACAGTTTACAATATGGTCTCTTATAATATGAACAATAAAATGATCAAATCTGGATATTTCTGCCTTTTCATAGAGCCTTTGGTTTGATATGTATTTTTTGTAATTACTACACTTGGATCATAAAAAAATTTTAAATTTAATAAATGTTTACAAGACAAATTTTCTATGAACATTTTCCTTAACAAACGTTTGTTAAATTTAATAATCGCTTATGAATACGGGGGGTAATAGTTAGCTTTGAAAAATCTCCAATTTTTTAAAATCACCAAAAAAAAAAAGAAAAAAATTTAAAAAAAAAATGGATCGTTTACGTAAAAAAAAATTGTTTTTAAAAATCTTGAAAAATCCAAAACGAGAGAGTTTATTTTTTATAACTTTCAGGTAAAGTCACATAACAAACTGAGGAATAGATCATAAAATACGCAATTTAATGCACAATTAAGTCCACAAATACAAATAGCAAACAAATACACATTAAAAAATTTTTTTTTGTATGGAAATCGCGATTTTGATCAATTTACCCCCGAAGCAATTGTAGAGTTTTTTTTCGATTGTCTACGAGTTTTAACTATTTCGGCACATTTGGTAGTTAAACGGTAGATTTTTCGGAAATTAACAACAACAAAATACGTTAGAATCGAATTATGAGTTCTTAAATTACACCTTTTCGTCAATTTAAAGAGTTGTTCAGATAACTGTAACTGTTATATAATTCCAACAATAGCACAGTGGAACATTTCCCATATTATATTGACTTCTTCGCTACGATTTGCTGTTAAATAGTGAATACTACAAAAGCAAAATGCGTAAAAGAGGACAGTTTGTATTTAAATTGTCATGTGATCAGTGGTACGTGCGTGTGAAGAAAAATAAATTTATAAAATTATGTAAAATAAATTTAAATTTTTAATATTTGAGAAATGTAAGTTATAATCAGGGCTTGGATTTTCATGCACTAAATAATCAAAAATATGCGCTTATAACATGCGCTATAAAATGGAAAATATGCATTCAAAATAAGAAAAATATGCACTAAAATATATATGAAAAACATATCATGTTATTTGTTTAAATTATATTTGTTAATAACAAAAAGAATAATTCAGGTGATATGCATATTAAAATATTTACCCAAAGTAAGATAAAATGCACCCAAAACAAACTTCAATTCTTGTTAAAATAGGTAATTCGATTTAATTTAAATTTCTATTAGTATAAACAAGTAAAAGTTTCTTCAAAGTTTCAAAAACATAACTCTGTCTATTCGGACGCAGAAAGTTTTTATACTTTGAAAATGTACGCTCAACGTCAACGGAAGTCAAGGGAGCAATATTAATTTTGAATTTTATTTTCTTTATTAAAATCAAATAATCTTACATTTTTTTTATATCATGAAATCCTATATTTTTTTTGTGCAATGCAGATTTAAGTTATGTTTAATTTTGTCAGATATTTCTATATAAAAAGAATTAAATATTAATTATCCTTTAATCGAAATCAGCAATTTTAAATTAATCGAACAATTAATCGTCTGAAATTGTTCGATTAATCAAACAAGAATTAATCGACTGAACACCCCAGTTATAACTTACCACGATGGAGGACTAATTTAACCATAATACGGTTGCCAGTTTGGTTAAATTAGCCATAATATGTCTAAAATGTTTCGTTAAAAATAGTTTTGTTGGAGGTGACCATATTAAAAAATTTTTTTCTCTGGGTTTATATTTAAATAAAAAATCGGTCTAAACACAATTCTGTTCTATTATTCTTAAAAAAAATTTTTTCTAGCTTAAACTCTCCAAATAAGTTTCAACATTAATTCATGGCCTATGATTTTTACAATTTTGTTAGAAAATGTTTTCTCCAAGCTTCTATTTTATAGCAAATACTTTTTTTTAATTCATGGAACGTTTGAAATGCATTTTTGTTTACATTCCTAATTTATGTGTGAATCTGTGCGTGTTAATTAAGATAATCTCGCAGAATTTTACGATTTTATTATAATGGCTATTTTTTCTTATCGCTTCAAAGAAATCAGTAATAAATTGCAAATTTTGTTTTTAAAGTAAAACATTAGATAAGTGAAGTTAATTGCAATTAATTTACTGTGTCTAATAAAAGCGAAAGACAGGTGTTAGTTTTTTGCAGTGCTATTTTTTTAGGGAACATATTGATCATAAGGAGCAACTCAATTACTAAGTGGACAGTGCTGGGCCTATTGCAGTAGTCAAAAACCTAAATCATGAGAATGTTGTGGTAATAAGCTACAAGGTGGCGCAAAAGTTGTCACGCGATGTTTTTTGACTATAATTTTTTAATAGAAAAAAAATTACTGCCTGACCCACAATGTCGACAGGGAAATTGCTTTCGTATATTGACATTAAAAACAAAGTTTACTATTTTATTATTGATGGTCATAAAGGCCTGATTTATGGCATTTTCCATCACTCTTGCCAGAAATTCCGTCGATATGTTTCCGCATTTCTAACAGATATTCTCCTCTAGGACTTCAAGAGTCAGAAGCTTGTTGACACAGGCTTTAAAGTGGAGAACAGAATAGACGCTGTAGTACAACGTTACGAATAGCGCTGCAAGATGTGAAAAGTTAAAAACGGCAGTTAGAAAGTAGTGTCAAAAGAATGCGTAGTTGTAGTAGTCGTTGCAGTTGCAGTTGAAGCGCAAAGTTCGAAATTTTGAACTTTGTTGCGCTACAGAGCATTCGTCAGCTTCAGCTACTACTACAACTACTGTATTCTGTTCTAGGCCTTAGAAGCCGCACAAAAATTAGTCTAGAGTGGGTAAATCAGGAGTAACGCAAAAGTTAGATGATTTCTTAAACTTGCTTCATCAACTCCACTTCTTTTATGTAGACAATACCTTGAGTTAAATTTTGCAGGGCTAGAAAATGTCGCAACCGTTGTGTAGTGAAAACGGTTGCGAAAGTCGTGCATTGTTTTTATTTGTGATGCTTTGCCAACTTCTTTATTTAGTGATGCTTAGCAACACTGCGTTTAGGAAGTCAGCCACCGTCACCCAATCCGAAGATGCTATAATTTTTCCAAATGGCAGTAAATGTCAGTTGTGCTTTGACATTTGTGAAGAAAACAAATTCAAATTACACTTGAATAACAAACGAAATGCTGTACTTTTCAATAACACGGAATAATTTGTCAGTGGTGTATGCGGAGCGTATCCATCCCTGCGGACATGTAATTAAGTAGAACTGCCGTTTCTGGGGCATCGAAAATCCGCGTACAACACAGGAAGAGCCATTACACCCGCTCCAAGTTACTGTCTGCTGTGGGGCTTACCGTGAGGCGTAATCGGACCTTATTTTTCGAATACGCCGCCTGTTAATTTGCTACCATGAACGGCGAGCTTTACAGAGCATGGCTTAACGACTTTCTCCTACCTCAACTGGACGGATTACGACGGGATATCATGCGGTTCCAACAGAATGGTAAACGTTAGTTCTGCGTTGACATTTAAGAAGTTAACATATACGAAAGACACACCAATAAGAAATATACCGCTATACTGTTAAAGAACCTGGTATAAATTGTCGGTGGTGTTGGCGCAGCGTATCCATTCCGAGGGCTGAATTATCAGACCGTCATATCTCTCGTTTTGGTTGCATGCACTGGCAAGCAATTTCGAACTATTAAGCCTTAAGCCGCGACACAAAAATTTAAAAATTAAAACCGCTTTATCAACCCATTGTGCAAGTCTAAACCATTATCTTGATTTTGAAATTATATCAGTTTTAAACACGGAAAATAATTAGTAACGTAGATTTATGTTATCCAGAATTAATTTTAAGTCAGATACTGAAAATGTAGCCCAAAATTATAGACATTTAATTTATAAAAATAGAAACGAAAATTAAAAATTAATTTAAACTGTAAAAGATTAGGTTTGAATTGGAAACCCTTTTTGTATTTGATTGAAAATATGACATTTTGTTAAATTTGCGAAGTTTGTTAAATATATTAAAAATTGTTAATTTTGTGAAATATTCAAGAAAAAAATCCCTGAAGAAGGAACACAACGGAGTGCCGAAATATTGGATTCAATAAATTTAATATTTTTTATAAAACCAAAGAAAAAGACATCAAGCTTAAATAAAAGGATTATTAAATATTTTTTTTTTCTGTAAATGATATTTTTAATTTTAATTAAAAAAAATGATCAAAAAACTTTGCTGTTTCAAACAATGTGTTAATTGATTCAAATAGAATTTCGCAACCGCTGTGTAGTGAAAACGGTTGCGAAGGTCGTGTACTGTTTTTATTTGTGCTGCTTTGTGTTAATTGATTCAAATAATTGGCAATTCTACAAGTTTAAATTATTTTATTATTTAAAAGATTTATCTATAACGTGCTAAATTCTCTATCTCTATCTTTTCTTACATTTATTTAAAACGAAGAAATCAATTTAGATTTTTTGTTATTTAATTTATATTTTTTTTAAAAATTTATTTCAAAACAACTAAAGTTGTAATTTAATCAAAATTATATTTTAAATTTTCTTTCAATTAAAAAAATAATTGATACAATTATCACATTAATTTAATTAAAATAATTTTTAAACTATTTTTTTAATTGATAAAAAACTACTGATAATTTTTTCTCTGGACTTTTTTTGCGAAGCTTCTGGAAGTCACAAATCTATTCCAATAAAGCTCAGGCTCTTGCAGTCCTCAAAGAGAAAAGCTGTCAGGAATGCGGGAAGTTCTTGCAAGAGTGATGGAAAATGCCAGTATGGCCATCAATTTTGGCGGCGACCACTTGGCCTTTACCATTTTTACTACTTAATATAGACATCAAATAAACACAGTCGAAAAGCTTTTTTTATTAAAAAATATAACTGTCAACGCACATGGGCTAACAACTTTTGGGCCACCTTGTATATTCTATTAAACATCAATATTTTCATACGAAATTTAAAAAACCTTTAAAAATTTCTTAAAACATCCTAAATGTTATTTATAAAATCTAACCTGAATACCCCTAATGCGATGCCATACACATATGCTAAAATTAACATAATCTTAATGTCACCAATATTTTAAGATAATAAGAATTTATCACAGTTATTTTTTATGCTTACAATAACCTTCGCGATAAAACAGTTTGCACGCTATGTATAAGAGCTGTCAATTAAAGTAATAATTGATTTTAATAAAAATTCACAATAACAAGTGCTTCAAAAGTACCAAAACAGGACCCTTAAAGCAGAATAAAAACTTCTTGTATTAAAAACTCGTTTTTAACCAAACTCAATACTCTGAAACGGATAAATTAAACAAAAATAATGAGCTCTGCATAAAAATAAAATATGTAACACAAGGATTGAAACATATTGTTACGATAAATATTTAAAAGTTTTGGCGCTACGCATGCTCTGTGGGGTGCGCAAGCCATCATCAGAGAGAAAAAAGGCAGATGTATTTAAAATGTTATTTTGATATATTACATTTCGGGATCCCCCCTTTTTCCTACTTTTCTGTTTTCGCATAAATTTATCATAAACATATGCGTTACCTTTTCCTTCTCGTATGCGGTGCGTGCAATCACCGGCACTGGCGAATGTGAGTAAAAAGCGAAGCGTAAATGCATTCTTTACATAAGCAAACTGTTAAGACACACATTGTGGCTCTCTTTATAATTTGTTGGCAACATGAAAATTGATGTTTACTTGAGTATTAATTAAACATAAATGTTTTCAATCTTCCACTAAACTGTTGGAGAAAGAGTTGCCTGCAGCCGCTTGCAAAAAAAAAAAACGAAAAAAAAAACACTGAATTGTGAATTGAACGGAACTGTAGTACATGTTTTACAAGTGCAGATCGAATATTGCGAATAATGAATGTATGTAAGCAAGCGGTGAATAGCAGTAAATAAATGATTATGTGTAATCAACAAGGAAAATTACACAAAAAAGGGTTAATTTAATTAATACATCAATTATATGGTGAACTAGTTTAACCCTTTTGTGAAGAGGTGGGGAAAAATAATGCAATATAAACTTACTGCCTGTTTTTCAAAATAATATAAATAATTTTTGCTTGGAAATTGATATTGAAACAACAATAAACAAAAACTCAAATTTATTTTTGTTTTCGATTAAAATTTCTAAACGAAAATTTTTATTTTCGTTTGAAAAACAGGCAGTAAAGCAGTTAAAAACTTGTCAAATATGATTCTTTGGGTAATAAAGCAAAAAACATGTTTTTTTTTACCAATTGATACAAGATGCAGGGGTTCTTTTTTTATTGACGAAGTATTTCACTACGGTAAATCTATTAAAATGCAATACATCTCTAGAACGTCATTATCATTAGGCTGCTACAAAATCCTTAGGCATTTATTGTGTCATGGTCTATCTTACGTTAAACTTACATGAGCTAACGACCGAAATTCCGCCTCTTGATCGTGTTAGAATTTACCATCTTGATTTTATACTCTCCACCAACCAGGGCTGTGGAGCAGGGATGTTAAATGGGGTTTTAAATTTTGTGCCAACTTCCTAAAAAATGTACTTTTTGGACCTTCACGTTACCAGTTTTTTTAAAAAAAATTATTAAAACAACAAAACAGTACATAACAATTCAATTGAACACAAAAAACAAAACTTAACATTAACATACATTATATGCATGAATAAAATAAGGTACATAAAAGTCTTATAAATATATGAGATCAAAATTAGGCTCTTATTTGTTTAGTTAATAAACTATTTGGAATTTCTACATCATAGCATTTTTGGTTACTCAAATATCAAAATTTTTTGATATTTTATGTTTCCAAAAACAATGTTTCATCGTGCGTGGGGATATTGACTGTTTTTTTTTTCTTTCACATTTTGTTGAGAGAAATTGTAGCGTACGGTGTTTTGCATTTCTCGGATAAAAAACAAAAAATGAAATATGACGAACATTGAAAACAATGAAAATTGTAGAAAATTTCATAAATGGATTTAAAAATTGGAATGTTGCCTCGTCTGTGGGTACCATAAGTCCCCTTTTACAATGTGGCAAGTGAAAGGCAAACAGACGAAGTTTGTAAGCGAGAGAGGAAAAAAGTAAAGTGTGTTACGCATACAGTGCCGCCTCCTTACTAATCGCTCTATACACCGCAATACTAGTCGCATATTTAAGCGTCCATTACATTAACGATTTGTTGTACAACATAAATGCAATCAATAGGACTCAATAATTTGTTTGCTATACTTAAAATTCAAAAAGGGGGAACTATGACAAATTTTTAAATTGTACCAAATGAGACACGGTAGTACCACGGTACTTTAGAAGGTAAAAATAAACCAAAAAAAAGTAACATCCCTGCTGTGGAGTCATCAAAAATTAGTTCTAATTCCGACTATGACTCCAACCGCTGAAATTTTTTTAAGTCCGACTCCGACTCCAACTCCAACTTCGACTTCAACCTTGATGCGAAATGTATATGAGACTGGTCCTTATTTGACATTAAACAATTTTTTTAATGCAGTACCCTTTAAATGGCTAAATATATTATTAAAACGATTCTGTAAAAATTTCAAATCGATATTTTAATTCTAACACGTGCCACATTGGGATTTAATATAGTCATTTACATATGTAAAATAGACTGCTCCTTATTTTCTGACTTCAAAATTTTTAAAGCAAAATGGAAAATATTAGAATTTTTTTTAAATATTTTATGCCGAAAAATTTTGAAGTCGGAGTCGCAAGTTTTTTTTGGTACTTCGACTCTGACTCTGGCACAAAAACCTCAACTCCGACTCCAACTCCACAGCCCTTGCACCAACACGAGTGGTAAATAAGGATATATTAAGTTAATTATTTCGTATTAAACATGAGCAATTTTGATCCAGGACACCAGAATGTAATTCTAATTCCATCAAGCCAAGTATGTCTATCTCTATTATGAAAACACGTTCACATCCAAACACCTGAACATAAAATAATAATTTTGATTTCAAACAGTTTCGTGTTCTCCAAAATAGTTTTATATTAAAATCCAGTATGATCTGGTCAGTGGAAAGGGCGCTGCGAAATGTGATTCCACTTTCTATAAAGCGCAACAAAATATTACTTTGAGTTGTTTCTGCAATTTAAGTCAAATAAAAAGTAACCCCAATGCAAAGGAATAAAAAATGAATCTCTAAATAAAATCGCAATTTTTACTTTGGGACTATTTTTCTTTTACTAATATTACAAATTTTAATAAGCGAAGCCAGTCTTTGTTATACCATAGAGGAGATAATACTTGTGCCCGGCCTAGGACCCAACCATGATATCTATTACAAGATCTTTAAAACCAAAACTGAACAATTATTCGGGATATTAAAATTCGGGATTTTGGAATTCGGTATTTTGGAATTCGGGATTTAGAATTTGAGATTTTAAGTTTCTGGCACATGACCCCAAACCCAAAACTTCTAATATCATTTCATTGTGTTTTTTTTTTATTTTATCTTTTTGGGGTAAAATTGCATTTGCTTTGTTGGTTTCCATTTCGCAGCGCCAGCAGAACGCGTTATGGAGTGAAATGTGAAACAGCCGGCAAAAAAAAAATTATATTTTGGTTTTGCTTACGCAGTAATCGAACAACCTTTATTATTTTTTTTTTAATTAATCCTGGCGGTATTTTATTATTTCTGTAAAAAAAAATTTGTCCCGCCCACTTTGGTGAGATTTTCATAAGAAAAAACTTGAATTCTTGTTTTTACAGTATAAAATACCAAAATTAAATGTTGATATTGTCATGAAATTTGCCATAAATTCGTTCTTTAAATCCAGAAGAAAAAATATTTTTCAATATGGTCACCTCCAACAAAACTATTTTTAACTTCTATTTTAAAACCGTATTTTTGTCATCGGCAACAATATTATGGTTACATTAGTCCTCCATCAAGAACCAACAATGATATTACGTTTGCATCCGAACACGTTATGGATAATAATAACAAAAATATTATGTAAACTTATAATATAAAGGTCGTTTTGCAAACATAGTGTATTGCTCTTGGACAAGAGGAAAAAACAAGTCTTTATTTAAAACTAAATAATTAAAAGTGGTAAACAAACTATAACATATTTGACCATAACATGTTTAGAGGCAACCATAATATGGTTGACAGTTAAATTAATATGGTTAAATTAACCATAATATGTATAAAATGTTTCGTTTAAAATAGCTTTGTTGGAGGAGACCACATTGAAAAAGGTTTTTCTCTGCTTGTATGAATAGAAATAATTAAAAATATATATCATGATCATCGGTCCATAATTTGGCAAAGGTCCAATATAAAGCTCACTATTTAAAAATCCATTAATACGTCCAAAACAATAATGGATTTGTGCTGAAACTTAGTGCAATTGAATAAAATTAAAATCAAGTGAAATAATGTGTGCTATCTGCAACATGACTAAATCCTTCCCGAAAGGTGGAATATTCGAATCTACGCTTCACAGACAGCTTAGTTACAAAGCAACAGCACACAGAAACTCCCGTCTACAGGCCGAACTTTGCCAACATCATCATGTTATTCGTGGAGGGATTACCAGTGCGGAACTTAATTTATTGAGGTGTATTATTTTTCCAGGTAACAAATTAAACCCTTGTTGGCCCAAAACTTGGCTACTTCGAACTTTAAGCTTAAATGAAGCTTGAGGTATTAACTACGAATGTATCCCCCGACAGTGTGAGAAAGTGCATTATCAAAAAATCTCCCGGTAGGCGAATACAATCAAAGTAAGAAATTCCTAGAGGGAGTACCAGTCCAGAACTTAAGTTGTTGAGATTTCTAGGCAACAAATTAAGCTCTGGTTGTCCCCAAATCTTGGTTACTTTCAACTTAAAGCTTAAGTCAAGCTTGAGGTATTTACTGCAAATGGGAATACATTTGGAGTTAATACCTCATGATAGTATAAGAAAGTACATTATCAAAAATCTCCCGGTAGGCGAATTTAATCAAAGCCTCAATCAAAAGCCTCTCGCCAGATTTCCTGAAAAATCACCACACCACGTGGACGACTTTCATCACAGTCTAAAGCAGACCCCGGGAAAACTACTGCACGTCCACTCATGTCTTGAATAAAACCAATTAGTCTCGTTTAAGCCCCAACGATCCTTACATTGATTTCTAGTCCAACAATTTTAACTAAACTATTTTTTCAATGTATGTACTGGCCGGGGTCTGGCCTAAGCTTGATTTACTACAATTTTCACTACTCGTTAAGAATCTAGAAAAAATATGGTTTGTCAAGATTTTTTACAGCCCAATCAAAAATTACGCTATTACTTTTTTTAAATTCGCTTTAAGCTTTCTTCTAACAAAACTGTGTAAAGAGCAAATAAATATTTCATCGTTTTGTTTTACTGTATTTATTTAAAAACACGTATCATCACTTGTCTGTTTTTCCCTCTATACTCAATCTAATATTTGAGGCATTGAAAAGCAAAGGACAAGTGCTAAAATAAAATTTCTGAGAAATGAAAAGCCTTAAAGTTTTTTTTTTATATTTAAATGTTGACTTAAAAAGTTTAAATCGATACAGTACAATTTGGTGTCACTATACAGTTCTAAGTTTTGTACAATAATAGATGAAAGTAGTAATTAAGTGTTCTTTGCTGGGTACAATATACCTAAATTGGTCGCAGTGCCATCTCTGATGAAGGGAACTTCCTGCTTTCTCGAAAAAAAGTGTTCATTGCTGCGTTTAAGGCTCCTTTACTTTACAGCACCTCAATTAAAAACGTTTGCTTGTTTTTTTTTTTTGCTTTTAAATGGTTTTTACAAATTTTTATAAAATAAAATATGTTATTATTCGACCTTTCCAATTTTAAATAAATAAAAATTAATCAAGCTCGAGGCCAGTGTTTTTTTGTAAATAAATATTCCTGTTTATTTAATTCCGATATTTCGATCTTCGTTGAAGATCATCATCAGGGATTGTTTCAGTGAATTTTTATTAATACAAAAACTTAAAAATACATTGTGTATGTATCAACAAATTTTTATAAAAGATTATTAAAGGAAATTTTTAATTATTAAGAATTTTTTTTTTTCAAAATAAAGATTTTTTAGTGAATGTCCAGAATTTTGCAAATTTGAATCTGGCAAGTCTAGTCTGGTCTAATTTATGACAAATTTCTCGAAAATAAGTCTTTAAGTTTAAAAAAGTGCTTATGTGGAAATATTCTAAAAAAAAATTACCCCCTAAAGGGTTATTATTCTTAAACATAATTAATGTGTATAATAAATAGTCTTCTTACAAAACGAAACTCTTGATTGCATGCGTAACTGGAGTCAGTTTAAGCGTAACCATAATAATTTAAAGTCAGTTTTGCATCTACATACGCTGCGCTAAAACCTAGACCATTTCCTTCCTACCTCAACCAATTATTATTACACAATATATTAGTCGTAACTAACAAATTTATGCTTAGTTAACATATTAAATTGTTGCTAACATATTGCTGCTGCAACAAGTTGAAACATCTTAAGAAAATATATGGATATACAATATGATGTCCATAACTAATAAATAGTTTGCTTCATTATTTTTTTGTTTCATTTTGTTTATAATATAAAATAAATGCGTTGTCGATTAAATTATTATGTGTGTATTAGTAATTAACTTCACTTTTAATTAAATTTTAAATTATTCAAGAGAAAATTTTTATAATTTATTAAACTTTTCATGTTAACACCATCAAATGGTCTGCTTTAAGGAGGGAAATATTAAAATTTTGCTCGAGGAATAGAAAAAAAATACATTGGGGTTATTCGGGGACTACAAATTTACTTAAGAAAAAAAGTGGGTAAGTTATTGGCATAAAATGCACATTTTACATTCATTAAGAACACCCAAGTGGTTAGGATTTCATCAAGTCACGGAAAACTTTTAATTGAAATAAAATAAAGACAAACGTTTTTAATATCCATCGAATTGTCTTTATGATTTTAACCATCCCATGGCACTTAAGGGCATGTCAGATAAAACTTTTGCTTCGCGTTGCGTTACCGATTCGCTTTGACATCTAAGATAAAATATACATTTTTATACGAAACATGTCACATAGAGTACATTCAAAGCGGATCGAAGCAAAAAGTAAGCCAACTCTCATCTTTTTGCGCGCTTTGACAAATTCAATTCCAAGAAACCGTCCAATTAAATTTTTAACGTTTATTTTTATAACAAACTAGCTTAACCCGGTGCGCTTCGCTACACTGGCAAAAAAAAAATAAGAAAAAAATTACAGTATTTGTTTTTGTGATATAATTTATTTATTTACATACGTATTGCATGTCTTCTATGAGGGGTACTGCTCCTAATCTGTCTACCCCGCACATTTTTATATTGAAATTTATAGTTTACTATAATAGTAGCTTTAACCACGTTTGAAGACTCTCCCTTTAATAGTTCTTCAGTTGAGCGATATTTAATGTATGCATCCTATGGGAGGTATTTCCCCCCCTGCGCCTACCCGCTTTATTTTTATTTTCAAAAGTGTAGTATACCATAAGAGTGACTTTTAGAAAGTTTGAACATTCTCACTATTACAGTTCTTAAGATATGCGATGTTAAACATTGGCGTCCTATGGGGTATTCCTATACCCCCGCTGCTATTTTATTTCAATTCTGGGGCTCAGAAGATCCTACTGCAAAAAGTTCAGCAAAATGCGTGCAGCGGCTCTTAAGATATGCGATAATTAATATTGGCATCCTATGGGGGGTACCAATTCCCCTGTCCCTATCGAAAAAATAAGTAGCCTATTTTATTTTTAGGGCTCACGTGATGTTACTGTAAAAATTTCAGGAAAATCGGTTCAGTAGTTTCGAAATCTATAAAGCGACAAACAAACATACAAACATAATTCATTTTTATATATAACAAATAATTAAATGTACAAGTTACCATGGTGGAATAAGTAGGTGGCAGCGCTACGGCAACAAATACAACATTACAACAAAAAACGGAAATAAGTCTCCGTATATGTCAAAAATTATATTAAACTAAAATCAAATTTTGCTGCCTAACGCAATGAAATAAATTAATTTTTAGCCAATTTTTATTTCACTATGGTTACTATCTTATTTAATTTTAATTTAAATAATCAAAAACTTTAATACAATACAATAATAACAGGACAAAACGTGGACTTTTTGTAAACATAAACAAAACTTTGACATAAGACTAGACAAACAATACAAGAGCAAAAAATCGTCATCTGGCGTAGTTATGCCACCTCTTTATTTCATCATGCAAGTTACCAAACGCTTTTATAAGTAAACAAACAATGCGTGAGTGTTGTCAAAGTTTTCATTGTGTCATACATATTTTGCTTTGCGTTTTTCTGCCAAAGTTAGAAACGTCACGCAAAGCGACAAATTTGTATCTGACACTGCCTTTAGTGCTGGTTCACACTTTCCTTAGCTGTCAAGTCTTGAGCAGTGTGGCCATTTTGGCATTTTTGCAGCTAAATTTAGCATTAACAATTTCCATTTAGCTGCAAAATTTTTATTTAGCACTTGGCATTTTATTTAGCATTTTTGGAAAATGTTTTTAGCTTTTTTAGCATTATTTATTTTAAAAATTTGGACGAATAGTTTTATTGATTTTAGTAAAAAAAAATTATAAATTATTATCAAAGTTGTTTGTGGGAATATTATTATTTATTAAAATATTTTGTTTGTTGTGCTTAATTCCCTTTTTAAATAATTGATAAAAAATACTGAAATTTATTGTTGGAGGATAAGCTGTTCCTATGCGCATTTCACTGGTTGCTTAGGCCAGATCATCAGGAAACGTTCTCCTAAATAATTTTAGAAAAGCCAAAGCTATCTGCAAACAAAACTACAGAGGGAATGAGAATTACCTATTTAATATAACGTACTTCTATCATCTTAAACATAATTTATCTAAAGAGTTTAGGAATTTTTAATTCCTTTTCTACTTTGTTCTAACTATACATAAGCTATTTTTAATATGGACACAGACTATTTGTAATATCACTTGGTATGAAGGAAAAATTAGCATTAGAAAAAAAACCTCACTGATCAAAAAAAAAAAAAAAAAAAAAATAATTTAATTTGTAGAATTGTTGTTGGGAATTGTCAAAACCTGAGCTATGTTTAATTAAATCAATTAACAAATTGTTTGAAACAGCAAAGTTTTTTTTTATAATTCTTTTAATTAAAATTGAAAATGTCATTTACATATTAAAAAAAATATGCACAATTTTCCATTTTTAGTAATTTATATAATCATTTTTGTAACAGGTGCAAAATCAACCAATTGTTTATAGATTTTGTGAATTTCTTGAAAAACTTAATAAATTATAAATTGATTCATGTAAATAAATTTTAAGTTTTCTAAAAAAGTAAGAAATACTTTCTCAATTCAAATACATGTTTGGTCTTTGGCCCATAAAGCGTTCCAACCGGTGAGTTTTCTTTGATGTAATGGCTTAAGGATTATCATCGCTCCAAATGCGGCAATTCTATTCATTGACTTATTTATTTAACCAAACGTATACCAAATTAAAGCAAAATCATGTAAAGTTTTAATGCGTGAGTGTATTACTAATGAATTCTTGCGAAAACCGCAGTTGATAGTGCTGCCACTTTTAGGTTTTCCTTCCTTCCTTAATATAATATATTTTTTTTTACTAAACAAATAATTTTTAAAATTGCATGAATAATATCTCTACTACTACATAGGGCTCATTTGTTGCAACAACGTCATAAGTCATATTTCAAAAATCGCCAATTTTAACTTACAATCATTAATGCATAGAAATCATTATTATGAAAATATTCCTTATGAAGATATTGTAAACTCAGCTCTTGAGAGAATACTAAAATGTTCTTTTTCCATTACTATTTCATTAAGATTTACACGCAACAAATTGAAGACTTTAAAGACGCTTTATGTATAACTAATATTTTTGAGTTATGGCGATATGGCAGCAATGAGCGATATAATGAATTTGTTTCTAAACAAACCATTCAAAATTTTAATTTACGTTAATTTTTTCTGTCAGAGCTATTTCCGTTGATTTCTTTCTGCTTCCGTTGCGGTGGGGATGCAACTCAATAGCTATTAATTTTATAGCTTCCAATAGGATTTAGTATTTCGTTTCGCTGATGCTTAATTCAAACTGTAGTTTTTTGTTTGTG
Organism: Pollenia amentaria; assembly: GCA_943735925.1. Lineage (NCBI taxonomy): Eukaryota > Metazoa > Arthropoda > Insecta > Diptera > Polleniidae > Pollenia > Pollenia amentaria. The sequence continues at coordinate 131,414,820 of OX031008.1, read as the reverse complement.
GAAAAAAGTTAAAAATATTCCACATGCAGCGGTTGGCTTATATTCGCAACGCGTTCAAATTGGACTCTTTTACACTCTAGAATTTACAGACGTACCAGATTATCGTGGATACTTTTAAGACCATGGGACATGGCCACAAATCTCTCAGACTGTCTCAGCCCGGAAATAGACGTCTATGTGTGAAAAAATTCACGTTCAGACCATGATTGTATCGTCCCCTTAATGTGACCAATAGGGACGCCGAAAAAAGGCTCAGGCCTATAAATGGATGACGAACGTTCCTGCTTGCAAAGCAGGCAGCCCTTCAATGCCCACATGGCCGGGTACACAACACAAACTTAAATCATTGTGCTTACCAAGATTCAACGTTATAAATAATCTAAAGCCCTTTGTCCTGCTCCTACGATATTCCCCAGCGCATATGAGAATAGCGTAGATTTCCGCCTGAAATATTGTAGGTTGTTTACCCATAGGCAAGCCCTTTTGGAAACCCGGGATAATGTATCACCATTCGTATGTTTCGAAACGTCGGTGAATCAAACCTGGTCCACGCGCTCCCGCCACCAGGTCTGGTTCGCCTATTGGTCCCTATCAGGAATAAGGACAATGAACTTCACATTAAATAATCACCAACCAAAATACTTATCCAGTATTACTCTAGCTTTGATCTGTTCAGTCTTAGTCCACCTCGCTAGGACGGCATAGCTCAAGACTGGTCTAATTATAATTATCGGAACAAACGACAAGTAGATCATTCTAGGCTTTAGCCCCTTGTTTTTTCGACGAGCCTTTGGCAGGCATATATTGCCCTTGTCGCCCTTCCGATTACATAGAATAACTGAATGTTCAAGTTAGGTGTTCTATCCAGAATGATCTCCAGGTATTTGATTTCGTTAGAGAATCTGATACCGGTACCGTCCAAGGTCGGTTCGTTAAGTCTCAGCACTCTACGCCTGTTGAATGGTACCAGAGTAACTAGTCTTCGCGGGTTTAATATTAAGCCAGTTCAAACTTTTTAATCCATTGCTTTTGGCCATCGCAGTAGTGGATATGTGAACTGGTTCATTGTCTTGATGAATGAGCAAACGCAGCACCCATATTGTCTACATCTCTCTCATTTTCAAATTTTCGTTCAATAGTTAGCACTTTTTGAAATAATTTTGAGGATTACGATTTAAGATTTTTCACGGGGATCTCTTACGATCGTTTATTTTTGATAACTTTAAAAACACTTAACAACTTAGAGCCTTGATTTGCCAAAGTAGTATTTTTTAAACTACTACCACAATCTTTACCCTAAATCGGCTAAGTTTAAGACCGCCCTCGTATTCAAACGTCGGTCTTATTATATCTACATATTCATCCATAAATTCTCTAATTGAAAAAATATTTTTCAACAGTTCTTCCTTCGTTATTTCATCAAAACAACCTTAGCTCCAAAAAATAGTTCACATAAATAAATGTAATTGAAACACGTTGTTGATATTAAAAAATTTCATAATCTTTTAGCTACAACATCTTTCCATCCATTTTTATGCCTTTAAGTTGGCATTTTTCTTTTCGGAAAAATTCTCATGTTTGAATACAAACGTCAAGTTTATGTGGCGTTAAAAACCAATTGAACGATTAATTATTCACACGGAAAGTTGAGCAAATACTTACTTGCAACCGAAGGTACAGAGCGATAGAACAAGTGGAATTATTACGGGCTAAACGACAGTAAAGAAAATAGTGGAATTAAAGCAATAGTTGGTTGCATTGTGAAGGGTACAAGGCAGAGAATAAATACATATTACGAGTAGAACACATATTCGTATAGGGAAGATATTTATGCAGCGTATGTATGCATAAGTAAACACACGAGTATAGCATGCAACATGCGGCATCAAATAAAATAGTAAGACAGTTTTATTTTTATGGTAAACAATTTCCATTGCCTCACACAAACCCATCACACACACACAGAGTGTATGCATAAAGTTCTTCGTTTCGTTTCTTTTGTTTTCTTTACTTTGTTTGTTGGGTAAATAATGTATTAGTTGCAAGAATTCACAATGCAACATTTAAGGTAGGCAGAACGAAGAATGAGGGATTTTCAAAATGAACTAAACCCAAACATTACATTAAACTAAAAATATAGTGTGTTCTTAGGGAGTAAGATTAAATACGAGGGTTGTTTTTCAAAGTTATTAGCGACATTTTCTAACAGACCTCAAAAGTTGTTGCTTGGACCAAAAACTGATTTACATACATTTAATTTCTTTCTTCTATTTATTAGATATTACAAATGCAATTGCAAATAATATTCTAACTTAATTTACTGAGCAATATAATTGTAGAGAGTCGCGGGAATCGCACCCGCAACTCTCTTACTGGTAGACTCCTTTACTACCAACTATCATGCCGGAATTGCGCGATTTTTTCATTTCAAAATTCAGGAACAGATAAGTATGCCTTAACAACCCTCGTTAACCATATACATTTGGCAAACATTCAACACGATAGCGATCAAATGTAACTGGGCGTTCAAAGTTTAAAGAATGAGAAGTCGTATTAAGATAACAAAACAAATATTCCAAGAGCTCATCAAAATTTCGCATCCGTTGATGCCATTACAGACACCTTCATAGACCTGCACACTCACACAATCATGCATGCATGTGTATGCAATTGTAATGCAATATTAAAACGAATCACTTGATATTTTTTATTTCGTACCATTTGCCTCCTTCGTACCATTTGCTTCTGCAACTTGAGGAGATCCTTTGTATTGTTTCCTTACAGTTCTCAAACATTATTTTGCTTTTGTTTTTTTTTTCTTTCTTCTTTTCATTACTACAACAAGAATGTCATAAATGACAGTCATATATATACATTAGGTCTGACTATACATTTTCCTAAACCATTTTATAAAAACGAGCAGCTCGGGAAATTCTTTTTCTAGGACATAACAGTTTCCGTTTTGTTACAGCTTTTGGTATTACAACTGGGCCGGCAGGATGAATCTTTTATTTATTTGCAGTTAGTAAAGGGAACAAAGAACAAGAAGAATTGAGGCTGTTTGTCGTTTAGTAAATTTTTTTCATTTTATTTAAGTTGTTTTTTTTTTTGTTGACTTTATTTGCATTCAATTGCATAAAAAATGCAAACATTTACACTTCGTTTCCGTCTACAATTTAAGTTAGTACCACTTGATATTTAACCATAAGATGTGAAGGTTTTATTAAAATACACTGAAATGAATTTAACAGAGTGTTTTAGAATGCTAGTAGCCATTAAAGGCTACTTGTATTCGCGAAATCATACATGACAAAGGTCAAACCGTCAATGTTCTGGAAAATCCATATACACAGTGCGCTCGGGATAACGTCAAATAATTAAAACCGCTACTTTAGTTGAATGCGTTTTTATTGTTTATAAATTAAAAAAGGAAATTGCAAGAAAACCAAAAAAGGTTTCAACCTTAATAAAAGCAACAAAAATATTACACATAAGACCATGGCATACATAAGTCTGTATCCATACTGAAATTGATTGCTTCGCTTGGTTTTATTGCTTGCATATTTTTATTTACATCGTAATCGTCATCATCGGTTACTTCTTACGTTATCCAGGAAATATCTTTATTCCACTTCTGAGTGGATGGCACTTAAGAAAAAATTTTAAATATGACTGTTAGCGTCGCTGACTTTTACGAGAACAAGAAAGCAAACGGGCAAAAAAGAACATATGCATTCTAAAAGGGGAACCACCAAATTTAGAGTTTGAGGTTTGATTGGCGTTTTAGAGCAGACAATGTCAATAAAAATGTGCTGATGTTTTGGAATGTTGACGAAATCGGATGGTGGCGTTATCCCGAGCACACTGTATAGAAAACATTGATAGAAAAGGCGTCATAACGCTGATGTAATATGACATCAGTACCATGACAAGTGTCTTCGTTTTTGACACCATGCCACTTTTCATCATTGTGATACCAGCGTTAACATCACTTGGCCAAATTGTCATCAGGGCCAAAAATTTAAATTGTGCCACCAATGGGATGACACATTGGCATCACAGAAATGACAAATCGGAGTCGGATTTATAAAGCATGTCATCAAATTGATTCACTGTAATTGACCTTAAGTCAAATTGAGAGAATATCATTATATACTTACCTGTTGCACATGTTTGTTGCACTTTTGTTGTATTCTGCCCTTTGTAAACAGAAGAATTCTCAAATATAAGACACTAACAGCATTCCCGATATGGTTTTCGTAGTAATTCTACTTTAAAAATTGTTTGTATTTAAATAAATAATTTAAAACAATAAAATACGGGAATTTTTGCTTCTAATTTTACTTTTTAAACATAAAAATAATGAATTAAATATTATTCCTTCGACCTTTTTTTTATTCAAATATATAAAGTTTTTTCGAGCTCGAGGCCAATTATTTGTAAAAAATATTTATTATTTATTTACTAATCTTCTCCAATATTTCGATATTTCGACTTCTGTGCAATATTGAATGTGGAGAAGGTCATACGTCTCTTACGAGTATATTTGTAACTCATTCCTTGATAATGATATCCGATGGATATCGACATATTGGAGAAGATTAGTAAATAAATAATAAATATTTTTTACAAATAATTGGCCTCGAGCTCGAAAAAACTTTTTATTTTTGCATAAAAATAATGTTAATAATATATTATGGCATGATATATTATGTCATCGCACTAATGGCAGTTTGTCATCGACTGATAACATGATACATTATGTCATCGCACTGATGCCAGTTTGTCATCGCTTTAATGACATTACGATTTATTTCCATGATATACAAAAATTTTTAGACAATTTTATTTTTTTTATAGTTTAAGAAAAGTTAAGGCTTTAAAATAATTATTTTTTCAGCAGTTTAGAGCAAAAAATTTTTTCAAAAATTTACACCATTTAATTTTTATCTAAATACAAAGTGAAATTTCCTTGTACTTTTATATCGTAATATCAAAGGGCAAATAATATTTACAATCGACGTGATAAGGGCATTTTTAATATTCCCAGAATACTGTTTTTTTTTTCAACAAGACAGGTAAGATGGAATTATCCCTTTTCATACGAAATTTAATTTTTGGCATAACTATTTTTAGTCAAAATTTATTATAATTTATAATTTTTTTTTTGTAAAATCAATAAAACTGTTCGTCCAAATTTTTTAAATAAATAATGCTAAAAAAGCTTAAAACAATTTCCAAAAATGCTAAATAAAATGCCAAGTGCTAAATGAAAATTTCGCAGCTAAATATAAATTTTTAATGCTAAATTTAGCTGCGAAAATGCCAAAATGGCCACACAGGTTGCCATTATAAAAAAAAACGGCATGTAAAGAAAAAAAACTGATTCTTACTGTAAAAAACTGCACATAAAAATAGCCAAAATAAGTATATAATTTATTTAATATTTTTTAGCATACGAGTAATACAGAAACAAACACAATCTTATTATATTACCGAAATTAGTAGGTCCCCTTTTAGACAGGCAAAGTTTACTTTGACAAAGTCTGTTGAATTCGCTTTTAAACTTTGTTTGGTGCTCAGACACTTAAACTTTGTGTAAATTTTTGTTTTCTCTTGTTTGAATATAATATATAAACAGCGTTGCCAAAATGATGATTTTATCATATTTTGGATTATTTTTTTAAACAAAAATATGATTAAAGATTTTTTTCTCAAATGATGATTTTTTATTTTTAGAAATTCTGATTTTTACTTAAATTTTGCTTATACAAAATACACGATTATTTAAACAGTCACTTTTTAAAACAATGAAGTTTTGCATCAGCTTGATGCGCATTGGTGCTGCACACCTTTGTACTCAGTATCTAGAATACACAAAATTGCATCATTATTTCTGGACATAAAAAATATTAAAAAAGGCATATTATAACCTATTTCCAATGTGCGAAAGAATTCCTTCTTTCGAATAACCATATTTAAAACAAAAACAAATTCTAAAAACTTTGTTTTTGTTTTAAATGTATTTGTAAATAATTCTTTTGCACATCGGAAATTGGCAGTTAGAATATTAATAAAAAAAATATTTGTGAAAAGAAAAAATGTATTTTTATAAAGTTTCATATACTGACGAATTATGTTTTTATGTTTTTCATATTAAATAATAAGAAGTATGTTTTTATAAAAAATTAATAATTCTTACTATTTTTCCCTTGTTTTAAAAAATTTAAATTAAGAAAAAAAAATTTAAGATTTTCCTCTTCAAAATATGATTTCTTTCGCCATATGACAATTTTCATTCCAAAGATTCTGGTAACGCTGTATATAAATATAAAGTTGCAGCCAACTTCAGGTATAATCTACGAACGAAAAACAAAACGAATTTGTGAGTACAGCAAAGTATGTACTCCCCCACTATGCTCTTTTCCCTTCTCTTCTATAAACTCAAGACTTTGCAAAGTAAACTTTGCTTGTCTGAAAGAGGTCTAGGCTAGAATTGTAGGTCAAAATTGTACGATTGTACAAACTGTTTACAACACAAGTGATTGAACGTATAGTAAAATTTATATAAAAAGCACTCAGATTTTTGATTATTTTTCATATAAATTTTACTACACGTTCAATCACTTGTGTTGTGCAAACATCACATTAAACCCGTCAAATTTGCATACAAAATTCAGTACATTGGAAGTCAATAAATTGATTTTTTTGGAATATGGCCTTTACAATAAACGAAATTTGTACTTCACAGTTATAAATAACAACAAATGAAAGAATTTAATTATTTTCCGCTTTTTAACTGTCAGTGGCTGGGTTGTGAAATGTGGCGATTTTTAAATTCTTTTGGCGTTGAACATTTACGTTTGGCAATATGGCTATTGTCTTGGCGAAATTGGAAACGGTTGGCGATATGCGAAATGCATTTTTTGTGAATATAATCTAAAATATTATTAAAATCGGTATAACTTATTTCTCTTGCTTGTAAATTGTATTTTAAAATTATAATTGTAATTATCACTGTTTCAAAATTTTTCTATTTCAAATATATAAACAAATTCGATTTCAGAACTTTAATTCAATGGGGGAAAATGTATATGACTGACTGTCAAAGGCTTTTTTATAAATTAAAAATATTGCCAAATTAATATATATTTTCTTACAGTAAATATCGTAAAATCTCAAATTATAGATTTTTTGTCCATTTATTTTTTAAAAATCTTTAAAATGCCTATGTGTATATCAATATATTAAAATATACTACTGGAAGTAGTGCAAATTTAGAACATTTTCTTTATTTTTTTAGAAACACCAAATCTACTCTTGTGTACTCTTTCAGTCATTTTCTGAAATCGATGCCGCGTGATATATGCCCCTTTTACTTTAAGTACCACTTATCTTTACTGCTCTTAAAACCAGAAAAACTACGCTCATTTAAAAAAAAATTAATTGAAAATCTCCATCGATAAGACTTCATTTGATTTTATTTTAAGAACATGGCAGTTGTTAATATAAATATCACATTTGGCAAATTTTTTCTTAGCAAAAATTCTAGAAAAATATCTGGAAGCTGTTTTGAAAGGAATTTTTTTGTTAAAGTATAATAATAGTCAAATAATGAGAAAATCGTGGTGCAAAGTACACATTGTTCGAAGTCATAAATTATTTCCTTCGAATCCATACGCAATAACCCCCCCATGTAAATAAAAGGTTAAAAATTTTAAAAACCTAAATTGCAAGTGTATCAAAAAACAACATATTCATACGTATTTTATATTTTAGAAAAAAAGTAACCAAAATTAAAAAAATATTCACATCTCCATATTGAGAAATAAAAATAACCAACTTTGTTTAGAAATAACCAAAAACGGCAGCTCTGACATCAAGAACACTTAGTTCTTCTTTCTTTATTTGCTATTTACAGATAAATCTTTTCAGAAATTGTTTTCAGTGTATTCCCTATAACGTGTCCCGTACATAACATTTGTAAGTAAATATAAAGTATAAAACGGATAAATACATAGAAAAAGTAACAGTATTTGGCATCTTTATTATACATACAATATTTGTTATTTGATTACAGGTACAAGTTACTCGTACACAAAGGTACTTCTATCTCCAGTCAGTCAATTGTGTTTGTATGTCAAATGGCGAAACGGTCGTTTATTTACTTGTTTGTCATCCTAAATGCATTACAACAAGTGCAATATTATTGTTGTCATTATTCAATCATGCCATCGCTACTCCCTACTCAGTATTATCACTTTTTGTTTTCTTGTTTTTTTTTTTTTTTTTTTTTTGTAAGAGAAATGTTAGTAAAATAAATACAATTTACAAAAATAACAATTTAATACACTCAAGTACTTAAAAAAAAAACTGAAACATGCAACCACCCTTCTGCCTTCTCCTACTGTTGTACTGCCATTATGGACACTTTTGAAGCATGAACTAATTTCGACAGTAAAAGTTAATGTGGATAATGTGCCATTTTTAGAAATTAAATATTAAAAATACACGAAATTACAAAATTAAATAAATATTTATTACATACGAGTACGAACAGCACGACCAAATACAATATGTAAGAGAGGAAAAAGAAAATACAAGGACTAATATACAGCAGCCGGCACACAGCAACACTACGCTGCGGTGTCAAGTGTATAAAAACATGCGACACTTGGCAACAATGCGACTAAGAGTAAAACAAATATTTCTGTTTACCTTCATGCAGTGTTGTCAGATTAGAAATTTACTTGCAAAATAGGGGAAAAATTTAATTTGCGAAGTTTATTGCTAAAACTTTGAATGACTTAAGGAATTTTACATGACTTTCGGGGATCTCGGGGTAGTTGTGGTATTAAGCCAAAGATGCGGGAAGGTAGATCCTGAAAAATCCACTTAAATGCTGTAGGAACACTAGGCCTGAAGGACGGATCATCCCTAGGTGATGTTGCTGTTCAACAGATACCCTGTGTAAAATCTTGCCGAACTATACACTCAAAATGGTACCTGTTTGTGCTGGGTTTTCTCACAAAATCTCATTGCTTGTTACCAAGTGGTTAAAATTCATCATGGAATAGGCCATCGCGGCAGGTGTCCATGTTAATTTTTTACCTCATCTGTTATATTCAACTGAAGTAACATAAAGCAAGTAAAAAAAGTACAGTGTCAAGCCCGAGCATGTGATTCCCTGCACTACGGCATAAACAGATCATTTTTGATGAATGTGCCATATCAGGGACCCGTGAGCAACCATGGACCCAAAACAAAATTATGTTACGGGGTTAAGATTCATATAAGAGTTCTTTGAGCCATAGATATTAAACATCTGCATGCAACTTAATAATAATGTTCATGAAACTTTCATTATAATTTTGTATTTGCTTCGTTTGTATTCAATAAAATATATAACTACGTAATGAAAGCAATAATCACACGAAATTTAAGAGACGAATAAGATGCAGTTTTTTGGTTTACTTAAACAAGAGAATATGAATACTAACAACTCTGAAACAAAACAACCACTGAATAAATGTCGAATAAGTTCATGGAAAAACACATTTATTTTAAAGTCAGTAATGCCAGTTGAAAGAAATGAAAAATATTAGGAAAGATTAAGAAAAAACAAAAATAGCCATGAAGAGTAAAACCAAGAAGATAAGGAACATAGTATACAACTAGTATGCCAACTCTTTGACAGGTACATAACTCAGTTGTCAGTGGAACCTAATTTATGTTTGTATTAGTAAGATTTTTTTTAAATGTATTGGTGTATAAAACTATTTCCACCACTAAACATAGTTGCATAAAATCGTAAAGAATGTGGCAAAAAAAAATTTTTCCAAAATAAAATTTTATTAGTTCAATAAGTTTTCAATTTATTAAATGCTGGCTGCATTTATAAACTTTTAAAAACAATGTTTGCAAAATTTTTATTCTACAATATCGGAAAATATTTAAATAATTTATGATTTCAAATATTATTTTCATACCACAAAATGTTACTCTGCTGGCTTTAATAATATTTACAACAGAAAAAAATTAATGTCAAATAAATTTATTTAAAAATTTTTAGTTTGTGAAAAATAAAAACCTTTTGCAAAAGCAAATGAGCAAAATGTATTGGAAAAAATTATTAATTATGTGTTTATGTCATAAAATTAAACATAAAGTGTTATATTGTGAAAAATTTTTAATTGAAAAATTTAAAATTTTGTTTTTGTTGTTTTTATGTGTGCTGAATTCACACAGAACCTATATGTGTGAGGGGTGAACTAAAAAATTGAGAATTATATGGTACCAGTGCAAAATATTGCCATAACTTAGGAGCTATTATAGAAGTTTTCGTAATTTCACATCAATACCAACATTTAAAAGAAAGTTAAGTTATGAAGTTATGGAATGTATTTATATATATGGGAGGTATGAACAGATATGGACATATTTAAAAAAAAAATTGGTAAGAATGTTGGAATAAGATATTTTTTGATCAAATTTAATCTTAGTGGTAAGATAATAAGATAGTTTATTCCGGACTGTATTTCGAAAAGAAGTTTTTTATGGAGGCCATGTGAAATTATGGAATGGTTCTCCATATTTTTAAAAAACTTCGTTCTTATGACAATTGAAGCGTATTTGACAAATTTCATCAAACTATCTATCGACAAGAAGGTATATTTTTGACTGCTTCTTTTTGTGGGATCATGCTTTGACAAAAGCACTCCTCCATCGGACAGAGTGTTCAACACCGTGAACAATATCTTTTTTTCCCCGCAAAGACCATCTTTCTGGGAGGCAGAAAGCATTTCCCGCCAAGAATTTTACTTTCGGAGGCCTTAACCAATATTCAGTCCGGTGTGGTTACCGACTCCCGTTGAACAACATGGTATATCTAGTCAGCTGCGATCTCATGAGATCTGTTAATTTTCTATTTTTGCTGAATCCCAGAATCCTCCGGATGATGTAAGACCGGCATAGATGGGAGTAGTGCACTAATTTTGCAGTTTCAACTCACAGTTATTGATAGTGCAAAATTATTGCTCACTCAACATGAGTGATGCTGATGTTAAAAATTTTGCGCTCAAAAAAAATAGTGTGATTTAAGAAAAAGCAATCAGCAGTTTATTGCAAATTTTTTGTTCTTCACTCATTTGAGTGCAACTTAACATTTTGCACTAAATTTACAAACAAAAAACTTGCTTTTTCAGAATTAAAGCCAGGTATTATTCCGTTATTTAAAAAATTTTATGTTGCTTAATTTCATTTGTTGCTTAATTTCACAAGAATCAGAAAATACGCACGTACAAAATTACATTTTTTAAATTCTAGTGAAAGTTTAGTTATATGCAGCTTTTTTGATTGCAAGTATAAATTTTGCATTATTTGAATTGAGTGCAGATTTTTTCCATTCAATCATCGTTAGTGTTAGTAAAAAAATTTGCAATACCACAAAATTTTTTTTGTCACTATAGCTGGTAAAAAATAGTGCAAACAAATTTTTTTGCAGTTTTATTTATACACCATTATTTATTTATTTTCTATAAAAAAAATACCACCTTGTTAAAAGGTACATGTATAAAATGTCTTGCCGACCCTGTAATAATGCAATTTTTTATTTGACGAGAACAAAACACAAAATTGAACCGCCCTGCTTTTAACAACTGACAAAAAGTTTGTTCTTCAACATATGTATAAAAAAATATGTACATAAATTAGAAAAATATAAAAAAAATATACATAAACCAAAATTTGTTAATAGATTGATATTACATAAATAAATAAATGAAAAAAATTAATGACGAAATTCCAATTTCTTTTGCTTGTTTTTTATAAAATATGTAAACAAGAAAATACCTTTGCCAGATTGCTAATTTATTAACGCCAAGTTTTTCAGATTTCTTGATTTGACGTTTTTTTTTTCAAAAACAATTTTATAACAACGAATCCACTTAGATTTTATATCACTGACAAACTATCATTAATAATGTAATGCTTTCTAATGTTTTTACTATTAAATAATAGAAAAAATAACTATTAATATTTAAAATTTTTACTGTCCTTATTAGAGGCGATTTTTTCTCAACTTCGTATCGTAACCCTATATATAAACAGAAGCCATCTTTTTACAGGGCATTATCAACACTGTCGATTTATACGGGGCGTAAAGTGTAATGCCTTATACCATTAGTAAGGGTGCATTTTTTAGAATAAAATAAGCCACCCTTTTAGAGACCGAAGCATTCTTAAGAAGCGAACACCCAATTGCATATTTTTAAAATTATATATCACATTTTTTGTAGCAAAGAAAACACCATTAGTGATAGTGCAATGCTGATTTATGTCAATATTTAGTGTATTACCCCCAACTATGAAAACCAGAATATTAAATATCCTTAAGATGATCTCTATATGCCCTCGGGTGGTACCAACAGACAGAACTATAACTCTAGAACTAAAAATTTGTGTAATATTGGCAGCCAATTTTAGCGAAACTTCTAATGAAGATGTATTAAAATTCTTATCCGGACAACAGAAAGTTTAAAATCAAAATTTTCTAAGCTTAACACTTTACTGATGTCATAAATGAAATGCAAAATTCTAAAAAAAAAAATTTTAAACCATCATTTGCAGTGGGGATTCTTAAAAGGATAAACAGATCTGCTTTAAGGCATTGAAAAATGGGAACACGAATTAAAAACATCTGGCAACTCTGTCAAAATATTCTATATTCGTTTTCTCCCCATCGCCACTCCTCCTCCCTCTTATTAAGCTGGCTCAATGTAATGCTGAAAATGTTTTATCGTGTTTATTTTTCTATTTCGACAATCGAGTTTTCGAGCAAAAAAAAAAAAAATAAAATAAAATGACTTGTAAATGTTAGTTACGAAAAAAAATATTATAAAACTAAAACAATCCCAAACTCCCACATGCGAAACCAAACGATATACTTGTGTATCTAGGAAGTTTGTATGTGCATTTTTTGCAACCAGAAAATGTAAACAGCCGCATAACGATATCATGTACTGTTAGAGTGCAACTAATGAATTTTGTTGTTGTTTTATTGTGAACAGTTTGTTTGGGTATGTTCGCCATTGTCCTGTATTAGACCATCAATTCCAAATGACGTGGCATCTATCTTAGATAATGTAAAAGAAGGTAACATTAACACATACACGCATACTTTTACTGCTAGATTGATGTAGGAATACAAAGTCCTTTAAAAGTCCGTTGATTCGTTTTTATAAGACTGGTCCAGTACATCGAAGAAAACTATACTTAAAAGGCGTAGTAGGCAAAAACTTGTTTAGATTGTTAAAAAAAAACAAGCAGCTCCTAATAAGAATGGAGATGAAAAGTCCTTTCAAACTTTTGAAAAGAGTATTGCAACTTCGTAAGATAAATTTCACAGGGTTAAATAAACTGCAGGCAAAACCAAAAACTGTCGAACAAAAATTGTGTACAACTTTTCGCTTTTTGATTTGGTTTGACAGCGACTGTTTACATTTAATGTATCACAAGTAAAAGAAACAGTTTTTTTTTGCCAATGACAAATGAAGAAGTGGAAGAAATGGCAGTTTTTCAACTTTGACTGCAGTTTTTTAAACGCTGAGACTTCGTAATAATAATTAAGAAGGCAAGGAGAAAAATCTAATCAAAACATTGCGAAAGATCACTTTTAAAACTGTCAGCTTATTTTGAATAAAAAAAGGCAATACAAATTTATGTTCCACATATTTTAGAGCCTGGAGCGACTGAGCTAGAGACATTTCATGTGTTCTCATTATTTTATAGGGCTATTTTATCCAAACCGTAAAAATCTTGATATTTCCAAGTTGCGGACCGACATAAATCAGTGCGTCAAGCGTTTTCAATCTGTCAACAACTTTTATGTTCATACAAATAACGGGTGAGTTATCGTTAGGCTTGATTTGCCACATGTTTCTAAAGAGCATCCGTGACTCATATCAAACAGCTTTGTCATTTTTGTTCAGTATCGTTTGGCAAGTCATCATGGAAAGACTCACACCACAAAAGCGCCTTCAAAATCTTCAGCTGTATTACGAAAAAAAAACTTCAAATGAAAATCCGGTATTTTGTCGCGAAATGAAGCATATTTCTGGCTCATTAGTTACGTTAATAAGCAAAATTGCCGTGTTTGTGCTGATGAGCAACCCAAAGAGTACCTAGAGCTACCATTACATCCACTAAAAAAACGGTATGGTGTGGTTTATGGGCTGGTGGAGTCATTGGTTCATAAATGAGGAAAATCAGAATCTTTCCGTCAATGGTAACCGTTATTGCACCATGTTAACGGACAATGTGCTTCCTGAAATTTTAACGCATGGTCTCGATGCGCTCTGATATAAACAAGACGACGCTACGACGTGAGAACTTAATTTCACGTTTTGCTACGGTAAGTTGGCGACGTATAGCCAGCTCTCGTGCTATTCGTAAGATACCAGTCGCTATGCTCGAAAAAGTCGCCTAAAACTGGACCTTCCGAATGGACCTTCTCAGACGTAGTCATGGTCAACATTTACATAATATCATTTTCAAACAGTAAATGCAATAAATTGTTCTTTTAACCGATAATAAAAATTTTAAATTCACTTTCAAATTTATGTGTTTTATTTTGAATTATAAAACAAAGCCTACGTTGCATCACCCAATATATGAAACAAACTCAAAAAGCGCGGCGTAAACGCTTTGCAATTGAAAAATCCAATTGTAAAAGCGCGTTAATTTGTCTACGAAAAATCTGGGGCTAATTCTGGCAGTCGTGATCGAATACTTTCATCGATTCGAAAGAAATTTTATTACTAATTCTTTCAATCGATACAGAACGAATCGAAATTATTTTTTTAGTGTTGCAAATCATTTATTTGTTTTTTTAGAACGCTGAAAAATAATTTCGATTCGTTCAGTATCGACTGAAAGAAGTATAATTAAAATTGCTTTCGAATCGAGTAAGTGTTCGATCACAGTTGCAGAATTAGCTTCCTGAATTGCTTTTGGTACTGCTAAAAAGCTATTGGCACATCTAGAAATTTTATCTTTATTTGTATTTTGAGGGATTTATTACACAAAAAAAGTAAACATTACTGTTCATGGCACAGCGTTGACGTTCTTATTTGGGTATGACATCTCAGCAATAAGGGTTGGCACTATGAAACCTTTCGCTGGACACGCTGATTTACCTTGGTCTGTTACTTGGCTGAATCACAATCGCCCAAATTTGATTTTAATCGGAGGAAGTTAATTTCCCAAGTACTTAAATTTTTAGCCACTGGGAATGGTATAGTTATGGCCTGTTCAACGGTCTAGATAGCAAATCGAAGCGATCGCAATCCATTCGCACGATTTCGAATCAGATTGGGTTCAACCATTTCGACAGCTTTCGAACGCTTGCTCTTACGAGTGTCAATGTTTGTTACTTACGTAGTAAAAAAATATAGTATTGCCATATGAGATATTTCTATAATTTTTTTCGTTTTTGTTCAAAAGTATCAAAATTAATCCTAATTTGCTTGATAACAAATACAACTGTGTTTGAAATTTTATCAGCTGTATAGAAATGTCAGAAAATAACAAAAATTTTATTGATACCAAAACTTAAAAAAAAGAGTAAACAAAGGTTAAATGTAATCAAAAACAAAATATATAAGCAAAAAAATAAATAAATCATGCAAACAAATAAATAAACCAATTAAACAATTACAAAAGCAGCGACCCATTAATTTTCTGTACCAGAAAAATTAAATAGTTTCCTTTGTAAATACCGCGACCAGTTTTTTGCAGGCTTTTGTTGTTTTTTTCTTTTTTTTTGTTTTTCTCCTGCATTTTAAATGTAAATATAAGTATTATTTCAAAATCAATTCAAACCTATGGTTTTCTTCTGCCTTAAAATATAATGTCGTTTACCATCTTCTACTCTGCAATAGAACGCGCAGGTGGTACAATGGCGTTTAGCTTTTGGCTTCTACTTTCCCGTTGCTCGTCCATCGAAAATTTATTTGCTCCATGCACTAGTGCACCTCTCGCCAACTTAAGATTTTCGTCCATGTATTCGACAAATGTTAGCAGTTGCTGCATTGTCGACTTTATATACCCACACCACAATAGTGGAGAGAGGGTATTATGCATTTGTGCTGATGTGTATAACACCCTAAAATATGGGTCCTATATCTACTTTAAAGTATACCGATCGAGTCAGAATCATGCTAAGTCGATCAAACGATGTCCGTCCAGCTGGCAGACGGGCTGGCTGTCCATGTAACCTTGTGCGCAAAGTACAGGTCGGAATTTTGGAGATAATTTGATGAAATTTGACACATAGGTTCAAATTGGTAGAAGGACCAAGCTTATTGGAAATGGGCCGAATCGGTCCATAATTTTACTGAGCTCTTATACAAGATTCTTTCCGGATAGGGTTTTTGTTACGATAAATGATCTTATTATGCTGATATTAAGATTAAATATTGTCCAAACTAATTTATTGCAATCAAAATCATCTTACCAAATTTTTAATTGGAATCGGTCTATATTTGACCATAGCTCTCATACAAATAACACTCCCGAAAATGGCTTTTAATGCCATAACTTCTTTCCAAATGTTAGTATTCACATACAAATTGGCGTAAATGAGTTTTACGATAGGTAATATATCATAATAAAATGTTATCCTGGTAGGTACAAAATAAACCATAGCTCCCATATAAACCCCCATCCTAAAATCTCATATATTTAGATAAAGATACCTAAATAATATTCCGCACAAACAGCTCTTAAATAACCTCTTAGCCTCATAACATAATTTTGTTCAGGATTGTCCATGATTGTCCGTGGGTCCCAAATGGTCGGGCTTGTCCGACTATACTATCTTACTTGTTTAAACTATAATTTTACGTTTAAACAATCAATAAGATATTTTTATTTTACATATGTCCATATGTGACAAGTGGTAATGTGCTCGCTCCATTTTTAATTATTATTTATTTAAATTACTCTTAAATATTTCTTGTTTTTTTAAATTCAACGATTCGACAACAAAACAACAAGTGAGTGGTTTTGACATTTGTGTTCGTAGTCTTGACGATACCTTCGATATTGATAAACCGCTTTTTGTATGAAAGTACTTACGTTTTCTTTCGAGTTGTCGTTCGTTCGAATAATCGTACAGAATAGAGTTAGTTGAACCCAAATCAGTTTTTGATCGCTTAGAATGCGATCGAAGTTGTTCTTTCTAAATCGTTGAACAGACCATTCATTTATATTTCACTAGCTTAACCCGGTGCGGCTCGCTACCTTCATTGAAATAAAATTAGTAAAACAGATAACAAAACAGTTTGATTTCAGTTTAACCTTTTTTTACTCTTGCAACTGTGCAAAAACACAGATTTGACGTGAGCAGTCTATTTTGTTTGCACATTTAATTTTCAGATTTTCCGAAACAATTTTTTAATTAACGCACCCTCGATTTTACAACATCACATGAGGCACGAACTCCCGATTCATTAAAAAAAAACTATAATAAACTTTAGCCGTAGATTTCTTGAATATTCACAAAATGATTAATATTTGCGGTATTCACGAACGGCGGACTATCAGGTTATATGGTTATGTAGTTATATTAATAGCAGCAAAATATTTAAAATTTTAATAAATGTGGCTTGTTGTTGTGAATATAACTAAATAACCATATAACCTGATAACCAGCCTTACGTGAACAACTCAATTATTAATTTATAAATCGACTTTATAAATTATCTACCTCAAAATTTCTATTTTCAGACAAGTAGTCTATTTTTATTATTTCTGCTTCCTTCCATTTTTAGAGTTCATCTTCAAACACTTTTTATAATCTATTCCAGTTCAAAGAAAAAAATTAACGTTTAAAAGGTATTCGTTGTTTAGTGCAGAGTTGACTTTGTGAGTGCTTTTATAATTTTACTCTGATAATCTTGCACTTACTTAGACCCTGACAATTTTGCATAGTTTGTGCGAAATAATTGTCTATGTGTTGTTGTTATTGTGTTTTTGCACTTTTGTTTTTTTTTTTTTTTTTTTTTGGAAGAGTGCAACTTTTGACGTGAATACCTTTATTATTTCTTAATTTAGTGGCCTGGAGCAACACGCAGAAACAAGAAAATTCAAATATGCTACGGGTATAAATAAACACGATGCTTATCCTCTTAAAAGAATTTGTTTGAAAGTTCAGTAGAGGCGGCATAAAGCTTATATGCTGTGCACAGTTCGGCTACACCTGTCGATCATCTGACAAACCTTTGTAAAAGTCAGTTTGACAGCTAGTCGCTGTTGCCAAAAGCGACTAAATGCAGCGTTTTATAAAAATTGTTCTTCTTCCTTACTTTAATGAAGATTTCTGTATTTTTTATATACCACGCCAACG
This sequence comes from Pollenia amentaria, assembly GCA_943735925.1. Classification (NCBI taxonomy): domain Eukaryota; kingdom Metazoa; phylum Arthropoda; class Insecta; order Diptera; family Polleniidae; genus Pollenia; species Pollenia amentaria. The sequence goes on along the minus strand of OX031008.1, from coordinate 131,396,414 downwards.
ATCAAAGCTTGAAAATTAATTTATTTCATTGACTGTCCTATGCAACACGATTACATCTTATATCTAGGATTTTATAAAGCTTAAAAGGTTAATTTGTTGTTGATAAGAATTACATATCTGTTGCATTTTTACAAAACATCTTAAGTCGAGATAAGATAGTAAAAAAGTTTTTTAAAAAAAACTCGCCGGAAAAAATCATTTTTATCAAATAATAAAATAAACCAAAATTAAAGAAAATCGTTTATAATATAAAATTTAAAAAATGTAAACAAAAATGTTTTTTGAATGAAAATTCCAATGATTAACAAAATTTTTTTCAACTTTTTAAATTTGACTTAAGATTTTTTATGAAAATGCCCCAGATATAAAATTCAAAATAAAATTATAAAATATATACCCCCATATTCATAAAAAATATTTTAGGTTTATAGCAGGTTTATGAAACGAATTTTCTATGAAAACTTGTTTAATAGACTTTTTTTAATATAAATAGAATATAAATAATATCTTATTCATAAAACTTTAGTTTTACCACTGACAGCAAAGTTTTTTTTTAATTTTTCAAAAAATTCCTTCCATTTCCACTGTATTACTTCAAATATTTAGTGCAATATTATATTAGAAATAACAAGAGTATGATGATGTTTTTGCTGTCCTTCTATCGAATTTGTTAGAATAACATTTTCATGCAATTTTTCAATAAATAATCTTCATTCTAAAAATTTTGTGACAAGATACTACATGGAATATGCATACTACATATTATCAGTTCAACATTTAAAAACATGCAAATACTTATTTTATACCCAGTTGGCCACGTTTTTGAGGATGGACATATGACAATGTAAAAAAATGTGGCGACAATTAAGAGACATCCAGATTAAATTACCAACGGGTTAAACAACAAGTCGCTCTATTTTTCTTCATTATTTTATTATTGTTTTGTTGAACTGCGATATCGGGGTTTTATGACTTTTTTTTTTAATTGGAAAATAATATTTGCAAACATTTATTAATTTTTCTTTCTCAAAAATTGCTGGCATTAATAAAAATTTTGAAATAGTTTAAAACAAAATTTGCTTATTACTTTCCAAAAAAAATTTAATCGAATAACAGGCAAAAATAAGTCTCGTTATAAACTAAATTCTTTTTCTTTTTATTTTCAAGATTTGTCGCTTATGTTGACGCGTCCTCAATAAAAAATAACAAACAAGGCATTGTCTGTCGTCACCTCTTCGTAAACGATATTAACAAGCAAATTACATTAAAGCCTTATCGCTTAAGTTGATGCCAAAAGAGTAAGAAGAATACATTACACATGACTTTGTCTTAAAATATGCAGAAAAGTAGCAACTTTTCGCTGATGCTGTTGTCGTATATTTAAATAGAAGACAATATCGTTACCTTAATATAAAAAGGCCCCAACTCATCAAAAACACTTTTTACAGGAGAAGGAAAAAACTTAATAAAAGCTGAAATAATATAGCTACACAACCATTGTCAAAAAACATCTTTATTAAAATTAAACGAGGAATTCAGATTGAAATTCATAATATGTATTTCTTTCGAAAAATTGTGTGTATGAGTTAGGCCTTTTTTTCTTTAGAAAAATTGTGTGTATGAGTTAGGGCTTTTTGTATTCTGCTTATAACTTCTTTATTTTTAATCTAATTTGCTTGAAATTTTAATAGAATGTGTATTAGCAACCATTCTACAATAATCAATAAAAAAACGGATTTCCAAAAATAATGAGTTGGGGCCTTTTTATATTAAGGTAACGATATGCAATCCTTTTTTTATATCATCTGGCTTTTTAGAGTAATAAAATTACGCCTTTAGTCGCTTATGATGTTAGCAATTTTGTGACTCTGTAGATCTGAACGGAGGCTACAGGCGACGAATACAAGACAAAATTAAATTTTAAATTTTACCGCTTAATTCACCGCAACATTTCGTTAAGATTGTCGTTGAAAAAACCAGTAGCCCGTTTCTGTATTTCTCGCATCGTAAAATTTCCCGCATGAAACAAATAAATTATTAAAAAAACAGTGAAATATGAAACAAAATATGGTTTTTCTCACATAAGTGTTTCTGTATCTTTACTTTGCGAGAATTATCTGTCATTTGAATAATTTTTCAGCAATTATTGGAAGGTTGTGAGAAAAAGTGTTTCTGTATCAATATTTTGCGAAACGTTTCTCACAAGAATTGTCAAAATAAGTCACATTTGAAATTGATGCGAGAAATATAAAATTTTAAAAAATTGAACCCAAATTATCCGAAAAAATAATTATGTATATACATATACACATGTCTGTACATAAGAATGTGTATTATTTGTTTTTAATTTGAAAATAAAGAGTTAAAAGGATGAAAATAAATAAAACACAATTGTTATATTTTGTTAATTTAATTGCAGGGCTACCAGAAAAAAAAGTTAATGTCCTAAGAAAAAATAAAAGAAAAATCGTCTTTTTTGTCTTAAAAAATCGGACAACTTAAAAGTAATTTTGACAAATTTAGTTCGATTTTAATTAAAATATAGTCAAAAAAACATAGTTAAAGTTCATGGGTATTTTATATATATTTTATACACACATACTTAAGATTGAGATCTAGTTTAATAAAATTAATTATTTTACTCTCTCTTTCGGATTAAGAAATTTAAAATTTCAGAATTTTATTTTTGCCTGAAAAATTCACACAAACGCGTGACAAAATATCATCGAACTAAAAAATAAAATTTTTGGCCAAAAAAAAGGCAAACATTTCCTTAGTGCATTGACGGGGGTAATAGTTTAATGTTTTGATTACAAAAACAAATATATTAAATAATCCAAAGAAATAAAAATGAAACAGTTTTCCTTCGACATATTGCTTTTCCCGATAACTTTTTAGGGAATAGACAAACAATTTCGAGGACAGTTTTCACAATAGGGATATATGTATAAAAATTTAAGCTGCCTTGTTTCTAAAGTTATCTTTTTTCTGTGGTGCCTAATACACAAATATATAAAAATACTTAAAATTATTTTATTTCGAAAACTGAATAATATCGCCTGCGCATTGCCAATTTCGGAACAAAAAATCGCTTACGCTGCATTTACACATGAAAGTACTTTCACGAAAATTCTGTCTACGTATTATCACCACAAAATTTCACAAAAAAATAATAAAATTTCATGAAAGTGAATTTTCATTTTCAAAATGTCGTCAATGGGCAAACTTCTATCAAAAATGTCTCTTCTTCTTCTTTTATTGTTTTGCTTATTTCAAGCTTAAGAGTTGCCGAGCCAATTATTCACGCCAAACTTCAGGCATTCGTTCAAAATAATATTTATTTTTATTAGTTTTCATGATATTTATAAATTTTAATTAGAATCATTGTGTTCTTAATATTTAGTTGAAAAAATATATTAAAATTATTTATTTAATCAAAAAAAAAAATTCAATTGGTAACACTGATTAGTAATTGCCATTTACTTTCATGAAATTGCTTTCTTGAAATTTTCATTGAAAGCTAGCTGAAAGTTGGCCTGAAAGTAGAAAAATGTCAACGTGTTAGTGAAAAAGTGTGAGTGTTTTGCGACTTTCAAGAAACTACTTTCATGTGTAAATGCCCAGTTAATTACTGGAAGTATTCCAGTTAAAACAGAATCTGTTTTGTCTGTTCTCGCATTCAAATACAGAAACACTTTTTCTCACAAATCGAGAAACGATGGAATTTTTTGTTTCACACTTCATATGGGAAACTTTGCGTTGCGAGAAATACAGAAACGAGCTACAGAATCGTTGATATTGTCTGCGACGATTTGGTCAACTGGGCAATTTTGGTAGGTTGTTATTTGCTTTGGCTAGACAGATATCAACAGAATTACTAAAATAAAAAAGGCTTGGTAAATAATAGTTATAAACACTATGTAGACACATCTTTATACAAAACTTTAAAACATTTAAAGGAAATATTTATGTATTTATATTTAAATATAAAATGCAATTTCTATAATACACTACGTTACACAGTGCGGTTCACTCTGCAACTGAAATAAAATTGATACATACATCTTTTTAAACCAGAAATATGTGTATTTATAACGAAAGAATTTGTACGAAATTTAAAGTACTTCTGCTATTATTTTAGATATTTTGAAATTAATATTGTCCTGGCATGGGAGGTTCCACGCTCCGTTCTCTATTTCAGAAGGCTTATTCTGGTAGTCGTGATCGAAAGTGTTTTCCATTCTATATAGGCGCAATATCGATAGTAATTTAGTTCAAATTCTGTTAGTAGATACTGACCGAATCGAAATAATTTTTTCAGTATTGTGAAAACTCCAATAAATGTTTTACAGCACTGCAATTTTTTTTGAAAAATTGTAAACAAAAAACATGTTTGCAAACTGTTAAAAAATTCATAAAAGTGAAAAGAAGTTTTTTTAATACCCAATTTATGTATATTGCAACCGAAATCTAGTACCAACGGGATATCGAGCAAAATCTTGTTGTATTTGACTAGATTACCCGTACAAAAAAAATCTACTTCGTGATTAGATTCTAGAAATCTAGTAGTACTTAGTAATCGAACTATGGCTTTTTTCCATTTAGTACTAAAAAATACTTCCCTGCACCATAAAATAATTACAGTTTAATTAAAAACAAGTTAGAATGCTATATTCGGCTGTGCCGAACCTTTGATACCCTTCACCTACATGAGTGGGCTCTATATGATAAATACATATATATTATTAACTAAGCTTCACAAAAACGAACGTCAGCATTAAAATTGGTTGCGGCTTAGACCTATATTAAACGCAGTAGTGTATATGGGGCCATAGGCGGAAAACAATTCAGTGCGTTTAAAACCGTAAAAAATAACGCTATCATACAAAAAAGTTGTACGTCACAGTTTTATAGGACCAGAAATCACACTGTAAAATTTTGTGAAGATCGGCCCATAATTTACATTAGGCCCCATTTAAACTCTACTCTCGGAAAACAGTTTATTATGTCTAAAACCATATAAAGTTCACTTTGGGAAACTAATTAAATTCGCCTAAAACTGTAACACATATAGATATTACGGTAAATTTCATCCAACTTAGATTGATATGGCCAGAAAAATATCATCCAATTTTGTGATATACAGTCCATAATTTACATTAGATACCGTATTAAGCAGCCCTCTGAAATCACTCTTAACGCTAAAACTAATTACACTGTTGTGCTGAAATTTATTTTAATTTATTTTTTATAATACCAGAAATCAGTCTTCAGAATTTTGGTATGATTGGTCCATAATTTACCATAAGTCGAATACAGATTACCTTCGTATAATCATTTTAGTTCAGCTAAAACTGTTACAAATCATGATAATTTACTCAAGCCAGTTCAAAATTCTAAAGTGAAACGCATAAAACTTTCTGATTGTCGGTCAATAATTTAATAAAGGCCTAAACCGCAACCAATTTTAATGCTGACGTTCGTTTTTGTGAAGCTTAGTTAATAATATATATGTATTTATCATATAGAGCCCACTCATGTAGGTGAAGGGTATCAAAGACTCGGCACTGCCGAGTATAGCACTCTAACTTGTTTTATTTTATTTTTATGAATAACTGGAGAACGGCAGAAGCCAAAGTTTCCAAATTAGGTACAAGCATCTTGGTTATCGATCGTATACTACTGCCAGAATTAGACCCAAAATGTTTTAAATATTGATAACCAAACTATTTGTTCCAAAATTGGAAACTTTTACTGTAACCGCTTTCCAAATATACTGTAACTTATATTGACTTTGTATGGGAGGTGGGTTTGCATCATTTTTGATGTCTTGCGGGATTCGGTGCCACTTCCACTTGAAAATAGACAAATATTACCGTGAAAGCTTCGGAAGTCTATAGTGAAAACTTGGGAGTCAAAAGGGTTCTACAAACACAAAACTAAACGCATTTTAATATTTATAAATATACAGGCCTGCACTCAAAAAAAAAGACATATACTAAATTAGAGGAAAACGATTTCCTTCAAAATGGTTCAAAAATTTCCTGAATTTAAAGTAACATTTTATGAAAATGTAGGAAAATTCAATAAAATTACCTTAAAACGAGTAAAAATATAATAGTTCATTAACTTAAAAATAGTTCATAAATATACACATAAAAATTATTTGACGTTAAGGAATTCTTACTGACCAAAAATTAGTATTTTCTAAAATTAAGGTAACGGTTACTTAACTAAAGGAAATTACATCGTAAAAATAAACCATTTTCACTATAGTTCAAAAATATATAATTAAGTAAATGATTTACTCCGAAGGAGTTCATAAAATTTTAAAAACTTAAAAACTGTTAAAAGCTATACTTAGTTTTAGTACTCAATTTTCAATTAAAAATTACACCGAAAAGCAGAAAAACGGAAAACGATAATATCGCACGTGTGATATTAAAAGGTACATTTCATTTGAAATCACTAAATTTTAATTAAAGTGATTTTCCGAACAGGCCTGGTAAATGTACAAATATAGGGCTACTTAAATTATTGAGTATTTATATTTTTTAAGCACTAATTTTTCAATATTTAAAACGTATCAAAATAACTGTATCTAAATTAAGCCGTGAGAATTTTTAAAATTATTGCCCTTCTTTTTCAATATTTTTCTTTTATGAAATAGTGTTTAAGAGCCAAACCATTCTCATGCAGTTTGCATTTGTTAATTTTACAAAATTCCACGAACTTATTTCGATGTTTACAAATAGAATTTCATTGGAAATCATTTTCAAAATAATAAATATGAAAATCAAATCAACTTTGTTCCCATTAAAGCCAAACAAAATCTGTCAAATAAGCATCATTCATATATCTAGAATCATGCAAATGGCATTGAAACCCAAACAAATTAATTGGAATTTGTAAAAAACCTTTAAAAAAACTTTAAGAGAAAAAAAATCTCTCATATTGCAAAATCAAAAGAACATTAGAAAAATGTTTATAAATTTACAATGTATGAGACAAATGAACGAACGATGAATAATGTGCAGCTGATCTTTAAAAAATATGACAACATAATTATAGTGCCAGTAAATAAAAACTAAAACAACATCATATATACAAATAGATATGAGGAAATATAGTATTTTCAAATGCATTATTTGCACTATGGGATGGGAAAAATGATCTTTGCATATTAAAAGCACTACGAAACGAAGAATAAACTAATTTTAAGATGTCGTATTAATTTTTGCACTTAACTCACAGATAATTATTTCTTGCTAACGATTTCTCAGTGTGCTCTAATATATATAGATTTCTATGGTGCCAGGTTGAAACAAAGGGCCATAACATATTTTTCCCTAATGGTCTTTAGTGTGCCATCAGCTTGATTTCACTCCATCTCTTTCCCGCCTTTCTCGCCGCGAAATTTGTTGTCACCATGTAATACAGGGTGTCTGGTAGCAGATTCATATTTTCAAACTTAAATAAAAAACGTAATAATTGACACAAAGTTTTATTAGCAGCATTGAGCGAATGGAAATGCGGATATTGTTTTTTAAGGAGTATGCCATCCAGATGTCTTCTGCCGAGTTGAACACACTGTTCAAAACGGAGCCTTGTGTTCTGCGCCACATGCTGCAGTAAATTTAGTTCAATTGAGCTGATTTGTCGACGAATATTTTTTTTTAAAGCCACAAGGGATTGGGGATTGTCATTATAAGCCCTCTCTTTGAGGTAACCCCATAAAAAATCCATGGGAGTTAGATGGGGTGACCTCGAAGGCCATGGGATGTCCGAAATCGACTGATCAGTTTTGGGGGAAATTTTCCCGAAGAAAATTCATCGATGCTCTGACTGTGTGTGCAGTCGCCTCATTCGCTTGAAACCACATGTGTGAAGAGTACGATGGATGAGCTCGCAGTTTGGCAAAACGAAAAAATGGTTCAATTATCTCATGCGTGGATAAGGCACACCAAACAGTTACCCTGGGTCAATGCAATGGTCTTTGATGTTTTAATCGAGAGTTGCGGGTTTTTGGAGACCAGTAACGGCAGTTTGGCGTGTTGACGTGGCCGTGAAATTAAGCCTCGTCGATCCAAAAAATTGGATATACAGTGCGAAAACGCTCCAACAATGTTTCACAAAATTTTTTGCGTAAATCAAATTCACTTCCTTTCAGCTCTTGAACGATTTGAATTTTAAAAGGATGGAATTTCAGATCCATTTTTAAAATTTCATAAATAATCGCTCTTAGAAGTCCCAGTGAGGCTACTCTTTTCAAGTAAACTGCTTTCAACCAGTTCAATGTTTTCTGGGGTCCTTGAAGATCGACTGGGCCCTGGCCGTGGTACATTCATAGCCCAAGCAGTTGCGCGGAATCTCTGCACCCACGAACGAATTAAGCTTACACTCGGTCCATCACGTATTCACCAAATACCGAACAAAATTGTTGACGAGCAATTACGTAAGAATCATTACTCTTAAAAAATGTCTCCACAGCGAACGCGCGAGCTCACTCTACCACTGCGACATCGTGAATGACAATCCGAACGCGCGAGCTCACTCGACCACTGCGACATCGTGAATGACAAATCCGCACAATCGAAAATATAAATTTGTCACCAACCACCATACAAAGCCGTCCCCTCATTCTGTTACCTTGAGGTTTCCATTCGATATCCAGCTTAGCAATGTCTCTTGGTTATTTAATTAATTTTACTTTCAGTCAACGCTCAGGGGGTTCCCCTTACAAAAACAATACATTGTGTTGGTATTAGGAAAATAGGTTATGAGGAGAAGGAAAGAGGGAGTAGTGTTTGTGGACATTTAATTTGAATTTTTACCAATTGTAGCCGACTGGGAAGACTTCTGACAGGTGTCTTTTCCACATACGGCTAGTTCGACCGAGAAATGAATTTTCTCTGTATTGCGTTTTGCGATACATTGGAATGTCGAAAATAAACGGATGAAAGCTGCTGGAAAGACAAGTACAACTGGCATGTACCCGTGCCTCAGGGATGAGTTCGCGCAGGTATTACCACCTACCGTGGTAATACCGATAAAACCAAATTAGCCAATAGAGCTGGATACCCTACTGTCATAAATTCAAATAAATTGGCTAATTGGAAGAAATTCTGAAAACTTCTACTTTAAAACTCTTAATCTTAAAGCCAATCTGGTGCTACGGTATTCAGTAATGGGGCACTACCTCGGCCTCTAATATCAAAAAATTCAAAGACGACAAAATTTTGTTAAAAAATTATTTTGTTTGCAAAAAAAAAATGGTGTTTCTAAAGCTACTAGGGATATTAGAAAAATGTGTGCCACCTTTTTCATTTTCGAAATTACTGTATATCACAAAAACAAGAGCTATCCTCAAAACGGGTTTTTAAGCACCATTGGATTCAGCGTTCCTGGCTTGTGTGTTTTTCAACTTGCACAGTGTTATTGTTAGTGCATATTTAATATATGAAGATTATAAATAAATAAATAATTAAAAAAAACTCATTCTCTTTGGTCTTAAAACTTAAACACTGAAAATGCAATCGACAAATATAATGGGTGCATCTAAAAGTGGTCAACTCCTTTGTAGAATAGAGAAAGGTAAATAAAGGATATTACAATTTATTTTTAAACCAGTATTCTGTTTTAAAACTGCATCAAACTTGGTACTTATTTTTTCTCTGATTTGACCTTCATCTTCTCTTATTTTAATAGCGGCATTATCAACGACTTTGTCAATGATTTCAACCGCTGCAGTTTGGTTATTGTTTCTACTAGAAACCCATAGCTTGAGTTAACAAATACTAATTGATCCTTTATATTAGGTTAATTTAAAATTTTGTTTATTTTTTCAGCGACATCATAATTCTAGTTAACATTTTTACCACATCCTTAAATTTTTCAAAATTCTTCGCATAATACTCACCTGCCACCAGTTAGAGTTGGTTTTGGTGGAATATTCAATTCAGGATATTCGCCTTTAAATATTAAAGCGCAAAGGTGACTTTAAATTTGATATTTATTATCAAATTGATTTCTAATTTCTTCAGTCACACCATGAATGACATGAGCTAAAATGAGCTAAAATACCTTTAAAAAATTTTCAGACCTAACCATGCAATTCGCTTCACCAGTCAAGTAGAGAAAAATTTTATTTTTGTTAAATTGTTCTTCTTAAAGCGATATTGAATAATTAAAAACCAGAGCAATTGAAGCATGATCTACTTTTTTCATCTGTGCAATACTTAAAAAAACATAATATTATAAAAAGCAAATATATGCACTTAAAACAAAATATGCACTAACAATTTGATGCCGTTTTAGTAGAGTTTTGCTTCTCCAGGACTTTTTAATTTCCTGGAAAAGCGTGATTTATTTCTTAATTTCCCGGGAATTTCCAGGATTTCTCGCTTAAAATTAAACGGTGCAAAATATAATATAATTTAATATATTTGAAAAAGAAATATTAATTCATGAGATCTTATAAATGGTTTATCAATGCATTAAACGTTAGTACGAAAAAAAAATTGTAATATGATTTAGTTTGAATGTGCTTAATTCCCAATTTGTACTCTTGATAAACACACTGCAATTTATTGTTGGTGGGATTAGCTAGTTTCTATGCACATTTTACTAGTTGCTTAGGTCAAATCATCAGGAGCAACTCTAGGGGAAAGGGAACTAACACTAAACTTGTTAAGTGACAAGTCACTTAAACATGGCGATGTCCTACGAGGGGTTAATTGGCACCTTTTTGACACTTTGTAACAGGTTACTGAAATAACCTTAAAGGACACATCCAATTTGGATTAAAATAATGCTTGTCGCAGATATTATCACAAATGAACCATGTCAATATGATAGATCCCCTTCATATAAAGTAATAGAACAAGAGAGAATCAGCCAATACCCGCTTAAAACCCAGTTACATGACTAGTTTTGTGCCAATTACCTTTCCTCTGGACCAATTACACTCATAAGCACATTATCACCAGTTAAGTCATAGGTCATGTTTTCACCTATCACAATTCGTTCCTTTTACTTATAAATGTTGGTTCACTGGGCACGGGACAATTGACACTAATTTCCCGCAGGGAAAAAAACTGTAAAGCGAATAAGAATTAGAAACACTCCAAGTTTTACTTGTGTATAAAAATTTAGTGTTTCATATACAAAGCCAATAGCATTGACATAAAACCAAAATACATAATTCAGTTACCAAACAAAATATTTCTTTCAAAATAGGATTTTAGTACAGAAAAAGCATTTACAGAATCATTACACAGCCTGCGTCTAATTTTATCCAGAAGAATACTGTCAGTGAGAAAACAAATTTTCTTTCTATCGATCTTTTCCTGTATTGTCAAAAGAACTTTATATAATCTCTGAACGCTTTTAGTTTTCTCATTTTTTACATCAAAAACTTGTTATTCGTTTATAAAAGAATATTATTTTTTTTGAATCAAATCAGCGTTTACTTTACTAATTCCAAATTTATTCCAAATTTTTTATGAGATAATTTCTTACAGAGAGAAACTGCATTTTCAGAATCGTATCCAAAAAAAATCTTAAATAGGGATCAATAGTAATTTTTGACAGTTTCCATCAAAATAGTTTAAATAATTTAAGGAAAGGGCTGATGGCCTATGTTGCCAGTGCCCACTCTCAAATTTAGTCCCAGAATTTATTCTCGTGATTAATTCAATAAATAATTTAAGGAATTTTTTTAATTGTGGTTTGGAATTGAACCATTAAAATTTTGATTAACTGCTAGAAACACAACTGAGGCGAACGACGAATTTCAAATTTCACAATAACGAAGAAACTAACAGCCTCTATAATTGAGAAATTTTTGGCTGTTTATGTATAGTGTGACCATATTAAAATAATAATACTGAAGGATAAAACATTAACAAAAGTAAGGATGGGCAAATTGAAAATATATATCGATATATATCGTATCGATATTTTTTAAGAGTATCGATATTTATTAATTAAAAATATCGATATATCGATGTATCGAACGAATTATGCTGAAATTATGACCATATTTAAAAACTTAATATACCTATGTCAATACATATTTACATAGGCACAAACATATTACATGTAATTCCATTCTAACTTCTTATTATTTCTTATAATTTCAAATTTACTGCCTGTCCCTCGATTTCGAACTAAACTTTCATTCGCTTAAATTTTATTTAAAACAAAAACCAATTTTAAAATTTAGTTTATAAGGTAAGTTATGCGAACAACGTTTTCGTTTGAAATCGATGGAAATTCATTATACTGCCGGTAAACGAAACTTGTGACACATACTATACAAGTAAACTGTGCAATATTTTATTTTTAATATATAAGAACATGCTCCAATAGAAAAAGAAACTAAATATTATTTTTTTATTATTAACATTCCAACTTTCATGAGTCTATTGCTGCTAATACGCCATAATTAAGGCGATTCTTTTCATAACTCTACGAACACTTTTCAGAATATTTTTTCAGCGCTTATTTTGTTGTTGTCATCTCTTAAAAAATCGAGACAAAACTGAAGTGTGTAATCTATGAAAAAGCGCCGATATTTGCTTAATATTACTTAAAAACATGACGCAATTCTTAAAAAACAACAGTATTGTAAGCAGTTGAGCAAAAGTTAAAGTGTTGAATTTTATTATAAAGAGATCTTAGAAATATCGAATTCGATAGTCGTAGATAGCTATCGATGTATCGATATATCGGTATTTTTAATATCGGCGATATATATCGATTATTATTTTTTTAAATATCGATATTTTGATATATCGATATTTATTGCCCATCCGTAATCTTAAATGCAGATGCTCTTATAAAATCATTAAATATTTTTAAGCGAGTGGGAACAACTTTTTTTCGTATTTACAAAATAAATCAAGCTCTTTAAAAAAAACTGTTAAGTTATGTACACTTTTACACCTCTTCTTTGACTTGTTCGATATGTCAGGTCATCAAACATTAAGCATTGCCTTCCTTATCGGATTTAAATTTACATCTATTTCTTGACATACCTTATTTGCAATTATATCAGCCATAAGATTTGCTTAGGTAAATAAAAAAATTCCGGGAATTCCCGCACAAATTTCCCGGGATCTTGTTTCCGTAAAATGTGCGGGAACCCGGGATTTTTGTCCCAGGAAATCCTATATGAAAAACTCTACATTTTATTGAAAATTTTGTGATTCGAAAAGATATTCACTTTAGGTGGGTATCAGAATAACGACAACAAACATGCAATTGCATGAAGTCCCTTGCCCTGCTCATGATTTAAATTCGCAACTCTCGGTCTTCCAGTTTTACAGACTTATGTCAGGTTATATATAATACCGTCGATCCTACAAGGAGCATAGGGCCGCATAAGGTTTCGTTAATCATTTTTGTTTAAGATGATAGGGTGATTAACCTTAAGCATCCGATCCTAGAGTTGGGGCTGCCAACACCCTCTAGGCAGGCTGGCCGTAAAACAGCAAAAGAGCAACTTAGTTTCAATGACTGTTTCTTGGTGGTTGTCACCTAATTATCTGAGACGAATCATGCTAAATATGCAATTCAGGTTATTCAAATGTCCGCCTTCTCCCTGTAGTTAGCTGCAGTCGGACGTCTGACTACAGCTGAAGGAGTTGATATGAAACCGGAAGTAGTAAGCTGCTTGCGAAATTCAAACAGAGGAATCGCTTCTTGTTATCCCCAGGTGGATAACAGACAGATAGCTTTCCGCACAAGTGAAAGACCCAATGCCCCAATCTCATTTAGTGACGATTTATTTGGGACTCTGCGCATTCTATGGTATAAAGTTTTATATGTTAGAAGACTTTTATTGACCCAATGCCCCAATCTCATTTAGTGACGATTTATTTGGGACTCTGCGCATTCTATGGTATAAAGTTTTATATGTTAGAAGACTTTTATTGATTATCGGATCTGTTCTGAAAATCACCTGATTTCAAATCACTTGCTTTTGAAATCACATTTGTGATTTTGTGGTGTTCTGAAAGCCATACCGTTTTTGGGTTCTCGGTGTGCTTGCGCCAATTGAAAATCACACCGAAACACACAAAAACGGAACACCAAAATATCGCACGTGTGGTTTTAAAAGGAACATATGATTTGAAATCACGTGATTTGCATTAAAGTGATTTTCAGAACAGGCCTGTTTGTTAGAAATATTGTAAATTTTAAAAACTATCGAAAGCTATCGATTTTTATCGATGATTTTTAGAAAACTGTCGCATACTATCGATAGTCGACCGTTTTAGACCACTAGTTAAAGCGATCAAGGAAAGCATCGGCAAATCTTAAGATCTTCCGATAGTCAACACAGAAAAAAGTTTTTTTTATCAATTAAACAAATTGTTCAAAAAGTATTTCAATTTAATAAATGTGATAATTGAATCAATTATTTCTTTAGTTGAAAGATAATTTAAAATAAAATTTTGACTTAATTAACATTTTAGTCGTTTTGAAATAAATTTTCAATTAAAATATTAATTAAATATCAAAAAATATTAATTGATTTTTTTCGTTTAAAATAAAATAATTTAAACTTGTAGAATTGTTGTTGGGAATTAACAATATTTAATTAAATAAATTAACACATTGTTTGAAATGGCAAAGTTTTTTGATCATTTTTTTAATTAAGATTAAAAATATCATTTATTGAAAAAAAAATTTTAGTAATCAATATAATCAATTTGGTAATAGGTGCAATATCAACAAATCGTTTGCTTGATATTATAAATTTGGTATAAATTTTGGTGATTAGAGAAAACTTTTAATATATTCTGTGAATTGAAATTTCTGAAAAAGAAAAATAACACACCATTGTGCACACTACACAGCAATCAACTATCATATTGAATGGTTTACAGATTTGGAGCACTAATATACCAAAGATGTTTTAAACTGGGCAACCAAGAGCAACAAAAATGAACTATGAAATCAAAATAAACTTATAAAGAAGTAAACTAAAATAAACAAAAAGTTACGTCGTTTATTTTTTTAAGCTGGAAATGTTTGCCATAGTAACTGTCTAGCAGCACCATCGTCTTAAAAGGCTAGAAAATAGTGTTGAAACAAAATGAGGAACTGAAGAAAAAAGCGTTTGAATGCCCTGCTGTATGATTTGGTTTAAATTGCAATTGCACGTGCTGAGAATAACATTACCACCAACTGGTGAACGAGTGTAGTGAGTGGTTTTGGTTCCTTTTTTTACATTTTCCATCTTTTTGTGTTTAAGATGCTGAGCTAAAATCCATCTACAACTCGGGACAGACGGAGAAATATTTAACTGCCTTAGCTGCTTTGGTTAGTGTATGAATTGCATTTGCTTAAAGATGCTGCTGCTAATGCTGCCGCATGCTGCTGTAACTGTTGTTTTATAATGAATGGTGTGTTTTGTATTGTGTCAGCCTAAGACGCGTTTTTTTTTCTGGGTGAAACGTACGTAAGCAGCTCGTTCAAACGTAGCATTGTAGTAGTATTAATGGAAACCGCATTGAAGCTACCAAAATCTAGAA
Organism: Pollenia amentaria; assembly: GCA_943735925.1. Lineage (NCBI taxonomy): Eukaryota > Metazoa > Arthropoda > Insecta > Diptera > Polleniidae > Pollenia > Pollenia amentaria. The sequence continues at coordinate 131,380,869 of OX031008.1, read as the reverse complement.
GAAAAAAAAATATTTTACAGCTGCGCTTAAAAAATTTTCACCGCCTACACACGCAGTATTCGCACCATTCACCATTCCGCACAATTCATACTGTCGTTCCAGATCAGATTGCATTTGCAGTTTTCAAAAATAAACTTCGCTTTTTCTTGTAATTTTTTGTTTCTCTTTATTTGTGGATTCATTTTCTTTCTTACGTGCGTAGCATTCAAACAAATGTTATATATTTTTTTTTAAAACTGGGGGCGTCATGTTACGGTTTTAAGTTTTTTTCAGAGCTTTTTTCGTTTTGCTTGTAACTAAAAATAGCTTCGTTAGCCTAAGACCTATTGGCGACATACTCGTAGAATGTTTTCAACTTTTCTTACTTCTTTTGAATTATTTCTCCCAAAAGACATGACTTAAATTTAATTTAGCCAACCAACCAGGGCTGCCAGATAAAATTGTAAAAAAATCGTCAATTTCCTGAGAAAAAATAAAAAAATCGTCTTTTTCTATTTAAAAAATCGTCAAAAAAATCGGACAATTTAAATTTAGATTTTAAACAAAGTTTTTTCGATTTTTATTTAAAAACAAGCAAACAAAAACATATTATATGCATACATATATCACCGTATGTTTATGAAATTGTTTGTTAAATTTAACAAACGTTTGTTAAGAAAAATTTTCATAAAAAAATTGTTTTGTAAACATTTAGGTTTAAATACTATGTTATAATAATCTAAGGTTTTTTCAAAGTCTTAAGAATAAAAGATACTTTCAACCGGGCCATTTTCTACAAAATATTCAAATTTGTATACCGTTTACCACAGAGGGTATATATACAAGTTCGTTTATATGTAAGTTTGTCATTCCTTTTGTAATTGCTACAATATTAATGTTAGGCCCTATAAAGGATATATGTATATTCTGAGTCCTTATGAATAGTAAAATTGGTTTAATGATGTCAATTTAGCCATGTGTTTGTTGAAAAGGGAGTTCCGAAGACTGGTTTAAACACTGCTATACATTTATATTAGATATAGTACGGAATAGTGTGCTATTATATTTCAGGCTGATAGGTCTACAAATGCCTAAGATATGAACAACAAACCACGACTGCCTGTAATTTATACCCATAAATCACTCATTTTGTCCTGTAAACCTTAACTTCGTTAAATCTTCTTAACATTTATTATATTTTTTTCTTTTTTACCTGAAATAATCTTTCTTCACGAAATTATAGTTTTGGCACCATGGCACCCATATAAGCTAGGAGGATAAAAGTTGGCTTAAAAATTTTTCATATATAAAGATATTAAGTGTTAAAAATGAGCCAAAACAGTCCATATCTTCACCTGCTCCCCACACGAGTAACTCTCAATCTCAAAATCAAGGTCTTGGTACGAGTTTTTACTTAAATTGACTTGACTCAAAATTTTGCTTATGCCCATAAAATTTTTTATGGAAAAGAACAAAAATCTCTTTTTCTGTGCTGCCTAATAACAAACATGAAAAGATTTAAAATTGTCTAATTTTGAAAACTGAATAAAATCGTCACTTTTTATAGCCTATTTCCGATGTGCGAAAGAATTATTTCTTTCGTATAACTACATTGAAAACAAAAACAAATTTTTAGACTTTGGTTTTGTTTTGAATGTAGTTACGCGAACGAAAGAATTCTTTCGCACATTGGAAATAGGCTATTAGAATAAAATCAGCAAATCGGCACTTTTCTAATTTCGGAACCAAAAATCGTCAAAATGACGATAAATCGTCAAATCTGGCAGCCCTGCAACCAACAAAGAATCGTATTTATTTTGTCTGGGAGTGTGTGTATGAGAGCTAAGGTAATTTTTATTAATGAAACCAGCTGAAGTGACCCTAATTGATGGTGCAGTGCATTCTGTATTAATGATTAATAATTGCGACATTTTTCTATTAATTTTTATTAAAAAATTAATATTTTAAATTTTGCAGACATAAGCAAATGGTTATAAATAAAAACAAGTGAGAACGTATAGTCGGTCAAGCCCGACCATATGATACCCTAGACTCCATTTAAAAACAAATTTTCAAGAGTATGCCCTATTTGAGGCCGATGGGCAGTCGTGGACCTGCCAGAATAAAATTATGTAATGAAGTTAAGATTGATATAAGAGTTCTTTGTTGCGATCATTATTTAGATATCCTCATCTACATGAGATTTTTTTACTTGATTTTAGGACAACATTTTGTCATGAAATAGTAGCTATCGTGAAAGTTATTGTCGCCATTTTGTGTGTCAATACCAACATTTGTAATTAAGTTATGGCATTAAAAGCTATTTTAGGAAGTAGTATTTTTATGGGAGCTACGGGCAAATATAGACCGATTCCCATAATATTTGTTGAGATGATGTTGATTGCAATCAGATAAGTTTGGACTAAGTTTAATATAAATATAAAGATAATAACATTCTTTGTGGGTACAAAGATTCATTCCGGATGAAAGCTTGGGACTATGTGAAATAATGAACTGATTCTCATCATTTTATAATAGGCTTGGTCCTTGCGATAAGTAGAAACTATGTACCAAATTGTATCACATTATCTCCTACATTGCACGCAAGTTTTACATGGACATTGAGCCAGCCAGACGGATGGACATCGTTGCATCGATTCAAAATTTATTCTGAGTCGATTGGTATACTAAAAGGTGGGTCTGGCATCAATATTTGTAGGTGTTACAAACGTCAGCACAAATGCATAATACCATTTTCACTATTGTGGTGTGATTGTAAATATTGCAGGTTGAAGGAATAACTGAAGCTATAAAGTTAATATATATTTTTTATACCCACACCCGGAGAAAAAATATGTTTAAGTATGGTCACCTCCAACAAAACTATTTTTAAATAAAATTGTAAGAATACTATGGTTATTTTAACCATATTATTGTCATCGACAACCATATTATGGTTAAATTAGTCCTCCATCAAGAAGGAACAACCAAATTATGGTTGCCTCCGAACATGTTTTGGTTAATAATAACTAAAATATGTTTAACATTTATAATAGCATGGTTGATTTTCAACCATAGAATGTTGCTCTTGGAAAAGAGGAAAATACTATTGTTAATTTAAAAACAAATTATTGTCATATTTAACCATAACAAGTTAAGAGGCAACCATAATATGTTTGTGGCAGCTTGATGGAGGACTAATTTAACAATAATATGGTTGTCGGTGACAATAATATGGTTAAATTTAACACAATATGTTTAAAATTTTCTTTAAAAATAGTTTTGTTGCATATTTTAACATATTTTTTCTCCGCGTGCACTTCACAATAGTGGAGAGGGTATTGTGCGTTTGTGCTGATGTATGTATGCACCACTAAAAATATTGGTCTAGGCCCACCTTTGAGTATACCGATCGACTCCGAATCACTTTCTAAGTCTATATAACGATGTCCATCCGTCCGGCTGGATGGTTGTCTCTCCATGTAACATTGTGCGCAAGGAACAGGTCGCAGTTTTGAAGATAGATTAATGGAATTTGGTACATACATTTCAATTGTCATGAGGACGGAACCTATTGAAAATGGTGAGAATCAATGTATAATTTCACATAGCTCCCATATTATTTCCGGAAAAGTCTTTGTGCCTATAAACTAATTATGCAATAAATAAACTAAACTTAATTAATATTAACTTAATATTGCAATAAATATTTTAATTCAACATTATTCATTTAACCCACTTTGTTTAATATCGGTTCATATTCCACCATAGCGTCGATGCATATAAAACTCCCAAAATAGCTTTAAGTGCAATAACTTCCTTATAAACGTTGGGTTTTTTTTGATAAAAATTGGTAACAATCTTTTTTATAATAGTTTCTATGCCATGGAAAAATTTTGTACTGGTAGATCTAACATGACCATAGGCCCCCTATAAGCCCCTTTCTAAAATCACTTCAAGACAACATTTGGACTCTTTGATGTATTTATCTAGATAATATTCGACGCAAAGAACGCTTATATGAATCTTAGGCTCATAACATAATTTTGTTCAGGCGCGTTCATGATTTCCCACGGACCCGCCTCAAAATAGGGCCCACTCTCGAAAATGTTTCTCTAAATACTTTGGTGTAGGGTACCATAGAGTTGGGCTTGACCGGCTATATTGTCTTAATTGTTTTGAATGCATTAGAGTGCTTATAAATTATAGCGCTAACTAAAAACTACAAGCGCAAGAATTGTATCGGAAGAATTGATACGACTCGAAAGAAAAACCGAATCACATATACAGGGTGGCGAAATTAAAACGATGGGTTTCAATTGTCTATAATTAAAAACTGTTCAATATTACAATTATAAAGTCAATTCATGAATAGAAAATTTAGTTATTCTAGACGTAAAAACAACATCGCTTAAAGGCCTGCCATTCTTATCATCGGCTAGTCACGATCTTTTTTAAATGGTTTTAATATTTTTTTCAATTAGGAGCGCTTATATCCGGCAAATGCGGTGACCAATAGATATCACTGGCTTCTACACTAATATATTCACAGAAAAATGTCCTATAACATATTCACTGTTTGCATTGCTATAGTCGCTGTGCCTCCATCTTAAGAACTCTATTCGTTTAAATAATAGGGTGCTTGATACTGGGACTAATCAGACCTAACTGCGGTTTTCAACGGGTAAATGAAAAACATGAACACAATGTTGGCCTCTCGATTTTGAATTAAATTGTTAAGGTTCTTAAAATTTACTAAAGCTTTGATTATTAAGGAAGTTTAAACAGAAATACCTCAAGGGTTGAATTACAGAGTCAAATAAACGAATTTTTACCTCTGATACCTCTTATTACATTTACCATGGGTTAAAAGTTCCAACGATCGTATTTATTACAATTAACGTTTTAAATTAAGATTTAAAGTCCATAGCAGTTATATTTTGATCGTTATGTTTCTCGATAAAGAGACCTTAATAATATCGATATATGGAGTGCAGGGCAAAAGTGGGTCTGAATATTGTAAAATATTCGAACAGGAATACACATATCATTTTCAGACTTTTCGACATAAATCCGCATAAATATTGGTATTTTCTTTTGGTGACGCTTCCAAAACTCGTACATGTTCAGTCCTTACGTTTTTTGTTGCAAGTCACAAGATACGATTTGACGCTTAGTTCAAGGCGAATTCATTACGGGTAATCTCGGTACTACAACAAGTACAATTCGTTCAAAAATCACAAGCGTGTTGTTTTTGTAAAATCATTGTACAATGTCAAAAACAGAAACAAAGATAATAAGCAAAATTTTGGCATCCAACAATTATAAAGCTAAAAAAATTTCATAAGGGCTTTTAAGACCACCTGTAATGAGTTCGCCGTTGTTTAGTTATTAAATTCGAATTTAAATATCACAGTTCAAATATTTAAGCTAAGAAACAATTAAAGAGGAACATCAGTTTGTTTCTTGATTTTAATATGCGACATGACGCACAGAAATATTTCATGAATCAGAATGTTAGTAACAAAGTTTGAAGAGACGCTGGCAGGGTTAACAATGTCGCACGAAATGAAAAACAATTTGATGTTCCTCTTTTATATTATTCGTACAAATTTGTTATTATTTGTATTATTATTTATTAATTACATAATACAATTATTATAGCTAATATATGTGAAAGAGAAAGGAGTACTAGCAGCATAGACTTTCGACTCCGTGGTTAACTGTTTATTTAAATTTGAGTTAGTACTCCATTTTCTGACAAAAATTCACAGATAAGTCTTGACAGACATTTGGTAAGAGTTTAGTTGGTGAAATTGATCCGAATAATTTTATTCTGGAAGAGCTGTAAGCGGGGCATACATCTAAGATGTGGGCAATATTAAGAAGCGTGTTGCAAGTTGTACATTGTGGTGCTGTGTTTTTTCCAATAGATACTTATGCGAGAATTGGCAATGTCCAATTCTTAGGCGTACTGTGATGTTTGTTTCTTTCCTTGTCGCTTTTTTTTGGATATGTTTGTTTTTTTCCAGTGGGGTTAAAGTTTTTGTACACGTGTTGATAATTCGACCATTTTTGGTTATATGTATCTTCCAAATAGCTAGAGATTGAGTTATAAGTATCTCGGTACTCCCAGGTGGGGACTTTTTGAAGAGGTCTACGTTTAGCTTCTGCAGCAGCGGCATCTGCATACTCGTTGCCAGCTATACCAACGTGTGATAGTACCCACATTAGTTTTATTTTATTGGGATGTAGGCTTAGAGTATTTCTTATCTGAGTTATCAAAGGGGAATACTGTAACGAGTTTTTTTGTGGCGAGAATGTTGGTAAGGCTGTCGGTGCATATTATATGTTTCATGTAATTTTTTGTTGCGACAGATAAAGAGTTTAGGTAGTAACTTCAAAGTTAGATGTGTTATTCGGTCTTCAATGGATGGTAAGCTTGCTTCAGCTTGTATATTTGTAACTAGGCTAGTGCGAAAAGCGCCAATGCTACGGCGAATCGCTGAATGATATGGTCCTTTGATAAGTTTCATATTTGACGGTGCACACCATCCGTACATTGCCAAAGCGTAGACAATTTTGGAGAGGATAATGCTGCGGGTGATATTTATCATTGTCGAGATATGGATAACGAAGTTTTTTGATGTAAGGAATTTTATAATGTTTAGTCGAGAATTCAGATTTTTTCTTAAATGTAGGCATTGCTCCTTGAAGGTAAAACTGTTATTAAAGATAACACCTAGTATTCGAAGATGGTCGACATTTTTTATTCCAAATCGGATATATCACAGTTATTTTTTTTTTTTTGCAGATGTTTAATAGACTGCACTTGTCAATGGAAAGTTTAGCCCCTGATGTAAGACACCAATTATCAATGTTTCTTAACACGCTTGAAAACATTTCTTTAACTTTATTATTATCTTTTACTTTAGAGAAAATTATTGCATCATCCGCATATATGGCGTGTTCAATATGTTCTTGGGTTGAAAGAATTTTGCTTAATTGATTGAATGCAATGATAAATTTTACACCTCATAATGGAGATCCTTGAGGTATGCCATTGTTAAAGAAATTAAAAATTAAATTAAAAAAAAATCCTTATGTCTGAACGTATACAAGTTTTCGAAGGGACTTCGAAGGGACACCCATGCTCCATGCTCTGCGTCATGCCGCTCTGTGTGAAACAGTACCCATGGATTGTAATTTTGGCGAGAACTTCTCACATCGAAAAGAAGTTAAACAAAATATTCCATCGTTTTTCGAAATGAAAGAAAAAATGTGTCAAAAGAGATTACGTCATTACGTTATAAATGTCATAATATTCCACTCGAAGCCGATGAGAAATTGCAGATGATGAGAATGCCATTCACATATATCGTTGACGGCGGCCAACATTTATTAAAATTGAAGAAACTTCAACGTCGGCGGCGAAAATACAACCGTCAGCTATACAATATAATGTAAAGTGCGATTTTAATCTTTGTTGTTTACAAAATAGCTTTAAAACATTCGTATATTTTTCCGAAATATTTCAAGCCAAATAATCAAACAATGAAAAAATTAGTCAAGAACATAATACTTTTCTCTTCCAAGTTATTATTCATTGTATTTTGCATTTTTAATATATTTTTTAGTGTAAAATTTTTTTCTCAAGCCGTGTTTATTCGTGAGTTTATTTGACAGTTCAAAGCGGGAACTTTCTCACAAAAGTTTTACAGACACACTTTCTCTATAAATTGGCGAGTAATTTCCTTACGTGGCAGCTTTAACTCGCCAAAAAATTTACAGACGCAGTTAAGTGAGAAAAACAGTTGTTTATTTGAATTAATTCCATGGTTTCATTTCTCACTTTTCGATCGAAAAGTTTCTCAAAGCGAGAGTTACAGAGGGCTCTGGTCACATTCACAAATTTTATTCAATTTGGTTTGGAAAAATACGATTTGGGTTTTAAGAGTAATTTTTTTTAAAAGATAATAAAAATTTTAATGATCAAAATAAATTTGATAACGTGAAGAACTAGAGCATTTTTTTCTACGAGAGTAAAAAAATTCTTCAGGAAAGAGTGTTACACCGAGACATACAGGGGTTTTTATTTTATAAATTATTTTAATATTAAGATTTTTAATACTTTGATCTAACACAAATTTATTCATATCTAAAATTATCGAGATTTTGAAATTCACTGCCTGTTTAACAAATTCGAATGTAGTCCTTCGTGTAGAATTTTGTATGGAAAATATTTTTAAGACTATCTAACTGCTTCTCAAAGTAAAATAAAACTTTTCGTTTCGAAATTTATATTGAAGACAAAAACAAATTTGAGTTTAATTTATTTTATTTTAAAAAACAGGCAGTAAGTGTTTTTCATGGAAATTTTCTATGCTAACGTTAACGTTCGAAATAGTTTAACATGCAGTTATATTTGCATATTTTAAATTGATCGTTCCTAATTGTCTTATTGGGGTAAACTATAAATAAACCACAAAACTTAAAAACTTAATTATATGCAGTAAAAGTGAAACATTTTTAAGTTAACGTTGAAGGCATATAAAAAACAATTTTCAAGCCAACCGTTTCATTAACAAAAAGCAGACATGTATTTTGACATCAGTGCTATGACAAGTGTCTTCGTTTTTGGCCCCATGCCACTTTTCATCATTGTGGTGTCAGCCTTAACATTACTTGCCCAAATTGTCATCAGGGTCAAAAATTTAAATTATGTCATCAATGGGTGACATATCGGTATCACAGAAATTACAAATCGGAGTAAATTTCAATCAGTGCACTGACTCAGTAACATCGTAGCAACGACTCATTTGGCTTAAATTAATGACAGTTGGTCATTGGGATTGAATTAGGTCAAAGTGAGAGAAAATTATTTACTTACCCAACCCGTTACACATGTTTGTTCACTTTTGTTGTATTCCGCCCTTTGTTTACAGAATAACTCTCAATTATAAGCAGGGAGGCCAGGTCAAAAAAAATTTAACAGCTAAGTCTGGCATTAGACACAGTCAAAAAAAGCTAAAAATGATTTTTAAAAACGCTAAAAATTATGCTAAAATTTTTTTTAAGATTTTTGTTAAAAATTTATTACCAGTATGACATTTTATTCGAAACTAAGTACATTTTAGTGACAAATTTTTTTTTGGATGGATTTTGGTAAAGCATATACATTAGACCGACTCAAGTTGTATGGAGCCGAAAAAAGTGTTTTAGTTACCCCTCTGAAAATAAAGGCTGATATGTTTTATGATGATTCTCAAAATATTTTGGTTCTAAAAACATACGTAGAATTTGTATGAAAACCCAAAACGAAAATATGTATTTAGTTAAATATCTCAATTAGTAGCTCGGAAGTGGTCAAGTTTTATATACCATTGGATGCTGCTTCAAAAACTCTTTTCGATGATACCAAATTTTATTTATGTCCTCTTGGAGCAAAGTACAAAAAAATTCGAAAAACTGAAAAAAGAGCTTTTTTAAAAATGGTCCAGCTCACGGATGGTCAACGCTAGAACCAAAATATTTTGGGAATAATCATAAAACATATTAGCCTTTATTTTCAGAGGGGTAACAAAATCACTTTTTTTTTTGAGTCGCTCTAATATACATACATATGTAGCACAGGGGGTTAATTTGTATGTTAAATTTATTGGGCTTTCAAACCTCTGATATATGAAAAATTTAAGCGATTTATTTCTTTGATATACAAAATTTTTAGATCATTTTATTATTTATAGTTTAAGAAAAGTTGAAGCTTTAAAAAAATTATTTCTTCAGTAGTTTACAGCAAACAATTTTTTTACACTATTGAATTTTTATCTAAATACAAGGTGACATTTCCTTGTACTTTTAAATCGTAATAATATTTATTAATAAATAATATTTACTCGTACAATCAAAATGATAAGGGAATTTCTAATAATTGTACCCTGAATAGTTTTTTTTTAACAAGACAGGTAAGATGTTACTTAACATTTTCATACGAAATTTCATTTTGGGTACAACTATTTTTAGTCAAAATTTATTATAATTTATAAAATTTATTTAGTAAATCACTAAAACTATTTGTCCAAATTTTTAAAACCAATAATGCTAAAAACATTTTCCAAAAATGCTAAATAAAACCCCAAGTGCTAAATGAAAATTTTGCAGCTAAATAAAAAATTTTAATGCTAAATTTAGCTGCAAAAATACCAAAATGGCCATACTGATTATAAGACACCAGCAGCATGGCCGTTATGGTTTTCGTAATCATTTTACTCTGAAAATTTTATGTATTTAACCCTTTATAACCCAGTGTGACATATCTGTAATCAACCCAAAAAAATCTCAAAATTAAGTAATAATAAAGTTTTTTTTATTTAAATCATACTAACACTATGGCAACACAGTAATTAAGATTTTCATTCATAATAAGCCTATTGGACGGCGCCACTATTGACTTAAGTCGCTTCAAAATTTGGCCAATGTAAAATTAAAAAAACCCACTGTTAAGCAAATTGAAAATTTCGTAAAATTATCTCAAAACTAAAAAAAAGCTTTGATATTTTGATAACAAATTATAGTTAGGTGTATCATTTTCGTATTCATTTATATGCAACAAGTAAAAATTGTAACATTTCTGTTACATTGAGTTGATGAGTGAAAGAAAAAATTATTAAGTGGCAAGTAATACAAAGAAATATGAGGGACTAATTGTATAGTTTTATTCCAGAATGGCGTCGCGAGTACTACGTGAAAGTGAATAATACTACATACTTTGGCAATACGACAGTGAAGATGGTCTAGATGACGATAATGATAGCATTGCTCACCCCGACTTCCAACCAACGCCAGATTATGAAGATAACGTCAAAGATAATCCAGATTCAGCCTTGGATAACAGAAACAGTAGTCCTGATCCAGGTTCTTTATCTAATCCTGATCCAGTAATAAAATTAGCTTCGACAATACCAAAACAAAAAACTTGGAAGAAAAAGGGCTTGGTAGTAAACCAGCAACAATTACAGTTTATAGGAAACACTGCACTACCACCAAACTTATTGGAGCTCGACACGCCTATATAATTTTTTTTTTTTTTAATTTTTTCCCCAAAGAGTTGTTAAGTTCTATAGTAGAGCAAACAAATCTCTACGCAATTCAGAGAAATCCAAATCAATTATTACATGTAACTGATACCGATATTCAGCAATTTATTGGAATAATATACATTACGTCGTTGATAAAACTACCAAGTGTAACTAGCCATTGGACCGCAATAATTGGTACACCCATGATACAAGAGATAATGTCAAGACAAAAATTTTAAAATTTAGACAGTTCATACATTTCAATGACAATTCTAATTTACCACCACGTGATGCTCCCAATGCGGATAAGCTTTACACAATAAGACCTGTAGTTCAAAAATTAAATGAAGCCTTTAGTGGAGTTTCAATGGAAGAATATCTTTGCGTTGATGAGAAAATTTGCTCCACTAAGGCAAGGAATAGTTTAAAAAGAAATCACATAAATGGGGCTATAAAACTTATGTTCTAAGTGGATTTTCAGGATTTGTCTATAAAATAGAACCTGCAACAGGAGCTGAAATCATTGTTTATAGCAATGAGCCAAATTTGGGGGCTTCAGCAAACGTGGAAATGAGAATGTCCAGAATCGTTCCATGCACGTTATGGTTTTCGTAGTCATTCTACTCTGAACATTTTATGTATTCAAATAAATATCTAAAAAAAAAAATAGAATATGGGAATTTTTGCTTCTTATTTTACTTTTTAAACATGAAAATAATGTTAGTAGTACACAAAACGTGGCATCGAATTGATGTCACTGTAGTCATGGCATAGATGAAGCATAAAATATGACAACATTTTCTGATGACGTTCGTCATTGGATTGATGGCTCTTTTTACCTCATTGATGCCATTTGTTATAGCATTGATGTTACAATTGTGATGTTTTGGCATCATCAACATGAAGATTTATTTTTCTATGAGTAAGATACACACTCAAATCACGGAATTGAAATTTTATTCACAATTGCATTAAAGTAAAATACATTTTTGAAAAAGTGTGGACCAAGAATTGCAACATCTGGGTAAAAACCACAACTTACTTCACTTTTGTCTGGATATAAAAAAGCTCTTAACTCTTCTTGGATTGCTATTTATAAATGGTAAATGTCAGTAAAATGTCGACTTAATAATTTTTGCTTGAAAATATTAGCGAGGTAAAGTATTTCTGTCTTGATTTTCCTAAGAAATACTACACGTATCCCTACATTTAAGTATGTGATGCTTCGAAAAGGGCAGACAGCTTTTTGTAGCACTCAAATCTCAAAATAAAAAAAATTTTAGTTTTATAGGTAAAACTCTAATTGTCAACTAGTTAACATTTACACAAAGTCTGACAAGAAAAAAAATTATACAATGCTCGCTTTTAACGCATTTGCTTTAGCAGTATAAACTGCATTTAAATCTCGTAGAACACTCTCAAGATACGAATATGTACAAGCAAATGTCAACGTACGACCAAATATCATTCGAACTGTATGTTCATGTACGAGTATGTTTCTAACCAGCTCGTTTACCAGCCTCGTTAGCATTTGTCACCTAAAATAAGACGCACCCATTGTCACCTTGGGTGACAGAAGCTGCTGTTTATTTAATGAAAACAAAAATAAATATTTTCAGTTGCTACTGTTTGCTGCTGCTGCACCTGGAGCAGCTCAAAGCGCTTGAATTTATGAATAAATTGAAGTCATTTTTTACGGTTTAACGGTTGGGGTTGAAGTCACAGTTAAGCAAATATTAAAACATTTTTATTGTTTATTTGTTTATTTGGTCTATGTGGTTGTTGTCTTTGTTTAAATACTCATAAATATTAATTACACTTATTATTTTTCATTTGTTGTGTATTATTTTTTTATTATTTATTCTTTTATATGAATTTTTGAATTCCTGCCGTGTTTATCACCACAGGGATTTGCGTGCCATTTATACACATTTCATTAGATGTTCAAAGACAATGACTGTTGGAACACTTTGTATCTATTTACGTATCTATTGGAACTAAAGTCTGTATTTTTGCTTGTGCCGAGCACCCCATTAGAGATCCTGTCAAAACAACCGTATTTAAAGGCCACTGAAATGTTGTTGCCATCTGTTTGTAGGTTTTTTTGCTTTTGTTATTTTGGCCTAGTCTGGTATGGACTGGCCTGTGACTGGTGCTATTTTGTTTTTCTTGAAAATGTTATGGCATCCAATAATGGAGTTGAAAGTTTCAATTTACCACCTATTGGGTATTTTAGCAATAAGATATTTTGTTTTATATAATTTTTTTTCTGGTTTTTGAAAATATGTGTTCATAAGAGGCTATTAGATGAGATTGAATAGTTAAAGCGCCGTTGAAATAGAGATAGAAATTCACTTAAGAAAATTCAAATGTCTTTAATTTATACCAAGTCAAATAGAGACAAGCACGAATGAATAGTTGGGCAAGCCCAAACAAATATTACTCTACACCACTGACAGGTTGCTATATGGGACCTTTGCGCATTTATAGACCTTCGAGCACAAATTTATTATTTTGTCGTTTAGACTTGTTTAAAAGTAGTTTGAGCCGAATTTTATCCAAATACTTTTATCTTTCTATATAAGATTTATTCGTTTAAGTGGGGCTTAGACGCAAGTCGTTAGTATTGGCCGAAAATGCTTCCCTGATCTAATAAGTGTTTGCAAATTTTTACAAAACAATAACAACCTATTATGACATGGTTGTATTTTCCGCAAAATATGTACGACTTGTGTGATCGTGTAAACTGTCCTTTAAATATAATTTTTGCTAGGAGATCGTAAAGAATTTTCTTCAGTTCTGGATCCGCTGTCACAAAATTTTTCCAAGATATAATAACGGTTAAAACAGTTTTTTTTTTAACAATTTTTATCTTAATACCACCACTTAAAAGGAATTTACTGCCTAATTTTGGGAAGTAAAACTTGTATAAAAGTAAATAAAGACGGACTCCGTTAAGATTTGGAAGCGTCGCTAATGTGCTATTTTGCAACACAAGTGATTGAACCAGGGATGTTAAAGTTGGCAGAATGTACTTTTTTTTTGGTACATTTTAAACTTCAAAAGTACCGTTATACTACCGTGACTCATTTGGTACAATTTAAAAATTTATCATAGTTCGCCCTATTTGAATTTTTCGAAACTTTATTCCAAATAACCGAAACTTTATTCAAAATAAACGAAACGTTATTCAAATACAGTTAAACATTTTTCAAAATAAATTAAGCCATTTTTAAAATTATAGTATGAGCCTAATACTATTTCTAGTGATAGTGCAAAAAAAAATTAAGCACTATTTATGATTTTTTTTTTAATAATAATAAAAAAGTAGCGCATTTAATGCACTATTTGTTGTACCAAATTATGTTTTTTTTTTTGTCCAAATATTGCATTATTTTTTGAACACCACTAAAGTGTATGTCAAACTTTAGTGTTGTTCAAAAAATAATGCAATATTTGGACAAAAAAAAAACATAATTTGGTACAAAAAATAGTGCATTTAAAGTGTGAAAGTTAGTGGTAATCCATTAAACTTGCATTTCCATTGATTTGGTGTAATGTAAAAAATTGTCAATGCATTATCATATATAATGCATTTGTCCCGGGTTTGCCTTTAACCACATACATACATAATATGTATATTATGTACATGCATATACAATTTTTGCAAATCAAATGGTTGATAGAAAAATGGAGAGCATTTGAAAATTTTGCATGTCCGAGGTGTCCTACTTTGAAAACCAACAGACCGGCTCCAGCGAAAAATGGCACGTCATTAGGTCTAGCCATTTTAAAATATCAGATTGTTTTTCAAATTTATTTTTCAGCATAATTCTGCAGTGTATTATTGAACCATTAGATAGATATGAAGAAGGACATACGCACCGCGACCCCGAGGATCTTTTGTGCAGCATGTGTATATCACCATGTCAGGTTCAGGCTGCGTATAAAGCCTATCACCCTGCCCGGTGAAAGATTGTAAATTTCAGTTGCCTCCCTGCAAAATTTCCGGCTAGAAGTCCCCAAAGCGGGACAGCAGCAGAGGAAATGTTCGGACGTTTCCTCATCAACCTTACAAAATCTGCATATCCTGGTACCAACATTACCCATTATATGTTGATGATATCTGCGACCGCAATAACGTTAATAGGCCCACAAGCCGCCTTAGTTCTCCCTTCTCAAGAAGAAGTAGCCTACTTGCCCTGCTACGGGACAGTGACAAATCTCTTGGACTTTCTTAATCCAGAAATGGACATCCATGTGTGAAGGACTTTCTTAATCCAGAAATGGAATAAGGAAATTCACGTTTGGACCATGTTTGCAACATTCCTTTAATGTGACTGGCAGCTACGCCGTCGAAAGGGTCAGGACCTATAAATGGCCTATCAACTCGTTGTGCTTCTCCAGATCGCTTACAGATGCAAAGCAGTCCATGACCAACCTGCACCCAGAGAAAAAATATGTTTAAATTTGGTCACCTCCAACAAAACTATTCTTAAAGAGAATTGCAAACATATTATGTTTAAATTTAACCATACTATTGTCACCGACAAACATATTATTGTTAACTTAGTCCTCCATCAAGAAGGCACAACCATATTATGGTTGCCTCCGAACATCTTTTGGTTAGTAATAACTAAAATATTTTTAAAATTTATAATAGCATGGTTGATTTTCAACCAAAGCATGTTGCTCTTGGAGAAGAGGAAAATATTATTGTTAATTTAAAAACAAATTATCGTCATATTTAACCGTAACATGTTTAAAGGCAACCATAATATGGTTGTGGCTTCTTGATGGATGACTAATTTAACAATTATATGTTTGTCGGTGACAATAATATGGTTAAATTTAAACATAATATGTTTAAAATTTTATCTAAAAATAGTTTTGTTGGAGGTGACCATATCTAAACATATTTTTTCTATACGTGTGGACTTCACCTCTAAAGAAGATAGTGCTCTAAGAGTACATGGCTATCCGACATTATAAATACCTTTTCTCCTCAGACATTCCCCGGCGCATATGAGGATAGCGTAGATCTCTGCCTGGAAGATCGAAGGCTGTTTGCCCATTGGCTAGTCCCTTTGGAAACCCGGGCCTATAATGCCCTCTCCAGGATCATCATTCGTCTCTTTCGAACCATCGGTGAACCAGGATTGGTCCGCCCATTGGCCCCTATCAGTTATAAGGACATTAATGTTCCTATCCAATATCCTACCTAGCAAGATAGATGGACTATTTTTGAGAATTTCAAGGATCCGCACGTGACCCACATAGTGCCCTGCCCATTATTCGGCAACGCGCTGCATTCTGCTGGCACACCTGCAGGCCTCCTCCTTTACAGATATGTGTAGAGGATGAATATGCATTATAGACCCTAAAGCCAGAGTGGGACAGGTCTTCATGGCGCCCGTGATCGATCTGCATATCGCATATCAGGCGAAAAACCTTATCGAGTATGACCCTAGCTTTGACCGGTTTTTGTCCACCAGCCTAGGGCGGAATAGTTCACTATCGGTCTAATTATCGTAACAAAAGATCATTGTACCATTACAGAGCAGTATGCTGAAGCCATAGTTAATAAAGATGTTTTCCCTTAACCAGCATTCAATTTTGCACTGAATTTAAACGGAAGAGATTGCCACCCTTGAATAAAACTGACCAAAGATTCTCATCCGTTTCTCTTCAGGGCCTGTAGTTTATAATTTGGCCTTTTAATTTTTCAATACTTTCCACTTTATAGATTTTTTTATAGATTGGCTGGAAGTAGGTAAAAATTAAAATGTTTCTGTTTCTTGCAAAATTTATTTTTTTAATATCGACACACTAACGCCTGAAAAATACTGTTATTTGAAGCAACGGTATACGTATACCGATATTTTAGGGTATTGTTATCAATTCCGGTATTTAAATTTAAACGGAATTTAGCGGGTATCGGTATTGACAACGGTATCGCTTGCTAACCTTGTGCATTCATTTTTGTACTGAAATTTCAAATTCCATAAATTTTTATTCAAGTACAAACCTAATCTTCCGCATATATGTAGAATACAAATATACATAAATATACCCATCATATTGAACTACAATATTTATGTGTAATTTCACATTTTTGTACATCCACCCTGTTTAACATTTCCAAATTATAGCACTTTAATTCATTCGCCTTTCGAATCATGTGCCACACATTTGTATATAGTTGGCTTTCCAGCAAATGTATGAGTATTTTTTTTTATTTCATTTCGATAAAGGTAGAACTCTAATTGCCTCTAAACTTTCATTATTTTCCATCTTCATATTGTAGCCATAAAAAATGTTAACTTAATTTACCATAACTTAAGCCAAAAATCAGCAAAAGCCAAATAAAAATTTTAAGACTTTGTTAAGTTCATATTCAAATAGATTTTGGGCATTTGTTTAGTTGAATGTAAAATATGTTTAAGAATCAAAATATTTTAGGGCAGTATAGGAGACCACAGAAAGCTACTACAGCAGAAATAAACAGCCAATAATTTAAGCCAGTCACCTCTTAAAATGAAAGGTAATTAAAACACGTTTAAAGAATACAATTTGTAATCCGCCCGAATGATTTGATTATCATTATTAGGGGATTAAGTACAGCTGGACAATTTGGCCTGATCATTTTTGAATCTGTCAACAAAGTAATGGACTTACTTCTGTTATCCCGGATTCTTCTTTTTTAATGGAAACAGCATAACAGCATATTAAGTCCTTTAGACTACTTTCGGTCTATTGCCAAGTTACGGCCTGAAGTGCTTGAAAGTTCGGCAAAGGTTGGACTTCCAGAATATAAACTTCAGTGGCATTAAAATCATCATAACATCAATTAATTATCCGAAGTTTTGTAGTTTCAGTATGCAACACTGTATTAAGTTAGTTTTAGTAATTTTCGATATTTAGGTTCCCTATGACAACTTCTAATGATATAAAATATCACAAGTTCTATATACACCAAACTTTTTTTCGCGTTCAGTTGAAAGAAAAAACATGAATGTGTATCGAACTAAAACCACATACAACATGTGCACAACAAATGTCAACACACGAAATAGTGCACACGCGCAGACGCAACAACCTTTACGAACATAAACCATAAGCGAGCAACAACGAATATATATTTAAAGTTTTTCTCTTATAGCAAAACACAAGCGGCCAACAAAAACCATCAAACAAATGAAAATTTTAAAACTTTACTTAAGATTTTTTTTTTTTTTTTTCATTTATTCACTTCTTTTTTTTTTTTTTTGGGAAAATAGACAAAAATCCAACTTTTTACAAATGGGAGTGAATAAGATTACGGTTGAACATTGTTGGGACGGCCTGCTCGTATTCGATATGAAAGATTTAGCGTAGCATGAAACATAAAAATGTCACGTTTTTCATGGTCGCCAGTTTTTGGGTTCTTGCAGTGTTTTGTGCGAATAAAACAACTGGGTTTTAGATGTTCTTTATACATTTTTTGTTGCAATTTTTGGAAATAAGACAGCAACAACGAACCAAAAAAATTAAAACAGCAAAACAAGTCGTCCTCATCATCTTTCGAAAATGTTGATGTGTACAACACGTTATGTATGTATGGAATGGTATTTGGCCTTTTTTTTTTTTTTTTGTTGTTGTATGGTGTGCGCATGTGCACAGATATTTACTGCAGTTTGCAGCTGATGCTTGTTGCCAATTGTTGTCCCAAACCAATGTATCTGCATACCACTCTGTTGATTTCAAAGTTACCAGCGGCTTTATAACATGGAAAACAACAATTGTTTGTCTGTTACAATTTGGTGTTCTGTACTAGACATTCAAAATTGAAAATCTCCAAAAACCAAACGCAGCAGTTTTTTGTCCTGATTTTTTTTTTTTTTTTTTTTTTTTTTTTGTTCTTTAAAAGCAAAGCAGCCAAGCTTTAAGACTGGCTGTGTGTGCTTACTTAGCTCAAGATGATGTCTGCCAATAAGTGTCGTGACATCTCCCGTTGTCTTATTAATTTGTGGATTGTAAATGATTTTGAAAAATTGCTTTCAAATCAAAGAACTATTCAATTCAATATTGTTTGTATAGGTGTTTGCATTTCCTTAAGCATTTAAAATACAATTAAAAGCTTTTTGGATTTTCTTCAATAATAAAGTTTTCTTTGTGGATTTTTTCTCTTGCCAAAATAATTAAATTTCTATAAATTCTTTTTTTTTTTTGCATTGAGTTGAGTTGCTTGTTGTTGCATTTCCATTTATTTTTCTAGCTTTTAACAAAACGTGATGCGTTCATTTACAGATTAAATACTAATGATAAATGACAACAAGTCTTTCAAAACTTACAGAAGACTTTCGATAGACATTCGTATCCAACCACTTAACCTATCATAGGTTTCATTTTGTTGTTGGTTCCTTTTTATTTATTTTTGGCGTTTTTTCGTTTTAGATTTCGGTATTAACGACAAGTTGTGTCACAAATTAAACACGTTTTTTCCTGAGAACTAATGAATACTCATGGTTAAGATTTTTTTTTAAACTGGTAGGAGAAACCTTGGTATATTTTTAAAGGGTATTGTGAATAGGGAGTTGAGGAAGAAATTTTGAAACCGATCAATATGCAGAGCTGCCATATGTCCAAACAGAAGCGCACTTCGGTGCAGTTTATGGGCAGTCATGGAATCGGATCGAATTGCATTAAAGACTACAAAAAATATTTATCTAATTTTGCGAATTAATCAAAAACTATTTTACGTTGGAGTACCTCAAATTAAAAATTTGTTGAAATAAATCAAATATCATTGCGGAAATGAAAGCAAATTTCTTGGCTTAAAATCTTTTTAAATGGTTGTGCTAATCTTCTTATTCTGACCGCTTGAGAAATAAATTTTTTATTAAAAAAATTTCGTTTTAATGTGCTTAATTCTGAATTCGTACTCTTGATAAATACACTGAAATTTATTGTTGGTGGGAAAAGCTAGTTCCTCAGGAAACCTTTTTGCAAAGACTTTAGAAAAGCTAAAGATGTTATACAAATTAAACTGTAAAGGGAACGAGAATTGCAAACACTAAAATTTTACTTGCAACGATATCAAAGCTTAAACAAAACAACAACAACAAACAAAGAGTTTATATTTTCTTAAATTCCCGACTACAATTGGTTGAAGTTGTAAATGGGAAAAACAGAATTAAAAACAAATTACTTTATTTAAACAATTTGCCAGTTAAGTTTTATTGCACTGCCCTTTGCAATTTCGTTGCTGATCCCCAAACGTTTTTGGTTACAATAGATATGAATATATATATGGGGGATTTCATGTCAAGTGACCTAACTTTTGAAATCGATGTCTTCCGATTTAGATGAAATTTGCACCAAGGTTAGTCTTTCTTTTTGAGTTAGAGGGTGTCAAAATTTGACATTATGGCCAAACAGGTGTTCCTTCTCATCGATGTAACTTATTATCTATTGGTGTTAGCAAAATTTGTCCCAACTAAATTAGATAGCTATTTATTCAATCCTTCAAAAAAAAATTTTTGTTTTAATTTTTTAATTTTTTTTTTTTTAAATTTAAAACTTTTATTTATTTTTTTAAGCGGGTATTTCTGGTTGCTTTTTGGGCCGCGAGTGGGTTATGTATAAAAAAAATTAATTTCTAAATAAAGAGAGGATTTTTAAATTTTTAGCATTTGCACTATTTTGAGTTTTGTCCTATTTGTGTGTCAGTGTTTCTAAAATCTTAGAATAAAACCTATGCTGAGAAACTAGACAAATTAACCATTCCGACGTTATATAACATACCTAACTAGCATTTCATACCCTCAATACTGTAATACCCACAATATGTTAATCCCAGGAATAAAATCACTTTTTCTATAGAGATGTTGACAAATTAAATTTTTTTATTTATTTGTAATAATAATTAAATTAATATAAAATAATAATAATTATAAAAACAAAAAGATAAATATAGTCTAAAAAAAATTTAATCTCAATCACATAAGATCCCTTTATATCATAACTATTTTTACACCTAATTTATTGTAGCTAATGAAGTGTTTAACATTTGCAAATTTTCAAATACCCAGTCTTACCTCCTCTCTATTTATTGCCTTTATTTTCTGCTTTATTTGCCAATCCTTTCTTGGCGTTACTAAAATCAGCTGTTGATTTCGCTGCTGGTTTTTTTTGGCTTTGGAAAGAAATCGCATTGAGTAGAGGCAAAAAACTTGTTCAACTTGAGTCTTCCATCGACAAGCGGTATATTAAGCGGTGCAATCGATTGTTTCCGCAGCATCGATTCTGCTCTTCAGTGTTTTCAATGTTTCCTCATGATCCTCTTTGCTACTAAAAACCATTTCAGTTTCTTTACAATAATTCTTTTCCCAATGGAATAAAGCAGTCGCATCTAAGATGCGATCTTGATGAGAGCACTGGAGGCTATAATGTAGTGTTCTTAGGGTGGGAGCGGTGTTTATTTTTAAAAAGTTTTGCCGGGACATAAGTGTTCATAAAGGCAGATTTGTATGCCCAAAGGTTTTACTGGCAGATTTATATGCCATGAATTAAAAGAAGAAAAGTGCCGAGTTTTAAGGCAATGCTTTCAATGATCTGCTTATTGAATTTCACTTAGTTTATATTTAAAAATAACGGTATCCTTAAACTACAATTATTGATAAAATAGTTGTTGCTTAAAACTACATTTCTAATAAATTTCCAATAATCAATAATACATTTTTCTTACTTTATTTATAACAATACAATACTTCGCTGAATTTCTTTTGAGATTTGCTCCAACACCATCACATGGTCCTTTACCATGAGCAGTAGGATGAAAATGCTATTCAGCTGCGAGGCTACTTTTGTTCTTAAAATGTTGACGAGCTCCGTTCGAAACGTAGTAAACCTTCTCTACTGTAACTTAGATTTTAGATAATTTAGTATTATCTTATGGTATTCATAAATTGCAACGGCATCATGTTTTAAATCGTCGGATATTGTTGTCATACTTTTGTGGTCCAGTTTTTCATCTTTCATGTAGTAAATAACCTCTGCCTGGTCGTTATTAAGTGGAATGCCTGTATGGCATCCTGAAGAACATATTAATAGTTCTCTGCGAAATCAAACGAAATAACGAATTCCCCACACTATAAAATTATCTTCAAATCATTGAAGAATGACCAATGCTCTTTGACTAAAAAGTCATGGGTTCTTAAATTTAGCAATCCTCTACACATTTCTTCCACAAAATCATGCACATTTGAAATAATTGTTTTTAATGTGCATTTTTCAGTCTGAAAATTTAAACATCCTCGTCTTGACTTAGAAATTATTTTTTTTTTATACAAAACCCACTCGCGGCCCAAAAAGCGACCAGAACGGAAAAGACCTAAGCTTTCTTTTGAGCAAAATAAAAGTACCCGCTTAGAAAAAATTTTTAAATTTTTTTTCGAAAGATTGAAGAAATAGCTATCTAATTTGTTTGGGACAAGTTTTGCTAACACCAATAGGTAATAAGTTATATGGATGAGAAAGAACACCTGTGTGGCCAAAGTGTCAAATTTTGACCCCCACTAACTCAAAAACTTTTTGAGCCATCTTGTTGAAAATTTGTGTCTAAGCTACTATCTAATAGGATTAACCTTGGTGCAAACTTCATCCAAATCGGAAGACATCGATTTTAAAAGTTGGGTCACTTGATATAAAAATAAATCTCAAATCACTCACCAAATTTTAAAGATAAAATTCAGACTTTTGGGGTCAACGGCATCCGTCTCTGGTCTACTTTGTTAAAGGATGCATCTTTTAAGCTTCATTTAATGCCAATTTAAGCATATTAGGTGAGAAAGGACACCGTTTATCCTACATGAAGGCTGTATTAGGGGTGCTAAATCTACATTGCATTTTTGTAGGCGTTGTAGTAGAACCTTCGAGCCAGTTTTAAAGTAGCGAAAATTGTTTTAGAGCAAATAAATTTTTTTTTTCAAAACTGCCTTAATTTCCTTGTCGTCGCTCTCGTCAACTTATTCGGTAAGCCCCAATCCCTCTGTTAAAGTTTCTTTTAAAAAAGTATAGTATTATAACTACCCGGTGCGTTTACCGAACATACAAATCTTTCAAGCAACATATTTAACGGTATATCTGGATGTCCTGGGTAAAAATCTAGAATCCCTTCTGATCGAAGGCCGTCTAGTTATTAGTAATCCATTAAAAAAGGACTTTTGTCAGCGTGACAAGCATAATTTATGGTCTATAACAAATGCCCTGCCCACCTAAAATAAAAAAAAAAAAACATTACCCATACCTGAATTCCAGATTTAAGCAGTAACTAAAAGCGATTTCATGCGAAATTAATACAATTAGCAACTTGTAAATTTTTAATATCTATCATCATGAACTCAATATGTACTAGAAAACTACATACACACACACACACACTAACCCAACTAAAACTCAATTCAATTTCGTAAAATCTATTTTCGAATGAAAATCGTATGAAACACAAGTAAACGCCTTCGCAGAAATCAAATTCAACTAAAGAAAACTGTTCTCAATATGGCCAGCATTCTAATTGAACACACCAAAGTAAAGCCAATTCCAGTTAATGTAGACTGTCTCTAATTGTCTGTCCGCCATGAACCAACTAAATTAAGCCAATAAATGGAATAATTGCACAAATCTAAGATGAGTTTAAAGCAGAAGTCGCTGATGTTGTGTGTAGTAATTTTTAATAATTACTTAAAATTTATGAACTATTTGTCATATTTTTGTTTGAATGAATAACAAGTAAAAATAATAAAAAAAAAATAATACATAAATGTATGTAAAAAATTATGAACACGCATCCTTATAAGGAGTTTTTATTTGCAAGATTCGTATCTTGATATTTGCAAAAGTACTTTTACAGTTCAGAAAAAAAATTCTATGCTAACATTTTCTTAACAATTTACTAACGAACTCGTAAGATCTTGCAGATACCGGAATCAAATTATATAACTGCGTTTGGAACATCCACGGAGAGGTTCTTTGATATGGGAAAGCTTTACCGGTTAAATTTTATTAGTAAATAGTCTTTAGTAACCGTAACCGAATAGTCTGACGATCCATGTATTCTTATAAGTAATGAAATGATTATGACAACGTTACCCAGCGGGAAAAATTGCAAGTGCTTCCACGTTTCAGGCCTTTAAGAATGGGTACAATTGCATTCTTAACCCATTTTTCGCCGACTGGTGATATTAATCACCAGCACTCATACTCTTTGTTTGTTGTTGCAATGTTTTTTTTCTGTCCGTTTCTTAAAATCGTATTTTATTATTATATTGTCAGTTTACGTGGTGAGGCGAAAAATGGGTTAATGAACTTTTACTTACTCCACTCTGCCTTCTTTGAAAAGATCTTTTAAAATGTGTTTTATAATATATTTTACAAATACAAATTTACATTCTAAGGACTGTCGAAATCGTTTTATTTGTAGTTGTCAAATTTTAAAAAATACTAAACGTCAAGATTCATCAATTTACTCACTTTGCATTATTAGCAACAACTATTATACTGAGATAAAGGTTAATTCGTAATTATTTTTAGGAGCCCTTCTAGAAACCTTCCAAATAGATTGGAGAAGGCAAGACAAGGCCGTGTTAATTAGTAATAAAGTTGGAATGCGGCTGGTAGACCTTATTAATGTAAAAAACTCCTTTTAGAAGATCTCCTTACTACTTCTTTTCCCGTTGGAAAATAATGAAGAGCTGGACAAGCACAATAAAAATGGCTTTCAAGCAATTTTTTATATTTAAAATAGTGTGTACACACACTCTCATTATAAAACAATACTTTCAAAAATATTTGTTTTGCCTTACGATAAAAATTTTAAAGAATCCCAGCTAGCATTTTCAATCGTCTATGAGTCTATTGGGAATCTCATGAAGAGTGTTTTGGATCGTCGACAAGTTCATTTTTTAATTGTAGACGATTCCTCGCACGGGTGAAACTGTTACACGTGCTGATTCGTATGAGAGAGTTTTCCATAACACAGCAAACGACTCTTATATTAATCCTAAAGGGAATCGTTTATGATGTATGTAGAGATTATCTAACGAGTCTTTCAAAAAGTATGTCAAGAGTCGTATGAGACTCACGTAGGGATTATTTTACAACTCGTGAAATGGTCAGCCGTATACCTGAGATACCTAAATAAGGGCATCAAGCGTGTTTTTCATATCAAAACTTCTAATTTTCATACAATTTATATGAAACAAACCAACACCATCCTGTCGGAAAATCTTATTTTACAGTTCCTTAAGGTGTTATGATACTTGCTATTTTTTGCATTTTTTCTATATTGGAGAACAGTGCAAATATATATGCATAGTAAAACTGACTAAGTGTAAAGAGTTTGATTATACCATAAAAAATCTTGAAATGTCAAAAAAAAAACGTGTGTTTTTGATAAATAATCTTAGACCGTCAAAAAAAATATAAAAATGTGTAACTTAAAATTGACATTTCCAGATTAAATGTTAGCACTGCTGCTAACTTTTTTAGTTTTTGATCGAAAGTAGCGAGTTTTAACTTTTTTTTGCGATTTATAGCTTTTTTTGACGGTTTTTGTGGGAACAAAACGTGGACAATATTGTTTGTTTTGTTTACATATTGTATTTCTTGTTCTTTCTCGCATTTGTTGTTTCATTCAGTCAATCCTAAAAAAATCCAATACAAAAAATAGCAAGTATCATAACACCTTTAGGTCGGTTTGTTTTATTGAAATTGTATTGGCAATAGAATTTTCACATTTCACAAACGCTCTTATTTAGGTAGCTCAGTAATTGTTATATGACTATTACAGAGAGTCGCAAACGGTTCATTCCAAGATTAATAAACGAGCGTGTCAAAAATATATAAAAAAAGTAATAAATAAAAAAATGTAGATGTTTTTGTTTTTTAACTCGTCAGATAATCATCAGAAGACACTTTTAGGAGTTGGATATTGAACATAATCGTCTAACAAACAGCCTATGCTAGCTGGGAGAGAACAAAATTGCATTACAACAATGTTGGAATAAAATAAAGCTGAATTAGAACAAAAAGGCAATAGAATATTAAAACTGAAATAGAACATTCAAAACAAACAGACCAAATACATTTGGGGTTTTTTTTTATAAATGTTGAGGTTTATAAGAAAGTTGTTTTTCGTTTTTAACTGCCCTAAATCCAATAATTCAATAACAGTAGGAAACGGATATAAGAATTTAAAAAAAAAGACAAACATGTTTCTTATAAGCGTTTTTTTAAGCAATTATTTATTATAAGAAACTAGATTCATGTAAAAGCTTTTACTCTTATAAAAAATTTATTTCTTATAAAAGTTTACGCTATAAGAAAACAAGAACTTCTGGTTTGAAAGTAACATTTAATTGTTCGCATTAAGTTGGATATTTTGTGCAAGCAAGTATGTGTTCACTTGGTAGAATATTTTGCGTAAGCAAATACAATATTGCTGTTTAAAAAAATACATCTAAATTACTCTAATGAAAAATTTTTTATTTGTATGTTTTTTTCTTATACAGAATACGAAGAAAACTTTTTATAAGAAACAGAATATATACAGAATAGTTTTTATATTGACTCCTGTGGAAAAAGAGACTGTGCTTTTAAAATACATTATTAAAAGCGATTTTTTCTTATATCAGATGTTCCACTATCCGTTATAGGCATTATTACACTGACGACATGAAAATGTAGAAAATATGCAACATGCGTTAACATTGTTCACATCTAACAAATACCATCAATCCAAAAAAAAAAAAAAAAAAAAAAAAAAAAAAAAAAAAAAAAAAAAAAAAAAAAAAAAAAACATTTTCTTTAACTTTGTCAGTGATACCACTATAATAATAGAATTTTTTGGCACTTTCATAGTGATGACACTAATGGCGATTTCTTTTCTGAGAAAAATGTTGCATAAATGGTACATGCTCTACACAAAAGAGATAGAGCATGTACCATTTATGCAACATATTTCTCAGAAAAGAAATCGCCATAAAATAATCGCAAGATGTAGAATGGAATAAAATGAGATTGGTACATCTTTTAAGGATGTTGATTTTAGCCCTCTGTATTTCTTATGGAAAGATGTTAATATTTTCGCAATTGGATGGCAGATGTTAGATGTTAATCAGTGTAAACAGGCAATTATCTACTGTACGTTCCCAATAGAAAACGAAGCAGGTTTGTAAGGGAGAAAAGTAAAAGTTTCGCTTACCATATCGCTTACGGAAGACATGAATTTTATATGGCGAGTTCCCACTTTGAAGCAATACATTTGTTACACAGAAAGCGCTTTATTCAGCGCATATAAAAATTGGTGAATGTAACGATCAGCTTTGCACACTGAATTTTTTGTTACCGTTACTCTTTTATAAACTCATTTACGAACCTGTGGCTCTTAAAATTTGTTTTAATTTATTAAGAATTCGTTCACTTACCTTACTGCATCTGTATATGTCTTATTGCGTAGCGCATAAATGCGTGCTGACTTTTTAAAATGCACCATCAGTGCTTCGCAAAATTAGAAAAAATTTTATTGGGCTGCTGTTTATATTTTTAAGTTTTTTTTACTACCGTTTCTTTATTTCGATGGGTCGTTTCTTCTTTTTTTTTATTCCACTTGTTTTGAAAACAGATGAACTAGCAAAGCTTTATAGAAAAGCTTTACCAATGATGCTTGATTTATTTTACTGAGAGTCATGTTTGGTTATTTTTGTGCTTACACTGAAATACAGCGATTGGAAGTAGTGTGAAATAGAACACATAACTTTTGAAACATTGGGTGCAGCTCTCTTGTAAATAATCAGATGAATTAACTAACCGAATCTAAATTTGGTAGTCGTTATTAGTATTTTTTGTGTTTTTATAGCAAAAATGTTTTTAAATGTTTTTCACTAAAACACAAAATTTTTAAATACCCATGAAAACCTTATACTTCGCGAAATACGATTTATTTTGACGTTAAAGGTTTTAACCAGAAATGTTAAGATTTCCTTAAATTTATTGAATGTTTACTTTTTTCCGCAACTGTGTTAACAAAAATATTCACCCCACATTAAATATAACGATGTGTGAACATAGTTAAGCATAATGTATGATCAATATACATTTAAGAAAATCAAAAACATTTTCAAAGATGCGCCTAAACATTCAATTTTAAAACCACTACGCAAAAACTTTTGAAAATATTCGGATAGGTAACGTACAGGTTACACATCATCTGATGGAGGAGAAAACTTGTATCCCATACTTAGGGAAAGTTTAGTCATAAAGCACTTGTATCAGTAGATGGACCCAGAGTAATCATTAATACAATGTTAGTTCAACATTTTCTTAATACCAAGCCAAAGTTCTTTCAAATTAAAGAGAAACATTAACAATCCATATGAGCAACTACGGAATATGACATCGTATTAATTTTCAAGATGACGGAGATGTAATTAGTAAATCTGTCGCAAAGATTCTTTTGAACTGGAGAAATAGCCTGGGTAGAGTTGGATTTTAGTAAAAAAAAAAAAATATGAGAATTGGCCCTTCTGTTATCCGATTTTAGAAACATTTAATTTGAGTTGCAAATTGCTCTTTACGCCAAAAACACGTAAGCAACAAATTTTGCTTCAGTTACTTGTAAGAAAAAATTTTTTTTTATCAAAAAAATTTTTCTACACCCTTCAGAGAATTACAGCGCCATTTTTGTAATACAATTTTTGTTTTAAATCTCATATTTAAAAAGTTATTAAGTCTATTTTTCGTTTTCTGAAAAATGAGTTGTTGGCGATTACGTGGTTTAAGATAGAAACACGATGATATGTTAGCCCTTTGGAAATGTTTCCATTTTCTAAAGTATTGAGCAATATCGATGGAAACTTCTACTTTATTACTAACTTTATTCTGAAAAAATATGCACTTATTGCTCTTTCTCCTGATATTCTATACCAAACTCTCGGTTTCTGCAATATTATTAATCGAAGAAGCAGAATAACAAGAAATTAATGAATTGGCAGTTTTCACGATTATGTTAGGTGGAAATGCCAGTCAGTACTTATCTGGTACTCAAAGACCCAATTATCCATTTTAATACAATGGAGTACCACTAAACGGAACTCTCACCTTGGAACCTTGTCCACTTCTAACGAATTTCCAAATGTTCTCCAGTTAAACGCCAGAGATGTCATACAATCCGTCAAATGCTGCAGATCCCATTTGGGCCAGAGCAGGACATTGACAAATCAAGTGCTTCACGTCTTCCTCCTCATTCTCGTCATTGCAGTTGCCACACTAAACATGGTCTCTGGCTCCCAGACCCTGTGCATGCCTACCTATAAGACATAGTGCCGTGTAATTAGACACCAAAGGTGATGCGTCCCTTTTAGTCATCGATAGTGGAGACATCGTACGCCCGTCACCCATGCTGGGCCATAATTGCTTGACAATCCTACATCCAGTGTTCGCGACCCAACTGCCGTTAGCAATATCGACGAATTTCTAGGTTTCAGGAGAGCAGAGGTACCTAACCAAATCTATCAAGGTCAGCCGTCCTAATGTTGTCCAGTATTTCTCAGTACCCTGAGACCCATAGCAGAACGGCTATCGGTGTAAATGTCCACAGTAGTCGTTGACACAGCATATAATCTGAGCCAGTCTACAGCTTCTTTGATCGCAAGTATCTCCGCCTACAATGTCCTATGTAGAAGTTACGGCGACGAGGAGGAGCAAGAGTCAACGGAACATCTTCTTTGTCATTGTGCAGCATTTGGAGACCTAAGACTTGAACTGCTTGGTTGAAGAACCCTTGGAGCCAAAACTTGTCTCTCTAATATTGATTTAAACTGGATCCACTCCCTTATTGAATCGACTGGGTGGCTGAGTGAGAATATGAGCAGCCAGGTAACGTAGGTGGATGGGAGAACGGAGCGACATGGTAACACAACGGGATCTTATTAATGAACCCACGTGAGCTGCGCTTGATTTCGGCTGCCAATGAAACCTAACGTAACCCCGCCTGGAATATGCTACAATAATCCACGATAAATTGAGGTTGAGCTCCCTTGAGTGTACTCCAAAGCCCACTCCTTCTCGTCGGCTTTCAAATAAAACTTCCATTATTTAACTTTGCTGTTTCATAGTGTATCTTTCTATTTTTAATTTGCCTTCCTCTTTTAACCAATCTTCCTTTTAACCTTGGCCTTACCCATATTCACCCGGGTGACCACATCGGTTTGATTTCTTAAATATCTTTCTTAAATTTGTTTTAGTTGAAAGGAAATTGTTTTCTTTAAAAAAAACTGAAGAAAGCTTGTTCTCCTCGCTTATAAACATGCAGTAACACCCGCGTGGGTACTGGTAAACGATGTGCATAAAAATCCTTGGCAAGACGAGAGTTAAAATGATGAAGTTTTAGGCCATTTAAATCCCTTCTTTTCTTTTGGCAAATAATATTCGAGGGTTCTCGAAAAAAAAAAATAATTTCTCTAGGGTTTTATGAAGTCAAAATTAATTAAAATCATTGAAACCGTTTGTAGCATACATAATGTATATTTGTTGTACGACTCAGCTTTTCTGCAACATTAAATGTTTGTAGATGTTTTGCTTAGGCTGCTGCTGCTGCTACTGCTGTAGATGCTTCCAATTAAATAAACGCATTTATTTCCACTTTATCACTGCAATACCAAGAAATCAACGAACAGGTTGACCAATTCAATGAAACTGTTGCTGCTGATCAGGTGCAAAATGTAATTTTTCTAAATTTATTCAACATTTTTTTTCCGTGCTCATTGAGGCATTCCTCTGCGTGTGTGAATGTAACTGCAAACGTATGTTCAGTTTAAAATTTGTAAGACGCATGCCAAGTGCAACCCATACGTACATTTTTATTTTCTGTGGCAAGTTGTTTGGTTAGATTCTGAAGTGTTAAATTGTAGCAAATGGCCAATTTAATTAAAGTTATGAATTTTAAAATAGTTTAAGATTTAAGATTAATATTTCAATTTTATTGCTTGTTCATGGTGGAATGTTAAATCATTAACACGAAGATAAAAAAAAAGAAGAAGAAGTTATACGAGTGTGTAAATTTTGTAGGCGAACCTTTTTTTTTAGCCATGTGGCAACAAATGAATTTTAATTTCCTAAAACAAGGAAATGGTTTTATATGTTAAAAGGCTGATATTTGAAAATATTAATGTAGTTTTAGCAATATTCGAAAGTCATATTAGCAATTTGTTAAAGGTTAGCCGCCTTATGCAAAAACAAGTTGAAGTACACACTAGTTAACCAATACACTAATGTGAACTTTAACTTTCTTTTGCATAAGGGGGTAAGTCTTTGATAATTTCCCAATTCAAATCGTTTGTATTAACTAAACTTTGGCATATAGGGTACCTAAACTTTCACACATTCATAGAATCCACTTTAATCTCTTTTAAATAAATTAACAATGATTATGACACCTGCTAACAAGATCGTGTAAATTTAGCTTTATCGTCTTTGCTGCACACAGTATGCAAAATAGCAATAATGTAACTTAATAATTTTATTGGTTGAAAGCCACGATTTCTTGCCACCAATATCGGTTGCAATACGAACGAGTATTGTTAAAGACCGCACGAAAATGAAATCATGTTTTCCTTATTAAGTCTTGTTTTTTTTATTATTGTCTTAAACTGCATAACGTGTTAAGAAACTCAAATTTTTCGTCTACTTAATTGGCAAATAAAATAGTAACGCTATAAATAACAGACAGGTAAGATAATTACAAATCAGAGATAGATGTTGCATGGACACAATAAACACTGCAAGAGCATTTTCAAAAATCAGTTTAAAATTATGTTAAAGCCATGATTTTAAAATTCAACAATCTTAAATTCGTTTATTAATTATAAGTTGTAAAAAATTCAATTTATAGTTGATGGATTTTCGCCGCAGTTTTAACTTGAAATAAAATGATGAGATGTAAATTGTTGAACAGAGGCAAAAGAACAATTTGCAGAAAATATTGGGAATTTGGCATGTTTTAAGTTTAAAAAGAGTATTATTCCTATTTTCTTAATATTTTTAAGGGTATTTTTCTTTTATGAAATAATATTTTTTTGCTCATTTTTATTATGTTTTTATTCCATTCCACATTTATTTGCAGTATCTAAATAACAGGCAAGTGATTGTGTAGTAAAATTTATATGAAAATCACTCAAAAAACTGAGTTCTTTATATAAATTTGACTACACAATCACTTGTCTGTCATTTGGAAACAGCACATAAGTGTTTTTAGAAAAAGTGTTTGTTTTAAAAAAGTTTTAGAAATTAAATTTTAAGAACTTTGTTTTGTGCATGTGCAGATGTGGAAATAGATTTACATGAGCACCTGCAATTTGGGCTAATCTCTTCGTGGATCTAAACCCCTGTGTGTTAAAGGCACCGATACACATTAATAGCAATTTTGAGTCTATTATCCGGTAGAATTATAAACTAGCTTCTTGTTTCGCAGCTAGAGCTATGTGACCTCCGCTGCTTTTGGAACAATGCCAACAGTATCAGTTAAGTAGCAGCAGCACCTTTGGGGAATCGCCATAAACCGATCTTTTCCAACAAATGTGAGGATAATTATCCTTCTGTCTTTCCGAAATTAAATCAAGGCCGCCATGTGATTCCCAAATGCGACTTCCTAAGGTAAAGCACTCCCCGCGCAAGAGCATCATTCTGCGAAAAACACATCTCATGAGAGACGTAGAACCAACGGTCTTCACCCTTTACCAACGCAAACCCAACTTCAACCATATTTCTTTAATTTTTGTCGCTTTCTATATTCAGGGCCTAGCTGGTATTGACCAGCCGCTGCTACCGTCACTTTACTTACCAACAACTTCACCACAACCAGCTTCATAACTTCAACCATTTTGAACATCTCATAAAACGAGCCTCCGACAGAACTTATCCCAAGTACAAAATCAGCTATTCCTAAGAAAGTATACTGAGAGGCTCAGCCAACTGTCTGTCCGGTGCCGTAACACCATGGGCTAGTGACTCTTGTGGTACTAGATAAGGAACTCTGGTCAGTCTCGGTACCAAGAAATCTCACAAAGACTTTAAAGGGCCTAAACATTTTGAATTTTTGGCGAATTCCAGGTATGACTGCATCGGGTTTGTCCCGGAGGATGCAACACCAAAACGTGCAATATCCTTTAGATTATCACTACATCCCAGGGGGAATATCGTAATTGAAAATTAACAGCTACACTATTAAACGACAAATTAGAGTAATTAAATTGAATTTAATCACAATTTTAAATACAAGTTTATAATTGGGAGATTCACAAGGTAGTCATAAAGTTGTAAGGTCATCATCATAAGGTCTTAAAAAATAATTACAAAAAATATATATGACTGCTGTGGGCAACCGCTCATAATTTAGATTTCTACTGTACAGTTATGACGAATAAACGACAAAGTAACACACAACATGTGTTCTTTCATCTACTACAAAAAACGACACAGTCTCGAAAACGACAACGATAACCGCAATAAGGCGGATTATTTAGGAAATTATGACGATATGAATGGATCCCCAAATAAGTAACGAAGCATATATTTTCAAGTAAATGGCTTAGTCAATTTACAAAATTGCAGAGTATGGGCAACGAAAAATTGTAATGGTGTTTTCTTTTATATAAAAAAATAAAAAAAAAAAAAAATACCAGCTGTTAAAAAAAATGTCTTGCCAACTCTGAAAAAATACTATTTGTTATTTGACGAGAACTAAACACATATTATCAAAAAAGTGGAATGCCCTGTTTTGAACAGCTGACAAAAAGTTTGTTCCTCAAAATTAAAAAAAAAATAATTCAAAATTCAAAAAAAAATATGACGAAATTTCCTTTTGCTCGAAAACAGTCCAATGTAAGTAAAGATTAGATTTAAAATAACGTTGGTAAAACTAGTGGACGCTTAGGTAAAAATTTTAATATAATTAACATTTCATTCTCATCAGATGACAAGGATGAATCCAATAATTGATAAATTGTAATTTCTGCACATATAATGAATGCGGTAATATCCATATTTTAACTTTATCCTTTAAAATTTTTTTTAAAAAAATAAAATTTTTTTTAATATGAAGACTTTTTATGAGAACAATTTTATAACACCGAATCCAATTATATTTTATTTTACTGACAACCTGCCGTTAACAATGTAATGCTTTCTAATGCCTTTCTATAAAATTCATAATAGAAAAAATTACTTTAAAAGCTTAACTTTTTTACTGTCCTGATTCGAAGTGATTTTTCCCCCTACTTCATCTGGTAGCTCTATATATACAGAAATGATCTGCTTTACAGGGCATTATCAACACGGTCGATTTACACGGCGCACAGTGGCTGAAAATCGTTTTTCATCGGCCAAAAATCTGTATCTTTTGAACCGATAGAGATAATTTTGCAATTTTTTGCAGGAGAGACGACTTCTTGAACTTTTTTGCAGTGTTAATTTTGTTAAAATCGGTTCTGTAGTTGTTGAGAAATTTAAGGTCAAAGTTGAACTTTTTAGCATTTAGTATGAAAATGCTAATGATTGAGATTGAGAATTATGGTATTTTTTATTCAAAAAGTGGAGTGTTTTTCTGCCCACTGTTTTAAGAACTTTTTAATCTACATAACTGCCAAATTTTATTAATATATCTTTGTTCATGTCAGATTTATAGAATGTCAAACTTTAAAATTATTATTTTTTTCTCATGTTGAAAGCCCTTTTATTCATTTACACTATATAAATAATAATTTTAATGTTTGACATTCTATAAATCTAACATGAATAAAGGTATCATAATGAATTTTGGCAGTTATGTAGATTAAAAAGTTCTTAAAACAGTGGGCTGAAAAACATCCCCATTTTTGATTAAGAAATACCCCAATTCACAATCCCGGAAAACGGCTTTAAATTTTTTGTTGCATTTAATATCATCTGTCGATTAAGTAAAAGTATTCTGTATGTTAAATTACATGAAAATGAAATATAACTGTAAATCTTCTTTAAAACCGATCTACTTATTTGACATTTAATTTTAACGAATAGTTCATTTAATTTTTATTGTCAAAAATTCTACCGCGAATTCCAGAAAAAAGTAACCCACAAATTCCGTCAAAACAAATGAATTTTCAGTTATTTTATATAATTTAACTACCAAAAAATAAATTTTCAGGTATCTATTTATAGATCTGTGGCAATATAAATTGGGCTTGGAATGACGACTTTATTTACGATTTTAAAATTGAACTTGGGTTGCTACTTATATTTTGAGCCTTGGCAAGCCTTAATGCTCTGACGATTAGAATTTAAAGTTTTTAACCACAATCTTCTTTTACAACGTTTTATCATTTGAGCACAGCTTGTGTTATTTGCAGTGACTTAAACATTTTCTCTTAACGAAAAATTCGAATTAATTCGAGCAAATGTTGTCTAACTGTTCCGAAAAATTCGACCTGTTTTGATACGTTTGCGGCAAACATATTATACCTGAAGATAGAGTAAATTTATTCAATAGCAAGGTGGAAGACATCTTTAAAATTTATATTTAATTGGAGGTTTTTCCCGATGAACTGTATATGCCTAAGCATTGCTATTAAAATCATTACAATGGCTTTATGCTTTGGATTAATGGTACAGCCATTTTTGTTCTTATGTACTTCTTAACACGGTTGATTTTTTTTTGAATTTTTGCTTTAGGGCAACGAAATTCAATGCAATTTGGAATTCCCATGCGGTGGTTAGAATTAAAAAGATATAATTAAGTCTTAAACCACCCTTTAAGTTTTGACTTATTTCTGGTATTAAAGTGGCATTTTGAACTTAAGTGTGTTCGGAGACCTATAGTAGAATTTCATGACAAATATTTTCACAAAATATTTCAACGACATACTTCCCTGTTTTATATCTGCTTTTTGCTTTCCTGTCAAAAAATGGCAAAAAGTCCCATTTTCAGAAGAGGGTTAATGTATACCAACAAAATGTTGCTTGTAATATTAGGAAAAAATCTTTTTACGATTTTCTACGTATTTTTACTACACAAAGGTGCTACTTTAAATAGGCCCTAAAATGAGTTTCAGATGTAAACTTTTAAAACGCCGACACACGTACATCTTTTTTAGACCCCTTCGTAAGAATCAGTTGGCAGAACATTGTTTATTTGTTAAAAAATTTCATTTTGTTGTACAGTTTAATTAATAAAGACAGACTTTGATTTGTAACGTTAACCGGCTACATCAGCCTTGTTTTATTTTAAATCCTATCAAACTTTCTGGCAATTCTTTTGAACGCCTAAGTACCCTACAGCTGTATAAATCAGGGCTGTGGAGTCGTCAGAAAAAAGTACTAGCTCTGACTCCGATTCCAAACGCTGAAATTTTTCAAGTGCGACTCCGACTCCAACTCCTACTCTACCGTGGATGCTAAATGTATATGAGACTGTTCCTTATTTGACTTTAAAATCTTTTTATACCCTCCACCACTAGTGGTGAATGAGGGTATACTAAGTTTGGCATTCCGACTGAAACTTTTTTTATTATGCACCGAAGAGTCCATAAACTATATATATTCTGGTTTCTTGAGTAATTCTAAGTCGATTTAGCCCTGTCCGTCTGACTGTCCGTCTATTGCAAATACACTAACTCGAAAAACTCAAAAGATAAGAACAACGTTGTTGTCAAATTGCTTGTAGTTATCCTAAGCTGTTTGGGATTGAAATCCAGCAAAATCTGATCAGTAGGATCATAGTTATGAATCAAAATGTAGAACCACCACCTTAAAAAATTTACAATTTGGTTACAAAAATTAATATAAAAGGTGGCATATTGCACATCATGATATAAGATTTTGCACAAACTCGTTCTGTATGACTAGAAACTGGTATTTCTTCATACATCTAATTGCAAAAAATAGAAGGAGTGATCCTACAACGATGAAATTTTGCACACTTGTTCAATTTTTAGTAGAAAAGAAAATTCAAAAAATTTTTAAAATCCGCCGACTCCTTGGGGTACCTCCCTTGGACCGACATTTTTTCACGAATTTTTGTCCTCAAAGTATAGGTCGCAATTCTTCATAGAATTTGACGAAATTTGGCACACGTCTATAAGTTAATCCAAGAAAGAGCTCGACAAATTTTGGTTTGAATCCGTCGACTCTTAGGGCTACCTCCCTTTGACCGCCAATTTTTGCACTTATTTTTCTTTTGAATGTATAGGCCGTACTATAATCTGACGAAATTTGGCAGACATCTATAAATTTATACAAGATATAGTTCTGCTAATTTTAGTTGAAATCCGTCTATTATTCGGGGTACCTCCTTGGACCCCCATTTTTTCGGTTATTTTTCTTCAACGTATGGGCCGCAATTCGCAACGGAATTTGATAAAGTTTAGCAGATGTCCATAAATTGATCTAAAATAGAGCACTACAATTTCGTATAAATATAATTCTCATTAAAAATACTAGTAACATTTAATTAAAGAAATGCTAAAAATTGG
The DNA here is from genome assembly GCA_943735925.1 of Pollenia amentaria. Taxonomy (NCBI): domain Eukaryota; kingdom Metazoa; phylum Arthropoda; class Insecta; order Diptera; family Polleniidae; genus Pollenia; species Pollenia amentaria. The sequence continues at coordinate 131,343,272 of OX031008.1, read as the reverse complement.
TTATTCCCTCCCAGCTCGAATAAAAAATATTCATAAAGGTAAATATTCTTTAAGCATTTTATTCATCAACTATCATTTCTTTAACTACATAATCCAATTCTAAAATAATCTTATGAGGTTGACGTCTGAAGCTGCTAATATATGGATTGGGCCACTCAAGCAAACGATGAAAAACATCAGTATTCGTTGCAGTTCTACTGCACTTTGTAGAAAATATTAATCTATAGTTCCTGTAACCTTTATTACGCGCTCCTTCTGCTTCCACCGAGAGCATACCAATTGGGTGTACTGCTGCATCTATTATGTCCTCTCCATGAATAAGAATTTTGTGGACAGTAACAGGCAGGTTAAGCCTAAAGGTATGCAAAACTCTTTTATTGCAAACTTTTTTGTTGCAATATTCGTGACTTTTTTTTTACTAAATTTGGATTTTTTTAAAAGATTGACAAAAGTTGGTGAATTTTTTTGACTAATTCGAAAGAAGAGCCTTTTATCTTTCATTTCGTTATACTGAGATTACGCAGGTAAGCCGAGCTAACTGACTTTTTCTCCAACGAAAATTGCCAATGCTGAATTTTTACGGACAATTTTGATGCACACATATCTCCCAAACTATGTACGCAATAACTTTTTCCTTTCCTTTAAATTAAAAATAAGTCTTCGGCTTTAAGTAAAATCGACACTCAGATTTTTCCGCTCGAAACATCTTCGATATATAAGTCTCTGAATTTGAACAAAATTACCATACATTTCCCTTTCACAACATTAACTTGATTTCAATCGATGTTTTCTTAGAATATATATACATACATATATCTTAAAAGAAATGCAGATTTTTGTTTGCCAGACTCTTCTCTATAAAATACCATTATTAGCCTTTTTAAAAGAAATAGTAAAAAAATGCCTTTTTTGCAGCAGAAATCCCATAGTGCATCGTATTGCTATTATATTAAAATATGCTACATCATAGTTTTTTAGTGCTTGAAATCATACTATAAGATTTCGTTAAGGTCGATACCAGGGCTGTGGAGTCGTCCGAAAAAAGTACTAACTCCGACTCCGACTCCAAACGCTGAAATTTTTTAAGTGCGACTCCGACTCCTACTCTAACCGTGATGCGAAATGAATGAGACGTAAAATTATTTCTCTTTTGTGTAGAAACATCTTTATTAAACGAATTATGGGAATCTCCGCGTAATGTGCCTAAGAAAAACATGACTGTTATGGTAGGAATTAAAGGCAGGCCGATAAAGATGTTTCTACACAAAAGAGAAATAATTTTACGTCACAATTTTTCTAATACATACTAGTATTTATGCGCTATAGCAACACTTATTCTGTACAATGTTGAAAATATTTCAGCGTTGATGGTTAAAAAATTCTGATATTAAAATTATTGGCAATTCCTGTCATTAACATTTTTTAGCATGAGTAAATTATTTAAAAAATCACACATCTTTTTAAACTAGATCAATAACTGAGTATAAGTTTTGCTAATGTAATTTAGACTTTTTCCCGCACGTATAAAAAATATACCTAAATATACTTAAATAAAAAAGTACTTGAATCAACTATTTCTCATAAAATAAATTAAAATCTACTTATTCATATTGATCTGCAAAATATTGCGCATCGCCAATTTCGAAGAATTTTTATATTGGAAAATATTAGAAATTTTTTTTAATTTTTTATGCCGAAAAATTTTGGAGTCGGAGTCGCGCGTTTTGTTGGGTACTGCGACTCCGACTCCGACTCCGGTACAAAAACCTCAACTTCGACACTTCAACTCCGACTCCACAGCCCTGCTCGATACATGATTTACCATATTATGTCCAATATTATGCTCACTCTGGGAAATTTTTTAAATACGCCTAAAACCGTAACAGATAAAATTAAAAGAGAAAAAAATTATATTGTGGTAAAATTTGGTCCAATTTTGGTTCATATGGCCAGAAATAATATCATGCAACTTTCTTATTATCGGTGCATATTAACCTTAGATCCCATATAAAGCAGCCTTCTTTTCAATTCAATTCAATTCAATTTATTTAAGCCCTTATGACACTACATTTTTTATTCATTGAATTGATATAGAATTGATGGAAAGAAACAGTAAATGTTGGAAAGAGCAAACTATAAAAAATGTAAACAGAAATTTTTTTTTAGTTTTTCTTTTGTTTTGATTTTATTCATTTTATTAAATGTTGTTAACTTTTCGTTTATAGGAAACATAAAAACAAAACAAACAAAAAGCGGTTAATCGCTGAATTTCCACATTAACCGCTGATTCAGCAACACTTTTAATATTTCAAGCTTGAAATGTCAATTTTTAGTTGAACAATTTTACATTGTTTTTGACATAACTTCATTTTTTATCGATAACTTTAGTAAAATTTTTGACAGTTTGCTATTTAACTTAATACAGCTGAACTCTTTGCACTTGGTAAATTTTTCTATTACATTATATTTGCACTGTTCACCAAAACTAGAACAATGCATTAAAAATGTAGTGTCATAAGGCCTTAATTTACATAACATAAATTAATAATACAAACTTAAAGAGTTCAGGCGATAATTAGCCTTTTCTACTTAGAAAATTAATTACAAAAGATATAATAATATTATATTTTACAATATTTTTTTATATGTTTAGGAAAAAAGTAACAAAAACCTATTTAAATAATAAAAAGCAGCCTTCTAAAAAGCACTATAAACGCTAAAACAAATTTCACTTCTGTATTGTAATTCGTTCCATTTAGATTTTTAATAACAGAAATCACTCGACAGGATTTCGTGATGATTAGTCCATAATTAATTAATATGGGTCTAAATAAATTCCCCTCCTGTAAATCATTTTGGGTCGGCATAAACTGTCACGAATCATGATATTTTATTCAAGTTAGTTCAAATTGATAGAAATAAAAGCATAACACTGTCTGATTGACATCCAATTGGCTTAAATCGGAACCAATTTTTATACTGACGTCCGTTTTAATAAAGATTAATTAAAAATTTATAGCTCTCACATATTCTTACTGTAGGTGGAGGGTATCAAAGAATATAAATATATAAATGGTTAAATACAGCAAGAAAATGATTCTGTAAAAATTTCAAATATCGAAGAATTTTTATTTTGGAAAATATTAGAAAATATTGTTAAATTTTTTATGCCGAAACATTTTGGAGTCGGAGTCGCGAGTTTTCGTGGGTACTACGCCTCCGACTCCGACGCCGGTACAAAAACCTTAACTTCGACTCCGACTTTACAGCCCTGGTATAAAAATACATTGGGCTTCAGGAATAAATAAGACAAATATCCACTTTACAAAATTAAAAATTCAACAATTTATCACCTGACTTAGATTACAAGGTGATAACCAATTTTTGTTTATTTAGAAAATTATGAAACCTGAAGCACTGAAAATTTCTTAGATTAGATATGGTCTCAATTTCTATTGCCACCATTTGGGGCTGGGGAACGTAACCCATAGAAAACAAATGCTTATAAAATGAATCGCTTATATATCTTGTAACTAAGAAAGTTTTTGTTTTTATAGTTAGAGATATGGTAGCAAATATATTTTTAAAACATTTTAAATAATTTTTCCATTTATTAAGAATTATTTAATATCTCTTAAGAAAGAGACAAAATAGACATAGAGAAAATAGAGACAAATTTACTGCGCATCTATTGCGAATTTTGTTAAAGATAACTCTAAATATTTTCGTTTTAAACGTATGATTTCTTTATCTTGTGAGGTGTTCTGTAAATATTTTTAAGAAGAATGGAATTTAGATTATCTTAGTTTTTGTTTACATACAAAATACAGCTGTTGTGGGTTTTTTAAAAGTAATAACAACAAAGTTAATACTTATTATACTTTTTTTTAACAATTTGCGATAGAAGTTTAAAACTTTTCGAGCGTTTTTACTTTTTTAAGCTGAATTATAATGCTAAAGGTGTTACATTTTTAAAATTGAATGATTACCCAACAATCATGAAGAGTCTTATGTAAAATCAGACAAATTTGTATGAACAATTTTTGGTCTTTTTTCATACTTTGCTTTGGACGACTTTGCTTAGGGTCATATTGTTGGTATCTTACATTTAAATACGAAATTGAGTTATTCAGAGCATTTAAAAATTATTATTAAGAAAAACTAAACATACTTCGTTGCTTAGTCTATTTATGTTTTCATTGTGGTTTTACTGAACACAAAAATCCCACTTAAATAATTTTGTGATGTCCTATCCAAAATCGAAGCACCTTCAAGGGCCTAAACACTTACTAATTTATGAGTCTATTTAAATTGGGGCCAATTAAGTTTTTTCCATAATTTGCAATATGTCCCGTAAAAAAATCCTTTCAAAGGACTCATTTTAATAAGCCTAAAACCAAAGCTAATCATAGCTTTTTATTGGTATTAGGCCCAATTAAGTTTAATACATCTAGAAATAAAATCAAAACACTTTGTGATGATTGGCCCATAATTTGCTTTAGTTTCCATTTAAAGCGTACTTTTGGAATATTCTGTAATACGCCTTTAACCGCAACGAATTATAATAATTTAAGTGGTGAACAAAATAGCCGCTATAGTACAACGTTACGAATAGCGCTGCAAGCTGTGAAAAGTTAAAAATAACAGTTTCAAAGTAGCGTCAACAGAATACGTAGTTGTAGTAGTCGTTGCAGTTTAAGTTGAAGTGCAAAGTTCGAAATGTTGAACTTTGTTGCGCTACAGACCATTCGCCAGCTTCTGCTACTACTACAACGACTTTATTCTGTTCCAGGCCTGAAGATCACGTTTCATCATTGATCTAATATAAAGCCAACCTCTGATATATTCCAACTCTCGGTGGGCGGTATCGAACAATATTTTCGAAACAATACTTTGATTTAAAAACACTCATGTTGTTGTTGAAAGACATAAATAAACTAAAAATATTTCTTAACGAAAATTTGGCAGTGGCTAGAATGGAACAAAAAAAGAACCGTATGCCATAAGTATTTAAATTACAGAAGTGGGGTTAGGGACTAACCCTTATAAAATAAAAAAAGTAAAATTTTTTATTACAGATCTCTTTGCACCAAATTTGAAGGCTTTTACATTTACCATTCTCCAAAGTGTTGATTATTAAGGAAACTATTAAAGCGTCTAACATTTGTTAACATCAATTGCCTTGGTACGTAAAATCTTCTCCTCATACAAAGAGAATTCTTATTTTGTGGTTATTTTATTGAACTGTTAATGGTTTTAACCCAAATTTAGATATTTTTAATTACGCTTAAGTTCATTGAATTAAATTTTGATTAAATTATTTTTATGAAGACAGGAATTTTACAACATGAAATTAATTAAAATTTTTAATGATAATTTTTCATTCTTGACTGCGCTGAGATTTGAACCCAGGCGTTAACGGACAGGTTGCCCAGACTAGTTTCGATTGTAACCACACAATCTCTTCAGTGGGGTTTGCCGTCTTACTCACTCGGCTATTGCAGCCGGATGACTTCAATAGTCAAACATCAATCTTTAAACCAAATGGTATTCCATCTTGGTAGATCGAAATTTGCTTTTGAATGAATGATTATCTATTTTAATTGATTTACATCTTCTTCCTAACTTCTGTTTTTTCGTACTTTTTGTCAAGAATTCTTCTTGAAATCCAAAGTACATTTTTTGTTTTTCATGTTTTTGTCTTTCTTTTTTCTTGTTGACCTTTTTCAGCACAACTTGAAGGACAAATGTAAACATAGATCGTGCCTTAGCAGTTAACAATAATTAGTATTGTGCTTACTTTATTGAACTGTTAATGGTTTTAATCCAAATTTAGAAAAAAATTTAATTAATTTCATGTTGTAAAATTCCTGTCTTCATAAAAATAATTTAATGAAAATTAAATTCAATGACAGTTTTAAGTTCACTCGGTGGGAGCAAGAAAAGTTAGCCCTGTTAAAGGGAATAAATTATTTTTGTTTATTTAGAAAAGTATGAAATTTGAAGCACTGGAAATTTCTGAAATTAAATATGGTCTCAATTTCTATTGTCACCTTTTGGGACAGGGGAACGTAACCCATATAAAACAAATCCTTACTAAATGAATCGCTTATATATCTTGTAACTAAGAAAGTTTTTGTTTTTATAGTTAGAAATATGATAGCAAATATATTTTTAAAACATTTTAAATAATTTTTCCATTTATTAAGAATTATTTAATATGTCTTAAGAAAGAGACAAAATAGACATAGAGAAAATAGAGACAAATTTACTGCGCATTTATTGCGAATTTTGTTAAAGATAACTCTAAATATTTTCGTTTTAAACGTATGATTTCTTTATCTTGTGAGGTGTTCTGTAAATATTTTTAAGAAGAATGGAATTTAGATTATCTTAGTTTTTGTTTACATACAAAATACAGCTGTTGTGGGTTTTTTAAAAGTAATAACAACAAAGTTAGTACTTATTAAACTTAATTTTTTTCTCTTTTTTTTTAGAAAAAAAAATTGCGATAGAAGTTTAAAACTTTCCGAGCGTTTTTACTCTTTTAAGCTGTATTACAATGCTAAAGGTGTTGCATTGTCAAAAATGAATGATTACCCCACAATCATAAAAATTAGTATGTAAAATCACACATATTTTCAACGCCACAAGCTTTGCAGCGTTTGAAATCTTACAACGCAATGTGAATTTCTGTAGAAAGCAACAACAAAATTACAAAATATTTATGACATTGTTTGTGCTTTCAATGTAATTCTTTGGCGTTGCGTTGAATTTTACATGATAAGGGCCTTAAATGATGGCCTCAGATCGCTCCCGGATGAAAGTTCTGGAGGTCGTCTAAATTAAGTTGTAGAATATTGACTAGAATCGAAGCTGGGAGAAAATTAAGTAAATGTGCTTCATAAGGATGTACCGAATCCAACGAGAGTTCAAATATTTTAGGAATGGACTTTATATCGGATCTATAAGTTATAAGCTCATCTTATTATAATAATATTATAAGGCAATTCTAAGTGATTTTCAGGAGGGGATTTTATATTGTACCTAGCGTAGATAACTGATCGTTCATCATTCTGTAGAATGATTTATAGTATTTAAACAAATAAAACTAACCTAAACTAAAAAAGACCAAATTTCAATACAATAATACACACAGAAAAAAAGTGTTTTATCAATTAAAAAAAATGGGTTAAAAGTATTTTAAAATTTAATTTATTTATTTATTTATTTAGTATTTAAAGGCCCCAACACAATAAGGTTATATAGGCCTAGTAGTTTTACAAATTCATCTTAAATGTTATTTGATATATAAGCTATTTTACAGATTAAAATTTTGTTATACATATTAATTTCTATTAAAAACTTTTTAATATTTTCAAATTTATGTTCTATTTGGAGTGCTTTAATATTATGTACTTTATATTTTACGCGTGCTTCATGAAGATGCGTGCATTCATTAAAAATATGTTTAATACTCAGTAATTGTCCACAATTGCAGACCGGGGGAAGTGATTTTTCAACAATATGTTTATGAGAGAATAGACAATGCCCTATTTTTAGCCTATTTAGCTTAATGAGATCTGTTTTGGATATATTTGGTATAATAAATTTGTGTGGTATGTTTTTTTTGGATTTCAAACAATTCTGAATTATTATTATTTTTCCATGAGTCATTCCAGATATCAAAAATATATTTTCTAATGTATTGTCTATAATCGGAGTATTGATATTTATATTTTATTGAGATTTTTTGGCTTAACGAACTTTTGGCTAATCCGTCAACTTGTTCATTTCCACGTATACTTAAGTGGCTAGGAACCCAAAGAAAAGTTATATTTTCGTTAGGTTTAGAAGTTATTATTGTACGTATTTGTTGTATTATTATATTTTTAGAGAATGGGTCTTGTAGTCGTTCTAGTGAACTTTTACTGTCCGTTATGATTAGTGAGTCTTTAGCGATGTTTTCAATATTCTCTATGCATGTTTTAATTGCCAATAGTTCACTTGTATATATGGAAGAAAAATTTGCAATACGCTTAACAATAGTAAGATTTTTATTAAAAACAGCAAAACCAGCTATATCTCCTACAACTGAGCCATCAGTAAAAAAAAGGTCAAATAGTGAATATTTCGTATTAATTAGGTCCAAGAATTTCTGTTGGACTTCATAGGAGGACATATCACGTTTATTAATTTTTGCAAAGGAAAAATCCATGTTAATGTTTGAAAAGTACCATGGTTCTATACCAGACAAAAATCTATTTTCAATATTACCAATACTGATTGGGTATTTTGAGATTATTTTATTAAACTCTTCAACAGCATTTATATAAAAGGGTATATAATTTGTGTTTCTAGATTGGGTTTGAATAACTCTTTCCATATCAGTGACTTTTCCATATAACGGGTGGGTTTGCATAGAAACAATTTTAAGGGTATAATTCAACAAAAACTTTAATATTTAAATTTAATTAATGTGATAATTCAATCAATTTTTTTTTTAGTTGAAAGAAAATTAAAAATTTAATTTTGATTTAATTAACATTAAAGTTGTTTTGAAATTAATTTTCAATTGAAATTTTAATTAAAAAACAAAAAATCATAATTGACTTTTTTCGTTTAAAATAAAATAATTTAAACATGTAGAAAGAATTGTTGTTGGGAATTGTCAATATTTATTTAAATAACAAATAATAACACATTGTTTGAAATGGCATAGCTTTTTGATCAATTTTTAATTAAAATTAAAAATATCGTTTATTGAAAATATTTTTCTCAAAACTTTAAAATTTTTAGTAATCAATATAATCATTTTGGTAACAGGTGCAAAATCAGCAATTTGTTTGCTTGATGTTATGAATTTTGGAATAAATATGGTGATTGGAGAAATTTAATAATTTTTTCTGTGCAATATATTTTTTAAGAATTTAAAGTTTTTTATGGACTGAATATCATAAAATTACAGGGTATTATTACAGGCCATATAAAGCTCAATTAGAGCCAATTGTACAACCAACAATCGCCCTTATCGTGGTTGGCATAGGCGTTCTTGTAAACAGTGTCGTATTTGTGGTCGTTTTTGCTAACCACGATACCATTTTTGAAAAAGGCCTTACTTTCGCCACAAAACACCAACCACGATAAGTGTGAATATCTATATTTGCTATGGTTTTAGGAGTATTTAAATAATTTCACAGAGTGGACTTTATATTGAGTTTATGGTAAATTATGGACCGATCTTCAAGAAATTTAGTGTGATTCCAATATCATTATACATTACGGTTTTAGCTAATGTGTTTTCCGCGAGTGGGTTTTATATAGGGCACATGGTACATTATAGACCGATCTTTACGAAATTTGTCGGAGTGGTTTCTAATCGTATTTTACTATGACAGACCAATTTTTACTGCAATAGCATGATTCTTTACGGTTTTAGGCATATTAAAGTGTGTTCAGTGAGAAGGCTTTATATGGGGCGTATAGTAAATACGAGGTCACATAAAACAACGTCCATTCACGTCAACCAGTGTAAGGAGGAACTATCCAGACTTGGCAGCCTATCTGACATTACCTTAATTTGGGTCCCTGCGCATAGGGACTATAACGATTATGAACAGGCAGATGGGCTGGCCAAGACTGGAGCTGCTCTTGATATTTCACAGGGTGTGCCAGTCGCAACACCCCTGGGAACTATCAGGTTCGAAATCTTCAGACACTATCTGGATATGGCTGACGATAAATGGAGGAAACTGGATGGCTGCAGGGCTACCAAGGCAACGTGGCTCACATATGACATATGTTGCTCTGAGCGACTTCTCAACTTCAGTCGTGTCAAGACTTATACACGTACTTACTGGTCACTGGACAATCGGTTAGCATGCTATGAGACTCGTCCTCCCTTTTAATGAATGCTGCCGCAGCTGCGGAAAATCAGAAACTGAGGAGACAGTATTTCATCTTCTATGTGATTGCCCAGCGTTTAATTCAATACGCTGTGAATTACCTTATACAAGGACTCTCAAAGATATAGGGGGTGAAACTCACCAACTTGCTGAAATATCTCAACGCAACGGGCTGGCTCTAGCCACCAAAGTATTGCCCCTGGGTCAAGTTTAATTGGGGGATGCACGCAAGATAATCCACATCGGTTACCTACCAGCCCACACAGAAAAAATTTTTTAATTAAATAATTAATTGGTGAACATTAATTTCTTCAATTATTTTTTTTGTTTGCTGCAATTAATTTTTTTAATCAAAACACAAAAATGTAAATATTTTTGTATAAGTTGTGTATTTTTTTAATTGATGCAATTAATTTTTTAATTGATTAAATTTGTGTGGCATGACTCGAAAATACAAGTCCGTTAATTGATATGATCAATTCTTTTGCAGGGGCAAAATTAGTAAAAAATTTAATTGTCTGAACGAATTGTTTAATTAAAGTCGATTTTCTATTTTTTCTGTGCAATGACGAATATAATGGCGAATATTATGCCAACTTATTGGACCGATATTGGCCAAGAAAAAAGATCTTTTTCATCAAGATAATGCACGGGTGCACACGTGTGCAGTCTTAATGTCAAAATTACATGAATTGGACTACGAATTGGTACCTCATCCGCCATATTCTCCGGATTTAAACCCCAGTGACTATTTTCTGTTTCCTATTTCCGAACCTAAAGAAATGGCTAGGAGGAAAGAGATTTAGCTCCAACGATGAAATTATTGGTCAAACAAATGCCTATTTTATGGACCTCGAAAAATCCTTGGAAGGGATACACAAATTGGAGAAACGTTGGACTAAGTGTATTGAGCTAAAAAAATTAATTTTTTTTTTTGTAAAAAAAACTGTTTTCTCGTATTATAAAACAATCTCAAAACCGATACTCGTGCCAATTGGCGAAATTTGTAAAGAATATAACCGCAATGCATCAAAATCTGTACATAGCGCCCATTCAGGTAACGAATCCTAAATCGATCCATATGAAACCAAAACAAAACATTCTCATTCGGAATGCCAATACTGCGCCAAAAAAATTAAAATTTTTAGTAGGAATGCTGTGGAGGTAAAGCTTCGATATTAGACAAAACGCATTGCAAGAAATTCGCTGTAAAAAAATTTACAAGATAAATTTACATATCATTACATTTTTTTGTAAACACGAATAAAACAAATTAACTGTTCATGTGTATAATACCCCTACTGCCATTCCTGCACAATTCATATAATAAATTCATATTAAACTATAGTTCACTGACTGCTTATCGGGGAGACTTGCAATTTCGAAACAACAAAGCCAACAAAGTCATTTAAAATTTCCTTATTAGTCGACCACTCGATGTGTGTAATATAGAATTTGTGTCTTTAATCACAAGTCCATAATTTGTATTTCTTGCAACAATGTAACGAAACAACTAAAAACATCATAATGATGATTATAAATGCCTAAATGCCACAGGTATATGGAAAGTTAAAATCTTTTTTTTTTTCATGAAAGAAGTATAACGAGATGTAGGATTACACATATTCTTTGTATGTGAATTTTGTTAGAGGTTAATAGAGGAAATATTGTAAGTGTTGGATAATATTGTAATTATTAAACACTTGTAACATGCATATGGGCTGGGCTGGTGAGCTGGAATGAATTTCACAGGCATGAACACAAAGAAATTTGTTTAATAAAATTCTTTTAACTTTACACTTAGTTAGTACTTTTATTCAGTAAAGGATTAACACAATTAAAATCCAATAGGTTTTTGAGCTGTAAAAGTTGTGGTTGCAAAAAAAGTACTGTCTCACTGAGTACCTACACCAATTATTTAATATGAGGAGCTCCATAATAAAACAAAATAATTCCACTTTCTAAGTTTTTTGCTTGAATTTTATTCGTAAATTATATAGATATTATATTATAATATGGTATATTGCTGACCACATGTGACAATATCTTTATGATAGTTAGAAAAAACGGTTTTGTTTTCTTAGACAACTATTTACCGCAACAAATGTTCTATAAATAAAAAACAAGCAAGAGTACCATATTCGGCAAAAAAAAATTGGTTATATTTTTGTACTTATCAGAAATATTGATGTATCCAAGAAATTTTTTAGCTGGAATTTTATCGCTTTATTATGGATGACCTCATACCATTAGCATGTAATTCAATAATTTAATATGATTTTATTTTTTATTTATTTTCTTTTTTTAAAAAGAAAAATCTATTTAGTTGGTTAAACGTTTTAAATGAGATTAGTTATGCTTGCTTGAGCATTTTATTATTAGACATTTTAATTCTTAGACAATTTTAATTATATTATAGAAAAATGCATTGTTTTATAATAGACTTTTACATAAGAGTGGTGAGATATAAACGAAACAAATAAATAAAATTGGACATATTTAGGGTCTTATTCTACTTTTGGTACTGCGGTCCGCCGGTTCGCTTAAACAAGGATTACCATACTTTTAGAACCGTTTTTGGTTCGACCCAGAACGATCGATCTTTCATGCAGAGTAAAACAAGTTTAAATATTGTCACCTCCAACAAAACTATTTTTTAAATTTTAAACATATTATGTTTAATTCAACCATATTATTGTCACCGAACACCATATTATTGTTAAATTAGTCCTCCATCAAGATGCTACAAACATATTATGGTTGCCTCTAAACATGTTGTGGTTAAATATGACAATAATTTGTTTTAAATTTACAATAGCATTTTCCTCTTTTCCATGAGCAAAATTCTATGGTTGAAAATCAACCATGCTATTATAAGTGTTAAACATATTTTACATGTTTGGAGGCAACCATAATATGGTTGTGCCTTCTTGATGGAGCACTTATTTAACCATAATATGGTTGTCGATGACAACAATATGATTATAATAACCATAGTATGTTAACAATTTTATTTATTATTATTATTCCTACACTAAGTCCCGCGAAGCTTTTTGCTTGTCTGCAGGAGACCAGAGTCTCTGGCGGGAATCGAACCCGCAACCCCGGTACTGATAGAATAGCTCACTGCGAGCTAGCCTACCGGGGCACCCAGTTTTGTTGGAGGTGTTTTTTCTCTGGGTGTTGGAACAAATCGGTAATATTCAGAAGATACTGCTACTTATAAGTAGAAATAAATTATGCACTGACCTTATTGTATTAAACAAGACAACAAAAGACTCTTAGATATTTTAATTACGGAATGAGCTATTAAAAGTTTTACAGCACAAGCTTAACACGGAGTGCTTCGCTATCTTTATTAAAATAAAATTATTGAAATGTCTTTAAAACAGATCTCGTTTATTTTGGTGTCGCGTTCACTTGAAAATATAAAAATATTTATAGTCTTTGTTTAGCCGTTTAGTACTTTAGGAGTCTATCGGGAACAATCAAACGCATTTTTAAATTCAAAAGAAAATTAACAGGACATTCCTAAATTAACTGGCATATTCTGACGATATACGTATGTTTTCTTTCCCACAAGCTTAATGATCTTGTGCAAACTACCTCGGAACTGAGAGCATAGCTGCCAGATAAACTTAATCGAAAATCGTCAAATTTTCAGAAAGAAATCGTCAAAATCGTCATTGTAACTTTTAGTAAGTTTGTAAAATGTATTAGTGTTTTAAGCTTCCGTATCTAATGAAATTAAAATATGCAATTAAAAAAATCCGAAAATAGAAATCTCGCCTTCGTTAACTATATGTAGTTTAAACTTTTGTTGGTTTACAAAAAACAAACTATATACGGGTTTCTTACCAATAGCGATGAATCGAAAAAATATGTACACTATTGGTATTATATGCTAATTCGTGCTGTGAATTTTATGTTTTAAAAATTAGGAAGTGCAGACGTTACTAGGCACCATAATTAGTTTAGTAACACAACCAAAAATGTTTCAAAATTATTGGTATTCAAATAAAAAATAAGAAAATTAAATAAAGCCGTGAGAAATTGAACACCTAGATAACACGTACAAAATGGGTGAAACTGTATTAAATAAAACGGTACCAAATGAGCAAATTGAAGTCGAAAAAAATTAAGCGTATTTTGTATTTTGAGGAAATAGGACATGAAAATTAATACAAATTGAAATAAATTAAAAAATTTAAAAAGTTAAAATAGAATGTGAAATTATATTAAAAATATTTGGACAAGATTTGTCGTTTGAAAAATCGTAAAATTTAGGGTATAAATCGTCCTGTCGTCAGTGGTCCACTTTTGTAGCCAAAAATCGTCAAAATGACGATAAATCGTCAAATCTGGCAGCCGTGACTGCGAAAGAAGCTGTAATACAAAATAAATGCTGGCAAAGCCAAAACACTAGGTGTGGGAGCAATAATATCCCCAATGCATATTAACGACAGTATTTTTGACGAGATCGATTAATTCTGCTATCTTGGATGCCAGATTCTTGCCGATGGTAGTACTGAAATTGACCTTCACTCCAGAATAAATAAGGCCAGCTCATCTTTTGGCATACTAGCTCCCATTTGGCATAGCAATGAAATCAGCAAAGCCACCAATCTCAAAATTTTCGAGGCCAATGTAAAGTCAGCGCTCTTACATGGGTGTACAACTTCGAAGGTGACCAGTGATACAACAAAACGTTTACCAGCTTTCCTCAACCTCTGCCGAAGAAGTATTTTACGTAGTTTTTGGCCACAAACCATTTCTAATGCAGAATAACTTACTGATACGAACCAAATATCGGTTGCAGCGGATGTACATAAACGAAATTGGCAGCGGATCGGCATACCCTCAGACGCAGTGGATGTATTTAAACAAGCGTTTAGATGGAACGTATTTTATCAAAAGGACGGGTAATGCGGTGGGCCACGTGCTACACGAAGACGTTCAACCAAATCCGAAATGAACTAACTGGGAGTATCTCGGAATGAATTAGTGTCAACCTCTCAAGATCGAGTTAGATGGAGATCGGCTGTTATTGGCACCCTATGCCCCAGTGGGAGTAAGAAGAACATATGCAAACACACACATATATATCGCACTTGTTCCTCTAACCAGCGTCAACTCAAAATTTTTCAATATTTCAAATTTCACTTTTTGCAAGAAAACGATAAACAGTGGCCAAATCTTCCCTCTGTAAAAATCTTAGATCTACTTCTCTAGTATTTTGCCTAAAAAAAATGCAGTTTTATCCCCATTTGTAATATCCCAGGAAATATTTTTTGAATTTTGGTAATAGGTCGTAGTTATTTCATACGTTACCTGGTAAGTAAATGTCATTACAATTGTCATTATTCTAAAAACCTCAATAAGTACTTGCTAGTAATGACCTCAGTAAGTACTTTTCACTACTACTATTTTCGGTTATGAATATTTGCTTACTAATAATCAGCTAAACAACTACTTATTAGCAGTGTTTAAATTGCTTGCTTTAAAATAGCAACAGTCGCACATTTTTGCTTTGTTTACATTTTTTGCAGCAAATTAAAAAACTGTGTGTCTAAGTGTTTACTTAACTCTTTGATTACGAGTCAGCAAAAGCAAAAAAGCAAAAGCAAAACAAAGAGAGTAAATAATTTGTTTAAACTCGCTATGTGCATGTACTCTGCTTAATCTGTCAGCAAAGAAGCCACTTAAGAAAACAAATTTTCTGTTGCTGTAAGTATTAAGTTTTTGATTGTTTTTTTTTTGCTTTTGATGCGCTTAAAGTCAGCAAGTTAACTTCTTTGCTGTTGCTGTCGAATTTGTTTCGAATTTTTTTGGTATTTTGCGTTTTTTTTTTTTAATAAATAGGTACATACATACGTAAATGAAACTACACGTTTTTTTAAACTAATTTGTTTATTTTGTGTTATGTAATTATGTATATATTCTAGGAAACTAACGCCTGCAACAGCAAGCAACAGCAATGAAGTCAAAAACAGCAAAGAAGTTAATACTCGCTGAATTTAAGCACATCAATTTACAGTTAAGCCAAAGCAAAAAAAAAATAAACAAAAACTTATTACTTACAGCAACAGCAATTTTTTTTTTCAAGTGGTTGCTTGGCTGGCTTTTTAAGCTGAGAACATAAACATGGTGAGAATAAATAAATTATTTACTCTCACTTTTTCTGCGTTTGCTTTTGCTTTTTGCTTTTACTGTGTTCTTTTTCTTAAGTTAAGTTAAGCAATTACAAAAACATTAAAAATAGTCAAGCATTTTTAAACACTGCTTATTAGCTGTCTTGTTCTCAGTACTGAATATTTACTTACTGGTAACTAGCTCCATAACTACTTATTAGGTCTATTAACAAGCGCCAATTAAATAAAAAATGGTTATTTTTTGGCTTCCAGTAAGTATATTGTAAGTACTTATAGTTCGACTTACTGGTAGTTAAATAATAACTAGATATTTTGTGACTTCTAGTAAGTGCATTGTAAGTACTGAATTCTGTGGACAACTCGAACAAAAGTAAGTAGTTATTCAGCCGAAAAATAAGTAGTGTTCATATGTCTCCAATATTACTTGCTAACTTACCAAGTAAGTAAAGTTTTTGCTGGGATAAAAATACATAAAAAAAAGTTTTTTGTCTCTACACAGAAAAAATTATTAAATTTCTCCAATCACCAAATTTATTCTAAATTCATAATATCAAGCAAACAAGTTGTTGATTTTGCACCTACTACCAAAATTATTATATTGATTACTAAAAATTTTAAAATTTTGAAAAATATTTTCAATAAACGATATTTTTAGTTTTAATTAAAAAAGGGATCAAAAAGCTTTGCCATTTCAAGCAATGTGTTAATATATTTAAATAAATATTTTCACAACTCCCAACAACAATTCTACATGTTTAAGTTATTTAATTTTAAACGAAAGAAGTCAATTATGATTTTTTGTTTTTTAATTAAATTTCAATTGAAAATTAATTTCAAAACAACTAAAATGTTAATAAAATCAAAATTAAATTTTTAATTTTCTTTCAACTAAAAAAATAATTGATTCAATTATCGCATTAATTAAATTTAAATACTTTTTAAGCCATTTTTTTAATTGATAAAACAATTTTTTCTGTGTACTGAAAATTTATAAATTTTGAGTTGACTCTGTTTCGAGGAACAAGTACGAATATATATATATATATATATACATATATATATATGTATTCTAGCTGCTTAAGTTGCATGTACACGACATGTTTTTTACATCTGACTTGTCAAATTTCTCACTGCAAAATACATACATGTCGTGTGTTACCTTTAAAACATTGCATCTGTAAAAGTCAGACGCAAAGTCATCTGACAAAATTTCAATTAGAGCGTGTTCTATTTTCTTCTGACAAACCATCTGACATCAGCTGTGTCAGAAATCTATGCCGGGAAGAAACCCGCAGCGGCGGTGCATTGTTGACGGAATCATTAGCCGGCTTAAGTTAATGTTTCACAATACCGATATATGTATAATAATTTCACCATTGAATAGAAATTATGTACATATATAAATAAAAACGCATCATTACAATATCCTAAATTGGTATATTCGAATTTAAAGAAAAAAAATGTTTAGATGCCTGAACTTTTTTACGGCGCAAATAAAAGTTTTTGTGGCGGCAGCACGCTATTTTGAAACCAAGAACTACTTTGGTTTATTCCATAACTACAGAGAAAAAACATAGACAATGTCAGAAGCAAATTACATGTACGTTTGTGACCAAATGTTATTAACCTTCTGTAAAACAGCAATTTTGGCAGACATTCACAATGACATATGACTTGAAAAGTTGACAAGTCAGATGTAAAAAACATGTCGTCTACGGGCACCTTTACTAGTTGTCAACAATTTTGCAACTATTTGGATCTATATTTCCAAGTAGGGATATTTTCGCAGCAACTATATTTTAAAATCTAGTCCCATTTAAAAAAAATCCAATTCAATTTTTAAAATAGCTTTAACTAATCCCAGTCAAAGGGATTACAAAATGAATTTCAAACTCTATTACCATTAGCAGCAGAATATTAATTAAGTCCTTTTTATGTCCCTTTTACAAAAATTTAGAATGATGTAAGTAATTTCGTTAAAAAAAAAGAGTGATTGCTTTTGTATTAATTTTTGTTGACTTGTGTTGGAACAAATAAATCTGTGATTACATCTGGCAAAGCAATTTCGGTTAAAAACTACAACCAAAAAACTATATGGACAGCTTGTATTATACATCTGAATAAATCTCCATAATGCAAACAAAATAAGAACCAAAAATAATAAAAAGTCCAAAAAAAAAAATTCCATAAAAAACTCATACATAAACAAAGTCAATCAAAAATGTTCATCATATTTCTCGTCCAATTTTTTTTTAAGTTCCGACTCAGTATGGTCGGTCCCTGTTTGTATTACCTCGTACCAATTTTTGTAAATATTTTACAATCAATCATGATCAAATATGATGAAAGCAAACAAATATATTTTTTCTAGTTAAATACAGTTATAATTACTCCATGGTTACAAGATATAAAACAACAGCATAAATGCTTGTAAATATATGCTTGTATATGCATGTATATGCATCCATCTAGAATCCATATAAAAATAAAGACCAGTAACAATGACCACACCCACCATATAGGAAAAGATTGAAGGAACTAAATTGAACCAAAAAAATATACATAAGAAAGAAAAAAAAACTGAGTGTTCATTGGTCGCAGAAAAATATTGAATCAAGCCAAAAGGGAGAAGAACATAAATATTAGACAAAAAAAAAAAGCGATAAATAATGTAAAATCGAGCACTAAAAAATAAACTGGAATAATAAAACAAAAAAATTGCATACATATGCAAAAGAAAAATTGACTAGAATTCTTACTAATCAAGAATATGAAAATTAAATGGGAACAACAAAATTTTTTAATTGACACACTCTATAGCCGGTGCATAAATGGCATTGACAAAGTATGCACTGTATTCAGATGTAAGAAGAAAACAAGCTAGAGTCGTTTTTTCGGCTTTGCCAAATCTTATATGTCCTTTAAAATTGCAGTTTTCCAAAATGGTTTTTTAAAATTCTGGTTCAAAAAATTTTTCTTAACGTCTTATTTACAGGCCAAAAATGTGATTTTGATAACAACTTTTTTGTTCTTTTTTTTTTGTCAAAATTTTAAAATAATTTTGGTATTTTTTCATAATTCAAGCACCGTGGTCTCTCATCAAATTCATACCAACAAACTTCATTTAAAAGTTGTTGTAAAAATAAAAATAGTTTGATTTTTTTTGTCGGAAAATATTTAATGACATATTTGACAAATTATAAAATTTTATTAAAAAAAAATTTTGAAAATATAATTTTTTTCATAAATTTTTAAACTAAATGAAATTTACGGGCAATCTCAAGGCGAATTCATTTTTCAGGTGACGTTGAAAGCACAGCTGTGCTACTTTTTTTTCTTACTTAGAGAGGGAAATGTCAAAAGTTTCTTGTGTTTTTGACATATCGATCAACGGAAACTACAAAAAAATACATTGTTATATTTTTGGTGTTGTTACTTGTTGTAGTATCGACACCACCGTATATATGAATTCGCCTTGGCCAGCATTAATCGCGAGTGCATCTGGTACGCTTTGCATTGAAGAGGTATTCCGCCGAAGCTTATAGCCCTTACTAAGTAGAGCTAAAACGGTGCAAACTGTTTTGTTCTGTATAAAGGAAAACTATCTTAGCCTTTTCAAGAATTGAGAGAAATTGGTCCAAGGTACTTCTGTTCTTACTTGTCATCGACGTTCCAACGTAGGGGTATCCAATAGCGAATATAGAACATTCTTAAACTTCCTAGGTTATGCGGATTGAACGCGATAGCTTTAGACTTCTTTACATTAAATTCAATAAAGTTTTCCTGGCACTGGTGTATATTTTTGTATATTTTTTAAATTATGCCTAATATTCGACAACAAGGAGCTAATATTATCATATTGATAAGAGAAAAGTAACTAAAGGTCATCCGCATATAATTGGTTATAAGAGTTTGATAAGTTGGTAAATATTTCAGTAATGTAAATAATATAAAGCAGTGGGCCTAAAATTTACCCTTGTGGTACACCACGCCGATTAGCCAATGTAACAAAATTTTTTAAATTTTTGTAGCATTATAACATAGTTCTTTCTGTTTTTAATTATTTGTTTCGTCTCATATACAAAAGGTATGTGCTTAGAAAGTATTTTTTCATACAAAGAAGGTGTTCGTTCAGTGATCTTCATTTTAAATAAGCGTTTGCTGTCAACAGCTTTTTGTTTCACGTACTTTTTATATATATTGTATATGCGTTTAGTTAGTTGTTTCTTCTTATATCAATATTTTAACAGAATTAACCGAAACAATTAGAAGTGTTAAGCATTTAAAAAAATTTTAACAGGTCTCTAATGACATAATGGAAGATTTTATATATTTAGAAAACTCCAGGAAGATGACTTAGAAATTATATATTCTGTATTATGGGTTGCTTTTAATTTCTTTAACATCTACGATAAATGAAGGAAGTTGTTTAAAGTCAAGTTTTTTCAAAACTATAGAAAATAAACGATTAAATCCTAAACATTTCAACCAATTTATTTGTATAAAAAATTATTTTATAAGATATTCTCAAACTATTGAGTTAACTTATAAAATGCTCTTACAGTTTATTTTTTTATTAAATCAATTAAAATAGGTAATCATTCACTCAAAGCAAATTTCGATCTACCAAGGTAAAATACCATTTGGTTAAAAGATTGATGTTTGAGTATTGACGTCATCCATTGTCAAAGGCGGTGAGTGTTAAAACGCAAACCCTCTGAAGAGATTGTGTGGTTACAATCGAAACTAGTCTGGGCAACCTGTCCGTGAAACCCTGGCTTCAATTCCCAGCCCAGTCAAGAATGAAAAATTATCAATAAATTTTAATTAATTTCATGTTGTAAACATTATTTAATGAAAATTAAATTCAATGAACTTAAGCCCATTAACAGTTCAATAAAATAACCACAATAGTAATTATTTTTATTAATACATAATATGTATGTATTAATAAAAAAATATGTATTACATATATATGAATTATTTTTCCGTTTGCTCGATTTATTTAAAAAATCGAGCAATTGAACTGTTAATGGTTTTTAATCCAAATTTAGATATTTTTAATTAGGCTTAAGTTCATTGAATTTAATTTTCATTAAATTATTTTTATGAAGACAGTAATTTTTACAACATGAAATTAATTAACATTTTTATTGATAATTTTTTATTCTTGACTGCGCTGAGATTTGAACCCAGGCTTTCACGGACAGGTTGCCCAGACTAGTTTCGATTGTAACCACGCAATCTCTTCAGTGGGGTTTGCCGTCTTTACTTTCTGTAAAAAATTTATGGCTAACAGAAACTATGTATATAAATTAATTAGTACCAGAAATTTCTAAAAAATTATCGATAGCTAATTTACTCGATAATGTGCATTTCCTATAAAAAATTATCAATAAAAGCAAGAGCCTATAGAAAATTTATCGAAAGCAGGATTTTTAAAAGAGAAATCATCGATAACAAAAACTTTGTAGATAAAATTTATTGAAAAAAGAAATTATCTAAACAAAATTTATGAATAACAAAAAAATTATAGCGAACAGAAAGTTTCTCTAGAAAATTATCGATAACATAAATTTGTTTTACAAAATTGATCAACAACAAAAATTTTCTATAGAAAGTTAATGAATATTCTTCAGAAAATTTTATCGATACCATGAATTTGAAATAAGATATAAATATTAATCATACGAACTCCGGCCAACCCTTTTAAAAATTCCGATTATTTAATATTGTGTTTGAATTCATTTTTTCTATAACATTTTTTGATTATTTTCCATTTTAACCTTTTTTATCTTTATCTTTTCAGGTAAGACTTATCTAAACTTTAATTTAAGGTATTTATCAATATTTTCATTCTATTGGAAGATTTTCCAACAATATTTAAATTTTCTTTTTTAAATAATAAAGAAAAAATTAATCTTCTTTTTACAACTTTTCTTTAAATCCATAAAATTTCTTGCGGTTGTAACCAAAACCATTATTCTGCCACAAATAAATTTTTTTTTTTTTTGTTTCTGATTCTCATTTATTTTTTTCCATTGACAACTAAATCAGTAAAGAAATTATTTTATACATTATTAATCGGTTAACCGATCAATAACAAAATTAACCGATTAAACAAAACCTCGGTTAATTAACCGAGCTATAAACGGATTAAAAGAGAAGCCCGATTAAAAGAATACCCTTGTTTGATATGATCTTTTAAAGCACCGACACACGTATAGTTTTTTTTTTTTTGTATCCTCTACCAGAATTAACCTTCGCACAGTAGCTGAAAATCGTTTTTCATTTGTCAAAAATCTGTAACTTTTGAACCGAGAAAAGATTTCTAGAACTTTCCTACAATTTTAATTTTTATTAAAATCGGTTTAGCAGTTTGGTACAACTACACAAGGTAAACTCGTTGCTACAGCAAGTACAACAAGACAAGAACAACAGGGAATTTGTTTTTGTATTTGTTGTACCATGTACACGTGCATAAAAAACTGAACTGGCAAATGGTTTTTATTTTGGTTTCTTGCGAAAACAATACAAGCAATTGGCTTTTGTTTTTAATTTGGCTTTTCTTTACCCACTTACAACTACAATTAATGTTGGGAGAATTCCAACTAATTGTAGTGGGGAATGTAGGTAAAGATAAACTCACTGTTTTATTGTTGGTATTTTGTTTAAGCTTTGATATCGTTGCAAATAAGACTTTTTAAGTGTATGAAATTCTCATTCCCTCTGTAGTCTTGTTTGCTGATAGTTTTGGCTTTTCTAAAATTATTTAGGAGAACGTTTCCTGAAGATCTGGCCTAAGCAACCAGTGAAATGCGCATAGGAACAGCTTATCCTCCAACAATTAATTTCAGTATTTTTAACAATTATAAAAAAAACAATTATAACAAATATATAAAATAAAATCATTAAATGTTGAGAAACTTTAGGTCAAAATTCAACATTTGATGTTTGTTAACATTTAGTATGAAAATGCTTTTGATTGAGATTGAGAATTATGGTATTTTTTTTATTCAAAAAGAGGCATCTTAAAAACATGCACTGTTTAAAAAACTTTTTAATCTACATAACGGCCAAATTTTATTATAATATATTTATTCATGTCAGATTCATAAAATGTCAAACATTTAAATTACTATTTTTTACTCATATTGAAAACTCTTTCTTTTATCTACACTCTAGAAATAATAAATTTAATGTTTGACATACCACGTATCTGTCATGAATAGAGATATCACAATGAAATTTTGAAGATAAGTAGATAGAAAAGATCTTTAAATAGTGGACTAAAAAGCATCCCCATTTTTGATTAAGAAATACCCCAAATTCCAAATCCATGAAAAACGCTTTTAAATTAATGATTATTTTTTGAAATGGCAATAGATACTCTCACTATTTACCACTCGATATTGAACACAGGCTTCCAGAAAATTATTGACATATTAGAAAACATTTCTGTTCTAATTTTATAAAAATCGGTTTGTTCAACTATTAGAATTTTTTCTTAAATAATTTTTTTTTTTTTTTTTTTGTTTGAAAAAAATATTTTTTTTTTTTTTTTTTGGATAGGGCATGTGGGAGAAAGAAATATCAAATTGACAGGCATACTCTTAACGTTTTCTTTTGAAAAATATAAACATTTTTATATACATATTTCTAAAGAAAATATTTTTTTTATAAGCGAAAGAACATAGAAGCCATATTTTTGGTAAGATAGTTAAACTGAGTATTCATATAATATAATACCTTTATAAGAATATACTAGGGTACAAGAATGATAGAAATAAAGATTACGCCTTGCGCATGTGATGACGTAGTATTATCCTTATAAAGGTTACCAAAGCTTTTTTATATGTGAAATTCATCATTTCTTGGAAAAAATTTATGCATTGCGTGATAGTGGGCTACCCTACAATTAATTTACTCAGAGGGTTATAAAAAAAAATTTTATATTAATTGTCAAACAAACTAATAATTTTAATAAATATTTTTTATTTTCAAAATTGAATAGAGTAAAAAAAAGAGTGAAAATATGAAGTGTGCAGTGGGCAAATGCAAATAAAGTAACAGAAAAAAAAAAAAAAAAAAAAGCAAGTGAGAAATTGTGTAAATAATAAAGTTTAGCGTGTTTTTAATAATATGTAAAAGATTCAGCCCAAACTAAGCTATGGGTAATATTTTGCAAGCGAGTGAAATCAGTAATTTTGAATAAAGAAAATATTTGTGCTATACATATCCCACAAGAAGATTTTGAAAGAAACTTAAAATTTTAAATTATATTGAATAAGATTTAGCAATCGTCGTGGACCAAAATAATAGATATCCTAAATTATTAATGGGTTAACCACCTAACTGAAGGTGGGTTAAGTAAGCCATCAAGTGCATTAATGGAAACGTTGAGATCATGTGATGCTATCTTCTTGCCACGAAATGGCAAAAATTGTTGCTTTAAAGCAAAATATTTGCAAAATCATTTGTAAGAAGGAAAGGAATTTGAAGTAAGTTAAGACATGAAAAAACTTTTTTTTAGATGTAGGAAGTATTTTCGAATGAGGTTACTAAATGCCGAGATTGCATAAAATTTCAAAAAGCCAAGAGGAAACTAAATAAAATTAGAAACTAAAATTCTTGATATAAAAGTATTTTCCCTTTTTCGTCTGCTTTAATTTATGAAGTAAAGATAAAGCTAATGTACATTATGTAGGTATATTTTTATATAATAAATAAAACTGTAATAAATAAAAATAACCTTAAAAAAATCTTTTATTTTAAATAATTTAAATAGAAAAATTATAAATTGTCCCACTGTTATGTCTACACATAAATATATATGTTTGAAAGCTAAACAATTTTAGCCAATAAGAACACAGGTTGTGTGACGTCAGAGTTACTACATGCGCAGTAAAATAATTTTATGCCTGCCTGATGTCGTAATCTTTATTTCTATCATTCTTGCTAGGGTATTCGTTTAATCGGGCTTTTGCTTTAATCGGTTAATCGCTCGATTAATTAACCGAGGTTTTGGTTTTATCGGTTAATAATCGGTTAATATTGTTGTTGATCGCTTAACTGATTAATAAAGTTTTTTTTTATAAATTAAGTAATTTCAGTATATAAAAATGCATAATTATTTGTTATTTGGAGCTATTTAGTAAAAAAAAAAACAAAAGTATAAGAAACATAACAATTCTTGAACTTAAACGAGCAAACAAAAGAATAATTAATAAATACGAGAGCGGATCGATAAGTCCTTGACTTTTCGAACTTCCCTCGTAGTAATATGAAATGCAACACTGCTCCCATCAAGTACCACCTGTCATTTATTTTGCTTTTAACAGCTGTTCAAATCATACAGCCTCGTGGCTTTTTTTAAAAATGGAAAAAAGTGAATTTCGAGTGCTCATGAAACATTATTTTTTGCTAAAAAAAAACCGCCAATCAAACCAAGGAAAAGCTGGATAAATACTATGGGGACTCTGCACCATCGATTTCGATGGTAAAAAAGTGGTTTACTGACTTTCGTTGTGGTCGCACAAGTACAAATGACGCTGAACGTTCTGAACGGCCAATTGAAGTCACTACACCCGAAAATGTCGAAAAAATTCACGATATGGTGTTGAGCCGCCCTCGTATGTAATACATATTTTTTAATTAATACATATTATGTACTAATTTTATAATTAGCTGTATTATCATTTCATTAGTTATTTCAATAGTTTAAGAAAATCTTTTAAAATAATACAAATAATTTGGCTTAAATGTTTAGAATTTTAGCGTTTATTTTCTTTAGTTTTGATTAAACTTGAATTTGAAAACATTCTTTTTATCGTAGATGTTCGAGAAATCAAAAGCAACCCATAATACATAATATCTTATT
Organism: Pollenia amentaria; assembly: GCA_943735925.1. Classification (NCBI taxonomy): domain Eukaryota; kingdom Metazoa; phylum Arthropoda; class Insecta; order Diptera; family Polleniidae; genus Pollenia; species Pollenia amentaria. Next base: position 131,317,335 of record OX031008.1, on the reverse strand, counting down.
TCTTAGTCCTCTTCCTGGTTTTTATTATTTTTTTTATTTAGGCTCTAATCATGTAAAACGCAACGCAACGCCCAAAGAATAACATTTGAAAGCACCAACAATGTCATAAATATTTTATAATTTTGTTGTTGCTCTCTACAGAAATTAAAGTGCCGTTTTAAAATTTTCATCGCCGCAAACTATGCAGCGCTTGAAATTTTAGGTATTTAGTATTACAAGATTATAAATTTTTTTTATTCCTTATATCAGAGATTTATTATTAATAAGTATTTCCATTAAACAATCTTAAAAGCTGTTTTTTAAAAGCATTATATGAGTACGTAAGCCGCCTAAAAAGTTAAAGGTAAATTATTCCAGATTCGGCATATCCTAATTCGAAAGGAACGTTCAAATGTATTTGTGGTATTCCTAATTGCACATTACAAGTTGAGTGCATAAAAGTGAATTAATCCACTACCTGCATAGGCAGTCCAAATTTCATAATCTTGTAGAACTGAAGTAAGAGGCGTAAATGTAAAAAAGTTATGAAAAGAAAAGAAAAAGAACAACCTAATAATTGTGAGACTAGTAAAGTAGTTCTATTGTGATCTCTTACGGAAATGTTATATACATATCGCACAATTCGCCTAAAATCCTTTCTAGATAATCTAAATTTCTAGATATAATTCCAATAAATATTTCAAGGCAGTATATGAGTTTAGACATAAGTAGGGCATGTGCCAAATTATATATTATGTACTTAGGCGTATAAGCTCTTAAGGCGTACAATCGTCATAAAATAAATGAAACTTGGCTCGAAAGAGAGTTTATGTGGCTTTCAAAATTTAGATTCGAGTCAACAACGACACTAAGGCATTTGTGAGAGTCGACAAATGTAATCAATTGATTATTAATATAAACATTTGGATACATAAAAACTTGGGAAGGTAAATGAAAACAAACTGCTTTAGTTTTTGATGAATTCATTTCAAGATGGTTTTGGTGAATCCAATTTTATACATGACTAAGATGATTATTCACTGTATTTTCTAAAATATTATTAAATTTAGAGTAAGTACTGTAAAGAAGAAAAATATCGTCAGCAAACACATATGGTTTGAAAAAGCTTTTCTCCAGAATAGGAATCCAGTAATTTTTTCGTGTTATAATTTTTTTAATTTTTTCACACTTCGCATTATTTCGGTTAATGCTGTTAAAAGATTGATATGAGACGATATGAGAAGAAACAAATAACTAAACCCATACATATAAAAAGTACGTGAAACAAAAGGCTGTTGACAGCAAACAATTATTTAAAATGAAGATCACTGAACACCTTCTTTGTTTGTATGAAAAAATATTGTCTTAACACGTACCTTTTCTATATGAGACAAAACAATTAATTAAAAACACAAAAAAATATTTAATAATACTACAAATAGTTAAAAATTTTGTTCCATCGGTTAATCGGTTAATCGACTGAAATGAATCGGTTTAATCGGTAATCGAAGCAATTTTATATTAACCGATCAGTTAATCGGTTAGCCGATTAACGATTAACCGAATGAATACCCTAGTATATACATTCGCCTCGAATATACCACTATATTTAAAGAAAAATTCATAAGCCTGCATTTCCTACCAATATAAAATATGTTTTAAGAAAGAGACAAATTAGACATAGAGAAAATTTACTGCGCATTTAATGCGGAATTGTTAAAGATAACTCAAAATATTTTCGTTTTAAACGTATGATTCTTTTAACTTGTGAGGTATTCGGTAAATATTTTTAAGAAGAATGGAATTTAGATTATCTTAGTTTTTGTTTACATACAAAATACAGCTGTTGTGGGTTTCTTGAAATTAACAAGAACAATGTTAATACTTATTAAACTTTTTTTTTTTTTTTGAAAACAATTTGCGATAGAAGTTTAAAATTTTTCGAGCGTTTTTACTCTTTTAAGCTGAATTATAATGCTAAAGGTGTTACATTTTTAAAATTTAATGATTACCCAACAATCATGAAGAGTCTTATGTAAAATCACACAAATTTGTATGAAAAATTTTTGGTCTTTTTTCATACTTTGCTTTGGACGACTTTGCTTAGTGTCATATTGTTGGTAGTTTCTAGTTAAATACGAAATTGAGTATTGAGAGCATTTAAAAATTATTATTAAGCATAACTAAACCTACTTCGTTGCCTAATCTATTTATGTTTTCATTGTGCCCAACTAGCATATGCTGTTTTTTGACGATTATGTTTAATATACAACTCCTAAAAGAATCTTCTGATGATTATCTGACGAGTTACAATAACAAAAACATCTATTTTTTTATTTTTTACTTTTTTATCTTTTAATCTTGGAATGAACCTTTTGCGACTCTCTGTATGAGTCATATAACAATTACTGGGCTACCTAAATAAGAGCATTTTTTTAAACATGAAAATTCCATTGTTAATTCAATTTCAATAAGACAAATGCACCTAAAGGATCTGCCGAATAAGATTTTCCAACCGTTTCGTATAAAATTGTATGAAAAAGAGAAGAGTTGACATGAAGCTTTATGTTTTATTTAGGTAGCTCAGTTATGCGGCTGAGCATTTCACGAGTTGAACGAGAATCCTTATATCAGTCGCATACGATGCCTAACATGCTTTCTAAAAGACTCGTTAGATAATCTTTACACACTTCGCTGTGTTGTAGAAGTATCTAACAGAGGAGTCAGCTTGTGTAACAGTTTCCCATGCGAGGAATCTTCTACGATTAAAAAATGCGCTCGTCGACGATCAAAAACGCTCTTCGTGAGATTCACAGGAGACTCTTTTACGATTCAAAATGCTAACTGGGTGTTTTTACTGAACATTAAAATCCCACTTAAATAATTTTGTGATGATTTATCCAAAATTGAAAGCAAAGCACCTTCAAAGGCCTAAAACACTTACTAATTGTATGACTCTATTAAAATTGAAGCCAATTAATTTTTTTCCACATCTAGAAATAACATCAAAACACTTTGTAATGATCGGCCCATAATTTGCTCTAGTTTCCATTTAGTGCGAAATGTTGAACTTTGTTGCGCTGCAGAGCATTCGCCAGCTTCAGCTACTACTACAACGACTTTATTCTGTTCCAGGCCTGAAAATCACGTTTCATCATTGATCTAATATAAAGCCCACCTCTGATATATTCCAACTCTCGGTGAGCGGTATCGAACAATATTTTCTAAAGAATACTTTGATTTAAATACACTCATTTCTTTAAAGAATAACTTTTATTTTTGCTCGAAAAAATAATAATCAAAAAATAATTGTTATTTTTGTTCAAAAAAATAAAAATCAAAAAATAACTGTTATTTTTGATCGAAAAAATATAAATCAAAACTTTAAAAATCAATATATTTTCATAGAAAAGCTCATAAGGATCAATATGAATCAGTTTGCCGGCATTTACTTCCATATGCTTTTTTTTGTTTTAAAATTTCAAAATAACTGTTATTTTCAGTCCCTGATATTAACGGCCAATATTTACGTTTGATATTATATCACATTTATATTTAAAATCGTTATAAATACAAAATTCTGTTCTTCACTAAATACTTTAGTGAAACTCAATTCACCAAGCTAGTAAATTTAAATCTAATTTAAGTGTCCATTTTGTTTAACTTAGCAAAGTGGGCTCAATATCACAACAATACAACAACAACAGGCAAAGCAATAACAGTCAGGTGTATTTTTACGATATTTTTTATTTGTATTTAGTAGTGTACCACACTTTTATCTTAATTAAATAACACTTTTTAAAGAACACTGAAAGAGCCAAACTGTTTTAAATCCGATTTAAGTTTATATAGAAAATAACAAAATGTAGATTTAAATACTATCCTAAAAACTGGACATAAGGAACGCTGCCATTCCAGCCAAAGCTATTCAGTTTGAGTAAAAATTTGGCGTTAATATGCATTAAAAAGTTTTAAGTTCACTCGGTGGGAGCAAGAAAAGATAGCCCCGTTAAAGGTGGTAATTTATTTTTGTTTATTTAGAAAAGCATAAAATTTGAAGCACTAGAAATTTCTGAAATTAAATATGGTCTAAATTTCTATTGCCACCATTTGGGGCAGGGGAACGTAACCCATAGAAAACAAATGCTTATAAAATTAATCACTTATATATCTTGTAACTAAGAAAGTTTTTGTTTTTATAGTTAGAGATATTGTAGCAAATATATATTGAAAACATTTTAAATAATTTGTCCCTTTTTTAAGGTTATATATTTTATATTTTTTGTTTTGAAAGAGACAAAATTTACACATATTTTGTATGGTTAGAATACTAAGGTGTTTTATAAATATTTGCTTGTTTTCTTTGCCAACTTATCGAAAGAATGTGCAAAAATGATAACCCAACATACAGGTTTTAAGGTTTTAAGAGACAAATTTTACAAAACCTTTTAACATGACTCTCTAACAATGCTCAAACACTATATTACTCAAAATTATACACCTTATCGCTGTCCAAATGCAATTACAAAGAGTAACCAGCAGAAGAACGTTGTAAATTACTAACAAAATGATGCGAATGAAATCGTTGTGCAACGTGGAATAACGTTTTATAAAGCCACTGAATGATGCTTTGCGTATACGCAGAGAAAAACATGTTTAAATATGGTCCCTTCCAAAAAAACTATTTTTAAAGATAATTTTGAATATATTATGTTTAATTTAACCATATTATTGTCACCGACAACCATATTATTGTTAAATTAGTCCACCATCAAGAAGTCACAACCATGTTATGGTTAAGTTTTACAATAATTTGTTTTTTAAATTAACTGTAGTGTATTCCACTTTTCCAAGAGCAACATGCTTTTGTTGAAAACCAACCATGCCATTATTAGTGTTAAACATGTTATAGTTATTATTAACCAAAACATGTTCGGAGGCAATCATAATATGGTTGTGCCATCCTGATGGAGGACTAATTTAACCATAATATGGTTGTCGATGGCAATAATTTGGTTAAATTAACCATATTATGTTTACAATTTTATTTAAAATATTTTTGTTGTAGGTGACCATATGTAAACATGTTTTTTCTCTGGGTGTAGTTGAAAAACGTTTAAACTCACATCACAATTTAATAATAAAATTCGTAATTTTTTCAAACAAAAGTTCCCCTTTCATTGCTTTTGCCTTTCAAAAGCGATCGTTTTTTCGCTCTCCTTAAAAAAAATGTTCGTATCTTTCACAACTTTGCTTTAATTGTTGCTTATAAATTCTCACAAATTTTATTAGCGAAAAATTGTTATTGTTTTATTTGTTAAGCTGGCTACACGAAACCCGAAACTTTGTATTTTTTTTTTAAATAAATAAAAATGGGGTTTAAATGATAACGTATAAATATCAGCTGCAGACCAAATCAATTTCAGTTAATATAAAATTTTCAAAATGAAAATAAGCAAATTAATTTTGAGTGTTTTACTAAGTTGTTTTGCATTGTTATTACCTGTTTTTGGCGATATAGCCAATTTAAAAGAAAAGTGGGATGATGTCCTTAATGACAATGCCAACGATTTAATCGAGATGAACAAGGTCTATCACAGATTAAACGCAGTAGAACGAGTTGTAACTGAGTCATACACCAACATGACACGAGATCTAATAAATAAAAGTCCAATACTATTGGTCGATGCCACAAATTCGATTGTAAATAAAACCCAGCTCATGAAATTGTATGCAGATATTGAAAACGTAACTGATTATAAAGAACGTGATAGTATTTGTGCTGAAGCCGTACGCCTAATTATTTCAAACGAAATTCCAATGAAATATATTGACTTGTTTTGGAATATGTATGAGAAAAACGATCCGCTATCATTTGAATTAATGTCGCATTTGGAAGTGAAACTTCACGGAAGTGTTTTGAAAACATTTTCAAATTACGATTTAAGGTCGTTTATAGATAAATTGGCTTTTATATTCAATCAAATAAAAAATGATAATCTGTACGACAGCATGAACGAGAACGTAAAATCAAGTGTGGACAATTCAATATCCCTATTCCCTGATCCTTTAAAAATTTTATTTTTCAAGAGATGCATTTCTTTTAGGAATGAGCTTTCCACGAGTTTCCTGCATTCATCCCCTTTCCGAAAAAGAGTCGTGCTCTCTCTAGGCACATACGGAAGTGCTGCAGATGATTCAGCCCATTTCACGGCAGAATTTATAGAATTTGTTTCAACCAATGGATCAAAAAAGGTTGGAGTAAAATTGACTAATATCAAACATAATCTATTTGTAAAAGTAAATGGTTCAAATGAGCTTCCCAGAATTGAAACATATACAAATGAGTTTGTTTTTATACACGTAGGTAAAAATTATTTGTGTTCTAAAATGACATGGAATTCACAACTATTTGGAATGACCCTGATATCGGAAAGTCTTGAAGTTTCTTCAGAATGTTATTGGCATTTGGTAGAGTGTAATTAAAAAAGATTATAGATGTTAAGTAAGCATCACTAATCTTAAACAAAGGTTTTTTTCTATATTTTTCCTTTCTCTATATATTTTAAATTCATTTATGTTAATACTTATCCTAATAAAATCTAATAAAAATTATAAAAAATCAGTTGTAAATTATAATTAAATTGTCGAGCTTGAGGTCTAACTTTCTTTTATAAAAATTTTGAAAATTTATTCTAACCCAAGGCAAATTATTGTTTACTTATTTGTGTGTATACTGAATATCAAGTTTTGTTTACATTTGGCGCAAATATTAATTCAAATTTAAAATTCAGTAAAAATCTAAATACTTGAAAAAAAAACTTATTTAAATTTTATATAACAAGAAAAGAAAACATAAAATATAAGATCAAGGAATTAAAAGTGCGTAAGCAATAAGTAGAGCCACAATAAATTTGCAATACAGGAAAAAGATTTGCCTTCTAAAGCGATTGTGTATATTTTAGAAACAAAAAAATTCCCTTGTTTTTATTTTCAACAAATAATTTTGACATTCACTCTAACTTTCTACAAAAACAAAATACGCAGTATTTAAAAAAAGGGATAGTTAGCATAACTCTATCTCATGATGTGGTCACCTGTATGAACTCGCCTGGGTTTTAACCAATATTTCGGCACTTCATTGAGTGCCTTCTTTATCTATACGAGGTATTCTTCCATATTTTGTTGTATTTATGCCATGACACTTCCGAATTTGCCTGGAATAAGGAGTTCCATATTTTTCCTGACAACATTGTTTAATTTAAAGTAGCTTATAGATTATAATCTATTTTTGATTTAAGTATCTGTATATTTGAATTAATACATACAAATAAAATACATATCATTACCTAAAATGTAAAAGGGCGTAACAGCAACAAAATTCGTAATAGAGTTTTTCATTGGTTTTTGTTCGTTTTATTAAACTACATGCTAGATCCCTGCGATCAAAAATGGCGACTTTTTACAGAAATTCAAACAAGTACACATTGTTGTTATTGAAAAAACTACATTTCCTAAAATTTTTTTACTATTACTAAAACTATTACTCTTAGCAATTAAATGTAGCGTCAGAAGGAGCAGTTGCCTTGTTTTGTAGTATTACCTTTTTTAAAACTACTGCTACATGCAAAAAATAAAACCAGAAAATTAAAAAGCAGCAGCAAAACAAAAATTAAGTAGCAGTTAAAGAAACAAAATAGTTTTCTATTGGTTTGATTGAGGTTTTCGTTTTAAAACTACTACTACATTTATAGTATTGTTTTTTATGACTAGAAAATTTGGAGGTAGTAGATTATTAACATTGAGGTAGTAGTAGAATTACATAGAAGTAGTATGTTAATAACATTAAAGTAGTAACCCAATAAAAAATTTTCTTATTTTGCGAAGCACTAATGGTACATTTTAAAAAGTAAGCACACATTTATGCGCTACGCAATAAGACATACGGAGATGCAGTCAGATAAGTGAACGAATTCTTAATAAATTAAAAAATATATATATAAAATTTGAAGAGCTAAGACATTCCCTTACCACGAAGCAGGTTTGTAAGGGATCATATTAAGGAATAACGGTAACGAAAAATTCAGTGTGCAAAGCTGATCGTTACGTTCACTAATTTTTATATGCGCTGAATAAAGCGCTTTCTGTGCCAAAAATGTATTGCTTCAAGGTGGGAACTCGCCATATAAAATTCATGCCTTCCGTAACCGATATGGTAAGCGAAACTTTTACGTTTCTCCCTTATGAACCTGCTTCGTTGGAAGCTCCATTTTTTATTGGGAATGTTATAACATTGAAGTAGTCAGAAACGAAAATAATCAGTAAAACTAGAAACCAACAATAAGTACGTATGTATGTTATGTTGTTTGAATGATTCATAGACAGTGTTGTCAGCTCGTCGCTTTTAGCATTGTTGTTAGTACTTTTTGAAATTTTCGGTGCGGAAAATGATTATAAAAATTAAGAATAATACTGAAATAATTTGTATTGTGGTTATTTTATTGAACTGTTTATGGTTTCTAATCCAAATTTTTAATATTTTATTCAGGCCAAAGTTCATTAAATTTAAATTTCATTGAATTAGTTTTTATGAAGAAATTAATTTTACAACATGAAATGAAATCAAATTTATTGATAATTTTACCTTCTTGACTGAGCTGGGAATTGGTCCCATGTTTTCACGGACAGGTTGCCCTGACATGTTTCGATGGTAACCACACAATCTCCTCAAAGGGGTTCGCCGTTTTAATACTTCCCACCATCTAAGGCAGCAGGCAGTCAATAGCCTAACACCAATCTTTAAACCAAATTGGTAGAACGAAATTTGTTTTTTGAATGATTATCTATTTTAATAGATTTACATGTTCCTCCCTACTTCTGTTTTTCATACTTTTTGTCAAGAATTCTTCTTGAAGTCCAAAGTACTTTCACAATACTAATTGTTAAACAACTAAGGCGCAAGCTCTATGTTTACATTATTCCTTTAAGTTGTGCTTATAAAATGGTTAACGGGAAAAAAAGACAAAAACATAAAAAACAGAAAAAAAGTTTTGACAAAAAGTATGAAAAACAGAAGTAGGAAAAAACATGTAAATCAATTAAAATTAATAAATTTAATTAAAGGGATTTTAAAGGATTTTAACACACACGTGCTGCACATTTGTTTTTATTTTGCGGAGGATTTTACGTTTTTATTAATTCTGCTGCTACCAAAATGTTGTTTTACGACTGCTTAAATGTTATTAACATACTACTTCAATGTTATTCTAAAACGGTTTAATGTTATAAAACAACTACCTAAATGTTATTTTTTTGCTACTTTAAATACATACTAGGTTATCTGCTCCTTCTATAACTACTAAAGAAGGTAGTGGTACAAATTTTAAAAATAAAACTTCTTTAATTGCTACCAAAATCTAAAGGTAGCAAGCGCAGTAAAAACAAAATTACTACGCTGCTCTAATTATTTTCTTTTTGCGCTACTACTAAAACTACCGCTACCAAAATGTGACGGTAGAGGTAGAAATAGTAAATGAACGACTACAAGTTTTTAACATTTTTTTACTAGACTATTTTGTGTTTTTTTATTACTACAGCTACTGGAGTCTAGTTTTTTAAACACTGATTAATGTACCGTTTTATAATTTTCAGCGCCGCAAACTATGCAGCGTTTGAAATTTTAAAACTCAATGTGAATTTCTGCAACAAATTTACAAAATATTTATGGTTTTGTTTTTGCTTTCTTTGGCGTTGCGTTGCGTTTTACATGATTAGGGCCTTAATTCTTTCAATACAAAAAAAGTTTTTAAGGCCAATTATACATTTATTGCTGATTACCATATATCCATGTTTTACAAAAATAATTTTTTATAAATACATATTTATTAATATTTAACTGTGTTATTTCTAATTTAATTTTAATTTTAATGGATCCCTAACCACATAAATATTACAAGATTATACATTTTTTCATTCCTTTTTTAATAAGTATTTCCATTATAAAACCTTAAGAGCTGTTTTTTAAAAGTATTATATGAGTACGTAAACCCTCTAAAAGTTAAAGGTAAATTATTCCAGATTCGGCATATCCTAATTCGAAAGGAACGTTCAAAAATAGAAAGATTTATTTATGGTATATCTAATTTCACATTACGAGTTGAGTGCATAAAAGTGTAGTCATCCACTACCTGCATAGGCAGCCCAAATTTCATAATCTTGTAGAACTTACTTCAGTTCAGAGGCGTAAATGTAAAAAGTTATGAAAAGAAAAGAAAAAGAACGACCTAATAATTGTGAGACTAGTAAAGTAGTTCTATTGTGATCTCTTACGGAAATATTTTATACGTATAGCAAAATTCGCCTAAAATCCTTTCTAGATAATATAAATTTCAGAATATATTTCCAATAAATATTTCAAGGCAGTATATGAGTTTAGACATAAGTAGGGCATTTGCCAAATGATATATTATGAACTTAGGCGTATAATGTATTTGTATTTCATGTATTTGTATTTATTAATTTGATTTTCTAATACAACATGACACAATATCTTATAAATTACAGCCTTAGAATCAGACAAGTTAAAGTATACATTGATAAAAAATATTCCCTTAGTAATTTTCTAAATCTTATAGCGTTGCTGGTGATTTGCAAATCATTTGGAAGTTGATTCCAGAGACGTATGCTTAATATAAAGTATTTGCATTTAGAAGCATGGTCACGACGACGAAATTGTATTAAATTTTTCCCTCTACACGATCTAGAAAACTGCAGACGTTCATAAAGATATTTTGGCTCCTTTGTCGTTATTATTTTGTGAAGTAATATTAATTTTTTGAATTGAAGATAGTTTGAAAATGACATATTAAATAAACGACAAGAGTGCTGCGATATATGATCAAATCTTTTTAAAGAAAAAATGTAACGGATGATATTGTTGTATGTTACGGTCAGCTTTCTTATATCATTTGTGTTACAACCAGTACAAATTTCAGATGAGTATAAAAGTATCGGAAGAAGATATGTTTTTGCAAGTAATATTCTTACTTGCAGAGGTGTAAAGTGCTGAGTAGCCCATAAACTTCGCAACATGCCATATACTTTACCACAAACTTGTGTAATGTGATTCGACCAGGTTAAAGTTTTGTTAAATAGTACTCCTAAGTTTCTTGCTGAGTATACAACATCGATTCTCGAATCACCAAGAAATAAATTAACCTCAAAATTTATATGAGAGGCTCTTTTACATATTAATATGCATTTGGATTTATTAGGATTAAGTCGCAAACCGTTAGCCGCTGCCCATGTAAATATTTTCTCAAGATCATGATTTAACTCCCGTATTTTCATATTAGCTGACTCTTTAGGACTACTGAGATACAGCTGAATGTCATCAGCAATCATTTGTATACTAGAATACCATAGTTGGTTTGGGAGATCGTTCGCATATAGGGAGTATAGCAGGGGTCCAAGGATGGATCCCTGTGGGACACCTCTAGTTACTTGTAAAGAACGCGATATAGTTTCGGTATTTGCAACTGATTGGCATCTACTTGAGAGGTATGATGACAACAGTTTCACCGCAAACGTTGAAAATTTAAATAATTTGGATAATTTCATGCACAAGATTGAATGGTGCACTGTATCAAAAGCCTTTGAGTGGGCCAATAATACCAAAAACGTTATTTTTTTCTCATCTAGGTTACTACGAATTTCCTCTATCACAACGGTAAGAGCTAAAGTACAGCCACGTTGAGGTCTGAATCCAGATTGACGATCGGCTAACAGGTTGTTGTTATTAACATGGTTATAAATTTGTTTATGTAACAACTTTTCAAAAACTTTGGAAAAATAGGGAAGAATCGCAATCGGACGATATTAATTTCCTGCTTTTGGTATGGTATTGGAACAATTTTAGCGTGTTTCCACTGCATTGGAAATGTACAGGTTATAATTAAAGTATTAAAAAGATGTGTAACATATCGAATTATCCAGGGTAGAATAATTTTAACAAATTTTGGGTTAATATTACATCACATGCGGCTAGGCATTGAAAATTAAATTCACTTCATGAAATCAAAGGCAAACATTCCTCATAAAAACTAGACTGAACAGTTGTATAATCAATTTTAGTAAAATTTTCATTAAGCAAGTTAACATCAACTTCCAATGACCGGTCAACTTAGTCATTAATGACAATCTTTCGTATATATTTCCATTTACTTCTACAATCAACAGCTGTGTTAAATTTGTTGTAATAATACAAAGATTTATCATGTTTTATCCTCGAAACGACCCTTTTCCTCGCCAAACGATACACAGTTTGTAGATCAGGTGTCTTGTACCTTCTCCACATATGGTATAGATGGTCACGTTGTTCTATTAACAATTTAGTTTCATTTCCAAACCATGGCCTAATTCTATTTTTTATTATCTTATTTTTTATTGGCACGTAATTGTTATAAATTTGCAGTATTGAGTTATTAATCTTCTTAAAATAAATGAAACTTGGCTCGAAAGAGAGTTTATGTGGCTTTCAAAATTTTATTTCGAGTCAACAACGACACTAATGGCGATTTTTTTTCTGAGAAATATGTTGCATAAATGGTACATGCTTTATCTCTTTTGTGTAGAGCATGTACCATTTATGCAACATTTTTCTCAGAAAAGAAATCGCCATAAGGCATTTGTGAGAGTCGACAAATGTAATCAATTGGTTATTAATATAAACATTTGGATACATAAGAACTTGGGAAGGTAAATGAAAACAAACTGCTTTAGTTTTTGAAAAATTAATTTCAAGATGGTTTTGGTGAATCCAATTTTGTACATGACTAAGATGATTATTCACTGTATTTTCAGAAATATTATTAAATTCAGAGTAAGTACTGTAAAGAAGAAAAATATCGTCAGCAAACACATATGGTTTAAAAAAGCTATTCTCCAGAATAGGAATGCAGTCATTTTTTCGTGTTATAATTTTTTTTTAATTTTCACACCTCGGATTATTTCGGTTTATGGTGTTAAAAGATTGATATGAGAAGATATGAGAAGAAATAAATAACTAAACCCATACATATAAAAAGTACGTGAAACAAAAGGCTGTTACAGCCGACAGTTATTTAAAATGAAGATCACTGAACACCTTCTTTGTTTGTATGAAAAAATATTGTCTGAACACGTACCTTTTCTATATGAGACAAAACAATTAATTAAAAACACAAAAAAAATATGTAATAATACTACAAAAAGTTAAAAATTTTGTTCGAATCGGTTTAATCGGTAATCGAAGCAATTTTATATTAACCGATCAGTTAATCGGTTAGCCGAATGAATACCCTAGTATATACATTCGCCTCGAATATACCACTATATTTAAAGAAAAATTCATAAGCCTGCATTTCCTACCAATATAAAATATGTTTTAAGAAAGAGACAAATTAGACATAGAGAAAATAGAGAAAATTTACGGCGCATTTAATGCGGAATTGTTAAAGATAACTCAAAATATTTTCGTTTTAAACGTATGATTCTTTTAACTTGTGAGGTATTCGGTAAATATTTTTAAGAAGAATGGAATTTAGATTATCTTAGTTTTTGTTTACATACAAAATACAGCTGTTGTGGGTTTCTTGAAATTAACAAGAACAATGTGAATACTTATTAAACTTTTTTTTTTTTTTTTGAAAACAATTTGCGATAGAAGTTTAAAATTTTTCGAGCGTTTTTACTCTTTTAAGCTGAATTATAATGCTAAAGGTGTTACATTTTTAAAATTTAATGATTACCCAACAATCATGAAGAGTCTTATGTAAAATCACACAAATTTGTATGAAAAATTTTTGGTCTTTTTTCATACTTTGCTTTGGACGACTTTGCTTAGTGTCATATTGTTGGTAGTTTCTAGTTAAATACGAAATTGAGTATTGAGAGCATTTAAAAATTATTATTAAGCAAAACTAAACATACTTCGTTGCCTAATCTATTTATGTTTTCATTGTGCCCAACTAGCATATGCTGTTTTTTGACGATTATGTTTAATATACAACTCCTAAAAGAATCGTCTGATGTTTATCTGACGAGTTACAAAAACAAAAACCTCTATTTTTTTTATTTTTTATTTTTTATAAATTTTCTGACACGCTCGTCTTTTAATCTTGGAATGGACCTTTTGCGACTCTCTGTATGAGTCATATAACAATTACTGAGCTACCTAAATAAGAGCATTTTTTTTAAACATGAAAATATCATTGTTAATTCAATTTCAATAAGACAAATGGACCTAAAGGATCTGCCGAATAAGATTTTCCAACCGTTTCGTATAAAATTGTATGAAAAAGAGAAGAGTTGACATGAAGCTTTATGTTTTAGTTAGGTAGCTCAGTTATGCGGCTGAGCATTTCACGAGTTGAACGAGAATCCTTATATGAGTCGCATACGATGCCTAACATGCTTTCTAAAAGACTCGTTAGATAATCTTTACACACTTCGCAAACGATTCCCTCTACGATTAATATAAGCGTCTTCCGCTGTGTTGTAGAAGTATCTAACAGAGGAGTCAGCTTGTGTAACAGTTTCCCGTGCAAGGAATCTTCTACGATTAAAAAAATGCGCTCGTCGACGATCAAAAACGCTCTTCGTGAGATTCACAGGAGACTCTTATACGATTGAAAATGCTAACTGGGTGTTTTTACTGAACATGAAAATCCCACTTAAAAAATTTTGTGATGATCTGTCCAAAATTGAAAGCAAAGCACCTTCAAAGGCCTAAAACACTTACTAATTGTATGACTCTATTAAAATTAAGGCCAATTAATTTTTTTCCACATCTAGAAATAACATCAAAACACTTTGTAATGATCGGCCCATAATTTGCTCTAGTTTCCATTTAGTGCGAAATGTTGAACTTTGTTGCGCTACAGAGCATTCGCCAGCTTCAGCTACTACTACAACGACTTTATTCTGTTCCAGGCCTGAAGATCACGTTTCATCATTGATCTAATATAAAGCCCACCTCTGATATATTCCAACTCTCGGTGAGCGGTATCGAACAATATTTTCTAAAGAATACTTTGATTTAAATACACTCATTTCTTTAAAGAATAACTTTTATTTTTGCTCGAAAAAATAATAATCAAAAAATAATTGTTATTTTTGTTCAAAAAAATAAAAATCAAAAAATAACTGTTATTTTTGATCGAAAAAATATAAATCAAAACTTTAAAAATCAATATATTTTCATAGAAAAGCTCATAAGGATCAATATGAATCAGTTTGCCGGCATTTACTTCCATATGCTTTTTTTGTTTTAAAATTTCAAAATAACTGTTATTTTCAGTCCCTGATATTAACGGCCAATATTTACGTTTGATATTATATCACATTTATATTTAAAATCGTTATAAATACAAAATTCTGTTCTTCACTAAATACTTTAGTGAAACTCAATTCACCAAGCTAGTAAATTTAAATCTAATTTAAGTGTCCATTTTGTTTAACTTAGCAAAGTGGGCTCAATATCACAACAATACAACAACAACAGGCAAAGCAATAACAGTCAGGTGTATTTTTACGATATTTTTTATTTGTATTTAGTAGTGTACCACACTTTTATCTTAATTAAATAACACTTTTTAAAGAACACTGAAAGAGCCAAACTGTTTTAAATCCGATTTAAGTTTATATAGAAAATAACAAAATGTAGATTTAAATACTATCCTAAAAACTGGACATAAGGAACGCTGCCATTCCAGCCAAAGCTATTCAGTTTGAGTAAAAATTTGGCGTTAATATGCATTAAAAAGTTTTAAGTTCACTCGGTGGGAGCAAGAAAAGATAGCCCCGTTAAAGGTGGTAATTTATTTTTGTTTATTTAGAAAAGCATAAAATTTGAAGCACTAGAAATTTCTGAAATTAAATATGGTCTAAATTTCTATTGCCACCATTTGGGGCAGGGGAACGTAACCCATAGAAAACAAATGCTTATAAAATTAATCACTTATATATCTTGTAACTAAGAAAGTTTTTGTTTTTATAGTTAGAGATATTGTAGCAAATATATATTGAAAACATTTTAAATAATTTGTCCCTTTTTTAAGGTTATATATTTTATATTTTTTGTTTTGAAAGAGACAAAATTTACACATATTTTGTATGGTTAGAATACTAAGGTGTTTTATAAATATTTGCTTGTTTTCTTTGCCAACTTATCGAAAGAATGTGCAAAAATGACAACCCAATATACAGGTTTTAAGAGACAAATTTTACAAAACCTTTTAACATGACTCTCTAACAATGCTCAAATACTATATTACTCAAAATTATACACCTTATCGCCAGGGGTGCCAGATAATTTTGATAAAAAATATACATATTTTCGAAAAAAAAAATGGCATTATCGGCACTTCAATAAAAAAAATCGGCAAATTAATAATAACCATTTTAAGAACAATAAAACATATATTGATTAACAAAAAAAATTACAAAACAGAATAATTCAGCATTAACTAAAATATAACCCATTTAAAGATATAAAAATTAATAAGAAAGAATATTTTTATAAATAAATTGTAGTTAATTTATAAAAATTTTGTACATTTGGTTAAAATTGTTTTTATAGTTGAAACAATTTTTTCAACATTTTATTTTAACAAATATTTTATAGATACATATTTCAGTTTGCTAGTTTAATTAAATCCATTTTAATATCAACATTAAAACAGTTTGCATTATTAAATTTTAAGTAATCTTTAGAAAAAAGAATTCCTTGCAAGGATTCATTTTCCAGAGAACATTGAAATTTGGTTTTATTAAGGTTCACTTAGCTACAAATTCTTTCCACATATGCGGAAAAATGTGGAGGGATCATAATTTGTTGTACAAGCTTTGACAGCACTGGATATGCATCCGTAGAATCCCCACGTTTTAAATCTGAACTTTTTTGCCAAAAGGTTTGCAAATTTACTTCTATTCCTTATAAATTTTCTTAAAAATTTAAAAATTCTAACTCTCTACATTCAGAGTCTAAAATTTGTTTTTCTTTTTCAGAAATAAAGCTGGGGAACTCTTTCAGAATTTCCATGAAAGAAATATTTTCCAGTTTCTTAATTTTGTAAGGGCTAATCATATTTAAAGATTTATAAGATTTTGTTCAAAATCAAAACGTTTTAATATTTGATTTGAAAGTTCTATATAAAAATTATACAGATATTATCTGCCGTATTCATAAAAAATAAAATAGATTGCAAACGTATTTTAAAACAAAATTTCCTTAAAATAGATTTCATATCCAATTTAGTTTTTTATGAATACGGTAGAAACAATTTTGTTAATATCGCTTTGGTTTCGATTTTGATACTAACTCATTAGCCAATATGCCCAAGTACAGATCATAAAAGTTCAAAAAATTCTTTGTGTTAATAAATTCCGTTAAATAAATTTAATTTTTTAATAAATTTTTGTAAAATTAATCAATACAGTTGAATAAACTTTTCATTTGGTTGTATAGGTCATGACAATTGCTCCAAAGTTAATAAATTACATGTTAACAAGAAAAGTTACAGTGGTTTAAGTGTTTATCAAAAAATCGGCAAATCGGCACTTTGCTAATTTTAAGGCAAAAAATCGGCAATATGCCGATAAATCGACAAATATGGCAGGCCTGCCTATCGCAGTCAAAATGCAATTACAAAGAGTAACCAGCAGAAGAACGTTGTAAATTACTAACACCATGATGCGAATCGTGCAACGTGGAATAACGTTTTATAAACCTACTGAATGATGCTTTGCGTATACGCAGAGAAAAACATGTTTAAATATGGTCCCCTCCAAAAAAACTATTTTTAAAGATAATTTTGAATATATTATGTTTAATTTAACAATATTATTGTCACCGACAACCATATTATTGTTAAATTAGTCCACCATCAAGAAGTCACAACCACATTATGGTTGCCTCTTAACATGTTATGGTTACATTTTACAATAATTTGTTTTTTAAATTAACTATAGTGTATTCCACTTTTCCAAGAGCAACATGCTATTGTTGAAAACCAACCATGCCATTATAAGTGTTAAACATGTTATAGTTATTATTAACCAAAACCTGTTCGGAGGCAATCATAATATGGTTGTGCCTTCCTGATGTAGGACTAATTTAACCATAATATGGTTGTCGATGCCAATAATTTGGTTAAATTAACCATTTTATTTAAAATAGTTTTGTTGGAGGTGACCATATTTAAACATGTTTTTTCTCTGGGTGTAGTTGAAAAACGTTTAAACTCACATCACAATTTAATAATAAAATTCGTAATTTTTTCAAACAATAGTTCCCCTTTCATTGCTTTTGCCTTTCAAGAGCGATCGTTTTTTCGCTCTCCTTAAAAAAAATGTTCGTATCTTTCACAACTTTGCTTTAATTGTTGCTTATAAATTCTCACAAATTTTATTAGCGAAAAATTGTTATTGTTTTATTTGTTAAGCTGGCTACACGAAACCCGAAACTTTGTATTTTTTTTTTAAATAAATAAAAATGGGGCTTAAATGATAACGTATAAATATCAGCTGCAGACCAAATCAATTTCAGTTAATATAAAGTATTCAAAATGAAAATAAGCAAATTAATTTTGAGTGTTTTACTAAGTTGTTTTGCATTGTTATTACCTGTTTTTGGCGATATAGCCAATTTAAAAGAAAAGTGGGATGATGTCCTTAAAGACAATGCCAACGATTTAATCGAGATGAACAAGTTCTATCACAGATTAAACGCAGTAGAACGAGTTGTAAATGAGTCATACACCAACATGACACGAGATCTAATAAATAAAAGTCCAATACTATTGGTCGATGCCACAAATTCGATTATAAATAAAACCCAGCTCATGAAATTGTATGCAGATATTGCAAACGTAACTGATTATAAAGAACGTGATAGTATTTGTGCTGAAGCCGTACGCCTAATTATTTCAAACAAAAATCCAATGAAATATATTGACTTGTTTTGGAATATGTATGAGAAAAACGATCCGCTATCATTTGAATTAATGTCGCATTTGGAAGTGAAACTTCACGGAAGTGTTTTGAAAACATTTTCAAATTACGATTTAAGGTCGTTTATAGATAAATTGGCTTTTATATTCAATCAAATAAAAAATGATAATCTGTACGAAAGCATGAACGAGAACGTAAAATCAAGTGTGGACAATATAATATCCCAATTCCCTGATCCTTTAAAAATTTTATATTCAGGGGATAAGCTTTGTATAAAGAATGTGGGTTCCAATAGTTACCTGATTTTTTTCGTTTTCCGTAAGCTTCGCGTGTTTGCTCTAGCCAGACATGGAAGTGCTGCAGATGATTCAGCCCATTTTACGGCAGAATTTAAAGAAATTGATTCCCCCAGTGGAACAAAAGTGGTTGGAGTAAAATTTATTAATAAAAAACATAACATGCTTCTAAAAGTAGGAGATTCAAATGAGCTTCTGAGAGTTATAACATATGATGATAACAGAGTTTTTCTAAAGCAAGGTAAATACTATTACTGTTCTGCATTGCGAGAAACTATACAACGATTTAGATTAAAGCTGACATCCCCAAATTTGGCATCTACTATAGGATGTTATTGGAATTTAGAAGAGTGTAATTAAAAAAGATTATAGATGTTAAGTAAGCATCACTAATCTTAAACAAAGGTTTTTTTTTTTGTATATTGTTCCTTTCTCTATATTTTTTAAATTCATTTATGTTAATCCTAATCCTAATAAAATCTAATAAAAAATCAGTTGTAAATTATAATTAAATTGTCGAGCTTGAGGTCTAACTTTCTTTTATAAAAATTTTCAAAGTTTATTCTAACCCAAGGCAAATTCAAACAGGTGACATTTTCGAGTCATCGGTTTATTGTTTTTTTATTTGTGTGTATACTTGGGATGCCAATCGGGACTGATTTTTGAAAATCCCGGGGTTCGGGATTTTGGAAATCAACGTGTTTTTTAAGATACGACTTTTTTAAAATTAACAACACTTTTTGAATATTCAAAAGATTTTATATACATAACATAAATTTTAAAAAAAGAAAACAACAAAACAAATTAGTTTATACATATGTTTATAACACTGGCCTCACACATTATCAAACTGATCAGATTCTGAAAAAAGCTTAAAAAATATACGTATCTCTTAGTTTTTCTAGATCCATTCATTTCGGTTTTTTGACAGTAATTCAGTTTTTAATGTGAATTAAGTTGTGACGACATTAATACACTGCAAAGTGTAGTCCCTCATCGAGATCGATAGCTGAGTTAAAAACTGTAACACTATGTCGACTGCAGTGCAGTACACCTCCAGGGTGAGGGTGCGACTCATAATCAATAATTTAAGTACGTTTGAAATTTATTTTAAAACAAAATATTTATACAAATGTTTCTTAAAACAGATTTCGTGTTTAAATTATTTTTTTATGAATATCAGATAGTGTTTATTTATAAAAAAAAAATCTTTTATTTTCAGTATGTTTTTTAAGCAAAAGTTTTATTACTATTGGGCCGGAAGGAATATGAGCTATTTCGTAAATATAACGACTTAATTGTTATAATTATATCAAATTTTATTCTTTAGTTTCTTAATGTACTTTAATTGGATTGTGAATAATTTTTATTTTTTGCTTGATACATAACAATTATTTATTGATTTCTATATTTTGCATAAAAATAATAATTTTTATTTTGGTATTGTATTAAGCCAAAGCAAAACTTGCTAAACGTAATTGTAAAAAAGGCTTGAGATGTGAATCTGCAAATTTCGTTTCTACTTAAAATAATGGTTTTTATTAAGCAAAATACAAAAATCCAGAAATAGTCGTCATATATTAAGCAAAAAATTAAAATTTTAAATACTCGCTGTGTTCGAAAAACAAAAATTAAACTCAAAAATAAGAATTATTTGCAATAAAAAATAAACTTAATATATAATTTTTAAAAAAAAATTTTGTAAAGAGTATAAAAATTCAAAAAAAAAACGTACATTTTTGTACATAAAAGTTGATATGTTAAAAATCCCGGGACTCATAAAAATAAATCCCGGGATTCGGAATTTGTCAATCCCGAAAAATCCCGGGATTCGGGATTTCCCGATTGGCATCCCTAGTGTATACTGAATATCAAGTTTTGTTTACATTTTGCGAAAATATCAATTAAAATTTAAAATTCAGTAAAAATCTAAATACTTGAAAAAAAACTTATATAAATTTTAATAAAACAAGAAAAGAAAATATAAAATATAAGATCAAGGAATTAAAAGTGCGTAAGGAATAAGTGAAATTTGGAATATGGGAAAAAGATTTGCCTTCTAAAGCGATTGTGTATACTTTAGAAACAAAAAAATTCCATTGTTTTTATTTTCAACAAATAATTTTGACATTCACTCTAACTTTCTACAAAAACAAAATACACAGTATTTAAAAAAAGGGATAGTTAGCATAACTCTATCTCATGATGCGGTCACCTGTATGAACTCGCCTGGGTTTTAAGCAATATTTCGGCACTTCATTGAGTGCCTTCTTTATCTATACGAGGTATTCTTCCATATTTTGTTGTATTTATGCCATGACACTTCCTAATTTGCCTGGAATAAGGAGTTCCATATTTTTCCTGACAATATTGTTTAATTTAAAGTAGCTTATAGATTATAATTAATTTTTGATTTAAGTATCTGTATATTTGAATTAATACATACAAATAAAGAACATATCATTACCTAAAATGCAAAAGGGCGTAACAGCAACAAAATTCGTAATAGAGTTTTAGATTGGTTTTTGTTCGTTTTATTAAACTACATGTTAGATCCCTGCGATCAAAAATGGCGACTTTTTACAGAAATTCAAACAAGTACACATTGTTGTTATTGATCTTTTGCTTCTTCTGTAAAAAAAATAAAAAGTTTTGTTTCGCCCTGTTGCCTTTTTGGTGACGATATATGTACATATTAATCCAAAAATAAAAGTTGAGTTACTTAAAATGTTATAAATAGCAAAGAATAATATTTGGAAATTTTTCAAAATGTTCTTTTCCAGTTTTATCCTTATAACAACTCGTCTTATTCCAAAAAAAAGCCATTCTATAAATCGAACATGAATAAAGGTATCATAATGAAATTTGACAGTTATTTATGTAGATTACAAAGTTCTTAAAACATCCCAATTTTTGATTAAGAAATACCCCAATTCCCAATCGCGGAAAAACGTCTTTAAAAAAGGTTTTTTTTTTTCAAAAAAGTCGACACACAGAAAGAAAAACACTCGGGATAAATTAAGCTTTTTATAATTATTTTAAGTACGAGTCGTATTAAATTCAAGAACGAATAACGCAAAAACGTACTCAAAACAATACTAAATGGAATAACTTTCGAAAATTAATCCCGGAATTTCTTAAAATAAGTGCAAAATATTTTTTTAACTTATCAAAATTTGTTGTAGCCACTACAACAACACCACACAAGTAGTTAAAAAACGATTTGTTTGTTGTGTGTAGAAACAATGAAAACAACAGAACAAGAAGAAAACACATTATTTTCATGTTTACAAAGTAAAATTTAAAGCAAGAGTTCTCATTTAGTTTATAATGGGTGGTTAAGTTTTAAGGGCCGATGTTGCATGTGAACCACACCTAAACGACAAGTTTTTTTCTGCATTTCATTTGACATTTCTCAGACTAACTCATAGAAAGATACACAATCGAGCAACGCGTTAAAGTTATTCAGGATTATTATGAAAATGGGCGTTCAAATGCATATCGGGAACATCATCTTCAGTGATCAGGCACATGTTCACCTCAGTGGATTAGTCAATAAGAATAATTGCCGCATTTGGGCGAATGATAATCCAAGAGTGATTGTCTGTTTGGTGTAGTTTATGGGCTGACGGCACCATCGGGCCGTCTTTTTTCCATAATGAGGCCGGTCAGGCAGTTATTGTGAATGGAGATAATAACGAACTTTTTATGGCCCGAATTGGAAGATATGAATGTGGACGAAATGTGGTTTCAACAGGACGGTGCCAGTTGCCACACAGCTAACAAAACAATGGCTCTTTTGCGCGACAAATTCAATGGCCGTGTTATCTCACGTGGTGGTGATGTCAATTGGCCGCCAAGATCATGTGATTTGACACCGTTGGACTTCTTTCTTTAGGGTTATTTGAAAGAAAATGTTTACGTCGATAAGCCAGCAACAATTCAAGAGCTAAAGGATGAGATAATTCGCCACATTAACGGCATATATCCTCAATTATGCCTCAGCGTCATCGAAAATTTCGACCATCGGAAGGAGGTGTGCCACCGAAATCGCGGCTGCCGATATTTTGTTCCATACATAATTGAACCATACCAATATTACCATAATAAAAAGTGTCCTAAGTAATTTGTGTTTTATTCGAAATCAACATCGGCCCTTAAAATTTAACCACCCTTTATTTTTATTCAAATATGTACAGGAAGTTTTTAAAGTAAATATCAGATCGGTCATGATGGAGGTGTTTTGTAATTGGAACTCTGTGAGATGTGAAACGGGTTAGCAAATCAGTCATAGTAATATTATCCTTCTAATTTCACTTTTGGTTTATTTCAAGTACGAATTCTGGAACAAATCGACTTTATAACACTTGAATCAAGCACATTTTGAGATTGAATCAATCTCAGTTTTACTTAAATCAATCACATTTTCGGATTATTAAAAGTACAAATTCGGGAATTAATATGGATAATTTGAGTATTTCGCGATTGAATATTCCGTACTTGAATCAATCTTTCTGTAGTTGATTGAAGAAAATCCGTACTCATCGTACTATTGATACCGCTTCGGATTGATTTGAGTACGGCTGGCAACGTTACCGTTATGCGACTAAAGTCGCACTTTGACTCGTTTCTGACTGCCTTGCCACTTTCCTTGCCCCTTTTTCAAATCTCCTTAAGTATAATTATGTATTTTTTTGTATCCCTTTTGTCGCCTTTTTGAACTTACTTTTTTATATTGGCAGTCAATGAACGCAGATGCACCTGCCAGCTTTTATAATTTCGTATGTTTTTACTTTACCTCATAGTTGTGCATCCACTGAACGAATTTTTTCCCAATTCCTTATAATAAATTTTTATAAAAAAAATTTGACTTTAATACATTTTTGTCTCCATAAAATAAATTATTTAAAAAAAAATTCTATTAGGCGATACCATGGCCCAATTAGTAGGTCTTTGCAAAACTACAACAATGCAACAATAGAAAAAACCACACTCATTTTGTTGGTGTAAATTATGTTAAAGATGTCAAAACCCAATGCATTTGTTTGTGTAAAAAATGGACAAGATTTCAAAACCAGTTGCTACAAAAATAATTACACGATAAAAACACAACTTTACAAAAAATCAGCAGGCGTTTTGAGCAGAACTACTAATTGAGCCATGGGCGATACCCAAGGATGAAAATAGGAATAAAAGAAACAGGTTCTGTGACAAAAAATTTGACAGCAGTCACTCAGTGAAAGAAAATGAAGCAACATTTATTTTAAGAAAATTTGATCAATTAAACTTAAAGCAGTAACACATAAAGTTTTGTAGCTAAGCAGTGCTATTTAACATCTTTCATTTAAATTTAACATGAAACAGTGACAATTTTTAATAAAGACCATGCATTTGTAGAAATTTGCTATGATTTTTAATTGACATTGCGCCATGTTAATTTAACATTGATATTTTTTTCTGTGTAAGAATTTTTTTTAATGTTTTTGTGTTCAGTGAAAATAACTAAATAAATATGTTTGATTCTTGAAAATGTTTTTGTTTTTCAAGTTGCCCCTTTTTTTCTCGGAATTCCCTTTTTTGTGCCACTGATTGATTTTTCTTTTGAGTGTACTATTTACCACTCGATATTGATCAGAATTTTCTAGAAAATAATGGGCATATTAGAAAAATTACTGTTTTAATTGTATAAACATCGGTAAATTATTTTTTTTTTTTTTTTTTTTTTTTTTAAAAATTGGATTGGGGATAGGGAAGGTGGGAGTAAAAATGTCAAATTGACTAGAAAATGCTTCCACAGGCATACTCATAATATTTTCCTTCGAAAACTTTAAACATTATTATACATTTCTGGAGAAAATATTCTTTCATCAGCGAAAGAACAAATAAGTATTCATATGTATTACTTTTATATTCATGTACATTCGCCTCGTATATAACACTATACCTTTAAACAAATGTATAAGCACCCAGGAAAAACTTTTTGAATTTTGGTAATAGGTCGTAGTTATTTCATACGTTACCTGGTAAGTAGTTATTATTACAATTTTCATTATTCTGAAAACCTCAATAAGTACTTGCTAGTAATGACCTCAGTAAGTACTTTTCACTACTATTATTTTCAGTTACGAATATTTGCTTACTAATAATCAGCTAAATAACTACTTTTTAGTTGTTTTGTTTTCAGTACTGAATATTTACTTACTGCTAACTAGCTCCATAACTACTTATTAGGTATATTAACTAGCGCCAATTAAATAAAAACTATTTATTTTTTGGCTTCTAGTAAGTATATTGTAAGTACTTACAATTCAACTTACTGGTAGTTAAATAATAACTAGATATTTTGTGACTTCTAGTAAGTGCATTGTAAGTACTGAATTCTGTGGACAACTCGAACAAAAGTAAGTAGTTATTCAGCTGAAAAATAAGTAGTGTTTATATTTCTCCAACATTACTTGCTAACTTACCACGTAATTAAAGTTTTTGCTGGGCATGTAATAATACCAAGGATAATTTTGTTAATTGGCTTCTACATTATCAACTCTACAACAGGTTCAACTAGAACCAGTTCCACTAGAATACTTTTTAGATAAAAAAAAATAAATAAGTGTAAGTTTTTAATGTTTATTTTCTTTTTATTTAAATAACAATAAGGACAAAAAATATATGTTTTTCTGAAATAACAATAAAAGTTAATTGTAGCTTCTATTCAGTCGATTGGAAAATTGCCTTCAAGTATTCCATATTTGCTCCTGTATAACCTCTGTCCTGTAGCAGCCCTTTTTCTTCTTCATCTAAGTCCCGATGTTCTACTTTCCATTGACTTCGAATGCTAGAGATGAGCGGATCTGACGTTGCCAACAATATATTAAGCAGATCTTCCTTCGTTTGTAAAATCTCGTGACATTTTTCTGGTACTGTGCTCCCTTTAAACTCTATAATCTTTATTCCTTTTTTCCTTGGCTTCCGCTTGCAGATCTCCTAGTGGTACTAAATGATGCCTAATGAAATCTTCTCCATGATAAAGGATTTTGTGAGCTGTTGCAGACATATTCCTCCGTGGATATTTGGTAGTATATATTCGTTCAGTTTCTTTGGCATAATCACCAAATTTTCTATAATCAATTTAGTCATTGCATGCAAGTACATCAAGAATTGTTTTAAATCTAAAAATAAGACTTATATCAACGCCTGTTATATCAGATGCCATTATTGGGATCAGAAAAGAACCTTTTTGCTGTATTCACATCATGCGTATTGCCTGATCCTTGTTTTGGTTAGTCTATAATCCCAATAAAACTTTTTTCTATTTTGCGAAGCACTAATGGTACATTTTAAAAAGTACGCACACAATAAGACATACAGAGATGCAGTAAGGTAAGTGAACGAATGCTTAATAAATTAAAAAAAAAATATATAAAACTTGAAGAGCCCTTACTACGAAGCAAGTTTGAAAGGGAGCATAAAAAACAATAACGGTAACGAAATATTCAGTGTGCAAAGCTGATCGTTACATTCACCAATTTTATATGCGCTGAATGAAGCGATTTCTGTGTCAAAAATGTATTGCTTCAAAGTGGGAACTCGCCACAAAAAAATTCATTTCTTTCGTAAGCGATATGGCAAGCGAAACTTTTACGTTTCTCCCTTCCAAACATGCTTTGTTGGAAGCTCTATTTTTTATTGGGTTGCTTTTCTTATACTTCTTAAATGATTGTTAGTGTCATTGTTTCTTATTCATCCTGTAGGTCCAAACCCCAAATCATAACTGATTTTTAGTATGTGCTCCATAATTCGTATTCCTTTATATAGCGGCAATAATTCAAATTCATATCCATTAGTATTATCTAATGAATTTACCAGGACTTGGTTTAATTTGCTTGATGTGGTTTGGCATATAATGCAGCTGGATGAAGCCTTTGTGTCAGTCAAAGCCTGGCCTACTTTTCCATCTATCATCGTTAACACTAATTGATAGCTAACTTAAGTTGTCTGGCCATCCATTTCTAATTCTAATGACCGTTATATTACAATTTGAACTCTTATATATCTGGTTTCATTTCCAATGGCATCAAGAGTTTCCTTTTTAAATTAAAATTTAATTGGTCTTTAGTATTTTGTAGAAGATGGTGTGAGATTTTTCCAAATATCCTTTGTTGGCATCGTACTGTTCGAATGCTCCGAGTGTTGCAATTTCTTTATCAATCGCAATGGAACAAATGATACCATGAACATATTTGTATCTGAAGTATTTTCACATATAAACTGCTTGCACTGTTTTTATCCACAAGAACCATCAGCTCCCCATTTGCAAACGAGGGTTAACTTGATTTTCAAATCATCTCCTTTACGTGAATGTAGTAAACGCTAAGCTGTATGATTAAGTAGACCTTGAAGTTTTACCTCTGCCGAAATTTGTGTGATTTTAATAGTAATTTTTATAATAATTTAATTTTAATAATAACTAATCCACCCGATTAAAACAACTAGAAAAATCGTTAAAAAAATCCGTTTTATCCGAATATCTCCAAAAGCAAAGGAGATAACCTAAACATTTTCAAACCATAAATATATTTTTGGCGAATTTCTTAAAAGTTTGAATATCCGAGGTAACCAATTTTAAAGGTTCGCAAGTCACTATCTCGACCCTCGATGGGCCATTTTTGATGGTGCTAAAATCTCTTTAACTCCTTTTGACCCTAACCAGTTCTACTTCTCTGAAACTCAGATTTAACGTAAATATAGAACCTGTGGAAACATTTAATAACACATCAGGTATAAATGATACAGTAATTTAATGAACCATTTCTTAAAGACTACTATCCCACTAATATAACAAAAAAAAACTCCGCCTCATTATTGATAACAGTTTGCGAGAAATCATAATTAAGTTCTGATCAAATTTACAAAAATTAAATTTTTTCTAAAACAACATAAAATATTTGTTTCCAGCAGCGCCACACTCCCAATTACCACCATTTTGATCCTGTTTTTTTTTTTTTTTTTTGCATACTTTAGTTCTAATATGTTTGCTATCAAAAGGCATTACAATTTTTGAAATCGGCGATGACAAAAAATTGGACTTTTGGCCGATAAAATTAAATTTTCAGCCCCAGTCCGTCGGAACCCCGTAATTTTTGAAAAAGTTTAAAATTGTTGTAGAGTGTAATTAGATTAATAAATATTTTACAAAATTTTTGTAAGCCTTAAAAATCTTTTAGATATAAATTCGTACTTTAAATGTTTGTCTTATGTTTCACATGTAAAACCTAAATCACCGCCAAGACTTTGCGTAGTGCATCAAAGAGATGAATTCTTGATAACGCTTTTCTGGTACTCGTCGTATATTTAAAAATCCAACAAAAGAAACTGAAAAATCAAACTACAAAATATATCGTCAGTAGACAAGCAAATATCAGCTACATGGAAAAAATTGCAACACCCCTTGCTGAATCAAAACGGGATGGGAAACAGCATAGAGCCATAGAAAAAAATAAACTAAAAGAACATACTCGTATTATTATTGCAAAACAGCCCTCATTCGATTCATCAAAAAAAAATCTATTCGCTGGAATTTTTTCTCCATTCCATTCTTAACAACGGTGCAACATTAATTCAAATGAAAAAATCCATGCACAAGCTAAATAGTGAAGCAGGGTGGTCATACAACTTTTGACAAGGTGCCCAATGAGTATTTAAAACAATGCAAAAATGTGAAAAAAAGGATGCAATAGCATGTGCGCACATTGGTATAGGACGTACATACGTACGTTCGGCAGGCAAGAATTGTGCAGCAATTTATTTACATAAGGGACCAACCAAATTTCAAAAAGTAACACCAGAAAAACACCAACAATAAAAGCGAAATACGACTTATAAAAGCATAAAAAAAAACTGGACCATAAAAACAAATGAAAATTTGCATCATTTGCACTTACAATAACAGCAGAATATTAGAATAGCAAGAACAACATCAATACTAATAACAAAATAGGAGGGCAGGATGATAAGTGATTTTCAGTCAAAAAGGTTATTTTTTTCTTGCAACATTCTAAATAACCAAAATTTTATTATTTTTCGTATTTATTCTATGAGTTAAATTTCAGTTATGTATTTTTTAAAGCTTTTTTTGAATAGTTCCATTCCTCAAATTTTTCAGGAATGACTTTAAACACTGCCTTATCTACCTTATACACTTATCTTATATCTTCTTGTTACATTTTACCTTAGCTATTCCTTTGGATAGCAATGAAGCATATTGAAAATTGAAAAAATTTACAATTATTAGAAACCGGCAGAATGTTATGCTTTTTCTGGACCGCTACGGCCATCGCCAGCATTCTTTGTGGCACACTGGATAGTGATACTTTATAAATTGAAGGCATTTAACTCAACTATTTTAACAAATAGAATCTGGGAATTACTTATCTTTCATAAGTTACTTTATTATATTAAATTTTTTTTAATTTTTTAATTTATTCTATTAATTAATATAGAATAAACTCGAAAATTAAAAACTTTTGAAAATAATAAAGTTACTTATGAAAGCGAAATAATTCCCAGATTCCATTCTAAATATTTTTATCACGTAATCTTTAAATATTCTTTAACTCTGTCAAATGGATACTCGTCACAAAAATGTAAGCAAATCAGAAGGATAATGCTAACCGCATTTCCGGAAAGAGGCTTTGTAGGGAAGCATTAAGTCGGTTTATCCATTCTTTGCAAATGATAAGAAAGTTTCTTAAAATGTTCTCGTAACCCAAGGCTTATTAATTTTAAAAGAATTGTAATGCTATAGCTTCTACCAAAAAAAAAAGAAAAAAAAAACATTAACACAGTTTGAAAGTAATTTTCAAATCGCTTTCTTTCAAGGATGCTCGCTATGAACATACACACACACTTGTTTACTCAACAATTTTTAAATGTACAAGTACGTCTATGTGTTGGTTATAATAGGAAAACCAACAGTAAATCCACAATATTTTTTTCGTTGTTTCTTACTTTGATGAATGATGACTGACCATACCATCATCTTCAAAAGACCACTGCAGCGTCATCATCGTCGTCGTCAGCTATACCACTGAAGCACCAAACTTCCCAATAACCATCTCCAATGTATCCTCCTTTAACATTAACTCTCACCGACCCCACCAACATTATCCAACATCAATGGCTAAAACACCAATGACCATAACATCCGTTCTTTAGGGAAACGAAATTGCTGTATTTGTTAGTGTTCGTCTGTGTGTGTGTGTGTGTGTGTGTGTGATGTTCACCATTCGCCAAACGAAGAAAAAAAATTATTGCACATAACAGGCTTTTCTTTTTTATGGCTTAGTTTGTTTTTTCTTTTATTCTTTTTATCAACACAAAGGCTGGATCATATCCTTCGTACCTTTAAAAGTTGCAGCATGAAAAAATTCAAAATATTCCCATTCCAAATAAATCTTTGGCGAAAGAAATATCCATCAACTAAAACTATTTGCAGCAGGCACATCCTACACATCATTTTTTTCTTTCGTTCCAACCAAAGAGTTCGCCATACAATGGAAAAAAATTAACAACAATTTCGCAAAAGAAAGTAAGCAAAATAATCGAATTATTGCCACTAGTTACTGTGTCCGTCCGTCTGAATGGTACAAGTACAAAGAAAAAAAGGCTTTAGAAATTACATACATATTCTCGCACAAGGATGTGTAGGAATACAGATACATTAGAGTGTTCATATGTGTAAACTATCAAATATTTTTAGTAATTTATAGCTTTACATTTTTAGTATTGGATAGGAGAAAAGGTATTGGGTGAATGTTATAAGTAGATTTGTTAGACGGGGTACAGGTTATGCAACTACCACCAGAGATTAAGCAGTCCAAATGAACCCTTTATTTAAAGTGAAAGCTTTAATAGAAGTAAATAAACTCCAATGTCCATCGATAATGTGGAAGGAGCAGGGGGGCTTCACAAGAGATAGATGGTGCGCAGATCATACAAATACACTGCGAATTTTTATAGAGCAATCGAAGGAATAAAACACCCATCTGTACTTATTGTTTCTTGACTTTAAACGTGCCTTTAAGACTATTTCAAGAGATGCTCTCTGGATTACTCTCAAAAAAAAAACTGAATCCCAGTTAAAATTATAACTCTCATCCACAAACTATACTAAGACTCTCCTAGTCACGTACGATTAAATAAAGCAGAAAGTCCTGTATTAACGTCCACCAACGTCATTGAGCAAGACGGCAACCCAATTTCGTGAAGATCGGTCTATAACTTACAGCGGGTCCACTGGCGGAAACACTTTATAACACCCGGAACAATAACGAATAATGGTTTAGTGGTGAAATATGGTCCAATTTAGTTTTATACTTCACCAAATGTCGTGATGATCGGTCCATAATTTTTTATATGTTCTCCTTAAAATCAGTTTTGATGAAATTAGGTACAATAAAGTTTAATATTACTTTGTGATAATCGACTCATAATTTAACATACATACATATGTACATGTGTAGGTACTAGGGTATTCATTTAATCGGGCTTTTGCTTTAATCGGTTAACCGGTCGATTAATTCACCGGGGGTTTGGTTTAATCGGTTATTAATCCGTTAATTATGTAATTGATCGGTTAACCGATTAATGATTTTTTTTTTAAATAAAGTAATTTCAATAAATAAAAATACAATAAAATGTAAGAAAATTATTTCAATAGTTTAAGATCTTTTAAAATAATTTTAGAAAAATAATTTGGTTTAAATGTTTAGGATTTAAGAGATTTTTTTCATTAGTTTTGATAAAATGTGACTTGGAAAAAATTCTTTCACTTATCGTAGATGTTGGAGAAATCAAAAGCAACCCATAATACAGAATATATAATTTATCAGTCCATTTCCTGGAAATCTCTAAATGTATGATATCTTCCATTATGCCATTAGACCTGTCTATACTTTTTTAAATTTTTAACTGCTTATTGTTTCGGTTAATTCTGTTAAAAGGTTGATATGAGAAGATATGTGAAAAAACGAATAACAAAACAAATTTATATAAAAATTACGTGAAACAAACCCCAACAAACCAAATCGAATTCGAAAGAACTTGTAGTAAACTAACTAACATAAGCCTTAAGCTTAGAAAACTGTTGTGATTGCTATTATAAAAAGCTTATTAAAAATTGTTTAATAATGAAAACTGATCCCTTGCGATAATAACACTTGTCTATAATATAATGTAAGCTAAGAAGTCTAATTATAGAATAAGCTTACAGAAAATACCTTTTCTAATCTACTCGTATAATAAGATTACATTATTTACGAATACTCTGTTGAAATTTATATGGCATATTGTCAAAAAGTTTTTTACTTATATAATATTTAATTACTTTTTTTAAATTGCGCACTGTTTAAAACACTTTAAAACACTTCACTCTTCGAACAAAACACAAAGACTGAAAACTTTAAAAAATAATACAAAATTTAGGCACGCGTCAAATAAAGGGACATCATTCTCAAAAACACTTACAAAACTATAGTGAAAATAAGCCATTTGCAATTATATGTGTTTTCATGTTGTAGGAAATCTCTTATGATAAGCTTATTCTACAACTCATTTACATTTTGCCCTGTTTTGGTCTGTTGTGAAAGCTGTTGACAGCAAACACTTATGTATTTAAAATGAAGATCACTGAAGAACACCTTTTTTGTTTGTATGAAAAAATATTTTCTAAACACATGCCTTTTGTATATGAGACGAAACAATTAATAAAAAACACAAAAAATATGTTATAATACTACAAGAAATTAAAAATGTTATTATATCGGTTAATCGGTTAATCGACTAAAATAAACCGATTTAATCGTTAATCGAAAAAAGCAAATTTTAGATTAACCGATAAGCTAATCGGGTAGTAATTAATCGGTTAACCGATTAAGCCAAACATTTCAACAATTCTTTAAAAATGTTAACAGTACGTATTGTTGAGCTTTTTTGTTGTTGTAGTTTATATATGGTTCGGCTTGAGGTCATTACACACAATTTAAGAAACAATTTTGATTTTAATTTTCTTTTAAAAGATTTCCTCCATATATTTATTATCTTTATCGTCTTTTACTTTTAAAATTGCTGTTCTCGCTTTCCTGTACTTTAAAACCAAAAGAATTTCGTTTTTCGTATCAAAATGTTGATTTTTAGTTTAAATTAAAAGTATTTTTATTTATTTACTAGAGTAACCCTGCCCGCATTGCTGGACAATACAATAACATACGTTTACGGCTTTGCATTAAAAATTAAATTTTCTAGTCTTTGTTGTCGAATGGCAATAACGCACCAATTTTATGGTACACCTGACCCTGAATCTTTAATCAATATTCAACAAATTGGTTAGAATTTTCGTATAAATGAATACACATATTAATATCTGAATTGAAAACCACATTATTAAGATTTAAATTTTAACTGAAGGATAACAAATCAATAATTAAAAAATATCAATGCTCGCACTGTAAACTTAAATGACAATCAATAAACACACAGAAATTAAATAAGGCAAATGACGCGAGCACGCAGAGCCTTATACCGACAAAATGTAATTCTCATAAGGAAAAAAATACATTTTATATAGAGAAAATACGGCATCATAAAAGTGCGCGTATAACGCATATTCGTAGAAATTTTTCGATGTTTTATAAACCATCAGTGAAAGTAGACCTTTCCAACGCATGTACTCGTTTGAAAATTGGTTGAGTGGTTCTCGAGTTATAAAATTCCGAACATAGGACAACTTATTTTTATATACATATGTATATAGATTAATTTATTATAATTTTTTGACATTTCGAGCAAATATTAATTTTTAGGTAAATATTAATTAAGGCAAAAGAACACAGGACAAACATGTTTTCCCATATTTTATTTGAAGCTATTTAATATATGTTTGAACAAACTAAAATTGGCACATAAATGTGCGTAGTGTGACCAGAAAATGAAATGTTAATTGTGTTAAACAAATTTTGGGATAACTCAGCCAAACAAAAATTGGGAAAATATTTGACATACATATGTGACCGAACCTTATAGGGGTCTGCACACGGTCAAAATGCTTGTCATGCCGGCGATTTCACTTGTGTACGTGTGCTGGAGCATCGTCGGTGTCACACATGCAACCACATTTTCACTAATACTACCATAGCGCTTGATGAGAAATGCTTGACCGTGTAAAGACCCCTTAAGGCTATGTTCAGACCTATTAAATATTTGACGTCCTTCACGTAACCAATAGTTTTATTAAAAAAAATTTTGCTTTTGCAAAGCACTTGCTGAATTAAACACCATTTAACAGTTTCTTGATTGAATAATACAATTATCTTCTTACAAATAAAGATAAGGAAATGAATACAAATTGCTAAAAATAAGGCTAAAGTTTGATAAATTTGCTATTCATGCTTTTTTTTTGGATTTTTCGTCAAATATTTGTTAGGTTTGAACATACCTTAACACTAATTGAGAGTTCACACGTAAGGTAATACTCTCTGCGATTGAATTTGACGTTTGCTGATATAAAAATCTTATATCTTATCTCAGGTGGAGACCCTGTGTATAATATTGTTACCTCCAATCATGGTTTTTTCTGTGTATATGATAGAACTAAGATGGCTTCTGCTTTCCATTTTGAACTCGAATTGGTTGGGATCTGCACTGATACCTTTTGAGTATGTGCTCTCTGGGATGGGCATTGGAGGTCGGTATTACAAAGGGAATACTGCAGGACCCTAGTGAGCTGGTTTTTTAAAGTATGCAGCTTGGCAAAATTTTAGATGAGATCAGTGGTGCCAAACATAAGCACCAAATACCTACAAGTTCCTTTTTTTCCTGCCGGTATTTTTTAAATCAGTATTTTTAATCAGAAATAATATAAATTTTTTTTTAGTATTTTTCTATACGAACACAACCCTTAATACCGTTCGTAACTATTTGCATGAAAGTAACAAACATTATATAATGTTCTGTTCTTCGTTATAAAACAGAACAATTGTAGTGGTTCTTATTTTAATGTTGTATAGTGTTTCATTTTTATTTACTACACAAACACTATTAGCCTTTGTGTTATCTAGAAATCTACCAAACCGAACACTAAAGCTATGCTCACACCTATTAAATACTTGACGTACTACACGTAACCACTAGTTCTGTTAAAAAAAATTTTGTTTTTGCAAAACTTTTGATGGATAAAATATCATTTAACAGTATCCTAATTGAATTATACAATTATCTTCTTTCAAATAAAGATAAGGAAGTCAATAAAAATTGTTAAAAATAAAGCTAAAGTTTGATCGATTTGCTCGTCATGCGTTTTTTGAATTTTTTGTCAAATATTTGTTAGGTCTGAACATACACAGAAAAAATGATTAATTTTCTCCAATCACCAAATTTATTCCAAATTCATAATATCAAGCAAACAATTTGTTGATTTTGCACCTATTACCAAAATGATTATATTGATTACTAAAAATTGTAAAATTCATAACATCAAGCAAACAAGTTGCCGATTTTGCACCTGTTACCAAAATGATTATATTGATTACTTAAAATTTGAAAGCTTTGAAAAAACTATTTTCAATAAATGATATTTTTAATTTTAATTAAAAAAGTGATCAAAACACTTTGCCATTCCAAACAATGTGTTAATTTATTTAATTAAATATTGACAATTCCCAACAACAATTCTAGATGTTTAAATTATTTTATTTTAAACGAAAAAAGTCAATTAAGATTTTTTGTTATTTAATTAACATTTTAATTGAAAATTTATTAGAAAACAACTTAAATGTTAATTAAATCAAAATTAAATTTTTAATTTTCTTTCAACTAAAAAAATGATTGATTCAATTATCACATTAATTAAATTTAACTGCTTTTTAAACCATTTTTTGTTTTATCGATAAAACACTTTATTCTGTGTACCTTAAGGAACGATATTTAATGTTTATTTTCGAAGACTGTTTTTAACACAAAAAATCCTTTAATATAAATATTATTGAATTTTTATGAGAACATATCAGTTTAATATACATACCCAGCAAAAACTTTGCTTACAAAATAAGCAGAAAAATAATGAGAACTTAAGGCAAAGAGTACTTATTTTTCTACTAGAAAAAGTAGTTATTTTTGTTCGCGATGTCCCAAAAGTAATCCTTTATAATTTGGACAATTACAACCTAAAAAATAATACCTTTATATTGTATAAAAATATGTAGTTACCAAAAGAGACAAGAAATGCATAAGTGCTTTTAAATTAAATTTCAAAAAGGTTAAAACTAATTAAAAATGCTCTGAAATCTTATGGAATTTTTGTTGAAAAAGTTTTTCAATATGTAAGAAAATATTTAATAAATATTGCTTTTGCTGCATAAAATCATTTATAGCTCTAACACTGTAATTACAATGTGTGTATTAATATATGTAAATATATAGGCCTGTCACAGAAATAAATTTCGATCGAAAGTTTTTTACTTCCGAGAAAACCGATAAATTTTCTTTTAATTTTTCGATCGAAAAAAGTTTTTGTTTTGGTTTGCACCACAATATTGCCACATTTAACTTAAAAATAACAAAATTAAAATTTATCAGAATTACGAAAAACGATCGAAATGAAAATACGGATTCAAAACAATTCCAAACAATTGCTGTGACAGGCCTGATTGCTAAGAAAATATATTGTGTTGGTAATTTTGGAACATATTTATGTATATATTTACATACATTTGATTGATTTTTGGATTTTCCATGTATTTCTCATCGAAATTATTCTTAAAATTTTATAATATTACCGGATATCTAACAAATAATAATATAATATATTGCAAATAAATGTATATTGTATTTTATTCGACCTTTATAATATATAAATAAAAGAACTTATTTTGACCTCGAGCTCAAAATAAGTTCTTTTATTTATATATTGCAAATTGATTTAAAAAATTATTTAAAATCATGTAATAATAACTTATTTAAGTCATAATACCAAAGTATTTTTTTGTAATGTATAATTATGACTTATTTAAGATATTATAAAAAAGTTATTATTTTTTATATAACTTATAATGCAAAAAGTGGCGAACAAAGCTACAAAGTAATGAATTCAAGAAGTCATTTAAAGTAGCATTGTAAGTTAAGTTTTTGCTAGGTATGTCAGAAAACCGATTTCGCATGCCATCTGGGACCATAAATTTTGTCTAAAGTTTCAATATTCTTTCCTTTTTAAATAGAAGGCTTTTTTGTAAATTAAATTTCAATGGTTTCAGGAAAGTTTATTCAATTCAAATTAAATGTGTATTTGAAAATTACTTTTAGTACTTTTCCCATAACTAATAAATATAACACACTTGGCCAACGAAATGCTATTTCCTTGTACTGATAGTCATAATATGAGGGAGACTAGTATCGTCGTACATCGTGTGCTGTATCCTTACTAGTCTTTTTAGTTACCCTGAATCATTTTTCTTACTTCGTTTTCTTTTTTCTCCAAAGTTATATTAAATTTATGCATTTTTTTTCGACTTATGCTTGTGTTCTTTCTTTGATTCAGCTTTCATTTGGAAAATAATTGAACATACTTCATGCTCGTATGGTGATTAAAATGGCTATCAGCACAAGGCTAGAGAATGTAATAGATAAAGTGTTTCGTAAAAGTAATTAAAAATTGTTCATTTAATATTTAAAATTTAAAGAAAATTTAAAAAAAAGGAAAATTTTATAAGGTGCAATATTATGCAAGATGGAGACAGAGACCGTCTTGTTTCAATACCAAAGCATTATCAAGATTTATAACTGCATTATTTTAAAAATACAAACTTAAAGCTAATAAGAAAAATATATACTTAAAATAAATATCACTGCCATACCCAGATATTAACGTTCTAATGTTTGCACTATTCTAAGCAGTTAAGGACTTTTGAGAAGTCAGAGTAAAGCATTATTAATAGGAACCTGAAAGTGCCCATCTACATTATACAATTTTTGTCACTGCAACTTTTGTCCGTTCATCTTTAAAATTGCTTTTGCGTTTACATTGTGCAATTTTTATTGCAGCAACTTTTTCTGTGTGACCGAACTTAAATATATTATTCGTCAAATAAGAGAACAATGAGAGAACGAATAAACGAACAAAACGAATCGACGATTACACTCGTTTGTCTATCACTTTAAATTCCGCTGTCCCCTCTCGCCATTGAAGTAAGAATCACAGTGACGAAATGTAAACGGGCGCAAACTGGCGTGGTCACTACAAAAGCTCTTCAAATTTAATGTTTCAAGAATTTTCATAAAATATGCATATTTGAGCAAAGATTTCTCATCCTGCATCCCGACTTTATATGATGAAAATAATAATAAACTAATAACTCAAACAAAATAACTAATAACCTTAACGGTCATTGCACAAAACAAATAGCAATAGTTTACTTTGACAAGCTTAAGAAAACACAAAAGTTTTAGTTAAGAACAGCATTTCGTGTGATTTAAGCCACAACAGAAACATCATCATCTTCATCATCATTATTATCATCTATTCTCCATCATCAACTTGTAGCAATCACTGCCACATTTAACAATGTACCAGGACAATGTTCTTAAAATGGCAAGTTATTGTGGAATGAATATATGGGGGAATACTTTTCAATATGGTGCAACATACAAGTGCCAGAGTAAGCGCTTAAACTAATACTTTTTAAGTTTGCACTTGAACGCGCGAACGCTTGCGCACTCTGCATTAAGACTTAAGACACAAGAACGACAACAAGCCAGTTTGCAGTAAAGAAACATCAATGCAACATTTGTTCTGACTGAACTGTTTTGCGACAGCAACTGCCACAGCAACAATAATAATAAGAGGAACAACATCAGCTGCAGCAGCAGGATTGATCATGAGCTCACGCAAAATAGTCGTGCACGATTTAGTTCGTGATTTTCGCAATAAACTACGAAAAGAAATCTTTGAAATTACTACAACAACAGCAATAACGTTACAAAAATTTTTTTTTTTTTTTTTGGTAAAATGGGCTCAAGTTGCAAGCACGGCCGGCCAATAACAACAACAACACTAACTGTATGACAACAATAACAAAATCATGGCCAAACTAAAGCAATTGTTATTATTACGACTCGTATGTCGCTTAACAATTGCAACAAGAACAAAAGCAACAACAATTGCAGAAACAATAATAATAATAAGAACAACATGAACACATCTCTAAACTAAATGCCACGGCTCAGCCCAAACAACTCATCAGCTACATGGGGTTCTTGACTAGTTTCCTTCTTGTGGCACACAACATCTCAGACATCTCTACTTTGCCAGCACATAACATCATCGTCATCTTCATCATCGTCATTATTATTCCTATTATTTTTTGGCATTGTTGGCGTCGGCGGGCGTCATAGCACGTCGTCGTCATCATCGTCATCAACAGCAACAATAACATTAAGCGTACAAAATTGTCTATTGGCAGGGCAAGTGTCCCTAATGTTGCACTATGTTTTATATTGGTTCAATTTGGATATACATTTAATCCATATGAAAAGATTTGGATCTCTTTACACGAACTCTTCTTAACCAGATTTCGACTAAATTTTGAAATTTCAGGAAAAATTTTAAACGTATCTCCTTCTATATTCTCTACCTCTTGGTTTTACAAGCTTTCCTTGAAAGCGTAGGAAAAGTATAAAAGAAATATGTGAAACTTGACAACTTCAGTATGCGTCAAAAGTTCTTTATGTGACATGTTTCGTATTAGTATGTATATTTCATCTTGGATGTCAAAGCGATTCTGTAACGCAACGTGAACGTGAAAGTTTTATCTGACATAGCTTTAAAGGCCCATATTCACTTTCCTATTTAGTCGCACGATGTGTCAAAAAGATCGTGTGGGCTCATAATGTATGACAGTGTAGCTTAAAAATGCATTGAGTGACAGATTTTTTTCACAAGTCTGTCCGACGTGGACAGCAGATTTTGCAGACATTCTTTTATGTCGGATAAAATTCCGTCAGATTTTCGTGTGAATGAATCGTACGATTATGTAGGATAGTGAAAATCGGCCTTAAGTATCACACTTGTTTTGTAATTTGTGGTTGCTTCGTTGTTCAAAATGCAAAAATAAAGGGGTATTACCGTTGACTTTGTTTTTAGCTCATTTGTTAAAAGTTTTTGTCCGGCCATGGGATATGTTGCAGAGAAAAAAATGTCTGCGTCAAGCCAAGAGAGCCTGACGTTCGAAAAATACTCATGAAAACATCCGTCCATTGGAGCTACCCGGCTGGAGCAGCTGTCATTTAGTAGAGCTTTTACTGTATTAAGCAAAGATTTGTTGGGGCGAGTCGTAAAGAGGTAAAGAAGCCAGTCGCTTCAATACCTTTTAAAATGTAAGAAATGAGACTTCAGCCAACTGAATTTATTCATATTGTGACTAACGTAAAGCCAATAATGCACGAACATGGCTGTCATTGCTTACTCAATCCTGCTGATGCCTCTTTTGCCTTTGAACGAATCTGTAGTTTAAACGAATTCTAAAATGCAAAAGTGAAATTTTTTTTATGTGGATTTAAATGGTGCCGAAATAAAATTCAACATCAAAAAAAAATCACACACGGCCACACAAGTAAATTTTTTATTACAATCACGCTCACTCTTTCTCGCGTGATTAATATTTAACGTCACTCTCACACCTCTCATTCTTACTGTTTAAAATCAGCAGTTAAAGTATACATTTAGCCCTACAGGATCAGTCCAAACCAAGGGGTTGTCCCTCTTTTAAGTCTCTAGAATATCAGACAAATGCACATACGCAAATGTTGACCCAAGAATATTTGTATTTTTTGTATTTGTATTTATTAAGAATATGAGTTTCTAATACAACAAGACTTAATATAATATCTTATAATTTAAAGTATTAGAATCAGACAAGTTACATAATGTGATTAATAGAAAGTAAATGATTAAAAAAAAATTAAACAATTTATAAATATAATAATAACAAAAAATTATATGAAAATAATATGAAAAATATATATAAAAATAAAACAAAACAAAAAATATAACATTATTAATTATATTTGTTTAAAAGATTGACAAAGTTACAGTATGTTGCCATACAACTGCAAGAGTAAATTTTTAAATTTGGTTGCGTTGCTTGTATTTAGCAAATTAGCAGGGAGTTGGTTCCCGAGACGAATTGTTAATATAAAAAACTGCTTTTCAGATGCCGTATCATTATACCGAAATTGGATGATGCCGTTACCTCTCGATGATCTAGTGAACTGTAAGCGGTCAAAAAGGTATT
This sequence comes from Pollenia amentaria, assembly GCA_943735925.1. Classification (NCBI taxonomy): domain Eukaryota; kingdom Metazoa; phylum Arthropoda; class Insecta; order Diptera; family Polleniidae; genus Pollenia; species Pollenia amentaria. The sequence goes on along the minus strand of OX031008.1, from coordinate 131,275,736 downwards.
TCGGCATTTTTGTTTTTTTTTTAGCATTAAACAGTTATTAAATGTTATATTTAAAATACGAGTCGAATACTGAGATATATGATCAAATTTGGTAAGGCCGTAAATTTAGCGTACAATATTATTAGAAGTCGTATTGAGTTTCAACGTGTCCTTTGAATTACAACCATAAAAAACCTCCGATGAATATAATAGAGTAGGTAATATATACGTTTTTGCAAGAAGTAACCTTATTTTTAGAGGTGTAAAATACTGTGTTGTCCATAAGGTTCTTAGCATACTATATACTCTACCGCATGAGCGATTAATATGGTCAAACCAAGTTAAGGTACTATTGAAAATTACGCCAAGATTTCTGATGGAGCTTACTATACAGAAAAAAGTGTTTTATCAATTAAAAAAATGGTTTAAAAAGTATTTTAATTTAATTAATGTGATAATTGAATCAATAATTTTTTTAATTAAAAAAAATTAAAAATTTAATTTTGATTTAATTAGCATTTTAGTTGTTTTGAAATAAATTTTCAATTAAAATTTTAATTAAATAACAAAAAACCTTAATTGTCTTTTTTCGTTCATAATAAAATTATTTAAACATGTAGAATTGTTGTTGGGAATTGTCAATATTTATTTAAATAAATTAACACATTCAAAAATAAAAAGTTTTTTCGAGCTCGAGGCCAATTATTTGTAAAAAATATTTATTTATTATTTATTTACTAATCTTCTTCAATATTTCGATATCCATCGGATATCATTATCAAGGAATGAGTTACAAATATATTCGTAAGAGACGTATGACCTTCTCCACATTCAATATTGCACTATTGCAATATTGTGCAATATTGAAGTGCAATATTGAATGTGGAGAAGGTCATACGTCTCTTACGAATATATTTGTAACTCATTCCTTGATAATGATATCCGATGGATATCGAAATATTGGAGAAGATTAGTAAATAAATAATAAATAAATATTTTTTACAAATAATTGGCCTCGAGCTCGAAATAACTTTTTATTTTTGAATAAAAAAAAGGTCGAAGGAATAATATTTAATTTAAATTAACATATTGTTTAAAATTTCAAAGTTTTTTGATCACTTTTTTAATTTAAATTAAAAATATCATATCGCACTTAATCAACAAGAGGGTATTATCTCAAAATTTTTATTTTTCCACTTTTTCGAAAAAATCTACACGTTATATTCATATCTGCCCGCTGTAAAAATATCTTGCTATTTTGTCTACTTTTTGCTAATGAAACGGTTGGTTTTAAAATTCATTTCCATATGCCTTCAATGTTAAATTAAAAATTGTTTTGCTTCTACTGAAAATTTTTAAATTTTGAGTTAATACCCTCTTGTTGATTAAGTGCGATATATTGAAAATATTTTTTCAAAATTTTTAGTAATCAATATAATCATTTTGGTAATAGGTGCAAAATCAATAACTTGTTTGCCTGATATTATGAATTTAGAACAAATTTGGTAATAGGAGAAATTTAATCATTTTTTCTGTGTATATCAATTTTTGTACTTCCAAGGAAAATTTCAATTTGAGATTAAATTTTAACTGATTTTTTGCAGATTATTAGGCATTTAGACTTTTTTGGGTTTGGACGCAATCCATTTGCAGACGCCCAGAGAAAACTAATATTAAGATCATTTATGTTAGAGCTAAAGGCAGCCTTGGTACTACTCAGGTAAATTTGAATATCATCAGCATACATTTGTATACTGGAATACTTAAGTTGTTCTGGTTTGGCATTTGCATATAATGAAAATAATAATGGTCCAAGTATGGAACCCTGTAGAACACCTCTTACAACCCGTAAAGGATATGAAACAAAGCCACCATATGAAACGCTTTGCAGTCAATCTTTTAAATACGATAGAATTAACTTAACAGCAATTGTAGAAAAATTTAACATTTTTGATAGTTTCAAGCACAGCACGGAGTGGTCAACCAAAAAATTACCCCTAATCTCTTCAACAACATCAGTTAGAGCTGTTACACAGCTATGTTGAGGCCTAAAGCCTGATTGACGGTCAGTTAGTAAGTTTTTATCAGTAACATATTCAAATATTTGATGCTGTAACAGTTGTTCAAAAACCTTGGATAGGTAAGGTAGAATTGAAATTAGGCGATAATCGCTGCCTGTCTTTGCGACAGGAATGACCTTGGCATACTTCCATTCCATAGGGAATATACTAGTGATAATAATAGTGTTATATAAATGCACAACAAAGCGAATTATCCAGGGTAGGATTAATTTAATAAATCTAGGATTAATATCATCCAATCCCACAGAGTTAGATTTATTTTTATGAAATCCTTGCACAACATCTCCCGCAGTACAACATCTGAAACTAAATTTTGTAATGGAGCAATCAAATGATGGTATTCGAGCATAAAAATCAGGGTTAGGCATGGGGATATTAACAAAAAGTTCATTGAGTTCGTTTACGTCAGCATTAATAAAACGATTTGTTGTCCTACCAATACCAATGTCTTGTATTTGTTTCCATGTCTTATTCATATCTACTGCGTTATTAAATTTATTTGAATAATAGGAACATGTTTCATGCTTTATCTTTGAAACTACAGCCTTCCTAGCTATACGATACTCCTCATGAAACTCGGGTATTCTGTATAAGTAACCTAACCCTCTGCGGCTGACGTGACTTTTTAATAGCAATTCCAATGACGTGGTAGTACGCTAGACACCACTGTGATGGCTTATATTTTCGAATTTCTGTTTTGTAAACATTTTGCAATTATTTTTTATTTTAGATTAATGATAAATGCTTGTTATTTGCTGTAATTTATTTTTGTGAACAAAACGACAATTTATTTTAAACCATATATAATAGCATGGCACAAAATGGGCCTAAAGATCGAAAGACAACAACCAAAAAAAAATTAAAAATTTCCTATTTAAATAGTATTGTGGTTATCTAAATTTGCATTAATTTCCTATTTGTTTTTAACAATTTAAGAAAAAATTAAAAAAAAGATACAACTGATTTTATCTAGTGCTAGTCAAATTATTTGATCCAAAGCTCAGAAGCCGCTTTTAAGGGCTTTTAAAAGTTCCGATGATGTTCTCTTAAAATAATGAACAATTTGTTTTGTATTATAGCAACCTATCAAAATAAAAATAATAAGAGATATAAAATATTGAAAAAAATTTAGTGATACTACAAAGGAGATACTACAAAAAAATAATAAAAATACTTACGTGGTTGTTTCTCAGACACATACCTTAATATTGACGTGGCTATCTTGAAGACACTTTTCTGCTCTGCGCGGGACGTGCGATCTATTTGATCGCGTTCGCCACGCCAACGTACACATGAAAACGTATCAAGAAGGTACTGAAGGCGTGAGAGCCAATGTTTAAAAAAGAACGGAGAAAATTCCTTTTTTCTTTCATTGGTGTCTGTTAGACAACCACGTCAGTCGCAGAGGGTTAATATCATCTGTAAACCATGGTCGGGCTCAGGTTCTTACAGTTTTTGTTCTAATTGGAACATGCTTGTTAAAGAGATGTTGAATATATTTGTTTAAAAAAAATACTTGCTCATTAGCCGAAGGTAAATAAAAAATCTGATCCCATAAAATATCGTCAAGATCAGATTCTAAAACCAAAATATTTAAGTTCTTAAAATCACGATAAGAAAACTGTTGAACAGGGTTTTCTGTAGCAAAATCAAATCTGGTGAAAATAATATCGTGTTTCCAGAAGGCAGGAGCAGAAAGTTGATCATAATGTAGAACTTTCATACTATTACTGACAATTAGTATGCCAAGCAGAGTGCAATTCGTGTTTGAAAAGTGTGTAGGTCTGGATTGTTTCAGATAAACTAGTTTCTACGATCAAATTTGAATTAAAATCATCTGCGATAATAATGTCTGAATAAGATGCTGATAAAAGCTCCAACTGAGTCATGAGCTTATCAAATTTTACAGTTTTGTCCGGCCTATATACGCATTCAAGTAGCAAAGTAGCTTCGTTACAGTTCAAATCAACAAATATGTATTCAACATCCCCCTCCTCATTATAGCTTCAATTAGCGATGCAAAAGATTTACAAACAAGACAATAATTTCAGTGATGAGATAAAAGAGGTAATGTCCGTCTCAATTTTTTATATGTATATCAGGCAATATTCAATCAAAATAATTTGATCAGTTATGAAATCTCTTTAAATCTCCTTATAAGTCAGAATGAGGAGAAAAAATAATGGAGACAAAGTCCACAAAAAAACTTTTATGCAATAACATTTTCCATTCAGTCTTCATTTCTAACATTTTTAAATAAGGGCCATAGTGCAAAAGCCGAAAGTACATCTACACGCACACATTTGTAGAATAAAAGATGTTTGTGTTTTGTCTTACCTTGAAAATCTCTTTATTGTGTAAGAAACTTTTCTTTGTTTTTCGATTGTCGTTAACTGAGGAGTAAAGTTACAACTACATAGATTGCGTTCTTTCTGCTTCTTCTTTCTTAATTCTAAAGTACAGAGCTTTATTAACGTAAGGCAGCAACAGCTGCTGTTGTTAAAGTTGCTGCTGCCGCAGCAAAATGATTTGATGTAACTCATGTTTTTTTTATTTCAACTATTTGCTCTGATTGTGGACAATTTTTTTCCTTATTATTTTTTTTTTTGTGGTTATTGTTGTGACTGTTCCATGCACATACCCGAAGCCTACTTTTATTGTAATTCCTGTGTATGCGGAAGAATTGTTGTCTATTTCTTAACTACTCGTGGTACTATTTATTTCATTTGTTTTGTGTCCCTTTGTCTGTCCCAAAAAGTTTGTTTGATTTTCGACTGTTGCAAATAGTCATGTTACTTTGTTACCAAAAGTTGCGAGTGTTTTGTCTTCTTTGATTTATGAGTTTTATTGTAGACCAACTATGCGTTTTATGTATTGCGTCGTATTTTATTCTTTTTTCTTAGTTCTTACAATTTCAAGTTCCCATTTTTCTTATACTTGGGCTTTGAGTTTTTTTTAAGGTTTTTTTTGGTTTGCCTCTCATTTTTTCCTGTAATTTTTTTTTTTTTTTTTTGCAATGTTTTCAGCAAATCGTGCCTTGTCTTTGTAGTTTTGTGTGTGTTTGGTGCACAAGTGTCTTTTTGGTTTTTCCAGTAAAAAGACATTTTCTGTTATGGGTTGTGGGAAAATGTTGTGATTGATAAGATTAATGGAGTTCAAGTTCATTTAAGTGAGTGAGTTCGTTTAATTTTTTGACTTTCTTAAGGGCAGCGGAGGGAGGAACAATTAAAATAATTTTAAAAGAAAATTTTAGAGAAACAAAGCAAATCTTGAGACGTTTATAGAATAAATGGAATTGAATGATACATTTTCCGGGAATTAAGTTTTAAGAAAATTAGTAAATAAAAATGAAGAATAATAATCTTTTTTGTAGTTATTCCATTTCTCCTAATAGTAGATTATTCACTGGACGTTCTTTTTATTGGATGTGCTGCATTAAGCTTTGCAGTAACCGCTCTAAGAGCTTTGTAATTTTATGGCTGTAGGATTTCAACTTCAGATGATGCATTTTGGAGTTTGCATAGAAACCATAAACGCAGTCAGAAGTTTTTGGCACTCCTTAATTATTAACCAAGAAAATTGATCGATCACAATATATCGAAACCAGCTCAGTATTTTTAACCACTGGTTTTCTCCTGAGAACCTGCTTCGAACTTCGCCACAGAAGGTATATCAACTGTCATAGTTATAGCACCAGCTTTAGGTTACCCATAATGTAATTGATTAAGTTTAAAATGAGACTACCCACTATGCCATAATTTTCGATTAGGTAACTAGAAACAAAATTAATAAACCGATCCATATATCCAGTTATTATCTATTCCAGAATCCTAAAAAAATGGCCCAACAAAAAGATTAGTTTCAAACGATAAGTTTCTAAGCAAACGTTGTGAATTGAACTTAAAATCACTTTCAAAATCAATTAAGTGATCTTCGTCCGTTTGGCTGATCAACTGGCTGTCCTTGTAAAATCAATAAACAAAATACATATAGTCAAATGCTTTGCATGAGTGTACATATCAATGGACTCTGTCTGATGGTGGTTCTTGGCCACTGGGTGTGTTAATATATGCACTTACCAAATCCCCTGTATATGTTTTGACTGAATAAAGGTTACACATACAGATTACAATAGTTAATACGGTTGTCGGACCTTTAACACCAAACCCCTTGTTTAGGAATTCGAGCTATCTAATCTCTGCTGCTGTGAGAACAGCCAGCAGGTTATGTTGATTCGCAACAGATTAAACAATGAACCCTCCTCGAAATTCTAGTCACTCCATTGACTCTCGTAGTAATTCTGGCTCATTCTACCTGCGTAACTTTATGTACAATCTACAGCCACGACTTCATGTATTAAAGCATCATTTTGTTCATAAAATTATTTTATGATGGCTGACAGCTACTTTACCAAGACCAATATACACTCACATAAGTATCACCACATCATTCATCAGCCGGAAGCCGTGGGTATATTACGTCCACGGCAATAGCCCCAATACTACTGAAAGTTACTAACTTCTCACTACTGCACAATGTCACTCCACTTAAACAGCATCAAAACTCCAACTCTCACAAATTCACATACAACATCACATCATCACAACATCTAGTAGTTGATCAGACCTTTCGCTACCATTCATGTCTCAGGACGAACCTGCCATAAGTTTGTCCTTTTATACAACCAGCTCACAAACACCTTGAAGCACTGCACGTAGACTACGAGTCTTTACTACAAAGTGGAAGATCAGTTCCTTCGTTACATCAAGCGACTACTGAGTTCTTCACTACTACGGCCATGCATCACCAATCATACCCATTTAATTCACATTATCACAACAGATAACAATGAACATTCCACCTACAAGAATGTATAATCACAAAATGTATTTCAAAGTCAAACCCCTTAACACAAGAGAGTTTTCCGGTATAAGTGGCAGTAAAAGGGGACATAACCAGATAGTTAAACACGGTGCAGTACCACCGCGGTTTATCTGACTCCCATGGCCCAAGATAACTCTGGTGAGTACTTCACACTATGGGAATACGGAAACTTCAAGAGCACTAGGTTTTAGATAGCGACATATCCTAGGATAGCCTCAATTCTTCAGCCATCTGAAATTCAGATGTTGCCCTTGTGCCACCACGAGGAGGTAAAACTTAGGCTTATGTTATTGTATTGAAGGCATTCCCGAAGGGGTTCCACCTGAATACAAAACTTAGTCCCTATGAACAAAGTACAGGTCGAAAGTTTATGTATTCAAACAGAAGTGCGTCGACACAACACAGAAAAAAGTGTTTTATCAATTAAAAAAATGGTTTAAAAAGTATTTAAATTTAATTAATGTGATAATTGAAACAATTATTATATATTATTGAAAATATTTTTTCAAAATTTTAAACTTTTTAGTAATCAATATAATCATTTTGGTAATAGGTGCAAAATCAACCAATTGTTTGCTTGATATTATGAATTTGGAATAAATTTGGTGATTGGAGAAATTTAATAATTTTTTCTGTAAATATTTTCCATAAAATTTTATATAAAAATTTGCCGCAGAAAGCCGTCGTGACATCGATTTTTTAAGCTCTTTCATAGACCGCCTTTCTCTCAACAATCCCACCACTTCTTCAGGAAATTTCATACATTTTGTAAACACAAAATTAAGAACAAAAGAAAACAAAAAACGAAAAAAATAAAATGAGAGAGATTTGCAGTTATTGCCGCCGATTTAATTATGGGCTTGTACATTTTTGCCTAAAGTTGAAGACTCAGTTCTGTTTGAGCATCAAATATAGTTTAATATTTTTCCGGAATGAGGTTTAGACAGTAAAAAACTTTACTTAAATGTCGTTATTCATATGAAATTTAGTTCAAATGAGAAAAACATCAATCTATAATTGAACAAAACTCCAAAAATCACTTAAACATAACTTGAGTAAAACACATATCGTTACCTTCACTTGTAAATGAGCTAAGTCCAATTTAATAGATTTTACAGGAGATGGAAAAAATTTGCTAAAATCTTTCGTTCTTGATACTTTTTAAATTGGTAAATGCGGTTTTGTTTTATTGTCGACTTTTTTTTTGACATGCAAGACACGGACAACTAAAAATTATGGACCTTTGTTTTACCAAGGTTTTTGTGTCATAGCACCTTCTCCGGTAACACTTGTTTTAAATTTTATTTAATCAGATATGTGATGAAAAACGATTTGAAAATGATACAAGGGCGGATCAATAAGTCCGTGTCGATTTGAATGAAACACAGTTTTTTTACAAAAAAAAATTTATTTTTCAACATAATCTCCTTTGGTGGTACTTGATGGGAGCAGTGTTGCATTTCATATAACTATGAGAGAAGTTCGAAAAGTCACGGACTTATTGATCCGCCCTCGTAATATCGTTTTCCCCTGTTTGCCTGTATATATATTTTTTTTAATTTTTACCCCTTATTCTTAAAAAATAAAGATCATTTATAAAAGGCCTATTAAACAAATTTTCATAGAAAATTCGTTTCACAAACCTTTTATTAACCTGTTTTATTTTTTATGAATAAGGCCATTATTATATATGTATGTTAATTGAAATGTATTTTGAACAAAAAATTAAGACTTTACTTCAGAAATGGATTTTAAAGTCGATCGAAACTCATCACACCTGCTAAAAACGATCGTTTTATAGAGGAGCTGTGTGCTGTGTTTGTTGGGAGGAAATGTGGATCGCAAATCGGTAGAACCTTCTGAGAAAGGCTCAGAGGTCTGCTTTGATCAGCATTACAGGGACCATTGGAAGTTCTTCGCAAGCGGCTTTGGAAGTTATTCTACATCTTCTGCCTATTAAGCAGTGTGTGATTGGAATGGCAGCCAGAAGTTTTCTTTGTCTAAGGGAACTGGGACTTTAAGAAAATTTCTCGCTATTTCGCCTGCAGTTTTTGAATGAAATTAGCACTGTTAGTTATCGCCTGGGCCCCTCCTCCGGGTCTACGGATTACGGACACTATGGTCAAGTTTGGGCTTTTGCCGCGGATGGCATTACCGTCTAGGGAGAGCTGGTCAGTTCGGGCAGATTTTGTTTTACTGATGGCTCGAGTATAAGGGGCACTGGTGCAGGGGTCAACCTTGATAGGTTTTAGAAGGTGACTATATAATTCTAACGACTGCAGTGTATTTTTGGCAGATGTTCTAGGGATTTTGAGGACCGTAGAATTGTTAAGGGCTAACAATGCTGGGGGCTCAAGGCTTACTATATTATATGGAGAGCCAGGTGGCTCTTAGGGCCATCATTTGATGTTTTATGAATTCCAAGCTGGGGGATGTTGAAGAGGAGCTGTAAGGAAAATCTGAGGGGAGTATGTAGTGAGACCTTGTTGGGTAGCGGGTCACTGCAACATCATGACCGATGAGTTGGTCATTTCATTACATTTCATGTGGAATACTGTCTATGTGGAGACAGTCAGACCTTCAATATACTTTTATTTGGGGAATATTTGGGAATGTTTTCACATATGGCAATAAAGTCAGCGGGGATATTGATTGATTGGATAATTTTAAGAAACTTTGCTCAATTTAGAAAAGCCTTGCTCATCGTGCATCGTGTTATTTTTCGAAATTATTTTCGATAAAATAAGCCCATAAAAGTAATCGTCAGCATTCAGTTAAATAAAAAATATTAATCAAACACACAAACTGTAAAAAAAGATATAAAAATTGGTATGCTTTTCTTAAAAGATTCGAACAAAAAGAGCCAAAATTAAAAATATAGTTCAATAATATGCAAATACTATATTTATCTTATTTCACTAAGTTAAACGTTTACGAGCAATAAGTGATAATATTTTGCTTTTAAATTTCCTTTTAAAAGGGTGCTTAGCACTTTTTCTTTAACATCATTGGACTTAGCACGTTTATGTGCGATGGCAAAACAACCATTTAAACATATAAAGTAGTCTTTTTTTGCAAACTATGTATTTTTGTGCGCTCTATTGAATTGTGTCAAAAACCAAATTTTGAATAAAAGTGGACTTAGCTCCTTTACGAGTGAAGGTAAAGATATTGATACCTTGCTATAAGAATGTATTAAGCGACACTTTTTTCGAAAATGACTTTTTGATGTGGAACTATACTAGAAGTTAAGCGCCACATTTTGGCCTGGGTTTCGCTGCCCTATCATGGATGCAAAGGAAACTAGAGAGAAAATAAAATTGTATCAACCGTCAAGTTTTCTCACTAAAATAATGTTGCTCCCTGAAATTTTTATTATCCGCCAAAGAAATTATGCTAAGCCACATTTTTAAAAATGTAATTGTCGTAAGCAACAAAAGGTTCACACAAAAATTTTGTTAGATGTCGCTTAGTTTAACCGAAATTGTCTCTTAGCGCACTCATCCAACTAGAACTTGATCCATTTTTGTCGCTTATAACACTCCAGATTATGATTGTCTTTGATATTATAAAAAATACATTTGGTGAGAAAGAAGACGAATTGGCAGAGACAGCGAAGAAGATGATTTGTCTGACAATCAAAATGATTATTAATAATCTTAAAATTTCCGTATATGATTTTTTGTTTTGAAATAAATGTTTTGTTACTTTTTATATAGATTTTTATTTATTTTATTGTTTAACAGAAGAAATAAAAAATTAATTAAACGACACAATTTATTTCAAACCTTTATTTTTTGTGTCCATGTCAATGTTTTATGCCCCATTTACCATTGTATCAAGCGCCAACGTCTTGACTTCGAAAATGTACTAAGCGACAAAAATTTTTTATCTGATTAAAATTTTGGTTTTGCAATAATGTCAAGTTTTGTATTCTGAAAATCGCTTTCCAAATATGTTCCTTTCAATAATATACACAAATAAATAACTAAATGAGACGTTTTTTTCGTTTCCTACACAATTTTAGAAATGTCGCTTAATACATTCTTATGGGAAGGTATCGATATGTACATCTGTATATAATGTAACCTGAGCATCCTATTAAAATCTCTATACTGAAATAACATATTAATTACAAATTACCTCCTTCGGTTATTTGTCCAAGTTTGTCCAATTCAAACTATATATCTACACCCAGAGAAAAAATATGTTTAAATTTGGTCACCTCCAACAAAACTATTTTTAAAGAGAATTGCAAACATATTATGTTTAAATTTAACCATACTATTGTCACCGACAAACATATTATTGTTAAATTAGTCCTCCATCAAGGAGGCACAACCATATTATTGTTGCCTCCGAACATCTTTTGGTTAGTAATAACTAAAATATGTTTAACATTTATAATAGCATGGTTGATTTTCAACCAAAGCATGTTGCTCTTAGAAAAGAGGAAAATACTATTGTTAATTTAAAAACAAATTATTGTCATATTTAACCATAACATGTTTAGAGGCAACCATAATATGGTTGTGGCTTCTTGATGGAGGACTAATTTAACAATAATATGTTTGTCGGTGACAATAGTATGGTTAAATTTAAACATAATATGTTTAAAATTTTGTCTAAAAATTGTTTTGTTGGAGGTGACCAAATTTAAACATATTTTTTCTCTGCGTGTACAGATCTCTCCATTTTTAAACACGCCCTCTTACCACAGTCCTTCACCCAGCTGACAATAAACACACTTCTATCTCGAACCTAAATCAATTTATACTTTCCCGAACTTTCCCATTTTCTACATTTTCCAAAACACTTACATGAGTATTTTAGTTCGTGAGTTGGAATTTTTTTCAAACAGTAAATTGCGCTTTGTCGATTGATACTGATCATAATTGATCTATTGCACAAAACTAAACAGAAAATAAAATTTTTCTTTCCATTAGAATTTCAATAGATTAATTGTTTTCTTCATCACAGTGTTTCCCAATAGCAATTAGTAGACGAAAAAAGTCATGAAAAATGATGATCATTTAAAGATAAAAATGCTTTTTAATGACTTTTTAACGGATCTAAAGAGAACTAAAAGAAAAAAAATGTAGCCAAATGTTTAATTTCTTACTATTTTTTAATACGGCCACTTTAACGAACGCTAAATGAAAATGAATAAAACGAAGTAAAAATGGTATATTTAGCTGTGATGAATCTTTGACACCCTCCACCAAGAATATAAATTTTTTCTTGGGATTAGACTTTATGAACTAAGTCTTCATAAAATCATACATTGGAGTATTTTTATGTGTGACAAATTTTGTGACTCTTTTCCTACAAAACCGATTGTGCTGATTTCTTGTCTTAAACTGCTTAAGGAAACTAACATCAGTTTCTTTTAAGTCATTCCGGAAGTAAGTGTGTTTGCAACAAAGAGACGGATCGTCTTTAAATTACTTAAGAACCCAGAATATATATTCTTAATGTGGTCTTGGTGTTACACATGGAAAGACAAGCTTTATATACCCACATTTACCACTCGCGGTATTGAAGGGTATAATAAAAAAGTTTCTTTAGTTGGTGACGGCAACAAGTTGGTAATACGAATGGTTGGTGTTGCAAGTTGTGTTCACATTAGGCAAAGAAATCTTGAAGTTAAATAAAACATTTGGAGTCCCAAACGTACTTCTATTAGGGGCTTGTAAGTATGCGTTTTGCGGGTTTTACTGTCGGATATACAATGTGAAGCCAATATTGATGAGGGATAAATATAGGCAAGATATGAAATTGAGCAGGAAGACTGCAGCAAGAAGGTCATTCCACGTGCCAACAGTCCGGCCAAAAAACTAATTTTCCCTGTAATGCGTTGTACGATGCACCGGCCAATCGACAACAAAAGGATAAGCTCTTGAGTGAAAATGTGTATTACGAACAAACGAACGTTTCGGGAAATAGATCCCTTATTTCATCAGGACACATCCCATTGTAGTAACGAATAAGCAAGGAAATGCAACCCACATTGCAACGGTGCCTAAGGGAGTCAATAGAGTTTTTCGGCCTCTCCTGCACGCGGTCGAGACGCTCCAAAATAGACTTTGAAGCACCGGCCCACACATGAGAGTTGTATTACATTCGCGGTCGGCTATAGATGGTAAAAATAGTAAGGAGATCAGATGGAATAACCTACTCCATTTTAAAAAACCGAGGCCTTTAATGCTTCTCGCGACATCTTGAATTATGTTTTGTCCAGCGGATGTCACATTGTAGCTTTATGCCCAGGACATCATGAAATTCTGATTCCTCAATAATTATAGCACACAAAAATCGAAAAAGGGATATCTTAAATTCGGCATATATCTACTCTCGAAGTTCGGACCTATAGGCGGCTCTATTAGAATACATGTCGCTGTCCAATAGAACTACAGAAGCAATGGAATGCTCCAACTCCTAAAAAAAAGGCTAATGTAAAAGATGCAGACTGTCAAATGCTTCAATTGTCAAATGCTTGTAAAAATGTATGAACATGGGCCTTTCTCTGATTGTTAAGACCGACCTTTGTTAGTATCACCGCTAGTGTGTCTGCTCTATAGCGTTTGTACAAATTGGTCAAACATTTGGCAACACGATTTCGTTGTTGTTCTCAACAACTTAAAGAGTTTTTAGGATGTATGTTTTGTTTTCTTGGTTTTTAAGGCAACATTTTTTTCACAATTCAGTGTTTTCTTTTTATTTAGTTTTTGCCCAAGTGTTTTGCAACGATCAGTTTTGGCCTACGGTTTTTTTGCTACGTTTTGTTTTATTCCACTAAAGGACATGATGTTATGTGTCAACAGCTTAATTCGCTGACCGCACTCATGTTGCACATAAGATATGTATCTTTTCAATTCAAGAAAAACATTAGAATCTCAGCAAGACTTTTTAAAGTTAGCTAAATGGTACGACTGACTAGCTGTTAGACCTATGGCAAACTGTTTGTCTGTCTCGCTGTCTTACTTTCTGGCTGCCAAAATTTCAAATCAAGCTTTAAATAGTTTTGCAATAATTTTTATTCAAAGTGGCGTTTGAAACGCATAACTTGACTTATTTAAATTGTGTTTTGGCGTTTTTCTTAAACTTGTTTCTTTCTTGTGACCAAACGGAATTATTGTGCTTTATTTCCTCCTCTTCTTCAAGTTTATGTCTGAGAAGGCACCATGGTGAGTAAATGAGTTAAACTGTTAAATGTTTACACTCAGGCAAACGGACGGACATACTGACTGGCGGACAAAGAGACATACATACGTTTTTGGGATAAGGACTTTGTATTTTTTAAATGTTTAAGTTGTACTTGTTGTTTGTACATTAGAGTTTAAATAAGTATGTTGATGTTTATTTTGTATATTCAAAGTACTCGTATCAAACAAATTGCTTTGCCAAAGTTTCCCAATGTTATTTTAAGTTGGTTAGAATGTTGTATGTTTGAGAAGATTTATTGTTTTGTTACAAATTTGTGGCACAGCTATTTAAACATTTTACTTTTTTTTTTTTTGTTTTTTTTTTTTGGAGGGAAAACATTTAGTGGATTGATGTTAGTAATAAATATTTAAATTTAATGAAATCGAATTAGATATACCGTACACAAATGTTTGATTCATTATAGATACTCCAATTCGTTTTGATACCCTTCAACAGCACGAGTGGTGAACGAGGTTATATTAAGTGTCTCATTCCGTCATTCTCCAAGGATAACCTCTGTTACTCTGTTCCACATTTCACATGAAATGCTCTCAAAACTCCTATGAAAAAACTTGTGCGGAATTTCTATGAAATTATTTAGATAGAGTTGTACTCTGTTCAATTTGTGAAAAAGTTACGAAATGTTTCTGGCAACATATTTCTAACAACTGCGAAATAATATAAGCTGCACTTATTTCACGTGGAAGGCAAATGAAGAAAGTTTACACTAAATATTACTATTAATCCGAAAAACTTAAACAACACAATCGGTAACAGTTTTTTATTCATTTTTATAAAATTTTTTTATTAAAATAAATTACTATTTGGTACAAAACATGAAGGTTTTGTTTACATACGCAAAACAATGTCGCATACTTTAAAAGATTTAAAACTCGCAAGATAGATAACATTGATACATGCAAAATTTTACAAATGAACTAATAGATGTTGCTGAACATTTTTCAAAAATTGGAATAGAGTACTAGGCTTAACCAAGGTTCTATTAGGCTTTGATATGAGTGGTCTCAGGACTCTTGTAGTGTTTTGGACAGGTCATTGTTCTCTTAGGGACTTTAGGACATTGTTCTTACTAGGCTTCTGCAGATTATGCGAGGAAGCTGAGGAGCTAGAGACGATTGAGCATGTCCTGTGCCACTGTCGTAGGATGCAGGGTCTCAGGCAGAAATGGTTAGGAAATAGATTTCACGTTGAACTGGAGAGTACCGCTAGATGTAATCCAGTCGATCTTTTGGGGCTTGTATGGGAAATACACCGGTTATTTTTGATGAGGGAACGGTGGGAAGAGCACTGTTCGCTCTACTATCTACCATTTATCTTAACTCTACACGCAAAGATAAAACATGGTTGACACATGAAATCATCTTTATTAAGATACTATATCAGAATACTATTGAACAGATATGGAAAAAAATTCGAGGCTAATGACAAAATTTTGTGTAAAAATTTCTATGCCGGTTTCAATGTTGTAGCCTTTTTTTGCTAAAAGAGAGACAAAGAAATTGCATATTAAAATATATTTACCAGTTTCAAAAGACGTATAATAATTTGTTTCGTTAGTTTAGCAAGGCAGCATGAACTTTTGCTCTCCGAAAAATGTTTTAATTATTTTGCAATCATTCATGTTTCCTGATTAACTGACGCTTGCGGACGCAGAAAATTTTATTTTCTTTAGAAGCACACACTGTTTGTTTTACATGTTTGTTCATTAAGGGAATGTGTTTTAAAGCAACTTATATTATGATTTTAGTTTTAAAGTTGAAAAAATATTTATTATAGTAGCAAACATATAAAATAATTAAATATGATTATCTAGATCAGAGTAACTTTTTAGGTGTAAAGCACCATATAATATGATTGTAGTGAATTTAAAATTGTTAAGGACAAAAAACATTTTTTTAAGTTATATTAGGTCCAGAATAAATTTATTAGGGTAAACATATTAGGCAAATATGAATAAAAATGGTCGTAGTGACCATTCAATAATCATGCTTTTTCTCTGCGTGTACCTATCCATTCTTTTCTCCTTTTCTTCTATCTTTCTTCTTCCTCTAGATTGTAGGGAATTACAATGGACCGGATTGGTCTCCGAGTGGAGGTGTGCCCTTAGGCGCATAACCCTTCTTAACTTAACCTTTTTTTTTTTTTTTTTTTTTATTAATTATTTATTTATTATCAATTAATTATTTTCAATATTATCCTTTGTTGCCTCAGCGCCGAATTGGCTTTATAGAGGCTAAGGGCAACTATTTACAAAGGATATTATTATAAGATAAAAAGAAGATATGTTAACAACATGTCTAAATAAGTATGAAGATATATTTATACAGTGTTTTCATTATTGTATGTATTATATTAAAATCTAAGAAGTATTTCTATATTTTCTAACAAGTGTTCTTTTAATTTATTTTTAAAGGTATATATTAACGGAATTGTCTTTAAGCTTTCTGGCAATATCGTATATTCAGTTGCTCCACTGTAACTAATGCTTTGTTTAGTGAGTTCAAGACGACCTTATAGTATGCAAATTTCTTGACTGTCTAGTAAATACCTGTGTTATTGATGTATTCCGGGGAAATGAAGTAGTATGTGAGCCAATTCCTTTTAAACACTTGAAAAGCAGTAACTGTTGCCTATAGAGTCCTTTTACAGGAAGTACAATTTTTGCATATTCTTGATATAGGTTTTTTGTCGAAAACCGTAACGGGAGATTGAAAAGGATTTTCAGCGCTTTATTTTAAGCTGATTGCATCGTCTTTAAGCTAGTATTTGTTCTAAATCCATAAATCATAGCGAATGAATTAAGGACTGGTAAAGTAGAAGTTTGGATTTAGTATCCAATTTATTTTTAAATTAGTAAAGAATTCCAATTCTGGAAGACATTTTTGCCTTTATGCTATTTATGTGATAATCCCATAATAAATTATGACTTAAATGTATGCAAAGATATAAAACATTTGCAGATTCACATATTAGGTTGCCATCAACATGTACTTTCATATCGTTGGTCTCAAGTAGAAAGGCCCTAACTCAAATAATAGTAACTGTATAGGAGAAGGTAAAAACATAATAGAAACTGTATGTATCATAATGTAAACTTGCTCATACAATTGCTTGTAAAGCCGTTATTCTTTACAATATTGCAATAAATTTTTGTGACGAGGTGTATTTGTGTAAAATTTATTGGAATCACTGAAAAAGTCAATTTCGTAAAAAATACGAGTTAGGGCCTTTCTACTTGAGACCATCGATATGCTCTTCATTTCTGCCAATAAAAGATTTGAATCTAATAAATTTAGTCTTTTGCCCATTTAACAAGAGTTTATTTATTCTAAGAAACTCAGATAAAATTGCTGCATCATACCCAATCGGTGTTCGTAAGACTTTTTCATGCTGATATTTATAGAACAGGCATATGTCGTCAGCATACATAAACAACTGTCCATTAAATTTTATGTTTTTTAAGTCGTCAAGATAATTTTAAATTACAGTGGCCCAAACACACTTCCTTGCGGAACTCCACACTTTACGTTTAATACGCCACTCTTTGAATTATTTGCTTGAACAAATTGCTTCATTTCCTTTAAATAATCTTTAAGTAATTTAATTTCATTTTGAGACAATCCGATGAAACGAAACTTTTCACATAATATATCATGGTCCACCAATTCAAACGCTTTTGATTGATCAAAAAATAAACCTGCCACCCCTTTGTAACCAGCATCCAGTCCGTTACAAATTCACCACATTCACCACTGCTTCTTCTGTTCCAGTACCTTTTTTTTGTCAAATAACATGTTATTCTCTTCCAAATAACTAGATAGTTGTTCAAAAATAACTGTTTTCTATAATTTTGTCAACTATTGATTGTATAGATATTGGACGAAAATTTTGTATATTGTTAGTTCCTACTGATTTTGATATCGGCATTATCTTGTGTATTTTTAATACATCCGGATATTTTCCTTCTTCAATCATATTGTTAAAATTTTTTACAATTTCTTCAGAAATAGTAGCTTTACGCACCAAGAGCATTTTTGTGGTAATATTGTCACAGCCAGGAGTCCTATTCATATGCAAGATGTCCATAACTGTATCAATATGAGTTCTGTTTATCGCTTTAAGATTAAAGCAGCTGTTTACTTGAAGCAAAGTACCAGATATGTTAATATTATCATCTGAATACTGCGGGATAGAATTCCTAATACTTTGAAGTGAATCATAAAAGAAATTATTGCAGGCCATTGCTTTTTCCTCATCTTTAGTAATAATACTGCCATCACACGCTATCAGATCCCTAGAACATTTTCTATTTTTCCCTAGCTTTTTGGTTTCTTTAAAGAAATCATAATTCAGATATAGACTATCAAAAGGCATTTTAACAATTTTATTATCAATTTTGAGTCTTTCGGGAATCTTTTGTTATTTTAACATAATCCTTGGGCAAGTAAATTGTCTGATATTTCAGCTTTATCTTAATCTTAGCGTGTGCACTGTCGCACTCCATTTGAGTGTCCCCTTTCTCTAAGTACTTCTGCTCAATTTTCTTATTCACCCCTATTATGAAAGTCTACGTCGACATAAGTCGACGGCATCGGTACAGTTTTTATATTTTCTGAGTCGTTATTGACAATAATCGATTACTATTGACAGTCACTTGATATTGTCTAGGGCGTCGAGTAGAATTGTCTCTGTTTAAGTCGACAGGAAATTTTGCAACGACTCGAATAAAAGTTAAAGGAATTTTAAGTAGAATGTAAACATATTTATTAAGTACGTTAAAATAAAAAAAAAAGAAGTTAGGGGCACAAATTTTAATAGTAAATTAAAGGCGAAAATTCGGAAAAGTTTGCTTAAATAGTGAAAATTCGCGAAAATTTTGGAAAAGTTTGCAAACTTTGCGAAAATTTTATATATTTTAAACAAGCAATATAATTAATTAAAAGTCCCTAAAACTATAAGGAATGTCAAAAATTCGGTAAAAATTGCAAAATTAGGGGAAATTTTCTAACAGGGGCATTATAGGCAAAGTCTTATATTTATTAATTATCGTTAAGCCTATAAAGAATCATAAAACTTAATGTAAAAAATAGCTCTTAACGCGAACCTGGCAAAAATTCGCGAAAAATTCAAAATCGGAAACAAACTCTAAAATTAATTTGATATCGCTTAATCGGGAAAAAAACAAAATGTCGGAAAATATATATAATAGCGTTAAAAAATTAACTTTAATGATAAAGAACAAAAATAATAGAAAAAAAATTGGAGATGGGATTTTTTTTCTGTCAGATTTTCGATAACTTGTCGACGTCGACACGACTTTCTTACAAAAAACTAAACTAACGTCGAAGTGATGTAGTCGTCGACTTGCTGTGAACGACTTACATAATAGGGGTGATTATTTTCTATAGAAAAAACGGAGAGTGCTTTCGATAAATAGTGGTTACGATTTTGATAGCCACAACCATC
The DNA here is from genome assembly GCA_943735925.1 of Pollenia amentaria. Classification (NCBI taxonomy): domain Eukaryota; kingdom Metazoa; phylum Arthropoda; class Insecta; order Diptera; family Polleniidae; genus Pollenia; species Pollenia amentaria. The sequence goes on along the minus strand of OX031008.1, from coordinate 131,256,099 downwards.
GGAATATATTATAATTGGTAACGTATCTGCCAAACAACGGTTCTTTAAATAATGTATAATACATGAAATAAACGTCGATGCGGACAGATTCCCATTACTTTAATTCCACCAGTAATTTGAACATTAATGGGTTGTTAGGTTATAAATTGTAAAGTTGTGTACTTGAAGGCGCTGTTTATAGTAAATAGCTGATGCGTTTATATCGGGACATAGTTTTACTGCTTGTGTATCCATGATAAGCACATGACATAAATATATAAATAAAAATTTATACTATTGACAAAAACTCATCCAGAAATTTTTTGCAGTTTCTTTGCAAAATGTCTTCAACGAATTTTGATATGAAGACACAATTCCCAACCTTTTGATGTGTCTACTTTGTAATAACAATTTTTTTTTTCATTTTATTACATACAGTAATATTTTTATTTAGATAGCACTTTTTTACCAAAAAAAAACGTGTGTGTTAGATAGCACAATACATTATTTATGAATTTTTTTCAAATTTAAATGACAGATGCCTCTTCAGTCAGTGCAGTCGTTTCTATAAAAAACACATTTTCGATAAATTGCAGATAGCACTATTAAAATAATAACCCTCGATACTAAAATATACTACTGGAAATAATGTAAATTTAGAACATTTAACTTATATTCAAGTTTTCAGAAACCCTAAAACTGCTTGCGTTTACTTTTTCAGTCATGTTCTGAAACTGATTCCGCGTGATATAACGCACTTTCTACTCTAAGTACCAATTATCTTTACTACTATTAAAATCATATTAAAAAAATATTGAAAATCTATATCGATTAAGACTTCATTTGATTTTAATTTCAGAACATGGCCGTTTCTTATAAAAAAAAATCACATCTTGTAGCTTTTTTGAACGAGATTTTTTGTTCATTTGAAACAAATACTGAGTAAATCGTAGTGCAAAGGTCACATTATTCGAAGTCGTAAATAATTCCCTTCGAATCGAAATACGCAATGCAAGTATATTAAGAAAAACATATTCATACGTATTTTATATTTTAGAGAAAAAAGTAACCAAAATGAAATAAATGTTTACATCTCCACACTGATAAAAACAATGAGCAATTTTGGTTAGAAATAACCAAAAACGGCAGCTCTGATTGCCATACTCCGTAACCGCACTCGAACGTTCGGTAGGACATAAAATATAATTGTCATTCGCTTGCATCCTGTAAAAGATGTGCACCAATATGGAGACAGAAACGAAAGCGTAATTTTCAGCTGCACACCCGAAAAGGTAATTGGCTCAGGGTATTACAAAGGAATGTTGAATCCAAGTGAGCAGTTTTAATGAAGGCTACCGATGGAGACTAACCTTACCAGAGCACCAACATTCATAAATACGCAGAATATTTAGGTGTTTAAATTCCTAATCTGGTATTAGGTGCGTTTGAGTACTTTTACAGTAAAATTCAGTAAATGAGTAAACTTAAAAATTTGCTCTCTCAAAAAGCGGTTGTCCAAAAAAGTACGCGAACGCAAAATTTGTAAAATTTCGTAAAATAAAGGCAACAGCTGATGGCAAATAATTGAAGTGTTGAAAAATGTTTACACTTTTGACTACTTAACTCGTTTATTTATCGGTTCTCGATTAAATACTTGTAATAACACGAATATTTTTGGAAAATACAAACAAATTATTTTATGTTATCTTTCATATTTGTTTGTTTTTTTATTTTTTTTTGAATTTGCTTATTTGTGTCCGGCTAAATTTGATCAATAGTACACGAATACTTTTTTTTACTATTGATAACTTTAAAAACAAGGGCTGTTCTAAGTACCCGAGTACTTGACACTTTTACAACTCCAGAAAATTAACATAACAAAACAAAGTTTTAAAAGTTGGCATTTAGCCATATAAATTCTTCACAAACAAGTTTTATTAATTAATATTAATTCATTTTTTGTTTTTATTTTAGTTTTATTTCAACTTTTCTCTTTTTTAACAATTTTTTCACAATTTGTATGGATTTTGTTTGCTACTTTTGTTTGTTTACCTTTTAAAACATATGTTTTTTTGTTTTACTAAATTTTACTGCAAAAATTTCTGCAGTAAAAATTTGTAAGTACTCAGCCAAAAACTGTCACTTTACGCTCTCAATTTGTGTTCTCATTTACTGTAGTTTATGTACGCGAACGCAATTTAGAAAAATGCAGTAAAGTTCAGTAAAAAATAGTAAAAACTTTTGTGTTCTCGAACGCAGTTATTAACGTCTCCTCCTTCATAACACGCCTAACATACTAACATTTCCTCCACAACATTCCATACAAAATATGTAAATGCATTATAGTTTTTTTAATACTGTATTTTTTTACTAAAAGTGTATCTTAATTTAACGTTTTTTTTTTTTGGTCACTTGAAATTTTCTAGTTCATTGAATTTATTGTGTCAAAAAAAAAGGAATTCTTGTTTGTTCGGCTTACAAGAAGAACAAAAAAATTGGAACAAATGTTTGTTGTTGATTTGTATTTAATGATAAGAATTGATGGATTGATTAATAACAATATGTCGCACAAAGTGTCAGGTTTGTGTATTCAACCTGTCATGTCTTAAAACTTGAAATTTATTGTTTAGAGTTAGCGGTGGTTTTTGGTGTTACAGAAAATGGGTTGAAAAATGTATTGCTTTTAAGAGATATTATAAATTTACCAAAATTACCAAATACCAAATAAATAATATTTTGGAAAAGTATGTTTTAAATGTAGAATTAAAATTTGGATACGGTTTGATTAGGAATAAAAATTAACATTTTGAATATAATTTTCAAGATTATCAAATGTGCATTTTCTTTTGATTTCCGTTTCTGATACTAATTATCAAAACTAGCAAAAACCCGTTTTGTTCTTTCTGGCTTAGCTCAGACAAGAACGTTCAAGAACAGAACTCCAAATGAAATGCACATTTTATATGTTGCACTCTTTAATCTAAAATTAACTTTAAGTTTGATTTTAAAACTTCATTAATTTTAATTTTTCTTTATTTTTTTTTCAGGTAAGTTTTCATTTAAATTTTCCCTTTCTAGAGGTAAGTTCTATAATGTTGTATTTGGATTACAGATAATTTTTAATATTGTTAATAATCCTTTACTTTGACTTTTAATGGAAATCCTGTTCAAGTTTTTAAAAAATTGTTATATCAAATCAAACTTATAACAAGGGGGTGGAATTTTATTCTAATGCACTGGGCAGTTATCATTGCCTTAGGTGCTTTAGGAACTTGGAGCCGCTCTGTTAGACCGAATATTCATCAGGTTGATTAGGCCATTAATTTACATTAATTCAAGCAGTATCTTACCTTTTCCTATCTCTTCACTTCACTGTGCCTGAATTCAGTTTAGTTGATGTCTACACCCAGAGAAAAACTATTTTTAAATATGGTCACCTCCAACAAAATTATTTTTAAAGAAAATTATGGTTAATTGAACCATACTATTATCGCCGACAACCATATTATGATTAAGTGTGTCCTCCATCAAGAAGACCCAACCATATTATGGTTGCCTCCGAACATATTTTGGTCAATAATAACTATAATATGCTTTACACTTATAATAGCGTGGTTCGGTTTTCAACCATAGCATGTTGCTCTTGGAGAAGGAGAAAATACTATTGTTAATTTAAAAACAAATTATTGTCATGTTTAACAATAACATGTTTAGAGGCAACCATAATATGGTTGTGGGTTCGTGATGGAGGACTAATTAAACAATAATATGGTTGTCGGTGACAATAATATGGTTAAATTTAAACATAATATGTTTGAAATGTTGTCTAAAAATAGTTTTGTTGGAGGTGACCATATTTAAACATGTTTTTTCTCTGCGTGTAAGAACATTAAATTCCCCATTGTCTAGACGGAGCTAGACTTCTGGAATGGTAGCGAGTTATTGATAAGCAGTTAGTGAATTATTAATCGCCCCTGTATCGCGCATTCGTATATTATGATTTTATGATTTTTGAGCGCTCTGAAACTTAGCTGATTCATATGTATGTATCAGTGATGCCGTTTGGTTAAATTTGTTAAGTTTTGAAGGTTCGATGTAACCATGTATAATTTTATTATATTTGGCCATATTTTCGTAACTTTTTGTGCATGCCACAGAACGAAGTGATATTTAACAAAAAGGACTACTTGATTTATGAATTTGTATTAAAATTGCACGTTTCCGGAAGCATTTTTAAACATATCAATTCGGTTTGAATAACACAACAACCATGTTGTCAAATTTCGTACGAAAAAATAGTTCACTGTGAAGAAGAAGAAGAAAAAGGAAACAAAAAAGTAAAAAAACGATTATTGCCGTTAAAGTTACTCAGTGTAAAAGAGGAAAAAGTAAAAGCTAAAAGGAAAAAAAAGAAATTTGTTTGTGTAATAAATAGTAATAAAATTATAAACATGGGCTTGAAACTTACACAGATATACCTGTATATCTCTTATTTTTAAATCAACGTTTATCTGTTATTATTCTAAGCTATGTTTTTTGTTAAATTAACGAATTTGTTGTCTTTTTGTTATCACTGAAATATGAAATAAAAATATTTATTTTATGTAAATCATATAATTTTTCTATTTATTCAAGAAATATTTCAAAATGTAACTTTTGACGAAAAGGGTAACTTTTTTGATTCTACCCCTGGCAACACTGGTATGTATGTATAATAGAGCGGGTCAACCTCCATACCAAAAATAAAAAAGTTATGCCAGTCACCCTCTAGAATGAAAAATATGGCAATATATGTAAAGGCTGACTGGCACAACTTTTTTTCGACCCACTTTAATGTATAATCACCAGTCTTCACATCCAGTGTTTGAACTTGTGAACTTGTCATGACCAAAAATGGCAACATATTTAACAAAAAATGGTTAAAAGAAGTCACTACAGCAACTTATAAATAATCCAAAAAGTTACAAAATTAATTTGTTCTTATTAAATTAAAAATACGAAATGAAGTTCTTAATACTTATTTTTTATAGTAATAAAATATCCAAAAGCAAAGATTTTATATAACGAAAAATTCAAACTTTTGATTGAATTGTATTTAATGTTTATCGTATAATATTTTTAATGGAGCAGCTTAATAAAAACATTATTTTGAATTTTATTTTTGTATTTAATACATAAAAAAAATGCAAAGAAAAAAGTACCAAAAATATTTATATATTCAAATTTCCGAAAAGTACCAAAATGTACTTGAGAGCTTCTTAAGGAGAGGATAACACAATTTAAATTTTATTTCTATCTTTATTAATTTTGAAGATAAATTGGTTACCAAAAAAGTACTCAAATTATATTTTCGTTCCCAAAACTTACAAATTTAAAAAAACTACCAAGCACGTGTCAATCTTATTTCTGATTCAATAAGGATATATTTCGATTTTAAGGTCTTCCTCTTTAAGCCAAGATATAAGGTTACCGATTTTACCCATTTTTATCCCTTAGGAATTGAATTTCGAAGAATCCAGTACAAAGTTTCAATTCTCTGGCTTAAATTGTTTGGGTTGGGAGATGATTACCCAGTCAACCACACTAATTTTATATCAATAAACGAAGTCACTTCAAATGCTCTGGTTATTGGGTTGCACGTGGTGACAGCTGAAATTTGTAATACTTACTTTTTATACTTAACAGTGGTAGATGTAATTAGCACTTAACCTCTTCCAGCCCCAACTTCTTCTGTTATGGTATTTTTCAATTTGGTTTCGTTTGGCCTTTTTTTAAAAGTAACTCACAATCACTTCACTTATCCAAAAACCTAAGCGCACAAAATCACATGGAATGATTAATTACAATGCATTGGTATACTTTTTTTCCTTCATAATAGCAAAACCTTATACAAGCGCAGCGGTCAGCAAGTCACAATTACAGCAGGGGCTTGATATCAAGATCAAAAAAGTCATTCTCCTGATCTAATTGCATTTCCTACAAGGTCGCCTCAACATCATCTGTATGCCATAATGTATGCTAATAATGTATGCTAATAATGGACCTACCAGTACAAAATGTTGCCACGACATAGTAGCTATTATAGAAGTTATCATTACAAAATTTTATATCCATACCAAAATTAATTAACAATGTTTTTTGGGAAGTGGTATTTGTACGGGAGCTATGGTAAAATATGAACCGATAAAAAAAATTGGTAAGAATGTTTATGTTACAATAAGATATTTTTAGACCAAATTTAATCTAAATACCAGCATAATAAGATAGTTTATGGGCGCTAAGACTCTATTCCGGAAAGAAGTTTAAATGGAGGCCATGTCAAATTATGGATCGATTCTCACCATTTTCAATAGGGATCTTCCTTATGATAATTGAAACGTACTAAATTCGATCAAATTATCTTCAAAATTACGACCTCTACTTTGTGCACAAGTTTACATGCCGGACGTACCTCTTTAGATCGAAAGTTCTTTTGAGTCGATCGGTATACTAAAAGGTGGGTCTTGAATCATTATTTTTTTTTTTATATAAAACACTAACGGATAAAATCATCTCCACACTTGTGGTGTTGGTACAATAAATAGTGTAAGAGCACTATTTTAATTGCCAACTGAATGCAGCTGACCGCAAGATGCTTTTCCGATTATTAGTTTAACCGTTAACGCTATTTCTGTGGTTTTCATGGGTAATCGCGTATGTCTTAAAATCAAATTTTTTAGGAGAGTGGAAAAAACATTCTAGATCGAACAATGGGCTGGGTGTTGAACTGTTTTGAAATTGGTCAAAATAGGAATTGGTCCATATTTTTTCAGAAATTTTAAGAACCATGTAAAGAGCGTTTAAAATTAAGCAATAAGGCATCAACATATCAGAATCAAAAAAATGGACATACGCGGTTACCAATGAAAACCACCGATTTCAGATTCTCAGTTTAGATACCAACTCTAACTTTAAGGCTTATGTACAGAGCTGCCGTTTTTGGTTATTTCTAACCAAAATTGGTTATTTTTATTCTCAATGTGGAGATGTGATTATGTTTTTCATTTTGGTTACTTTTTTTCTAAAATATAAAACACGTATGAATATGTTTTTCTTGATACACTTTCAATTTAGATTTTTTAAATTTTTAACCTTTTTATTTACATGGGGGGGTCAGTTCGAAAGAAATTATAAACGACATCGAAAAATGTGTACTTTGCACTACGATTTTCTCATTATTTGATTGAAATGAAAGGAAGTTTTTTATACTTTATCGTAAGCAAAAAATCCCTTTCAAAACAGCTTCCAGATATTTTTTTTAAGGATTTTTGTTAAGAAAGAAATTGCCAAATTTGATTTTAAATTATAAACTGTCATGTTCTGAAATTGAAATAAAATAAAGTTTTATTGATGTGTTTCTAAAAATTTGAATATAAGTAAAATGTTCTAAATTTTCATTATTTCCATTAGTATATTTTAATATATTGAAATACACATAGCAATTTTAATGATTTTTCAAAATAAATTTATATACATACATATATATATAATATATAATTTTAGAACTTATGAAATTTAGGGTAAGAAAATGGAGTGAATTTAAGAAATTTGAATTTTTACTTTTTATAACTTCTCGATATGTATATTTATTAAATGTTTTTTAGATAATGATTTGGCAATATTTTTATTTTATAACAAAAAAAAAAAAACGTTGACTGTCAGTCATATACATTTTCCCCACAGAATTTACGTTTTGAAATACGAATTTGAATATATACGTCATAATAAAAAAAAAACAATGATTCACAAAATATTTCGAATAGAACAATTTTGAAACAGTAACAATAACAATTACAATTTTAAAATACAACTTACAGACAAAAGAAACAAGTTATACCCATTTAAATAATATTTTAGGATATGCATTTCGCATATCGCCAACAGTATCCAACTTCGCCAAAACAATCGACATATCGCTTAAGGTAAATGTTCATCGCCAAAAGAATTTAAAAATTACCACATTTCACAACCCTGCCACTGACAGTTTAATTTTTTGCTTTTTTATTATTTATAACTGTGAAGTACAAATTTCGTTTATTTTGAAGGACATTTTGTATGGAAATTTGACGGGTTTAGTCTTCAAAAATAAAAATATATCTTATGAAAAAGGTCTCAAATAAATAAAAACTTTTAATATAAGTTTTTCGTAATACATATGTTTAAATTGTACAAGAATTATATTTCTTGTTTGGTTTTCATAATTCGTAATTAATATTTTCCTATAAAGTGCAAATAACCTTTGTTTTACATTGGAAATTTTAATGTTGTTCTCAATTGACAAAAAGCTTTTCTAATTTGGTTATATTTTTTCACATTTGGTAACTTTTTCAAAAATTTTGGTTGTAAAAATTTTATAAGTCGTGGCAGCACTGGCTACCAGATAAAATTGGTCGGAAATCGTTGTAAATAACCACTAACTTTTAATAAGGTTTGAAAATTAATTGTTAGTTTCAGTTTCAGTTTAATATATTCTGCCTGTTTTTGAAAAAAAAAATAACAATTTTCGTTTAGAATCTTACTATTGGAGTAACACAATCAAAATTTGTTAAAAAGTATTGTCATTCATAAGAAAATTAAGAAAATAAACTAAAACCAAAAACTATTTAACACCTAATTTTTCACGTCGAAAATCCTGCTTAAACTCTAAAGTCTGGTAAACATCAATAAAATCAGAGTTTCTTAAAGAAAATTTTCATAATGTAAATCCAGACTAAAACCCGTGGTTGTAAAATGCCCGTAATAAATCGGTACTAACTGACTCTTAAAAATATTCATCGTGCTAAGACATGAAAATTACTGCCAATCAAATATCGCACATAAATCAAATTATCTTATACTACGTTTATACGCACGACTTATTCGCAAATAAATACATACCTACATATATTGCAAGTAGAGAAAATTGCTGCATTAACAATGAATTAAATTTTTATTTGCGTATAGCTAACTCACGAAAACAATTCCTCATTAACGACATTATTTTCAAATTAGATATTAAACATTGCCACACTTTTAACCGTTTAAAGTCTTTTTTTCGATGTGGCACATCCAAATGACAACAAAAATAAAATTAACTCAAAATTGTGCAAATAAAATAGGTATACATACAAATACTCAATCATTTTTGATTTTTTTTAATTTTTAATTTAAAAAAATAAATAGGTTACATATCTAAATACAGTGCTACCAAATGATCAAATTTTCCATCTGGCATCACATAAAAATAAGAATTTTCTGTAAGAAAATTGATTATTAAGTAAATCGCAAATAATTTTTATTTGCGAATATGCTAGTATTAGAAGCTCAAATAAAATATGAAATTATATAAAAAACATTTGTAAATTTGAACAAAATTTGTCATTTGAAAAATCGTCAAATTTAGGGTATACATTAGTGTGTCCCATTAAAAAAAAAATTTTGGAGATCATTCTTAATTTGAATACTCATAAGGCGAAGAATTTTTGAGATTTTTTTCCGATTTTTCGGAGGTGATTTAGAGGTCGCGCAAATTGATTTTGTACCAAAAATCGACCTTTTTGCGTTTTTTTTAATTTCGGTTGAAAATTGGTAAAAAAAAATAGATATTTCTTCAGCTTCTGAGTCAATATTCTTAAAGAAAATTTTCCGATCTTTAATTTTATGTGCATAAATAATAAGTTTCGTCAGGGATTTTCCACATTTTGATACATTATATAACAGTTTTTCGTAAATTTTCAGCAAATATGAAAAAAAATGCTTTATAACTTTTAAAATTTGTATTAAAACTAAAAAAACTAATGATGCAGTTTAAAAGATTATGAAGTTTTAAATAAATTAGCAAAAAAAAAAATGAATTTTCTCTCACCGTTCTCGAGTTATACCCTTTTAAAGCTTTGTACACATTTAGTCAATTCACAAGGTATCCTAACATGTCATATTGTCAAAATGTCCTAATATTTCACAATGGTTTAAAAATATTGTTGTACGGCTCAGCCGCTCAGCGCTGGACTTTTCTGATTAATTACGACAGCACAATAAACACAGCAAGCAACGTTCTATTTATTTAAGACACTTTTTGTTAACAAACCAACAACAATATTTTTAAACCATTGTGAAATATTAGGACATTTTGACAATATGACATGTTAGGATACCTTGTGAATTGACTAAATATTTTTAAACCATTGTGAAATATTAGGACATTTTGACAATATGACATGTTAGGATACCTTGTGAATTGACTAATTGTATGAAATGTATAATACTATAAGGTGTGAACTAGGTTTGCATTGCTTTAAACTTTAAATAATTGGATTTAGAAAATGTTTTACAAATAAAATAATAGTTACTTACCAGTCATACATAACAATAACATATGTAATTATTACAAAAAGTCCCGTTTTTTAATTAAAATATTTTTCTAATCTGAAGTTTTATTGCTCCGGTAAGTTGAAATTATCATAAAGTAGTCCAAGAAATATTGGGTAATATTTTTTTAAAATAGATATGCCTTTGTCGAATACAAGGAATGTGTGGTGTGTGGGCAAAATGATTGATGACCTTGATACTGCCAAACCGCCGACAAAAAACCAAATACTGCAAAGATTTTTTAAATTGCATTTAGTGGAAAAGTGCACTATTTCCAAAAGCGCCAGAATAATAGCAAAAAGTTTGAGAGATTTGTGGAATCCAAATCAGGAACTATGCAATATTTCTCGCAAAATAATAATATTGCACTCGAAGTGGGCAAAGTTATGTAAGGGTAAGTCTAGAAAAACCAAACTCGAAATTAAAACAAAAAAAAAAAAAAACTTCTGATTAACAAAATATTTTAATTTTATACTATACATCGTCCTATCGTCAATAGACCATTTTTGTACCTAAAAATCGTCAAAATGACGACAAATCGTCAAATCTGGCAGCTATGGCCACTGATGGGACTTGCGGTACAATATTTATGGGACTTGACAATTGTACCACATTTGGCACAATCGAAACTTCATTGGTACACTGGTACAATTCATCCTTTTTTGGTACACTTTAAAAAAATATCTACGAAGTTTTATAATTTCCACTGTCAATCAAGCGTCTACATTTGTGTCTGCCTTTAAGAAAAAAGAGAAATAGATAAATTTTGGCTTCTACTTAATTTTTATAGGTACCCAATTTAGCACCAATTATTTTTACAATAATTTCTTGATTTCTAGAACACTAGGAAATACATACAGCAACACCACTACATAAATCAAAAGCCTTACAAACCAAAGCAGAAGTAACCTAAAATATCACAAAATAAAAACACAACACAATGAAGTTACAAAATACAAAACCCAAAAACAACCTCTCCACTTTCACAGTCAATGACGTCACAATAACTAAATTAAGCAAAACGCAAACGATAATTTTTAGATTGATGCAAGCTCCAAAAAAAATATACAACCTCATCTAGCCCAAAACAATAAAAACATGTGCATACATACATACATTCTTTAATATGTAGCAACGAAATACACACACAATGTCGTCAAAAAAACAAAACATTTCAAAGCACGAACTAATTGTATAGACATAGAGACTGCGGCAGGCTTTTGGCAACAAAAAAAAAACAACAAATGCGAACAATTAGACATATTACAACAACTAATATTCGTGACGTTTCAAGAAAGAAAACAACAAGAGTCCATCGAAAAGTTATAAATTTTGTATAATCACACAAAAGCTGTAAGAGATAATATCCTAAATATAAATATTTAAATTTAAGACATATTGCAAAATTGCATTCCCTCAACTTACCTGCTTTAATATTGTTGTTGTTGCTGTTACAAACTGCATCCTCCTTAATAGGTACGTCTCTCTTTTAGAACTGAAATCACTTTTATAAACCTTTTACATATACACATATGTAATTTTTTTTACTTTTAACACTATTTTTTTATTTATTGAAATAATAACCCACTTGTTCATAAAAAATATTTTTGATTTATAAAATGTTTACTAAACAAAATTTCGTAGAATATTGGTTTTATAAACTGTTATCAACCGTAAATATTTTTTAAGGATAAATTCTTTAATTATTGCAACCAAAACTGATGATCTCTTGAGTTTTCTTTAACTTCTAAAATTTTCAGCCGCCAACAACGATTAGTAGTAGAAGTGAAATAGACAAGAACTAAAACCAAACAAAAACATGTTTTGAAGACAGGGTTGCATTTTATAATAAAATAAAAGCCTACAAATATGCTACAAATTTGCTATGGCGAAGGATAGCAGGTCAATGACCACCAGTGATGCCAATAGTAGGGAATTTTCCCCTTTTGTAGGGATTTTTCGGAAAATTTACGGCGTAGGGAAAAAAAGACAGATATTTTATTTTAAGGCAAATGTAGGGAATTTTCAAAATATTGTCTCATTTTCAATATATTGTGTTATAATACGTAAATATTCGTACTATTTTCATTTAAAAATTAAAATTTTTCATATACCATAGCATATAGGTACAAATGTAGTATTTTACTAAGAGCCCTAATAGCCTGGCAATCTTCATGTACGTATATATTAGGGGAGCCGAATATTTGGGTTCACATTTGAGAACTAATCGCTTAATTTTGTTATTTGCATTTGCTCTCACATTCGTTAAAATATTAAAGGAGAATGTTTAATGAATGAAACAAAGAGAAATAAAGTCATACAATTTGGAATTTTTAAAAAATTTTAATGAAAACTTTTAAGCATGTGGAAGGATATATATTTAAAAGGAATTTTTTTTAAAATTTTGAAATAAAGATTTTTTTATATTCAACAAAGCCTTCCCTTTTATTTGGTACCGAGTTTGGTAAAAAATATTAGATACTTATATTAATAAAAAAAAAGTATTCTTGGAAAAGGTTAAGTCCTTTAAAAAGGACAAAAGATCAAACACGCAGTTTGACTTAGTTTTGACTCTAGATTGAAGGATATACAGTGGCGTTTCTGCCAAATTAAATTATTAAATTAAATTAAATTTGTCACACAGTATATTTTTTTTTTTTAATTGAATTTTTACATGTGTGAGAATGTTTATTTTGGTTTTTTCTTGATGTTAATAAATGCTTTTTTTTTAATAAATGTTAATAAATCCCTTAATTATAATATTTACGAAATGTTAACAGAGTATGTATTTGTTTGCCTGAAGCTAAAACCAATACATTTTTAACGTAGGGAATAGTGTAGGGATAATTTTTTTTGAAATTTCTCTTGGCATCACTGATGACCACATACAGTTAACCGTAAGGTCGTTGCCCCGAAAGGTATCAAGGTAATTTCATTTAAAATACGGTAATTTAAAGAAATTCGGTTTTTTGGTGTTCAAACATATACTTACATATGTATCAAACATATACTTACATATTCGAGTGGAGTTAGAGCCCGGCGATGTTAAGCTAAAAAAAAATGAAACGCATCCCATTTACAGTTTAAAATACATTCTGTACAGAAAAATCACGATAGAGGAGCCGCACAAAAGAAATGGGCCCGTTCAGTGTTTAAACTGCCAAGAATTTGGTCATACTAGGGCATACTGCCATTTACCCCCTGTTTGCGTCGTATGTGGAGAATTACATGGTACCGTCCGGTGCGATAAGTCCAAAAATGACCCTAATGTAAAAAAATGTAGCAACTGTGGTGGTAACCACACTGCCAACTATAGAGGATGCCCGGTATATTCGATTGTCAAGCGTTCTGTTGGACAGAAACTTAATCCCCCTCAAACGCAGGCAACTAATCAAGCAAACACGTACGGCGTCCAGATGCCTCAGCCAAATAATAACAGAACCTCGTACGCTAATGTATTAAAATCTAATCCTATGCAACTGCAAGGTGATGTACCAAATAACGACGAAATTCCCATTTCTAATTTAACTCGGCTAGAAAAAACTATGGAAACATTAGTGCAAACAGTTAACAATTTTACTAACACAATGGGTAACATGATGCAAGAAATGTTAAGAATGCAATCGATGTTATTGCAAGCTGTACTAAACAAGCCATGAACTGTTTAAAAATTTGCTTTTGGAACGCAAACGGCATCCGCCAACACAAAAATGAACTAGAATACTTCCTTAAAAATAAACAAATTGATGTTATGATGGTTTCTGAAACTCATCTGACCTCAAGAAATACGTTTAAAATCAATGGTTATATATTATATGATACCAAGGACCCTCGAGACAGAGCTTGTGGCGGTTCTGCCATTTTGATAAAGAACCGAGTAAAACACTACTTAATGAGTGATCATCGTGAAGACTTTCTCCAAGCAACGAACATTTGCGTTGAGGAATTAAATCGAAACATAGTAATTTCATCATTATACTCCCCACCTAGATTTTCTATATCAGAAAGCCAATATCATAAATATTTCAAATCATTAGGACCTTGCTTCCTGGCAGCTGGCGATTATAACGCTAAACACACTTTCTGGGGTTCACGACTTATTACACCTAAGGGTCGTGTTTTGTTTAACACAATTTGTAAAATGGATCTAAATGTGGTCGCGAGCGGACAACCAACATATTGGCCTACTGATCAGCAAAAAGTTCCAGATGTTATCGATTTTGGAGTGGTTAAAAACATCCCCGCAGAAACGATTTATGTTGAAGCTTCCTTAGAACTATCTTCTGATCACACACCTACAATTCTTACAATAACAAATCCTAATCGAATTGTATCTCCGTCTGATAACTTAGTGACGTCAGCCACTCAAATAAATTGGTTAAAATATAAAAAATATCTCAGTACCCACTGCACTGAAAATATTCCGCTTAGTACACCGGAGAATGTGGATATTTCTATTGTAAATTTTGACAGTTATCTGAAACTAGCTGTTCAACATTCTAGTATAACCCTCAAAAAAACCAAAAATAGTAAAATATATTCTGCAGATGTTGAGCGTCTCTTGACTGAAAAAAGGAGAGCTCGAAGAGAATGGCAATTGCATAGATCCCCTCAACTTAAGAATTTACTAAAAGAGTGCACAAAAAGGCTAAGAAAGTTACTGCAGTCCCAAAAAACTGCATCCTTTGAAAAATATCTTAAGGAACTTGATGCAACTCCACAATCAGACTACTCATTATGGCGTGCAGCTAGAAATCTTAAAAGACCAGTTATCACTAAACCACCATTAAGAAACTTAAATGGAAGTTGGGCACGAAATGATGAAGAAAAAGGAAATCTTTTTGTTAATCATTTGAAAAACGTATTTACCCCGCATACATCTCCCGATATTGTAGTCGAGTTGCCACCAGTCGCTGTTAGAGCTGCTGTTCCACTTAGATTTGAGATAAAAGAAATCGAAAAGGCTATTCATAATTTAAACCCCAAGAAAGCCCCTGGTTTTGATAAGATCAGCAACAAAATGCTATTAGAGCTACCCAGCATAGCAAAGAAAAATATTCTTTTAATTTTTAATGCCATTTTACGCCTTGAATACTACCCACAAGAATGGAAAGTATCCTTAGTTACAATGATACCTAAGCCAGGAAAGGATCCTACAAAAGTTGAGTCATATAGACCTATAAGTTTATTGTCTAATATATCAAAGCTGTTTGAGAAGCTGTTAGTGTCAAAATTAGCCCCAATTTTAAATGTAAATAGATGTATTCCTAACCATCAATTCGGCTTTAGAAGAGAACATAGCACAATCGAACAAACCCATCGTATAGTAAACGCCATAAGAAAAGCCTTTGAAGAAAAAAAATATTGTTCCGCCCTCTTCATCGATGTTTCCCAAGCTTTTGATAAAGTCTGGCATGAAGGGTTATTACATAAATTGAAGCTAAACTTACCAGTAAACACACACAGGCTGTTAGAAAGCTACATAGTCGGCCGAAAGTTTATTATTAAAGAATGTGATTTTATAAGTTCTCCTCAGCCAATTGACGCTGGAGTCCCTCAGGGAAGCATCATGGGCCCACTCTTATACCTTATATATACCTCAGACATGCCAACAAACAACCACACCCTAACTTCAACATTTGCTGATGATACAGCTTTTATAAGCGTACACGAAAACTGTCATGAAGCATCCCGTTACTTGCAGGATCATATATTTGAACTGGAAAAGTGGTTAAAACAATGGAGGATAAAGGTCAATGAGCAAAAATGCGTACATATAACATTCACCTTGCGTCGGGAGTCATGTCCCCCTATTAAAATCAATAATCAAGTAGTGCCCCAGCAATCGCATGTAAAATATCTCGGTATTCATCTAGATCGGCGTTTGACATGGAAATGCCATATAGAAACAAAACTAACACAAATGAAACTAAAAGCAATTCAAATATATTGGCTTATTGGAAGAAATTCTGTTCTTAGCCTCGACTGCAAACTTCTACTTTATAACTCTATATTGAAGCCAATCTGGTGCTACGGTATTCAGCTATGGGGCACTGCCTCGGCCTCAAATATCGAAAAAATTCAAAGGCGCCAAAATAAACTTCTTCGAATAATCACAGCCGCTCCCTGGTATGTTAAAAACTCTAATATTCACAAGGATCTCAATGTGCCATTAGTAAAAACTATTATAACAAAGTACGCAGCAAAATATTTAAAAAGGCTTGAGTCGCACCCAAATCCACTTGCTCGAAATATTTTAAATGACAGTGGACACTCTAGATTAAGGAGAAGAGATACCGCAGGACTCATCCGAAGGGAAGACCGCTAAACATCTACATATGTGAACAGAAACAGTGAGGAGAAAAATTTTCGTCTAGCATTGGCAGGACAAAAATAAAGTATTAGTATAAGATTTGATTAATTATTGTTAGTTCATATTTAATATATGAAGATTCAATAAATAAATAATGAAAAAAAAAAAAAAAAAAAAAAAAAAAAAAAAAACATATGTATCATATGTAGGTTTTATGATTTTTATCTTTTGAGAGGTTAAAAAATAGATACCTAAATGTTATACCAAAAAATTAAGAATGTTGCGTTTCTGCATATAACTTGGTTACACTAATAAGTGAAATATTTGAAAAATGAAATTTCTCGTGGTATATTATTTATTTTATTTTAAACTTTCTGTTTGTTTAAAAATCAACCATTTTTTAAACATATAAAAAAAAACCGAAATGTGATGAACTTAACTATAGTTTTCGGATTATTTTAAGTATGGATCACGGATTAAATATGGATAAAGTAAAGCATTTGGCACTTGAATAATCCGTACTTGATTCAAGCATTCCTTACATAAATTAAGAAAATCTGTATTCACCGTACTATTGACACCGCTTAAGATTTATTGAGGGTCTGATGGATTTTAATTTTGCCTTTGAGCATAAAAATACAAAAATGATTATACACTTTTAATGTTTGTCACTTATTTTTCATATATTTAACTATTAGATATAACTGTCAAAAACACTGTATTGTAATCTGGAAGTTAAGTTTTAGCTACACTTAGTGAAATATTGAAAAATGATTAATTAGATTTGGGTCGTTTATTTATTTATGGAAAGTGCGTATTTCCCAAGCCGTTTGTGTTTTTTGTTTGGCTCTTAAAGCTTGCTAGTGTTATACGAGTATGTGTTAAGCAAATTAGGTAAGTTTATGGCTTAAGAAATAAATAAAAGAAAAAATATAACAAAATTTAAACTAGTAAAATTTTAATGCACTGCAAAAATTAAAAAAAAAAAACTTCAAAACTGCTCAATGCCTAGAAAAACTGCAAAATGCAGATAAATCTGCACATTTAGGGGGTACAAATTCATAAGGGGAAATCTAGGGGGGGTTTTGCTATTTATTTGTCTGTACAAAATAATAACTATGTAATACTATATATTACAACTTGTTTTTGGTTGAGCAAAAATCGCTAGATTCACGTTAAACTCGTCTGAAAATCGCTTACCATTTTTGAATATAATATCTAAACGTACCTCGAGATTGTCCTCAATGTAGATAATATAGTATCAACATTTTAAAATTTACAAAGTAAAGCGTTAAAAAAATACATTAAAAGAAAGCGTTTTAAAGGCGAAGTATTTATTAAATAATATGACACAGAACATTAATTCAACACCAGAAATGCTCAATCTTTAAAATTCCGGTAATATATACAAAGTTAACGAAAATGATTTGGCAGCACTCGACATTTTTTAAGAAACTTGATTCCAATGTTTGTAACTCTATTTTGATTAGATATATAATTTATAAATGTACTAATGGATGTGTCTTGCAAAAGCTTAAAGGCATAACTCCACTTTTCGAAAGAATTCTGTTATATTACTATCTTGGTTTTATTTAAACGGTATAATGATGGCGATGACGTTGGTGCTCGAGTATTGGTGGTTAAAATAGTTTATGGTAATCCAAGAAGGTGTTAAAGTATATTGTTATTTTTTCTAAGCCAATTTTAGCTTATGAAGTTTATGAGACATTACGATTTCTAGTTGAAATCGTGTTGCACGAATTATAATTTATTAAGTTGAGGGTGTTTAATTTAATTTGTTTTTGGAGTTTTTTTTCATTGATTTTCAATTCAAACTTTTTTATTTAATTTTCCTATTTACGTGTATAATTTGTTGGCCGTTTGATATGGGTGAATTGTGGCAGTTTGGTGACCCATAAACTATATAAAGATAATGGAAATTTTGTAATCTTGTGTAGTGAATGTGTGGTTTTTTTTTAAGTGCCATATGTTTGGTAAATATGGAAAATCTGAAATTTGAAATTTATTGCTAATGTGTTTAATAAAATAATGAGATGAAAATCTATAAAATTAATAAGATATAAAATTCATTTTTGTGTCTTTACGAAGTTGAAAAAATGCTCGATTGATTAAGGATTTGAATTAACGGTTGTATAAATTCATCTGAATATTTTTCCAAAATTTTGAAAAATTGCATTTTAACAATAAATTTCGTAACAAAACTATGGGTTAAAATCTTTTTAAGGGCTTATGTCCTCCTCCGAGTGCTTTTCATGCAAATTTCTGAAAAAAGATAAGATTTGAACTTCTTTATAGTCAACTTGTTTAAAATGATGCTCTCGCTATTATGAAATGATTTAAAAAGAAACTACTGTTTCGTTTAAATTTTAATGTAATTTGATCTCCTTATAATAAACAAAGTGAGTTTCCCTTAAAAATTAACAAATTTGTCAAATACTAATTTTATTCACATGAGTTTTGTTCTTCATTTAATGATTTTTTTAAAAAAAATGTTGTGTAAGGGGTAGTAGTTAACCCAAAAAATTTGTTGGCCTTAGCCTGGACTCACACTATGAAAGTTTTATTTTACAAAGTCAGAGTTTATTGGAAAGAAACGAAGAAACAATATCATGGGTTACATTCTTTCACGTTCGTAAAAGTTCACTTATTTCGCAAATATAAACTTGAAGTTGTCTGTGTTGTCTTTTGCACGTTTCGTTGTGTAACGAAGTCCGGAGTATCGCAGGGAAGCGTGTTAGGTGTAATCCTTTATACAGTATTAACTGCAGACATACCCTCAAATACGGATGTTATGATTGCCACATATGCAGATGATACTTCTTTATTATCCGTCAAAGAAACACCATATGAAGCTTCAGCATTAGTTCAATCACAACTCAACTTAATAAACGTAGGTTTATTAAGTTAAGTTGTTAAGTAACAACTCATGTTACTTATACTCTTAAAGAAGGTGACTGTCCGCCAGTTTATATTAATGGGTTTTTAGTTGTGAACTCTTTTAAAAATATTTTGTTCTTCTATTATTTAAAAAATTTTCCATAAAAAATATGAAAATCGGTATAGGGATTGCATATTATTTGATTTTTTTCAGAAGCTACTAGCCGATAATAGGAAAACATACACAAAAAAATTAGGCCTTTATATATTACTATAATATTAATTACTACGCTTCGCGTATTCGGCAACTTCCTCTTTGAAGCATCACTAATTTACTCTACTTTTATTTTGTGGAGTTAGGCCTTTAAGCTTCGGACACATCCATATGTTACAGTCTTTTATTAAACTGTTTATAATTTGGTTTTTAGATATATTATTAAAAAATATTCAAGAAACTTTAAAAAATTTTGGGGGGAATTTCAATAAAATATTAAAAATTTGTCAATTTTTTCTTTATTTAGGTAAAGATATTAGAACGTAAATTTAAACTTAGTCAAGTTAAATTAATTAAAATTAAATTATTATCTAAACTTTTACATTTAGGGGGATTTTTTTGGGGGGAAGAAAAAAAATTACCTGGCCATACTGCCGTACACATGAATTCGCCTTTGTAAAGTGGAACTAAAACAGTGATGAAAAATTCAGTATTATGGTACTATTTTCAGTACTTTTTCTTTTCATAAATACCACAGTACCCCCACTTTAGTTTTAGTACTCTTTTTTATGATTGTAATAGCTGTCTTACATCTAACGTATTTTGATAAAAAAAAAATTCAAATCTGTCATGATAAGTTGTTATTGTTTTTTTTTTTTTAAATTTTAAACAATAATTAGATCAGGGAAGCATTTTTGAAAAATACTTAAGACTTTGTGGCATATAACGGCCTTGAGGAAATTCAAGCTGACTTTTAACTGTGAGTGCTTCTGTAAACATCGGGGAAAACAACAAAGTGCAACAGGAAAATAAATAATAATATTTTTTTTCTCTCTCTAGTTCAGGGGAAAGTGTTCACTAAAATAAGAACATATGTTGTCCTCTTCTCACTGTTATTTCACACCCAAAATTAATTGATTGATTGACATTAAGTTCACGTTGTTTCAACTTGAAATAACTCTAATTCAGCGTGATTCGTAGTGTTATTTCAATATCAATGTTTTGCTCTAACTTTACTGGAATTTGAATTCATATGAATTGAAGTTAGATTAAAGGTAAAAATATTGTTCCTAAGTTATTGTATACTCATGTGAGATTTACATGAAGTAAAATCACTAACGAAAAATGTTAAATCAACCTCGTGTTCGACGATTTTAAATTGATTTTTTGATTTGCATTTACATATATTTTTTTAACAAAATGATTTAATTTTTAGTTTGTCTACCAAAATTTAATATTTTAGATATTAAAATGAATTCATTTTTAAATTTTTTTTTTTAACTTGTGTTTTTTGAGTATATTTAAAAATTTAGATATTTTTAATTGGGCTTTAGTTCATTGAATTTAATTTTCATTAAATTATTTTTATGAAGACAGGAATTTTACAACATGAAATTAATTTAAATTTTTATTCAAAATTTTTCATTCTTTACTGCGCTGAGATTTGAACCCAGGCGTGCACGGACTGGTTGCCCAGACTAGTTTCGATTGTAACCACACAAAAAAGTACCAAAATGTTGAATAAAGTACTATTTTGCTTGGTGGTCAGTACCATATCAATTTTCGATCACTGAACTAACATGAAAAAGAATAATTATAACACCCAGTCTACAACTGACATCAAATGCTTAACATTAACACTAATATGATGTTAGTGTTAAGTATAGACTCATCATGTTAGAGGTTTTCTCATGTTATAACACGTTTGTTAATGCAAATGTTTTAACAACGCTTTTATAACATCATGTTATAACAGCAAATCATGTCTGTTGTAGACATGGAGTAACACCCAGGCTACAACTGACATCAAATGGTTAACATTAACACTAACATCATGTTAGTGTTAGGTATAGCCTCCTCATGATAGTGTTTTGTTTGTGTTTTAACAGCGTTGTTAAGCAATCTGTCTTGAAAGCTATTTTATAACATAACTTGACGTTTAAGTTAGACAGACAGCTTTTTTTTGTTGCTTTTTATTAACTTTTTTATACAACTTGTCAAAAATACGCGCGTGGCTGATAAATAATTAAAATTAAAGCGCAAAATAAGTTTTCCGAAAATAAATTCATTTTAAAAGCAAATTGGTGAAAAAAACTTGAATATAACACACAACCTGTCTTTAGCTTGTTTTTAAACTTATGCTGTAAGATATTAACGTGTTCTCCACCTAAAACACATTGGCAATTTGACGAAGTTATTCTGCCGGCGTTATTGCTTGTGTTAAGACATCACAAATTGCACGTGTGGCCGTAGGGTAAAGGGAAAAAGCTGAAAAGCAAGGTTGAATTTTCGAACTCCTTTAAATAGGCTACAAAATTTGCTTTAACATAAGACACCAGGTCAATGACCACATCAGGGTAGACTTAACTAGTAAATGCCGTATTTGTTTATTATAAAATACTTAAGCATATTTAAAGGCTGATTTTTAAAATATGCACTTTAAAAACAATTACTAAGCACTCCGTTTTGTTACATTTTCTTCTTCTTTATTTAGTTTTAGTTTAATGATTGTACTAAGTGAATGTGCATTTAAAACAAACCGGTGAGTGCCTCGGGCAAAAATTGTTAATAAATTGTAAAAATAATACAAAATACCTTTCTTTGTTTTAAATATATTGTGTTAAACATAAAAATTGATTCCACAACTATAAAATTAGTGTAAAATAATAAAAGATAATTCCTTAAAGTGTCGGCAAATTACAGCAGCCACAAAACAGTGTGTAGACGGGTAAGTAAGTGTTTTTTTTATCAAAATACACATGTGGGCAAATCCCAAAAACAGTCCACTAACCAAAAAATTCTTAAATTATCCAACTTAATTGTTTTGTTAATCAAATATATATTGGAAAGATGTTTAATTTTATAAACATACAAAGATAAATGCATGTACATATGTACATACATACTAAAGGGCTGCACAAGCACATTAATATGTAAAAACGATATGTCAAAAAAATCGTGTGTGCTCATAATGTATGACAGTGTGGCTTAAAAATGAATTGAGTGACAGATTTTTTTGACAAGTCTGTCCGACTTGCAAATGCTTTTGAAATTTTTCATAAAATGATAGATTATATGCGATCAGAGTTGCATTTTCTTGTAAAGTAGATGAGTCATTTGAGTTTGCATCTTGTTTGTGGGATAGTGTGGCATTGACAGCAGATTTTCCCGACATTTATTTCGGATGGAATTCAGTCAGATTTTCGTGTGAATGAATCGTACGATTAAGTACGATAGTGAATACCGGCCTTAAGACATTCGCTGCATTGTGCCTGACAACCAGAGCAGCCGTTTTTGGTTATTTCTAACCAAAATTGGTAATTTATTAAAGGGCTGCATGAATAGCTTCATTCATGAACATACTGAAATGTTTATTCAATAAAGTTCGTATTCAAATAAAATTCCGACCACTTAACAAACTGTTGTTTTGTTCATGCTACTAGCAAACACATTTCGCTTCATATGGCAAACACAAAGGCTTTTTTCAATGAAACGACTTTTGTTTTACAGTTTTCACTCTATCTCATTTTTTTATATAACTAAACAATAGCAATGTTGCCACTTAGTAAATTTATGTAATTTTTTCTTTTGTTACCTTTACAATAATATATGACATTTGAACGCCTTCGGAGCGATTGAGTTTTCGCGCAAATAGTAGTAACTGGAAAACTTATTAATCATTATGTTTCTTTTAGAGGGTACTATATATGAAAAAAAAAATTATTACATTCAAAACCTTGTTGTCCAAAATATCGTACGTGACATAAAACGGAAGTGATTTTGGGGTGAATGTAAAAAAATCCGAAAATCTGCGAATTGTGGGATGTATTTTTCCTTTTTTAAATTTTTTGCATTAAACCATATATTTTTCCGTTATAATCCGTAATTGGAGAGAAAACCATTTTTCTGGATGGTTTTATAATGAACCAAATGTAATATCGTACGTGACATCCCGTACGTGACAGATTTTTCTCTTATAATATTTACAAGATATGAAATATATTTTTGGGAAATATATGCATACAAAAACTTAAAACAAACCAGTCAGAAAGTACAGTCGGCCAAGCCCGACCATATAATACCCTACACCATAATATTTAAAAAACAATTTTTTAAGTGTCCCTATTTTTGACCCATGGCCAATCATGGTCGCCGGAACAGAATTATGCTATGACGTTAAGAGTTATATAAAAGTTATTTGTGCCGAATATTATTCAGATATCTTTATCTATATGAGATTTGCTTGCCTTTCAGCGATTTTAGGAAGTGGGTTTATATGGGACCTATAGTTAATTTTGGACCTACCAGCACAACATTTTATCACGACATAGTACTTGTCGTAAAAGTTATTGTCGCCAATTTTTATGTCAATACCAGCATTTATTAGAAAGTTACAACATTAAAAGCTATTTTCTGGAGTAGTATTTGAATGAGTGCTATGGTCAAATATGGACCGATACCAATTTTATTTGTTTAGATCATTAAGACTGCAAAAAATTAATTTTTGATCAAATTTCAACCTAATACCAACATAATAAGATGATACATTTAGTTGAATTTATAGTAATACAATATCGTACGTGACGACGTTTAACAGCTTATAAAATTTTTATTATACCTATTTAAAAAAAAATTCCGGTCAATATTTTTTTGCAACAAATATAATTTTTGATCAAATTTCAACTTAATACCAACATAATAAGATGATACATTTAGTTGAATTTATAGTAATACAATATCGTAAGTGACGACGTTTAACAGCTTATAAAATTTTTATTATACCTATTTAAAAAAAAATTCCAGTTAATATTTTTTTGCAAGAAATAACTTGCTTTGAACTTTTATTTTGAAACACGTAAGACTGATCAAATACCAATGACATAGACAAATGATGTTTTTGCACCACGTACGTGACATTTGAATAGCACCCAAAGCAAACCAAAAAATATACCGCTAATCAAACTATTTATTTGGTCTCTCCTCGTGAATTTTGTTCGTTGTTGTTGTAACATTAATTTTAAGGTATAATTGCAATGTTACCAGTATCTGTATTTAATCGGCAGAAAAGTGAAAATTGTTGATTGCAGTTACTAAAGTTTGAGTGTTTTTTTACTTTCTACTATATTCGAAAAATAGTTTCAAGGCTATTTATTTTTTGAGTCGTGGTTGACATTCTCATGGAAATGCCCATATGTAATTTGTAAAACATTTTTTAAATTAAATTTTTTTCCTAATATCTTTTATATGTCCTTCCAAGAAAAACACATTGCTGAAAAATGTTTTTGAAAATAAAATTAAAAATTTACATTAAAAACAATTAATTTACATTGAAAACAAAGTCAAATTTGTATTATTTTTATTATTTTAATATTAATGTACTTCCTTATATTGTTGCTTTTACTCTTCATGGTTATTTTTGTTTTTTTTTTTTTTATCTTTCCTAATGTTTTTCATTTCTTTTAACTGGCAATACTGATTTTAAAATAAGTGTGTTTTTTCATGAACTTATTCGACATTTATTCAGTGATTGTTTTGTTTCAGAGTTGTTAGTATTCATATTCTCTTGTTTAAGTAAACAAAAAAACCTGCATCTTACTGGTCTCTTAAATTTCGTGTGTTTGGTGCTTTAATTTTGTAGTTATTCATTTAACTGAATACAAACGAAGCAAATACAAAATTATAATGAAACTTTCATGAACATCATTATTAAGTTTCATGCAGATGTTTATAATTTATTTTCTCAATGTGGGGATGTGAAATTTTTTTTTTTCATTTTGGTTACTAAAATAATAAAACGTCTGAATATGTTTTCCTCGATGCACTTGCAATTTACGTTTTTTAAATTTTTAACGTCTTTATTTACATGGTTGTTTATTGCGTATTTCGATTTGAAGGAAATTATTTACCACTTCGAATAATATGTACTTTGCACTACGATGTTCTCATTATATATTTTAAATGAACGGATTTTTTTATACTTTATCGAAAACCAAAAATTAGTTTTTAAACCAGCTACCAGAAATTTTTCAAGATTTTTATTAAGAAAAAATTTGCCAACTGTGATTTTTATATTAGAAACGGCCATGTTCTAAAGTTGAAATCAAACGAAGATTTAATCGATGAAGATTTTCCATTATTTTTTTGAAATGAGCGTTGTTTTTTCTAATTTTGAGAATAGTAAAGATAAGTGGTACTTAAAGTAGGAAATGCATAATATCACGGGGAATCGATTTCAGAACATGACTGAAACAAATACACAAAAGTAGTTTTAGTGGTTCTAAAAACTCGAATATAAGTAAAATGTTCTAAATTTACATTATTTCCAGTAGTATATTCTAATATGGAAAAACACATAAGAATTTTAAAGATTTTTCAAAAATAAATTGAAAAATAATATATAATTTTAGAATTTACTGTAAAAAAATGGCGTAAACTTAAGATATTTTAAATTTTACTTTTATAACCTGTCGGCATGTACCTATATTTATTTAATGTTTTTTAGATAATGATTTGGCAATGTTTTTAATTTATAAACAAAACCTTTGACTGTCGCTCATAAACTTTTTCCCCATTGAATGTACGTTCTGAAATACGTTTTTGTTTATATTCGCCATAATATTATACAATGATTCAAAAAATATTTCAAATAGAAACAATTAATAATAATAATTATCAATTTAAGATGCAATTAACAAACATGAGAATCAAGTGATAACCATTTTTTAAATATTTTAGTTATATGTAAATTAGAAAATATTTACAAAAAATGCATTTCGCATATCGCCAACAGTTTCCAATTTCGCCAAAACCATCGCCATATCGCCAAACGTAAATTTTTAACGCCAAAACGATTAAAAAATCGGCACATATGACAGCCCTGTTACTGTAATTTCATTTTTCGTTTTTGTTATTTATAAATGTGAAGTACAAATTTCGTTTATTGTAAAGGAAATATTCAAATTAATACAATTTATTAACAAAGAATTTTGTATGGAAATTTGGCGGGTTTAACTTTTACAAAATAAAAATATTTTTTATGAAAAAGGTCTCAAATAAATAAAATCTATTTATTTATGTTTCTCGTCATTTTTTAATATGTACAAGAATTAAATTTCTTGTCTTGTTTTCGTATGTGTCATTAATATTTTCCTATTAAGTTTAAGTATCCTTTGTCTTACAATGCAATTTAAAGTAACTTTTAATATCCATCTCAATTAACAAAAGGTACAAAAGGTTCAAAAATTTTGGTTGTAAAAATATTGTTAGTCGTGGCAGCACTGCTTATGTACAACTCTAAAAAAGTATATCGTCAGTCACAGGTTGCCAACTCTTAACTCGCAAAAAAATCGAATCAGGGGTATTATTTATTTTAATTTTTTTTTAATCTGAAATTATTTCAATACCTTTGTTTTCTTTACACCATCTTACAATAAATATCTCCTACTAGTTTTGGTTTTTTTTTATTTACTTCTAACACGGTTTAGTAACGGAGTAATAACGTTTTTTTTTGTCTCCTGAAAAGTAGAAAAAAACATGTTAAGAGTTGTCAACCTGTGACCGACGATATTCTGACTCATTTTTAGCCATTTTTTGTCAAACGACATCACGCTTCAGTAGATGTCTGTCTACTCTCGTTCCTTTTCCTAAAACTCTATTGTTTTGGCTTTCATTTATCCATCACATGTGAAATAAATTTCTATTTTTTTGTAAAAATAAATGAATCAACCATTAGGCTCAGTGCTTTGTAAATGTTAAGAAATTTTTTTATTTTGGTTATTTGTTTAAAGTCTTTTTTGGGTAAACAAAAATAGTTGGGTAATTTTATTAATCCTTAACCTATACTAGAATGATTAAACGCATGTAGAATTTGTGGGTTAAATTTGCTCAGTATAGAATATCACCATAAATTTGTTAATTCTGTTTATTTCTTTCATTCAATGCTGTAATGCAAGTTCCTGAATGGTTTTTAGATAAATTTATTACATGCGTATATTTGTTTAAATATTTTAGTGTCTTTATAGTGTCGTTTACAAAATGCGTAACTTTTTTTGGTATAGACATTACGAAAAAGCCTTGAAATAAAATATTTTATATATGTATAAATACTAGGGTATTCATTCGATTAACCGATTAATTACTACCCGATTAACTGATCGGTTAATTTAACATTGACTTTTTTCGATTAACGATTAAACCGGTTAATTTAAGTCAATTAACCGATTAGCCGATGTGACAACATTTTTAATTTTTTTGTTGTATTATAGGTAATATATTTTGTTGTGTTTTTAATTATTTGTTTCGTCTCATATACACAAGGTATGTGTTTAGGAAATATTTTTTCATACAAACAAAGAAGGCGTTCAGTGATCTTTATTTTAAGGCTCTAATCATGTACAACAGAGCGCAGCGCCACAGAACTAACGCAACGCCAAAGAATAATATTGAAACCACTAACAATGTCATAAATATA
This sequence comes from Pollenia amentaria, assembly GCA_943735925.1. Classification (NCBI taxonomy): domain Eukaryota; kingdom Metazoa; phylum Arthropoda; class Insecta; order Diptera; family Polleniidae; genus Pollenia; species Pollenia amentaria. The sequence continues at coordinate 131,227,839 of OX031008.1, read as the reverse complement.
TTGTAATTTTGTTGTTGCTTTCTACAGAAATTCACATTGCGTTTTAAAATTTCAAACGCTCCATTGCTTGTGTCGTTGAAAATTTTAAAACGGTACATGAATTTCTGTTAAAAGCAACAACAAAATTACAAAAAATTAATGACATTGTTTGTGCTTTCAATGTTATTGTTTGGCGTTGCGCTGCGTTGTACATGATTAGGGCCTAAATAACCCAGCTAGCATTTGGGTGAAATTTTTTTAGTAAAAATAACCTAAATGAGCCTTTCCGACTTTTGAGATTAAAAACTAATATAGCACTTGATCAATTGAAAATGGATTCATTCATAGTTCAAATAATAATTTCCAAATGTTTTGAATTTAAAACTGATTTATCTCTAGAGCGTTTGAAAAAGGATTCACATATGATTCATTCATATTATCAAAAGAGAATCAGAAAATTGTATCGCAAATGATTCTTTGAGGTGATTCATTGGTTGGGTACCAATTTCCCACAACAAGGGTATCATTTATGATCGAAAAATTAGCTAATATACGGTTATTTTGCTCTTGAAGATGATTCCTAAAAGATTCGATTAATTTACAAAATGCTAGCTGGGAGGTGTTTTTGTTTCATGTACTTTGTATATGTAGGTGTTTAGTTATTTGTTTCTTCTCATATCATATGATATGAGCATATACCAATCTTTAAACAGAATTAACCGAAACAATTAGAAGTGCTAAACATTCAAAAAATTAGAACAGGACTTTAAAAGCATAATGGAAGATTTTATATGTTAAGAGAAATCTAGGAATAGATACGAGATCTCCAACATCTAAGATAAATCAAAGAAAACTTTCTAAGCCAAATTTTGTCAAAACTAAAAAAAGAATCGCTTAAATTCTAAACATTTAAACCAAATCATTTGTCTAAAAGATTAGTTTTTAAAATTTCCTTAAACTATTGAAATAACTAATAAAGTTATCTCACAATTTATTTTTTAATGAATACATAATATTTATGTATTTATTTAAAAATATGTACATATTACAAATTTATGATTTTTTTTTTTGTTTGCGCGTTTTAGTTCAAGAGTTTTTATGTTTGTTATGCTATTGTTTTTTTTTTACTAAAAAACTACAAAAAATAAATAATTTATGCATTTTTATTTATTGAAATTACTCGTAATTGATTTATAAAAAAAAGCTTATTGACCGTTTAAATCAAAACCTCGGTTAATTAATCGAGCGATTAACCGATTAAAGCAAACGCCCGATTAATGAATACCCTAGTAAATACTAGCTGTTTGGTGCCGGCGCTGTCCGAGATTTTCCAAATAACATTTAAATACTGGAGGATTCTGTTAATAACTTGACCACAGCGCTATCTGCCGGGTCAAAATTTCATCAGGAAACCTTCTTTTTGTTTAATAAATATATTTTGCTTGAACTTTATGCAAATCGTACAATAAATTAAAAAAAATTAAATATCACGACAACAGCGCCACCTTTCGGGATTAAGAATGTTGTCCTTTAATTCTTTGTTTGTTAAATAAAACAAATATATATGGGCATTTCCTGCGGCTTTTGATGTAGAAACGATATAGAAAACAAAAATTTTGCTAGCATTTTTTGCGATTCGATAGCATTTTACTAGCTCTATGTTTAGTGCAAAAGATGGATTTCATCGAATTTAAGTTTTCATAGTGATAATTATAAACATACACGTGGTCAAGAACGTACGCAAAATAGAAGTCAACTTTGGATGACAGTAGTGAAATGTAAAAATCTGCGAAGTGGAAAGGAATAGTCAAAAGTGCTTAATTTATTTTAAAAGTGTATTAATGTAGGCCTCTTTTCAGTATTTACACAATAAAATAACTCTATTGGTTTTTGTTTAATTGGCTTAAGTATCGATCGCGAACGTACGATTTTTCCATGTTTTATCCGTTAATTAATTGTTAATCGAACTTTTTTTGTTCTCCTTACACTTTGCTCTTCTTAATTGATTTTGAAACATAATATATTTCTTGCATGTAACATAATAAAATATAAAAAGGTCTTTAGAAGTAGCTTAAAAAGAAATTATAATATTTTCCAGTTTCCAGCCCAATTTTCTTAAGTAAAACAGCTGAGATATGCTATGAAAATTATAGACTTCTTTTATAATTATAAACAATAAAACACGATGACTATCAATATTTAATTTTTCCATCCTAGTTGACCATTCGGAGGAAATGCCCATATATTTTTTTTATTATTGGTTAATTTTTGTTATATTATTTCTTTTATTAAACTAAAAAACAATATATGTATGTATAACAATTTAAGCAATATAAACTTGCACTTTTTAATTCTCGATCAATACTGACTGTCGACCTATAATCTGAACTAGTTTTATATTCAATGTTCTTGAAACAAATTCGAACATGATCGTGCATGCACAAACATATTTGATTACAATCGTCTTGTCTTCTTTGCTTTCTTCTTCCTATATACACATGCATTTACTGTATTTAGGTAGGTTTGTTAAATCTAAAATAACAAACGCAAGCAAGATTGTGCATGCACAGTTATAATAATTGCTCAATACTTGTAATACTTGTAATAATTATAAAAAAATAAAATGATATTCAGTTATTTAAAGAAAAATATATTATGTATAAATGTTATATATAAGTATGTAAATGTAAGCATGTAGAAAACAAAGTATTGATCCCACTTGGTAACAGAATATAATGGGTGTTTATAACATACACACAACTATTAAGCTCAAGAGAAACCTGGTTTAATACTAAACTAATTTATTGTATAAAGCTTTGTTCACACCTATTAAATATTTGACGTCCTACACGTAACCACTAGTTTTATTTAAAAATAGCTTGCTTTTACAAAACGTTTGCTGGATCACACATCATTTAACAGTTTCTTAATTGAATTATCGATTATCTTCTTACAAGTAAAGACAAGGAAGTCAATAAAGACTGTTAAAAATAAAGATAAAAATTGATCAATTTGCTGGTCATGTTATTTTTGGATTTTTTCGTCAAATATTTGGTGTCAATCGGTCCAGCGGTTCTTGAGTTTTAGTAACACCTACCCGCAGGCGCGGATTCAGGGGGGGGAAGGATATTTCCCCCCCTAAATTATAAAAATATGTTTTGCTTATTTCGATAATACACGAATTTCCGAATGTACAAAATTTTTGGAAAAAAAATCCTATGAAATGCTCCATATAAATTATATTCTTCATATATATTGAAGAAAAAGTCCCACAAATTCCCAGAAGTCGCCCCTAGTGGTTTATAATGTATGACCGACCTCAATTAATTTGTTGTCCTTAACATTTTCTCAAGACATACTTGCCCCTTATCACCACTTCTTAGGGGGTCTCCCATACAAATATTGCGTTTTCTGAAATTCTTAAATTAATTAAAATTTGTTGACTTTTGTGAATAAAATCAAAAGTTGCAAACAGATTTTAATCATTAATGGCTTGTTTTGTTTGGAATTTTATATAAGTCTGCAAAAAATTAGAAGCATAGCTGCATTTTCCAATTTTTTATGAATTTTTAAAAAACAAAAATTTCGAAATTTTGTTAAAAAAATTATTTTTTTTCCAAAAAAAAAATTATGTTTCTAAAACGACTGCGGATATTAGAAAGAAGTTTTTTCAATTAGCTAAAGGGTTTTTGAGTTACGCGAGCATATGTTGTGCAACCTCCTCCATTTTCGAAATAACGGTATATCTCGAAAACCAGAGCCAATCTTACAAAACCGCGGGCACCACTGGATTCAGCGTACCCGAATTATGTTAAAACGCCACGTGCCCAGCTTGTCACGAAAAAAAGTGTCAATTTCTTGCAGTGTTATTTATAAGCCTTGGTATATGAAATATTTTTATTTGTGCTATGTTAATTATTTACTATATACATTTGAAAAATGAGTGAAACAATGGTGAGTCCGTAATTTTTTTTTTAATATAATGTACCTATATACATAAGTATATATCATTACCTTCAGTCGAAAAGGATGTAGTCCAATGTATAAATTTTATAGGAGAGAGAAACAATTTTCTAAGGTCTTTAGTTCTGAATATATTTGAAGTCTGTAAATCCAGTTTTGCTTCATTGATGACTCTTTATTGGCTTGCAAACCAACTAAAAATAATACATATATGTTTTACATAGCTTTTTGTGACTTATCGCCTTTTCTATTATTTATTTTATACTTTTAATGTACATTTTAGCATGTCAATTTGCAAAAAATAAAATATACTATAAAATTATTTTATTTATTTCAATGTTGACTATTAACAAATATTAACAATTTTTTTTTTAATTTTCACATTGCAATGGGCCCTAGCCCTTTTTCTTTAGCATTTTTGGACTTAGAACTTTTACATATCGTTGCAAAACAAGAACTTGAAAAAAATATATGTATTTTTTCTGCAAACGATGTATTTTTGTTAACTCTATTGAACTGCATCAAAAACTTAATTTTCAAAAATTGTGGCATTATCACATTTACGGCTGAAGGTATGTACATATGTACGTATGTATGTGCAGCCAAAATTATTTCTGTCTTTCCATTGTTATAAGCTTTAATATTCCTTTCTAAATAAAAATAATTTAAATAAAAAAATTAGCTGTAATCAACTTAAACCAGAATAATTATATATGTATCTTTAGATAAAAACCCAAACAGTTCGACTAAAATTCATAACTTAATTTTAAAATTAGTGAAGCATATTCCTTCTTCCAAAATTTTGTTAACAATTGCATATGTTTTTTTTTTTTTGGTCGAAAAATTGGTCAAACAATTTAGTATGATGTAGTCAAATAAATTGTTTCAAAGAAAAAAAAAACATTAAAAATAAATAAAATTATTTTTATAGCCAAAACGTTATTTAAAAAGATTAATTTATATTGAACTGATCTTATATTCTATTTTACCTTATTGTTGAGTTTTTTTTTAATATAATATAAACTTATCGTTTTTAATAAACTATTTAAAACAAATTTTTTACTTGCTTTGTACCATAAAAACTTCCCCCCCAAAGGCTCAAGCTGGATCTGCGCCTGCCTACCCGGAACAAAAGTTTTTATATATCAAGATTAAGATTATTCAATAAAAAATAATTGTACGAGTTCATATAAAATTTTGAAGAAAATTCATTGACTAGTTTTGCAAATAATAAGCAATAAAAACAGTTTCACCCATTTTTACCCATGAATACACGATAAGGGTTAATAGGCAAGTGTGCTGTTGAATATTGCGTTTGAATTATTTTGAAACAATATCGTTTAGGAAAACAATAAAAAAGGAATATTTTAACAAAAAAAAATGAACAGTTTATGCCGGTTTCTACAAAACCCATGCTAAAAGGAATAAAGCAAAGACACGAAGGAATTATTACATATAAAAATAGTTAAACCAGAATTTAAATTTTAGCAATTAAGCCGCTATTAATAATTAGACTTTCTTCAATTAAGTGTTCTCTTAGAAGAAAAAGATGGGTTATCAGCTTCAATTTTAGTTTAGTTTTTGCCAAACTTTAGAAGAAACATTTCTGTGTTCATTCTTTTTGCCAAACTTTAGAAGAAACATACATTTCTGTCTTCATTCTTTATATAGGCAAAAAATATTTTAAATTTATTTCTCTGTAGCTTATAGATACATATATATACAATTTTGTTGTTATTGTTGTATATAGTAAGTATTTTTGGCAACAATACCTCTAAGCCGTTATAATGTTCACGTCGGTCTTCTTCTTTGTCCGACCAGACAGGTGTTACTCTAACGCTCAACTCACTGTTAGTTGGCCTCAACATTACTTTATGTGTTTGTGGATGTTCGTTGGGCTTTAAATGCAAAGGGAGTTTCATGTATTTATATATTTTTGTGAGTGATTGTATATGTGCCACTGAAGTATCTGTGAGTATCGGTCGTTTTCTGTCTGCTATTTGTGTTGTTGTTGTGTATTGAATTGTTAATCCAACTGGTTTACAATTTTTGTTGTTTTGTGTATTTTTTGGACATGTCTAAGGTTCAATTAACTTTTAAAATATTGTTTTATTTTTTTTATATTTTTTTTTTTTTTTTTTTTTTTTGTTGGTACTAGTACGAGTGTAAACGTGTTTAAAGTAGTTTATGATTCAATAAGTTGGAATCATTTTTAGCTAAATTTTTAATTAAAATAGGTAAAAAACAGTTAAAAGCTTAAAATTAAAATAATGAAATAATATCAATCTGTGATGGGTCATATTTTTTTCATAATTTCAGTTTTTACATAAAAATCGCTTTTAAATGGTGTTTGATCACGCTTAATAATTAGATCTTGAAATTGTAAAAATTACATAAAAAAATGTTAATCAATTGATGGTGCTTACATTTTACAATTATTTCGGGCACAGAGACACCGTTGCTGCTCTTGACGAAGCGCATTTGGGATGTCCAATGTTGTGCCACTTTTCGAGCATTGCTGGCCGTAAGTCCCTAGCAAAACAACCAATGTAGGCCAATAAGGAATCAAAGGTCCGATGATTCCACCGGCCGCATCAAATGGTGAATTTTTCTGGAAGTAATGGAGTCTGTAGATTCTGTTGTGAATTTTTATGCTTATTAACAAACCCGTTAAGCAAAAAATTAACCTAATCGCTGAACACAATGTCAAATTATTTCGTGAATCGATATGAAAATAAGTTCAAAGTAAATTTAGATAATTTGGTAGCGTTGTTTAAGTGCTCATCTATTCATTATGAATGGGCAGAGTATACTAATCATAAATGTTAAAAAGTGAGCCTAGCAGGAAAGTCCGTCTGACAGCTGACCCGTAGTTTCTATCAGGCTTGCAAAAACACTCTCTATCGTGTTAAACATGCGCTCAAATATTTGATTGCTCACTCATACACTAAGAGAAAAACCTTCATAAATGTAACGATTTTTTTACATTCCTGCAATGCCATTATTTTTGAGCCAACGTTACACATCATTCACAGAAAAAAATGTTTTATCAATTAATAAAATGGTTTAAAAAGTATTTAAATTTAATTAATGTGATAATTGAATCAATTAGTTTTTTAGTTGAAAGAAAATTTAATTTTGATTTAATTAACATTTTAGATGTTTTGAAATAAATTTTCAATTAAAATTTTAATTAAATAACAAAAAATCTTAATTCAATTTTTTCCTTTAAAATAAAATAATTTAAACATGTAGAATTGTCGTTAGGAATTCTAAATATTTATTTAAATAAATTAACACATTGTTTGAAATGGCAAAGTTGTTTGATCACTTTTTTAATTAAAATTACAAATATCTTTTATTGAAAATATTTTTTCAAAATGTTTAGTAATCAATATAATAATTTTGGTAATAGGTGCAAAATCAACAACTTGTTTGCTTGATGTTATGAATTTGGAATAAATTTGGTGATTGGAGAAATTTAATAATTTTTTCTGTGTTGGCGCTATGAAAATCGTTTCATTTATTTCGAAATCATTATAAACCCAATGATATTTTGTCATTAATTATATGACATAAATTTAAGAATGCAATGTAAATTTTTATTACTAAAACTTAATGTATCATTGGCGCAATGATTTGTATATGATGTAACTTTTCATTAATAAGATTGAAAATTTTCATATATTAAAAAACATTGTTTCATTAATACAATGAAAAAAGTTCATAAATGCTACGCAATTTTAAATTTTTTTTGCAATGTTATATATTTCAGACATTTTTTCAAAATACGTTTTGAGTTGTTGTAATGTTATTTCGTTTGCTTTGCATTCCTGTTTCAAATCAAGTTATACCTAATTTTATTTCGCCTTTATATTCCTGTTACATCAATGTTATATTCCACATTCAAAAGATTATCTTTATAGTTGACAGTGAAGTAAATTGCATGTTATTCATTTTCCTGCCCGCGACGACTTCCATCAGATATATCTGTATTACACAATCGACGTTAAAGAAAACAAGTAAGAATGCTCTATTCGGTTATGCCAAATCTTAATGCCATTCACAATGTTGCGATTAGGACAGAAAGTTATATAAATACCGTTCTTTAGACCTAAATAATCGTTTCTGTGCACGCCCACTTCTCCAATCCCGCTCAAATTTTTTCGGATGTTGTATATTGATAACCAAGATACATGTATTTTTGGAGACTTTGGCTCTTGCCGTTCCCCAGATATACAAAAATGTATAATATGTTTGTATCGGAAGTGCCTTTCTCAATTCTCTAATCCCTCCCTTTTTTCAAGAGGTCGTGTGTTGACCAAGATGCTTGTACATAATTTGGAAATTTTAGCTCTTACCGTGTTCCAGATACACAAAACCAAAAAAAAAATTAAAAAAAACAACAGCAACATGGGACTTATGGGTAAAATTGGCGGCAGTCGTTGTTTTTGCACATATCTCAGTCATTTATGGACCGATCTGACTGAATTTCGATAGCAAACTTTAACGGAGCTTATAAGAAATATAAATATAACAACCTAGTCCCCAACATTACTGGCGTCTTCCAAAAACAAATTTCAACATACTCACGGACAGACGGACATCGTTAAATCAACTTCGCTAATCATAAGGGACCAGAATATGTATACTTTTATGGTCTAACATCAATATTAAAGAAATTACAAACGGAATGACAAATTTATATATACCCTGTTATCTTCGGTACAGGGTTTAAATATAACGGGCGATTTATCGCGAGTTTGGATTTTTTAATATGCTTTTTAACAGTTCACGAGTGACTCATATCAAACTGCTTTGTAGTTTCTGTTCAGTATCGTTTGGCAAGCCATCGTGTAAAGACTCACACCACAACAGTGTCTCCAAATTGTTCAGCTGTATTACGAAAGTCAACGTTCTGTGAGAAATGAAAATTCGGTGTTTTATCGTAAAATTTTTCTTCAGTGATAAGGCACAAAATAATAAACAAAATCGCCGTACTTTGGCTAATGAGCAACCCAAAGATTATTTAGAGCTACCATTACATCCATTAAAAACAACGGTATATTTTGGCTGGTGGAATCATTGGTCCGTATTTCTTCAAAAACGAGGAAATCAGAATGTTAGCGTCAATGGTAACTGTTATCGCATCTTTATAACGGACTATATGCTTTCACCAAGACAGCGCTACGAGCCTGTTGAGAAATCATTTTGGTAGGCACTTAATTTCATGTTTTGCTACAGTAAATTGCCCACCAAGATCGTGGAATATCAACCCGTCGGATTATTTGTCTGGGGATATGTAAAGTCTGAGGTCTCCAGGAATAAGCCAGCTATGATTGACGCTTTTGAAGACAACATTACTCGTGTAATTCGCGAGATACCCGTCGCTATGCTCGAACGAGTCGCCCAAAATCCCACCTTCCGATTGTACCACCTCCGACGTAGTCATGGCCAACTTTTACACGATATAATTTTCAAAGAGTTAAAACCGTAAATTTTTCTTTTAACCGATAATAAAAATTTAAAGTTCACTTTCATATTTATATGTGTTGCATTTTTCGGGTTCCGATGAGTAACCCGATATGAAAAAGCATACACTTATGTATCCGTAAATATGCGTCTGATTTTGAAGAAGTGTTGCATCTTTTACGTTTACAAAAGAACACAAGTTTCGTCATAAAACAATAAAATACATTTATCGTTTTAAAATTTGAAGCTTTTTTATACCGCGAACTTTTATGTTGAAAAAATATGAGAGACGAAATAAAGGAATTATTTATTTGTTCGGAAAAAATAACAAAACCAGCTGTTTATCTACATGTAGCATATTTTTTCTTATTAAGGAGAACACCATGAGAACAGAACGCGTTACACTTTTAAAATAACAGATTTTTTTTTAGAAAGGAACATAAAGAAATGTAAAATGCAGAATAAATGCAGAATATTTCTCAGAAATCAGTTTATTCACATTTTTGTAAAAAAAAAGCGAAATTTCTCATACAATAAAATACAACATTATACTCTTATTTCTTGTCAACTACTTATCATCTATTTAGACTTCTTGACAAGTTTTAGCTAGAATTCCACAAATAAAATTGAAAAGTAAAAACACCCGCATGTACTTTAAGTTTAACACTCATATTATACAATTGGTTTTAAATTTTAATCCTAAAATCAATATTTATGCCTTTGTCTGCCTCGTCCCTCGAACTTTATGTCTGCTTGTGTCTTTGTCCATTTATGAACAACAATATTTTGCTAGTCATGCATAAATACTTTTTGTGTTTTAGTAGTAAAAAAATATTTTTCATTTAACTTTATTTACTTACTTACTTGCCAGCCACAACATTTAGATGCTGTCACTGTTTTATTTTGGTCGCTTCATATTTGCTAGTCCCTCAAGTCTCATCAATATTTTCGTTGGCCAAAATAAATTTTTTACCTTTATCAAAATTAAATTCCGCTACTCTTGTTGATTTTCGTACGTAACAATATTTCAATTTCAATATACAATTTTTTTGTTGTTTGTGACGTCTGGCCTGCTTTTGTGTCTGAAAAAGGATTTTTTTTATATGAAATATTAAAGGATAGTTTCGTGGGTATGAGGAAAAACGAGGAGGTACTATTTAAAATAAAAATTGGTATTTTTGGCTATTATAATATCCACACTATTGGGTAGGAGAAGGAACATTTTCTTGCTTTGTTGATTCGGTTTAACACCTTATCTATAATACGATATTAAAAGTTTTTGATTGGTCCGAAGGACCGAAAGATGTACGGATATGAATAATGATTTATGTTTGAATGTTTTGACTTTAAACATACTGTTTGTATTTTTAAAAATTTTCTAAATGTCTGATTCAAATTTTCTTTCCCAAGATTTTTGAATTACATATATATTTTTATTTTTCTTTGATTCGTAGGACCAAAAATTCTAAAGAATATTGATATTTTTTTAAGGAATACAAGATACTTACACAATTTTTCAATTTGAAATAAACTTTTCTAACCAACGTTGTGTCTTTTGGTCAATTCTTAAATTGATAAAATAAAACCGGGACGTGTTGGTCTTATTTCATTCTTAAACAGAAGAAAGACAACTTTTTATCTTCACCAACATTTACAAAGGACTAATACAGCGGCGGTTTTAAAATACAAAATATATATTTAACGGAAGTAAATGTTTGAATTTTTAACAAGTATTTCCCATCATTGGTATTAAGATTTAAATGCGGATACATGTCAAATACAAGCACCATTTTCCAATATAATTTTCTATGAGAGATTGATGGTAGACTGACCATTATATCGCACCATCAGCCTTTAGAGCTCTGCTAGAAATATAGACATTTTGTCTGTCTGACGGCCTGGCTTATGAAAATCGTACAATGGTTTTGTGCTAAACAAACAATGTGAATTTGGTCCATTCAAATTAAAGAAAAAACGCCAAATAAAATAAACGAATAAAGGTAGATAACACATTAAAGTCCTAAATTAAAAAAAGGTACTTCACATAAGAAAAAATCAATATTTTAAATTCCCATGTATAAAGTTCATAAAATCAAACATTTTTGAAAAGTTTTTAAATTCGTTAAAATCGTTATTCAAATGACAATCTTAAAATTAAGATTGAAATCGAAATTTGTTAAAAGCACTTGTTTGTAAATTTATTCTTTGATTAATTCCATTTATTTAAATATTTGTTCGTTTTTCAACTGCATTCATTGGGCATTTTGAAAATTTGTTTGTTTATTTTTTTTTCTTTAAAATTTTTTTTCCAGCCGTAATGCCTTTTTATGTTGTTGGTTTACCAATGCGAGCCGCCTGCAATTTAAGTTTTAAATTTTTTTTTTCGTATTATGGACATTCTTTGACGGGCGTTTTCGTGTAGTGGGTGTCTTTATACGTTTTTTCTTCTATTGTTTTTCCTTGTTGTTTTATATGCCATTATCATCATCATGTTCGGTTCCTTTTATTTCTTTTTCACTCAGTTAAACCGCACCTTGCATATTGAGCCATAGTTTCCAAAGTCAACAAGAGGGTGCATATGTGTGGTTGGTTAATTTTGCTTTTTCTTATTTGGTTTGCACACACTTGCAATATATATGATTTGTGAGGAACGAATCGAGTATTCGAATAAAAAATGTTAAAACATGAAATGAATCTGTAATAAATAAAAATAAACCGCGGGCTTGTCCTTCCACGAATCAAAGTTGCCTTTGATTATATATATATATATATACTACCCTAACCGTGTGAAAACAATTGATATATGGTTACCGATTTAAGCCGTTCTTCCGATTTTAAATTTCATTACGTATTTCCAAAAATATATTTTGTTTTTCAAAAAAGTACAAAAAGGGATCTTATTTTTTTGTTATCAGCACAAATCCGTTTAATTTCTAATTCTATTTAAATAACTGTAAAAGTTTTGTGGGGAAATAATATGAACCAATATACATGTTGTAATGATTTTACCCCAAATAAGTACCACCAACCTTCCGCTTATATTTTTCGTACTTTGAAACACAGCTTAGCTTATTTTTCTATCTATTGTGGTCCAGGAGATATACGACCACCGATTCTACCCCTTTTTACGCTCTAAATATTTAAATTTTCAAAAATCTCTTTGCAGTGGATCTATTCGTTGGGAGACTTATTCACTGTCCAAACTTCATTTCACTAACATTGTTTGGGCTAAGCGATGATGAATAAGTCACTTGACTAAGTTCTGCTCCCCTGCTCCTATAAATAAGTAGTCTTTTTTTTTTTTTGGCTCACAGGATGCGTCTGTAAAAACTTATGGCTCCCCCTGCATCTATCCCCTATATTTTTATTTTGAAAGGTCCAGTTTACCATAAGATAGGGTCCAACTAAGCTTGAAGACTTTTGTCTTCAGATATGCGGCATTTAATATTTTCATTCTATGGAGATACTAGTCCTCCTCCGTCGCCCATTTTTATTTTAAAATTCATACTTTATTATAATAGTGGCTTTAACCAAGGTTGAAGACTCTCGCTATAATAGTTCTTCAATTACGCGATATTTAATATATGCATCCTATGGGGGTATAGCTCCCCATGCGATTGCTTATTGATCTTTATCCTCCATTGTTTTAACCACGTTTCCAGTTCAAATATATGATCCTGTAAGCAACGAGATGCTCCTGACAGTTTTCATGTACGCTTAGAAAAGCTGTATCGTCCGCAAATGTTGAGGTTTTTGTGTAGCTGTTTGTTGGCATGTCCGAAGTATAAATTAAGTATAATAGAGGGCCCATGATGCTGCCTATTTATATTTTCAAAGTTATAGTTTACCATAAGATTGCCTCCTACCAACAGTGCTCCCTATAAAAGTTCTTAGGGATTGCGATATTTAACATTGGCGTCCAATGTGGGTACCATTGCCCCTGCTGCTATCTTGTTTCAATTTCGGTGCTTATGTTTCTACTGAAAAATGTTCAAGAAAATGAGTGCAGCGATACTTAATATTAGCATCCTATGGAGGGTACCACTTTCCCAGCCCTTATATATAAAAATAAGTAGCCTATTTTTCGGGGCTTTCGTGATATGACTGTAAAAATTTAAGTAGTTCAGTAGTCTATAAGCCAACAGACTAAAATTTTTCATTTTTATACATATAAAAAATGCCCCGGTAGGCTAGCTGGTAGTGAGCTAGTCCATCAGTACCGGGGTTGCGGGTTCGATTCCCGCCAGAGACTCTGGTCTCCTGCAGAGAAGCAAAAAGCTTCGCGATATTTAGTTTAGGGATAATAAAAAAAAAATATAGATTTACTAAATATTCTCTCCTGTAATCAAAACATGATTTTCAATAGTTGCCTTCGTTTAACGTTGGAGTTGATGATTCATAGCTCTGTGTTGGTCGATAGTTGGGAGGAACGCCACACGGAGTATAGCATGTCAAATGCCTGTCTTTCCTTGTCTTGTCTGCCTTTTATGTCATGAGATGAACCACATGTTGTGGTAATTGTGCAACCCAGCAGAAGGATAGGCTGTGTTGTGGATGTGCATCGTTTTTGTTTTCCTTGCGTTTATTTTCAGTCCCACTCTTTCGGACATTTCCTCGACCATTATTATCTTGCCCTGCACATGTTCGGGAAAGCCACTGCAGTCTCCATTTTATGTGTTCTGTTATCGATTGTGGCATTAAGCATGATAGTGTCAAGGACCACGTTAAATAAAAGAGGTGATAATACGCTTCCTTGTCTGACACCTTTTTTGCCTGTAATTTTATCTCCACTTTCACTTAACAATTTGCATCCAAATAAACGTTGGCAATTAGCGATATTATTTTTTCTGTAACTCATTTGCAAAGTAACGAGCACCACACTGATTCATGTGATGCTTTCGCAAAGTCAAAGATGATAAAGAAACAAAAGCGCCATTGTACTTTCAAAATGAATCAAATTAATCGCTTAATCTTAAAAACTTAGAAGTTCGGCTCATGAGTTCTCCTTCTCTACATCACGAACACTTTACTACTAGTCATTTTAAGCCAAATGTTACCCATTTCTTTCGGTACTCAGTGATCACTTTTGAATCATAGTGAGTAAAGAATTGGTACGCCTAACTAAAAAATATAACACTATAACTGTCTTATAAGTGATGAGCGTTACATTGAAACCTTCAAAAGCCAGTAAACTCCCTAAAAAGGTAAAATTCTACCAAATAGATATTATGGGCCTAATTGTGTAAAACGCAACGCCAAAAATTTCATTGAAAGCAAAAACTAAAAAAAAAATGTTTACGTCTGATGTGGTCCATTCGGAAGGATAAATTTTGGGCCACTCATAGCGACTGGTATTTTGCGAATTACACGAGAAGTGTTGGCTTCCAAAGGGTTTTCTCCTTGTTGTAAAACATTTCTTTGAGTTTTTACAACCGTAAAAAAATAATTTCGATTCGCTCAGAATCGACTGAAAGAAGAAGAAATAAAATTGCTTTCGAATCGAAAAAGGGTTACTGCGTATATCCATAATATATATCTTCGAATTTCAACAGTTTGTACTGTGCATTTCGATTTTGGCAGAGTTGGATTTCTAAACAAATGCGAGATTTGATGATTAGTTTTTTTTCATAATAGAGAGTGGATGTTTTGAAAGGAATTTTTTGGTTTTCGATAAAGTAAAAAAACTTACGTACATTCAAAACAGTAGAAATTATTCGAACTGTTATATTATAATCGAAATACGCTGTAGCTCCCAGGACCTATCTAAGTCTCAAGGGGCTAGTTGTTGCCATAGTATCGGACAGGACATTGGTCAGCCGCGATCTTTTAGAGATATTGGCATCTCTTTAGGTCTTAGAATTGGGATATTGGTTGCATTTATATTCCCTTTGAATGGAGCGACAAGACAAATGTAATAACTGCAGACGCACAACTTCGGGGGAATGGTTTCAAATAGTTCAAATATTAACGTGAGCCTTAACTTACAATGGTTTTAAGAGCGGCTAAACACAATGCGTCTACCCCTTGCTTAGAAGTTGGAACTATCTAGTATCCACTGTAAAGCAGCTTTAGGTTATGAGCAATTTCTGCTCCTTACTCGGCATTTTTAAGATTTCCCTCCCTGCGATTTGGGTTTAAGCCACAGTCATTACGTGATGCTTAAGAAGGCCTTACCCATAATCAGTCAAGTACTTTTCTTATCTCTTGAGGGCTATTGATTCCCATGGTACAGATAGAATTCTGGTCAAATCTCCTCGATGTTAGTTGATCTGGCAGTTTTAAGCTGCAGACAAGTATGAGGTAGCCACCTAATATCTTTATGGTGATTTGGTATGCCATAAATCTTCGGGTGAAAATACTTTAGTTGTGGGCATATGTAGCAAAATATTTTTCCCTTAATCAAGCGGCATTTATTAAAATTAAATATCGAGAAAATATAAGAGAATCGTCCGCTTTGTTGCCAATTATGATAAAAGAAATTTCATAATTTATTAAGGGACTATTTTCTTTGTCAAACATTTTTTAACTTAGAAAAATTAAAAACATTTTGCAAGTATCGAATTGTGATATACGAGTCCAAAAGGGTATTTTTAATTGAAAACAGTAATAAATAACCCAACTCAAACACTCGCCTTCAATTTACTTTATAACCGATTAAGGATAATAATCTTTACAATCGTTTGCAACACCAATTTGGCCAGCCTCCACAAAACCTCCCACAAATAAATAAACAACAAATTGTGCACGACATGCGAGTATGTTGTTGGTTGCACTAATTGTTACAGGCTGAAATACAAAATAACAACAAAGTTCACACAAAAAACACGAGAAATTAAAAGGGTGAAATAAAATTCACCATATCCAGAATGTTCAAAGCGCATCGATATTCTCGTAGCAGTGCACATACACTTCAGTCATAGTCTTCAGCCATTAAAAGGGGTAACAACTGACCAAACACACATAGAGACTCTAACTCATTTACATGTACATATGTACATGTAAATGAGTCCTCACAAGGACTCAATGTGCACCCATTGCGCTTTATTTATACTTGATGAATATGCAAAATATAAAACAATACTCGCACCCACTGTATTGTACATACCAACGTCGCAATAAATGTGTGCTGTTGCAGGTACATGAGGCACTGGTAACGGTTAAAAAAAATTGAACATCGATAAAATGCCGCACTAACCAATAGCAAAGGATAACTGACTGTGACCAAGGACAGACAATTATGCGGACGTACTATGAAGAACGGAGAGGAATTGGTGAATGTGCAAGTGAATAAAAATCGGCATCGGCAAAACAAGCATCGATGCAGCATGAAATTAAGGCAAAAGAATAGCAATTTTTAGTGAGCTAACGCCCATAGTTACCCAGAGATAGAAACAAGAAATAAATAAAAAAATTCAACAACATACACTAATGTATCAGAGTTTGATAGTACATATGTATATGTGCGCCAGTAATCGAACCATCAGGATACGTATGTGGTGGCGCAATCATTAATTACTGCAACAACCCACTAACACAACCATAAACGCACACATACAACAAAAACATCACACATCCTCATGAGTATTGGCAACCAATTCTGTTTGAAAAAACGTTTCTATTGAATGCAAAAATTTCGATAAATACTAGAAAAAATTGTACAGAAATAAAAGTGGAAGGAAAAAAATTGTATATCAATGTTTTGTTTTTATTTCCATATAAATACATTTTTTTTCTCTCTAAAGCGCTGATTTTTTTTCTCTAAATATTTTTTGAAGTTTTTGCTGTACCAAGGACTCAAATGTTCATCAATGCTCAATTCACTATCAAAGGCATTCGTTTTGTTGCAAGGCAGGAGTGAAAAAGGAGTTTTTGGGAACTTAATAATATTGATAACGAAAAAATTGTCATCTACCTAGACACACACACAAATTACGAAAGCAATATGCCACATATGTCCATATGAACATAACGTGTACTCTTATAAAAAATAGTGGTTATGAGTATGTATGAGGTCCAACAATGGATCAATGTACATACATATATCCTTTTTCATTTTGTATATATTTTTTCCAATACTTCTTTTATATCCCTTCTTCATATTTGTTTATGTACAGCTTTTTCGTAAGTATTAACAAATGTGTGTTGAAAAAAAAAATCAAACTATAAATGAAACTACAAACTCATCATGGCGTGGCTTGTTAGAGGCATAGTAACCAAAATGCAAGCCCAGTTTTTTGGGCGTAATCCGCTAAGGGCCTCTAAAACGTTAGTTTCAAGGAGATATAGGAGATATAGAGTTATTTGAATTACAAGTAAGTAGATATTTGGGTATTAATTCGGTTAACCAATTATTTACTACCCGATTAACTGATCAGTTAATTTAAAATGGCCATTTTTCGATTAACGATTAAACCGGTTAATTTCAGTCGATAAGCCGATGTAACAAAATTTTTAATTTTTAATAGCATTATAACATATATTTTGTGTTTTTAATTATTTGCGTCGTCTCATATACAAAAGGTATGTGTTTAGAAAATATTTTTTTCATACAAACAAAAAAGTTGATCTTAATTTTAAATTAGTTTTTCCTGTCAACAGCTTTTTGTTTTACGTACTTTTTATATGTATGCGTTTAGTTATTGGTTTCTTCTCATATCAATCATTAAACTGAATTAACCGAAATTCAAACCGGACTCTAATGGCATAATGACAGATTTTATATGTTTAGAGAAATCCAGGAAAAGGACTGAGAAGGTAGATATTCTGTATTACGGCTTGCTGCTGATTTCTCCAACATCTAATCTAAATAAAGAAAATAATCGCTTAAATCCAATAAAAATTCAAATATCATTTATGAATTTTTATTTATTGAAATTACTTAATTTATATAAAAAAAACTTTATTAATCGGTTAAACGTTCAATTACACAATTACCCGATTATTAACCGATTAAACCAAAACCTCGGTTAATTAATCGAGCGATTAACCGATTAAAGCAAAAGTCCGATTAAATGAATACCCTAGTAGATACACAGCCTGCCATATGCTGTCGACCGCTATCGTTCACTTGCATTTTCAAAGACAAACAGCTGATTTAAAATTTTCCACACGACAATTCGATCGACAATGCAAGAGAGCGATAACGAAATAGTTTTCATACAAATTTTCACCCCGGTATGAAATATTATGGGACCACAAATGTCGAAATTAGTCACTTGTGTTATAGCCTATCAATTTGCGATAATGATGAAATTTTCCCATACCTACTTATTTAATACAATTATTACCACTAGCACTTTTCCAATAGATTGGAAACATGCCAAAATAGTTCAGATTTCTGAATATGTTAACGTGAACAATCTACTAACTGACCGCCAGTCCGGCTTTAGGCCTCAGCATAGCTGTATTACTGCCTTAACAGATGTGGTAGAGGAGATCAGGGGAGACTTGGATGATAGTAAAATATCGTTACTGGTCCTATTGGACCATTCAAAGGCATTTGATACAGTGCATCATTAAATTGTATGCCTAAAACTGTCGAAAATGTTTAACTTCCCCAGACTCGCTGTTAGGCTGATGTTGTCGTATCTTATAAATAGATCTCAATCTGTCACCAATGGTGAATCTATTTCAAATTCGTTACGTGTCACAAGAGGTGTTCCACAGGGTTCCATACTCGGGCCATTACTTTATTCGTTATATGGAAATGATCTTCCCCAACAACTTCGTTTTTGTAATGTTCAGATGTATGCTGACGACGTTCAGCTGTATCTGAGTAGTACCAGGGAATTATTTTTGTCTAAAGTGCAGGAGCTGAATTATGATCTGAACAAAATTTTCATTTGGGCTTCAGCAAATGGCTTAAGACTTAATCCAAGCAAATCTAAATGCCTAGTCATAAGCAACAACGCAATGGGAATAGAGGATGAAGTAAATATTTTCTTGGGAAGTTCAAAAATTTACATTGTAGGTAAAGCTAAGAATTTAGGTGTTACATTTAATAGACGTTTAACTTGGTCGGATCATATAACACAAGCCTGTGGCAGAACATACGGCATGCTAAGGAGCTTATGGGTAACTCAATACTTTACTCCGCCGAAAGTAAGATTATTACTTGCAAAAACGTATTTATTACCAACGCTTTTATATTCATCCGAAATATTTGCTGGTTGTAACTCAGCGGATACGAGGAAACTCAATACAACTTTTAACAATATCGTAAGATACGTTTTCGGGCTGAAAAGATTTGATCATGTGTCACAATTCTCCATTCATATATTCAATATTACATTTGATAACTTTCTAGTTTTTAAAAATATAATATTTTTTTATAAAGTTATGATGACAAAGGAACCAAAGTATCTCTTTGATCGCTTGCGATTTGTCAGATCACCAAGAGGTAAATTGTTGATTCAATTCAGATATCGTAGCCATGCCTCTGAATGTCAGTTTTTTATTCTTAGCATCCGTCTCTGGAATCAGCTCCCTGATAATCTGCAGACTACTAGCAACGCAATAAGATTCAGAAAATTATTTAAAAAACATCTTTCGTAAAAGAACATTTTTTTTTATTATTGTTTCGTTTCTTATTTTTTCTTAAATCGCAAACCAAATTATTTAATTTTAGGTTTATATATTTGATTTTTTTAATTTCATTTATTTTTCTTTATTTTTAAATTTTTCATTTTTTCATTATTTTATTTCACAATTATTATTTTTATTTAATTGAATCAATGTATGTTTTAACTTGTCAGATTCTTATACTGTAATTTATAAGATATTATGTCTTGTTGTATTAGAAAATCATATTAAATAAATAAATACAAATACAAATACAAATAAATAGAGCTAAACTTCAGCATCGTTACAAGATAATCCTTTCGCATTGCACACCATTCTACATATAATTTCGGCGCATTACTAGAAAAGTGACCATAAATTCTATTATTATTTTGGCATCACTGACCAAATGGCATTTGTTTTGATATTTGCGTACTAGCTCTGCTGAAAAGTTTAAACTACAAAAAGTGTGAATAACTCTTTGCTAGTGCTATATAGATAGTGCTGAAAAGGGGAAGCAAAAGCTGGAAAATTTTACTATTAAATCAGCTGCCAAAAATCATTTCTGAAGTTGCCACAATTTTACTTTTAAGACCCGGTATTGAGTTTTGCCGCAATTCTACGTTTGGAGTTTTACATTTTCTTCTGCAGAAACATAATTCATTTGATTTGTATTAATAAAACGAATTGCTTGTGTACACATTTTTTATTGTTTTTTTAATTATACACGATAACAACATAAGTGCAAAAATTTCAAAAATTAAAGTATTTTTTAAACTTATTTTAAAAAATATTTATGTAAAGCGCCCTGAAGACTTTCAAATAATTGCATCAATCACATAGTTGTGTGCGTGCAGTCGTTCTTTTTCGACTTCACATACCCGTTGTCGGCAATGCTTGATGAAAATCAAAAAGTTTTGATTTTTTTATTTGAGGGCTGATTATTTGATAGTCTCCTATTGTGATTGACAAAAAAAATTTTATTTGCTTTGTGTTGCTGTAATGAAAAATATAAATATTACAAAGTTTTATTTAAAAAATCGCAGGTGCCTACAGTTAAATCAGCGAAAGATGATGCACTTTGCTCTTTGCAAACAGTTGTGCAGTGTATACCTTCTTCTTTCCCAACTCTGATTTGAAAACCGAGATCGCTAAGGAAACGGAGAAAAATTTCCATCCTTTTAATTTGCTATAGCGAGGCTCCTCTGTTTTCATTAGTTTCCTCCAAAAAGTGTTCCGCTAACCATATTACGTTTTCTTTCCGAAGTCTATATAAATTAAAATAATCGGTTGGATGAGAGTGTGTTCTAATGCGGTATTCTTTTCTTTGGCGAACGTTCATAAATTCGGGCATACTTGTTTTAATTAACTCTTTTTTTTTTTTGAATATAAAAACAAAACATATAATATGTACTTAAAAAAACTGAAGCATAAACTAGTCATTTAAAGCATTCACTACTTTTTATTCACACTTTTTTTGAGTCAACGCTGGAAAAACTAGTTTCTACTAGTCAGTATAAAGTACTAGCTTTAACTAAAAGTTCAAAGCTAGTTTAAACTTTAAAACTTCAAGTATTAGCTATAGCTACCTTTTTATTCACGCGGCCCATTAATAAACAAAAGGAATTCCAAGTACATTTTGGTGTTCTCCTTCAAATTTCGGAAATTTTGTTCAAAAAAAAGTATTTTTAAAAACAGTCTTTTTTCAGAAATGGTGAAATTTTTGATTGATAGCAGATGTAAGATGTTTTCAGTGTGAAAGCATGTTTCAAATTGTCAGCAACTTCCATGCGTTTCTCCGAAATGTATGCAAGTGTACAAAGAATGGTATTATGGTTGTCGACAGGGTCATATTGTTGCAATAATAATAGCCTTTTTTAACTTGTGCACAACTTGTTGAAGTTCGTGGAAGATGTTGAAAATGAAAAAACTTGCTTACATTTGAAACATCTTTTATCTTTCATTATTTTCACGTGTATGAGATAATAAAAACAAAAACATGACATTTTTGTCCTGATCTTTTGTATTTTTATCCCAAGTGATATAGTGTATACTTTTTTTTATAAATTATTTGTTTTTCTAGTGATGACACATAAATAATCGAAAGATGATGAATGAAACAACATGAGATAGTAACATCTTTTTAAGATGAAGAAGATGTCGATTTTCATTTAGCCCAATTCTTATGGGAAGATGTTAACATCTTTGCGATAAGATGAAAGATGGGTAAAAAGCCTATAATCAAAATTATGTCTTGAAACACCAAAACTAAATATTTTTTTTAATAATGTTTGTTAAACTCACTAATAAAATGTCATTGGTTTATAGACAGAAAGAAGTTTATTTTCTAAACAAATTAGTTTCGTTTCTTAAAACAAATAATTCCATAATAATTTCTTGATTTTAACTTATTTCGTTCGTATGTAGTAAAATTTAATAAAGAAATATTTTGCGTAAGTCAATCCACACATAAATTAAGAATAAATAATTTTTGGCTTGGACGAGATCATGCAGAATTTTCCTGATTCAAGTCTCTGTTTCTGGTGATTTTATAAATAATTCTTTCCGTGTACGATATTTTTCACAAAATTCGATTGTTTAAAGCAGTTGGTTTTTGTTTACTGCTTTGTTGTCTTTTGTAGAAAGTCAACCTGCACAGAGCTGTATTTGTATGAGTTAATTTACATGTTCTACTGATTTTTATTTTCAAACTAGCGTTTATTTTGCGGAAAAGTTTATGTGGCAATACATATCGATGGTCTCAAGTAGAAAGGCCCTAACTCGCATTTTTTACGAAATTGAGTTTTCCAGTGATTCCAATAAATTTTACACAAATACACCTCGTCACAAAAATTCATTGCAATATTGTAAAGAATAACGGCTTTACAAGCAGTTGTATGAGTAAGTTTACATTATGATACATACAGTTTCTATTATGTTTTTACCTTCCCCTATACAGTTACAATTATTTGAGTTAGGGCCTTTCTACTTGAGACCAACGATATAATTAATTGACAATGAATAAATATATATTAATTACTTTAGTTCCTATAAGGAATATAGGGCCTTAACATATGATTTCCAGTCGCTTTTATTTGATGCTATGTTCTTAATTTCAATCCAGCTTTTTTCTTCTCGCGAAGCCTCTTTGTCTAACTACGCCAAGTATGGGCAGGCCGTCTACTACCTTGCGGGTTCCAGTCAATAGCATTGCGGGTTACATCTCCAGGTGGTCTTCGTAATGCGTGGCCAATCCATCGTTTTGATGTGTGAGTGCCCAGAGGTGTATGTTCGATTTTCTGTTAGGCCAGCAGATTAAAAGAATTCTTCTAAGACATTTGTTGGTAAAAACTTGCAAAGTGTTTACGTCTTTAGCAGCCATATTCCATCGGAGTCGAAGTACCTACAAAAACTAGCGACTCCGACTCCAAAATTTTCAAATATGTTCCAAAATAAAAAAATTTTAAGAGGATATGATTAAAATATCGATTTGAAATTTTTTTAGAATTATTTTCTTACTATATTTAACCATTTAAAATATACTGTATTAAAAAAAGTGTTTAAAGTCGAATAAGGGCCAGTCTCATATACATTCAGCATCAAGATTAGAGAAAGGGGTCGGAGTTGGAGTCGAACTTAAAAAATGTTAGCGGCTGGAGTAGGAGTCGGCGTTATAACTATTTTTTAACGACTCTACAGCTTTGATTGTAGCTAAAAAAGCTCTTTCTTAGATAGGGAAAACTGTAGTTCAGCAGTTACGACTGCATTTACAATCTCGGATATCATAGCCAATTTTGCCATTTTTAAAATGAGGAATAGCGTCAAGAGTTTAATAATAACGAGTAAAAAGGATAAATGATACGAAAAATGTCCAAAAACGCCAAGGGGAGAAAGGAGAACTTGAAGAAAAATTTTAAAAAATGTATAGTTTTTTTTTTCAAAAACACATGAAAAAAGGCTAGAAAAAGTAAAATTTGCACCCAAAAAGGATAAAAGGCTCAAATATCCTTTAATAAAAGGGTTAGTATGCCCTTTTTAAAATAAATGTAGTTAAAACGCACTGTAGCAGATTTCAAGTCAAATCTACAGGACTTCAGGGCAATGAAAACGCCCTATAAGACTATTGATCCAAAATAAAACCAAAGTAAATAACAAAATCGAAATATTTATTAGTTATTTTAACTGCATTTTCCCCATTTCAAATAATATTATGGCTTTCGTTCTCCAGCAAAGTTGTCCTCTTAAAAGTTTGGGCCAGCGTAATTCAATAACTTTGAACCATGAAGAACTCAAGTTTCAGCCAAAATTATTCTGTATTTTGGCTGGAACATTTCATCATCTGCTTGAAGGGACCAAAATGTTAGAAAGTTATTGATTTGAAAGTTTAATTTTTTTAAGTTTCTTTTTAACCAAAATTCTTTATTATACATTTTTGTATTAATTCGAATGTGTATTCTAAGTCAAATTACAATTTAAAATAAAAAACTTTTATACTTTAATAGTCTTATTCCTTCAATATTTTCCAGGAATATTTTCTATGCACTAAACTATCACAATTTTGTTTGTTTGTATATTTCTATTACGAGGCTTACCTTAGCTATCCTTTGGCTAGCATATTGCCCTATTTAAAACGAAGGGTAACCATCCCATTGCATTTTTGTCAAAAAGAGAACTAGCACGAATTTCAAAAAAAGCTGAGACCCGTATTTAATTAAATCGACTAAAGATTAAAATATGTTAATTTGGCATTTTTATTACAAACAACCCCGAACCAAAAATTCAAATACCGTTCTTTTTTACAGAATATCCTTAAAAAAGGACATGGATAATCGTCCTTGGACAAATTTTATATACTGTTTGGTGCGCCTTAAAAAACCTTTCTTATGATGCCAATATTGTATATGTTGGTAAGGCAAAAGATTCTCAAATTAACAAAACATGCAAAAATAGACACTTTTTTAAAACGGTCCAGCTCACGAGAGGTCAAATGTCATCTTAAAAAAGTCCAAGCTTCATTTTGCACGAATTTCGCTTCCATACAACTTGAGTCGATCTAATATATATAATTTAATCAGGCGCTATTCGATATAAAAATCCCTCTCTCTTTCTCTCTCTCTCTCACTTTTTATACATTTAACAAGATTTCAATCATGGTTAACAAAGTTCTTGGCGTTTGGTATGAGTTGTAAAAAGGGTTTCTAGTGAATATCGCGCTTGATTTGTTTTATGTACTTTTTTTTTTTTACACGTAAGATACAATTTTTTTTATAAAAATCTTTTTATCAACGGGAAAATAATTGAATTGGAATACATTTTGTTACGAGGAAAAAAATTACTTAAACTAAGTAAAGGAAATATTTTATGGCTTTTAAAGGGAAATTCCAATTAAACAGGACATCGTATTCATCTATTGCTATGGAAAAAAACACTACAAACATTTTCAACTCATATGAACACAAGTCCTTCATGTCATAGCAAAAAAATAAATAAAAATTGTTTGAGAATATAGTTTTCGCTAACAATAACTCAAAGTTTTTCTAATTTTATGAAACATTTAATGTATCAGTAGTTAAAAAAAATTAAACAGGGAAAAATCTGAAGCTGTTGTGTCATTTTAAATAATTAGTAGTACTTAAAAATAAAATCAGTTTATACAAGAATCTTGTTAGTTGGTTAAAAAAAGACTGACACATAATTCAATTAAATAGTAGTTCATGGCAAAAGTTGCATTTGTTAAAAAAATATTTAACATTTTGATATTTTAAAATATATATTTTAATAAATACTGTATAACGCAGATAATAAAGATATATGTATATTATAGACCAACTTAAATAGTAAATGTATACAAACATAATTATGTATTTGGAACTTCATGATCTTCCGGAATAGAGCCTCAGCGCCTCTAAACATTTAGTTTAGGATCATTTTTGTTCAGTGGGTACGACAATAAGAACAATTATCAAGCGATTCTCAAGTAACCATAAAAAAATCACTGTATTAATTCTTATTTCTTAAAAATTGAACCGGCAACAACTTTATCATCGACGTTGAGGGATTTCAAATGGGATAAAATGCTTTAAGATATCGTCCTTATTCAACAATTGGCCATAAAAAACGTATGATTTAAAGCCTTTTGACTTTTATGCCCTTCACAGCTGGCAAATAAGATCTATGGAGTTTGTGACTACAGGAAAAATCATCTTAGACTTCATAAATATATAAAATGTTGGAGGATCCAAGTTTATTTTTTTCGCCCGATTATTATAAAGCATGAACCAAGAAAATGTAACAAGTACCTTCTTTATCATAAAATGCACCAGACCACAATAAGTCGCAACAATAAACGTTAAGGCCGAACGAAATTAAAGGATTTTTAATTTGAAAAAAGCACATTTTCCTTAAATAAAAGTAAAAAAAGTACTGTTTGTTAAAAAAAAAAATGTAAATAGAACGTTTTGGTATGCATATCAAAAAGTTCTTTGTTTACATTATTCCCACCTCAAAATAGTGGACAGCGTTTGTGCTGATGTTTGTAGCACCTTAAAATATTGGTCCTGACCCAAAAAGCACCTTTTATTCTACATGAATTTTTTTAAGATCAAATTTTTCTATGAGAAGATGAGAAAAATAATGCAAATAATATTTGTTTTCCTATAGAACTTTGCCATATTAATGCAGACATCAAAAAACCATTTTCTAAAAAATGCGACTCCTCATCAGTGTTGCCAATCAAGAATTCCGAAATTACACACGACTTAGTCCCAAATTACACATTTGTAGAATAATTACACATGATTTTTTTTTTTTAATTAAGTTTAAAATAAAAAGCATTACAACTAATTTGGATATGGTTATTAAATACTTTAAGAATAAGTTGTTTAGAAATTTAGATTTAAAAAATACGCTTGAAATATAAATTATTTTTTATGAATACGATAGAAAATAAAAAAAAACCCCAAATAGTAATTCAGACGTAACTAAACCGTAAGTTTTTTTACATGTTTCCCGTTACAACTAATAGCAAAAAATCAAACAGATTAAAAAATTGTTTCTTTTAAATCTTAAGCTGGAGGTCGATCCACACCATGCTTTTTTCCTTTTTTTCGAGACGCATGCTAAAGTAGAAAGTGATAATACTTCATGCCTTCGAGACGTATACGCGTTTGCTTGGTTTTTGGACTGATGCATAAACGCATTAAACTTTTGGTTGGTACCTGCAGCATCAGCCGTTTTGTTTTGTATCATTATGGTAAAACAGTCACCCATGGATAAATCTTGTATGTAATTGTACGTTTGAAGAATTTTCTGATTATTAATGTTTTTGTGAATATAAAATCATTTCGCTACACTGCTACATTTTCTGACGCTATTTCAATAGTTTACAGTCTACGAATATTATTAGAAAATGCGATAAAAGAATAAACTGAGATGCAGAATAATTTGAATTCACAAAAATTGGCGATTTACGTAGCATTAGCTCTGAATGAAAGATTTAAGTCTTTAGAGAGAAAGCTAGAAAAGTTTAAAGACTATAGATCGAAAAACGTCTTATTGAGCTACTCAGCATGACTCTACATTCCGAATGTGTTGAGGGTACGGTCACCCCTCCACCTAGTAAAAGTTCTGATAAGTCTACAAGAACTGACCTTTGGAGTGATTGTGTAAATCTTAAAGGACAATTTGGAGAAGAATGATCCTCTGTCCATCATACGCTAGGGTTCAGCTTAATAATAAGTCTTGATATACCTTAGATCTTCTAGATTTTCTAGAAACGCAGACTCGTTTGTTTATTGGTGCTATTAAATATTATACCCAAAATATAAGACCACGGCGCAGAAATACTTAAGTTGTCAAACGAGTTCAGTCACATCTGAGAGACGATTATCTACTGCGTTATGCTTCAAACGGAGTTGAGAAATTATTTCCGCAAAAGTTGAGAATACTTGGTTTTTTAAGCAAAATCATATTAATATTGAATATAAAAAATCTTTTAGGGCTAATAAATCAGAACAAGTTAAACTCTGTTTTTGGTTTAAAATGTGCTTAAACCGATAAATCTATAAATCAGTAAACATATAAACCATCTTTAAGCGCATAAAATTGGGCGTTTAAACTACCAATACAGACCATATGAATTTGACAACATTTATCGTAGTGCTGCAACATGTTACTTTTTAAACTACATATGAGGAGCCGCAGTACAAAACGTACTTTTTCACACATTTAAAATTTTTGGGAAATTGAGGATTATTTATTTCGACCCCTTAAAAAACTGCATGAACCTGGAAATGGAAACAAGTTTGTTGCTTACCAAAAGATGAATCTAACTGCCGTAATTCAACACATTAAATGTCAAGGATGTTTAATATCAAACCAATTTTATATCGAAAAAGTGCGTTTTGTTAAAAAAAAAAGAAAAAAGTACGTTTTGTTCAAAAATATAGAAAAAGAAACGTTTTGGTGTGCGTTTTTTTAGACGATAATATTTTGACTGAATGTTTTTAAACCTGAATCATTAAAGTAAAAAATTAATAAAAAATAAGTAAAATGAAAACTTTATTATTTTATTTCAAATTAAATAGAAAACTAAACAATTCTATTTTATAATCATTAAGTTATAGATTTTAAAGTTATTAAGTATAATACTTTTTAAATAGTTAAACTTTTTTGAAATAAAACTCGCAATATTTACTTTTTTTAGCATTTTTAAATTTTTGCTTTTTACGTATTCCCATATTTAAATTTTCTACAGATTCTTGTAATTCTTCCATGTTTTAATTATAATAGCGGTATTCACACCGAGCTTGTTAGTTTGTTAGTCGTTAATAGTTACTTTTTTACACGCATTTTGTTTTTGTATATTTAACGCGCTACCGGATTAACATTTAACAAATTAACGACACGGCACCCCTGATAAAATAGTTGTTAGTTGGTAACTTTTTTTTTACACTTTCTCGTGGCATGTTTTATTTTTTCCAGAATAATAAATTGTGTCAGAACAATAAATCAGTTGTTTTACTATGAAAGTTACCAGACTAACAAAGTTTTAAAAAGGGGTCGTTCACAGTTGGTAACTTTAACAAATTAACAAACTACCGAGTAACAAATTAACAAGTTCGGTGTGAATACCGCTACTATTGTATTAATTATTTTTTTCATAACACTCATTCACCAAACAATAGTTAAATTATTGCAATTATTGGTGGATATTCTTGAAAACGCGTCGAAGAAATAAAAATTTACATTAAAACAAAAGCAAAGTTTAAAAAATAGTTTTTGTTTGTCAAACATTTCTAAATTAAATATACATACATGAGAATTTTGACGCGTTTCTCTCTCTTTAAAAAACGGTAAATTGCATGATAAACACAAAAAAATTTCTTAAACTTTGTTTTTGTTTTAATGAAAATTTTCACTTTTTCGACGCGTTTTCAAGAATTTATTATTCAACAGTTAATTTTAACGAAAATTAAATGACATAAATAAACGTCAAACAAATTAAGAATATTAAGAAATGTTATGTTATTAAAACAACTTCTCGAAGAAATGGCAAAAACAATGAAAAAAGCACGTTTTAAAAAATAAAAATGAAAAATGTACGTTTTGTTATGCATCAATTTTTTTAGAACAAATTTTCTTGGTAAAAAAAAAAATAAAATATGCTAACTAGATTTTTTCTTAAAGATTTCAACCCAAATATTATAAAAATATCAAAAAACCAATTTGTAAAAAAATGCGAAAAAGTACGTTTTGTTCTGCGGCTCTTCATATAATACATGGGACACTGATTTACAACATATAAATTTAAGTTTAGTTCAACTAAACCAGCGTTTAAGCCCTTTCTGATTTATTAGCCATTAGTGTTTTTTTTTATTATTTTTTTTTTTGTTTGTTAAAAAAATAAATAAATTAATTGTATCATGAATTTATATTCTTTTCGTTGTTTTTAAAATCGTATTAAAATCAATATTATTAAATAATAATCTTTTGTGCAATAAAAAATAACTCTACTTGAGTTTTGTTTATTTTACCATGAATTTAAATTTAATATTCGTATCGGTATCGATGTCGGAGATATATTTTTTAGTATCGTATCGTATCGCCAAAAAGGCGTATTGATACATCCCTAGATGCTTTCTCGGAAGCAGTAATGTAAGGGAGAATTCGGAGTGAAGCGCTTACATTTCTATTAAATATTACATGACTTTAGTTTGGAATTCCTTGCATTTTTTATTTTAATCAAAAGCATAAATGATTTTACTGTTTCAATGCAGCAGTAAAAAATGTAATCTTAAAAAATCGAATAAACAGCGAATCTCTTCTAATGTTTAGGATTGTTTGCCTTATCTCACGGCAATAGAGTAAGGCAATAATTTTTAGAAGCAAAAAAGGAAGCGTTTAGGATGTAGTATAACTATTTATTGCTTCCAAATCTTATAAATTTCTTGTGGGATCCAATAGTAAATATCGGACTTTGAAAATTAAAACTTGCTATTTTTGATTAATCATGTGCTAGTATTTTTAAGTAAAATACTCAAACTTATCATGATTTTTAAAAAAAAAAATTTCTGAGTTATGAAATTCCCTACAACAATTCCCTAAACTTTGATGTATAAAATATCTTTTAAAAAAAGAGTATGATATCGGTGTTAGAAACATGTATCTTCGTAAAAATTATTTTTGAACGACATTTATTTGGTCACTCCATTATTTTACACAGCGCCAATATAAAATTTCACCCTTGATAGGTTAGGTTAGGTTAGGTTAGAAAGGCTGGTGTGAAGCAAACTTCACACCCTCACCCAGAGACCAATATGGTCCATTGTGACGCCTTAGTTAGTGAAAGAATGAAAGAAGTGAAAGAAATCTAGTGTGAAAGAGTAGGAAAAGTAAATGGTGAAATTCCCTAAGATTTCTCCTAGAGCCCCCCTGCAATCGTCCACTAACCTGGCGTTCACATAACAGCCCATCAAGGCCCTAAGAGACGCCTGGCTGTCCACATATATAGTGACCTCCGAGCCCTTGGCAATGTTAGCCCTTACCAATTCCATGGCCCTGAGAACCCCTAGAACCTCCGCCTGAAATACACTGCACTCGTCGGGAAGTCTATATGACCTTCTGATGTCCAGATCCTCAATGTAGACCTCCGCACCTGTGCCCTTCATCTTTGAGCCATCAGTGAAAATAGCAAATCCCTTATGAAATCTGCTCTGGCCTGACCAGCTCTCTTTAGAAGGCAATATCACCTCTGGCAAACGCCCAAAATTGACCCTAGTGCCCAAATAATCCGTGGAGCAGGGCGAGCCGAGGTGATAACCACTAGTACACCCTTGATAAGACTTTTGTCATTCAACGGCCATACATAATCAAGTCCCGATACAAATTTGTAATTTTTTATTTCTTTTTAATAATCCGTAGAGCCGGGCAAGCCGAGGTGATAACCACTCATACACCCTTGATAAGACTTTTGTCATTCAACGGCCATACATAATCAAGTCCCGATACAAATTGTATTTTTTTTATTTCTTTTAAGTTGTAAATTTCTAATAAATATTTCCTTTTTTATAATTTTTACCTCGTTTTCTTTGAACTTATGGTGATATTATATATTTGGTACGGCTGAATAATATTTTTCAGAATTTGATAATCTCAGAATCAGCTAATTGGACTTATTTCAAAACCAGCCCTTTTTAAAACGAATGAAAATCGAATAAATTCTATGAAAATATTTATAAAAAAGAAAAACATTTAAAAATATTAAAAAATTATTTACTATTTAATAAAAAAAGACCTTCCCGTGACAATGTTTATTTCAACATTGCCGTGACCAGGATTCGAACCTGGGTTACTACGGCCACAACGTAGGGTCCTAACCACTAGACGATCACGGCTAACGAAGGCATGATAATAATTGCAGTAGTTATGAAACAAGTGTTATGGAGTTACACACTAAGCGTGCGCGTAAAACAATAATAATAATAGAAAAAAGCTTTTAAATACCTGACAAGTTTATTAACAACGAAATATAAAAGCTTTTATGCTTATAATATAAAAGCTGTTTAGCTTTTATAACTGAAACAGAACTAATAAACTATGAATAAAGGTAAATAGGTATTTAGTATTAAAACAATAATTCACAAAAATTTTAATATAAAAATTTTAAATTTAAATTTAAATTATAAGAAATATTTTTGATTAATAAAAGGTTTATTAAACAAATTTTCATAGAAACTTCGTTTCATAAACCTGCAATAAACCTTAAATATTTTTTAGGAATAAGGGGGAAAGTACGTACAATGAGCTACATCCAAAATTGAACAATTTAATCATTATCATAAACTTTGTATTAATAATAGCACTGTGCTAGTTGGCGCTTCAACCTAATTCGGGTACGCTGAATCCAATGGTGCTTACCGATTTTTAAGGGTAGCTTTTGTTTTCGAGATATACCGCTATTTCGAAAATGGAGTACGTTGCACAACATATATTAGCGTAACACAAAAACAGTTAAGATTATTGAATGAACTTTGCAACTTCGTTTTTTTATACGTCTAGAAAAAATAAAAGAGTAGCTTCATTTTCCAATTTTTTATTATTTTTGAAGAAACAAAAATTTCGAAATTTTCACCCTTATTGTGTTTGGCGTAGTTGAAAAACGACAGCTGTCGTAGTTGCTCTCGAATTTAAAATCTTATGCTACCGTCTATAATTTTCGACAAGCAAAATTTTGTAAATGAATCATAATGTAATAGACTACGCAAAAATAAATGATTATGAAACAGCCTGTTAAAGAGCTGTCAATCAAATCTTTCAAAATAACAAAAATAAAATTCAAATATATGTAACTTTTTGCTAAATAAAAACAATAATAAATAAATAAAAACCAATAATTATTAAATTTCTGTTAATTTATTGTGTTAAAATGTTAAGTGTAGATTTTTATTCATCCTCTGAAGATGAAGAATGAACCCCAGCGTTCAAGAAATAAATTAAATAAAGAATCATCTAAGACAGCAATCGAATATATTTCCACTTCCTAAGACTTCGGAACGGGATAAGGGACAATTTAAATATTTGGGAACGGCGTTCCACTCTTCTCTAATATTATGGCCTTTAAACTTTTATTGAAGCGTTTTGCCATATAAGATTTTTGCTCTCATAATTCGTCTAATTTGGCTGCCACACAGTTGTAATTTTTACGCTAAAATACATTTCGAAAGTTTTACAGGAGAAGCAAAAGCTTTTTAATATGATAAATTTATTAATTGCATTAAACTGTTTAAAATAAATTGTTCTTCTATTTTTCTTGTAAAACCTACCAGTTGTTTTGACAATTAGCAATTTTGTATATTAAGCAAATTGTTAGTTAGTCCTTTTAGCTTTTTTCGCGTTATCTTTTGTAGATAGGGCGTTTTATTTTTGGTAAATAAAATCGCTAATTTTAGTCGAAAGATACAAAATTGTTTTGTGGCCATTTGAGTTGATGCAATACATCAGAATCAATGAAAAAGCCGATTTTTAATTTTTTGTTAGATAGGACCTTTTGCGTTTTAGGTAACGATATTTATGTTTTTTATGAATTTTTGATTTTCTGTTAAATAAGTCGTATTAATAGCAAACTAATACAGGAAAACAAAAGTAAAAAAGTTGAAAATTAGACCTTATTTACTTTTACTTTCTGAAACATGTCTGGTTAAATATGTTTTTGCATACTCATTTTTATATTCTTCCATTAAACTTATATTTTAATAACTTTGAGTAACGTCGTGAGCACATATTTTAACGACAATTTTTTACACTTTTGACAGACAAATACGCCAAACACGGTACTCTTTTAACGTCGTTTTTGTAGTAGATTTGAAAAGTTTCGTACTCATTGGCGTTTTTCGTCAACCACGGTACCACTTTTAAAAAACGACTAGTTTTCACCGCAAAAACGCCAAACACAATAAGGGTGTTTGATAAAAACAACGACAGCGGAGATAAGAAAAAATTAGATAAGCCTTTCTTAGGGCGGATTTTTGGGATGTGTATTAAGTTTAAACTTAGTTTAACGTAGTCTGAAACTCAGTTTTTCCGGCAAAGTTTTTAATTGTTTTTTATTATTTCATTAAAGACCATTATTTTTAACAAAACTAAACTGTTCCGTCAAAATTGTGTATACAAACTTGTTAAGGGCGGCACAAATCTGTTTTCAGATTAACTAAACTTAGTTTAACTGAGATCTCAAAAATCCAGCCTTCAAGGTAATTTTATTGCGGATTTTCGGTTTTTTTTTAGTATATTCAATAAACTAAATCATTTTTGAGTTACGCAAATAGATATCTATATGTTGTGCCACCTCCTCCATTTTCGAAATAACGTTAAATTTTGAGTGTGGCTCACTGTATGTATTATGTAAAAAAAAATATAACATATAATTTATTTAATATTAATAATATTAACATAAATAATAATTTCATATTATTAATATTAATATAAATAAGTAAAACACACTTAAATATTTAACGCACATTGGTACTGTATCTCACAAAAGTTTGTGAATATTAATAATCTTATAAACAATTCGTAATAATATACATAAGTATATAAATTGTGACAATTTTTTTAAAATTTATTTACTGTAATGCTTAAACATGTCAAAGAATTTATATTTATCCATTTATAATTACTTATCTTAAAATAATTCGGAATTTTAATACAGCTAATAAGAAAACTACTTACAAAGTTTTTACATAAGCTTAAGAGTTGTTTTATGTTTTTTAAATTTTAGTTTACCAATTAGTTTGAAAAATTGGTACTAAATAATTTTCTTTTAAAGGTGCCTATCAGGACAGTCAGATGTGGCGATTTCTCGCCAAACGTGGCGATTCATAAATTTATTTGGCGAATTTTTTTGGCGATATTACAACAACTTTACGTCACTTCGTCTGTCTGCCTTTCACTTGCCACATTGTAAAAGGGGACTAAGCGCTCTATACACCATAACTCTAGTCGCATATTTACGCGCCCATTAAAAAACGGTTTGTTGTACAACATAAATGCAATGAAAGACTCAATAAATTGTTTGCTTTACTAAAAATTAAAAAAGGGGGAACTATGACAAATTTTTAAATTGTACCAAATAAGTTACGGTACTACCACGGTACTTTAGAAGGTCAAAATGTACCAAAAAAAAGTACAATTTTACCAACTTTAACCTCCCTAATGCATATACATACAGGGTTACAATTAGAGTTCGATAACTAAATTACAATATTGATAATAATTTTGGTATATTTACATCATAATTAATTTTGCAAAAAAAATATCAATTTTGTAAGTTTAATAAGTTCTTTGTTTGGATTAAAATACAAAGAATTGCGGTTTTTAGTCTGTCTCTCACTTTTGTTTTGATATTTCGATTAGAAAAAATTCCTCCACATTTGCAGATGAATGCGGAATCGATAACATTCCGTTGTTAGATTTCAATAATTCAATGTCAGCAAGATCTCAAAATTGCGAATTTATGTTATTAAAATGTTGGTATCTTTTGGAAATATTTTTGCTAATAGTGGCACTACCCTATTATTCTGGACAAAATTTACTAAACTATTTTAAAGATTAATTTTGAAAGTGCAATTTTGTTCTTAACCCTTTCAGTCCTAGGCAATTTCAAGGTTGGCGGATTTCAATGAAATTTTCGGTATATGATAATTCGCCCTAAAATAACGTAAAAATGTATTTTTAATGACCATACAAAGCTCATGTCATAAGAAACAGGTCATACACATATTTGTACCTTGGGATTTCTCTTGGACAAAATAAAAATTTTTTTTTTGGCAAAAGTGCAATTAACGCGGCACACAAAAAAAAAATTGGGCGCCCTCTGGAATTAAAAAAAATTAAACCAAATTTAAATTTAAAGGGGCTAAGGCCCGTTGGCCCGCTGTGGCTACTTAAATTAAACGTAATTGTACAAGCAAAAAGAAAATAATAACATTTAGAGCGGGCGAGACTTTTTGAGTCCTCTGGGGCAAAAAGAAAGTGCCCTCCCACTTAAAGGTAATTTACTCACGATTCTAAATATTTTGTTTTTTTTTTTTGATGTTTTGTAATGTTTTATGAGCGATTTTTTTCTAAAATTGTCCTCCTTTTTGTTTGCAAAAACCATTTGTTAGTTTGCGCAAACAATTTATTTGCATTGTGCCAGGTTGCATGCACATTCATTTCCGCCAATCGATTCAAAAGTGGTAAACTGGTAAGGTACCGATCAACGAACACATAGGAATTATTTGGCAAGGTCCTCACCTAATCCGAGTTTTCTCTCGCTATATTGAGGTGGTTAAAGCCCATACTACACATATGTGTAGGTACACCATGTGATCACAAAAAAACACAAAAATTCTTCGTGAGTTTGAAAATATTTGCATATTATTTAATAATATGTTGCTTTTGTTACAAAATGGCAAAATCATCAAATATTTAGTTTAATTTAAACAAAATAATAATACTTACATTTCTTTTCTTCCGCACTGCGAAACATGGCCATCTTTTCTTTGCACGCGTACACACAAACACTAAAATAAATCTTGCAAGAACTCAAAAACATCTAATTATTTTATACATTGTAACTGATAAAATCAGCTCTTATTGCACAATTAGAAAAAAAAATTTTTTGACGTAAAAATGTTTTATGGTAGATTTTAAATTAGTATATCAGAGTTGTTAATTTTAGTATTAAATATTGTGTTGAAAAACTCTAGGGGATAAAAATTGATAAAGTTCACATGAACCTTTTAAATTATATATGCATAATAAATTTTTTTTTAATATTAATACCTGATCTAATAAGGAAAACCAAAAGTAGTGAAAGGAAATATAATTTAAAAAAAATATATGTATAAAAATGGTTTTTAAATATTAACTGCCGTATTCATAAAAAATAAAATAGATTTCAAACGTATTTTAAAACAAAATTTCCATACAAATTTTTCTTAAAACAGATTTCATATCCATTTTAGCTTATTATGAATACGGCAGTAATTATATTTTTTAAATTTTGCTTTGTAACTTTGGAGTAACAGAATATCTGTTGAAAATTTTTTTTAATTTTTCTAATAAAAATATATAAAATTTGTGCAATTTATTCAATTAAATTTTGAATCACATTGTGAAAATTTTTCATATACAATTTTCGATAAATTATTATTATGACACACAGTATTAAAAATATACTTAGGAGTGCCTTACTTAATTGTTTTACGTATACAAAAAACTATATTTTCCATTATATGATATGAAATATCGGTGAATTTTAGCATAAAGAAACCCACCAACACACAGTGGCTGAAAATCGTTTTTCATTGGCTAAAATAATGTAACTTTTGAACCGAAGGAGATATTTTAGTGAAATTTTTTTAATCGACAGATACATTCTTAAACTTTTTTCCACTTTCAATAATCCCTTTTCATCCGCAAAAGTTCTATTCTACTAAAGTTGAATTTTGACAAAAATAAAGTAGCTTAGAAAATATGTCTTAACATCTCAAATATAAATAACACAATAGTCGCACATATTACTTTTTTAAAGATAACATGACTACCAACCAGCAGGTCATTATCGATGATAGTTTTTGAGCAATGATAATTTCTTTCGGATTAAATATAAAAAAATCACTTTTTTCTGAATTTAAAAAAAAAGTTGTGTTTAACAACATGGCACGACCCCAATTACCAATAATTTGACCTAATTTTTTAGCTACCTTAGTGTTAATGTGTCTACTATTAAAGAAAATTTAAATTTTGGAAATCGGTGACAAGCAAAAATTGGACTTTTGGCCAATGAAATAAAACTTTCAGCCACTGTGCAACGTATGTTTCACCATTATCTTCCACAATATATTTTCTTATAAATTTTCTACTTCATTCAAATCATGTGCAAAATCTTCTGTGGTTATTTTAAATTAAATCTAAATGTTCTTCAATATTAAAGTTTAATACAGCTTGCTCTAGTAATAACTCGGGAGTTGAGTTAGAAGTACCATAATTAGACATTTAATTTTCATTATAAATTTCACAATTGCCTTTTGAGACAACTTTTACAAAATTTAACCCCACTTTTTTTTGGAAAAGACTACAGAACATTGTGCTTGTAATACGGTCGACATTTTCTGCTTAACGTCGTATGCGCCCGAAAAAAGTGTTCTAGATTGTCTTGTGTTAAGCGTCTGGTTAATAAAAATGGAAAACCTCCTTTTTGTAAAACTTCCTACAACTTAACTAAATAATTAAAAATTATTAGATTGTGTTTTTCGCGTGCATATTTTAAATATTTTTGTGCATATTTAAACCTACCCTGCTGATCTGTATTAGAAAAACTTTCAAAGAAAATTTAATGCCGATTAAAATAGTTAAGACTTTATTAATGTTAATTGATAGTTGCACTAAATATTTGTTAAAAATGTGAGCAGTTTGTATAATAAATGACAATTATTTTTGTAAAAACAAAAAAAAAAAAACAATTCAACTTCCTCCGTGACAATGTTTGTTTCAACATTGCCGTGACCAGGATTCGAACCTGGGTTACTACGGCCACAACGTAGGGTCCTAACCACTAGACGATCACGGCTATCGGAAGCTTACTGCGGCCCTCGACTAATTAAGCAGTTCCGAAAGTAATATATAATTGAAGTAATTATTTAAATTATTTAATTATGTACTTACCCACACAGACAAATCTTTAGAATTTTCAAAAATATTATAAAATACCCAGAAATAATTATATTAAATTATCAACATTGGCACTTTTCGGTCATAAAAAATAGATAATACAAGTTATGTAATTACAATTTTTTAACATTTAACATTTTTTTTTTAAATTTATTACTTTTTTCTTTCATGGCAAAATTAAAACTAAACTAAAAACTTATTTTGTTCAATAATAACAATTTTAATTGATTGCTTAATTCGCTGATGAATTGAATTTTTCCTGGTATTTAGTTGCTCGAGCCGAATAAACTTTGCGAAATGTTGCAGATGCATTGTCTTCTGTAAAAAAAAAACGGTACAGTGTTATTAAGCCATAGGCAGTAAAGCCATATGGCCTTATTTAACATCACATTTTCTTAATAATTAGGTGCTTCGAAATGTGGCCCTAAAACGCAAATGAAAATTGACCTCAAATTTAGGGCTATTTTTCATGATGCAATTTAATCCAATTTTTTTAATAATGTTACCGTCGGAGATGAGAATTATTTAAAACTCATTACTTTCAAATGCAAATATGTACAAAATTCAAAATATGTATATATTTTTATTTTCATATAAAAATATTTTCTTCAAAATGTATTTTAAATTATATTTGAAAGATTATAAAATATATATTTGTATATTAAATATATATTAAATATTAAGCAAAAGTGTACCGACTTGACTACTTTAATTTTTTTTTAATTCCTACTAGGGAGATCGATTATTCGACTTTTTTCAATAACCGGTTTTCGAATATTACGAATAGTTGCTATTTTAAAAAACCCGGTTTTCGGCTAAGCAATTTTTAAATAACCGGTTAACCGGTTTTAATTCGAATACTTAAAAACACAAAAATCAAATAAGTTTTTAAAATAACACGTTAATTTGAATAAAAACAAAACAATTTGTAAAGGTAAGGAACCAACAAAATACATAGATATGACTTAGATCAGACCTAACAAATATTTTACGATAAAATCCAAGAAAAGTGGGACCAGTAAATTTATCAAACTTTAGCTAAATTTTACACAATTTTGTATTGATTTACAAAACTTTATTTGTAAGAAGATATTTGTATAATGTATTTTAGAAACTGTTGAAGGATATTTGATCTAGACATACATTTTGCAAAAGCAAATAAATTATAGGAATTTTATAAAGTTATTATTCGAAATATTCTCTCAAATTTAATTTGAATGGCTTTTAATTTGTTGGTGGTTAAGCTGTCTACGAGTATATAAATCCACCATATTTTTTAAAAGTTGCAAACGCCAGGATTAACTATTTCAAATTATTTTGTTTCAGCATTATAGTAACGAATGTGTAAAATATTTGTCAATTCGTCGACTACAATTTAAAACACTCTATGACATTGTTTGATTTCTTCAATTTTGTTTTTTAGTTCTTGGTGTTTATATAAATATAACTGGTAGAAATTTTTCCCATATCGTTGATTCCGGCGTAATGTTCTAGTTTTCAGCATGAAGAGATGCTCGAACTACTTAAGAGTTTTTAGTGCCTTAAGGGGAATTTCGCCCTCGGCAACACAACGGGCTAATATTTCACCCAATGATTAATTTTTGGCAGCGTATTTTAGTAAAGTATTATTTGTCGTCTACTTAGAACTACTTCGAACGGAGTTAAGTTTCATTTGGATCACATTAACGTCAAGCATGTATACTAATTAAAGGCGATTAATAAGTTGTGATATGGAAGAACCTTTGTAACTTATGATTTTAGGGCACTTCAAGCACCTTACTTTGTCTTTTTAATCGTGTTCGAAAAATATCTAGAGATAACCTTTATATAAAAATATATTTAATATATAGAATACTCTTGCACAAATTACTATTTACTTTTTAACTGCACACGTTTTTGTGGTATTTTGAATAGTTTTTATTTTTTTCGTCAAGAACCCACGCTTTTATAAGCGATTTGTATTTACAGTGTTCATAATGTTTTCTGACCTTTGTTACATTTTTTTTGACATTCTTCATAAAAAGTTTAAGTTTGGGCAATATTCAATTAGAAAATACTTAAATTGCGGGTACATCTACAACACGAATAAGGAAAATGTATATAAATTACACATTACTAAAATAACCGGTTTATTATACCAAAATAACCGGTTTATTCGATATTCGAAAAATGGGCATTTTAAAATAACCGACTTGGGAAAAGCTAAAATAACCGGTTAAAACCTGTCGAATAATAACCGTTCGATCTCCCTAATTCCTACGCAAATTAGTTCAATTTTATTTCAATTACGCATTTTAATAATATGAATTTATAAACACGTATTTTTGAATTAGTATTTCAAAATACTTTAACTAAAAACTATTTGTACCTTGAATTAATTTATTTAAAATGCGTATTTTCCAAAACATTGATTACCCAAAAATAATGGAAAATAGTCTTAGAAATAAAATTAAATGTGCCACTTAATTTGGGGTAATGCTTCTTTATGAAAAATCAACTTGAATATTTTGTGAATATTTATCCCAAAAAAGTTACTGCCTGGCCCACATCATCTTTTGTCCCACTTTCAAATAATTACATTAAAATCGACAACGCTGACTTAATATTCTACAAGTTTAAATTATTTTATTTTAAGCGAAAAAATCAATTAAGATTTTTTGTTATTGTTGATTCGTTTATTACATTAATAAAATTGAAATTCTTTAAAAACAATTTTTTAATTGATAGAAAACTACTGAAATTTTTTTTCTGTGTGTGTGTGGACAAGCATTAAATTTCTAGCACTTTATATGTAGCATATTAAGTTATTAATTATGGTTACCAAATACTGGGCATAATGCCCAATTTTCAGGATAGTATTTAAATCTTTATTATGTTAATTTTCATAAAAACTTAAATCGTATTTAATTACAGATTGATTTTTTGAGTTTTATATGAAAAGTCTTATGTAATTAAGATAAAATTATGGTAATAAATACAAAAAAATATCATAAAAAAAGTGTAGTTATTTACAAGGTGGTGTCAAAAAACAGCTGGTTGTTATTACTTTGTCTGTTGTTTTTGTATTGTTGTGATATTGAGGCCACCTTGCTAAGTTAATCCGATTGAAACTTAAGTTGAATTTAAATGTACCACATCGGTGACTTAAGTTTCATTTAAGTGTTAAGTGAAGAAGAGAATTTAGTATTTAAAGGGTTTTTAAACATAAATGTGTTTTAATTTCTATCCTGAAAATTGGCCATTAATTTTATACATTTTGTAATATATAAAAAAGAAAAATCGGCCTTCTTCCGTGACAATGTTCATATCAAACATTGCCGTGACCAGGATTCGAACCTGGGTTACTACGGCCACAACGTAGGGTCCTAACCACTAGACGATCACGGCTACAGAAGGCTTATTGCATTTTTTGCCAAATAACATACATATACATAAAAGCGTAGAGTTTTTTTAAATTTTTTTCCTTGACAAATTAAAATTTACTTTAATTAGAGTTGGCCAAGTAAATTTTTATTCGGCCGATATATACTACCGTTAGCAATCGGCAAGTTGTGAAAAAGGGCTAAAGAGTTCTTAAGTAAACTTTTATTAAAAAATAGGCTTTTGATTTACAAGCAAAAGCAAACTTTATACGGTAAAACCGGTTTACAGTTTAAAGCCAGCTGAAGTTTTTTTTTAACTAATTTAACAACACTCTTTTTCTGCTGTCAAGGTGAAAAAAAAATGTGTCATTATTATGCATATACTTATTAAGCATAAAAAATAAATATCTAGTCAACATATTTAACATATTTATATAATAAATAAAAATTATTATTAAATAAGGAAACAAAAATGTTAAATTTTTTTTCACTTGAACTTTTCTTTTATGCTTACACCAAAAATTATCTCGTTTTTTTTTTTTTTTTTTTTTTTTTTTTTTTTTTTTTTTTTTTGAAGGCTGCTGTTAAAACATGACACTTCGCTTGTTTTTGTTCCAGTTTGTAAGAAAATAGTTTCTACATTTGATGTGGCACCCATTTAAAGCCCCAGTTAACTGACAGTAACTGTAACGTTGCAAATTAGCTCCTTATTTTTAATGTATGTAAAGCAATTAAAACGATTAAGTAAGCAGGAAGACCGTAACGTGTAAATCCGTAGAAAATAAGTAAGAAGTAAGAAAATCTTCTCTTACTGTACGGCAACATTACTGTTATTGTCAGCTAACTGGGGCTTCAAGCTGGTTCAACTTAAAACCAGTGTTGCCAATCCATGTGTAATTACACATAATGTGTGTAATTTTTACTTGCATGTGTAGCCCATTTGTAATTAGTTCGATGTGTAACCTATGCATAAGTGTACTTCAGGTCTATATTTTCATTCATAGTCAAGATTTTCTTTTCGACCATTGAGTTTATGTTTTTTTTTGTTTCCATCACAGTCAAAATTGGTTTTTACACCCTGTCTTAGTTCACCTTCCATATCCACGATCCATATCCAATACTCAACTGTCAAATTGTATTGCTAAGTATGGGCTTACACTATTAAAGTTTTCTTTCACAAAGTCTGAGTTTATTGGTGAGAGGGGAAAGAAGTATAGCATGTTTAACACAAACTGTAAAATTTGATTTAAAATAGCGCAACAACTATTTAATAAAATAAGAAAATGTGAACATTTTAGAGATTTTAGAATTAAAGAATAAAGTTCACGAAGCATTATTAAATAAAAAATAAAGTTGAACTAAAAATGGCGCCATATAATTTTTTTATATTGCGCAACTTATTGAACAGAGTGGAACAAAACGATAATAATTATAGCTATAAAGCATTATAGCTATTATTATAGAACCATTCACAGGGAATTTTAAAAATTTATATTGCTTAGGCTTGTACAAAACATTTTTGTGCTGTTCTTCCGCCGATGTTCGGAAATAAATACTGCGCGTGGATACGTACCGTGGTACATGTTCAATCAGTTATTTTATCAGTTATTATTATATAACGACTTTATTGCAAAAAATGAATATCAATAATGTTTTGCGAGGTGTATTAGTTCTAGCAAAGGTACTGCTTCGATTTGTGTTTTTAATTTAGCTACAAATGTGTAGTTTGGTATAAAGTCATGTGTTATTTCTAAATTCTTCATTAGCAACACTGTTTAAAAACTTCTTTTATTTTGACAGCAGACAGACAGACAGACAGACGAACGGATATGGCTAAATCCATTGTAGAACTCCACAAGGTACCCTCGTTGGCCCATATGTTTGTCAGCTGTTTACCCCAGTTAGAACCCAATCGTCAAAAGTTGTTTATGTTTTTTTAACATACTCAGTGCGCGCCATTTTGAATTAAAAAAAAAATTGTGAAAAACATTTGATTTGTGAAAAATTTTAATTTAAATGAAAATTATTGTGATTTTTAGGCAAATTTGTGGAAAAATTTAAATTTGAAGTAAAGTAATTGTCCAGGAAAAAACCTAAATAATAAAATAAATAAGAGTCAGTCAAGAGTGAAAAGTTATGAATAAATTTTAATTAATTTCATGTTGTAAAATGCCTTACTTATTTAAAACAATTTCATGAAAATTTAATTTGATGAACTTAGCCCTGATTAAAAAATAAAAATTTATTTTAAAAACCATAAACAGTTCAATAAAATAACCAAAATACTAATTAAAAATATATGTTTTCTAAAACGTGATAACAAATAAAATAGAAAAATTATTTTTAAAAGGGGTTGCTGTAGATTAACAGTCCCCAATGGTTTAGCTGGATTTGTAACCGTATTGGCATTAGTACATGATATAAGTTGTCTTTCGAAAGAACCAATTTGTATGCGTTGCATTTTCGAATTAAATTTCCATTCGTTTAACATGGCCAACGCTGTTTGAGGTAATTTTTCATCTTGTATTTGTTGTAATAAATCTTTTAGCTCTATCGGTGAAATATATTTAATTGCATTATTTCCTGCAATCATACTTTATTTTTATGCTTGACAATGAAATCTATTAAAAATTGTTTCAGCTGATTATATCCAACTGTACCTGTTGTTTTTTTTTCAATTTGTGTTTTTATTTTGAAGGCACAGTGTTGCTTTTTTTTGACGTTTCGGTTCAAAATACAAAAACAATTTGGCATGTTGTTTTTGTCTTGTTGTACTTGTTGTAGCAAAGAGTTTACCTTGGGTGGTTGTACCATGGCTAAATCTTATAATT
Organism: Pollenia amentaria; assembly: GCA_943735925.1. Taxonomy (NCBI): domain Eukaryota; kingdom Metazoa; phylum Arthropoda; class Insecta; order Diptera; family Polleniidae; genus Pollenia; species Pollenia amentaria. The sequence continues at coordinate 131,182,958 of OX031008.1, read as the reverse complement.
ACTCAAGGACCCAGAATGTATATACTTTATGGGGTCTTGGATAAATATTTAAAAAGTTTCTAACGGAATGGCAAACTTAGTGTACCCTCATTTGCCATAAGGGATTGAGGGTATACAAATTTTATAAATGCTGCATTAGTTGTGCTGTAACGTTGGACTTTTCTTAATTTTTAACTAAATAAAATCAATTTCATCGATAACTTGAGCTTTTCAAAATTCAAAGATTTTCTTTTGTTGAGTTTATTGTTACTAAATATGTATTAGTGCAAGCAAAATAATAAGGGGTCTCATGATATCGCTTAAAAGTTTCGCAATCTGTGCATGTTTCACCATCGCAAATGAACTGTCATAAATCGTTTGATAATTCATTTACACAAACTTACAAACTGACGTTAATTGTTTAGGTTAGGTTCCATTGGCAGCCGTGATCAAGCACAGCTCACGTGGGTCCATTACTTAGTTCCCGTTGTGTTACCATATCACGCCGTCTCCCATGGGTCCTATGAAATCTGGCTGCTAGTATTCCCATGCAGCCAACCGGTCGATTCAATAAAGGAGTGGATCCTGTTTACATCAACATCAGAGAGACAAGTTTTGTCCCCAAGGGTTCTTCGACCAAACATTTTGAGTCTTGAGTCTCCGAAAGCCGGGCAGTTACAGAGAAGATGTTCCGTTGACTCTTCCTCCTTCTCATCGCCGCAACTTCTGCACAAGTCGTTATAAGGGAGCGCCAGCCTCTGGGCGTGCCTCCCAATTGGCCAGTGGCCAGTTATAACCGCAGTTAGGTTTCTTAGATGATGTCTGGACAGCTGTAACGCCCGCCGTGTCCTTTTTTCATCTATGATAGGCCAGATTTTCCTGGTTTCCCCACAGGTGGTTTCATCGTGCCATCTCTGACTGGCGATAAGATGAAACTTGTGCGCTATAAGTTGCTTACACCTTGGGAGTGAAGCACCTACATATGTGGAACCGTCCCGATTCAAGGTGGTACCTGCATGCGCCAACGAATCTGCCATGCAGTTCCCATGTATGACCCCGTGTCCGGGGACCCAATTAAGGGTGACCAGTGAATGTCTCGCTATCTCCTCCAGAGACATCCGGCATTCTCGGACAATTCTCGATGTGATGAACACATTCTCCAGGGATCTTATGGCCGCCTTGCTATCGGTAATAATGTGAATATTCCTTCCAGATATTTCACCGTACCGGATGCGTTTCGCGGCTGTGTGGATGGCCATTATCTCGGCCTGGATGACACTGCAGTGGTCCGGCAGCCTTATAGGAATGCTCCAGTTTAGCTGCTCGGAGTATATGCCAGAAAAAAATTGTTTAAGATTAAACAAAAATTAAAAAGGGGCTTCATGAAATGAGTCTGGCAAGTTTGCCCATTTGCACCAAAAACAATTTTAAGCAATATCATAAAAACCCTTAGGCCGGGTTTTTAAGATGTGGATCAAGTTAAAACTGCTCTGTAAACTCGGATTTTTCCGGCGATATGTTATTTTTTTTTATTTCATTAAATATAAACATTTTAAGCAACACTAAGCAGTTCCGTCTAAACTTTGTATACAAACCTAGTTTAACTGAGATCTCAAAAGCCCAGTCTTAATGTCTTAAGTAATATGTATTTCAGTGTAGAAAATACATTTTGTAATTTTTTTTATTAATATTGATTTTGTACTTTTATTTAAGTTTCACCCGCTCTTTTGCCAATTTTTACGGGAGATTTAGTAGTGAAAAGTTGGCATCACTGCTTGGAAGTAAGAGGGCTAATATCGAAGTATTCACTTTTGAGAAAATTGCAATTGAAGTTCAACTTTTATATTTGAGTGACATTGGCTAGTAAAAGCTCTTCTGTAGAACCTATAGGTTACATTAGATATTAGCTGTTTCAGCAATATAAAACAGAGTAAGCAAAGAAACCTAATGGAACGATTAGCTCCAAGCCACAGATGTATAATAAGTGAAACTATTTATTGACAAGCAGCGAGTTTCATTTTAATATTTCCAGAACTTTAGTAAGCCACTTGGGTAATTATGTAAGTGTTTTTCAAAGATCTACGCTTGTTTGCAGGAGACCAGAGTCTCTGCCTTGAATCGAACCCGCAACCCCCGTACTTATAAACTATCACACTACCAACTAGCGTACCGGGGCATACATTTTCTTTATTTGACTTTCTTTTTCTCTAAAACTAAGACATTCCTTTATATCACTGAACTGCCACTGTAATCGAACATAATCATGTTATGATCACAATTCACACACAGATTTTACGTATAACCAAACTTCTCCTTTCAAATGATAAAAACCAATAAAAATCTAAAGTTGTCGCATCTCATTAAAATTTAATTTAAAACCTATAAATCATTTCATCATTTTCCAACTTGTCTGTCCCCTCTCTTATTCTGAGTTACTTTGTATGGTCGTGTGTTTTTGCAGATACGACAAAATTCAAAATTGAATTGCACTTAATGTAGAAGTTGTTGTTGTTATTATTATTTTTTTTAGTATCGTGCACGTTGCAGTTGGGGGGAAAATATACAATAAAGAACTACTTAAGTACCACATAGAACAATGTACAATAATTGCATTGCATATCAGTGGCACTTGCATCTTGATTGACACGCTTATTCAATGCGTTGACATAGTGATGGACATGAGTTGCAATGATACGAGCAAGTTTAAGTTGAAAAGTTACAGGCAACACAAAACACCAAAATAAGAAAATTAAAATTAAATAAAGATGCGCCGGCGCAAACACTTTTGCATTCAATTGCATTTTGGGTCATGTCAATTATATTTTTTTTTGTTTTCGTTTTTTTTTTATTGTCCTTAATTATTATAACTACTAAACAGTAGTTTTTTTTAAACAAATTGCTTTTTAAGTATATAATTATTTTAGAGTTCATGTTTGCATTGAAATGAAGCTGAAATTCTATATCTTTGCGGTCTCTTTGCTGCTTGAAGATATAGAATCGTAGATGTGTCAAACAATTCAATCAAAAGCCTTAAAACACTAGAGTTTAGGTTATGTTTGTTTAAATAATTGAAAAAAAAAAATCGTGAGTAATGAAATTGGTAGACATTTTAGAGACAGTTTTGCTGTCAATTTAAGAATGATGTTTGTGGCTTTAAATTAATCTCTTTTTTTACCTTTTCAACACAACTCCGCCACAAATCACTATGATCAATAAACTATTGGTTGTTATAAACATTTTTATTACTATTATTTATTATAAAACAAAAAAAAAGTATATTAGAAATATTCAGCTTTTACACTGAAATTCAACAAAAACTTAAAATGCATTTTTAACTCCCCATAACTTTTGTTTCTAAGATTCGAATTTTACGTTTCCTAAAAAAAAAATCGCGTAAAAATACCGATCCAGTTAACAGTTATGGAATTTCGACCGCCTTCTTGTGAAATTTTCCACTGTGCATTGGTGGACAATTTTGTAACGTTTTTTTTCGCTCAGTGTACAACTAAAAATAATTTTTACTGCTATTATTCATTTATTAACGTAAGGTGTGCGGTGAAATTTTGTTATTGGCTCTATTTTATCTATAAAGGGACAAATCTGGCGAACGCTGGCTGTGTCCAATGAAATTCACTGGCTCTGAAAATGATGCTTTCAAAAATGTTCTACAACAGAAATACTATTTGTCTTGCTGTATGCCACATTTATGGGCAGGGCTGTCAGATGTGGCGATTTTTCGCCAAACGTGGCGATTTATAAACCTAATTGGCGACGAGATTTTGTGTTTGGTGACATGGCGACTTTTTTGGCGAACTTTAAAAAAGTTGGCGATTATTATTTTGGCGATTTCTAAAACGCATTTAACCTTTTTTCTTTTTTCTTACTTATATCAAGAAAATTTACGGGTAGAGTTTTATTTTGAATTTCTAACAAAATTTAAAATCTCAATATGAATGCGATTGTTTTAGATGATGAATTTATAATATAGCCAGATAATTACATTGAACACATTTAAAAATTATTGTTACAGAAATTTGCTTTATTTGCTTAAGCTTTATTAGATTTTAATATAATTTTTCTTACCAAGAGTTATCAATCATCGGATCTCCACTGAAAAACAAGGGAATTTTCAAATTTTTTTAAAAATAAATTCTAAAAACTGACGGTGTTGGTTGCATATTAAATGGAATTTTTAAAATTATATAGTATGCAAAAATAGTGAAATTAATAGCGAAAGTAAATAAATCACTTTTAAAAAAAATTTGCAGTGACATCAGGTTCCATCTAATAGTATCAAGCGTATTTTCCAATGTGGTATGCAGAGCGAAAAAGTTACAGGTCTTTTTATATATTTTGACTCGATTTTTTAAGAAATTAAATCAAAAATTCCTTTTTATTAAAAAAAAAATAAAAAAATAATCCAAATTTTTTGAAAACCTTGATTTTATATAAAATCATTGAAAACGAATCTAGATCAGAAGTTAATTTTTAAAAATAATTCATGTAATGAAATTAATGGTAAGACTGAGTTGAACTTAGGTATTCCAATCCAATTCCAAATATTCAATTTCAATACAACTTTTAAGACATTTATTTATCCTTTGCTCCATTTCTTGCCGAAGTACCAGAATTATTTTACGGTGTTCGTGTCTTACAAATGTTCTAGTTTCCTTCAGCATACTTTTGCAATTTGAAGTCGCCAAACTTTTTGCTATTTCAAGTCAGTATCGCAATTGTTAAGCGTTTTTTTAAATATTGAAAATTTTAATAAAATTTAACACAATTGTACTCCTATTTGGTCGGGTTGACCGGGCGCTCAGTGACTGGATCACCCGAAAGGCCCAAAATGAGGTCTTAGTCCAACTATGTCATACTGGCTTTACAGAAGCGTAATTAGACCAATTATAACTTACGCTTCTCTAATTTGGTGGACCTCGTTGGACAGAGCGTGTAATATATAAGACCTCTTCAGGGGGTCCAGCGTCACCACATCAACCAAGACTCTGGAGACACTACTGGATATACCCCTGATCGAAACGCAGGTGAGATATGAGGCGGCAATCGTGGCCGAACAGCTCTTATCTCTCGGGCAATTATATATAGGTGACTACAGGGCACGTCATCAGTGTATATTAGACACATTAATTAGATATACACGTTCACCGGACATGCCCAACCGAATACCAGAGACGGAAATTGTCAGAAACTCATCGAAAGGGGATATTGGTCGAGTGGAACTTAGGGGTAAACGCCTGTGGGGATATGCTGCTACACAGTCGGCTCTAAACGTGGGAATAAAGCAGGCATAGGGGTCTAAGTTGAGAACCCGGAAGCCGAGATATTCTACCGTCTTCCGGATAACAACACAAGCTTCCAGGCGGAAGTCCGTGCTATTACGGAATGTGTGAGATGGATTGAATCGAATATGGGGTCGGTGTACGCTAACATATTTACCGATAGCCAAAGGGCAATAAAGGCATTATCAGTTAATACGGTTAGGTCGAGCACCGTATTAGACTGTAGGAAGTTCATTAGTGAATTCTCCTCGGGCGGTGGGATCCGTATTAAATGGGTGCCGGGCCACTCGGCAATAATCGGAAACGAAAGAGCCAATATACTCGCTATAGGGGGGAAGAGAACTCGAGGCGGTTAACCTGTCGAATGCGAAAGCGTTTGAGGCAACGAAGGCAGATTTGAATATGTGGGCTACGGAGACCCAGACGGCCAATTGGTACGGTGGGACTGTAGGTAGAATTTAATGAGGTTACCCAGACGAAGGGAAGGCAAAAAGCCTCTTCAGCGGGAGTAAAACCGATGTTAGTATGATGGTGCGCATCCTGACGGGTCGTGCGGGACTGTGGGCTTAACTCCACCAAATTGGACAGGCGAAATCTGTAGAATGTGGCGAAGGCAGCGGGACGCTGAAAAACTTCCTCTGCTACTGTCAGGCCTTCGCCGAAGTAGGATCCAAACAACTCGGGAGCGATGTCATGTTGGGTCTGGGATCCCTGAGCAACGTTGACTGGAAAACTTAATCCCCCATGTTTCTTCTTAAGGAGCGCCAACAGGCCCGATAGTGGCCTAGGTGTATATCGCAACAGATATGAAGTTGCATCTTGATGCTTCGCGATTATGGCGAATTTTTTTTTTAAACAATCTACAAAAAATAATTTTTGGCGATTTTCCGTATACTATTTGGCGATGAAGGTGAAAAAAAATCTGAAAACCCTGTTTGTGGATAGTTTATCCATAGCTGGCCTTAAGATAATTTCCAAAAAGGTGCGGTATTGAACAACTTCGATTGTTACTATATTTTCGATGTTAATTTTAAAGAAATATGGACCAATTCTTCCTTTGGATGATATTCCACACCAAAGTGTTAACTTAAAAGGGTGTACGAGATGTAGATTAATTATAATAGTATTTTTATTTGCCAATATTGTGTACAAAATTGTGATTTTTTCAATTCAATTAGTTAAGTTTGTTAAGCAGTAGTGACTTAATTGGCAAGTCCGTTGTAGAAGGTCCGATAGATGTATTTGCATATTTTCATAAAACCATTTTCTATTTGTTTTTTTTAGAACCTACCTGTGGCCAAAAGAAAAAGGTGCTTAAGTCGACTTAAGCAAAATGTTAGTTTATGGCACATTCGCAATCTCCATGTTTAAAAGTAACCATGCGAAACTTTAATTGCAAAGACGTGATGACTATATTAAAATGCAGTTAATTTTTGAAAATCACATGTTAAGTTTAAAATTGCTGTCCTACAAAACAAAACAAAAAAAAAAAAATTGACTCAAGCACTTTTTCCTCATTGCGACAGATATACTTATTCTATATGTTGCATATGTTTTATTTTAATGGATTTTCCCTTGATACTACTATCTTACATTTGTTATATTTATAACAATATTAATTAATACTAAGTACTTCATGTTTAATGTTCCTCTTTGTTTTTTCTGCTATAAAAATAAAGATTTCTCAAATTGAATACAATTTTGTAGATTCTCGTAAAACACTTTAACAGTCATTTCATGTTCATTATTACAAATTAAATGTCAGATATGAATGAATTTATTGGTTGTTTATAATCAAACATGCACCTTGTTTTTAAAAGGTATGAAAATTTTAACGTAAGAGGCGTCTGTCGGAGAGGCGTCTTTTTTTTTTTAATGTGTATCCGTGTTTGTGAATGTATCTTTGCGATAAGAAGCGGTGCCAACTGTGTGCGAATAGAGTGCGAAAATTATGCGGCGCATAGTTGCATTTTTATCGCATAAATAAAACAAGATGACAAAAATATGACCATTGTAGGAGATAAAGAATAGTTTGTTGGCAATAAAATAATAAACATTTGGTAAAGTTGTTTTCATTGCTGGTGGATAGAAATTATTCTTTTCTAGTGAATTAATTTGTTTTGATAGAGATAAAAGCCAAGCTCTGGCTGAATTTAAACATCAACCATTACAAGTTAAGGCAATCTTTAGAAAAAAAGTTCAATTTTATACGAATTCATGCTCTTTTAATTTAAATGAATAAATTTATTATTTGCCATTCCATGTCATTTGTCAGATTTGTATTTTGGAAAAATATTTTCACCAAAAATAAAATTTTTGTTTTTAATACATATTTTGATCTCAAATGTTCTTATTTCAGTTCAAAATGTGCATGTGCAACCAAAATTAAAAAAAAAATCTTTGAAAACAAAATATCCATCCATTCATTTCTCTTATTGTCTTTTAAAGTTTGTCGTCGGGATCGAAAGAAATTTTTCTGTGGTGACGTTTTCTTTTAGCAAAAATAAACAATCCCAGCAACAAACAAAATTTTAAACAATTCCAAGATGGCGCCAAAGAAAAATGATATGTCATAATTTGTTGGAATTATTTTTTTTATATTAAGGGGTTTTGGATTTCCTTTTGACATCTAAACATTCCTACAATTTTGGGGGTGTCTTAGATTTCCTCTATTTTTTTTATTTCTGTATAAAATATATTTCAAGAAATGACAAAAAATTGTTTGTGGAACTAAAAAAAAAAAAAAAATCGTTGACATTAGCGTAAATTAGTTTGATGTTCAGTTGTAAATATAAAACAAATAAAAAGAATTAAAATTTCCGTTATGTGGCTCAACGAAAAAAGTATAAAAATTCCCAGACATTTAGTCAAAATAACAAAAAATAAAAAAAAATATGAAAAGGAATAAGACGAAAGAAAATTGTAGCTCTGAAATAAATTAAACAAAAGTTTTGTTAAGAAGGGCATTATTAAAAATATTTCGGGGGGCCTTTATTTGGATTCATCATAATATTAAAAAAAAAAAAAAACAGAACAGTACCCTTGTGTCAGATCTTAGTGAACTTTTGGTTTATAGTCAAGACATAGAGGTGACGAGAACAGAAAGATAGAAAAAAAATTAAGCTCGGCTGTCGAAAAATCTTACTCTATGAATGCGTTACAGCTGTACCTAAACAAGAGTGGAAGGCGGAACGTTTTCTTCCGGTTAGCTGCTATGCTGATATGCCATACCTAAACAAGAGCGTCAACGTTAAATCACGAACAGTTGAGTTAACCATAGATTACATAGATATGAAACTCGCTTGTAAAAAATCTAAGTCTGTTGTCAAAAAAAAAAACTTAAGTGATGAGAATGTGTTAGTAAAATTTTTATCATTGTGTTAGTATATTCCCCACATTCCCACGACCACAAATAAAAGTAAAAAGTAAAGTAAAATAAAATTTTATTAAGAAATTCATAAAAAGTTATCGTTTTTTTTGGAAAATGCTATTAGTTTTGAATGATAACACTGTGCAAGAAATTGACACTTTTTTTCGTGACAAGCTGGGCACCTGGCGTTTTAACATAATTCGGGTACGCTGAATCCAGTGGTGCCCGCGGTTTTTTAAGATTGGCTCTGGTTTTCGAGATATACCGTTATTTCGAAAATGGAGGAGGTTGCACAACATATGTTCGCGTAACTCAAAAACTCTTCAGCTCATTGAAAAAACTTAAAAAACCGAAATTCCGCTATAAAATTTCCTTTAAGAAAAGTAAAACTTCTTTCTTATATCCGTAGCCGTTTTAGAAACATAAACATAAAATTGAGGTCGATCATACATTATATACCACTAGGGGCGACTTCTGGGAATTTATGGGACTGTTTCTTCCATATATATGAAGAATATAATTTATATGGAGCATGTCATAGGATTTTTTTTTAATTATTAAATTCTTTATTCAACATAATTTGTGAATAAAATCAAAAGTTGCAAACAGATTTTAATCATTTATGGCTTGTTTTGTTTGGAATTTCATTTTTTATACGTCTGCAAAAAATTAGAACTGCATTTCCCAATTTTTTATGAATTTTTAAAAAACAAAAAATTTGAAATTTTGTTAAAAAAATAATTTTTTTTTTCCAAAAAAAAATTATGTTTCTAAAACGACTGCGAATATAAGAATGAAGTTTTACTTTTCTTAAAAGAAATTTTATAGCGGAATTGCGAACATATGTTGTGCAACCTCCTCCATTTTCGAAATAACGGTATATCTCGAAAACCAGAGCCAATCTTAAAAAACCGCGGGCATCACTAGATTCAGCGTACCCGAATTATGTTAAAACGCCATGTGCTGAGCTTGTCTGTTTTTTCAACTAGCATAGTGTAATTAACCATTTTGTAGCAATAATATTTCAGAATAGGTTTAATTAAATATCATCATGAATTTCACTCAAGTTTTACTGTTTGCTGGGAATATATCACCACTTTAATTATATTTGCCTTATTATAAAAAATAAAAGTGAAAAAGCTCGACTACATAATACCCTACACCAAACAAAAATTTTCGAGAGTGTACTCTATTTGGGACTATTATTCAATTGTGGACGCGCTAAAACAAAATTATATTATTAGTTTAAGAATCATACGAGTTCTTTGTGCCGAATATTATCTAGATATCTACATCTGAATAAGATTTTTTGGAAACTACATGCCATGACATTGAAGTTATCGTGACCAAATTTCATGTCAAAACCAATATTTAAAGCTATATTTTAAGACGGTATTTTTATGGGAGCTGTGGTCAAATATAGTCCGATTCTCATAATATTTGGTTAAATGATTATATGAAAGAAGACTCCATTCTGGAAAGAAAATTATATGGGGGCTTTATGAAAGTATGGACCGATTCCTGCTATTCTTCCTTATGAAAATTTAATAATTTGTACCGAATTTCATCATTTTGTCTTTAAAATTTTGAACCTGGAATGAATTCGCCTTGCTGCGTTGTTTGTTTTTTGTTTACTCCTTTGTCTTCTATTCTGATTTGGTTGTAGCCAGGGTTATATATTTTGGCTTAATTTATATGTTTCGTCGATTTTTGTTTCCAGACTAGCGTTTTACTTATGGAATTGATGATGTGGTAATATAGTCATTTGACAAAAAATAAATGAATTATGTTAGACACGTAAAACCTGTCGACCGACAAGTCGATAACTAGTGGGCCGCTTAACAGAACGACAATGAGTTACTTGTTGTCGCTCGCTTAAGTTGTCGATCGACATCGGGGGCCTGGCTGTTGTATTTCGCCATATTAAAAGTAAAAGTATCTTATTTTTCCTTTTAAAGGCCCTTTATCATAAATTTCTCCCATTCAACTCCCCCACATTAATCCTTCTATCAATTGAGTTTTCAAAAGGGAAAAGCAACGATGATTTTTCCTTTCTGGTCAAAGAAACAAAACAACAATGCGAAACAAAATGAAAAGAATGTTGTAGACCTTCTTTTTTTGAATAGTGAGATTGTTTTTTGTGCTTTGCTTTTAACAATTTTATTTTCTTTCGTTTCTTCTGATGGCTGTTTTCAAATACTGGATTATCCCTACTAAAGACAAGAAGTTTTTCACGGATTTTGTTGTTTTGTTTTTAATTTTTAACCCACCATCAGTTTTTGCTTTGCTTTGCTTTCCTTTTTTTGTTGTTTTTTTTTCGTTTTTTATTGCTAAGGCTAAAGTATTTTTCCTGTTAAATTAAAAGGAATAAATAAGGCAACTTACTAAATATTGTTTGCCGAAAATTAATCCGGATACAAGCAAATTTACAAAAGTTCAAAAGAACATTTACAATTGCCACCGTTGCCGCCACCCTTTCTACTTCCATTTTGAACGCCAACAACAATAACAATAAAGAAAATCGCTATTATGTGTATATATATCGCAAAGGATTATAACAAAACTCTTAAAAGAGACACGACATTTGCAAAATGCCAAAAAAAAAAAAAAAAAAAAAAAATTAAAAATTATATTAAACTCAAACCCAACAATCAAAATTTTCAAGTATTTCCCATTCAGACACTCTAGGGTGAAAGGCATGAGAAGTGTGGGCCAGGTGAGGGCGAAACTAGAGATAAAAAACAAGCAAAAGTCCTGTCTAACGACCATTACCAAAATATAGAAAATGTTTCTTTCTGTGAAAGTACTTCATAAAGGTAGAATGAATGTAGAATGAACCCGAAAATAAGGAAGACTATCTAGTTCGTGTTTGTTTATTTCGACATTATTTTGGTTATAAATTTAACGTTTATTGCTTTGGCATATGAAAAATCAGCTAATAAAGGTTACCAACACAAACAACTGTCATGGAAAGGAAAACTTTAACATGACACTTTTTGGGTTACAAAAAAAAAACAAACAAAAAACTCTGCATGTGCACCTCAATATTTTAACTCACTCACACTAGAATTTAAATAATACATACACCATCTCATAACAAAATTAAGGAGCAAATAGTCTCATTAGTCCTTGTAATATAAATATACATATGAATTTTTGAACTTGTGCCAACGCTCATGGCCAAATATATCTTCAATACAAAGAAAAAACGCTTTGCGGGCCCTATGAAAAAGCCCTACATTTGTTGCGGATACGTATTTGTTAAATTAAATGAAAATTCTTTTTAGAACATGTTTAATATTTGGCCATAAAAGTTTAAGGATGTAGAAAAGTCATTATTTATCGACTCATTTTTTTGAGAACGTTTTTACTAATGCTCTCTCATATACAGTATTGCCAATGAATTATTAGGAAATTACACATGACCGTGTCTTGAATTATACATTTAAGTGTAATTAACAAATTACACTCGCAAAACCAAATTGTATTGCCCATTCGACAGTCTTAAAATAAACTCCACAAATATTTTTTTTAATAAAACATCCTAATGTTAAAAAATTTAAAGTTTATATTAAAATTTATTTCCTCAAAATATGTTTGCACATTTTTTCGGAATATATGTGCGTATAAATGTTTTTGGGGTCTAGACATGGACATATGGTGTTGGCAATGAAATTTGACAGGTGAAATATTTTCAAGTTTATTGCTCGTGAAAACCCCATGTAACATTTCATTATACATTTGGGTTATAAAGTAAAATAAAATGAAAAAAGTCAGGGTTTGAAAAACAAGTTTGACTTTGAAGGAGAAAAATCAATGTTTGAATGAAACTAATTTCTCATGGGCTATACATGCAAGTAGAAATTACATACAATATTTGTAATTACACACGTATTGGTAACACTGCTCTTATAGACACTTCCCTACTTAAATTTACTTTAAAGATCAATTTGTCATCAATTGCGAGTAAATTATATTCGAATTTAAAGTCCTACATAAATGTCATCTACTGGCACTTAAGTGTCATGTAATGCGATGAAATGCCTATCAAGTAGGAATGGAAAATTCAGTACTATTACACTATTACAATGAAAGAATATAACGCAGTACTCCCATGAAGTAAAAATTACCCTACAAGAAGACTACCGGTCATTTTACTATTTAGATGACCATTAGTACTCACCGATGTAATGGTTATAGTTTCTATTAGTTTATTAAGAGCAAAATGAAAAAACTGACCGAAACCTTGTGTACATGTGATTTTGCCTCTCTCTCTAACTCATTATGTCTCACTCACTAACTTAAATTTAAAGTAAAATTGTTGCAAGTGTGTAAGTAAAAAAAAATTTTTTTTTAGTTTTGGTTATGCATTTCTTGTGGGGGTATTCTCCTAACAATGCTACCCTACTTTCATTTAATTTCATACATTTTGTAAACAAATAAGAGCAAAAGAAAAGGAACGAAATGAGAGAGAATTTGAAGTTTCAGCCGACGTTTTAATTATGGGGTTTAGGATTTTTGCCTGAAGCTGCAGGACTTAATTCTGTTTGCACACTAATTGATAATGTTGCAACCGAAAATTACACAGTAAAACTAAGCGACATATGAACTGAAGCCGTGGGATATCGAACGCCGTTTTTACATATCGGAATAGCTAGGTAGAAAGGCTGGTGTGAAGTTTCCTTCACACCTTCACCCAGAGACCAATATGGTCCATTGTGATGCCTTGTTTAGAAATAGATAGCTGCAAAGTAGGTGAAATAAACAGCGAAAGCATAAGAAAAGATAAAGAAGATAGATAAGAAAGGAAGATCGGACCAAACCCGAGAGAAAACCTCACTCAACACAACACAAATGCGCCCTATGTGCGGCTAGCTCCCAGTCTCCTGCTGCGCAGCCAGGACATCCTCATTACGAATCCTATCAGGCTCTCGAGTCCACAGGCCGGGACATCCCCTAATTCGCCTAGGAATCTGCTGCCCAGCCACCTCAGCCTGCTGCCCTGTACCCTGGGACAGTGGCACAAAATGTGCTCAACCGTCTCCAACTCCTCCGGCTCCTCACACAACCCGCACATATCCGTCACGTCGGATCCCAACCTCATCGCCATCGGAATAGCTAATATGACGCTAAAAGATAAAACAGATCATGGAAAGTCCTTTACTTTTGGTTATGAACGCAAAAGATTGAAAAACTTGAAAATTTTGACAGAGTTTTATAAACATACTTTTTTAAATGGCAACATTTTTTTAGGTAAAGTGTACGCCAGCAAAATAAATACATGATCGAAGTCCTTGAAGAATTATTGGTTTTCAGTAACAAATATTTGGTTCATAACCCGGCAATCCCCATACCTATAGTAACATCCAGTCTACAAATGACATCAAATGCTTAACATTAACAATATTATGGTGTTTGTGTTAGGTATAGACTAATCATGTTAGAGGTTTTCTCATGTTATGACACGGTTGTTAATGCAAATGTTTTAACAACACTTTTATAACATCATGTTATAACAGCAAATCATGTCTATTGTTGACGTGGAGTAAGGAAAAAACTGATATTTCTTTCAAATAATAGAAGTAAACAATCAAATTATAAAAAATATAATTCTAATTCCGATTTTATAGGGGTGTTTATCCAAGGATTATAATTAACATTCCTATGTGGGAGTCCATACAGGGAATGGATTGAAAATAACTGAATTCACCGGCACCGTAGGATAATATAATCTTGAACACAAATGTATTACTCTTCTTGATAACATAAACTGACATAAGTCTGGTGTGTTTATATTTGAACTTGTCACCTCATCAGTGATGACATAACTTTTCTTAAATAGTGTCATAACATGCAAACTCTCAATGCGGCCTTTATCAAGTAAACAAAAATTAGAGATACATGTCAAAGAGTCATTTCGCCGCAAAGTAATATAATTTCTAGAAACTTGCTTTTTCAATAGACCATGAAACAGATATTTTTCAGGAAATGGTGTAAAATTGCCAAAAATCGTCAAATAACAAATAAAAAGAGACAATTGTTTGTCTTTTGTCGTCGCGACCATGCAAAGCACACAGTTTGCTTTTTAGTTTATTAAACAGGTTGATTTTATATCCTGACTTTAACCGCATTTAAAGGACCTCTACTTTAAACTTAATTTTTTAACTAAGAAGTTCCCAACAGAAAACAAAACAAAGAAAAAACGTTCATGTGTTTTTCTTTTGGTTTTGGTACTAATTTATGATTTCATAATGTTTAAGGTTTTTATACATTTTATTTTTTCTAGAGGATGAGTTTCATTGTTTGTTATAATTTTTAAATTTTTTTTTTTTGATAAAAACGAAAGAAACAATAAATGTTTTTTGCGTTATTATTTTACACAGACGCCTTTATGTCTTACAGCAAAAGAATTTTTTGTTATTGCACTGCTGTTTCGAAGTATTGAGTAATTGTTTTGTGACAAATAAGTCGTTATATAAGTTTGACATGTTGTCTCACACCGCAGCAACAAAAGTTTTCAATATTGCGAGGATTTTGTTTGGATTTTATTTTTTGCGCACAAAGTCTTTGTCGAAAAGGGATTAACAAAAAATAAAAGAAATTTATGTAACTTGGTTTTGCTCGTTATTATTTGTAATCGAAATTTTGGATAACATCGAGTTTAAAAGTATATATTTGTCCTAATATGATATGACCTTATTAGATTTAATTGAAATAACTTTGGCTTAATCATTTTTTTTAAGATGTTTGGCTTTTCGATACCTTTAGGTTACTTACGTCTAATTGGTTTCTCAGACAGAGATTTAATCGATAAAGGAAGCTACAGACACTTCATCTCACGACATTGGCCATTATCTTGAAGGCGATAAAGGCCATATCGGTTACAACTGAGAATTTAAAGGTTCAAATTAATCGGGTGATTCACAAGGTAGTCATAAAGTTGTAAAGTCATATGTCCTTAAATAATTAGAAAAAATAAATATGACTGCTGTGGGCAACCGCTTATAATTTAGATTTCTACTGTACAGTTATGAAGAATCAGCATTAAAATTTTTAATTTGTTTAAAACACAACAATATTCTTTTTAAACAATTGTAAACTATTATTTAGGACATTATGACGATATGACTTGATAGCACACCTTGTGAATCACCCAAATGTAAATTTTAATACTTGAAGAAGAAAAATTAATTGTCTGTTAATTTAATGAACACGAAAATAATAGAATCACGTAAACATGATAACATTTTCATCTTATTAGACTTTCAAATGTGATAGAGGAACTGTCAATCAGGTAGCCAGAATACAGAAGGTCCTTAATTACAGCTTGTCCAATGTCCTGCAGGGTTTTATGCCTTTAATAAGGGCAGACGGAAAGAATGACCGCTTGGTACAACTAGTTTTCTCATTGACGGTTAGACAAATGTACGGTTAGACAAATGTCTAAAAGTATAGGCAACCCACGTAGCAAAAAATTTAATGTATTAACATATCGATGATTTACTTCAACTATGTCATAACTCAAAAACAAAAAAATACTTGCTTTAACGAGAAAAATAACGACAAATTCTCTTCCAACGGGAAAAGCAGTGTTACCACCAGCAAATTCAAAATTACACTTGAGATGAAGAAAAATTTCCCGATTTTACTAAAATTACACCTGATATAAAATTAACGTTTAACTTTAAAAAACGCTACCATATTATCAAAATTAACTTTAAAAATCCGTCATCTATTCGTGGAACTAAAAATCGACTTTATGATTTTGATAGCGGGCATAATCGTCTATTTGACCAGTGCCCATGTTCTGTAACTCCTGCGGCGAGAAACGTTTCGATTGAAATGTGAGAAATAAAACAAAAATGCCATAAATTGAAACCAACAGCTGTTTTTCTCACTTAACTGCGTCTTCAACATTTTTGGTGAGTAATAACTGTCACGTAAGGAAATTTCACGCCAATATACTGAAAAAGAATGTCTGTAAAATGTTTGTGAGAAAATTCCCGCTTTGAACTGTCAAATAAACTCACGCATTAAAACGGGGTGAGATAAAATTTTTGCACTAAAAAAATAAATTAAAAATGCAAAATTCAATGAATATTAACTCGGAAGAGATAAGTATTTTGTTCTTGGCAGATTTTTTCATTGTTTAATTATTTTGCTTTTAACATTTTTGAAAAATATATATAATGTTTTCAAAGCAATTTTGTAATCAACATACATTAAAGTTGCACTTTAAATTTTTTGGTGTAGCCGACGGCTGTATTTTCGCCGCCGTCGTTGAAAATTTTTCAATTTTAGTCAAATTTTGTCGCCGTCAACGATATGTTTGACTGGCGTTCTCAACATCTTCAATTTCATATCGGTTTCGAGTGGAATATTATGACATTTATAACGTAACGACGTAATATCTTTTGATAGCTTTTGACATGAGTTACAGACACTCTTTTTTCTCACTTTTCGAGAAACGATGAAAGATTTTGTTTCACATCTCTCCGATGCGAGAAGTTCTCACCAAAGTTACAGAACATGGGTACAGGTTTGTTATAAACAAAACTGCCGCATATGAAGTGAGACAACAGACTCACCTTTTCGTGCAGTTTACACGCAGCTATCATTATCGGTCCTCATTGTTTATTTAAATGAGTTCAAAAGGTTGATGTTGCAAAAAAGACCTGCCAATTAGCCTCCAAGCTTGTGCGATTTGACACCTCTCGATTATGAAGTGGTCACAGGTTTATGCTAATTAACCAGCAACAATTGAACGAACATTGCTGTATGGCCAGAAATACTTGGAAAAGTGGCCCATAATTGGTCGGCCAGAGTGTGTCAAGAACCGCCACGGTGCTCATAGGGCCGAATACATTTTCAAATGTGAATGTCGTGGAATTATCTATTGAATAAAATTTATTTTTTGTACTTATTTTTATAATTTCAAGTTTTATGGGCTTTAAGAAATATCCATTTAGGTTTAAGACAATAGGTTGTCTCTTAAATCAGTGTTACAACTGTTAAGGGCGCTTAATTTGCTCCCAAATAAAGCATTTGGTAGTGGCAAAGTAATATGAAATGTTTTCCTTTTTATAATATTGGAAACATCTATTTTAGTTTGAATACCTTTTTCCAATAAGCTGCAGGTTCAAAACCGATTGAAACATTTTCGTAATAAGAAACAATATTATAAATGGTATATATTTTTTTTCTGATATTAAAGATTTACATTTTTTGTTTTGAAACGAAAGAATTTCAAATTACACCTGATCTACACCTGCAACCAATTACCCACGCTCTACCCACGACAGTAAAAATTATACCAAATTCGCGAAATTAGAGTAAAGAGTAAAATAAAGCATACACGTGCTTGTAAAAGTTTGTTGTAGAAACAACAACAACACTACAAATAGAAAAACATAAATTATTTTCATGTTTAAAAAGTAAAATAAGAAATTAAAATTCCCATACATATTCTATTTGTTAAAATAATTTAATTAAATATATTAAAATTTAAAAGTGGAATGATTACGAAAACCATGTAAGTCATGCTGCTGGGGTCTTATAATTAAGTTCTTCTGTAAACAAAGGGCGGAATACAAGGAAACTGAAAGAAACATATTTAACGGGTAAAGCCTGGTACCCTGTTCTCAGTATTTCGTGCGAAATTTCTGTGAAATACAAACGAAAAAATGTGGAAAGAGTTGTGCTGTGCTCTCTTTATATTACGAAAAACATTGGAAATGTTTCTAGCAAAATTTTTATTTTTCATGCGAAACAAGTTCAGCACATAATTTTTCGCATGGAATTTTAAGCAAAAGCTTTTAATTTTTTGTAATTTCTTATTTTGTTCTTTTAAAGTGTGTTTTATAACAATCATTTTACAAAGAAAAATGTAGAAAAGTGCTAAAATTAAAAACAAATTAAATTTTCTTGTTTTTTGATTTGGAAAATTATAAAAATAATATTGTTTTGCTTTTTTTTTAATTACAATTAAAAAAAAACATGATGTTTGTTTACATTCGCAAAACAATGTTGTATACTTGCAACTAATAAAAACGTTAAGTTTTGAAAAAGTCAAAACTTTCGTGGGAATTTTTTTTATTTATTATTCCTACACTTAATCCCGCGAAGCTTTTTGCTTGTCTGCAGGAGACCAGAGTCTCTGGCAGGAATCGAACCCACAACCCCGGTACTGATAGACTAGCTCACTACCAGCTAGCCTACCTGTGCACTAGGGCGGGTCGATTTAATAATCGCCCATGGCTCAGTGAAAATCGTATTCTAGGGATCAAAATAAGAAACTTTGCCGAAGGAACCATACCTCTAAAACGAATTCTACTACCCCCCAAACTGTTGTCTTTTTCCCGTAGGGTCAAGTTTTGAAAAATCCCACTTTGACCCATTTAGAGTGCCCCAATCGAGTCCATATGTATGACCGACCCCCACTAACTTTGGAGGGCCGATCCACCCATGCCAGTGGCACACCCCCTGGAACTCCCTTTGGGGGTTCCCCATACAAACATTTCAAAAAATCACAATTTTTGGCACTTTATTTTATTATTTTTTATTTATTTTTATTATTTTATTTATTTTTTTCTCTTTAGAAGGAACATATGTAAATGAAAACATTAATTTAACTTAGTAATAGAAAAGAAAATAAAAAAATTACTGTTTGAAGTCTTTTTTGCTTTCAAGTCTGGGCAATTTCGCACGGCTCTCTAATGTCGTCGCCATAACAGCCTCTACATTTTCCGGTATAACTCGTTTGGAAACGCTAGCTAGCAATTGAACGTGTCGTTCTGTTCCTTGTATGTGTGATGGAATTTTTGGATCATTAAACGGTGGATCATCTTGATTTAAATATTCTTTCAAAGTATCGTATGGAATTCGTTTTAGAGGTATGGTTCCTTCGGCAAAGTTTCTTATTTTGATCCCTAGAATACGATTTTCACTGAGCCATGGGCGATTTTTTTGGCTCCCCACAAATCGACCCGGCCTACTGTGCACCCATGATAAATGTTGCTTAAAATTTTAAATATTTTATTTAAATATTTTCCACTTTGACTTAAGTCAATCTCAATGTCTCAATTACAAGCTGTCATTTCATGAGTCCCTTCTCCGATGCTACAGAGTCATCGCACTGCACTGTTGAGTTTTTTTTTTT
The DNA here is from genome assembly GCA_943735925.1 of Pollenia amentaria. Classification (NCBI taxonomy): domain Eukaryota; kingdom Metazoa; phylum Arthropoda; class Insecta; order Diptera; family Polleniidae; genus Pollenia; species Pollenia amentaria. Next base: position 131,163,154 of record OX031008.1, on the reverse strand, counting down.
TTTTTTATTTTTATTTTTTGCTAAAGTGACTCCGACGCCAATATGTCGTCCCATAGATGGCATTACTCAAATTTTTGACCCTGATGACAACGTGGCCGAGTGATTAAAAACGAAGACTCTTATCATAGTACTGATTTCAAAATACAGCAGCGTCATGACGCCTTTTCTATTAGTATAACATTATTATTGTCGAAATTACAGACTGAATGACAAACTTATATAATGTATACCCTTTCCACCTTTGGTGAATGGTAGGCTTTTCAGTCGATTAATCGAACAATTTTAGTCGATTAATTGTTAAATTAATTTTAAATTGCTGATTTCGATTAAAGGATTAATCGAAAAATTTATGCCGATTAATCGAATAACAATACATATATGGTTTTTCTGTCAAATGTATACCAAATGTATGTGTCCGTTGGAATTAAAAATAACATGCGTAAAAAATAATGGGCGTACTGCTTACTGAAAAAATTTTCAGTAACCAGTAAATTTTTATTGATTACTGAAATAATGCTGTAATCCGTTAAGTTTTACCTATAATTGAAACAAATGCAAAACAAATATTTTTAACCCTGGAGCCACACGTTCAATAAATCACTTTCAAGTGGTTCACAAAACTTTTGTTTGAACTGACAGCTGTGTCACAGGCTGCACTCAATTTGATAATCAATTAAATTTTAAAAATGCCCCGACGAAGAAGCAACTCAAAATAGTAGCATGTCTCAAAGTATTTTGTAAAAAAGAACAAGATTTTTTTAGAACAAATTGTGTTTTTAATAATAAAGCACATTTATTTTTTAAGAAATTTATTTTTTACAAAGAAAGCACCAAAGTTGATTTGTGGTCAGTTGTTAAATTGAACGTAAAATTGTCAAACAAATGGAAAGGTAAAACTGAGAGCAGTCTCGTGGTCAATTTAAAAAGTGTGAGTGCGGTAGTAAAAAACGTGAGAGAGTATGGCAAACTTAAAGGAATGACAAAACTTGATCGTGCAAACATTTAAACAACATTTTATTTTTAAAAGATTATTTTTAAAGATCTGTTTAACAGTTTGTACATATACAATTTTATGATCTCAATACATGTTTTATTTTTTTTTATCGTTGTAAACACGCAGAGAAAAAATATGTTTAAAAATGGTCACCACCAACAAAACTATTTTCAGACAAAATTTTAAACATATTTTGTTTAAATTTAACCATATTATTGTCACTGACAAACATATAATTGTTAAATTAGTCCTCCATCAAGAAGCCAAAACTATATTATGGTTGCCTCTAAACATGTTATGGTTAAATATGACAATAATTTGTTTTTTTTTAAATTAACAATAGTATTTTCCTCTTTTCTAAGAGCAACATGGTTGAAAATCAACAATTTTTTTTTTTTCAGTATTTGTTTATTGAATCTTCATATATTAAATATGAACTAACAATAATTAATCAAATCTTATCCTAATATTTACTTTATGTCCTGCCAGTGCTAGACAAAAAAGATTTAGTCATCACGGTTTCTGTTCACATATGAAGGTGTTTATCGCTAATCTGGTTGGGTGAGTGCTGCAGTGTCTCTTCTTCTTAAGCGAGTGTGGCCGCCATAATTTAAAATATTTCTAGCTAATGGATTTGGGTGCAGTTCCAGCCTTTTTAAATATTTTACTGCATATTTCGTTATCATAGTTTTTATTAATGGCACATTGAGATCCTTGTGGATATTTGAGTTCTTGACGTACCAGGGGGCGGCTGTGATTATTCGAAGAAGTTTGTTTTGGCGCCTTTGTATTTTTTCGATGTTAGAAGCCGAGGCAGTGCCCCATAACTGAATACCGTAGCACCAAATTGGCTTTAAGATAGAGTTGTAGAGTAGAAGTTTGCAATCGAGACTAAGAACAGAATTTCTTCCAATAAGCCAATTAATTTGGATTGCTTTTAGTTTCATTTGAGTTAATTTTGCTTCTATATGTCATTTCCACGTTAATCGCCGATCTAGATGTATACCGAGGTATTTTACATGCGAAAGATGTATGAGGGGTAAATACGGCTTTCAAATGATTAACAAAAATATTTCCTTTTTCTTCATCATTTCGTGCCCAACTTCCATTTAAGTTTATTAATGGCGGTTTAGTGATAACTGGTCTTTTAAGATTTCTAGCTGCACGCCATAATGAGTAGTCAGATTGAGGAGTTGCATCGAGTTCCTTAAGATATTTTTCCAGAGAAGCCGTTTTTTGAGACTGCAGTAACTTTCTTAGCCTTTTTGTGCACTCTTTTAGTAAATTTTTAAGTTGAGGGGATCTGTGCAATTGCCACTCTCTTCGAACTCTCCTTTTTTCAGTCAAGAGACGCTCGACATCTGTAGAATATATTTTACTATTTGTGATATTTTTGCGGGCTATGCTAGAATGTTGAACAGCAAGTTTGAGATAATTGTCAAAATTTACAATAGAAAGATTCACATTCTCCGGTGTTCTAAGCGGAATATTTTCAGTGCAGTGGGTACTGAGATATTTTTTATATTTTAACCAGTTTATTTGTGTGGCTGACGTCACTATGTAACCAGACGGAGATACAATTCTATTAGGGTTTGATATGGTAAGAATTGTAGGTGTGTGATCAGAAGATAATTCTAAAGAAGCTTCAACATGAAACGTTTCTGCGGGGATGTTTTTAACCACGCCAAAATCGATGACATCTGGAATTTTTTGCTGATCAGTAGGCCAATAAGTTGGGTTGTCCACTCGCGACCACATTTAAATCCATTTTCGACATTGTATTATACAAAACACGACCCTTTGGTGTAATGAGCCGTGACCCCCAGAAGGTATGTTTAGCGTTGTAATCGCCAGCGGCTAGGAAGCTGGGTCCTAATGATTTAAAATATTTATAATATTGGCTTTCTGATATTGAAAATCAAGGTGGAGAGTATAAAGATGAAAGTACTAAGTTTCGATTTAACTCTTCAACACAAATGTTCGTTGCTTGCAGGTAATCTTCACGATGATCACACATTAAGTAGTGTTTGATTCGGGCTTTTATCAAAATAGCAGAACCTCCACAAGCTCTATCTCGAGGGTCCTTGGTATCATAATATATAACCATTAATTTTAAAATTATTTCTTGAGGTCAAATGAGTTTCAGAAACCATCATTACATCAATTTGTTTACTTTTAAGAAAGTATTCTAGTTCATTTTTATGTTGGCGAATGCCGTTTGCGTTCCAAAAACAAATTTTTAAACAATTCATGGCTTGTTAAGTACAGCTTGCAATAACATCGATTGCATTCTTAACATTTCCTGCATTATATTACCCATTGTGTTCGTAAAGTTAGTTACTGTTTGCACTTGTGTTTCCATGGTCTTTTCTAGACGACTTAAATTAGAAACCGGAGTCTCATCATTATTTGGCAAATCACCTTGCATTGGCATATGGTTTGATTTTAGGACGTTAGCGTAGGATGTTCTGTTATTACTAGGCTGCGGTACCTGAATGTCATTAGTGTTAACTTGATGTGTTACCTGAATTTGAGGGGGATTAGGTTTCGGTCCAACCGAGCGCTTTACGATAGAGTATACAGGGCATCCTTTATAGTTGGCAGTGTGATTACCACCACAGTTGCTGCATTTTTTTACATTAGGGTCATTTTTAGACTTATCGCAGAGAGCTGTACCATGCAGTTCTCCACATACAACACAAACAGGGGTTAAATGGCAGTATGCCTTAGTGTGACCAAATTCTTGGCAGTTTAAACATTGCACGGGACCGTTCCTTTTGTGCGGCTCCTCTATCGTTATTTTCCTATACAGGATATATTTCAAATTGTAAATGGGATGAGTTTCGTTTTTTTTAAGCTTAACGTCGCCGGGTTCTAACTCCACTCGAAATAGTGGCTGGGGATTTTTTTCTCTATTTTTAATATTTATTACGTTTTTTATTTTAAAGCCCTTCTCTTCTAAAAACGTTTTTATCTCACCTGGGTCTACGCATGAATCAATGCCCTTTATCACTACCTGTAGACCTTTACTGCTCTTCAGTTGGTATGTATAAAAGTTTTTTTTTAGTGCTTCTAATTTAGTTATTACTTTACGAAAATCATCTTCACGATTAACTTGTATTTTCGTTTCAAATCAACCATGCTGTTATAAATGTTAAACATATTTTAGTTATTACTAACCAAAAGATGTTCGGAGGCAACCATAATATGGTTGTGCCTTCTTGATGGAGAACTAATTTAACAATAATATGTTTGTCGGTGACAATAATATGGTTAAATTTAAACATAATATGTTTACAATTCTCTTTAAAAATAGTTTTGTTGGAGGTGACCAAATTTAAACATATTTTTTCTCTGGGTGAAGGTTTTATCAATTAGTAAAATTGTTACATTTGTTTTGTTTTGTTATTAATAACATATTAAAATACTAAATAATTAATAATGTACAAAAACAAATCCCTTAATTTATAAAATTTCTGGATTTTGAATTATTCGATTAATCGATTAATTTAAAAATATTATTCGTTTAATCGAATACGTCAAAAATGCCAAATATCGATTAATCGTTTAATCGAACAAAAAAAAAAGCCGATTAATTGAACACCCTTGTGAAGGGTATAACCATACGGTTTGTAAAAAATAAGCACAAAAGGATTTAAAATATATAAAAAATGCAGTTTTTGACTTAGTAACGATACTTGAACACTAAAAAACCGTTGGTAATATTGAGTACATGAAAGAAGTTTATTGAGCATTATTTAATAATGAAAAGGAGTAGAACTTACCAGCACTAAATGGACAAGTCAACCATTTTATTGTTAACTCAACTAAAAAAAATTGTATGGTTGCAGAAGCAACAAAATCGCGAAAAAGGATGATTATAGAGACCATAATATTTTTAGATTTTATGCAACTGTACCTAATTGGGTTGTTCGTTACCATATCGAAGTATATTTTTTCAGAGCGTACCCCGCTTTTAAGAGGAACATATACTGATATGGTTAGGCAAGTTTTTCTTTGCAATTTTTAATATTACTTGGAGTACATTTTATCTTGTCATTACTAATCACTAGGGAGATCGAACGGTTATTATTCGACCGGTTTTAATCGGTTATTTTAGCTTTGATCAAGTCGGTTATTTTAAAATGTCCATTTTTCGAATATCGAATAAGACGGTTATTTTGGTATACTAAACCGGTTATTTTAGTAATGTGTAATTTATATACATTTTCCTTACTTTTGTTGAAGATGTACCCGTAATGTAAGTATTTTTCTAATTCTATATTAGGCAAACTTTAACTTTTTATGAACAATGTCAAAACAAAATGTAACTAAAGTTAAAAAAAAACATTTGAACACTGTAAAAAAAAAACCACTTATGAATGCGTGTGTTCTTGTAAAAAAAACCAAAAACTATTCAAAATGCTACAAAAACGTGTGCAGTTAAAAAGTAAATAGTATTTAGTTTGTGAGATCGTTTTCTACCCAGAAAAAGGTGTTTTATCAATTAAAAACATGGTTTAAAAAGTATTTAAATTTAATTAATGTGATAATTGAATCAATTTTTTTTTTGTTGAAATATTAAATTTTGATTTAATTAACATTTTATTGGTTTTGAAATAAATTGTCAATTAAAATTTTAATTAACTAACAAAAAATATTAATTGACTTTTTTCGTATAATTTAAACACGTAGAATTGTTGTTGGGAATTGTCAATATTTATTTAAATAAATTAACGCATTGTTTGATATGGCAAAGTTTTTGATCACTTTTTTAATTAAAATTAAAAATATCATTTATTGAAAATATTTTTTCAAAATTATAAAATTTTTAGTAATCAATATAATAATTTTGGAAATAGGTGCAAAGTCAACCACTTGTTTGCTTTATATTATGAATTTGGAATACATTTGGTGATTGGAGAAATTTAATAATTTTTTCTGTGTAAATTTTAAAAATATTTTTATATAGATGTTATCTCTGGAGATATTTCGAACGGGATTCAAAAGACAAGATGATGCTCTTGAAGTATCCTAAAGTGATAAGTGTCGAAGGGTTTTCCACGTCACGATTTATTAATAACCTTTAAAAAGTCCAAATGCTTGACATTAATGTGCTCCAAATAAAACTTAACCCCGTTCGAAGTAGGTCTAAAGAGTCGACAAATAATACTTTACTAAAATACGCTGCCAAAAATGAATCATTAGGTGAAATATAAACCCGTTGTGTTTCCAAGGACGGAATGCCCCTTAAGGTTCTAAAAACTCTTAAATAGTTCCAACATTTCTTTATGCTTTAACTACAACATTCCGGCGGAATCAACGATATGGAATTAATTTATCAGTTTTTATTATTTAAACACCAAGAACAAAAAAAAAAAAATTGAGAAATCAAACAATGTCATGGAAGGTTTCAAATTGTGTTCGACGAATTGACAAATATTTCATACAAAAAGCATTTTCATCTTACTAATCTTTTATTTAATGCTGAAACAAAATTGTTTGATATATATAATCCAGGCTAAGACGTTTTGTTTGCAACTTTTCAAAAATATGGTTGAAGTCTACTGACTCATAGAGAGATGGCTTAATCGCCAACAAATTAAAACTCATTTAACATGAATTTAGGAGAATATCTCAAATAATAAATGAATTAAATTTCTATAAAATTTTATTTGCTATTGCCAAACGCTTGGCTAGATCAAACATCATTTAATAGTTTTTAAATTACATTTTACAATTATCTTCATACAAAAACAGATTATTAAGTAAATAGAAATTGTTAAAAATGAGGTTAAAGTGTGATCATTTTACTGGTCTCGTTCTTTTGGATTTTATCTTCAAATATTCGTTAGGTCTGACCATACATTAAGTCATATCTATGTATTTTGTAGGTGTTTTTATGTATGCGAATTAAAACCGGTTAACCGGTTATTTTAAAAATGTTTAACCGAAAACCGGTTTTTTAAAATTAGCAACTATAATATTCGATAATTAGCAACTATAATATTCGATTATAAATTAGCAATTATAATATTCGAAAACCGGTTATTGAAAAAAGTCGAATAATCGATCCCCCTACTAATCACAATGGGTCCATTGGTTTCCGAGAGAACGCTCCCTTTGTTTTCTTATCTAATTCAAGAGTAAAGTTTTTTAAACTACTTCTTTAAATTGTTAATTCCAATGTTTTCCACTCAGTGGAACTACATCAAATTAATAATCGTTATTCCCATTTAAAACAAATGCCCTTAAGCTTTTTAGCAAAAATTTAAATTTTTTCAAACTCTATTCTAGAAAACATTTTAATTTAAATGCGTCAAGACCTAATTAATGAGAGTAATGTTTAACAAATTACTTTTCTGTTCACATGCGAATAGAAAGAAATCCAGTTCACTTTAGTTTAAAATATTTTCACATTTTTCTCACTTAAAAATAAATACGTCTGCCGCCAAGTGGTTACGAGGGAGTGTGGTATGTCTTTGAATCATATATTATAATCTTAGTTGATGAAATTTATGCTTAATTAAAAACGACACAAAACATAAGAAAATGTGGAAAAAAACGCACCAAAGAAGCGTAAACTGATAAGCTAAAACTACACTACAAAAAAAAAAGAAGAAACTTTATGGCCATGAGGAAATTCATATAGACATACCCGTCGTACTTACATGCCACATAGTTGTATGTTGCAGCTACAATTAATGATGGCTTTAAACGCACTCTATGATAAGTTTTTAGCATTAGCTTATATATAAGTAAATGGACAAATGGCCAGACAGACAGACATACAGAGAGACGTAACAGGCTGGAAAAATAAAACAAAAAAGTCTTAACTAATTCAATTAAAAAATTGAGTAGAATTTTAAATAAAAAAACAAACAAAACAAAAAACAACAAGTATCCATGATATGCATAAAATTGTACATGCTGCTCGTTAAAGTGAGTAATCTGACAAGAACACATGAAGCACACGCACGCATACAATTTCGTATCCAAAAAAGCGACAATAAGAAAACCCAAAATACTCTTAAGAAACAGCTAAAAGAAAGGCTTAAAGCAAATGAATTTGTATAATTCCAATGAGTGCCATAAATGAATGGATCATCATGATTTTGGCATTCTGAGAGGAAGAGTGGAATTAAGTGGGAGCAAGAAATGTGAGGAAGCAAACATTGTATTCTTATGGTTAAAACTAGCGCCCACAAAGTTTGAAGCAGTTTAAAGGCTTTTGTCGACCCTACATCGGATGAGCTTCACAAAAAAAAAAAAAAAATGAAAGACACTTTCTTACCAAAAGAAACATACATTAGTTGTTAGTTGCTAAGATATAATTTAAATTTCTGAATTGAAAATAATCCAAATTGGAAATACCGACTCGGTATTGTTAACTCTAAAGTAAACTGTTGTACTACATGTATTGGGGCTCAGTATTTTAAGGACATCAACCTAGAAAAAACAAATTTATTACAGACAAACATCGTAGTTATCCAAGCCCAGTCGTTCTTATTCATAATAAAATTTCTTATTCTAGAACTTTACTCACCTTCTTAATTTGTTTCTTCTGGCCTGTAGTTGTGAATTTTTAAGGTTTTTTTTACATTGGAAAAATTTTGCACTCATTAGTCTCCCACAACGTGTATTAAGATAATCTTGTTACGTTGTTCTACACTATGTATTCCAAGTACTCGTTCATTCGCACACACATTAAGCCAACCATACATATGGATTTTAATTTAAAAGGAGCAGAGTAGCGCCTGTTCAGTTTTTGTCTGGGGTTACTCGGTTTCATCTCCAACTTGGACTAATAGTAGTAGTAGTAGTAGTAGTCACTTTTCGTCCAGCAAGAAACGCAAAAGAGGCTAGTAGAAAAAAGCAAAAAAGCAAAAAAAAAACGAAGAAAAGATTAATACAACTCTTGAGGTTGTTGTGTAAATGAATTGTTCGTTGATTTCAATTGAACGATTAGTCTTAACTTGAAAATTTACACAAAACATTTTAAAGTTAGCAGTAAAATGCGTTTTTGGTCATGTTGGGTTTTTGTTTTAAGACTTCTACTCTAAACTGTATTTAACTGGCTGCTTTTTTTTTAATTTTAAAGACTCTTTTTTTCAGTGACTGTGGTCCATTTTGGAAGAGCTTTAAGTAAGTAAATTAGTCTTTTTAAGGTGTATAAAGAATTTTAATTATTTTATCATTTTAAATATTTCAGAGTCTTGAGTGGTTATAATTTTACTACAAAGTTTAGCAGCAATTCGTTTGGAATTTTAATACGAAATGTTACAATGTTGAGAATTTTTTGTTCAGGCTACTTGTTGGAGAGTAAAAACAAACTGGAAGTTGCAGGAAGACTTTTGAAGAAGATGAGATTAGGATGAACGAAATCGTTAAAAAGCCTTAAAATTCTTTTATTATTTTCTAAGACAACAAATTGTTCTAATAACAAGTTGTAGCGAAAATTATTTCTTGTACTTAAAACGTCTTCTTTTACTCCATTTCGCTTCGTTCTGCGTTTTAAATTAACAACTACGTCTTGTAGTAAAATCTACGTCTTGTATTTAAGACAATGGGGGGATTCACAAGGTGTGCTATCAAGTCATATCGTCATAATGTCCAAAATAATATTTTACAATTGTTTTAAAAAAAATATTGTTCTGTTTCAAACAACATAAAAAAATAATTTTTTTTAAACAATTGTAAAATATTATTTAGGACATTATGACGATATGACTTGATAGCACACCTTGTGAATCCCCCCAATGTCTTGTTTTAAATACAACGTCTTGTATTAAAGATAACGTCTTTCACTTAAGAATATGTTTTGCATTAAGAACTACGTCTTGTAGTAAAAACTACGTCTTCTATTGAAGATAATGTCTTGTATTGAAGACAATGTCTTCTATTAAAGACAACCGGCATAAGTTATCAAAAATAAAACATGTTAATAAAGGGTTTATGAAACGGATTTTCATACAAAATTTCATACAAAATCCTTTTCATAAACCCTTTATTGATTTGTTTTATTTTTTATAACTTAGGCGGAACGTCTTTAACTTCAGAATATGTTTTGTATTAAGAACTATGTCTTGTTGAAAGAACTACGTCTTGTATTTAAGACAACTTCTTGTATTAAGGACTACGACTTTTATTAAAGACAACGTCTTGTATAAAAAAGTACCTCTTGTATTTAGGAGTACGTCTTGTATTAAAGAATACGTCTTGTATTAAAGACTACGTCTTGTATTAAAGACTACGTCTTATATTAAAGACTACGTCTTGTATTAAAGACTACGTCTTGTATTAAAGACTACGTCTTGTATTAAAGACTACGTCTTGTATTAAAGACTACGTCTTGTATTAAAGACTACGTCTTGTATTAAAGACTACGTCATGTATTAAAGACTACGTCTTGTATTAAAGTCTACGTCTTGTATTAAAGACTACGCCTTGTATTAAAGACTACGTCTTGTCTTAAAGACTACGTCTTGTATTAAAGACTAAGTCTTAAACTAAGAAATACGTCGTGCATTAAAGACTACGTCTTGTATTTAAGTCTACTTCTTGTATTAAAGACTTCGAATTGTATAAAAACTAAGTCTCGCATTTAAAACTACCTCTTAAATTAAATACTACATCTTGTATAGAAGACTACGTCTTGCACTAAAGTCTACATATTTTATTAAAGACTCCACATTGTATAAAAAACTGCGTCTTGCATTATAGACTAAGTCTGGTATTAAGGACTACGTCTTGGCTTATGACTACGCCCTAAAGTCTAAGTCTTGTATTTACGGTTACGTATTGTAATAAATACTGCGTCTTATATTTAAGATAACGTATTGTAATAAAAATACGTTTTTTATTAAAGACTACGTATTAGATTAAAGACTATAGTCGAGACGTATATGTCTCGTGTTGAAGACTACCATCCGTAGTCATTAACGATTAGTAAATTTAACAATTATTTCTTAATAAAACTTTTTATAGAAAATTTGTTTTTTAAATTTAAATAAAATTTAAAATATTTTTAATAACACTGGCGTACTTTTCTAAATAAAAACTATCGGGTATGTTCTAGAAATCGAAATGAAGTGGATTTAAAATCCAGCAAATCTTAAAAATGTCTCTGTGATGAAAGTTGAAAAAAATTTATCTTTTTATCTACTTAAATTTTTGAGTAACAATAAGCTTTACAAGAAAAACTGCGTTCACTTTGTAAATAATTGAACTTAAGATCTCGTTCGATTTTAATTTCACTTCATTTCGATTTCTAGAACATGCCTGTATGTTTTATACAAATTAAAACGTTTGTAACTGAACTCTGATACTCTTTGCTCAAAATATTGAGTTTCACTAATCATAATCTGTTTTCGAGGAAGTTCAGTGATTCAAAGTAGCCTAAATTGTCTATAATTCCTTATATTAAACTTGTTTGTACATTTTGTTTTTATTAATTTTTTTAAAAAAAAAATAGTTTATTTAGACGTGAAATATACAGCCCAATTATAAATAAAAATTCCCAGGGTTTTTTCCTTCTCCCATTTTTCCTATTTAAATTCTTAAGTCTACATATTGTAAAAAATGAAAACAGGGAAAAAATCTCAAGGTATATTTATTCATATTTGGGCTAAAAAGTTTCGGAAGTGCTGCCCATTTTGAGCATCCCATAGTCGCAACCTTCCTACGACTTTTTTATGACCAATTCAAGCTCTCCGGAGCTTCCGTTCGAATTTCTTTAAAACATATTTTTTTGGCAAGGGATTCTCTGTACTTTTTTCAATACACACTAAAGTGGATCGGCCTCCATAAAAAAAAAAATTACTACAAGTCACTCCCTAGAATGAAAGATACGTTAACAAAGTTTCTAAAACAGAAAAAAATATTTTTCGTTTAGATGGCATCATAGTGGCTTAAAGATAGAGTTCTAAAGTAAGTGTTTACAATCCAGAAAGAAAAGCAATTCGGTAATATGCAATAATGCGTTTAATCGATATTCGCGAACAATTAAACTTGCGTTGAAAGTCATCTTGTTGACGTTGTTTACGGTCTTCCAATTCAAGGAAGGTCACAGACAATACCTTCAGACGATTTATTACAAAATTTGAAATATCTTTGAAATATACATTTTCTACACATATTATCCAAAATCCGTATTAGGTCACTGGATTATACATAAGATAATTTTATAAAAATTACTCTTAAAACATATTTTATTTATAATAAAATCTCAACCAATTGCCGTTGCTACTTACCCACACCTACAAAGGTGAAATAAAACTTTATATTCATTGTGTAAATAATCCAATTAATATGTGTCCTTGTAGGACAAAATAATTTGCATAAACAACAACACATTATCCTTAATGTTTCAATACAGAATGGAAAACCTTCACAACAGTATTAAGCAAACACACAGTCACACACAGATAATCGTATAAATGAATATGCAACATTAACCCATTTAAGGGAAATTTTAATTTAACCTGAAAAAATAGATTTAAAAAAAATTACAAAATTCTTCTCACAGAAAAAATTAAAAATGTTCTCGTGTCACCAAATTTATACCAAATTATTAATATCAAGCAAACAATTTGTTGATTTTGCACCGATTACCAAAATGATTATATTGATTACTAAAAATTGTAAAATTTTGAATATTTTTTTTCAATAAATGATATTTTTAATTTTAATTAAAAAAAATGATCAAAAAATTTGCCATTTCAAACAATGTGTTAATTTATTTAATTGAATATTGGCAATTCCCAACAACAATTCTACAAGTTTAAATTTTTTTTATTTTAAACGAAAAAGCCAATTAATATTTAATTAATATTTTAATTAAAAATTTATTTCAAAACAACTAAAATGTTTATTTAATCAAAACTATATTTTTAATTTTCTTGCATCTAAAAAAATAATTGATTTAATTATCACATTAGTTGAATTAAAAACTTTTTAAACCATTTTTTAATTGATAAAAAACTTTGTCTGTGCTTCATAAGATCAAAATTTTAAATCTTAGGCTTGGAGAACTTTTGGGAACATTTGTATAGACGCTACGTAAAAAATGGAACGAATGAAATTAACGATAAATTTGTTGGTTCTAACCCATAACTTTTTAATTATGTCGGTTGGAAAATAATATTCCTGGAGAATATACGAGATACTACCAGGACTCTTGGCCGACCTAAATTATTCCGTGGTGCCGCTATTGCGTAAAACCAATTATTTCGGATGGACGTTTATATAAAATCTAGGTAAATAAATGGGCCGTTTTTTTTGTCTATTTTTAATACTGAACGGATCTTTGAATTTCGACACAACGATTTTGGAATTAATGGATATAGAACTTTTAAATTTTTCATATTAAAGTACTATTAAAACTAATGTTTATTTAGAGAAAATATAGGATGATTAATCGTAAGGTTTGATTTTCAGTATGCCTTTTTGAAGATCACGCGTACCTCATATCAAACTGCTCAAACTCAAAGAAAATTCGGTGTTTTATCGTGCAGCGATAAAACACATTTCTGTCTCAATGGATGCGTTTATAAACAAAATTGCTGTATTTGGGCTGATGAGCACCCCGAACAGTACCAAGAGCTACCATTACATCCATTAGAAACAACGGTAAGATGTGGTTTATGAGCTGGTGGAATCATTGGTCCATATTTCTTCAATAATGAGGAAAATCAGAATGTTACAGTCAATGGTAACTGTTATTAGACCATGTTAACGGACTATGTGCTTCCTGAAATTAAAGCGCATAGTCTCGGTGAGCTCTGGTTTCAAGAAGATGGTTCTACGAGCCATACAGCGCGTGAAACAATGACCTTGTTGAGAAATCCTTTTGGTGAGCACTTTATTTCACGTTTGGCTACGGTAGATTGGGTACCTTTATCGTGCGATATCACACCTTTGGACTATTTTCTCTGGGGATATGTAAAGTCTTTAGTCCAGCTACGATTGACGCTTTGGAAGCCAACATTACTCGTGTTACTGCTGAGATACCAGTCGTTATTTTCGAACGTGTCGCGCAGAATTCAACATTCCTCCCACTTCAGGCCTAGTCGTGGACAACATTTACACTATATCATTTTCAATCATTAAACGCTATTAATTGTTCTTTTGGCCGATAAGAAAAATTTTCAGTTTACTTTCAAATTTATTTGTTGAAACAGCCGATAATTGTTTCGAATAAAGGTACTTTTGAAGGCTTCGGCATCTGTGTCTTGATACCTAAATATTAAGAAATTAAAGCACAACTTTTCCCTTTCATGGGTTAATGCAATTGTCCCCCTCAGTTCTAAATGTATGTTGATAAAAATGTATGAAATTTAAAAGCATTTTTTAACATTAAAAACTGGGGACCCTCAAAAAAGAGATGAAACAGTCTTGTTAAATAAAGAAAGAAACGCATTACTATGCATAAAACATAAAATGGGGAAAAACGTATAGAACAAGTATAAAAACTTGAAAATCAACACACATACAAATATATACTTCATACAGGATGGCACATAAGTAACGTTATGAATTTTTGTGTACGTTTTTTCTGGTCTTATTTTCAGAATTTACTTTGAAAATCTTGGGAAATTTAGGATGAAGAAGACTCAGCAGAGAACAAAGAACCGAATCTGCTTAATCTTAATTTGATAGTCAGCATTCTATTATTCAGACAACGAACGAATAATGAGCGATGAGTCGTCCCATTTTCAAATCAAGAGTCGAGTGCATAAGAAAATTATGTATTATGGGGTAAACAAAATCCAAATATAATTGTAAAACATACTTTAAATGCCCGCACATAGATGAACATAGTTTTTTTTAACATATTTTTTCGAAAAAAAAAAAAAAAAAAAAAAAAACGGCGAACAAGTTGCGGATAATGTGAATGCCATTCAATACTGGGCAACTATTGAAAATTGCTTAAGACCCGAGGTAGAGCACCATCAAGAATTTTGGTTTCAACAATATGGAGCCACAGCTCACACAGATCGTTCACAAGAAAAAAATAAATATTGATTTCAATTAAAATATTTGTGATATTAATTAAAAAAAATTAATTAAATTTGCATTAGTAAACAAATTAATAGTATCAACTAAATATGTTTTGATATTAACTACATTTTCTGCAGCAATTTAGTTAATATAAGTAAACGTTTAATTCACTTGATTTCATTTTCATTTAAACTGATTTTATTTCTAATTAATGGCTTAATTGAAAAATAAATGGCGAGATTTTTTTCTGTGCAGCTATCTTTTGGCTTTCCCGCGCGAAATTATTTGCGATTGAATAATATTCAGTTTTTCTGATTTTAACTGGCCACCGTGTTCGCCCGCTCTAACGGTTCCCGATTTTTTCCTTTGTGACTTTTTATTGTGACTTAAGGTCAATTACAATAAATCCATTTGATGACAGTTAATCATCGCACTGATGACATGCTTTATAAAATCGACATCGATTGGTAATTTCTGTGATGCCAATGTTTCATCCAATTGATGACATCATATAAATTTTTGACCCTGATAAAAATTTGGCGAAGTGATGTTAACACTGACATCACAATCATGAAAAGTGGCATGGGGTCAAAAACGAAGACACTTGTCCTAGTACTGATGTCAAAATACCTTAGCGTTATGACGCATATTCTATCAGGGTACGCAAAATGTGGTATCGATTTGATATCAATGTAGTCATAGCGTAGATAAACTAGATAAACTATGAAAAAATTTTAAGATGACGTTCGTCATTGGATTGATGGCAACTTTTGCGTCATTGATGTCATTTAAGATTACATTGATGTCACAATTCTGATGTTAGGGCATCAACAATATGAAGATGCGTTTCTCTATGAGTGTAGAGCAGTAACTCAGATGGTGGCACTGTAGAGTTCAACCAATTCGTCTTCCTAATGAAGAGAAGAAGCGATCTAAGTTCTATCCTAGATAGATTCTCCAAGCAGGCAAACACCGCTTCTCCCAGGTATTTTCCCTGGTGCCCCGTATCCCAGGACATTGACAATGAAAGTGAAGCACAGCTTTCTCTTCCTCCTCATTATAACAACTTCTACAGTAGTCATCGAATTCCAGACCCATTCTCCTAGCATAAGTCCCCACATAACAGTGCCCAGTTACAACTGATAACACTGTTCTAATTTGATCCCTATTAAACCTAAGTAGTGAGTTAGTTCTCCGTTCATCAAAGCGAGGCCAGAGTGCCCTGTATATGGAGCATGTGGACCCACAGGTCCATCACATCTGCGTTATTCTATAAGGCTCACGCTTGATTATTGACTTACAGTGAGCCACTGGAAGGCCAACGAATTGATCAATGAATGTATTATCTATCTACTACGTGGTCCGGGTGCCCTGTTATCCATATAAGAGTTAGGTTAGGTTAGGTTAAGAAGAGTTATGCGGGCGAATATCCACTCGGATACCAATGAGGTCCATTGTGAATCCCTTCAGTAAAGGAGAAAAGAAGAAAAAGAGAAGTAAAGAAGAAGAGTAAAAAATAGACCTAAGGTTTGGTAAATACGTAGAGATTATTAGAGTTATCCTTGATTGCTTCATATTCATACTTTCAAACTTTTATCTAAATTTTAACAAATGCCAACGTTAAATTAAATCAGAAAGAAGAAAGTTTATTAAATAAAACAAAGGGTTACTTATGCGCCACCCTGTATATAAAAATTGTTACGCATACCTATAGGAAAAAAGGAAATAAAACAATAACTAGCAAAACTGAAAACACCAAGTAAATATATTTAAAAGGAACCCTAGTTTACTTTAAGAAAAGCTGGGGAGAGAATACATAAATGTAACAAGGATAACTAAACTAAAGGAAAATAGATTGAATGAATAAAGGAATCCATAGATATTCACAAATGTTGTATTGTATGACTACTTGTACCCTACTTTAAAGCGCTGTTTAAATACAGCCAAAACTTGAACTGGGCTACATATCACTATGGATAAGATGAGTTGAAGATTATCGTTATAATTTGTGGAGCCAAGAATAGTGCATCAACCAATTCCCTCTGTTCTATCAGTAAGACATAGATAACAATTAAAAAACACGATCGCATGCGTATGGTACTTAACATCTTGCTTAGAAGAATAATCCTTCTTACATCCAATGCAAAAGGATATTTTTAGCAACAGCGTACACCAGTGTTGCCAATTTAGCTATCTATTGTTTAGCAAAATTTTCGTTGTTTTAAAAACTTTTAAACCAACAATATAATAAATGTTGCTATAATTATCATGTAATGTTATTTTTTTTTTTTTTTTTTTTTGTCAAAATTTAAACTTCGCACTTAAGGCTACTTTACACAGTAATACAATGTATTAAGACATGTGGAAAATTATGTAGAATGAGAAAAATTTTAACATGTAAAAGCAAAATGCATTGAGTAAGAGAGAATACGGACACAAAATTTGACAAGCGGTCGGTAAATGTTCATTTTCTAAACCATTTTAGCAACTTGTGTATTCTCATCACACCAGAGGTGTTTTTTAACTGTATATATTGAAGGTGGTAACATTTTTATACAATTACAAAAACCACTAAAATCAACTCAGGCAATTTTCATGTTGTTTTTGTAAATATTGTAAAACGGTTACCATCTGCTTGTTTTTTATTTACTCAGCTGTTTAGTATATTTGCTTTTATTTTACTTAAACCATCCGTGTAAACATGAAAAATACTTGCAACAGATTTTTAATTTTTTGATTTTAAACACGAAAAGAATTTCAAAATATTTTGATTCTACAAGGTCGTAATACATTGTATTACCGTGTAAACTAGCCTTTAAGAATATCAACTTTTATGCAAGTAAAATCTCGTTTTATGCTCATAAAACATGAATTATAAAAAGAAAGCAATGCTTTTAAAATTGGAAAAATATGCACCTAAATTTTTTTTTAATAGATTTATTAACCATACAAAAAACATTAATATAACAAGAAGAAAAACAAAAATACATAACAACGTAAAAATTCAGTCTCATAAACGAAAATGAGGTACAATAAATACAAAAGTAGAAGTTAAAATAAAGTGAAGCACAAAAATATAAAGAAAACCCATAAGCAAAATAATCGTGTTAATTAAGTCACTTGCTAGATAGATATTTGAATATATTGAACATATAAAATCAATAAAAAACAATAAGAAAAAAATTTGTTTATGTCAATACATAATTTTTTTTTAATACATACTTTCAAATGTAATGTCAAAGCAGCTTGGCCTCAAAAAGCTTCTAAACATGGAAAATAACCTTTAAACGCGAAGGAAGTGATTGGTACATGATTAAATATAATAAAATTTATAAAAAGCAGAAAAAAAACATGTAATTTCTAAGCATGAAACAAAAAATGTCAAAACGCAAAACTTGCATAATTATTTTATTTTTCAATCGATTTAACTGTAATTACCCATTTCGCAAACCTTACTCAATGTTATTTTTTCACAATAATATATAAATATATTGTTTGGTATTCCATAAGAAAGTTAGAGTCTGAGGAAGATTTATTTTTTTTTTTTTTTTTTTGAAAAATGTGTTTTTTCACACTTCCACCACTATGAATTAGCCATTTTTAAATCAATTTTCAAAAAGCATGCGTTGTTTGAAATATCACTTTTTCAATTTGAAACTTTAAAAATACGTTTTTCAGTATATTTACCGCTATAAAATCACTTTACGTAAAAAAATTAAACTATTTTCGGTCTCTTTGGACTCCAACAAAACTAAATTGCTACATAAGAACTCCTGAAAAGTTTTGGTGTATCACAGTGTCATTGATGTACTTGCATGCAATGAACAAACTGATTATAGAAAATTTAGTGATTATGCCAAAGAAACAGCAGGAATATATACTACCAAATATCCATGGAAATAATGGATGATCAAAGTAGAGATACTTTTTCAATAGCATTTTGTTGACAGATCACGTGTCATGCTGTCATGTTATTTTTGTTTAGTATTGTTTGGCATTTCATAATGGAAAGACTTACGCCTGAACAACGTTTACAAATCGTTCAACTTTATTACAAAAATTCACGTTCTGTGAGGAATGTGTTTCGTGCACTTCGCTCAACTTATGGTCAACATAATCGGCCTACTGAGCGTACTATTCGCAACATCATCACCCATTTTGAGACCTAGCATTCATTATTGGATAATATTCGACCGAATAGACCATGTCCATTACGCTGTGAAGAAAATATAGCGGCCGTAGCTGAGAGTGTACACGAAGACCGTGGAAAGTCGATACGGCGCCGTTCACAGCAACATTTTACGTCGAGATCTTAAATTGAAAACGTACAAAATACAGCTTGTGCAATAACTGAACCCGCTCGACCTTCCCGAGCGACATCGCTTCGCTCTATGGGCAAATTCGAGGCAAATTTTGTTCAGCGATGATGCCCATTTCTGGCTCAATGGGTATGTAATAGGGAGATCGAACGGTTATTATTCGACCGGTTTTAACCGGTTATTTTAGCTTTGCGCAAGTCGGTTTATTTAAAATGCCCATTTTTCGAATATCGAATAAACCGGTTATTTTGGTATAATAAACCGGTTATTTTAGTTATGTGTAATTTATATACATTTTCCTTACTCTTGTTGTAGATGTACATGTAATTTAAGTATTTTCTTATTGAATATTTGCCAACCTTAAACTTTTTATGAAGAATGTCAAAACAAAATGTAACAAAGGTCAAAAAACATTATGAACACTGTAAATATAAATCGCTTATAAAAGCGTGTGTTCTTGTGAAAAAAAACCAAAATCTATTCAAAATACTACAAAAACGTGTGCACTTAAAAAGTAAATAGTAATTTGTGCAAGAGTATTCTAAAAATTAAATATATTTTTATATAAAGATTATCTCCAGATATTTTTCGAACGCGATGTAAAAGACAAAGTTAGGTGCTTGAAGTGCCCTAAAATGATAAGTTACAAAGGTTCTTTCATGTCACGACATATTAATCACCTTTAATACGTATACATGCCTGACATTAATGTGATCCAAATGAAACTTAACTCCGTTCGAAGTAGTTCTAAGGAGACGACAAATAATACTTTACTAAAATACGCTGCAAAAATTAATCATTGGGTGAAATATTAGCCCGTTGTGTTGCCGAGCACGAAATGCCCGTTAAGGCACTAACAACTCTTATGTAGTTCTAGTATCTCTTCAAGGTGAAAACTACAACATTACGGTGGAATCAACGATATGGGAAAATTGTCCACCAATTTTATTTATTAAAACACCAAGAAATAAAAAACAAAATTGAAGAAATCAAACAATATAATGGAATGTTTCAAATTGTAGTCGACGAATTGAAAAATATTTTACACAAAAAGGATGTTCAGTTCACTATTCCTTACTATAATGCTGAAACAAAATAATTTGAAATAGATTATCCTGGCTAAGAGGTTTTGATTGCAACTTTTAAAAAATATGGTTGATTTATATAGATACTCGTATATTAACCACCAACAAACTAACTGCGAAAGCGTTCGTTCGCATTTAGTGAAATAGGCAGTAAATTTCATTCAAAATAAATTTGAGAGAATATTTCAAATAATAACTTTATAAAATTCCTATAATTTATTTGTTTTTTCAAAACGTTTGTCTAGATCAAATATCATTCAACAGTTTCTAAATTACATTATATAAATATCTTCTTACAAATAAAGTTTAGTAAATCAACAAAAATTGTTGAAAATTTAGTTAAAGTTTGATCAATTTACTGGTCCCACTTTTCTTGGATTTTATTGTAAAATATTTGTTAGGTCTGATCTAAGTCATATCTATGTATTTTTTTTGGTTCCTTACATGTGCAAATGGTTTTGTTTTTATTCAAATTAACGTTTTATTTTAAAAACTTATTTGATTTTTGTGTTTTTAAGTATTCGAATTAAAACCGGTTAACCGGTTATTTAAAAATTGCTTAACCGAAAACCGGGCTTTTAAAATAGCAACTATTCGTAATATTCGAAAACCGGTTATTGAAAAAAGTCGAATAATCGATCTCCCTAGTATGTAAACAAACAAAATTGCCGCATTTGGGACGAAAGGCAACCTGAAGAGATTCAAGAACTGCCACTTCATCCAGAAAAAACAGCGGTTTGGTGTGGTTTGTGGACCTGTGGAATCATCGGTCCATATTTCTTTAAAAATGATGCCGGTGCTAACGTAACCGTCAATGGCGACCGTTATCGTGCCATAATAACCGACTACTTGATGCCTGAAATTGAAGCTCGTGATCTCGGCGACCTTTGGTCTTAGCAAGACGGCGCCACTACCCACACATCGCATCCATTAATGGATTTATTGAGAAACACTTCGGTGAGCACATAATTTCACGTTTTGGGCCGGTCGATTGGCCACCAAGATCGTGTGATATCACACCGTTAGATTTTTTCCTGTGGGGATATGTAAAGTCTAAAGTTGGCGGAAAACATCACGCGTCATTCACCAGTTACTAGTCGAAATGCTCGAACGAGTCATCGAAAATTGGACTCAACGGATGGACACATCTGCGACGTAGCAACGCCCAATATTTGATAGACATAATCTTCAAAAAAATAAATGCCAAAGAATGTTCTTCAAATGATAATAAACATTCCCCATTAAATTTGAATTTTCTGTGTTTTTTATTTAAAAAAAGTAGGGAACCTCGATGGATCACGATTTATATCGGTGTTATTTTTTTTTTCAAAAAGCCTGCACGCAGAAAAAAAAAATGTTTAAAATGGTCACCTCCAACAAAACTATTTTTAAAGAAAATTTTTAAACATATTATGTTTAATTTAACCATATTATTGACACCGACAACCATATTTTTGTTAAATTGGTCCTCCATCAAGAAGCCACAACCATATTATGGTTGTCTTTAAACATGTTTTGGTTAAATATGACAATAATTTGTTTTTAAATTAACAATAGTATTTTCCTCTTTTCCAAGAGCAACATGCTATGGTTGAAAACCAACCATGCTATTATAAGTGTTAAACATGTTTTAGTTATTATTAACCAAAACGTGTTTGGAGCAACCATATTATGGTTGCGACTTCTTGATGGGGGACCCATTTAACCATAATATTGTTGTCGGTGACAATAATATGGTTAAATTATACATAATATGTTTAAAATTTTTCTTTTAAAATAGTTTTGTTGGAGGTGACCATTTTTAAACATATTTTTTCTTTGGGTGTGGTTCATTATTTTATGTTTAAATTAACTTTTTAAAAAATATGCTCTACATTTGCTGTAGATAAGGCAACGACAATATCATCGAAACGTCTTACTTTGAATACCCTCTCCCAAAAGTTCTCAATATTTTGCTATTTCCATAAATTATGTTCCAAAAAGTTTACATAAAGTAGCCCACACCGCTCATTATCAAGTTATTATACATATATCACTCAAATCTACTACGTTTGGCACAATAGCACATAATAATAATAATAAGCTGTGCAGTCCATTTAATCACCTTCAGATAACTTATATAATCTAGTGCGTAAGATACTTCAGCTTCTAAAAAATATATTTGGGATATTTATGGTAGAAAGGGGCCAATACAGTTGAACACTGTTGCAAAAATACAGGGGAGAGAAAATATAATTGCCTAAAAACATTTCTGAATATTTTCATCCAATATATTGCAACTTTTAAATTATTTATTTAGAAAATCTTTATTATCATAGTTGTTTTTGGGAATACAATTATTTATTAAAAGATTTTATTTGTTGTGCTTAATTCCCTATTTTTATTCTTGATAAAACAACTGAAAATTTATTGTTGGAGGATAAGCTGTTTCTATGCGCATTTCGCTGGTTGCTTAGGCCAGATCATCAGAAAACGTTTTTCCCAAAAAATTAAAGCCAAAAATATCAGCAAATAAGGCTACAGAGGGAATGAGAATTACAAACACTCAAAAAGTCTTATTTGCAACGACATCAAAGCTTAAACAAAATTCCAACAATAAAACAGTGAGTTTATCTTTTCTTACATTCCCCACTACAATTAGTTGGAATTCTCCCAACATTTATTGTAGTTGTAAGTGGGTTTAGAAAAAACCAATTACTTTAAAAAAAAACTTGTATAAATTTAAAACTTTTTTGCATATCAAAAACCTTGCAAAAAAGGGAAAACTTGACAAATGGCAACTCAGCTTGTACTAAAGAGAACGTCTTGTACAAAGTTGTACCCAAGCCGAATTTAAGAAGGTAAGTGCAACTCTACAACTACAAAAACCCACATGTAGTTTGTTTTTGCAATTTAATAGCTTGTTGTCAAAAACAGCTGACCAAGGCAAAAAATTTTCTCAGATTTTTTTTTTTGGTTACTTTGACAAAAAACATAAACAAAAGTATTTCTGACGTTTGGGAATTATATTTGCAATTCGCCGTGGTGACAGCTGATGAAGGGCTGACGAGTTGCACTTACCTTTTTGGATTCGCCTTGGTTGTACCAAAGACTAAAGGCCTTGTTAGATATAACTTCGTCGCGTTGCGTGACGTTCCCAATTTTGAAAGAAAAGCGTAAATCAAAAGGTGTATGACACAATAAACACATTGACAACACTCACGCATTGTTTGGTTACCTATAAAAGCTGTTGGTTATATATTATAAATAAACGTTAAACATTTTGTTGGACGATTTATTGGAATTGAATTCTAAAAAAAAAAGAAAATAAAGTAATAGAAAATTATACTAGCTGTTTTTCAAAGCGCGCAAAAAGATGAGAGTTGCCTAACTTTTCGCTTCGCTCTGCGTTAAAAGTACTTTATGTGACAGGTTTCGTATAAGTATGTATATTTCATCTTAGGTGTCAAAGCGAATATGTAACGCAACGCAAAGCAAAAGTTGTACCTAACATAGCCTTAAGTCTTGTACCACAGACTAATTCTTGTACCAAAGACTACTTCTTGTACCAAAGTCAATGTTCTGTTCCAAGGAATAATTTTTTTTTGCAATGTCTTGGACAACGTTTCGGCAACGTCGTGCGCTAAAGGCCACGTCTTGCGTTAGAGACTACGTTTGATACCACTTGCCCAGCACATATAGTTTAACTCGCTCTTACCTTGTCTTCCAAATTTAGAAGAATCCTAAGCATTGGGTAAATTAAGTAGTGCCTCCTTAAAACGATTTAACCAAACCAACTTTTCATTTTTTACTTTAACGTTTGGGTGTTTATAAATGGAATGCAGTTGTTGGTTACTAGCAATTCTATGTTTTTGTTGCTTTGTGTGTGCTACAACTGCCAGCGCGTTGTGAATTCTTATAAACATCATTCATTTTACGCCGCAGCACGGATTAAGGTTATTTCAAGGATGCATACTAAGGATCTTAAACTCAATCACACACACACATACACACACACACACACACACTTAAAAATACAAAAGAGAAAACCTGCCCCAAACGAAAAAGGGGGAAGAAATTTAAAGATTTGTGTTACTTTTCTTGTGTGTTAAAATATTTTTTTGTTCCCTTTATTTGGTAAGTGCAACATTATTTTATATATTTTATTTTTTTCTAAAGCGACGGTTACTGAGAAAAGCATCAACATCGTCATCACCATCAACAAAATTCATCAATCTTTGCCAAAAACTTAAACGAAATGGAAGTGTACAAAAATATAACGAAAATACTAGACTAGAAAAAGCACAAACACACATGCAAACATTTATTCTTACACAGAAAATGCTTAAAAATTCATGCAAAAACTATATGAAAGGGGGGGCTTTTTTTTTTGTTTGTTGCCACGGTTAGAGAGAGAGAGAGAGAGAGAGCGCATTAAGGAAAACGGTTCATATTATTAAAGATGCTGCTGGCACCATCATCTTTTTTCATATAGAATCCAACGTTAAAAAAAAAACTACACACACACAAAATTTTAAGCCTGATGAGAGAAGTCCTTAAAACTGGCTTAGGCGACTTTAAAGTGAGCTTTTGCGAGATATACAAATATTCTAAATGAAATTAAAAGAATTGCTTGGAAATCTCTTATTTGGAAAGAGAAGAGTGAAATTAAACGAAATTGGATGGGACTAACCTTCCCAAGCATTAAGTATTCGGCCTTACCCAAGAAAGTGAGGCAGGGTACAACAACTGCAGATAAAACTCACACTCATACAAACATTTGTGCTTTTTGTTTTGCTTAAATTTTTTCTTCAGTTGTTCCTTTCGTTTTTCAGTTACTAACTAACATTTTCTGTTTTTTACTTTATTTGCGATTTTTGTGCATTCATTCTCTGTTGTTTTTTTTTTCTCCAAAAATTATGGTTTCGTCTTTCATTTACTATAATGACGAAAAAGTGTCAGCTTCTTCTAGCATCCATTAATATGAAAGATTTTAATATCAATGGACGTTGTTAAATGGAATAAAGCTTAGAATGATGTCTTGTTTCTTTTTTTCTTATCCATATTTGGCTAAAACCAGCAGAAGCAGCAGGAGGCCAAGATGAATTACTGCTACAAACGTAGATGCAGTAGCATTGTTTCTTTTAATTTGTTCTTAATTGATGAAAGATTTTTTTGTTTATATGAATATTCCATAGGTTTTTCTATTCTAAGAACATGAATCTTCATTAAATGAAACTATAATGGAAAATAACAAGACTAAAAAGCATCTCAGTTTTTTTTTTTTATTATTTTTGGCAAAAAACTCTTCCTATTGAGATGAAACGAAAATGTATTTATTAAACACAAGGCGCGGCCAGCAGGTGGAATGAGTGATATGAAATTTAGTAGTTTCTTTTGTTAATCCTTGTTAAGTATACGTTAAAAGGTTTTGTTATGATTAGAACTAGAATGATTATGGAAATGGAAGTTTTGGTAGTGTTGCACTATGGGTGTTGTAGTAATAGTTTATAATTATTTATTTTCTTTGCTTAAAAATGTTGGTAAAATAAAGAAAACTTTAATGAATTAATTTTTTTTGCGATTTTGAGCATTTCCTTAAAAAAATAGTTTTTAAGACTTGTTTCTTTATATTCCGCACTACCTCTTTAATCTATCGAATTAGTTTCTCTTCAACTTTGAAGCTATATTCCGAACACTTGGTCGGTAACAGCACCTCACAAACACAGTAGAGTATACATAACTAACACAACTGGCAACGTGGTTAGTTGTTGTCTCCAATATTTGAGCAACATTTTGACCCAAATCGAATTGCCGATATTAAAAAAGGAAAGTTTTTTAAATTGTGAGTAATTCAGATATAACTGCGACTTGACTTGTTTGTGTATAGTAACCCTAACTTGGGCAGTATTTACATTTGTAAATATAACATTTTTAAAATACCTTTAATTTTTAGATTGAAGGTGCCATGGGGTTATGATTCGGACTCAGTCGCTAATTTTTCATGTTTTTTTCTTTCAAAATGATTTGGAAAATGGTGGTCCAACCACAACGCACGGTGTTAATTGTAAATAAAACAAGAAGTTTTCAGAGAATCATCTTAATATTTTTTATTATTATAGAATGATCTATGAGAATTATGTGTGAAAAAAATATAGGCCAAATGTTCTCCACGGCTTCGGTGGCATATCTCTATCCGGTGGTCCATATTTTCGATGACTCTGAGACATATTTCAGATTCAATTGAATTATCTCATTCTTTTGCTCTTGAATTGTTCTTTGCTTATCTACGTACACTCCCAGTAAAAAAATTGGTGTTTTTTGAAGCACTTAAAAGAAAACGCGCATAATCGAGCGCTTCAATAAGAGAGCTCTTATACAGCAGTAAATTATAATGAATAAAATATACAAAAAAAGCTGCTATTTTAGTGCTGACAACGAAGAAGGTTTTAAAGCGAAAAAAAGTAAAAATATATTATGGTGTACGAAAATGCTTAAAAAAGCATTCAAGCCAGTAAAATCCAAACATTTATGAATATGTTAATATAGTTTACCCTTAAAAAATCACTTTAGCAGTGCTTTATTTGCATTTTTTTTATTATGTTAAAAGAAGCGCTTATTGTCAGCAGAAAATATTCCTCCAAACCGGGAACACTCCATACAAAAATCCGGCATCCCATCAGCCGGTTTGAAGCGATTTGAGGTATGAATTTATACATAAAACCGGCTCCTTTTGGAGGCCCCTTTTGGAGCACATTTTTTACTTGGCTTTTCTTTTAAATATCCCCAAAGAAAGCAGTCCAACGGTGTCAAATCACATGATCGTGGCAGTCAATTAACATCGTCACGACGTGATATAACACGGCCATTGAATTTCTCGCGCAAAAGAGCCATTGTTTCGTTGGCTGTGTTGCAAGTGGCACCATCCAATTGCAACAAAATATCGTCCACGTCCATATCCCCAATTTCTGACTACAAGAAGCCCGCTATCATTTCTCGATAAAGAACACCATTTCGAGGATGACGCCGCCAGTCTATAAAACAGACCAAACAGTGTGTTCATATATCATACACTTCCGGTTTAGGGAAATTTGATCACAATTCTCCCGATTGTGGACACATTTGGTCGATTATGCGGCAAAAAAAATCACGAAGTGCACGAAATGCATTTCGATTTGAACGCCCATTTTCGCAAAAGGCTTCAACAATCTTAATTTAATTTGTCAAACACTGAAACAAAGAAACTCCAAATTAAGTTGGGCAAAAAACTTGACGTTAAGGTCGGACTCACAATTATCATCGTGCATTATGGTTGGACCCCCTTTACTAAAGTTCATAAATTTACAAATGTACCCAAGAAAAAATGGAGATTCAAACGAAGCAGGTTTGTAAAAAAAAAAACTTAAAAGTTTCGCTTACCATATCGCTTACGGAAGATATGAATTTTATATGGCGAGTTCCCACTTTGACGCAATACATTAACACAGAAAGCGCTTTAATCAGCGCATATAAAATTGGTGAATGTTATGAGCAGCTTTATACACTGAACTTTTTCTTACAGTATTCTTCAATATGCTCCCTTACAAACCTGCTTCGTAGTAAGGAAATGTCGTGCTTCTTTAAATTTTATATATTTATTGTTTTTAATTTATTAAGAATTTGTTTACTTACCTTACTGCTTTCTGCATATCTGATTGCGTAGCGCATAAATGTGTGCTTCCTTTTTAAAATGCACCATTAGTACTTCGCAAAATAAGAAGCGTATTGGGTAAATTCGTAGTAAAAAATTGGCGCACAAGAAAGGGTTAAGGGAAACATTGGCTAAAGGTACGTTCACACTTTACAAATGTTTGACCAAAAAACCCGAAAAAGTTTGACCACTAAATTTTTCAACCATTTGCACTTTATTTCTCAATAAAATCGTAGAAAAATGTTATGTATAAAGAGTTAATTGATGTTTGACCTAGCAAACGTTGTGTGAAATTAATTAAATGTGTGTTAAAAATAGTGGTTTCGTGTAGGGCGTCAACGAAAGGTGTGACCAAAGCTTTACATTATTTTTAATATAATTTATTCCTTTTTATTTCTGAAAGAAAAATAGAGCCCCATGTTGTTTCTGATATCAGTTTTATTCATAGAAAGCTGTCAGCTGATGCTGGTACTACTAGTGAAGCCCTCTGGCTTGCTTCTCTTTACAAAGGCCGCCTTAGCTTAAGGACCAAAGGCCTATTTCACTAAACTACAAGTTCAAAATTACAAGCGTTTTTGCCTGTAAAATTGTGAACTTGTGAATAATTGTGTTTCATAAAAATACAATTACAAGTTTGTTACAAGTCTACAAGTCATACTTCTACAAGTGGTGTTGTTTCACAAAACTAAGTTTACATTTGTACACTTATGAATTGTAGAAAAAAAAGCTTAGGGTCGACGGAGACCCTTAGAAAAAATTTTACAAGTTACAAGTGAATGATAACTTGAATTAAAATTTAATTTTTATCTATTTTTTAATTAAAATGGGTTCAAATAAACACAAAATCCAAAAATTTATTTTCCATAGCATTTATTATTTATTTTGTTTATTTTTAATTATTTATTTTTTTAAATATGTGATTATATGTAATAAAACAAACTATATCACATTGTTTGCTTATTAGAAATTATCGATAAGCGGCAACACCACTAATCATATGTTAAAACAAATAATGTTATTACTTTAAAAAACCAACTTACCAGTGTCGCCCTTTTGATCTTTGCCCAAAAAACATCACTCGACTTTAATTCCCGAGTTCGAAGGTTGTTAAAAACAAAATAAAACACAAAATCTTAAGGAGTAACTTAGCAAACTGTTGCTCTGCCAAGTGTATCAACAACTGATTTTTTCCCCCCTTTTCAATTAGACTTGGAACTACCATACATAATTGTTTATTAAGCGGTTAAATAGCTTTTTAGTAAATAATTCATTTAAATTATTTTAGCAAACAGGAAGTTAATATTATTTTTCATTTTATTTTATGCTTGTTTTTCAATTGTTTTTGTTTTAGTGTAAGCGTTGTTATTTGGAATTGCATATATAACTTGCGCGTATTTGGCGTTCTTGCACTTGTCATCAGTCCAAGTCAAGTCACCTCATACGCACGTTCTCCCACTCTTTCATTTTTATCTCTTCGGTAAGTTTATCGCTTGCATGAGATCTCCCGCAGCACACTAATTTTATTATGTTGACTTGCCATTACAAATCAATAATTTTCAACTTTTTTAACATAAGTTGCAAACAACTTTAAAAAAAAACAACATATGATAGGCTTAAAGCACAAGGGGTTGAAGTTCTTTATTTAAAAATTAAGATTAAGTGCTCATATACCGCGTGTGCTCCAAGCGAAATAGGTATTTTAATGGCAACCACTAGAATTGGTCGACATATCTCGCTACCTGATGCGAATTCCACATTCACCTCTTGTGTTCTGCATTTCTCTGAACTAAGTCTACTAATTCCATTTGTAATCTCAATTTTTAAAAAAGCACTTAAACCCCTTGTCCTTTTAGCCCCTCATATGTTTTGATTGATGAGTGATTGGTAGGGTTGCGATTTCCATGCAAATGCATGTTTTTATCGATGGTCTAAGAACAATGTCGACCAATTATTTTTCCAAATCATTAAATTTGCGTTAAAATGGCAACGATTTGTTTTTGCATATTGTTGCATATATTAGTGAAAATGCATATTTTTACATATTTAGTTTTTAAACGGATATTTTTACAGTTTTGAGGGATTTTTAAATGCTTTTCTTTAGCTTCACTTCAGAAAATCAAATCTTGTCACGTTAATTTAACCGCCTTTTACTCAATGCAAATGGATGAAACTTTGCAGGCATACATATTCCCGATGACAATACACGAATACATGGGCGCAGCCAATATAAAATCTAGGGGGGGAGGCAAATTTTTCTTTAGCTTCACTTCGGAAAATCAAATCTTGTAACGTTAATTTAACCGCCTTTTACTCAATGCAAATGGATGAAACGTTGCAGGCATTCATACTCCCGATGACAATACACTAATACATGGGCGTTGCCAGGATGAAATTTAGGGGGGGCAAACATTTTTTTTGTAAAATGCTTTTTTTACCTGCCTTTTACTCAATGCAAATGGATAAAACGAATACATGGGCGTAGTCAAGATGGAATCTAGGGGGGCAGATTTTTTTTTTTTTGTTAAATGCTTTTTCAACCGCCTTTTACTCAATGCAAATGGATGAAACTTTGCAGGCATTCATACTCCCGATGGCAATACACGAATACATGGGCGTGGGGCGCCCATACCAACCTGAACTTAAAAAAACATGACAGCCATGAGTACATTTTAATATTTCAGACCGACAGAAATACAACCAATCATGTTTAAAGCTACGAATTTTTAATAATTGAGCATTTTGTTTCATAACAACGCGCCCCACGCTTTTCTTTAAGGGATGTGTGAGATTTTTTCCACTTTGATTTAAAAGTTTATGTTTGAAATGTTCTTATTTTTTTGACTTTTAGTCGACTTTTTTAGTATTCATATTCATTTTGTGTTCACAACTGATCAATATATTAAGGTAAAGAAAAGCGTTTCTTAAATTTTTTTTTTTATTTTATTTTAATTTCCATATTATAAAAAAGTTCTTCAAAAAAATTTTAAGTACACAAAAAAAACTTTCCAAAAAAATTTTTAAATAGTAAATAAATTATTTTGGAGCTTTGCTTAAAATACAATATTTTCTATTTTAAGCCGATGCAGTAACTTACATGGTTAAGGCTTCCAATTTATTATAACGCGTTGCAGAAAATTTAGAAGCCAATTCGATAATATTGCGATTTTTAATGAAATGTATCCCCTTCCACCGCAGCCAGTAGTAGCAAAATGGGAGCCTGGCTATATGCTTCAGAATTCTATTCAACAAACTTCAAGTAGTTTAAGAATGTTAAAGGAGCTTCTTGATGTCGATGATTGTGCAATTAAAAAAGTAAAAGAAATATTAAATTTAGATAACAGCAGAAGTCAATTAGCATTTGTATTTTCCAATAACGGATATATTGGTGAAACAATAACTAAAGGTACGGTCAGATATGGCAAACATTTGCCGAAAAACGTCAAATATTTGTTTGCCGTAATGTGACCACAAAATATTTATTTGCGACAAACAGGAAAACAGCTGATTTTGGGCTAATAAATTTGTTTGGTGTCAAACAAAAATGCTTTTAATGTGACCACTCAAAAACAAATATTTGCCTGTATTTTAAGCAAACAAATATTTGTTCTTACAATTATTTTGTAAGAGCAAACAGTAGCAAATAACTGCTGTTGGGAACAACTTAAAAAAAAAATACCACTAAAATCGAATAAAAAAACACAAAGTATTGTAATAATATTTTTGTAAAATTTAACATTTATCGAATTTATTTATTAAAAAAAACACATGATTTTGGAATTACATTAAATTCGATTTTGATTTTCAGTATTTTTTGTTGTTGTAGCCAAATCGTCGTGCGGTTACTGCCTTGGATCAAAGATAAAAAAGTTATCTAATCTATATATATAAAATTGTAACGTTACTGATTCACTCACTGATTCATCATCGCACAGCCTAAACGACTGAAGGTAAAAACTTGAAATTTGGACCAGGGCTAGCTCTCCCCAAATCGATCACAAAGACGGGATTTTTGGAATTCGAATGTTTAGGGGGTAAAAACGGGTAAATTCGGTAACCTTATATCTCTAAAACTAAAATTTCATACTTATCGTTGTTCATTAGAAAAATAAGCGGACAGGTGTCTGGTACTTTTTGGAAATTCAGCCCTTTAACGGAGTAAACGGGTAAAACCTGTATTTTGGTACTTTTTTGTCACCCCACCTATCTTTTGAACCCATAATAGGAGAAATAAGGGTTATATCACATTTGAAACTTATCTAAAAATCCAAATACAAATTTGGTACTTTTTAGAAATTCGGACGTTTAAGGGGTAAAAAGCGTAACTATTTTTGGTACTTTTTTACAAAACATTTTTTTTTAGTCAAAAATTTAGTACTTATTGTTGTTCAATAAAGAAAAAATAAGCGGACAGGTGCTTGGTACTTTTTTGAAATTCGGCCTTTTTGGGGAGTAAACGGGTAAAACTTGTATTTTTAAACTTTTTTGCTATGCCATCTATCTTTTAAACCAATAAACATTAAAATAAAAACTATATCACATTCATAACGTATCAAAAAATACAAATAAAAATTTGGTACATTTTCGAAATTCGAACGTTTAAGAGGTGAAAATCGTACCTATTACAAAGTAGCTGGTTAAAACCTAGAAACATAAACTTTGGCGTAATATGTCCACGAAAGAAAAGGAGATGCTAACGAAGTAGCGGGTTAAATGCTAGTTATTGTATAAAACCATTTTTTGAGTAATTACCATTTTAAGATTTCAAAAATGGATTACGAAATATAAAAAGAACACTGAAATCATATATGTATAATCGATTTTAAACTCAACCTTTCAAAAATGTTTAAGCAATTTTACACGATATTTATTTTGCGGTGGGTTTGTCAGATGTAAAGTCCATATGTAATTTCACATGTCTGTCAAAATTGACAATTACAGAAGGTTAATCATTTTTGCTTTAACACGTTCCTTTTTGGTTTCACCTGACATAACATAAAAACATTCATATTAGCAAGCTATTTACTGATTTATATTTATATTCACTTTTTATTGTATTTTAGTTAATTAAAAGTTTTGTTTTTTTTAAGAATATGTGTAAGTAAATAGATTTTAATATATATTTGCCTCCACAAACAGACGACTTGCAAAACAGCTGATGTCAGATCAAAATAGAACACGCTCTAATTGAAAGAAATTCCTCTATATTTTTCATCACAATTTGTATAATAGTGTTTTGGCAAATAAATTTATATATTTTGACAGTTTGGTCAAATATTTTGCTTCGGCAAATATTTTTTTAAGTGTGACCATATGGAAAACATGTTTGCTAATAAGTGTGTTTGCCGCTATTTGACATCTGTTCGAGCAAACAAATATGAGCAAATAAATGTGCGCAGTGTGACCACAAAATGAAACCTACATTGTTTTGAAAAAAAATTTGCCAAATAAAGGCAAACATATTTGGGGCTAATATTTGCCATATGTGACCGTACCTTAAGTAACTAGGAGGGACTTAGTTCACTTAATGCACAAGACATATTAATTGATATTTCAGAAAGTAAAATTTACCATGTGGAAGGAAGAATTGCCCGCCAAATTTAAAAAAAAATCCAAAACGTTTTGCAAAAAAAATTAGGGATTTAAAAAAAATAAAATGAATTTCAAACATTTTTGATCTGATCTGAAATCAAAGTGGAATCTGAAAATAAATTTTTTCAAAATGCATTGGCAAAACAGTACTTATTTATTAAAACACACAAAAATTTGTTATTTTGAGTTTATTAAAGATAATTGAATAACAATATACTGAATTTTTTAAATTTTTGTTTTTAGTAAAATTAAAAAACGATTTTTAATGGAAATTTTCTTAGTTTTTAGTGCATATTTTTTATTTTTTTTAATCATATTTTGGATTTTTTAGTGCATATTTTAAGCACATATTTTCGATTTTTTAGTGCATGAAAATCTCATTCCTAGTGATGTGCTGCCAATTTTTTGCCATCAAATTAGCAAAGTGCCGATTTTTGCACCAAAAATGCCGATATTTTTGATAAACAATTATACCACGGTAACTTTGCTTGTTAACGTGTAATTTATTAATTTTGGGTAACTTTAGAGCACTTGTCAAAGCATTTTTAAGACTGTATTAACTTATTTTATAAAAAAACACGTTTAAAAAAAAATTAAATTTACTAAACGGAACACAAAGAATTTTTTGAAATTTGATGAGGAGTATTTGGGCTTATTGGCTTATGAGGAACTATTAAAATCAAAACTCAACAAAAGTGAAATTAATGAAATTGTTAAAACTGTATTAATTGTAATATAGATCTTGGAAATCAAATATTAGAACGTTTCGATTTTAAACAAAAATCTTATAAATCTTTAAATATGATTAGCTCTAACAAAATTATGAAAAAGGAAAATATTCCTTTTATGGAAATTCTGTAATAGTACCCCAGTTTTATTTCTGAGAAAGAAAAATAAATTTCGAAAGTTAAAATTTTTAAACGTTTAAGAAGACTTAGAAGGAGTTGAAGTAAATTTGCAAACTTTCTGGCATAACATTTCAGACTTCAAACGTGGGGATTCTACGGTTGCACATCTAGTGCTGCCAACCAAATTTCGATGTTCCCTGGAAAATGAATCCTTTCAAGGAATTATTTTTTCTTAAGAGTACTTAAAATTTAATAATGCAAACTATTTTGATGTTGATATTAAAATGGATTTAATTTAACTATTAAACTCGAATATGTATCTATAAAATATTTGTTAAAATAAAATGTTGTAAAAATTGTTTCAACTATAAAAACAATTTTAACCTAATGTACAAAATTTTTTTAAAAAAACTACAATTTTTTAATAAAAATATTCTTTTTGTAATTTGTAAGTATGTAAGTTAATGCTGAATTATTCTGTTTTGTTATTTTTTGTGTTAATAAAAATATGTTTTCTTGTTCTTGTTAAAAGGAATGTTTTTAAGTTGCCGATTTTCTTTAATTGAAGTGCCGATAATGCCGTTTTATTTTGTTTTTGAAAATATGCCGATTTTTTATCAAAATTATCTGGCACCCCTTCCTGGAATATAATTATCAAAATATTCAAAAACACTAGCCAATTTTTTCTAAAGCCATCATAAATCTAAAAGATTATTAATATAATTCGCTTTCTCGATTAGGACCGACTTATAGCTACAGGTGATTTTCCTATAAATTTAATTCTAAAATTTACAATTTAAGCACCAGGACTATGCAAAATGTGAGTTCAAAAAAAATTCAATACTGTTTCACAATTTACATCCAAAAAAAAGTACTAAAAAATAGCAAAAATAAAGCCATCCGAAAAATCTCCCACTACAATTTGTAAAACATTGCATTTGTCTCTTGGGCATTGGTCAAACTGAATGTATGACAATTTACTATGTTATTTCAGTGTTGGTGTTTTTTTTTATCATGTCATCTCAAAAGGACTAGCAAAATAGCCAAACAAATTGTCGATATTAATGCAAGAGCAGTTAGAGGAACAAACAGCATACGAAAATATAAGACTAAAAGCCAACAAATGCGTATGTGATGCAAAAAATCGTTAAAAAATACACAAAAAAAACCTTTAAACCAATTCACACTGTGCATAAGGACACAGCATAAGGACACAAACAACCCTTGTCCACTCTCGTATATGCATGTATCCTTACAACCAAAAGAAGAAAAAACAAGGTTTTTATGCAAGGAACAAAAAATGTTCATTTAAAACGAAAATTCCCTTGTACATGTAATATTTTCCCCACTGGATTTACAAAGAACCTGACGAAAACAAACTGGAAAAACGCATAAAAACTTTGACAAAAACTAAAAATAAAAGAAAAAAAAAAAAATAGTAGAAATAGATGAACAAAAAATGATTATAAATGACCAAACAAGGCAAAGGCTGGTTAACTGGCTCGTATGACTGTGTTTAGATGTTCCTAGGATTTGTTTTTCTATTCATTTCATTTTGTTTATAGGATTAGAAGGAGTCATATATGCATGCTGCAGTTACACGGTATACAAGTTGTTTCGTTTGTTTTTTTTACTTAAAACTCCGAAAAAAGGCTGTCAGTTGTAAAATATTTTTCGTTTTTTCTTATCTGACATGGCCAAAAAGAAAAAAAAAATAGTTAAAAACACAATGGAGCAAATGAAAAGAAACAGGGAGGCTGTTGATTAATCGAATTAGTTTTGTTCTTCTTGCATGCTGTTCCAAACAGGCAAAAGCCGTGTTGGGTGCAATCAAAAGGCCTGCGCTTGTCCAACGCAGCACAAAAAAAAATCTCAAAAAAAAAAATTATGAAAAAGAATACCGGATTTTAGCAAATTTAAGGGAAGTTGAATTATTTACGCTTCGCCTATAAAATGGAGGCGTTTTGTAAATGCATCTAAAAGTAAAAAGGAAGGGAAAGGAGGTTTCAGAGTTGTTGAATTTCTAAGTCCTTAGGATAGTCGTAAATAAATGATTTAAAGAATATTTAATGATGTAAGAAGATAAATGATTTAGAACTTTTGTCGGGAGAGCTTATATTCAATTTGATCCATCTGTATAATTACAAATTATTAGGAGAATGAAAAAACCTGATTAACATATTTTCCCAATATTTTTATTTATGCCAATCAATTGCCAGATTGATCTATTAAAATATCATTAAAAAAAATTCTTCGTAAATCTTATAAATATTTTCGCGTTAAATCTCTAACTCCAAACGGGGATTTTGTTAATTGCCGCGAAATAGAACTTTTATAGTCTGATTTGATAAAAGCGAACTTTAAATTGCAATAAAAGTATACACTATTTTATAAAATCTGGTATTATAGTGCTTCAAAAAACACAAATTTTTTTACTGGGAGTGTATGTAGATAAGCCAAGAACAATTCAAAAGCAAAATAATGAGATAATTCAATAACGGCATTGATTCTGAAATATGTCTTAGAGTCATCGAAAATATGGACCACCGGATAGAGATATGCCACCGAAGCCGTTGAGAACAGTTGGCCTATATTTTTTTCACACATAATTCTCATAGATCCTTCTATAATAATAAAAAATTATGATAATTCTCTGAAAACTTCTTGTTTTATTTACAATTAACATCGTGCATTTTGGTTTGACTACCCCTTATTTTATGTTCTAATAAAATTTGGGATCTGGTTTCCGAAACTCGTATGTTTTTTCATAATATACGTATTTCTTCAGGAAACCATCCTTTTGTGGTCCATTGTCTGTTGCAGCGTATAAGGCATTACAAGAAAATTTATTTTTGGCTGGACTACTCCTGCTGAAGTCTTCCCTCTCATTTTTAACATATATAAGTTTAAGTCATATCTTCACAACCACTACCGCCTCTATTTATCTTTCCATAACCAATTTTCCTAGTTTCAGCACAAGGCAATGCAGTAGTAGGCGTCAGCCCCTGAGTGCTGGCCTTAAAAAAATCAACATTTGAATATTGACGTTTGAATATACAGTGATTGGGCTCAAATACATTTGATCTCTTAAAATAATAAAAAAAAATCTGGAAGCATTTTATGCAAGTTTTTTTCAGCAGTAGACTTTATATGGAGACTTCTCTTCAATAGTTAAGGCTTAGAATTAGATGGGTTTTAAATAAAGTAATACATATATAGAATCACTATTAAAATTAAAAAGGACGAAAATTATTTTTTTTTTGTCCAAAAATATTTTATATGAATTATTTACACAGCCGTTGAGTTTCCGGACAATCTGAGTGATATTAGTAAAAAGCGCAGAAAATTATTCCACAAGGACATGCACGAAAAAAACGGGCACGGAGGTATCACGACATAATGATATTTATTAAAGAAATTATAAAATATAATAGACTTTTCGGATTCAAAAGATCAAAACTTCTTAGAATCTACTATTTTGGGAGACCAGAATTGCCATGTTTGTCTATCTAAGAAGTTAATTCAATCGTCCTTTTCAGCAGGGAATGGAAATGGTTGGTGGCTGCAGAGATGTGTGGGGAGTAATCTGGTGAAAACTGGATAGATTTTGCTCACTTGCTCAGGGTATTTCAAGGGCTGCTAATTAAACATAATCAAGCTAGATTCTACTGATAAAACTTTTGCCGTAGTTTCTGTATCGCCCCGTGTTATTTTTCAAAGTAATTAATAGTGTCCGAAGCGAACGGTATTACTTATTTAGACCGAAGCCGAACTTCGGTAGATTTTTTTAATTGAATAGAAACAATTATAACTTTTATTATTTGTTTTAACTAATAAAATGTCACCTTTGATGTGGCATTTCTGCAAGTGCGTTTAATATTTTAATATGTAAATATATTTTTGCACTTTTGTCGTGTAAATTGATTTTTCGGTCAGAATTAAATTATTCAGCAAAGTAAAAAGCTTTTCTATAAAAACGCACGCCAATGGTGCAGATAGGTACTCTTTGGCTACTGCCTTAAGGATTATAAATAGCCTAGAAGTCCGGTATTAATATGCTTATACACCATAAGTTAAATAAGCTGTAAAGCTATGTAAGTAAATTCAAACTTTTTATCAACAAAATTTTCATGCTTTCCTGGATTTTCTTAACCCTTTAATGCGAAATGTATCTTCAAAGATACAACCAATAAAACTGATGTTTTCAAAAGTTTGTTTTCCAAAGACCCAAAAACGAATGGGGAACTAGGTTATTGTATAGTTATACCACATATACTCAGTTAAAGGTTGCAATTAAAATGCAGCCACATCGGTCCACAAATAGCTCAGATATGAGCAAAAAACCACAACTTCCTCTAATTTTTACCCATGAAGCCCTTTGTTGTTATTTTTTATTTTAATATGTTGAACTATAAAACATTTACAGTGTATTACTGATGGTCTGGGAAAAAGTAGGCGTGTCACCTCCCATACAAAATCAATAAAATCTATATATGTGGAGAACGGCAAGAGCTAAATTTCCCAAATTTAGACCTAATATCGTGGTTATTAATACACAACACCTGACAAATTCTGAGCGGTTTGCAGATGTGGGCGTGGCATGAAGGGTATATAAGACTCGACATAGCTGAATATAACACTTTTACTTGTATTTACACAGTTTTTTTTTTTAGGCAAATATTGCCCAACGCCGACACCGAACGTGAATCTAGCAATTAATGAAAAAGTTTATCTGGGCGAATATACATATGTATATACTTAATATTATCAATTGGCGGAGGTTTCTACATAGAGGAACTGGGCGTAAAAGTTTATTTTCGTATGCCGGATGGATACAGTGTCCAGCAGGCGGAAATCTCGGCTATAGTTCGGGCATTCAACTGGCTAAAGTATTATCGCGTAACGGGAGATATACGTATATTTACTGATAGCAAGGCTGCCATTGCTTCTCTTGCGGGTGTCTACACGACATCTAGGTTAACTGTGGAATGCCGGATGTCTTTGAATGAGATTGCTGAGCATTCGGGGTTAACGCTTATATGGATACCTGGGCACTCAGATTGCCCAGGAGACCAGATAGCAGATGAGCTGGCCAAGGTAGGTGGTCGCATGGATGACACATTCATTGATCAATTCATTGGCCTTCCAATGGCTCAATGTAAGTCACTCATTCGGTGCGAGTATTATAGAATTGCGCAAGAGGGATGGACCTGTGAGTCCACCTGGTCCATATCCAGGGCACTATGGCCTGGCTATGATGAACGGAAAACCAAATTTCTACTTAGGTTCAATAGGGACCAAATCAGGTCGGTTATGACTGGACACTGGCCTGTTGGGACTCATGCTAGGACAATGGGTCTGGAATTCAATGACTACTGCAGAAGTTATCATTATGAGGAGGAAGAGGAGACTGTGCTTGACTTTCTCTGTCAATGTCCTGGGCTTCGGGGCATTAGGGGAAAATACCTCGGAGAGCCGGTGCTTTCCTGCTTGGAGGATCTATCTAAAACAGAACTAAGATTGCTTCTTCTCTTCATTAGGAAGACGAATTGGCTCAACTCTGCAGTGATGCCATCTGAGTAGCTGCTCTTTGGGATGGGCATTGGCGCTGGGTATCACAAAGGGACCGCTGTAGAACCCAAGTGAGCTGTCTCTCGATGGCTGCCCATGGAACCTAACCTAAACTTATATTATCAACCGTATTTAATCCCAATGCGAGCTTGCAAGACACTGGACATTTTAGTAGATAATTAGCTGGATCATGCACATAATCCATTGCTTAATCCGGTTCTACTTAAACCTCCTCTGCAAAAGCATTTTCTGTTAATTAGAAGGGGAAAAAAGAAAACCGTCAGCACTCGAACATTACAAAAGTTAAAAACAAAATTTCGTGCCTAATCTGCCTTCTATAAGATGTTCTTTAGCGAGATTTGGACACCTGCATCCACTGTGTGATCTTTAGTTTAAGACCTACAAAGTTCCAGAGAATACCGCTCTCCGGTGTTATTTTATCTTATTCTTGCCAGTCGCTATTGGTTATAAGTTAAAACCATTTCTATAACATCGGATCCTCAAAAGTTAATTTTCGATCTTAAATTCTACGTTCTACTCTTA
Organism: Pollenia amentaria; assembly: GCA_943735925.1. Classification (NCBI taxonomy): domain Eukaryota; kingdom Metazoa; phylum Arthropoda; class Insecta; order Diptera; family Polleniidae; genus Pollenia; species Pollenia amentaria. The sequence goes on along the minus strand of OX031008.1, from coordinate 131,122,535 downwards.
ATGCAACATACACAATGCTCATATTAGCTGTTGCATTAATTTCTAAATATTTCTATTTGTTCAGACGAATGTTTGGCCAGTTCTTGGCGGTTATTTTTGCATACACAATATCGTGCTCTACAAGATTTTCTTTTGATTAATTGCTTTTCCCAAGTTTAATTGGACGAATGTAATTAAGTTGTTCATAAATTCAATAAAAAAATTACCATCTACCAGTATTAAGTTGGTTTTTTTTTTGTTGTTTGTTTTGAAAATAACAAACCAGATATGAGTAGAGAGAGGTAAAATTGCGTTGGCAGGCATGCATCATGCATTTGGTTGTATGCAACAAGTTTTCTTTTTCTTGTTATTATTGTTCATTTTTAATAATTTTCATTTGTTAGTGCATGATGTTGATGACGATGTTGATGCCTGCTAACTACACACATTCACTGGACTCAAAAACTCATGAATAACAATATGAAATATGAAAAATTGTACTGAAACTTTGTGAAAATGAAACTAGGGGCCAGTTTAGGTGAGTGCTGTAACTGCTTTGGCACACAACAAACACTCGCTTAATTTATTTAAACACTCTTTATTTAAAAATGAACGAAAACAAAATCACCAGAGAACAAACCAGTAAAAAGGTAAAAAAAAATAAAGAAAAGGGGTCCATTTGCCTGTATGTCTGTCGGACGATCGGAAGGTAGGTCTTATAGCCTGACTTCTGTGTGCCCAAGTTCGCTTCTGTTCTCGTGTGTGTTTTTCTTGCGGTTTCTGTGAAATCACAAATCAAACATTATTCGCACAATTTCTGTTCTTTATATTTTTTTTTTGCCTTCTTTGCTGTATTGCACGTCGTAGTAAGTGCATCAACATGAATGGAGATAGATCTGTCTGGGGATCATTTTAATATTGCGAGTAAAAAAATTTACAAACAAACAACTTTTTTTGCATGTGGCAGCTACCAACTTGCACATGCTTAATGTTGTTCATCATGATCTTTGAGCTGAGTGATGGTCAGAGTTTTAAAAGAAATAATTGTAATATTTGTCAAGATCTTTGACAAACTCTTCCTCTAAGTAGGAACGGTTTTAAAAACTATCTATATTGAAATTTTGATATCTATAAAATTCACTTGGATCAATAATTAGTATTGTGGGTATTTTATTGAACTGTTAATGGTTTTTAATCCAAATTTAAATAGTTTTAATTAGGCTTAAGTTCTTTGAATTTAATGTTTCATGAAATTATTTTTATGAAGACAGGAAGTTTTACAACATGAAATTAATTAAAATTTTATTGATAATTTTTCATTCTTGATTGCGCTGAGATTTGAACCCAGGCTTTCACGGACAGGTTGCCCAGAATAGTTTCGATTGTAACCACACAATCTCTTCAGTGGGGTTTGCCGTCTTTACTCACTCGGCTATTGAAGCCGGACGACGTCAATAGTCAAACATCAATCTTTAAACCAAATGGTATTTCACCTTAGTAGATCGAAATTTGCTTTTGAAACACTTGGATCTTTAAGATCCTAAGACTCCAAGTTTTTTTTTAAATTTTTTTTTTTAGAAAAAATCCGTAAATTTTTGTAGCAACAAAAACTTCTGTCTTAAATATTTAAAGTAAAATACCTTTTTACGATATTGACAAACAAAGGTCTGAAAGGTCCACTGTCTTTTGTAACTTCGGGTATTGTATAATAGGAGGGTAATGTGGAACTCCCCTTTATTTCCTAAACGAAATGTTATTAAGAAACGCTCCCTGTATGTTAACATAGATTACAGAAAAATATTCACATTTCGGCTTTGGCTATGCAAATGGTCGCACTGTTAGTTTTCTGTTGGTCTCTGAGTGAAAAAATTTGTTGTCGACATTTTTGTGCGCATATTCAAACCGTTATTCTGCTCCAAATATTGATATATTGGTGGCTATTCTTGAAAACGCGTCGAAGGAGTGAAAATTAACATGAAAACAAAAACAAATTTACAAGAATTGTTTTTGTTTATCATACAAAATTTACAGTTTTTAAAAGAGACATAAACGCGTTAAATCTCTCACGTTAATTTAATTTTAAAAGAGTATAGATAACAAAAACAATTTTCGTAAATTATGTTTTTGTTTTCATGTAAATGGTCACTCCTTCGACGCGTTTTTAAGAATAGCCACCATTATTTGTGTTTATTTGCAACGTTAAACAAATTGTTAACTAAATAAAACTTTTAATTTGTGAGTGCGGCAATTGAATAAGTTTTGTAATATTTATAAGATCTGTTTTAAAAAATTTGCCAATCGGCTAATTTGGAATATCTTAAGGCGGGTATTGTGGAACCCTCTTCCATTAATAGCCATGAAGGCTGAGGAATAATTTTTAATGGAATTGTATTCTTAAACAGCAAGTTATGCCAAATTGAATTTGTTTTTATAGTACCATTTTGTTTCTGTTAAAATGTAATAGTATTCCATATTACCCACCAGAGGGGTTCCAAATTAAACTCCAATTTTTCAAGTCACTGTTTTTGAGGTACCTCAGATTTTTCATTTATAACACTCTTTTTAGTATTAAGAAAATATAATTTTTGTGATGAACTTATTTAGACAACCGATTTAGAAACACATTCCAACTAGTCCGATGAAGAGATTGCTTATTGAAGATTGCCAAAACAAAAATATGGGTTCCACAATACCCGAAGCTACTCTACGAATTAATATACATAAATAAAGCTTAACCCGGTGCGCTTTGCTATCCATGTTGAAATAAAGTTTGTAATTTTTTTTAAGAGATCTCGTGTAATGATAATAAAGCAATTTGTTCTAAATTTAGACTCTTTTACTGTTACCTTTCTCCAGGAATACAAAATATCTATATTGTATTTATATTGAAGCTGCCATCAATACTTCTCTAATCCAGCTCACTTTTTGACAGATATTTTATATAAAACACCAAACTATTTGTTCCAAATTGGAAAACTTTTAATGTAACGGCCACTTACACAATCCAGTCCACTTTTCTTGTTTCTTATTTATTTATCTATTTTCGATGTTCCATACACAAGACTTAAGTCTTATATTGCAGTATGGAATTGAGCATATGCAAATACAATCAATCAAAACTTAAATTAAAAATAATAAAATTGCGTTAATTAGAATAGTTTAAAACATACATTTTTATACTTTTATATAATCAGAAATTATTAAAACGAATAAATCTGTATTCAGAGTGAAAAATGACAAAAAAAAAATACTTTTCCTGAATTTACGTGCGTTACTAGTGGCTTGTGATGTATAGGGAATTCCGTTCCATAGACTGATTGCATGAATAAAGAAATGGTATTTAGAAATCAGTGTTCGATGACCAAATGCTAGAAGTCTTTTACCTCTATTAAGTGTTGAAAAATTTAAACGTGTATAGAAATGTCACATCAGTGTATATAATTTTGTGCATAAACAGTAAAATACGCACTCTTAAGTAATCATCAAAAGTAACTCCGTAAAGCAATGTAACGTAGAGGGAAATATGGTAATATCTCCTTAGACCAAATACGTACCGAACAATGTTATTAAACGCCACATTAAGTTTTCTTTTGCTTTCGCTATCGCAGCTGGCAAATAGTTCACAGCCATACAATAATATCGGTATTAAATAAGATTTAGCAATGAGTTTTCTGATTTTAATAGGAGTACAATACTGAGTTTGCCACAGATTCCTTAACATTGAAAACGTTTGACCGCATGCAAAATTTACGTGGTTAGCCCAAGTGAGGGTGTTATTAAAGAAAATACCAAGATTTTTGGCAGAGTTTACTATTTCAATGGACTGTTTGTTTAAAGTTAAAATAGGATTGCCCTCAAGTTTTAATAACCGCTTTTTAATAATCAAACACTTGGACTTGGTAGGATTAATTGCCAGACCATTACTCCTGGTTTAAGGTCTCCACGCATTCATTAATTGCGGTGTTACTGCAGCTAATATAAAGCTGAACATCATCCGCATACAATCTAACCCTACAGTGCACAAGCCTATTCTGAAGATCATTCACGTATAACGAAAAAAGTAACGGGCCTAAGATTGATCCTTGTGGAACACCTCGACTTAATGGCAAAGAGCTTGAAACTGAGGTAGTTGTTTCAACGTATTGATATCTATCTGTCAGATAGGAAGATATCAGACTTGTGGCAGTTGATGCAAATCTAAACATGTGGTTAAATTATTACACGACTGACGTTGTGCATCAATACCCATGCTATTTTTTTTAGCAAATTTGGAAAATTTTACTTGAAACCGAAGCTTTTTGTAGCAAATTTGGAAAATTTTATTGTTACTGTTCTCCAGATATACAGAAATCATTTTTGCAATTGTTGGCGGAGTGCCACACGCACTTATCCAATTCCAACCACATCTTGACAAATATTCTGTATTGATAACCAGCCTATTTGTACTGTAACCGCTTTCCATATATACATAATTCTATTTTGTACCACGCCCTCTTATATAATCGCGCCCACTTTTTAACAGATGTTGTGCATTTACATATATCCAAGCTATTCGTACCAAATTTGTAAACTTTACCTGTTGCCTTTCTCTACACATACAGAATAATAGTTAATGCCACGCCCATATCTCCAATCCCACCCATTTTAGACAGAAGCTGTGATGACCGTTCTATTTGTCCCAAAATTAGACAATTAACAATCATTGCTCTTCAGATATACTGAATTATATTTAGTGCCACACCCTTTTATCTAATCCCTCCCATTTGGACTACCGTTACTTATTGATGACGAAGCTATTTGTACTAAATTTGGACTCTTCAGTTCATGCCATTGTCCAGTATACAGAAATCTATATTGTCTTTGTATGGGAGGTGCCATCAACACTTAAAATTTCCATCAAATATATACCCTATAACCTTCCCGGAGGTGATCCAAATAAGTAGACCAAATTTTTACGATATGGGGTAAACGGTTGGGCCGCGCATAGTATACGAATACACAAATATTAATTTTTATACCTTTGACGTTAGGCAAAAACGTCTTAGGTCAGTAACTGTAGTTTTTCGTACTGTTAAATTGAAAAATATTTATTTGGTGTTTTTCATAGACATTTTCCTAAAGAGCTGATTACGATTAAAAGCAGTTGTGCTAGACTTTAGTTATTGATTCCAAACCACAGAGAGAAAACAATTGAATTGAAGCCAATCAAAGCTCAGAATGCATTTTTTTTTTTAACTAAAGATCTTTCTGCCTAGCAGCAAAAATATATAAGATTCTTATGAGAGATTGTGATCTGTATTAGTTTATATGACGTTAGCATCTGGTCCCCAAATTGCAATACATCGAATGGTTTTGCAAGTAATATGATTCTTATGGTGTATTCTTTACTACAAAAAATGTGACATTTTATTTTAAAAAAGGCAATTTGGTGTTCGTTTCTTAAAAATGCTTCGCTCTCTAAAATGGTGGCTTGTTTTATTCTAAAAAATGCACCCTTACTAATGGCATAAGGCATTGCACTTTACGCCCCGTATAAATCGACAGTGTTGATAATGCCCTGTATATAGGGTTACCAGACGAAGTTGGGAAAAAATCGCCTCTAATCAGGGCAGTAAAAATTAACAATTTTAATAGTTATTTTTTCTATTATTTAATAGTAAAAACATGAGAAAGCATTTCATTGTTAATGATAGGCTGTCAGTGATATAAAATTTAAGTGGATTCGGAGTTATAAAATTGTTTTTGAAAAAAAACGTCAAATCAAGAAATTTGAAAAACTTGGTGTTAATAAATCATAAATCTGGCAAAGGTATTTTCTTGTTAACATATTTTATAAAAAAACAAACTAAAGAAATTGGAATTTCGTCATTTATTTTGTTCATTTATTTAATTATTTAATATCAATCTATTAACAAATTTTGGTTTATGTATATTATTTTTTTTTTATTTTGAAGAACAAGCTTTTTAATTTATGCGCATATTTTTTTTATATTTTGAAGAACCATTATACATGTACCTTTTAACAAGGTGGTATTTTTTTTGTAGAAAAGAAAACACCATTACTTATAAAAATGGGAAAAATTTAGAAAAAAAAAAAATTCCAGGGATAAGGTTTTTGAAATTTCCAAAATAATTTTTCAGAGTTTTCGATTTTAATTTTAGCTTTCGTGATATATTATATGGTTCTGACTACCAGTTAACTAATGACGAGAGAAATAAAATAAAAAAAATGGTCCGCCCATAGCAAATGATTACTTATCTCACACTGGAGCGAAATTCAAGCTCAGTGGCTTTTGTTGGGCTCTTATATCTGAACCATATTTCAAGCAATAAAAATGATGCAATTTTTCTCCTGATAAAGAAAATTTTATAGTATGAAATTACCATGGATTGTTAATAAGTGATCACATCACATTCTTGAACATGAAATAAAAACAAATGGCATTCCGGCGAACACAGAAAAAAAAATTTGCCCCAATTAAATCATTAATCAAAAATAAAATCAGTTTTAATTTTTTGATACTATTAATTTTCACCAATAAACAAATAAATATTAGCAATTAAACGTGTAATTAGCTTGAATAAACGTTTAATTCACTTGATTAAATTTTTAATTAAAACTGATTTTATTTTTGATTAATGCTTTAATTAGGACAAAAATTTTTTCTGTGAATAGAAAGAATGCGGGAAGTAAGAAACCAGGGCTGTGGAGTCGTCCGAAAAAAGTACTAACTCCGACTCCGACTTCAAACGCTGAAATTTTTTAAGTGCGACTCCGACTCACGACTCCGACTCCTACTCTAACCGTGATGCGAAATGAATGAGACGTAAAATTATTTCTCTTTTGTGTAGAAACATCTTTATTAAACGAATTATGGGAATCCCCGCGTAATGTGCATAAGAAAAACATGAGTGTTATGGTATGAATTAAAGGCAGGCCGATAAAGATGTTTCTACACAAAAGAGAAATAATTTTACGTCACAATTTTTCTAATACATACTAGTATTCGGTGCTTTGTTCGCGGTTCATCATGGCAACTATGATGAGCTGCTCGATAACACGCGATCTTTGGAGCCGACCCTGCGGGTCTACACCGATGGTTCCAGGATGGGCGACAGAGTGGGTGGAGGTTTCTTCATCGAGGAATTGGACATCAGGGTCTCTTTTAGGCTGCCAGATGGCAGCAGTGTGCTGCAGGCGGAAATTTCTGCCATAAGGCGGGCGGCAAACTGGCTGAGGTACTATCGTATATCGAGGGATATATGTATATTTACTGACAGCAAGGCTGCCATTGCAGCTCTGGCTGGTGTCTTTACGACATCTATGTTAACAGTGGAATGCCGGATGTCTCTAAATGAGATCGCGAAACATTCCAGTGTAACGCTGGCATGGGTACCAGGACACAGTGGGCTCCTGGGCAACCATACTGCGGACAGTCTAGCCAAACAAGGCTGTCTCTTGGACGACATGTTCGTCGACGGCCTGATTGGCACTTCAATGGCCCGCTGCAGGACTCTCATCAGACGGGAATCGTACAGAAGGGCTCAGGAGAGATGGCAGGGCGAGCATACCTGTTTGATGGCCAGGACTCTATGGCCTGGCTATGACGCGGCGAGAACGCGCGTACTACTCGGTCTCGGCAGGGATCGGATAAGGACAGTGATGTCGGTCATCACGGGTCACTGGGCGATAGGGACTCATGCTAGGAGGATGGGTCTTGCGTACAATGACTACTGCAGGAGTTGTCATGATGTGGAGGAGGAGGAGACGGTGTTTCACTTCCTCTGCCAATGCCCCGGACTGGCGGGCGCTAGGTTGAGGCATTTTGGGAGACCGGAATTGCCATGTCTGGACGATTTGTCCAATGCGGGACTGAAATCGATCTACCTGTTCTGCAGGGAATCGGGGTGGTTCGAGACTGCGGTGACCTCTGGGGAATAGTCTGGTGGATACTGGCTGACCCTTGTCACTGGCTGGGGGTATCACAAAGGGACCACTATAAGGACCCAAGTGAGTCGTCTTCGTGACGGCTACCCATTTAACCTAACCTAACCTACTAGTATTTATGCGCTATAGCAACACTTATTCTGTACAATGTTGAAAATATTTCAGCGTTGATGGTTAAAAAATTCTGATATTAAAATTATTGCCAATTCATGTCATTAACATTTTTTAGCATGAGTAAATTATTTAAAAAATCACACATCTTTTATCAACTAGATCAATAACTGAGTATAAGTTTTGCTAATGTAATTTAGACTTTTTCCCGCACGTATAAAAAATATACTTAAATAGTAAAGTACTTGAATCACCTATTTCTCAAGATATTGCATCGCCAATTTCAAAGAATTTTTATATTGGAAAATATTAGATATTTTTTTAAATTTTTTATGCCGAAAAATTTAGGAGTCGGAGTCACGCGTTTTTTTTGGGTACTGCGACTCCGACTCCGACTCCGGTACAAAAACCTCAACTCCGACTCTTCAACTCCGACTCCAACTCCACAGCCCTGTAAGTAACCGTATTTATTAATCTGAAAAGCAAAACCATTCCTTTAATTTCTGTTAAAATGTCTTTTATTGATGATTTTGTAGGACCAGGAGCATATGTACTTGTAAGAGTGTGCGTGTATTTATGTGTAAATTTGCGCATGCGCACGAGCATGGAAGAGGAACGTTGATTAAACTCTCACATACAAGTGTCCTTTAAAGCAACGGTTTTCCATATCAATTTATTTGTTTTCACCTGTATGACCACCTTGTTGCCACACAAAATATTCATATGAACATCATTTGGTCTGTCCTTCCGCATGTCTGTTTGTCTGTCTCTTTGTATTTTGCTAGATTGGCTCCCCCAGTTAATATTCCTTTACACTTTTAATTTTTTTTTCTTTTTTTTTTTTTGGTAAGTGTTTGTCGTGTTCATTAACGCTTTTTATTTTGAACGCGTGTTGTTATTTTAGTCTCGATATTGTTTGTTGGTCGTTTTTTTTTTTGTGTTTAGTTTCGTCTTTGGTTTTTGGCAACAGTTGCTGCTGCTTGATTTTATTTCATTTCTTGTTTGCACGTTTTTTCTGCGTTAAATTGTGAATTCGTTTACGATTAATCGTTAAAAATTTTAGATTACGCAGAATTTTTAACGTGTAAAATAATGTCACACATTTGACAATTAATGTCATGGTTGTTGCTTTTGCTAGTTTTTGTTGTTGACTGTTTGTGCTGAAAGTTGCAGATGTTGTTCGTTTAAGAGAGTATAGAAAAAATAAATCGTTTTTATGACTATGGTATCTTACAAGGTGACAACATTTTTTTCAATGCATCGAATTAATTTGAATTTTGGAAAATAAATTAAAGAATATTTTTTTATATACAACCTGTTATGAAATTGTTTCTAATTTTTACAAACTTGTGAAAAAATTAATTGAGCTAAACTTAATTTTTGGTTAATAATAACAATAATTTGTTAACCACTAATAATCGAATAGTTTGAAATAAACAATAACATATTCCTCTTTTCCAAGAGCAACATGTTTTGGTTGAAAAACAGCCATAATATTTTTACTGGCAAATACATTTTTGTTATTATTAATCTGAACGTATTTGGAATCAATCATAATTTGGTTGTGACAACAGAATTAAGGGCTAGGTTAACCATAAAATTGTTACCGGTGACAATAATATGGCTAAAGTAACAATATTATGTTTAAGGAATTTTTCGTTAATAATAGTTCTATAATATGTGACTATATCGAAAGATGTGTTTTCTTTACTCAAAAGCGAGTACACTCAGAAGTCCATATATTGTGATACCTTATCACTAAGCACTTAAGGACAATCAGTGAAATATCCTTAAGCTATTCAGGTCCTAAGAGAAGCACTTTTCTAAGGATCTAAATGTAAGCTTTCGTCAAGACGCATACCAAGCAGCACGTTGGAATATTTTTTGAGGTCAGATGTAGAGAATCAACAATAAATTTGGTTTCAAACAAATTTATCCACAGATTATACGACAAGGCAGTAGAATTGTTTCGAGACATTTGCCATAAATGCTTATGCATTTTAACAGACAGTGATTTTAACTGATCTCTGAATTTAACCGCCCACATTATTTACTTTGGGTGTCTTTGAAAAATTAAGGTACGTGACGTAGGCCCTAATCATGTAAAACGCAACGAAACTCCAAAGAATAACATAGAAAGCACAAACAATGTCATAAAGATTTTGTAATTGTTGCTGCTGTCTACAAAAATTCATTTACCGTTTTAAAAATTTCAACGCCTCAAGCCATGCAGCGTTTAAAATTTCAAAACGCAATGTGAATTTCTGTAGGACACAACAAAAAAATTATAACATTGTTTGTGCTTTCAATGTAATTCGTTGGCGTTGTGTTGCGTTGCGTTTTACATCATTAGGGCCTTAATCACGTATAGAATATTATAGAAGAAATGAGCCCAACTAAAAAAATATTAGAGAATAAATTTTTAAAAAATATCTCGGAAAACTTTTAGGCATGTTTGCGGCGATGAAAAGCTTAGAATGCGCGACACTTATGTGGTGTTATTTTTCAAGTCTAAGTTAATAAATTTTCTATTCATTAACCAAATGTAGTAAAAAAAATTTTAATTGGCAATAAGACCGTTTCTTCGTTTCTCTTCAATTAAAAGACATAATTTAAAAAATTGCATTTATAATCTTAGAAGACGCCCTGTCGAAATAAGAAAGTTTTAACACAAATTGCAGTTCACTGAAAGAATTATGCTGCACAAATCTAATGAATCAATTTCATTAAATTGTTTTCTTTAACCCAATGTAAAATTAAATTACGGGTTTGAAGTGTTACAAATTGCATGAGGCAAATTCATTAACACTACGAAAATGAGTTTCGTACACGCAGAGAAAAAATATGGTTAGGCATTTTTATTTAATATTAATAATAGTATAGTTACTGTAAACATGTCAAAGTTTATCGCAATTATAAATGTAAGTTTGGTTCACTGAAAAATAATCATTTCTATAACAACTAAATAATGATAACTTTGAAAACATATTATTTTCCCACAACCATTTAATGATATTTTAAAGCCATAACATGATAACTTTCTATACGTGTACTCATAATATGTTTAAGATGCAAACAAAATATCTTTGCTCTAATAATATTTTTTTTATCGCCATTTGTAAAATAATTTTGCGTCAGTTGTGTCGTTTGTTTTACATATGGGGGATTTCATGTCAAGTGACCCAAATTTTGAAATCGATGTCTTCCGAATTGGATGAACCAAGGTTAGTCCTATTGGATAGTAGTTTAGACACAAATTTTTAACAATGTCGGTCAAGAAGTTTCTGAGTTAGAGGGGGTAAAAATTTGACATTTTGGCCTAACAAGTGTTCCTTCTCATCCATGTAACTTATTATCTATTGGTGTTAGCAAAATTTGTCTCAAACAAATAAGAAAGCTATTTCTTCAATCTCTCGAAAAATTATTTTTTTTTTTTTGTTTTTTTCTTGAATTTTTTTTTTTTAACTTCTTTTTTATTTGTTTTTAAGCGAGTATTTTTTCTTTTTTATTGCTCAAAAGAAAGCTTAGCTCTCTTCCTTTAAGGTAGTTCTGGTCGCTATTTGGGCCGCGAGTGGGTTATGTATAAAAAAAAAAAATTCTAAGCCAAGACGAGGATTGTTCACAGGTTGACAACTCTTAACTCACTTTTAAATTTTTTGAAATTGTATTTATTTTAATTTTTTTTTAATCTGAAATTATTTCAATACCTTTGTTTTCTTTACACCATCTTACAATAAATATCTCCTACTAATTTTTTTTTTTTTTATTTACTTCCAACACGGTTTAGTAACGGAGTAATAACGTTTTTTTTTTTTTGTCTCCTGAAAAGTACAAAAAAACATGTTAAGAGTTGTCAACCTGTGACCGACGATATGCACTATTTTAAATTTTTTCCTAATTGTGTGTAAGTGTTTCTAAAATCTTAAAAATAAAAGTTATGCTAAGAAACTAGACATAACCCACTCGCGACCCAAAAAGCGACCAGAACTACCTTAAAGGAAAAGACCTAAGCTTTCTTTTGAGCAAAAAAATACCCGCTTAAAAAAAATAAAAAAAAGTTTTAAATTTAAAACAAAAAAATTTTAAAAATTTATTTGTTATTCAGTGGTTAAACAATTTAAAAAAGTACCTATTAAAAAAAAGTTTAATGAAATTAAAAAGTAAAGAAATTGTAGGTACATAAAAAAAATTGTAATGTGTCACAAAATAAAATATCAATGGTTAAAAAAAAAATTTAATATTGTTTGAAAATGGTGCAAAAATATTGACCATTGTTTTGTGTTATCGTATATTAAAAATATTTTTCGGTTTTAGATTTAATCAACATATTATTTTGATTAACATGATAATAATATGATTACATTAAATTATAATATGATGTAATAAACACAAATAAGGATTAAGGGAAAAATTGTTATTAGGTGTTATTACGAATATATTTGGTCATAATATGATTCAATAATAATCCCAATATGTTGATTACAATCTTTAATCTTATCATAATATGTTGCTCTTAGAATATGCTTACCACAACCATGTTTTTTCTTTGCGTGTAATTTCGTTAATATTTTTCATTGGACAAATGACAACTTAATGGTGGCTATTCTTGAAAACACGTCTTAGGAGTGAAAATTTACATGAAAACAAAAACAAAATTTACGAAAATAGTTTTTGTTATCTATTGTAATGCAAGACAAACACGGTGTTCTAATCAAAGTAAATTGATGTTTATTAAATAAATTTGTTGGACTTAAATACTACATATGAGAATAAAGCTTAACCTAATATTGAGTCACTTTACAATAGATCACTCAAAAACTTATTTTACTTATTAGAATACAAAAATACATCAGGCATAACAATTTGAGCCATTTCCAATTATAAATGTGTATTGAATTTGCAGTAAAGAATTTGCTAGTTCAGCATAACTGTAACTAGCAAATTCTTTACTTACTAATGTAATTCTTCGCTTACTAATGTTGACGACAACGTCGTCCGTTGTATGAAATTGCCCAAAAGAATTTATGATTGCGACAGCGTACAACAATTTAATTTTGGTACTGACCTGTCTTAATAATATTTGTTTACTTTCTGCAAGAATGTATTAACAATACATTTTGTTTGTGAATGACAGAATGTATTAACAATACATTTGTTTACAAATCAAAGAATGTAATATTTAATGAATTGTATGGATACACTACACTATACACTTGTAAAATTAAATAAACGTGAAAGTTTTAACGCGTTTCTGTCTCTTTTTAAAATGTAAATTTTGTATGATAAACAAAATCAATTTTTGTAAATTTTTTTTTTTGGTTTATGTAAATTTCCACCCCTTCGACGCGTTTTCAAGAATAGCCACCAATATTTCGTTTAAAAGAAACATCGCATAATAAATATTTTGTTTAATGTGCTGTTTACACAACACAAGTGTTTGAACGTGTAGTAAAATTTATATGAAAAACACTCAAAAAACTGACTGCTTTTCATATAAATTTAACTACACGTTCAATCACTTGTGTTGTAAAAACCAGGGACCGAAAATAATAGTTATTTTGAAATTTTAAAACAAAAAAAGCGTAGAGAAGTAAATGTCGGAAAACTGATTGATGTATACCATATTAATCATTATGAACTCTTCTATGATAAAATATATTGATTTTTAAAATTGTGATTTTTATTTTTTCGAGCAAAAATAACTGTTATTTTTTGGTTTTAATTATTTTGAACAAAAATAAAAGTAATTTTTCGATTTTTATTTTTTCGAGCCAATATCAAGAATATTTTAAATATCAGAATTAAGTTTTACTAACATTAGTGCTTCTAAATTATCTACTGTCAAATTGTACCGCAACTCTCCTAGAATCAATTTCAGAGCTGAAAAGGATCTATCTACACTAACTTATGTCGCAGGTACAGAGTGCACAACAAAAGCCAGTCTACGTAGCCAGTGAAGTACACATTTCTTACTGTTCCAGTATTCCATCAAATCCTCATCGATATCCATTCGTTTTTCTGTATAGTTATCAATTTCTTAAAAAGACTTGTGAACATTATCATTGAATTTTTTTTTCCTTTTTTTATTTATTGAATCTTCATATTTATTTATTTATTTAGCGTATGGATTTCAAATACAGAGAGAATATGTATGTATATGTGGGATGTGCGGGTTTGTGCTGATCTTAATGTACTCCCGGAGGAGAGCTTGGCTTCGTCTTAGGTCAGGGGGATAGAGGTTTGCCAGCATTGGCAGCCATTCGACAGGTGTAGCCTTTAATGTACCAGTTATTATTCGCATCGTGGTGTTTAACTGAGAGTCGATTCTTTTCACGTGGTGGCTGTTCAACCATTTTGGAGCACCGTATTCGGCAGTCGAGTAAACTAATGCTATTGCAGAAGTTCGTAGGCAGTTAGCGGAAGCACCCCATCTTGTTCCTGCGAGTTTTTGTATGATGTTATTTCTCGACTTTATTTTCTGAGCGGTTTTATCTAGGTGACTTCTATACGATAGTGTTCTGTCCAGGGTTATACCAAGATATTTCGGGTGGAAATTGTGTGAGAGGGTGGTACCATTAAAACGTATTGACAGCTTCCTATCAGCTTGTCTATGGGTGAGGTGAAAGCAGCATACTTCGGTCTTCGTAGGACTTGGCTTAAGTCTCCATTTACTGCAGTATGATGTTATTTTGAGTAGGTCAGTTTCTAGTACTCTTTCTAGCTGTTCAAAGCTGTCATCTTGATAAGCAAGAGCCATATCGTCGGCATAGTTGAATTTGCGGGATATTGAATTTGGAAGATCGCTGATGTAGAGGTTAAAGAGTACCGGGGCTAGAACTGAACCCTGTGGTAAACCATTGTTAAGTTTACGGGTGGTACTATGGCTGTCGTTTAGGAATACGTTAAAAAGCCGATCGCTGAGCATGGCCAGGATAATGTTGCAAATTCTACTGCATGGTATAACTTTGATGAGTTTAAAGATGAGGCCCTTTTTCCATACGGTGTCATAGGCAGCTGTTAGGTCCACAAATGTAACTGCTGTTTTTTTACACTGGTCAAAGCCATTTTCAATGAAATTCGTTAGGGCTAGGATTTGGTCAGTACAACTACGGCCCTTTCTAAAACCGGCCTGTTCAGGTGGAATGACTCTTTCAATGTGCTCTTCTATGCGTCTTAATATTAAACGTTCAAAGAGTTTAAAGCACACGGAGAGGAGGGCGATGGGGCGGTAACTGGATGGGTCTTCTGGGTTTTTGCCGGGCTTCAGCAGGGCTATGATTTTCGATTTCTTAAACATGCCCGGAAGGTTACCGGAGTGTAATATATCTGTGTAGAATCTAGCAAGCCATATCTTCGTGCACGTATGTAGATTTTTAGCGGTCTTCTCGTCGGATAAGTCCTGCAGCATCTCTTCTCCTTAATCTAGAGTGGCCGCTGTCATTTAAAATATTTCGAGCTAGTGGATTTGGGTGCGACTCAAGCCTTTTTAAATATTTTACTGCGTACTTCGTAATAATAGTTTTTACTAATGGCACATTGAGATCCTTGTGAATATTTGAGTTTTTAACATACCAGGGAGCGACTGTGATTATTCGAAGAAGTTTATTTTGGCGCCTTTGAATATTTTCGATATTTGAGGCCGAGGCAGTGCCCCATAGCTGAATACCGTAGCACCAGATTGGCTTTAATATAGAGTTGTAAAGTAGAAGTTTGCAGTCGAGGCTAAGAACAGAATTTCTTCCAATAAGCCAATAAATTTGAATTGCTTTTAGTTTCATTTGTGTTAGTTTTGCTTCTATATGTCATTTCCATGTTAAGCGGCGATCTAGATGAATACCGAGATATTCTACATGCGATTGCTGGGGCACTAATTGATTATTGATTTTAATAGGGGGACATGACTCCCGACGCAAGGTGAATGTTATATGTACGCATTTTTGCTCATTGATCTTTATCCTCCATTGTTTTAACCACCTTTTCAGTTCAAATATGTGATCCTGTAAGTAACGAGATGCTTCATGACAGTTTTCGTGTATCATCAGCAAATGTTGAAGTTAGGGTGTGGTTATTTGTTGGCATGTCTGAGGTATATATTAAGTATAACAGTGGGCCCATGATGCTTCCCTGAGGGACTCCAGCGTCAATTGGCTGAGGAGAACTTATAAAATCACCTTCTTTAATAATAAACCTTCGACCGACTAAGTAGTTTTCTAACAGCTTGTGTGTGTTTACTGGTAAGTTTAACTTCAATTTATGTAATAACCCTTCATGCCAGACTTTATCAAAAGCTTGAGAAACATCGATGAAGAGGGCGGAACAATTTTTTTTTTCTTCAAAGGCTTTTCTTATGGCGTTTACTATACGATGGGTTTGTTCAATTGTGCTATGTTCTCTTCTAAAGCCGAATTGATGATTACTAATACATCTATTTACATTTAAAATTGGTTCTAATTTTGACACTAACAGCTTCTCAAACAGCTTTGATATATTAGACAATAAGCTTATAGGTCGATATGACTCAACTTTTGTAGGATCCTTTCCTGGTTTAGGTATCATGGTAACTAAGGATACTTTCCATTCTTGAGGGTAGTATTCAAGGCGTAAAATAGCATTAAAAATCAGGAGAATAATTTTCTTTGCTATGCTATCATTATCATTGATTAACAAAAAGTTAATGCAGGGCGAATTTTTTCGTTTTGTGTGTGTAATTTTGCTTCAAATGCGTAATTTTGGGCACAGTTAGGTGTTATTTTCGAATTTTTCATTGGCAACACTGATATTATACATAAGATGTTTATTTTTTGTAATGTTTCTGTTTTCAGTGAAAACAACTTAATAAAAATGTTTGTTTTTTGAACATTTTCTTGTGTTTTAAGTTTCCCCTTTGAAAATAAGCTACTTTGAAAATCCCCTTTCTGTGCCCCTTTTTGAAAACGGATACAGAGTCTGTAAAATACAGAACGGATGGTCTCCGTTATTATACTCGAAAATCTGTACACGCTTAAAGCTAGTTTTCACTATCACACAGGTCTTACCTTTTCCATAATACTTTGTGATATAGATCTCTAATGGGTTTTTTTGCGATTGTCAAAAAATCTAATTAACCATTACAGTTTGTGTTCACACTATTACACATGAACATGCTTTTGTTAAAATGATCAACCTGTTCAAATGAAAAGTACCTGTATTGTTTTGAAAATTTTCAAAAAACGATGAAGTCGTATGGGATGTGATATTTTTTTCGTAATACTTTTCATTTTCATAACACATTGCATTCACACTATCGCACTTTTACATATTACTTGAGTTTTTGACATATATTAATACAAATTGCAATAGTGTAAACTAGCCTTAAGCAACACCAAACAAATTAAAAAAGGAGAAAGACTTATTGCGAATATTTATGCGAATAGTATATAAAAATATGAGAAATAATAAAATATATGATCTTCATGGGGAATTCTTATGCACATTAAAATTAATATTAAAAGTCAACTAAGTTATTAAACACGTACATTTCTTGAGAAAATAATTTTTTTGTCCAAAAAAATAAAAATCGAAAAATAACTTTCATTTTTGTTCAAATAAATAAAAATCAAAAAATAACTGTTATTATTGATTGAAAAAATTTAAATCAAAAAATAACTGCTATTTTTGATATAAATAAAAAATAACTGTTATCATCTGACTTTTACGAAAAAAGGAATAACTGTTACTGTCCCTGGTAAAAACAGCACATAAATGTACTTTAGATTTTTTAATATTTGATTAAATTTTAAACTCATTTTTTTTTTATTTTACTCAGACTTTCCTTACAAAACCAAACAAAGAAAAACAGTTAAATGGCCTACTTTTATTATAAAGAACTATAAGAAAAAATTTAATGATGAGTACTTTTTGGAGCCAAAAGCAATACTACTAAATTCAATTCATATTAAACTACCAAAGCTTTTATAATTCGTCATAAAACATAGACAATAAGTGGATGTTTGATGTAAATATTACCATTGTGGGACACTTCTTCCCGAACGATGTAACAACATCAATAAGAATTAAATAGCAAAAGCGATAGATTTTTGCTAAATGGGGAAACTATTTAGATTATTTTTCGATCGAAATTGTTTGCAGGGTATATTTTATGTATTATGTATGTACATATTCATATGTAGATTATCATTGAAATCTACATATGAATATGAATATTCATTGAAATTTCGACAGAACAGCGTCTGTCGGGTCAACTAGTATATAATATATCTCCAATGATTTCTTATTTAATTTTCTGCCTTTCCCCAAATTATTTTTCAAACGCGCTTTTCAAATGCCATCGATCTTTCTTATAACACAACAAAAGCAAGTGCTTTTATGCGGCCAAAGCAGTTAATCTAGTTATTTGATGGGTCTCGTCTTTCCGCTTGGATTGAGTTATTAATTATCGCACTCACACACACACACACACACTCACACACATAATCAACTACAGAAATGCAATGAGCAAACCTATTAAAAAAAGTCTAGAATAGCAGAAGATTGAAAGCGGAGAATTAAGAAACTAACATTCCTAGTTCTTGTAGGCTGTCAGTTTTACTGGCAAATCAAATGGTTTTACTAACACTGAATACTTAAATTTCACACATGTTTTTAATATGGATGTATTTAAAAAAGAAAGTGCACGCGCGTGTGCGCGCATTGTGCATACAAAACAATTTGGAATAGACTCATAAATGGAGGAAGATGTTTAAGACTAGAACTCTTTGTTGGTTTGGAGGTACAATATGGCATCTGGTAAAGCAATATTTACACACATCAAAATCGCAAGTCAAGTTGAGGAGGGTTGTTACAAAAATCATGGTATATAATAACTTACTTCTACTTTGGCTCTTAATGTTATAATTATTTTTTTTCTTTCTTAGGCCTTCTCGTTTTCGTAATTTTCTGTATATAAACTTTAACTTTTTTCTAGCTTCCTTGTTTGATGTTGGTTATTAAATGTTCTTTATTTCTATACAAAAAGAATAGCTACACTCTCGTCCATCATATTCAAACAGAGAATAGATTTTCATATCATTCACTCATTCGTGCAATTCTATGCTGCTTTACCCCCTTTCCCCCTCTACACATTTGATTGTTTTGTTGCAACAGAATGTGCATGCAACAAAAGTAAATTTTAAGTAGTACAAAAAAAAATCAGAGTGTTTGTTATTTAAACAATTTGAAAATTGTGAAAAATTGCAATTTAATGATGATATGTGGAAAAATTGTTGCTGTCCAAGCATTTCAAATTTAAAGACTAATTATTATCTTTTTTTTTAATGTGTGTATTTTTTATATTACAATGTCTATATAATATGAGTTATACCGTATATATTCATACATATATGACTTTAATGTTACAGTTAAGAGAAAAACTGCAGTAACAATTTCAGATGAATTGATGGCAAGAAAATATAAAGTGAGTTTTTAAGCCAAATGGAATTTAAGAATACTCTGGCAAATCATCAGAAAAAGATTTACGCTTAAACAGCGCGGACAACTTGGCTATTGTAGAAAATCGTCTCAACTATTATTCCGCTACCAATAATCTATAATCGAAGGCTATACGCATCAACACAACTAATCTCTCTAAGCTCAAGGTCAACAATATAGAGTTCGAGGATGTGCAATCGTGTTGCAACTTAGGAGGCACAGGCGGCTCACGTTAACATATTACATATCGCATAAAAAAAGAAAAACACTCGTTTGGTTTATTACGAAGAATATGGAAGTCACCACTAACAGCCGTACCTAAACAAGAGCGGAAGGCGGAACGTTTTCTTTAGCGTAGCTTTTACGCTGATATGTCATACCTAAATAAGAGCGTCAGCGTTGTGCCATAAACAGTAGTGTTAACTTTCGTGCCGACTTAAACCCTCATAAAAGACATAAGAAATTGAATTAAAACCGCTGGTTTGACCTAAAAATAGCTAATTTGCCATTATTTTTTATCAAACATAAAAAACAGGGTTGTCAAAACAACAAATATAGCAGCCCTGCTTATTTTAACGCGCTGTCAAAATCGGATTTTCCAATTGCAAAGCGTTGACGCCGCGCTATTTAGGGATGCTTCATACAAATTGTATGGACATGAGGATTTTTGACAGCTAGAAAACGCGTTCCGCTCTTGTTTAGGTATGGCTGTTAAACATACAGGTATTATAAGCTGCGCCTTTTCTCCTCAAATATTCACTCTACCCTGCTACCCTGATGTTAATCCTGGAACTCTGCGGTGAACGACAACCAATATAGCGAATGTTTTGGCCGAAAGTGGTTTCCGATAGAGACCTGTGGCGAGGAACAGGCGAAACACCAATCCGCATAGAAATTGCAAAAAGGAAATGGAGCTGGGTTGACCAAATGTTGAGAAGTCCTCATGATGATATATCGAAGATGGCAATTGACTGGAATCCTCAAGGCAGCAGGAGAAGTGGTACCCCGACTTACACCTGGAAGGCACCTAGATAACCCTGGTCTGAAATAAAGGTAATGGCACAGGACAGATCCGGATGGAAGGATTTCGTCGTCCAACTTGGAACCATAGGAATCAATATATATATGGATATAATAATCTATGATTAAATTCAATCATAACTTTGAAAAATAAACTGTCAAAAATTTCAAGTCACCAACATTTTCCGATGGGATATGATTGCGTTTATAAAACAATGGAAGGCACTTTAATAAATAACGGATTGCCTTCGAAATTTAAGATACTTAAGTTAAGTTGTCTTTTATAATAAATATCTTAATTGAAATGGTGTGCACCACTGTCAATTCTTCTAACAGTATTGATAAAGCTACACTAGCGGAGTTCAGTGTTTGGTGCAAATGGTCTTGCGAAAGAGCAAACGCAAAATTTCGTAGCGTTTTTATGTAATCTTACGGAAACTCTGTGTATTTTGTTGTTGGATTTATCAAAAAAACTATGATGTTTTGCATTTGCTCATTCACAAGACCATTTGCACTTAACACTGCACTCCGCTACTATGTATCTGCCCCCTTTGGCTTAAATGATATGATAAGATCAGAAATACGAGAAAACTACAGCAATGCAAAAGCTATTCTAGAAACGTTGCTGGAGTTTTGTCGTAGCTTTGATCTGATTATATCGCGTAAGTCAAAGAGGACAGATACATAGTGTATCCTTATTAGAGATTCTAAGATGGCATACGCAATTTTGCGATATCAATTGAAGTACTTAAGACATAATTGTCAAATCCCATGGTGCGTCTAACAACACTCGCAGAAGCATAGCTGGCAAAAAAAGCTGGATATTCAAGCGTATGACACTAATGTACTAATCACTTTCTTAACAGCTGGAAAATATCTGAATTTCACTAAAATGCATAATTGTTGGATAGCAACAGTACACAGAAAGATCTGTTTAGACAGAATTTTTCACTAAAAACATTTCAAAATTCAGTTCCAAACGCAACATTTTAAAAAATCTGAACGGAAATCGGAACGGAGCGTACTTTTAACTCTGTGGTAACTCCACCATATGCCTGAAGAATGAGTTGTTTCTGGCATCACGAATCTCGTGCGAAAACAAAAGTTACACTGTGCTAGAATTTGAAACTTTTTTTTTGTGCCAAGCGGGGCAACTGGCTGATTTCAATGGTTCTAACGGTTTTTTAGGTCAGGTCTTGTTTTCGAGATATGCATACCATTATTTCGGAAATGGAGGAGGTTGTACTCCATATATTCGCGTAACTCAAAAACGGTTTAGCTTATTGAATAAACTAAAAAACAACCGAAATTCCGCAATAAAAAAGGTTCAACTTTATCTAATATGCGTAGTTTGGTTATGGTTATATTTAATCGGACTAGGGCCGACTACTAGGCAGTTTGGGTTTTTTGTTCAATATAGTTCTAGCCTGTATTATGAAATGTTGTATGGGAGCACCCTTAAGAAATGGAGATAGCGGGTAGGTATGTTAAAAACAAATGATGCTGATTAAAAATAAAGTGGAGTTGTTCTCACATTTGACCCCTCTATGGGCATTGTAGGCGCTTTAGTGGTAAATTTAAGAATTTCACTAAGCCGCCATATTTGTATGGGAGTCCCCGAAAGGGGTGACGATAAAGGGGAAGTATGTTTTGAGAAAATGTGCTATAGTACAGTTAATTCGAATTAGCAAACACGTTTTTCTTAAATTTGTTAAATAGTAGTTAAATCCTTGAATAAAATAATTGTATAGTAAATTTAATTGATCACAAAAAAAGCGTTTTAATTATAACTTAAAAATAGATGGTCTCATCTCTGGATGGCGTTATCGCTAGGGGATAAACTATGCGTTTACCAATCGCCACAATTTAGCAATTGAAGAGTAAAATCCGCTGTTGTATAGCAACAGCAATTAGGGAGATTGTCCCAAAGGCCGGATTTTCCCAAAAGTGGTGAATAATCGGGCTTTTCAAGACCTCGCATTCCGAGATTTTGGGTTTAATTCACAACTACCACGTACCGTGCCACCAGGGCCAACTGACTACCGTGGTAACAGATTTGATCTCTGGTCAGCCGCGAGATCTCAAGAGATCTGTCAATTTCGAATTCTACCGAATTCCAGGTAGTGGCTACACCTGTTTTTTTTTTCAGAGAATGTAACACCAGAATGTAGAGTATCCTTTAAGTGTTTAAGTGCATACCCCTAGTGGGATCCCTGGGCTTTATTAATTGTCTTTGCTTATGTCCATTGTTTTTGCAATAGAGCGAGGGCTTTAGAGTTTAGGCAGGGGAAGAAGCGCCGTCCTATTGGAAAATTATAACGTCATATAGCCAATAATTTCAAGTCCTGCAAGAAAATACTAAGTTCCTATTTTTTAAGAATTTGTAACCGATATTTCCACATGCAATGAAATAACAGCAAATTGTACTACTTTCTGGATATAGGCGGCTTGTGATCCAATTCGAATTGCCCTTTATATATCACAAGCATGTCACCTTATTTTATGCAGAAAAACAAACAATTTTTTTTTATATCTGCTGCTTTTATAAACTTCTCTGTATGCGTATTTTTCTAAATATGTGTGTATGTATATAAGTATATATTCTTAAGTTTTTTTATATGTTGTTAAACAATTATAATTAAAGTTTAACTTTGAAAAACACAGCAGCAATTCTGGATTTCTATTAAGACTTTTCTGAAAAATATTCCGGTTTTCTTTGTTGAAAGTTAAACTGCTTTGGCATACAAATTTATTTAGGGAGTACATATATTTTTTTTTGTCTTGCATAACAAAATTTTTATAATTACTTTTGATTTTTTTTTTTAATAAACAAAAGGAGGCCACGTTTTTAATGTCTTTTTAAATGTAGTGGAGTTATTATTGTAAAACGTAATGAAAGAAAGGTGAAGTACACGATGTAGATACATATTGCAAGTAGCAATTATGATTGATTAATTTTTTTTAGTAGTTAATGCGTGCATAAATTTAAGACATGGTGGAACCTCAGAAATATAAAGTTCTTTTAAGTTCCCATTTATAGTTAAATTCCAATTTTTTTTTTCACAACCTGATCTTGATAATTTCTGTGTATCTCCAAACACTAATCGTTTCAGCATTGCTCTTTTTGCATACATTTTTGAAAATTTTGAAAATTTTACAGGAGAACCAAAAATTGGTTATTTTAAATAATAAATTGATATATTGCCTTAAAGTGTGCTTAATTTATTTCTCTTCAATAAATAAATTGTTTGACAGTAAAACCTGCTAGTTGTTTTGACAATTGACAATGTTGCATATTATGCGTTAATCACATAATCGTTTTTGTATGTAGTGCCGTTTGTATTCTAGATTCCAAAATTTGTGGACACTGTGTGGCTGTAATACATCAGAACCAATGAAAAAGTAAATTTAAGACGTTTGCTTAGTTAGGAGCTCTTTCGTTTTAGGTAACGATATGTACATTATATATGCACATATCAGCTTGATTAAACTTAATTGTTGCTTGACAAACTTAAGCGATCAACATACATCTTGTATTTTGCCGAATAACATTTAGGTTTCTATTTTCGTCGGATTCCGAAGACAAAGAATTAAAAAAGAAGCAGATTCCATTTTAATTTTTTTTTTTTTTTTAATTTAAAAAATTAATTTTCACTTTTGATAATTGTTTAACAGTTTGCAAACATTTGTTTTTTGTTCAGCAAAACATTTATTTTAATTTTTTCAACACTGAAAAAATAATTTCTATTCGTTTAGTATCGACTGGCAGATAAAAAAATAAGACCAGTAGTGGGATTCACTAACTTTTTTTACGATAATCGTATCGTTAAAATAAATATAACGGAAATTTATCGAATTTGCTATTCAGTAACATTTTTAACGATATTCGCCGTCGATTAAAGTCAGCTGTAACTTTAAGCAATGTTTCGTTATTTTGGCGACATTAATTTACGTTGTGTTTATTTAATCGATAAAGTGTATTTACGTTTAAAGTGGCTGAGGCCCGACTTCTTACATACATACTACATACATACATACATATATATGTATATGTATAAACAAAAACTAAATTCAAAATTCAAAATCTACAAAAAAAAGCAAATTAGGAACAAAAACAAAATTTTAAATGTAAAATTCACAAAATAAAATATAAAAACAGTAAATTAAGGAGAATTTCATTTGTTTTTTCTTTATTCTCTTTTATGATTTTCGTTTGTTACAAAAACGACAGCTGTTTACAAACGTTAAAAATAAATTACAAAATCACACTATCGTTACTGCAAGTGAATATATATGTCGACAAAAATTACGATTGTCGGACCATTAAAAGTTAGTGAATCGCACCACAGTATCAACATTGCTCTCGAATCGAAAACAATTTCGATTACGACTACCAGAATTAGCCCCCGATTTATTGCATAAAAAACAAAATTTCGATTTAATTCAAACTCTATTCCAAATTTACGAGAATTTTTTGTCAATCCGCAAAACAGAGGCGTCGGTGGTGTAATGGTCAGCATAGTTGCCTTCCAAGCAGTTGATCCGGGTTCGATTCCCGGCCGACGCACACCTTTTGTACAATTATTTTTTTTTTAAATAAAATAATTATTTCAAATAAAATACAATAAAATAAAATATGTTAATTTATTTATATTTCCCTTACATTAAATTAGTTCTTCAATTTATTAACAAACAAGTTGAATAGAGTCAATTGTTAATTCGAACAACAAAATACAGAGACTTTCCGTTAAATTATATTAAAGAGGGACGATATTTTGCACTTGATCTTTCGCAAGACCATTTGCACCAAACACTCTACTTTTAATATTATACATACAAACGATATGCTCGTCTAACGACTTAAGGGTGAACAGACAAAATTAACAGTGTGAAACTTCACGTGGAAAAACTGTCCCTCGAAAGATAATGTAAAGTAGTATAAATGTAAAAGAGAGCAAACAATTTTTATTTTTGACTTATATTTTGGTTTATACTCAGCCAGTATAAGACCTTTTAATGGCAATGCGAAAAGAATAAAAAGAGGTGACATGCTCAGGAGGGTAATTCATCGTGTACCATCTAAAATGAATTTGACCGTTTCCAGCTATTTTTGCTTTGCGTCGTTTAGGACAGAAATCCTCGTATTTCTTATCAAAACTTATTTAAAAACAATTTTTTTTTCATAAATCGTTAAATAAATCTGCAATTGATATTCGGAAATTAACAATGTACTAGTCGCAAATTTTACAAGCGGGTACCCTACTGGCAATGCTAATTCGATTACGATGAATTCAATTAGAACAGCCATTTTTCAAAGTTAGCGAAGAAATATTTTCTGCGAAAAATTTTAATTAAAAGAGTTGGACTTATTTTAACTGAACAATGATCCCAAAAGTATAAAAAATATCGATTTATGCTACTTTATCTTTAAAAAACTGGATATGCATGCATTTACCAGTACACATGATATATTATGTCATCGCACTGATGACAGTTTGTCATCGCACTGATGACATGATATATTAAGCCCAGCAAAAGTGTATGGGATTAATGTGTTGGATAACTAATGTGAACTTTAACTTTAACAGTGCCAGACTAAAATATTAGTAATACATATGTATGTATAATAATAATTAAGTAGAAGTGGATTGTCTTCCTTCATTTTAATGTAACGAGATCTGGAGCCTTGTACATTCTCAGGCTTTGGCGTACGCGATCGTTGAGTCAGTTTTGTGCCAGAATGTTGGGGTGAGATTCCAGCTTTTCTAAATAATGTGCATAATGTTTGATAAAAAAAAAAAACTTTAGTAGGGGTACATACAACTCTCTGTGCCATAGTTGGTTTCTCATATAACTCGGAGCATCTGTATTCATTCTTAAAATCCTATTTTGGCATCTTTATAATTTTTTCCATATTAGAGGCCGACGCAGTGCCCCATAATTGTATACCGAAGCATCAAATGGGCCTCAAAACCGAGTTGTATATCAAAAGTTTACAATCAAGTGAAAGTTTTGAGCTTCTGCCTATAAATCATGTGAGTTGCAGAAGTATCAATTTTATCTGAGTCAATTTTGCCTCTATGTGGGTTTTCCAAGATATTAAGGTCATTACCGAGGTATTTTACTTTCGAACGCTGATGTGCATACAGGTTGTTAATTCGAATTCAAGCTCAAGTTTCCTTCCTGAGAGAAAAAGTTTCGAGGACACACTTATATTTATTAACTTTAATCCTACACTTATTCAACCATACTTCCAATATGATGTTGTAAAAACGAAGCCTAAAATCAACTTTCTGTTCTTCATAAATCTTCTTGAAAATCGACTAATCTCTTGGGAAAATTTAAGAAATCTTAAAAAATTATTCGGGTACTTTTGACTGTTACCCATTTCTTCAATTAAAGTCGAACTTTGTAAAATTAGGAATCAAGCCAAGCAGTGAAGTACTCGTACTTTGAACCAACCTTATTGATTTTGTAATAATGTATGAAGGAATCAAAATCTATTTTTTTTTTCTTAGTTTGAAAATTCATAAAAATTGTATAAGGGGAATTCTAGATATTACATGTTCTGTAAATGTTTTCTAAAGAATAAAGCCTTAAAACAAATCCCTGGGTTGAACTTGTATTTAATATTTAATATTAAAAGAAAAAAAAAAACAGTGGCGTCGGTGGTGTAATGGTCAGCATAGTTGCCTTCCAAGCAGTTGATCCGGGTTCGATTCCCGGCCGACGCACACTGCTTTTTTAGAACCCTTAACAGAATGGATTTCCAAAAGCAATTTAGTTCTAAAATATCGAGCCATAACCGCAAAAAAGCTCAAGCGACAAAACCAAAATTTTACAGGAGAAGGTTCTTTTTTATTATATTTCCTAAAAATTTTGTATGAAAATTGGCGCTTAAACTAAAATTGTCTTTGCTATAAAATCGTAACGGTACCTTCTGTGACCATGAGATTTTACGAGATGATGCAAGTGTTGCCAATGAATTCATTTATTAAAAAAAAACGAAATTTGAAAATGTTGTCGCTTAAACCTTTTTGCGGTTATGGCTCGATATATTGAGAAACATTTATGACAATAGATTTCAAAACGCAAACGTGCTTATCTTGCGTATCTTAATTTTTGTTAATTAAAATGAAAAGTTTCAAAAGAAGATTTACGTATTGCCGTACTAGGACTTCCTGTAAACTTCTTAAGTTCCTAAGGCTTGCGTGGACTCTAATTTTGAAATAGATGCTGATTGCTTTGGCTTTTCTAAAACTATTTAGGAGAATGTTTCCTGATGATCTGGCCTAAGCAACCAGTGAAATGCGCATAGGAACAGCTTATCCTCCAACGAAAAATTTCAGTATTTTTTTATCAATTATTTAAAAAGGGAATTAAGCACAACCAACAAGATATTTTAAAATCATTTATTGAAAAAAAAAAAAAAATATTCACAATTTTCAATTTTTAGTAATCAATATATGTAATCATGTTTTACATTTGGGATTAAAATGTAATTTTTTTTTTTAAATACATAAAGAAATGACGCTAAGCATTAAAAAAATCTGTTGTGTAGAAATGCACAATTGAACAATTGAATTCTCATATAATTTTTGACAGTTCATTTGCGACGGCGTGAAAATGCGCAGTCAGCGTTACCGTTATGCGACTAAAGTCGCATTTTTGCCCCTTTTTGACTTACATGCCACTTTCTTTGCCCCTTTTTTTACATGTCCTTTAGTTTTGTATTTTTTTGTATCACTTTTGCCCCTTTTTGAACTAATTTTTTTTTTGTAGTGGCAGTAAAGGGCTACAACAAGATAACCATACAAAAATATGCCCATGTTCTCAAAAGACAACACAAGCACTTGCCCACTCAAAACACAAACAATATCATCTTTTCTTGCTTAAACAAAATATTTATTATCTTTCATTTTTAAGAAATGATAATCTCGGAAACTCACCGATATGCTTAATTGTAAAATCAACAACTTTACTTGTTTGCTTGATATTATGAATTTAGAACAAATTTGGTGATTGGAGAAATTTAATAATTTTTTCTGTGCCCCTTTGTATACAGAAGCACTCACAATTAAAAGACACCAGCAGAATGGCCCATCGTCATCATTCTACTTTGAAAATGTTATGTATTTAAGTAAATAGGTTTAACAAAAAGAATGCGGGAATTTACCTTATTTTTACAAATTATATTAAACACGAAAACCCAAAAAATATGTTTTTTTTTCTTGAAGTGTTGTTGTTGTTTTTACACAAAATACTTATATATAAAACAGTCTTTTATGGACTCAATATTGAAAAATGTTATTTTGACATCTTTCATTTAAATTTAATATAAAACATTGACAGTTTAATATAAAGACCATGCTTTTGCAGAAATTTACTATGATTTTCAATTAACATTTCGCCATGTTAATTAACTGTGCAAGATGTTTATTTTTTTTAATGTTAATGTTTTCGATGAAAATAACTTAATAACTATGTTTGATTTTTAAAAATGTTCTTGTTTTTAAAGTTGCCCCTTTTTTTTCTCAGAATTCCCCTTTTTGTGCCACTTATTTTTTGAAAATCCCCTTTTTGTGCCCCTTTTTGAAATTTTTGAACGGTAACGCTGTGCGCAGTTTGCACAGATTTTGAGCGATATCATGAAAACACTTATTATTAACGAATATCGTTACTTTGTAGGCTAGATAAAAGAGAGTGGAATTAAGAGTACACAAGTACATATAGTCTTGCGATTTTTTTGTTTCCTCATTTGATACAAAATTTATTTTAGTTCGGGCGCTGATTTTCTATTTGTGAAGTGCACATACATGAAAAATTGCAGCAACAAACATTTTACAATGTAAACCCAGAAAAACAAAAATGACAAAATGTAAACGGGTATAATTTAACTTTCAAAAGTAAAAGCGAAATAAACGACTCAAAGGGGCTGGCAAACATGTCGAAATTGTACGTTTGTAGAATCCTTTTGACAAACGATAAAAGCATGTTTGTAAAGGGTGGTCCAACCAAAACGCATGATGTTAATTGTAAATAAAACAAAAAGTTATCAGAGAATTATAATTGAGGTTCAATGTCAGTAATATGCCGAATTATATCGTCCTTTATCTCATGAATTGTTCTAGGCTTATTGACGTATACTTTTTCTTTTAAATATCCCAAAAAAAAAAAGAAGTCCAACGGTGTCAAATCACATGATCGTTGCGGCCAACTAACATCCCCATGACGTGAGAAAACACGGCCATTGAATTTCTAGTCCTGTTGGAACCACATATCGTCTAGGTCCATATCCTCAATTTCTGGCCACAAGAAGTCCTTTATTTGAGCACCCATTTTCGTGAAGGATTTCAACAGTCTTAAAGCGCTGCTCAATTATGTAGCTACCCATGGTTGCATTTGTCAAACACTGAAACAAAGAAATGTCAAAGTAAGTTGGGCAAAAAACTTGACGTTAAGGTGTGACCCACAATAAACATCGTGCATTATGGTTGGATCATCCTTTAGCAAAATCGACCCGTTGAATATTTTCCTAACAACTTGCGCTACCTAGCTTGAAGTTAAAATTTAGCAGAGTCAAGATTAAAATAGGAAACAGTAAAAATTAAAGAGGATAAAAGTTTTTTATTAGAATGTATTGAAAAATGATTAATTAGGTTTGGGTCGTTTATTTGTTAACGGAAAGTGCGGTTTGGTTTGGCTTTTGAAGCTTGCCACTGTTAGACGAGTATGTGATAAGCAAATTCATTAGGATTATACGCGTAGCTAAAAAAAAAATAAAATTTAATATAACAAAATTTAAAGTAAAAAAAGTTTAATGTAAAAACTACTAAATCTGCACATTTTACAAAAAAAAAACTTATTTTTTAAACAAAAAACTTCACAGCTGCTTAATGCTTTACAAAACTGCAAAATGCAGATAAATCGTCACATATGGTAACGCTGGCTGTTGTACAACGTTACGAATAGCGATGCAAGCTGTAAAAAGTTACTGCCCGTTCGCCGATATCGAACGTTAACTTTCGCATTGAAAATTACATTTTAAACAAAAACAATTTTTGAAAGTTTGTTTTTGTTTTAAATGTTATTTACTATGCGAACGTTAACGTTCGATATCGTCGAGCGGGCAGTTAAAAACGACAGTTTGAAAGTAGTGTCAACAGAATACGTAGTTGCAGTAGTCGTTGCAGTTGAAGTTAAAGTGTAAAGTTCGAAATTTTGAACTTTGTTGCGCTACAGAGCATTCGTCAGCTTCACCTACTACAACTACTTTATTCTGTTCTTGGCCAAAAAGGTTTTATTCTTATTTATAGCACACAGCTGGGTTGGAAATTTTATTTCTTCGCTAAAAATTTAAACTTTTTTTTGTTTTTGGTAAAGTACTTCCAAGGACTTATTACGCTTTAATTCAGCCTCTTTCAGAGGCGTCGGTGGTGTAATGGTCAGCATAGTTGCCTTCCAAGCAGTTGATCCGGGTTCGATTCCCGGCCGACGCACACTTTTTGTGCAATGTTTTTAATTTTCTTTCTAAGTCGAAGTTTAAATGGGCATTATAAGATACCACGACTGTTTTGTTAATAATTATACCGCTAAAACGCCTTTTAAAATTAAGGCCCTAATCATGTAAAGCAAAAACAAAGTCATAAATATTTTGTAATTTTGTTGTTACTTTCTGCAGAAATTCACATTGCGTTTAAAAATTTCAAACGCTGCATAGCTTGTGTTGCTAGGGATGGGCAAATTGAAAAAATATATCGATATATATCGTATCGATATTTTATAAGAGTATCGATATTTATTAATTAAAAATATCGATATATCGATGTATCGACTGTATTAAGGTGAAATTATTACCAAATTTAAAAACTTAATATACCTATATACATATTAATACATATTAACATATTTACAAACATACTACATGTTATTCCATTCTAACTTTTTATTGTTTCTTTTAATTTCAAATTTACTGCCTGTCCTTCGATTTCGAATGAATCTTTAATTTGCTTATCTTTTATTTTAAACAAAAACCAATTTAAAAATTTTGTTTTTAAGGTAAGTTATGCGAACGAAGTTTTCGTTTGAAATCGAGGGACCGACAGTTAATTCTACAATAAAAAAATTCAAAAAAAAAAGTCAAGAATACAAAAACATTTTTATTTATTCGCCATATGAAAATAATTGGGACTATACTATATGGTATGTGCCACATACTATGTAAGTAAACTGTGCAATATTTTATTTTTAATATATAATAACATGCTCAAATAATAAAAAAACCAAAATATATTTTTTTTATTATTAACACTCCAACTTTCAAGAGTCTATTGCTGCTAATACGCCATAATTAAGGCGATTCTTTGCATTCTAGGAACCCTTTCCAGAACATTTTTTCTGCCCTTTTTTTTGTTGTCATCTCTTAAAAAACCGAGACAAAACTGAACTGTGTAATCAAGGAAAATGTACGATGGAAAAGCGCCGTTATTTTCTTAATAACAGTTAAAAAAAACTTATGATGCAAATCTTAAAAAACAACAGTATTGTAAGCAGTTGAGCAACGGTTAAAATGTTGATTTTTATTATAAAGAGATCTTAAAAATATCGAATTCGATAGTCGTAGATAAATATCAATGTATCGATATATCGGTATTTTTAATATCAGCGATATATATATCGATTATGATTTTTTTAAATATCGATATTTTGATATATCGATATTTATTGCCCATCCCTAAACGGTACATGAATTTCTGTAGAAAGTAACAAAAAAATTACAAATTATTTATGACATTGTTTTTGTTTTCAATATATTTTTTGGCGTTGCGATGCGTTTTACATGATTAAGGCCTTAATACCGGTATTGATACCGAAATTCGAAGTTGAATTCGAGAAGAAAGGTTCAACTTAACAACAGAAAATTTCGAGACGAATCATGGATTTAATTTCATCCCATAGTATGTAATAATGTCTAAAAAGCCAATGAAATTCATAATTACGGACACCACTGCTTTATTGTAATTAGCTTTAGATTAATGTTTTTCGAAATTCATCCGAAGCTTCATCAATAAAAAAAACTTTTTTTAATTCTATTAAATCCAAAACCTTTTTTCAATTATTTTTTATTTTGTATGCATTATAAATTTTTAAAAAACTAAAACCAGGTACATACATCTGTAGTTCGTAAATAAAACACACAAAACAAAATTGTTTATGAATCATTTCTTAAAACGGGGGGTTGTTGACAGACTTTTGTCATCATATGTGAGCAGCTTGTTAGGGGTTTGTTAAAGAGTGAAAGAGAAAATGTGCTGCGAGAATTAAAATGAATATTAAGCAACATCATATCAGCAGCTGCGGTGTCCGAGTGGTTAAGGAGATGGACTTGAAATCCATTGGGTTCTACCCGCACAGGTTCGAATCCTGTCCGCAGCGAAAATCTTTTTTTAATTTTATTTTTTAGGGGAATTTCCTAAATTTAAAAAAAAATTATTTCCTACTATCATAGATGGGGGTAGTGCACTAATTCTGCAGTTTCAACTCACAGTTAGCGATAGTGCAAAATTTTTGCAATCATTTTAATGATGTTGAGTGATGAATTGAAAATTAGCAGCCTCACTAAACATGAGTGATAGTGATGTTAACAAATGTTGCACTCATAAAAAAAAATAGTTTGATTTAAGAAAAAGCAAACATCAGTTTATTGCAGCTTTTTTGTTCTCCACTCATTTGAGTGCAACTTTAAATTTTGCACTAAATTTACAAACAAAAAAACTTGTTTTTTCATAAATAAAGCCAAGAGATATTTCGTTATTGACAAATTATTCACATGTTGTTTAATTTCCTTTCTCAATCAAAAACCATGGAAATACAAAATTAAATTTTTTTAATTTTAGTGGAGTCTGTTTGTATGTAGGTGTTTTGATTGCAAGTACAAATTTTGCACTATTTGAATTGATTGCATATTTTTGCATTTAATCTTCGTTTAGTGATAGTGAAAATGTTTGCAATATCACAAAATTTTTTTTTTGCAATTTTATTTAGTGATAGTGCACTGCTGAATTAAATTAATATTTAGTGCACTACCGCCAACTATGCCTACTAGGGTATTCCTTCGGTAAAACGTTAATCGGTTAACTCGGTTAATCGATTAATTACTACCCGATTAACTGGTCGGTTAATATAAAATTGCATATTTTCAATTAACGATTAAACCGGTTAATTTCAGTCGATTAACCGATGTAACAAAATTCTTAACTTTTTGTGGTATTATAACATATTTTTTGTGTTTTAAATTGTTTGTTTCGTTTTATACAAAAGGTATGTGTTAAGAAAATATTTTTTAATACAAACAAAGAAGGTGTTCAGTTTTCTTCATTTTAAATAAGCCTTTCACGCACTTTTTATATGTATGTGCTTAGTTATTTGTTTCTTCTCATATTTTATCATATGAATCTTTTAACAGAATTTACCGAAACAATTAGAAGAGTTAAAAATTAAAAAAAAATTAAAACAGGACTCTAATGGCATAATGGATGATTTTATACGTTTGGAGAAATCCAGGAAAAGGACTGAGAAATTAGATATTCTGTATTATGGGTTGCTTTCGATTTCTCCAACATCAATGATAAGTGAAAGAATTTTTACCAAGTCAAGTTTTATCAAAACACAGAATCGCTTAAATCATATACATTTAAACGAAATTATTTGTCTAAAAGATTATTTTATAAGATATTCTAAAATTACATAATTTATATACAGGGTGGGGCAAAAGTCACGAAGGGGTTTAAAACAGTCATAACTTTTTTAATTTTTAATTTTTTTTTTTTTTTTTTTACAACATAATAAAATATGATATTGGGAGATTTTTTTAATTTAGGTGTGAAAGATTACGTCACGTAAGTGAGCACCATTTTCAGCCTCGCAAAGTTGAGCTCTTTTAATAGCATTTTGCATGACACGAGTTATGCAACGCTCTTATTTCGGCTCGAATATTCTCTTTGAGCTGTGCAAGTGTTCTGGGTTTATTGATATACACCTTCTCTTTCAAATATCCCAAAGGAAATAATCTGGTGCTGTTAAATCCGGCGAACGGGCAGGCCAATTGAATGCTGAATTTTTGGAAATTAAACGTTCGCCAAAAATCTGCCTTAGGAGCTGCATAGTGGCTCGAGCAGTGTGTGCAGTGGCCCCATCTTGTTGGAACCACATCTCTCGATTGTCAGAAAGAGCTGGCCTTAAAAAATTTTGGACCATATCTCGATATCGCTCGCCATTTACCGTTACACCATTTCCATCGTTATCTTCGAAAAAGAATGGTCCAATAACTCTTTGGGACGTAATTGCGCACCATACTGTATATTTAAGTGGATGTAATTGTCTCTGATGAACCACTCTTGGGTTCTCAATACCCCATATTCTGCAGTTCTGCTTGTTTACAAAACCATTTAATTGAAAATGTGCTTCATCGCTCATTATCAGACGATGAATAAAATCATTATGTTCTTGGAAGCGAACTGCATAAATTTTTCGTTCTTGGGAATCTCCTGGCTTTAGTTCTTGCACTAACTGCACCTTGTATGGGAAAAGATGTAAATTTCCCTTTAATATTCTGCGTAAAGACCGCCGAGACATTTGCAGCTCAGCAGAGCGCCTTCGAGTTGATGTTTCAGGATTCTCCTCAACACTCTCCAGAACGTGTTGAATATTTGCTTCACTAATTACAGAATGTGGTCTTCCGCTTCGTGGAAGATCCCTCACTGAGCCTTGTTCCTGAAAACGTGTCACTAAGCGTCGAATCATTGATTCGGACGGTGAATTCCGCACATTAAAATGACGACGATAGGCTCGTTGAGTTTGAATTATTGATCGATGATGTTCAAAATAAAGTTCTATGATTTTGGTTCGCTGGATGACGTTGTAACCTGCCATAATTAATCTCCCACATTTATTTTACAAGTCCAAAAAAGAAAAATAAAAAAAAATTAAATTAGAAAAGTTATTAATTTTTCAAATCCCTTCGCGACTTTTGCCCCACCCTGTATTTATTATTATTTTGTTTGCTCGTTTTAGTTCAAGAATTGTTATATTTGTTGTGTTTTTTTTATTTTTACTAACAAACTCCAAATAATAAACAATTAATAAACGAAAACTTTATTAATCGATTAACCGATCAATAACAAAATTAACCGATTAAACCAAAACCTCGGTTAATTAACCGAGCGATTAACCGATTAAAGCAAATGCCCGATTAAATGAATACCCTATTCCCTTATCCAACTATTGTTTATAATTTTTTTAAAAAATAATAACAGCTTATCATAAAAGGGTACGGCGGTTTCAGTTGAAAAGGTTGTTCACAACCCTTTAATTGTGAAATTAAAAAAGTTATTAATTGCAGACCCCCATGTGTCTCAGTTATTGAATATCATGATATGGTTGCATTTTCCATAAAATACATAAGATTTGTTTGATAGTGTAAAGTACCCTTAAGGTTCAGTTAGCTGAGAGTAACAGTAATGCGACCGTACCGTAAAAAAATAAGACCAGTCTATTTCTTACAGATTGAGACGAAACATCTTACTGCTAACTATAATCGTTCTAATTGCTTTACAAACAACAAAATGAAGGAGCTGATTGCGTTACTGTTACCCTCAGCTAACAGAGGCTTTAATCATCTCGTTCTAATGTGAAATAACAATTCTTTTTTTTTATTTCAGGTCAACTATGTGGGGCCCCAAAAGGTATGTAGTTAACTGATTATTTAACAATTTTAATTAAAAAATTAAAACAATATTTATTTATGCAAATATAAGGAAAACATACATATCGCACTTGTCCAACACTGGTGTATTAACCCGAAATTTTTATTTTCAACTTTTTGGTAAAAATCGACATTTCATAATCATATCTACCCGCTGTAAAATTATCATGCTCTTTTGTCCACCTTCAGGTAATGAAACGATTGGCTTTCCAATTATTTTTAAAGTTAAACTAAAAATTGTTTTGCTTCTACTTAAAATTCTTAAATTTGGAGTTAATACAGTATTGTTGAACAAGTGCAATATAAGTATATATGAATAAACATGTTTCGAGCATTTGTTTTTTTTTCGTCCTAGTGGATCGATTTGGCGAGGGACTTACCTCAGGCCCATATGTACTCTTCTACTCAAGTCCGTGAATATTTAATTTAGTTTTGTAAGTTCAATAATATAAAAAAAAAAAAATCAGAAAGTACCAGTTGAAAAACAAAAAAATACCAAAAAGTCTCCTCTTAGAAATAGTTTTTCATTCACTCTGGACTTTGCATGTTGAATTTTATGTTTCTAGGTTCAGTATTAATACAAATTCAATAAGTACCAGTGAGAGCACAAAAAAGTACCAAAAAGCTTTCTTTTACAGACTCTTATTCACTCAGATCCAATATTAACGAAAATTCAAAAAGTACGAGTTGAAAAACAAAAACGTGTCAAACATGTTTATCTTATAGGTTCTCATTCACTCAAGACCCTGCACCTAAAATGTTATGTTTCAGAGTTCAATAGTATAGAAAATTCAAAGTGTTACAGATGTAGAACCGAAAAGTAAAAGAAAGAACATTTTTCGTTTTCCCCTTTTTAAATCCTTTTTTTCTCCCCATTGAAGTATTAAAAAGTTCAATATTGTAACTTAATACATACATATATGTCAATACATAGAGAAAAATGTTTTGTAATAAATGTACCAAAAATATGTACGAATTTCACCCCATAAACGTTGGAATTTCGAAAAGTACCAATTTTATATTTATATTTTTTAAATAAGTAACGAATCTTAATTTTTTATGTTAATTGACTTAAAAGGTAAATGGGGTGACAAAGAAATTCCAAAATACAGATTATACCCGTTTACTCCTCAAAAGGTTAAGAGATATGAGGTTACCGAAATTACCAGTTTTTACTCTTTTTAACGCCTCGGATTTTAATAAAATATCTATTGGGCACTTTTGGAAGATAATACCTTTGAAAGGGTGAATTTGTTGTTCAAATCGGTTGACAAATAGAGGTGGAAAGTGTTCTTAACTATTTTGTCTTTGCCGACTTATACATAGATGGAAAAAAATATGCATGAAACTTATTCAAGCACAACATGGTTCGGGTAAAAATAATCATAATTCAAATGACTAAAATATTTCAGTATTCTTAAAACTTTAGGGACTAAATAGTCTATGACCATAAAGTACTATATTTTTTCTCTGCGTGTGGTTGGCCTTGACCAACTGTGAATTCTTCTTCTTTAAGATAACGCTTGGTTTTTGTTTTTGAAGTTCTATAAAATTTATTCGGAATCACTTAATTGGGATACCTCACGAGCCCTCAGCATGAAAATGGCTGATTATTATTCTTGACAAGCCACTTCTTCAATGCAATTTGAAAAATATCCTTCCAATTTTGATACAAACACGCAAAGAAAAAATATGGTTGATACAGTCACAATCGCAAACTATCATTAATGTTTGTAGTTATGATTATGACAAACACGTTTTAACCAACAATATATGTTCAGACATAATGTTTTTAGCTAATTATTGGCTCTACCATATTATTATGCTCAGAAGAAAAACGCAAACGATCTTTCATACCATGTTTCTATATTTCCCGACACCATGCAAAATGTATCTTTCAACATGTTATATAGTTCTCAAAATATAAATAATAACAAATTTATGTTTTATAACAAATATACGGCACATATTAATAAATAAAATATAGTTCATATTAAAAAATAAAATTAAATACACTCATTTATATACATGTGTGTGTGTTTTAATTAATAAATTTTATATTATGATTTGTGGTACAAATATATCAAAAAAAAAAAAAAAATTTATGTAGCCCTACTTTGGCTGCAATAACACTTTTCAATATCTTTATCCGTGCACTTAAGACTTGTCAAAATTTCTATCCCGGATTCAATGTTGTAGGTTTTGTTTTGGCTGCAAGAAAGGCAAAGTAATTGCATATTTATATATTTTTATATTTATATATAAATTACTTACCTGTTACAATAAACGTATAATAACTTATTTTTTGTTTTGATGAGTTTGTAATCATTCATGATTAACTGACGCTCGCGGACGGAGAAAATTTTATATTCTTTATAAGCACACGCTGTCTGTTTTGGCAATAAATGTTTGCTTATTAAGAGAATGTGCTTAAAAGCAAATAAAAAATTATGGTATCAAAGTTGAATTAAACATACCTTTTGTGTGCAACAAATATTATGATTTTAATTGTATAGTTGAACATATATATATATATATATATTATAGTAGCAAACATATCAAATAATTTAATATGCTTAGCTAGATCAGAGTACATTTTTAGGTGTAAAAGACCATATAATATTATTATAGCGAAATTAAAAATGTTAAGGACAAAAAACCATTTTTCAAGTTATATTAGGATTATAATTAATTTATTAGGGTAAACATATTAGGCAAATATGAATAAAAATGGTCGTAGTGACCATTCCTAAATCATGAGTTTTCTCTGCGTGAAAGAAAATAGGGGATTAATATCTCACTTGATCAACAAAAGGGCATTAAGTCGAAATTTAATTTCAATTTAAACAAAAGAAATTTTATGTTTTAGATATACAGAGGTGTTCTGGAAATCGAAAACGCAAGAATTTAAAAGTCGTTTTTTTAATAAGATTTTTGTAGTAAAAGAAATAAAAATACAATACAATACAAGTATTTCTCTATTAAACAGAATTCTAAAAGAAAATTATAAAAAATTTAATTAAGAGTGTATTAAAAATAACTTCAAGATTCTTGCGTCTTGCGTTTTCGATTTCCAGAACACCCCTGATAGTTTTTGGTAAGCAAATTGGGCCTTAATTTTTTCCGATGTAGATTTAAATTTAATATTAAAGGCATATGAAAAGGAATTTTTAAACCAACCGTTTCATTACCCAAAAATAGAGAAAATGACATGATATTATTACAGCGGGTAAACATGAATTCTACGTATCGATTTTTTCCAATAAGTGAAAAATAAAAATTTTGAGTTAATACCATCATGTTGATCAAGTGAGATATTAATACCTCGTATTTTTTTTGTATAAAAATTGGAAGTCTATTTTTCAATTTGAAGTGAAGCAGTGACTAATCGAGATTAATAATCATCCATTTTCAGCGTATGCTGAGCGCTCGTGAGGTATCCCAATATAGATGATAATCGCACATATGGAATTTTATAATGGCCTGTGGGATGGGAAAATGTAATAAAAAATAACATTACCATACTCTTTAAAGATGATGACACTTTTATAAAGAATTAAATTACAAACGTATTTCATAGATGGCTAAATGTTAATGACATTTGAAATCCTTTTAATGGTCCTACCATTCAATCGGTATTAAGTTTTCATCACTTTTACACAATTCCCAGAGCAAAGAAAGCAAAAATATTCGCTTTCTAAGGACACGCTACTTCATTGACTACACCCCAAATTTAATGCTTCCATGGATACGCAATTGAAGGTTTAGTAGAGCACCCATTCTTCCAAGAATTTTCGATATATTTTCTTTATTTTTTTAAATCCATGTCATGCAGGTGGTGGAGGCTACTATTTTTTTTCATTTCCTTCTCCTTAATTTTTTATTAATTAACACATACACTAAGTGTGTTTTATATGAGTTTTGAGTGTGTGCATATGTGTAGGATTCCATGGTCTATACAAAGGTCTAATACTGACCATTGCTTGTATTCCTATCTCTTTCGTCTATTGCAAAAGAGAAAACGTAAAAATAGACGTAACTAAAAGGACTATAGTCCTTGTTTTATACAATTTGCTTTTATTTTGTATCTTTTTTTTTATTTTTTCCAATTTTTTCTACTGTCGAATTCATTTTGAACTTTGCTGCCTTTGGATACTGGAACACACTCAATGCAGGACTGTGTGAATAATACATGTGTGTGGCAGCAATAACAACAACAGCAGTACACATTAATATGTTGTGCACATGCATCCTAGTATTTTTTTTTCGGTGGGAGTCGAAAAACTTCAGAAGGGTCAGTTGAAAATAGCTCACAAACACACAAACCCAACTACTGCCTCACACATCATGTGTATAGTTTACATGCTTGACTGCTTTGTGTATGTGGGTGTGTGTGTGTATGAACTGTGGAAATAAAAAGCCTACAAGGATCTTCTATTTCCTGTCTGTAAGAGTGTGTGTATATGTATATTTTTATTCATTTCATATTTCCCTCTCTTTCTAGTGTCAATATCTGCATATTGGTTTGTTGGTTTTTTTTTTTTTTTGCTTTATTTTCTGATGAGTTTACCTTTATTTGTGTGTTCTACTGCTTTACAATGTGGACTTAGGTGCTGCAGGATTTTAGTGCGTCCAGTGTTTAATGCAAAAGTTTTAAATAAAAGAAAAACACCAATCATACACACACACACATACACCCATGAATTGAACAAAAAATATTGTTGTGCGCACAAACAACATTTTGCATGACTGTCCAAGTGTGTGCAATTTTTTGTTGCATGATTGGTTTTTCTCTCTAGTTAGAGTTTAAGGAAGTTATTGATTATATATTTTCATTTCTAATAGAATCTTACTAAGCTTTTGGTTTTAGTTTTATGAAGTTGTAGGCTGCATGAGTTTTTGGGGGGGCTGAGATTTCATAGTTTTTTTTTTTTTTTTTTTGGGAAAAGGTAGAAATTATTGTTTTTGTAAGCATCATATTTTTCCAATTACTCAAAAAGCATAACTGTACTTCAAAGATTTTTATAATTTTTGTGGAATTAAAAGGAAAATCGTCAGTATTTAAATAGAAATACTTCAAAAAAATTTACCTAAAATTTATTTAAGAATTAAATATACAAATTCTAATACAATGTTAACAAATTAAGACCTTAAATATCTTTTATAAGCGGTAAAAAGAATAAGTATAGATCCCGGTTGTCATTGGGACCTTTCACACTCCCTTTTACTTACAGGAATTCTGAAAGGCTTTTAGATAAAGGACTTTTAAAACGGAATGTGAAGAACGTTTCGGTCGACGTAGGCTGGGTTTTTTTAAAAATCTCAGTTAAACAAGTTAATCTGCAAATCAAATTTGTCCCGCCTATACCAAGTTTGTACACAAAATTTTGACGGAACAGCTTAGTTTTGCTTAAAACGTTGGTCTTTAATAAAATAACAAAAAATCCAATTTCGCCGGAAAAATCCTAGTTTCAGAGTACGTTAAGCTAAGTTTAAACTTAATCCCAAAAACCCGGCCTTAGTAGTAACTAAAAATACTTAAACGTGTTTTAATGCGTTAAAGAAAAACAGAAAATTTGTAAAAATTTATAAAAATTATGTAAAAATTTTAGCTTTTGCTATTTATGCGTTTTATATAAAAATATCAAAAAAAAAAAAAAAAAAAAAAAAACGTTATGTACGTCGATTTATCAATATGTAAATATACGTAATCTATATATATAAAAATAAGTCCGTATATGTACGTCGCCGAACTAATCATAAACGCGTCGTGCGATTTCAACCAAACTTATACACTACGTAGGCAGTGGCCCATATATGGTTTATATGAAGTTTGGTTGAAATCCGATAACGCATGTGTGTGCGGTGCGTATGTGAAGTGAGTTTGTTTTTGCCGCAGGCATTTTTTGTACCGCATACAGCATTCATTAGTATTGAATACATTTTGGTCGTTTGTCTTTATTAAAAACAAGTGTGTTTCTTTTATTATTTTGTTTTGCCGTGCGAAGCAGGCAACGGGCCCGCTAGTTAAATATAAAATTCTTTCACAGCTGATACCTAAAAACCGAGAAAATTTTTAATATTATCAGGTTCATCCGCCACGCAATGTCACGCTTACGTAAGAGAACCTATCTGTACATACTCTTGGTAGGGAAAACGGAACAGTTGAGCATCGTATTCGTTTTCAAAAGAGTAACGAGACAAAAATAAATGAAAACTGAACAACGTCTTCCCAAAAAAGGAAGTAACGAATATTATGGAAGATCCATTTAAAAGAAATTTATATATATTATTATGGAAGGCATATTTCTGAAAGCAGGATATTATAACAAACGAATATTTTAGAAAGGAGTATAGAGGCCTTTAGCGCTTAGGCCCCTCCAGCGCCTAGGGTGACCCTAGATATTTCTAAAATACCTACCCACTATCTCGATTCCTAAAGGGGGCTCCCATACAAAATTTTCAATACAGACTAGAAATATATTGAAGAAAAAACCCCATTATTGCACAGTATTTTGTTTAATCCTATATTTTTATAATTTTTTCATAAAGCTGCATGTATTAGATAAAAATTAATTAAAAAAATTAATCGGGTACGTCGTTCCAAAGTTACGATAAGATGTAAGGAGCAGCCTTTTCAAAAATCTTGCTTGTTGCATAGTGTTATTTGTTCTTAACATTTTCCCAAAACATACTTGCATTTCCAATAAAAAAATGAAGCTTCCACCGAAGCAAGTTTGTAAGGGGCCCTCTCGCGGCCCAAAAAGCGAAAAGAACTACCTTAAAGGAAAGGACCTAAGCTTTCTTTTGAGCAAAAAAAAAAATACCCCCTTAAAAAAATACAAGCTTAGTTTTCAATTAAAAAAAAAAAAATTAATTTAAAAAAATTTAAAAAAAAAAAACAAAAAAAATTTATTAAAGGATCTTATGTGATTAAGATTAAATTTTTTGGATTATTTATCTTTTTGTTTTTATTATTATTATTTTATATTAATTTAATTATTATTACAAATAAATAAAAAAAAATTAATTTGTCAACCTCTCTATAGAAAAAAAAGTGATTTTATTCCTGGGATTAACATATTGTGGGTATTACAGTATCGAGGGTATGAAATGCTAGTTAGGTATGTTATATTCCCTCGGAAAGGTTAACTTGTCTAGTTTCTCAGCAAAAGTTTTATTGTTAAGATTTTAGAAACACTTACACACAAATATGAAAAAATGCAAAATAGTGCATATGCTAAAAATTTAAAAATCCTCGTCTTCAGTTAGAAATTCTTTTTTTTTTATACTTAACCCACTCGCGGCCCAAATAGCGACCAGAACTAACTTAAAGGAAAAGACCTAAGCTTTCTTTTGGGCAAAAAAAAAAAAATACCCGCTTCAAAAAAAATATGTTTAAAATTTAAAAAAATTAAAAAAAAAAACAAAAAAATTTTTTTTCGAAAGCTTGAAGAAATAGCTATCTAATTTGTTTGGGACAAATTTTGCTAACACCAATAGAT
The DNA here is from genome assembly GCA_943735925.1 of Pollenia amentaria. Classification (NCBI taxonomy): domain Eukaryota; kingdom Metazoa; phylum Arthropoda; class Insecta; order Diptera; family Polleniidae; genus Pollenia; species Pollenia amentaria. The sequence continues at coordinate 131,078,743 of OX031008.1, read as the reverse complement.
AATAAGTTACATGGATGAGAAAGAACACCTGTGTGGCCAAAATGTCAAATTTTGGCCTCCTCTAACTCAGAAACTTTTTGATCGATCTTGTTGAAAATTTCTGTCTACAATACTGCCCAATAGGACTAACCTTGGTGCAAATTTCATCCAAATCGGAAGATATCGATTTCAAAAGTTGGGTCACTTGACATGAAATCCGCCATATTTTTGTTTTTAATTTATTAAGAATTCGGTCACTTACCTTACTGCATCTCTGTATATCTTATTGCGTAGCGCATAAATGTGTGCTTACTTTTTAAAATGTACCATTAGTGCTTCGCAAAATAAGAAAATTTTCTATTGGGCTTTATTACCACGTCTTAAAATTCTTAAATTTAAATAAAATGTTTCGTCTTTTGTTGTTATTCACAAAAAGTTTTTATTTTAATTTAGAAAATATTTAAATAGGTTTTTTAAATTTTTGCCTACAATATAACTATAAAAATGTGTATATAATTTTGTATATAACTATAAATTTATAAGAAGAATAAATACAAAAACTTAAACTATTTGCACAGAACTTTAAGATGTAAATTGTAAATATTATTTGAACTAATAAAAATGAATGAATGAAAAAAAATAAAAGTTTGTCAACAGATTTCAATCGATTATGAAATGTTTTGTTGGCAACATCGTTTTTTTATATATCTAAAAAATCAGAATTATAGCTCTTTCCAATTTTAAATGATTTTTTAAAAAACAAAAATTTCGAAACTGTGTTCAAAATTTTTTTCCAAAAAAAAAAAAACAAAAATTATTTTCTAAAACGAGTGCGCATATTAGATAAAAGTTTTACCTTAATTAAAGCAAAGTTAATTGCGAAATTTTTTCAGTTTGATAGTTGTGCAACCTCCTCCATTTTCGAAATAACGGTTTATCTCCAAAACAATAGCTAACCTAAAAAAAAGGTTAGCACCACTAGTTACAGCTTGCATTTTACATTGGAAATTTTGTTCAAAGCGCAAAAAGTGACGAATCAAGCAAAGCAATATTAAGCGAACTCTAAAACTGTAGATATGAGGCAATGTTAGGGCTCGATATCTCTTAATATATTCCAGTTATCAAAAAATGGATTAATGATTTAATAAGAGAGTGAGACAAAGAGAAATATATAGAACTGATTTAAAAATATGGTCAAAATTTCCCATGCGGCATACCAATAGCCACCCGACAATATGTATATATTTAACGGTCATGTTCACCACATTCAGTTATAACTAATTATCAGTCATAACTGTCAAAAACATATTGTTAACATGAAGTTAAAGTAATAGTTTGTTTTAACTGAACTTGGTGAAATTGGCCGTAAGTATACTAAATAAATATAAAAAAATTTGGAATAACGGAAACAAATTTTGGTTTAATCTATATATATAAAAATAAGTCCGTATATGTACGTCGCCGAACTAATCATAAACGCGTCGTGCGATTTCAACCAAACTTATACACTACGTAGGCAGTGGCCCATATATGGTTTATATCAAGTTTGGTTGAAATCCGATAACGCATGTGTGTGCGGTGCGTATGTGAAGTGAGTGTGTTTTTGCCGCAGACATTTTTTGTACCGCATACAGCATTCATTAGTATTGGATACATTTTGGTCGTTTGTGTATACCAAAAATGTTGTCTACGAAAGAGCTCTAAGATAGTTTAAGTGATACATAGTCTAAGATTGTAAGAAACTAGAATTAAAAGTTGAATAATAGGGAACAAAACCAACTTTATTAAAAACAAGTGTGTTTCTTTTCTTATTTTGTTTTGCCGTGCGAAGTAGGCAATAAAAGTACGAGAAATGTTGCGTATCTAAATTTCAAAAAATGTTATCACAAAAGCGCTAACGCGGTATAATTTAAGGTTAACTAGGACCAATATTTTAAGGTATTACACATATCAGATCAATTGCATAATACCCTCGCCACTTCTGCGATGTGAGTATAATTATATTTATAATGTTCCAGAATATTAAACACTACTACCATAAAAACTTTTTTTTTTGTAAAATAATAAGCCCAGGATAATTATAATAATTAGAAATCTACTTTCATAAGTTTTTATTCATCAAAAACTTTGTTAAGTTTTCTTAAAATAACTGCATTTATGTGAAATATGCCCATCCAAAATAAAAAACAAAGCCAGCTCACGTAATGTTGGCCATAAATTAAAATCTTCAAAATAAGAAACTACACATTAAAGTACGTTTTTATGTACATACGTACCATAGGTACAAAAAAAAAACAACACAAAAAAATGTACAATAAAACACTTTTAGAAAATCATAAATATTCGTTACTAAAAATTATATTCCATATACACTATATAAGATGTTTTATATGAATGTTGTGTTTGGGGGGTCTTATAAAGAGAAAAACTAAACAAGTACAAATGATACTGCAACAAAGAAAGCAACTAAAAAAACGTTAACAAGCTTAAAGCCTCATTTATGTCGTTATGACCAGTACATATACAAACATACAAAAACATACTCTTTCGATAGGATATGTTGCAACTACACAAACCACCTACTAAAATACTTGAGATAAAAAAAAAACTAAACTACACATTATATACGAAAGAGAAAAGAAATCCGAAAATAATAACAACATCAACGAAATCTATATAAAATTTTAGACTAACGATGATAAAAATAAAAAAAGGGACAAAAAAAATTATAAATGAATATTTGAAAAACAAAAACTTAGAAAAAAAATCATATACACTACACAACTATAAAGTTACGAGTGGGCTTATGAAAACTCTTACGTTTAAACACACACACACAGAATGCATCAGCACGTTCACGAACCGAAATATATCCATAGAAGCGCACACACTTGCATCACACTCCCGTATATAACACACATCTATAATCCTTTACGCAAGCTTACTTAATAACAACAGCAACAACAACAAAATTTAGAAAAATATCAACAAAAATATATTTTCGAAAAAACAAAAAATCCTTTCTACAAAACACCAGGACATGCAACATTCATACGCATACAAACGTCCTTTTTTTCTATTCACTTTCAACCCCAACCTCAGATTTTTAGACCAGGAAAATTGTGGAGAAATAGCCGAAGCACCAGATCGAAAAGAAAAATTGCCTGGTGCTTGTGCATGATGATACATTTTTCTCGTTTTTTCTTTTCATTTTTTGTTAAATGTGTTGAATGTTTTTGTGCCTTTTTGAAATAGAAATTTATTAGGGTCGTACTTATTTTAGTATATAAGATCAATTTGGTTGAATCTGTTGCAAGTTCAAGAATTTGAAAAAAAACATTTTGAAATCCCCGTTCATAAATGAAAATGTTTTTTGTAAAAAATTTGTATTATATATTTATTTGGGTTGTTCACGAAAGGTGGATTATCAGGTTATGTAGTTACATTAACAGCAACAAAATATATTTAAAAAAATTTAAATAAATGTATTTTGTTGTTGTGAATTTAACTAAATAACCATATAAACTGATAACCAGCCTTTCGAGAACAACCCAATTTATTTTTTTTTTTTTTTTTGGTAAAAAAAAAGTCGATTTTTTTATGCGAGCTAAATTTTTGGCGAAATCCCGATGAAGAAAATGATTTTTGATAATAAACTATCTTAGTGGTAATAAATTTACTTCTGGTGAAACAGAATATTTTTATAAGAATATCAGATTTTTCTTTGAAAGTCTTTTTTATTAAATCAGTTTCTTGTAGTTCCTTTTTTCTTTCCTTTCACGAAAAATGGAGACACATTTTTATTAAAAATAAAAAACCGGGTCTTTACTAAAAAAAAATTATTACTAAAACTCGAGAAACCCCCTAAATTTGAATTCTTTGGCATTAGGAAACATAGTTTTTTTTTTTCTGAAGTCAGAAACTGTAGTTCATCGTAATGTTAAATTGAAAAATGTTTATTTGGTGTATTTCATAGCCCTTTTTTTATTAAAGAGCAGATGATTACGATTAGAAGCAGTTGTGCTAGACTTTAGTAATTGATAACAAACGAAAGAGAAAAAAGTTGAATTAAAGAAAATCAACAACTCAAATGCTTTTTAACTTAAGATCTTTTGCATAACGGCAAATAATTTAGACCCAGGGGGCTAATTCTGGCAGTCATGATCGAAAACTTTTTCGATTCGAAATCAACTTTGTTTCGAATTCTTTCAGGCGATACTTAACGAATCGAAATTATTTTTTCAGTGTTTGGGAATTTTAGACCTCATGTTGAGTAACATTTTTATTGAAGGAAGAAGACTATTAATGGTATTTTACCGATCTACCAAGGTAAAATACCATTTGGTTTAAAGATTGTTTGACTAATGACGTCATCCGTCGTCAATGGCGGTGAGTGCTAAACGGCAAACCCCTCTGAATAGATTGTGTGGTTACAATCGAAACTAGTCTGGGTAACCTGTACGTGAAAACCTGGGTTCAATTCCCACCTCAGTCCAGAATGAAAAATTATCAATAAATTTCAATTCATTTAATGTTGTAAAATTCATTTCTTCATAAAAATTAAAATATCGAAATTTGGATTAAAAACCATTAACAGTTCAATAAAATAACCACAATACTAATTAAAGCTTTACAAATTGTTATTTGACTAAGAATACACAATCGAATTAATATGAAAAATTTTTGAGTGTTGTAAAAACACAAAAATGCTTAACAGCTCTGAAAAAATGATTTCGATTCGTTTAGTATCGACTGAAAGAATTAGAAATTATATTGATATCGAATCGAAAAAGTTTTCGATCATGATCATTGCAAGAATAAGCCCCAGGTTCTTAGGCACAAATGAGGTCCTTGAAAAAAAGGTTCTGCGGAAAAAGAAATAATATTTTGAAAAAAAAACCCAAACCGAGTTTTTAATAAAAACAACGACTTTAAAAAAAGTTTTGTTAAAACTTGATTTTTTGATGGAAATTGCGTTATTAAAAGAAATAGAGTTTTTGATTAAAAAAAACTAGATGTTTTTAGTAACAAAACAAGTTTCCGATAAGAAAAATCGAGTTTATGTTGACAAATCGAATTTTTGATAAAAAATCGAGCTTGGAATGAAAAATCGAGTTTTTGATAAAAAATCGAGCTTGGAATGAAAAATCGAGTTTATGATGAAAAATCGAGTTTTTGATGAAAAATGGAATTTTTGATGAAAATTCGAGTTTTATGATGAAAAACCGAAAATAGTTGGTAATAAAAAATCAAGTTATTGGAGAAAAAACGATTTTTTGATGGAAAAACGATTTTGTGATGAAAAACGAGTTTTTGATGAAAAATTTAGTTTTTGATGTAAAATCAAGTTTTTGATGAAAAATCGAGTTTATGTGAAAAATCGAGTGTTTGATGAAAAATCGAGTTTCTGATGAAAAATCGAGTTTTGGATGATAATTCGAGTTTTTGATGAAAAATCGAGTTTATGATGAAAAACCGAAAATAGTAAAGGCTGTTTTACACTATCACACAAGTCTTACGTATTTTGACGAAAATGCGTCTCTGATCTAATTATTGTTTGAAAATTTTCAAAAAACAATCACAACTTATCACGACTGGGTTGTATTTTTCTCAAAAGTCTTACGTCTTGTGTGATAGTGTAAAGTAGCTATAAGTAGTTAATAGAGTTTTTTTATTCCCGCACTTTTTTGATTCCCGGGAAAGCGGGAAATAAATATCAAATTCCCGGGTTCCCGGGATTCCCGCCCAAATTTTTTTATTTATTTATTTACTAAAAGATTTTGTTTGTTGTGCTTAATTCCCTTTTTAAATAATTGATAAAAAATACTGAAATTTATTGTTGGAGGATAAGCTGTTCCTATGCGCATTTCACTGGTTGCTTAGGCCAGATCATCAGGAAACGTTCTCCTAAATAATTTTAGAAAATTTATTATTATTTATTTACTTATTTCTCCAATGCAACTAATCTTTCTTACGGGCTATTACGCTTAAAATAATTAAATCTAGTATCTGTTAAATAACAAAAACGTAAAAAATTTAAGATTCAAGTAATTTTAAGACACTTAAGAGGTTATTTTGATGCCAATAGGATCATAGAAATCAATATACGTATATACATTGTCAAATTCAGAGCTCATTTGCATAATTAGAATGAAAGTATTGACGTCTTAGTGGAATAACATTTCTGAAAGGGCGATTAGGAACTGAAACCACAACATTACGAAATAGGAATTCTGAAACAATTTTACCGTTTAACAAATTTAGCAGGAAGGAGAAATGTTATTTACTACATATATTTAATAACATATTTTTTTATAACCCTTAATCAGCAGTGGTGTATGTATTTATACTAAGTTTGTCATTCCATGTGAATCTTATTTTTAATATTATTGTGAATCCTTCATTAATTCTCAGTCGATTTAGTCATATGGGTGTCAAATTGTTTCTAGATCTTCTATGCTGTTTGGGGGGTGAATTCCAGTAGAATCGCTTGAGTAGGAAAAGAGTTATGCACCCAAATGTGGAAATAGCCCAAAAGATGCAAGACTTTCAGGGTTTAAGTAAGTGCAAGATTATCAGAGCAAAAGCATAAAAATGCTGCAACGTTTTTTGGTATTGCCAAGAGGAAAAAATGTTAAAAAGTACTTATAAAATCAATTCTACACCAAACAACAACGCAGGAATTTCATTTTGACGTACGTTTTTTTCTTTGAATTGAAAAATATTATAAATTGTAGTGTTTAAAGATGAACTTTGTAAAAAATACGACAATTAAAAAAAATAAAAAGCGTAAAAAAATTGAAGAAGCAGAAATAAAAATAAAAATTAAATACTTATCTGAAAAAATGTTGAGGTAGACAAGTTATAAATTTGACTTATAAATTAATAAAATTAATGATTTTGTGTGAGCTGAAAATTGAAAGTACAACCAAAATGGGTTGTTCACGTCAAATAAGTACAACTATTCTATTTTGCACAGTTGCAAGGGTAACAAATATTGACGTGAATACGTTTATTGTAAAATTTACACTTCAGTGTGCTAAGACAAGAAATAAAATTTCGTGAAGATAGGCCTATAATTATCATAGGCCCTATATAAAGCCCATTCTTTAAAATGAGCTTAATACGCCTTAAACTGTAGTAAAGTTAAATATTGTGTTGAAATTAAGTTGGATTAAACTACTAAAGACACTAGTCCAACATAGATTTTCTAAAGTTTTAAAAAAAGATTTACTTCAAAATTTCCCGGGATTCCCGCAACTAATTCCCGAGAAAGCGGGAATTGAAAACAATTGAAAACACAAACTCTAGTAGTTAATGAAAAATCAAGTTGTTGGAGAAAAAACGATTTTTTGATGGAAAAACGAGTTTTTAATAAAAAAATCCAATTTTTCGAGAAAAAAACGTGTTTTCGATAAAAAAAAAGCGTGTTTATTTAGTTTTTGATAAAAACACGAGTTTTCGATTAAAAAACGTGTTTTCGATGAAACAAAATAGTCTTCGGCAAAAAAGCGAATTTTCTATAAACAATCGAGTTTTTGATAAAAGTGCGACATTTTTGTAAACAAAAAACGGGTTTGTTGATAATGAAAACTAAAAACGGAAAATAAAAAAAATTAAAAATTTATAAATCTCAACGTGGATGTGGAACAAACAAGAGTGTTGTTTTTGCACATTTTTTTATAAAAAGTTTTACTGTATATTACAGACATTACAGTCTTTTTTTTAACCTCCACCGATATATTTTATAACATTTTTACACAATTTTTTCAAACGCCTACTTTAACGGGCGTGACATTGTAAAAGTCAATATTTCATGAAACATTTTAGGAAATTTCTTACATTATACGCCTAAAATCCGTCCGATCCCCTTAATAATTGTTCCAGAAGCCATGTAGAAACTTTCCCGGTACTATGTGAATTCCCGAGGAAGACTTAGATTGTTATTACCGCAGTATTATGGAAAGCGAAAAGATTTACAAATCGGTAAAGTTAAAAAAAAAATTTTTTCTGGAAAGCGAAACATTTAAAATTTTTTTCAATTTAAACTTTCGAAAGAAATGTCGAAAGGTCTTACACCCAATTTTCAGGATGACTTAAAAGACGTGTCTTTTTTGTATTTCTTTTTTAAAGAAACTTCCAAAAACTTTTTAAATTTTCAGCATGTTTCTTTTTTTTGCAGTCAGAATTAATTTTTTCTGATTTCTTCAGTTTCTTATTCGTAACAATATTTAAAATTTCGTTTTTCCACATAATTTTGATATGTTTTGAATTTTTTTAAATAAAATTTTTTTATTTTTCTTTATTTTAATAAGCACTGACACTTTGAAATAAGAATAAAACATAAATTAAAAAACACAAATAAGTGAAAAGAGGAATGTCAAAAAAGAAACACAGAAAATACGATTCATGTCTTTTATTCTACCCGCTCGCTATCAAACAAAAAAAAAAGACATGATTTCAAAATAGGGGAAAAATCATCGTAAAAATTAGGTGTTAGAATAATTGTATGATCGATGTGGCCCTACACTATTTTTGAAAATAGATTTAGTTTTAAAGTTATTAGGTCCCTAAATAGGACAAGCTCAGATCTAAAAAAGGTGGATAAATCATAATAGTTCAAATCCGTATTCTATTGTAAACTTTAAATAAATTTTACCCGTTTAATATAAAACTATTAGAGCCTGAAAGAGAAAATTATCCTCTAGTGATTAGGTAAGTTCCCTACCTGCAAAAAATGTCACATAAGGTCAATTGACTAATACATCACTCATATAACTGCCACCTTAATATTTATGTGTATTTACTTGTGAACACATACACATGTATGTATGTGTGTGAGTGGTACTCTAATATTCTATAAACATACTGCAGTAACTGTACTCGTAGTAGCCTTAAAATGTTCAATGCTATGCTGCCTGCCACTTCAACTTTCAAAAATCCTCTAAATATCCTTCATCAATATAGTTTTGTTATTGTTGTAGTTGTGAAAAATACATTAGAGTGTTTGTACGTGTGTGTGTATGTGTGTGCTAACGTCCACACGCAATCTCTTACCAAATACTAAACTTTTACATGCATACAAACATACGAGTTCTAACACATACATACATATTTTATTCCATGTGCATAAAAACTACTATTTTTGAATTGCCTCTTGTTTTTTTTTCACTTCAATAGTGTGTGAAGGCTCCCCTTCCTAGAAGCTTGCTATACCTTTCCTAACTTCATCATCATCATAATCATCATTGCCATCGTTTTTAAATCTTTTATTTTAAAATATCATATTGCTGCCTTATGTTGCCTGTAAATATATTCCCTCTGTCCATTTACCTTCCTGCCTTGCCCTCCTTTGCTGGCATTTGTCTATCCAGTTTGCTTAACGTATGTACATCTAAGGCCTTTAAAGTCCTCTTGCTCCGATTCTATAAGTTGCATTTTTTTTTGCTTTGTCCTTTTTAGTTTTTGCTTTACTGTTGTGTGTGTGTTTTGTTGTTGTTGTAGTTTTTATGTTGTTTGTTTTTAAAAGACGGATATAAATGTGTTTGTGCTGCCATCAATAATCCTGAATTTTTTTTTTGTTCATTCTTTGCATTTTGTATTTCGTTACCCCAAAAATAAAAAAAAGCATATAGTTTACAAAGGTCGACTGCGTTTTTGGCAAAAAAGAAAAACCCAAAGAAGTATTTTAACAAAAACAGCAGATACATGAACTAGTATTTTGCTGCGTTGCAGTCCACTCAGGATAAATTTCCCTTCCTAGCCTCCTTAGGACCGGTGTCTATTTTGTTTACTTTCCTACAAATGTATGACACCAACGCATTTGTAAAATGACTCAAAACTTAACACGTAGCGCTTACCACATCCCTTTGGTGGCCTCTTGCTTGCTTGGCCCTCCAAAAATCTATCAAAAATTTAACTCAAAATAGCCAATCGGAAATTAAGCTTAAATATGCTGCGTGGGTGTTCTGCACAAGTGTAGGCGTGGTCTACGCCTGGCTTTTTGTTCGGATTCCTCTTCATTACAAATGCGTATGTTTATTTTATCAGTGAAAAAATTACACACACTTTGTTGTTGTTGTGGCAAACACAAAAATGCCCCTTTTGCACCTTCAACCTAAAAAAAATACATGGCAAATAGTTCGAGAGATAAAAGCCCCTAAACTATAAAGCTCAAACAGTGGTGGACACTACTAAAACAGATCTGCAAAGCTTTACTGCCTACAGAATAAAAAAAAAAAACAAAATCTTTGTTTCTCTATTTAATGCAAATTCCTACTCAATTGTTTTTTATTGTTTTAACCCTCTCTTAACTTAAAATCTGCTTAGTCTTTTTTTGAAAATACTCTTATTTATTTATTTTCCTGCACATTTTCTCTTATATCCAGCAAAATGCATGGAAAAAAATTCTCTTTTAAATGATTTTTTATTTATGCAGTAAATTTCTCTTCCAGCCATAACTTCTGTTTGCAAATAAAATTTTATTCTCTTTTCTCATGCAGTTTTTCTGCATTTGCAGTCTGTTTTCATTTTTCTTTGTTCTTTTAATTTCATTTTATAAGTTGCCATTTTTTTTGCACGCATTTAATGAGAGTTTTCTGTGTTGTTTATTGTATTCAAGTTGCATTTAGTTTTGCCGGTGCTTTTTTGTGTGCTTTGTTTTTGTTTTAATGTTGCCTCCACTTTTTTGGTTTCATGGATTTCCTCTAGATTGATTAAAAGAAAATGTTACCGTCGGAAATTGAAAATGCATTCATTCGTTTAATAAAAACATCTTGCCGACGGAAAGGAAACTTTAAAGAAATTAGAGTTTTAAATCTTGTAAATTACTTTCTAATATTAAGCATCTTCAAGTAAAGACTATAAAAGCCGAAATACAGTATTCTTTGGGTATTGTTTCTCATCATACGCTCTGTGCGATCATGCGTACAAAGGACAAACATATGTACAAATTAAGAATATATATTTTCCAATAGAATCTATAAGTTAAGAACTAATCTTGATAAAAACTGGTCTCACTGGCATTGCGGCTTTAGGCGTATTCTAGAAATACGTTGTCGAGAATTGGCTTTATTTTAGGCATATGGACAATTTTTTTACCGAACGAAATTTGGTTTTCCATTCTCATACCACTATGACATACCACAATACCATCATTCGTTATGGTGTTAAGTGCTTTCCAAGAGTCGGTCAATTATGAACCGATTTTCACGAAATTTAATTGTATGATTTCCAGTCATATAAATCGAATTAGCGCGAAATTGAATAGCAATTGGTGTATTTCGCCTCCAAATTATGTTTTTCTTTTAACAGAATTATTAATGTTTTCAGGAGGCTGTTCTACTTTTGAGTCTTCAACTCTTTTCCTATCATACCGATTGAGCTAGATTTTAATTCCAAACTGCTAAGGACAACTAGAAATAATTTCACATAAAGATTATTATTATTATTTGTTGAGTCCTTTGGACTCAGACAGACAGACGGACATGACAAAAATCGACTCAAGGACCCAGAATATGTGAACTTTAGGGGGGTGCTAATATAAAAAAAAAAATTTCACACGGAATGTCAAACTTGGTGTACCCTCATTCACAACTTGCGATGGAGTTATAACAATCAGGGAAGTAACGAATACCGTTACCGTTACCGATACCGATATATCGGCGATACTTCTAGTTTGCCGATATATCGGTATTGGCGATATTTTACTGTCGATCTTTTTATAGCCACACAACAATAGTGGAGAGGGTATTTTGCATTTGTGCTGAAGTGTGTAACACCTTAAAATATTGGTCCTAGACCCACCTGAAAGTATACCGATCGACTCAGAATCACTTTCTGATTCAATCTAACGATGTCCATCCGGCTGGCTGGCTGTCCATGTAACGTTGTGTGAAAAGTACAGGTCGCAATTTGAAAGATAATTTGATGAAATTTGGTACACAAGGACCAAGCCTATTGAAATTGGGGCGAATCGGTCCATAATCTCATATGGGCCCCATAGAGAGCTACTTCCCGGAATAGGGTCCTTGTGCCCATTATCAAACTTATTTAAATTTTAAACATAAATAGATCGATAATTATATGGACTGCTTACGTGTCCATATAATGCATTATTTTTAAAAAAAACGACCACGAGGGGAGGTAAGGGGCAATTTCTGCCTTTGAAGCTATCAAACCGATTTTAATGAAATTTCAACCATTGATATTTTCCCATTCATATGGCCACATTAACTATGCATTTTTCAAAACTACGTCCTGAATAAGTACACTGGAAAAAATTTGTTCTTGTATACTGTGGTGTAGGGTATCATATGGTAGGGCTTCAAACAATTTAATTTTTAATGATTATTTTTTGCATAATAACTAAGAACAACAACACATTCAATAGCAGAGCAAAAAATCAAACAGAATAATAAATAATCTTTTACTTCAGGAGGTCGGACAACACCATGCGTTTTATGCGTATGTTTCTATTGTAACATTTTTTCAATATACATGCTAAAGGAATAAGTAATCATACTTCATGCCGTCGATACGTATATGAATTTTACACTTTTGCTGTATAACTTGTCAATACAATTTTACCCTACTACTTTTTGGACAGAGGCATAAACGCATTGAACGATGGGTGTGGACCTGCAGCTTTAGCCGTTATGCTTTGCATCATAGTAGTAAAATGTTGTCTCATTGATAAATCTTGTATGTATTTGTACGTTTTATGATCTTTCTGCATTTTACTACCAATTTTGGGCTTCTTCGAACAGATAAAATTTATAAGCAAAGTCACTGCTACAGTGTCTGACGCTATTCCGCTAGTTAACAGACTTCGAACATTAAAAAAAAATACGATAAATGAAAAACAAAACTGAAATGCAGAACAGTTCCGAGTCCCAAAAATTGCGACTTACTTAGTTGCCAATTTCATTGAATGAAAGATTTGAGACACAAAGCTCTAAAATTTCAAAGACAATAGATCGAAAAAACGTCTTATTGAGCAAATTAATATGACTGCATTACGAAAGTGTTGAAGGCACGGTCATCCCTATACCTTAAATTGAAATTTAATATATTTAATATTAATACCATTATCGGTATCGCCGATATATATTTCATTTTTGGAGTCGGTATCGGCATAAAGACGTATCGTTACATCTCTAATAAAAATATATAATATTAGAAAATATGTTGTTTTTTAACGCTTGCAAAAATGAAAATCATCTCAATAATAAAGTTTTGACTATGGAGTCTCTATACGGATAGTCAAAACTTGGCTTTATTTTAAAATTATTTTGCAGCTCCGTGGAGTAGTTTGAAAAAGGAACTCCGTTAAAGTCCTTATTTATTCAAGCGTTTTGTTTTTAAATTAACGTACATTTATTTTTGAAATAACAGCTTATGTCCAATCTAGACAATTTAAAATTAACAATGCAAAATTGCCCTTGCCATTTTTGGAATAACATGGATTCTGGGGTTTAAATTGTTTTCGAACAAACGCAGCATGTTCATAAACGAGCTGAAAAACAAGATCGAAAATGTATATTTAGTCCAAATTTTAGTGTTAGTTTAAGAAACACGGAAAAATAGATTGTGTTTTTAAGATTTTAGTTCCAGTTACCGATAACAATTTTCAAAAGTGTCACACGTTTTATTCAAATTGCTTAGATTTATTTTAAAACTTGTGGTTCTGTAAAGATAGAACAATTTTCAGGCTCGACTTTATTACAAGAGCTTTTCGAGGCTCGTTAAAACCTACAAAACGTCAGTAGAGCATTTAAGGACGATAAAATCATCACAACTTACTAAAAAAAACATGTTAATGCATTACATTCTGCTGTACCCTCCACCAGCAGCTAAAATATTTCAGTTGTAGGCTTTATTTCGGACAAATTTCTGTCAATTGCTCTTAAAGCACTTATCCCGTGACCAGTGAACAAAATTTTATAATTAAAATAAACGAATTGGGATAGATAAAAACAAGACCTATCACTTAGCTGGTGATAATCACCCTTATCGTGGTTGGCAATTTTGTGTCGTTTTTTGGCGTTTTTTAGGCGTTTTTAGAAAATCGCATCGCGGTTGGCAAAAACGCCAGCGAATACGACACTGAATATAATTCTACTACAAAAACGGTATCGCAGATGGCGTATTTGCCTGTCAAAAGCGCTAAAAACTGTCGTTAAGTTTTTTGCTCACGACAGAGTTTATTTTTTGATAAAAATTATTTAAAAATGGAGTCAAACAAATCGTAAGTTATATAAAAAGCAGCTTTAAAGCTTTTTGTTTCAATTTTTGTTTTTTTTTTATATTTTAGCATAAAAATTACCACACTCGCACAATTTTCCAAGTTGGTGGAGATAATGGAAAAAAGCCATACTTGGCAAAATGGTATAATAAAGGATTAAATAAAATTAATACAAAAGATGAGTGAATTGTTGACATTTTCATAACAGGGTGTTTCATTAAAAAAAAATTGATTAATCTGTTACAAAGCGACTCCCTTACAAAAAATAGAGAGTCGTAGGCGTAGGCGAAAAGTTCCCACGATACCATTCAATTTTAAATACGACAACAAATGCGACATACGCCTAAATACGCCTACGCCAACCGCGATAAGGGTGAATGTGTTTAGAGTGTAGTTGGTTCAGAGGAAAGGCAATTTGCACAAAACTATTCATGTGACTGGATTTTGTGCGGGAAGTGGCTGATTCTATCTAGTTCTATTACTTTATATGAAGGGGATCTATCATATTGACATGGCTCATTTGGGACAATATCTGCGACAGGCATTATGTAACGATTCAAATTAATTTGTTTTAGTTTAAATTAACTCTAATTGAAGAAAAATATTGCTACCCATATTTATATTTCAGACCGTGTTCAGGGCAATGGGGTGGTGTTCTTGTTTTTCCCTCAATCAGATTAAAAATCGCAATAATTAATTTAAAATAGGTAGCTTACAACTATATTAACTAATTTCAAAAATTAAAATAAAACATAATTTGAATACAGTCACCAACAAAGAAAGAGATGGAATTTCCCTTTGCCTTTTACCTTCCCAACCATGCTATCTTAAATCAAAATTAAAAATGTTGTAGATAGCCCTGCTATTGTATTACCAATTATTAGATACTAAATTTTAAAGAAATTATTTAGTTAATAATTTTTTTTTTAATCTGTTTATGTATTTTAGAGTAATTTTTAAAATTTTAACATCATTGAAAATTTGATATAATAAATATTCAAGCGCAAGGTCAATTATATAAAAAAATTATTTATTTTTTATCCAGATTTTGAAAATATAACAGTTTTAAATACAGAAACAAACTACAAACGACGTTTCATGTTAGAAATGTTACAAATTATCAATACACCAATAGAACAAAGAATAAATTTTAAAACAGATACAGACAACGTAGCTCAAAACTATAGACATTTAATTTATAAGAATAAGAAAGAAAATTAAATAAGTTTATAAAAATGTAATAGAATAATTTTTGTTTTCCGTGTATAATTTTTATTGTTTTTCATAATTGATAATTTTGTTGTTTTAAGAATTTGTTTAAAAAATTTTATGAAAAGAAAAAAGAAAAAAACCAAATATTTGAATCCCTGAATATATGAATATTGGATAAAAAATAAATAATTTTTTTTTTTTATATAATTGACCTTGCGCTTGAATATTTATTATATCAAACTTATTAAAAGGTCGAAGAAAATAAAACTAAATCATTGAAAATTAAAAATAATAATAAAATATTAAAAACAAATAATTTTTTTTTTTTTTTAGAATGAAAATTAACTATTTAATGATAACAGTTAAAAATTATCGTATTTTAATAGATAAACTAAATAAAATTTAATATCATAAACTCACCAAATTTTTGATGTTGACAGCAGGCCTGATTGGAAGTTTCAGAATTATTAAAAAATCTTGGGCTAATTTTTCTTTGATATAAATTAAAACAGTATAAAAACCCTGTAGTTTTGGTTTTATATAATGATGAAATCTGAATTCATGTCTATGTGTGAATGAGTTTTTGTGTGTAAATTGCGTGTGTATGTGTATGTGTAATATAAAATTATATTTTGAATTTTCTAAATCATAGTTAATTTTAAACATAGCTGGGGAATTTCGATTAGAATTAGAAATCATTACGATTAGAGAAATAAAATAATCTAATCATTAGAATTGAATTTTGATAAAAATTTCAGATTACTAATTGATTTGATTAGAAATAATCAAAAATCTAATCACAATTAGTGACGATTAGCATTTCTAATCATATCTAATCAAAACTAATCCAAAAAATAATTGATTAGATTTCTTGATTAGTTTGATTAGATTTGATTAGATCAACTATTTTTAACTATTTTTGTGAAAAGAAAATATTTATTTATCACATTTATTGCTATATTTACATAATGTAACAGTTTTGGAATATTGATTATTGAAAATAAACATTAATAATAACACAACAACAAAGTGAACCAGCTGAGTCAAGTGTTTAGTTTAAGAACAGGGTGCACCGTATCCAATTTTATGCAATATTCAAAAACTGTTACATTATGTAAATATAGCAATAAATGTGATAAATAAATATTTTCTTTTCACAAAAATAGTTGATCTAATCAAATCTAATCAAAAATAATCAAGAAATCTAATCAATTATTTTTTGGATTAGTTTTGATTAGATTTGATTAGAAATGCTAATCGTCACTAATTGTGATTAGATTTTTGATTATTTCTATTCTAATCAATTAGTAATCGTATAAAATGGCTAACTAATCATAATTAATCAATTTTTCAGCACAATTAAAATTTCTAATCCAATTGCTAAAGATTAGGATTTCTAATCATTATTCCCAAGCTATGATTTTAAACTATTTATAGATTTAAATATAATAAAGAACAAAAGAAGAGCAATCAAAAAAAATAAATAAATAAAAAATTTGAATAATGAGCGTGTGGTGTAGTCTTAAAATTGTCAATTATTAAACGCTATTGGGGTATTCACAAGGTGTGCTATCATGGTTTATTGTCATAATGTTCTAACATCTTACAATGGTTTAAAAATATTGTTGTTGGTTTGTAAACAAAAAGTGTCTTAAATAAATAGAACGTTGCTTGCTATGTTTATTGTGCTGTCGTAATTAATAGCACATTAAATTATGAGGGGTTGCTCACAACAGTCGTATTTTTTCATGTTATTATTTTAAGACATATGACTTTATGAAACCTTGTGAATTCCCCATATGTCTAAAAGATTTTCAGAGGTTTTAAAAAGATTTTAACAAGGTTTTCTTCCTTTTAAATCAGCAAACTTGCCAATTTTCCATATGCAAGTCCTGTTGATTGAATTGGCAATTCATTTAGGAAATGTATACTTTTCGATTTTTATTCTTAAATCCCGCAGTAAAATCTTAAAATATGTGATTTTGTTCTAAATGTAATTAAATGAAAATTAATTTACTTTGAATAATTAAAAATTTAATATGATTACAAACACATTAACTCACCACTATTTTCGTTTCTTCCTCTATCCCAAAAATAGTTATGCAATTAGTTTTTCTTTTCTTATTTTTATTATTAAAATAGCACTAATATTATAAACAAATATTTTATTTAATTAAAACAATTTTATTATTTCTATTGTTGAAGCAAAAAAATTTTTTTTTTAATGAAATTTTTTAAATGAAATTTCGAAACAAAATTTCCAAAGAAAACTAAATTTTTAAATTTATTTATAACTGAAAAGTATATACATCCCAGGGACCAATTATTTTAAACAGACCTCACAATTATTTTAACCGAAATTTGGAGGTTATTTCAGTGACATGTTACAAAGTGTCAAAAAGGTGCCAATTAACCCCCTCGTAGGACATCGCCATGTTAAAATGACTTGCCACGTGACAAGTTTGGTGTTAGTTCACTTTCCCGAAGGGTATCCGATCATCACGAAAGTTGACAGTGTGATTTCTAGTCATATAAAACTGTGACAGACGAAAATTTATTATAAAATTATTATTCGTTACGGTTTTAGGCGACCTAACGGTTTTCCTAAAGTAGGGTTTATATGGGGTCTATGTTAAGTTATGGACTGATATTCACGAAATTTTACAGTTGGGGGATTTACAAGGTAGTCAATAAGTCTTTTACAAGAAATATGTGTTGCGGGCAACCGCTTATAATTTAGATTTCTACTGTACAGTTATGAAGAATCAATGAACACAGCAAAAAATTTTTATTTTGTTTGAAACACAACAATATGTTTTTTAAACAATTGTAAAATATTAGGACGTTATGACGATATGACTTAATAGCACACCTTGTGAGTCCCCCAAGTGTGGTTTCTATTCATACAAAAGTGAGACAGACAAAAATTATTATTATAATATATCATTACAATAGCATTATTTCCTACGGTTTTAGGCGTACTTAAGTGTTTTCAGAGAGTGAGCTCTATGTGGGGCCTATGGTAGATTCTGGGCCGATCCTCACGATAATTGACAGTGTGATTTCTATTCATATAAAACTGTAACCGACAAAATTTATTTCAATATCATTATTCTTTACTGTTTTAGGTGTACACACTTGTTTTTCGAGGGTGGGCTTTATATGGGACCTATGGTAAATTTTAGACCGATCTTCACGAAATTTTGTGGAATTATTTCTACTCATATAGAACGAATTTGCAAAATCTCATATAAATATGTGCATTTCGCCACAATTTATGCTAGTTTTTGTAAGAAAATTTTCAATTTTTTAAAGTGGTTTTTCACAATTAATACTACACCAATGTTGCTGGATTTTAATCCAAAACTGCTAAGGAGAACTGGAAACAATTTGACACCAATACTGTTATTTTCTTTTGAGTCGTTCGAAAGTGAGCGTTATTTCAACGGACGGACAGACAGACGCAGAATATATATACTTTATGGGGTCTTAGATGAATATTTAAAAGTTTCACATGGAATGACAAACTTAGTATACTTATTATATATGTTTAACTTAATTACACGGTGCTACAAAATTTCCTTTTTTGCAAGCACTTTCAAAGTGACCTAGTGTATGTTATAGGTCTAGATGAGTGTATTATAAAACCGGTTTTAAAAGTTTCAATATACCTCCAAATTCCCGAGTTATGGACCAAAGAAATTTTTTTTAGGCTCATTTCTTCCTCACTTCTCAACTGATTTCAACAAATGACGTCTCATTTTACTCAGAAAAATACTGTCTTTAATATATTTGTTGTCTTTAAACTTAATTCAAAAAAAAGTCTCGTAGAAATTTTAAAAGTTTAAAAAAAGTTAAAAATTTTCCATATAATTGAAAAAATCTATTCATATTTGTGCTAATATTGTATGAGAAGTATATATATTTAAAAATAACAATTATTTTGCTTTCCAAACCCGTTTGAATTTCAAAAATCGGTTAATAAATAAAAAAGTTATAAATGTTTAAAAGTAGCAGCCTCAAAAAAATTTCTTTGGTCCATAACTCGGGAATTTGGAGGTATATTGAAACTTTTAAGCCCGGATTCGTAAAATGCTCACCAACGCACACTAAGTTATTTCAGAAGTGCTTTTCGAGTGTAGCACAGTGTTATTTTAGATATAGAATATGGGAATTATGGCTTCTTATTTTACTTTTAACACATGAAAGTAATCTTTATTTTACTAATTGTAGCGTTGTTGTTGTTTCTACATAAAACAAGCAAATCGCTTTTTAGCTTCTTTTGTAGTGTTGTTGTTGTAGTTTTTAAAACAAACTTTTATATATGTACTTATACACGCGTATGCACGCATATTGGTTCTCGAAAGTTATTCCATTTTGGATTGCTTTTAGGATTTTTGAATGCTATTTGTATTTAAATTTGAAGTACGACTCATACTAAAATGAGTAGAAAAAACTTAAATTTAGAACGAGTTTCTTCTTTCTGTGATACAGCGAAAAACACAAATTTACCGTTATCGGATAAAGGTGACAAGATGGAAGTAAACTGAGCTCATATTCGGCTTTAAAATTCCAAAAATATATTAGATGAAATGGTTAAAAAATCTTTTAAAAAGTTTAAAAAATTTCTAACTGTGTAATTTTTGTAAAGTTAATACTATATCAACATAATGGCGATCTTCAAAAATATGGAGCATTCAAGTAATACATATGCAATTTTAGGGTGCTACGGTAGGCCAGTTGGTAGCGAGCTTGTCTATCAGTCTACAGAAAACCAACAAGCACACGAATAAACAAACGCATTTTCATTTTTATATATATGCCCGTAATTTCTACAAATAGATATCTAGCTGTGTATAGATATCTATGGTGTAACGATTTTTTCATAATTTTAACACGTATGTCTTGCCTACTGGTTGAACTGTAGTGTATTTTACATCATCGATTTTTGAAAACTTAAAGGAAAAAACACGTGGGCAAAATTAACGTTGAAATTACCATAATAGTTTTACCGGATAACTGTTAGGTACGAACACGACCAAATATCTCTTTGTAGAAATTACGGGCAATAGTAGTAGATTCTTCTTTATTTACAATAAATTTTTGTTGAAAAATTTCATCTTAATTTATAAAATAAATTCTTATTGAAAATTAGAAGATTGAAAGTAATATTTTTATAAGACGTCTGTCGAAAAAAATAAACTTTAGAATTATTTAACGAAATAGCTAATTATATTCTTGTATTAAAAAATTACGATAATATAATGCTGACTTAAGATTTTTTTTTTTTTTTCTAATTATTTATTTATTGAATCTTCATATATTAAATATGAACTAACAATAATTAATGAAATCTTATACCAACACTTTATTTTTGTCCTGCCAATGCCAGACGAAAATTTTTCTCATCACGGTTTCTGTTCACATATGTAGATGTTTAGCGGTATTCTCGTCAGATGAGTCCTGCAGTATCTCTCCTCCTTAATCTAGAGTGGCCACTGTCATTTAAAATATTTCGAGCTAGTGGATTTGGGTGCGACTCAAGCCTTTTTAAATATTTTACTAATGACACATTGAGATCCTTGTGAATATTAGAGTTTTTAACATACCAGGGAGCGACTGTGATTATTCGAAGAAGTTTATTTTTGCGCCTTTGAATTTTTTCGATATTTGAGGCCAAGGCAGTGCCCCATAGCTGAATACCGTAGCACCAGATTGGCTTTAATATAGAGTTGTAAAGTAGAAGTTTGCAGTCGAGGCTAATAACAGAATTTCTTCCAATAAGCCAATAAATTTGAATTGCTTTTAGTTTCATTTGTGTTAGTTTTACTTCTATATGGCATTTCCATGTTAAACGCCGATCTAGATGAATACCGAGATATTTTACATGCGACTGGGGCACTAATTGATTATTGATTTTAATAGGGGGACATGACTCCCGACGCAAGGTGAATGGTATATGTACGCATTTTTGCTCATTGACCTTTATCCTCCATTGTTTTAACCACTTTTCCAGTTCAAATATATGACAGTTTTCGTGTACGCTTAAAAAAGCTGTATCATCAGCAAATGTTGAAGGGTGTGGTTGTTTGTTGGCATGTCTGAGGTATATAAAGTATAACAGTGGGCCCATGATGCTTCTCTGAGGGACTCCAGCGTTAATTGGCTGAGGAGAACTTATAAAATCACATTCTTTAATAATAAACCTTCGACCGACTAAGTAGCTTTCTAACAGCTTGTGTGTGTTTACTGGTAAGTTTAATTTCAATTTATGTAATAAGCCTTAAGACTTAAGATAATCAAACAATCTTTCCTCATCTGTATTTTTTTCACCATTAAGTATATCAATCATTTCAGTGTAAAGTAAATTCTGTTTTTCAAAACTAGCAATCCGGAACTCCTTGAGGACTGGACAAACACCTAGGAAATGTTCAAATGTTTCCATTGTACCCATATTACATTTATTATTTATTTTAGATTGATTCATGTTGTCCATAAAAAAGCTTGAACCTCTTTCGAAATCCAAATCTTTATATATTCTTGAGGTTGCAGCTTTATTCTTATAAATATGTAATTTTAAATCATTTTGCATAGTGAAATTTTTCAATTGAACAGGGTTTTAAGGTGATTACGGTATCATGATATTTCACTTCGCGCAATTAGTCTAGAAGAGTCCGTTATGAGAGATCACAATCGTCTTAACAAAATCGGTAACAAAACGGTAAAAGTCCTGAAGGACTAATACTGCCCAGCACTTTTAGAACTTCTAAACAATAAATAAGAACCCTTTTAGAATAATGAAAAGAATATTGAAAAATTGACAAGAAAATCACATATTAACGAATTTTAAATGTAACGTTTATTATTTTAAAAACAAAAACAACTGCCTATTAAATACAAATTAAACATGCCACAATTTCAATTGTTTCCACTTATAGAAAAACATTAGGTTTTCATGTTGAACCATCAAAATTGTTATACGAAAATTGAACTGGCTACAAAAATGTAGGTGCTGCGGAGCTGGCAGGGAGTTCTTAGTATTCCATTGTCATTTTATTTAAGAACTAAAGTTTACATTGTAATTGAGTTGATTAGTTAAGAAAAGAACTAATCAGCCATTTATACTTTAGTTTACCGCCCCAAACAAATAACAACTGAAATTATCTATTTTTCTCTTTTTTTTTCCTTTTTTAAACTTTTATTATTGCACAAGTACAAAATTCAAATTAAACGGAAGGAATGGAAAGCAAATGTCTGCCAAAATAACAAAACTACAATTATACAATTACATACTTAAATTGACAATAATAATATCACTTCTTTTGTTGTTTCTATTTTTTTTCCAACTTTTGAAAGCCCCCATTATGGCGTACACAATACAAAATCAACTGACGTTGCCATTATTTTGTTTAAAGTTTCCTTCAAATACTTTAGCGTTTGGGTGGGTTTATGTTTCCCCATTTTGTTAATGTTTTTGTTTTTCCAAAACATGCCAATTTTCTATAACTAAATAATTCAAAACTATTGTAAATAATATGTATTTAAGCCAACAAGAAAGCAATAGAAAAAATTGATATGGTAATTCTATATTTTATTCTCTTAAGTGACTTCCTTTACAGTCACATTACGAGTATTTTGGGTGCAACCCAAAATAATTGCAATTTCTTTTTATTGTCCTGCACTTAGCCGAAGGAGCTTTTTATTTAATTGGTCCAGTTGTTTGTTACATTTGTTAGTATTTTTACTGAATTTTGAAAAATTCTAGGGATGTCTAGTTTTTTTAATATTTTTAGTATCGTTGAATTTTTTATCAAAATTTGTTAAGTTCGTGGAGGTACCCTGGAAGTTAAGGCGAACCAAAAAAGTGGTTTTGAGGATGTGAGGTTCCACTATGTGACACTCCGCCTGAACTGAAGGCTGGATCCGCCCATGCCTGGAAGACCCATTGTTCGCACATTTTTAAGCCCCAGTCAAATGGGTTTCATTTTCGATTAATTTTTACTTAAACTTTTAATATACGTTTTTATATTAATTCGAATGTGTATTCTAAGTCAAACTTCAATTTATAAAGCTTTCATACTTTAATAGTCTTATTCCTTTAATATTTTCTAGAAATATGTTCTATGCACTAGCAGAACTTGTTGTTTATATATTTTTATGATACTCAATATGAGAACTTAAATTCCCAGATTATATTTGTTAAACTTTTAATTTAAAACTTAATTGGGGGATTCACAAGGTGTCATAAAGTCATATGTCTTAAAATAATAACATGAAAAAATACGACGGTTATGTGCTATTAACTACGGCAGCACAATAAACATAGCAAGCAACGTTCTATTTATTTAAGACACTTTTTGTTTACAAACCAACAACAATATTTTTAAACCATTGTAAAATGTTAGAACATTATGACAATAAACCATGATAGCACACCTTGTGAATACCCCAAATGTTTTTAATAACTAAATTTTGTATAAAAAGAATTTGCTTTTAAAAAGTTCTTATGGTGGTACCCTAAAAGACCCATTTTTAGTTTTTAGTCAATTGCTTATCCCTGGCGTGTACTTTTGATTCAAACTTGAATTTAAAATTAGTTATTTATGTTTCTGCAACATTTTGTATATAAAATACTTTGTTCAATCCACTTCCTGAATCCAGTCCTGAACCAACTTAAAAGAGAAATTGGCCCTGTTATTTGTAGCACTTGAAAGTTTAATTACTGAATTTTAAAAAAATTCCGGGGGATATTCAGGGATACCTGCAGGAAATAAACGTTTTTAAAGTGTAATTACCAGTGATAACTTGTATGCCCCTTATGTGTAGTTCATCTGAATCTTTGCAGTTTGGTATTATTGCTTGCAACCCTGTGTTAGTAAGGTTAACAAAAACATCAAACATTCCCATTTGTTCTTTAAATTTGATGTAATTTTTAATAACTTTGAAATATTCTTCAAGGTGCTCCATAGGGACGCTTTCACAGGAAACTTAAATAACTTAAATATGTGTTTATTTTATTCAATTGCTCTAATTCAATAAAAATTATGTCATTTATTAATCATATTATTTGTAAAAATTGGACTTTTAAAAAGATCTAGAGGGCACTTAAGGAGACCCAATTTTTTTATCCCATTTTTTTATTCATTTCGATATCTAATAGTTTCGGCCTTAATTTTTATTTTCAAATTTAGATATTTTTAAGGGTTGTTTGTTTGAAAAATATTGGCTTAAAACAAGTTGTGTCCAATATTTTTTTGTATAAAGTCAAAAGTATTTGCATACACACTTAAAAACTTAATCCATCTAAAATTGATCAATAGGGTTTTTATCCGCATTAAAAGATTCAATATTAAAACAAAACAACAACTCTACTATTTAACATTCTTACAAATATTTTTGAAAAATTCTATAAATTGAGCTCGTAGTTTCACGAGTATTACATATTATTTCTATTCAAGACTAAACGGCTTTTAAAAAAAAAAACAAAAATGTGGATAAATAAATAAATTTATCGGATAAAAAATGCCTGAGTTAAAGTAAAGCAAAGCTAAGATTTCATGAAAATTTTAGCGTTTAATTAGTATTGTGGTTAATCTATTGAACTGTTTATGGTTTTAAATCCAAATTTTCATATTTTAATCAGGCTAAAGCTCATTACAACTCAACTCAGTGGAGTTGAAATTAAAACAACTGCCATCTATGGGTTGTAATTGTTTGATGTGGTTGTTAACCGCAATTTAACAGAGTTGTAAACCATAATACAAAAAACTGCAAAATTTCATCTGAACTAGAGTTGCGTTGTAGACCGTATTAGGGGCACATTATATTTGAGGTCTTTGGGTATATTTAAAAATCTGTTTGTCTCCTGATTAAGGTACCTCAATATTCGGTTAAGTCTTCTCTTTTAGCTCAATCCAAATTATATCTTCCGCTTTATTAGCATTCTAACTCCCTTATATGCCATTCATTTGATCTCAAAGTAAAATGTTAGTGTTAGAAAAATTTTAAGAACGAAAACTATTTATTTTCGATATTAGCGCAATTGAAATAATAACAAAGTAACTGTCAATTTGTAAATAATATTTAGTGAACATGTATTTAAATAATAATGTAATATATATATATGAGTAGTGTTGCTGCAAATAAACTAAATGCATGTTGCAAGCATACATCAATTTAATGGTTTTCAAAATAAACAATTTATTTAATTGTACTACAATGCATGAGTGTGTGTTTCAGAGTTGGTGTGAACAACTGCCAAAGAGAAAAATAGATGGATCTGGTATTTTTTCCAAGTAAAATAATTAAAAAATATTATTTCCACATGGGTGTTGGAGGGTTATGTGTTCAGATGCTTTAAGATAAACGTAGATACATGGCATTGACGCCCAATACCACTTAGTAAAAACAAGGCCTTTACGAAAGCCCGTGTGCAAACACCCCCAAGAAAGTCGCGATTCAAGTACATGCATAGCCGTGGCACGTATTTTTCCTCTTGATAAAGAGCCCAAGCTTTCTTACCTCTACTGCAGAAGCAGCTTTTATTGAAAAGAGACATCACACAAAAAGATTCGTCAAGATACCGACCTTCAACGTTAGTTACGGCCAAAAACTGCCGGGCATTTGTAAAATCGGTTGTAAATTACTTTTTGTAGTTTTAGGCCAGGATGTCCATTTCGTTAAACAATTGATTAAAAGCCACACCTTTTTGTTTTTTATACTCTTTAATTTAGTCGTTAATGAGACACCGACGAGTGCACACGTTAAATTTCAGTATATTTTTTATATATAAATCTAATTAGTTTCGTTGCGACTACCAAAAAATCTAACTTAAGATCAAAGTTTGTATTCACAATATCACACATGGAATAATAATTGTATTTGCTTCTGTTAAAATGCGACCCTAATTAAATGAAAAATGGGATGTAAACTTGTTTTCGTAATACTTGGCCTTTTGCTAACAAATTGCATTCACACTATCACACTTTTAAATAATACTTGATTTTTGAAATTTCTTAATACGGGCAGATCAATAAGTCCGGGAGTTTTTGAATGAAATACAGTTTTTTTTTACAAAAAAAATGTATATTTTTCAACATAATCTCCTTTTAGCTTAATACACTTAGTCCAACGTTTCTCCAATTTGTGTATCCCTTCCAAAAAAAGGATTTTTCGAGGTCTATAAAATAGGCTTTATTGGCCAAAAAAAATTTCATCGTTGGAGCTAAATCTCTTTCCACCGAGCCATTTCTTTAGGTTCGGAAATAGGAAATAGTCACTGGGGGCTAAATCCGGAGAATATGGCGGATGAGGTACCAATTCGTAGCCCAATTCATGTAATTTTGCCATTGAGACTGCACACGTGCGCACCCGTGCATTATCTTGGCCATATGGGGTCGTTTTTTTTTTAATCCTCGTTAAATTGGTCCAATAAGTTGGCATAATATTCGCCGTTTATTGTTTTTCCCTTTTGAAGGCAATCGATGTTGATTATCCCGCGTGCATCTCAAACTGTTGCCATCATTTTATTGGCCGACAAACTTACCTTGGCCTTCTTCGGAGCCGGTTCACCCGGAGAAACCCATTGTTTAGACTGCAGCTTGTTCTCCGGACTGTTTTAATGGATCCATGTTTCATGCACAGTTACAAAACGCCGCAAAAACTCATTCGAATTGCGGTTAAACAACTCCAAACAATTCTTTGAAGTTGTCACTCGATTACGTTTATGGTCTATTGAGAGCAAACGCGGCACCCATCTTGCAGACAGCTTTCTTTAACCCAGCTGATCATTTAGAATCGAAACCACACTGCCATATGAAATGACTATTTTATATAACTACGAGGGAAGTTCGAAAAGTCACGGACTTATTGATCCGCCCTCGTACAAGGTATAATAGTGTAAAGTACCCTTAAGTAGCTGCGTTGATATTTTTGAAAATACAGTGTGTAAAATAAATGACAATGAAATTAAAAGAATATTTCATTGCTTTTACGAAACTGTCATGAAGGTAGAGGACATTATTTGAGTTTATTTGAATAAAATTCTTACTTTTAATTTTCAAATATTCTGGGAGTTCACGTTGAATTTTCTTTTTGGCTTCGTAAAATAGGAAAATTTTCTATACATTTTGTTTTTTAAAAATCTTACAAATAACATCTTTGCGCTTAGTTTTTTTGTGTCACATTTTTGGGCACCATAGTTGCCAGATAAAATGTGTCGAAAATCGGCAAATTTTGCAAAACAAATTGCCAAATCTACTTACTTAAATCGACACAAAAATCGTTCTTTTAAAATAACACTAACATTTGTTGTTTTTTTTTTTAAATTGTTAGCTATTTTCATACATCTGTATGTATTTCTTGTCTCAAAAAATCGTTAAAAATAAAACCGTTTTCCTCACTGCTATTGACTATAAATGCAGAGTTTACCTACTTTTACAGACCAACATAAATAAGAGCGGCAAGCGTTTCTTAAATATATAAAAAATTTAGGTTTTAGTAATCCAAACTAGGAAGGAAACTATTTGAAAAACATTTTGGTAGTACACACAGAAAGAAATATTAATGTTAAATTAACATGGCGCCATGTTAATTCAAAATAATAGTAAATTTCTGCAAAAGCATAGTCCTTATTTAAAATTATCATTATTTCATAATAATTTTAAATAAAAGTTGTTAAAATAACATTGTTCAATATTGAATCCATAAAAGCCTGTATTTATATAAAGAAGGTGTTGTGAATGCTTTTGTAAATAAAGAGGAATACAAAAATAGCGAAACAGGAAAATAAATAATAATAATCTCTCTCTCTCTGTTTCCGCGGGTAAGTGATTGGATATTTTCGTAAATAAATACATATTGTGGCTCTGCAGCTTCTTCTTACTGTGGAATCAAATTCAAATTCATGTATTTTCAACTGGATACATCTTTCATTCAACGTGAATCGTAGTGTTATTTCAGTAAAACGTCATTTTGCTCTAACTTTACTGTGTTAAATTGACATGAACTATATTTACTTTAGAGGAAAAAAAATTTTGTTCGTAAGTTATTGTTAAATCATGTTTAATTAACATGAAGTAACTACTTAAAAAGCTCACTACCGAAAAATGTAAAATCAATATTGTTTTCCACGATTTTACATTGATTTTTTTCTGTGTGTTCTTATATGAAATTTCTCGAAGCTTGTCAACAGATGACTTTGCTTGTCTTGCATTGTGTACGATGTCATATATCCGAATTTGCTACAAAAGCTTAACAATCGAGACGTGACTGAAATAAGTTCGTTAATCGTTCCTAAAGAAACCGAAAATTGGATACCACATGAACTGAGAGATATCGAACACCGATTTTACTCATCAGAAATTCTGTTTCAATGCTAAAAAAATTTTGGAAAAATGGATCTATTTATATTTGTATTATAAACTGCGTACACGGGAAAGTATTTGCCAACCATATAAACGAAAGTATTCAAGAAGTTGTTAAAAAAAAATACTAATTTGCCATTTGAAAAATCGTCAAATTTAGGGTTTAAAACGTCAAATCGTCAATGGACCATTTTTGTATCCCAAAATAGTCAAAATGACAATAAATCGTCAAATCTGGCAGCCGTGTTGGGCACCCATGTTTTAGACCAACAAAAAGCAATAAAAGCATTAGAACGAAAAAGTGCTTCTGTGGCGAATATTTCCTATAAAAAGTCCTGTGGAAATTTAAGGAAATCTTGATATATTTATGAAACTACACAGAAAAAAGTGTTTTATCAATTAAAAAAATGGTTTAAAAAGTATTTAAATTTAATTAATGTGATAATTGAATTAATTATTTTTTTAGTTGAAAGAAAATTAAAAATTTAATTTTGATTTAATTAACATTTTAGTTGTTTTGAAATAAATTTTCAATTAAAATTTTAATTAAATAACAAAAAATCTTGATTGACTTTTTTCGTTTAAAATAAAATAATTTAAATATGTAGAATTGTTGTTGGGAATTGTCAATATTTAATAAAATAAATTAATACATTGCTTGAAGTGGCAAAGTTTTTTGATCATTTTTTTAATTAAAATTAAAAATATCATATATTGAAAAAAAATATTCATAATATTACAATTTTTAGTAATCAATATAATCATTTTGATAAGAGGTGCAAAATCAACAAATTGTTTGCTTGATATTATGAATTTGGTATAAATTTGGTGATTGGAGAAAATTAATAATTTTTTTTATGTACAAGTAAAAATTGTATTAAAGACTTCATTAATGGTGATTTAAATGTCGAAGAAAACAAAACCTGCATGAATGAATTGAAAACAATTAAACGAATTGGCATCAAAGCTTAGCTTTTTTGAAAGTTTTAAAAAAACATGCATTTGCATATAATCTTCCCCCTAATAAATAATTACGTACTAAATAAAAAAAAAAAATGCAAAAGCGCTATTTACTGCTATTTTGAATAAATATTTATTTTTAACTAAAAATAAATAAGGTATATAAAGTTCACAAGTACATACTTAGTAAGTATGTAGTTCTTACATAGCTGCTCTTTTAGTTTGGTGTAACATATTCTGCATATTTTATTATTATACTGATAGTAAAATAAATAGTAGCTATACATTTTGTATATATGTATATATACATATATGTATGTATTATATACCGTTAACTTATGTTCACATTATATTTGCTTCAAAGTAGACTTCAGCTCTTGTATCACTTTCTTTTTGCATTCTTTTATTTTATTATTATTCTTTGTTATACCCTGCACCACAAGGGCTAAATGAGGGTATACTGAGTTTGTCATTTGGTATGAAAGTTTTTTAATATTAATTTAAGAACTCATAAAGTGTACTTATATATTTTGGGTCCTTATGTAATTTTAAGTCCACTAAGCCATGTCCGCCTGTCTGTCTGTCCGTCGGTTACAAACACGCTCAATTACGAAAGACTTTGAAGCAAAAAACAATTTTGTGCGTTACAACCACAATCAGTCCAGTAAGAATAGAGAAAGTTATGAAGCCAAATGTCGAACAGCCTCTTTAAAAATAATAAGTATTGTGGTTATTTTATTAAACTGGTAATCATTTTTAATCCAAATTTAGATATTTTTAATTAGGCTTAAGTTCATTGAATTTAATTTTCATTAAATTATTTTTATGAAGACAGGAATTTTACACCATGAAATCAATTAAAATTTTATTGATAATTTTTCATTCTTGACTGCGCTGAGATTTGAACCCAGGCTTTCACGGACAGGTTGCCCAGACTAGTTTCAATTGTAACCACACAATCTCTTCAGTGGGGTTTGCCGTTTTACTCACCCGGCTATTGAAGCCGGATGACGTCAATAGTCAAACATCAATCTTTAAAACAAATGGTATTTCACCTTGGTAGATCGAAATTTTCTTTTTTGAATGAATGATTATTTATTTAATTGATTTACATGTTCTTCCTAACTTCTGTTTTTTCGTACTTTTCGTCAAGAATTCTTCTTGAAATCCAAAGTACATTTTTGTTTTTCGTGGTTTTGTCTTTCTTTTTTCAACAAGAAAAACGGTCAACAAGAAAAGAAAGACAAAATGTACTTTGGATTTCAAGAAGAAGACTTATATATAATATATAAAAAAAATGTATATATAAAATAGAATAAAATTTAAAATTTAACAATGTAAAATTTAATTTCTTTATTAAATATTGTTATTTTTGTTGAAAATATTCAAAGATACATTTTTTGAATTGCTTTGCATTGCCGATTCTTTGCAAATGCAATGGTAGCTGATTCCAAATATTAATGGTGTTGATACGAGTATAAAAATATTGTTTTGATAATTCTGTCTTATAACGTTGTTGCCTGATGTGATTGCCCCTATTTGATCTAAGAAAAATTAGTCTGTCATAAAGAAATTTTGGTTGACATGTGGTATATTAAAGATCTGCATTGTAATAAAAACTCAAAGGACACTCCAAAAACTTGCTTGGCGTAATGTGATATTCTATCGTACCGTCGAAGACCATATATATAACGTGTTATACTTTTAAAAGCTACTCTAAGTTTAGATATGAGGAACGAACCACGTATGCCTCTAATTTTACCCATAAATCACATGTTGTTGTTCTTTTTATTCCTTTTTTCCTTAAATGTATAGAATGGCAAAGTTTCCAAATTAGGTATCAATACACACTTTCTTTTAAAAATGAGCGGGATTAGAGAAGTCGTCGTGGACTTCATATATAAACACATCATAAATTATAGATAGACTAGATCCGACAAAATGTGGCCGGGATTGGAGAAGTGGGCGTGCCACCTCCCGCACAAAGACATTATAGATTTATATATATCTCTAGAACTTCAAGAGCCAATGTTTCCAAATTATGTAGAATCATCTTGGTTATCAATACACAACATCCAGCAATTTGTGGGCGGGATTGGGAAAGTGGGCGTGGCACAACGATATAAAGAACGGTTATTTATATAACTTTCTATTCTTATCGCACTATGGTGAAGGTTAAAGAAGACTTGTTTTCCTATAAAAACTAACATAAATTGGTCACCGAATGCACCGATTCCCAGTAATTTTTACCCAAATTCGTTTTATGCGGCTAGAAATCACAGTACTAAATTTTGTGAAGATCGGTCTATAATTTACCATAGGTTCCGTATAAAGCTCACTACTGATAAGCACTTTATTACGCCCTAAACCGTAATAAACAGGGCTTGGATTTTTATGCACTAAAAAATCAAAAATATGCGCTTATAACATGCGCTATAAAATGAAAAATATGCATTTAAAATAGGAAGAATATGCACTAAAAAATTTATGAAAGACATATCAAGTTATTTGTTTAAATTATATTTATTAATAACAAAAAGAATATAAAAATATTAATTATTTGATTTAAATTTCTTTTAAAAATATTAAAAATACATAACAAAAATAAAAAATGCAAAATATATGCACTTAAAAGCAAAATATGCAAATATATGCATTTAAAACAAAATATGCAGAAATATGCAAAAACAAATCGATGCCATTTTCCTGCAATTCCTTTGGTATGGAACTGAATAACTGATCTAAATTGATTTTGGATTACCGACTGCAAATATGCATTTGCATGAAAACCTCAAATCTGTACGATATACACCTAGTCCACTATCGGGCCTAATGTGCGCTCCTTAAGTAGAAATTTAGGTATATGGTGCTGCCACCACCTATAGGGAGGGGTTAACATCCGGCGTTAAGAAACCCAGTTTCCCGGACGCAATACCTTAAGATTTTCCAGACAACGTTTCTCAGGGATCTCAAACCCAACATGACATCGCTCCTGAGGTGTTTGGATCGTAATTCGGCGAAGGCCTTACAGTAGCAGAGGAAGTGTTCCAGCGTCTGGCTCTCCTCGTTACACGCTCTACACTCGTCAGATACCGCCCGTCCAATTTGGTGTAGTTTTGCCAGTAGTCCTACATGACCAGTCAGGTTGGGATCTGCTATAGTTTTTTTAAAAATATTCTAGTTTCCTTGAGCATACTTTTGCAATTTGAATTCGCATCTTGCGAGTGCAATTTACAGAACACGTATTATGCAATTTCAAGTCAAAATCGCAAATGTAAAACCTATTGCGATTGTCAGAACATGCCCGATAGTTTCATAAGATCTCGGAAAAGTACTTAAGTACTCCAAAAACTGTAATAAATAATGCTATTGTAGTAAAATGTTGTCTATCGTAGTTTCGTAGGACTAAAAATTACACTACTAAATTTCTGAAAGATTGTTCCATAACATTCGATAGGCCCCATATAAAGTTCAATTTTTAAAAACAATTTAGTACGCCTAAGCGTAACGAATAATGCTATTGTAGTAAAAACGGGCCTGCTATACATATTTATATACGACTAGAAATCTCGCTGGTAAATATCGTTAGGAGTGGTTCCTAACTTGCCATAGGCCCTATTTTAAGCGAACATTTGAAATAGACATAAAACCGCCTAAAATCGCAACGAATTGTAACACTTTTAGGTCAGTTTAAATTCATATTGATTTCTTATTTGTAGACATAAGGTCCAATCCTGAAATATACTTACTTTTGGTGGAGGGGTTTAAAGATTCGGCACAGCCGAATGTAGTACTTTTAGTACTTTTTTTAATGTCGCTTTCAATGATTTTGACTAGAATCTTTGGATCTGTATGTATCTCGTAGTAAAAGTGGTATTAAAAAATATATTTGTGTATGAATATTTATTGTATATAGAAATTCCTATATGCATATAGAAATGTTTATATTATAATATAGTTTATTTAACCTCTTAACTTTTAGTTGCATAAAAGAATCCTTTATTTGCACTAAAATACAATATTGTTGTTATTCCTGAGTTTTAACTGTCTGAATGTCGGTGTGTATGTGTTAGATTTTTTTTTTTAGTTTTCAAACTATTTCTCCTTTTTTCTTTTTGTTAAAAAAGTTAACCGGAAGTTTGCCATTGAAATTGTGTTGTATGTTTTATATTTCAGAACGCTGACGTCGTTTGTTTGTTGTCGTCATTTAGTTTAGTTTTCTTTATATACTTTTGTTAGTTAGATACTACAAAGCATATACTTCATATACATATACATATATATAATATTTATAAGTTTTATTTATACATACTTTACATTTTAATGTTTTATTTCATTTTATATAGAAAGAAAATAAAGTAGTTGAAATCCAAAAAAAAAAAAAAAAACATGCCACGAAAGAAAAGTTTTTGCAACAGTTAACCTAGATTCTATAGTGAGATGCTGCATGTCTCGCATTGTTTGCCAGTTGCTATTTTTTTTCTTGTGTAAAATGTCAGCATTATTATGACTCCTTTAGGTTATTTTTATTGTTTTTCTCTTAACTATTTACAATTTTGTTTCTTGTTTTTTTTAAGAAAATAGCAGTACTTGTCATACAGGATGTTTAATGATATTGTTTTTCTTTTAAATTTTAATTTTTTTCTCTTTAAAGCTTGTCCTTTTTCTCTACAGGATGTTAAACAGGATACATTTTTATGTTTTGTTTATAATAAATGATTTTAAGTGAAAAGCGTATTTATTTAGGTTAAAGTAAATGAATACTAGTCCACGGCTATTTTCAGGAATAAACATTTATGGAAATTACAGGTTCTTGTGTTTGTTTTTTACAAATTGAACATTTTAGTCAATCGAATTCAATTCGTTTTTTTATTATTTATTTTTCTTGTTTACGATTATCTCCTTATTCTGCATTGACTTTTAGAAACTTTATTAGCACTCTGTTTCACAATTAATGATAATACAAAAAAAATATACAAGATATTTCACCTACTGGTACTACAACCTCTAGGGAAATGAGGTGCAGCTAAAACCTGGGGGTTAACTCTGGCAGTCGGATCGAATACTTTTTCGATTCGATAGAAATATTATTTCTAATTCTTTCAGATGTTGCTGCATGAATCGAAGTTATTTTTTCAGTGTTGTTAAGCATTTTTTGAGTTTTTACAATACAAAAAAAAAAATTCCACTCATGCAGCAACGACTAAAAGAATTAGAAATAAAATTGCTTTTGAATCGAAAAGTATTCGATCGCAACAGCCAGAATTTTTTGTTCTTATCTCTGGCCGGAATCGAACCCGCAACCCCCTCACTGCTAGACAGGCTCTCTACCAAGTGGGCTACCCCTACCCATCCATACCTTGAAATTCAGCGGGAATTCGAAATTGACAGATCTCTTGAGATCGCGGGTTACCCGAGATCTTATCTGGTACCATGGAAGTATGTAGCCTCTGGTATTTAGGAATCGGACAGACTATTGGTTGAGGCCCCCGGCATGATACATTTTGCAAAATAATGCTTATCGCCACTAAAAGATTGCTTAAGCAGGGAGCGTAATTTATTCAAAGAAGAAGATAGTGAGGTAGTCAAATAAGTTATGATGATAAGAAAAAGGGAGAGGGGAAGGAAGAAGGGGAAGAAGGAAAAGAATGGAGAAAAAAGAATCAATCAGAAGATGATTTTAAGTATACATGATGATGGATGAAGAATGAATGAGGAATCAAGAGCGAAAATGAAGAGCGTCTGCCACCATGAAAAAAACAATGAATGAATGAATGCAAGCCCTCACCATACCTATGCACAATGAATGACTGAATATATGAAGTATGAAGACACTCCGCAAGGCGTTAATGATTAAGAACTAGAGAAGGAATGCAGAACTGAAGAATGGAGAAGAATTTGAAGAAGTGGTAGATGACGAAAAAGGACAAGATGGCTACTAATAATAATAAATAATGCACTTTTACACAAAAGAATACTCTTTTACAGAAATATACTTTTTTAACTAAAGAATACTTTGGGCGATCATGTGATGATTGTGGTTTAAACTCA
The DNA here is from genome assembly GCA_943735925.1 of Pollenia amentaria. Lineage (NCBI taxonomy): Eukaryota > Metazoa > Arthropoda > Insecta > Diptera > Polleniidae > Pollenia > Pollenia amentaria. Next base: position 131,042,932 of record OX031008.1, on the reverse strand, counting down.
AAGTTGCGGGAAAACAGATTTTAAAAAGCCTGCCAAGGGCTGGTCATCACCACTTGTGGAAAAGATCGACGATTCAACAAACCACTTTAAAAAATATTTCGGGCTTACGCAAAATAAAATTACCACTTTCATATTTCGAGCCTCATCTCGAAATGGTTCATAATTTAAAAATTGAAGGTGGAAGTAGAATAAAAATGAGCTACATTTTTTTTCTGGTTAGGGCCAGCACTCAGGGGATGACCCCTACAAATGAAATGCATTGTGTTGGAACTAGGAAAAAGGTTATGGGAAGGAGGATAGAGGGTGTAGTGTTTGTGAACATTCGACTTGAACTTATTCATGTTAAAGTGAGAGGGAAGACTTCAGCAGGAAGGTTGTTCCACATACGAAGAGTCCGGCCAAAAAGCGCATTTTCTCTGTAATGCGTTGTACGATTTACCGGCCAATCGACCACAAAAGAATGGTCTCTTGAGGAAAAACGTGTATTACGAACAAATATATGGGTTGCGGGAACCAGGTCCCTAATTTCATCAGAACACATCCCATTGTAGTAACAATAAAACCCACATTCAAAATTCCATGACATTGAAGGAAAGAATTACTGGAGGTGAACATTGTTATCTTGGTGTAATTGGTTCTCTATTCCAGGTGGTCGGTATTCCATCTGAGTCAGATTTGATCATTTCCAGCATAGATTAAAAAAAAGTCGACTCAAACAAAAATATTCTTTAAATTTCAAATCATCATCTGTCAAATATCGTTCATTCAAGATATTGTTTGCACCTTCTCTGTGCTGCTGTTTGTATATCACGGTAAACTTTTTTGTGTTTTTTTCTCGCCTACAATAAGTGCTGGTTCACACTCTCTAAGTTGTAGCCGTCAAGTTTTGAGTTTTTAGGAGAGAGAGAGAGGAAAAAAATTTGCATTCTCTTTTCCCTTCTCTCCTAAAAGCTCAAGACTTGGCGGCCGAAACTTGAAGAGTGTGAACCAGCACTAACTAATAACAGCAATAACACACATTCTTCATATTGTTGCTCTGCTATGTTATAGTCTGCAATTAAATGTATATTTTTTTTTATGCACAATATTCGCTTTAATGCTGCAACGATTCCAACTGAAACGAAAAAGATTTAGATACGAGACGTAGACTAACAGCATCCTTTTTCAGTTTCAGTTTTCGGCGCCAATTACAGTGTATGCGCAAACCCAGCCTACGGTTGCAAATGTTTTCGCTCCTTCAACTCCAAAACAAATATTATTTTTTCATTCATAACTTCAGATTTTTATTGTATCTTCAAACTTCCTAAAATAACAAAAATGATATACTTTAGGGAGTCTACTGATCCACTGTGTTATCGATATGTGCACATCGCGTTATTTTATAGATATTTTAGGATATTTTTTAAGTTTTTAGAGAATTTTTCCATATCTATATCACAAAACAAAAAATACTCAAGGTAAAGATACATTTGGATAACTTCTCCTATTTCTGAAATATAAATTTCCTTTGTGTTTGGGAGTTTACATTTCTACGTCTATACTTTGATTAAACTTTTTTGTTTTTTTTAAACGTTTTTCGCTTAGCATTGTTACATGTACTATTTACGCTGAAAAATTCTTGCCCATTTTATATACCATTTATCAAAAATTAAATCAGTTTTAATTAAAAATTTGATCAAGTGAATTGAACGTTTACTTATATCAAAAACATTTACTGCAGAAAATGTTGTTAATATCAAAAAATATTTAATTAATAATATTAATTTGTTTACTGGTGAAAATTTAACTAATTTTTTGATTAATATCACAAGTTTTTTAATCGAAATCAATTTTTATTTTTTTCCGTGTATGTTTCCATATTCTCTATTCCATATACTTACAAGAACATATACATTTTAGGATTATAATGAGAATGTTTTTAATTTAATAATGTCAACTTGTTTTTAGTAACACAGAAAGTTGTTGCTGTCTTTTTGTTTTATTTTATTTCTCATATCATTTTATTTTATGACATATATGCTCTTAAACATTATTAAAGACATTAAAACTTACCTTGTAGTTTTTATAAACAAAATCATTTAAACATAAAAATTAATGTAACATGTCCTGTAGGATACTTGCAACTTCCTGCATAAACATGTGCTTACTCTGTACACCCAAAGATGCATTTGTGTTAAAGTTTGTAACGGATAAAAGAACTAGTACTACTACACACATTTTGTTGCATCTCTACACTGTAAGCAGATCTAAACAGCGATCTTTCTGTCTAGCTGTGTCATGTAATTTAAGTTTATAAGCTTTAAATGTCCCAAGGATGAAGGCTATTAAAAATGATGGTAATCGATCCAAGATATTACCTAGCTCTTGTTACAAATAATCTTATAGAATTAAGGCTTTGATTATCTTATTATTTTGTTGGTATTTGAATTAAACTTAGTTTGGAAATATATTATTGCAGTTTAAATCCGGTTGCAAAATATTTAGATTAAACTTCACTTCAGCAAATGTAATTTGAAACTAATAAATACACCTTCAACTTGTAACCAGAAAACCTTCACATACATACATATTTGCATTAGACATAAACGGAAAATCCCCGTTTATTTTTGTTTTGTGCAAGCATTTTTATAAAGCGTGATCCATTTCGAGGTTCTCTACTTTTTTAAAGAAAAAAACACAGAAAATTCAAATTTAATGGGGAATGTTTATTATCATTTGAAAGAACATTCTTTGGCATTTATTTTTTGAAGATTATGTCTATCAAATGTTGACCATTGCTACGTCACAGATGGTCCATCCGTTGAGTCCAATTTTCGATGACTCGTTCGAGCATTTCGACTGGTAACTGGCGAATGACACGCGTGATGTTTTCCTCCAAGGCCTGAATCGGAGCGGGTTGGTCCACATAAACTTTAGACTTTACATATCCCCACAGGAAAAAATCTAACGGTGTGATATCACACGAACTTGGTGGCCAATCGACCGGCCAAAAACGTGAAATTATGTGCTCACCGAAGTGTTCTCTCAATAAATCCATTGATTGATGCGAGTGGCGCCACTTCCCACACAAATGTCGCCGATATCACGAGCTTCAATATAAGACATCAAATAGTCGGTTATCATGGCACGATAACGGTCCGAGTTGCTGTGAACTGTGCCGAATCGACTCTCCACGGTCTTAGTGTACACTCTCAGCTACGGCCGCTATATTTTCTTCACATCGTGCTGGACGTGGTCTATTCGGTCGAATATTATCCAATAATGAATGCTGGGTCTCAAAATGGGTGATGGTCTTGCGAATAGTACGCTCGGTAGGCCGATTATGTTGACCATAAGTTGAGAGAAGTGCACGAAACACATTCCTCACAGAACGTGAACTTTAGTAATAAAGTTGAACGATTTGTAAACGTTGTTCAGGAGTTAGTCTTTCCATTATGAAATACCAAACAATACTAAACAAAAATAACATGACAGCATGACACGACTCACACGTGATCTGTCAAAAAAAGGCTATTGAAAAAAGTATTTTTTACTTGAATCACCCAATATTAACGACGCAAATCGAAGCACTAACGACTTCGAAGCCATGCGACGCAAGTGAAACAAACACGACACAACTTCGAAATTACAGAATTTGTAAAAAGATAAAACTTCGAAACGACGCAAATCGAAGCGACGTATGCGGGGTATTGGTGTATATTCAACCATTGAAACTTCCAATATACTTGGATTTGACAATAATAATATAATTGTCCAACTCACAAGCTCGTAGTAAGGCCGTAATCTATGTAAAATGGTATAATTATACAATATTTTATTTTTGTTATAAAATATATATAAAAGTATTGTCCCGTTATTCGATTGATGTTTATGTGTTTTACAAAATTTTGTATTCATACCAGGCCTGGAAATTTTCGGGTTATTTGGTGAATTTGTAAAAAACCACAAATTTAATTCTTCTTAATGATTTATATTTGTGTAATTCATTTCGAATTATTTTTTAAACAGATTTAATTTAAAATGCTTATAAATTAATATTTATTACCATTTCGCATCCAATTAAAACTCCCATAGCTGGATTAATTTCATGGTAGGGAATAATATGAATGTCAACTTTTATTAAAGAAGAAGAAAACAAAAATCCTATTTCCTAAACGAAATGCCATAAGACAGAACTTGTTAATTGGACAGATATTTTTAACGATGTATAATTAACTTTAAAAATAATATGTTTAAAAGTAATAATACTATGGTTCTTTTGTGATAAATATTCATCATACTTTAGGTTTTATAGTTGTATGTTTACCAAATTAAGGCTGATTTTAAAAATGTTTTTTGTTAATTTTGACCAAATTATTCCGAACTTTGACATAATTGTGGTTAGCTACAAACATATGCATTGTTAAAGTCCAACCATAAAATATTGCTCAATTTTTATGGTTACTTTCAAACATATTTTTTTCTGCTTGTAAAATCTAGCGTATTGTAGAAGTTTTAGAAGCATTTAGAGCCGGCTGCCCAAAACGAATTATTTTGGGGGCCTATTGCCTGCAGACAAAGAAAATACATGGTTGTGGTTAAAATATTCTAAGAGCAACATATGATAAGATTCATGATTGTAGTCAACATATAACGATTATTATTGAATCATATTATGACCAAATATATTCGAATTATTACATAATAATATGTGTCCCTTAATCCTAATTTTCTTTTATTACATCATATTATAATTTAATGTTTTCATATTACTATCATGTTAATCATAATATGTTTAGAAGTAATCATTTTGTTATCATGTTAGTCATAATAATATGTAGATTAAATCTAAAATTAAATCTTTATGCTTAATTACTTACTGGCAACCTAAACGTAAAACTGTTACAGATATTTCACATCATAATATGGTGCAACTTTAAACATAATATTTTTAACCAATTTTTTGTCGTAGGCCGCAATTATTTATAATTTATTTTATAGAATTTTTATTATTTTTCTCTTTAATAACACAAAACAATGGTCCATATTTTTGCACCATTTTCAAACAATATTAAAATTTGTTTAGCATTGATATTTTATTTTGTGACACTTTACAATTTATTTAGGTACCTACAAATTCTTTATTTTTTAATTGCATTAAGCTGTGTTTTTTTAATAGGTATTTTTTAAAATTGTTTAACCACTGAATAACAAATAATTCGACAGGCATATCGTCGGCTGATAATTTAATTGTCGTATGTGGATTCCGATAGTTTCGAGTAAATTGAGTTTAAAGTTTGACCTCTTATAAAATCCACATACGACATTTAAATAATAAATTAATTTTTTGGTTGTTTTATATGGTAATTTGTCGTATGTAGCAGTTACATATGACATTTAATTTGAAAATTGCTTCAGCAAATACCACGACAAACTAACACTCCATATCTCGAAACCCGTATGAGGTATCGAAAAACTGATTACGCCAAATGAAAGATCAGGTCGGAAAACCTAAGGAATTGATCTTAACTCAAAAACGCAAAAAATCCACATACGACATTTAAATTATCAACCGACGATATGTAAAACAAAGGACACCTGATGCAAAATTATTTTACAAATGGCGATAAAAAATATTATTAGAGTAAAGATATTTTGTTTGCATCTTAAACATATTATGAGTATACGTATAGAAAGTTATCAAGTTATGGCTATTTAATATCATTAAATGGTTCTGAGGAATACATTATGTTTTCAAAGATATTATTATTTAGTTATTATAAAAGTGAATATTTTTCATTGAACAATACTTAAAGTTATAATTGCGATAAACATTGACATGTTTACAGTGACCATAAAATTGTTGATATTAAATAAAAAATAGCAATACTTTGTGCATGAAAACAATATATTGTTACAATAAATATAGTGTAGTTGCCGTAACCATGCCCAAAAATATTTTTTCTTTGCGTGTGCAGTTACCCTTTCAAAAAACATACCAAATTTATTCTCTTGTTAGTCTATATTTTAATTGTATGGCCGATTTTTCGAACAACATGTTTTAAAGGGATTTTCAGGTTTTTTTGGGATCTTGAGGATTCTAAAGGTTCTCATGTGGATAATTCTTTACACTTTTAACTTTTAATATGTCATTTTATTCATTAACCAATTGACTTGATCAATACACATCAATGCACTTGGACTTATTTTAGATCCAAGTGGTAATATAAAATCTGAAAGTCGATAGTCTAGAGTTCTTAAAAGCATAAAATAAAAATGAGTGCTTTTATATGCCTAAATTGTATTAAATTAAATATTCCTCGTACACTTTAAATATTGTTTGCACAAATTATTTTAAGTTCTTTTCCAAAATCCTAAAAGTTAATAATTTAAAATTTTTTATGTTCTAAGATACCGCCATATTATCTACGTTAAAAGAAATTATCCTTATTTTATTCCTTTTTTGCAATATTTGACTTTACACTTCAATAAATTTCAGCCATTTTATATGCATTTGAATTAGTTCTTATAGCACGCAGCCGTAGTTTTGGTAGTGATAAACATTTTTCTACCAAATTTTCTCATCAATAATGTGTCCCTTCTACAACTACAACTTATTCGTGCAGCACTTATACGCCTGGAACAACAAAAGAGAACTAAAACAACGTTAATGCGCCAGCAGGAAGTTCAGAAAAACTTACACAAATCCATTCAAACACTAAAATCCTGATGATAAAGTTGGTGTAATAAACGTAATGCGTTACGCTGCATTTTTGATAGACACAAAATGAAAAATAGTAAAACCTAAAAAAAATTAAGTAAACGAAAATGAAACAGAATGAATATAAGAACTTCAGTGAAAATCTTCTATATAAACACATACACATAAAAACGTGGCTAAAAATATCATTTATAACATAAAATACAAACACAAATACATACTCATACTTACGCGGATGTGTAAAGAAAGTACTTACGTTGTTGTTGTTGTTTTTTTATCTTTATTTTTGTGTGTGTATTTGAAAACATGGCTTAAGATTGCATTATTACAGCCACCATTCCCATCATCATTTCCTTAAACTATTGTACGCGTTGGACGTATCTGTATCCCCGTTATAAAATCTTGAAACCCCCACTTTTCCTTCCCTCTTCCATTCTATTTAAAAATGCAAGTTCGATAAGTTTATGTGGTACTTAATGCTGTTGTTGTTGTTTCTTATGTGCAGTCTGCCTGCGTTTCTGAATTTAAGTATTGGTCTGGTTATAATAACAACAAGGACTTTTAGTTGATGCCTTAAAAACAAAGAAATCCAAATGAACACAAAAAACGTTGCTTACTCAGCAACAGTACAATATAAAAGGCTTTTTGCCAAAAATCCACCAACGAATGCAACAACAATAACATCTTCATCAACATCATCATCACTCATGGCAGATCCTACACATCCCTGAAACTGTTGGCTATAAAAACATACCCACTGCACATCTGATGAATTTTTAGGGCACTTCGTTTTTTTTCTTGACAACCCAGTAAAACACACAATATATTCCCCCTGGTTTGGGTAAGATAAAAAGTTAAGCATTTTGTGAAGAATGCGATGATTAATAATAATCCCCAAAGAATCAGGAAATAGGTTTTTAACATGTTTTTCACTCTTTGGATTATGAGAGGATCATCACCAAAAATTGGAAGAACCACATGAAATATAATTAGGAATATCACTAGAATACGACCTCTTACATGACTTGTCATTTGTATTTGGAAAGGACTAGTCACTGTACTTGATAGTCTTACTGCTACATATTGGGATTATGAAATGTAAGGGAGCAAGGAAAAGGATAATCGGTAGATTAGAAATGGATAAAAGACCAGGAACAAAAATAATCTTGGAATAAAAAAGGGAATATGAGTAGGATTTGGAAAGGAACTAAGATCAAGAATAGGATTAAAAGAGTAAAGCTAGAAATATAAACAAAATTAGGACTAGAAACAGGAATAGTATATAGATAAAACTAAAATAGGACTAAGAAAGAAATAGAATCAGGAATAGTAATGAGAGTAGGTATAAGAAAAGAATAATGAATAGGAATAAGACTAGAAAGAGAACTAGAAATAGGACTGAGAATAGGGCAAAAGGTCTTTCAATATGACTTCGACTAGAATAGAACTAAGAAGACCACAAGGACCAGGAACAAATCTTGGAATAGGACATAAAGAAGAAATACAACTACGAACTGGACTAGGAATAAATAAGGACTAGGGATTGCTGTAGGAATAGGTCTAGGAATGCTTAATAATATTGAAATGCTTCTTGAATAGTTTTTCTTTTTTAATTTTTCTCTTTTTCAACTTTAAATATACAGTTTCTTTAATTGTATTATTATAAATTTGCTAATTTGTAATGTTATAATTTCTATAGCTGTAAATAATTTTTTGCCAACTCGTCTCACAAAGCCAATTTTAGGCGCGAGACAAACCTTACCTTTTTATAAAGTATATTGAAATAAATAAATAAATAAAAAAAATAGGACTAGAAATATGACCAGGAACAGGACTAGGAGTACGTCTGGCAAAAGAACTTGGAATGGGAGTTCGACTAGGTGTAGAACTAGGAAGAGGACATAGACCAGGAATAAGACTTGGAATGAGACTAGAAATTGGAATAGGAAATGGACTAAAAACAAGACAACGGACAGGGCTGAAAGTTGGACTAGTACTAGAACAAGGAACAAGATTCGAGGTAGGAATTTGATCAGGATCAGTACTAGTAATATGACTTGAAATAGGAAAAAGATTGGAAATTAAAGTAGCAAGACCACGAAAAGGATTGGGAGTAGTGATGTAACTGGGAATAACACTTACATTTGAAGTAAGAACAAAATTGAGACATGTACACAGGAAAAATTCTCCAAAGTTTTTCACCAGTTAAGGCATTAATTAAAAATTAATGTTTTTTAATTAAATATTGAATCAAGTGAATAAAATATTTAATCAAGCGGATTAAACGTTTAACCAAGTAAATCAAACGTTTAATTGGTACTATTAATTTGTTAACTAGTGCAAATACAATTAATTTTTTAATTAATATCACAAATTTTTTTAATTGTACTAGGACTAGAACTTAAAGTCTAAGTAGGAGTGTGAGTGGGAAAAGAAAAGGCGAATTACTTACTAATTAAATAAAGACCAGCAAAGAGGTATAAGAGAAGGAATACATGTTGGAGTAAAATTATTATGAAGATTCGTATTCGGAAAAATTGGTTGTTTTTCAAGAAATTTAAGCTGATTTCGTGGAGAATATTAACCGTACGATGTTAAATTGCTGACAAATATTTCATTGGGTTATCAAGTGCATTTTTTCCTGTTAAATATTTAAGGACTTCAACTATGACAAAAATTAATGGAAAATATTTTTTTAGATTTTTTTTAGACATTCCTCTACTTTAAACACACACATTTTCGCAAAATCTCCTCCAAAAAAAAGAACAACAAAACTTAAAAAAAAAACATCAAATTGTCGTAGAAAAACGGCTTAAAAATGAAACTTTATTGCGTTTAAGGACCTTGAGTAAATCCCTTTCTTGTTCTTACTCTCTCTCTTACATAAACATTCATTCTCTAGAGGATTTATGTTTGAATACATACAAATTTATACGATTTTAAAAAGATGTATAGATATATGTGTGTAAAATTGTAAAAACCGTCTTAACAAACGCACCGAAAAAATACTCCACTCAACACAAATGCAACAATAACTACAACTTATATTCAGGAATAACAAAAACAATAACAACATCGTAAAAACAACTATAATAAAGGATGTAAAAAAGGAGCTGAGCAGGCCATCGTAGGAATTCTCATCATGTTTGTTACATCGGCAATTTCACAGTTGATTGCAATTTCTATAAGGAATTTTTATATGTGTGTGTCTGTATATGTGTGATGTTTAAGAGTGTGTGTTCTGGTGTGTATGTATTATTATTATAGTTTGTTTTTGGTACTATTTTACTTCATACACTATTGAAATTTGACAACAGAGCAAAATGCATTTTTCATTACGTGACTGTAGACTTTAAAAACTGTTCGTTGTTTGTTATAAAACAAATTTTTTTGCGAAAAATTAATAAAAAAAAAAGTATATTTTTAATGTAATAGAATTTAAAAATAGGCGTTAATGTAAGTAGTAAAGTGAATTAGAAATATTTAAAAATAAATTTTTAAAAGATCACTATAAATTTCATAATTTAAAGATGTCTATTTTTTGTTTTAAAAATAGAAAAATCGGTCAATCATTTGAACTCGCCCACACACAAAATTGCTAAAAGTTTTTGAAATATTGATCATAAGGAGTTGGTACAGAAATAAGACAAGAGATAGCTAGCTGTACAGTCAACCGCTAAAATTTTAAATTGGTCTACAATTGAAATTACCAAAGGTGAAGGAATATGGAAATAGGTCTGGGAATTTGTGTAGAAAAGGAACCAAGCCTAGGGGGCTAATTCTGCCAGTCGTGATGGAATACTTTATCGATTCAAAAGCAATTTTATATCTTATTCTTCCAGTCAAAACTAAACGAATTTTTTCAGTGTTGTGAAAACTTAAATGAATGACTTACAACGCTGAAAAAATAATTTCGATTCGTTCAGTATCGGATTAAAGAATCAACAATCAAATTAAAGTATTCAACCACGACTGCCAGAATTTACCCCCAGGAATTCGAGAAGTAGTAAGAATGAAACTATAGACCCTTAAAAGTAATCAATACCTTCTGCTGGTTATTATAATATTTATAATAAAATAATATCTAATCCAAATTTCGATATTTTAATCAGGCTTAAGTTCATTGAATTTAATTTTCGTTAAATTATTTTTATGAAGAAGGCATTTTACAACATGAAATGAATTAAAATTTATTGATAATTTTTCACTTTGACTGAGCTGGGAATTGAACCTAGTTTTTCACGGACAGGCTGCCCAGACTAGTTTCGATTGTAACCACACAATCTCTTCAGAGGGGTTTGTCGTTTAACACTCACCGCCATTGGAGACGAATGACGTCCGTAGTCAAACATCAATCTTTAAAACAAATGGTATTTTACCCTGGTAGATCGAAATTTGTAATTTTAGATCGAAATTGAGGTTATATATTTTACATGTTCTTTTCATACTTTTTGTCAAGAATCCTTCTTGAAATCCAAAGTACAATTTTTAGTTTTTCATGTTTTGGGTTTCTATTTCTTGTTGACCTTTTTTAACACAACTTGAAGGACAAATGTAAACATATAGCTCGTGCCTTAGCTGTTTACAATAATTAGTATTGAGGTTATTTTATTGAACTCTTAGGGTGGGTTTTTAACATGGAGATCAGAGCTTTAGTCATCTTTAATCTGTGTTTTTAGTTTTTAAGATGAGGATTTATTACTTTTATTTGCCAGTTTAAGCGGCCAATGTTGGTGGTTTAAACTTAATCAACAAATGTCAACACATATACATGTATAACAAAAGCAGCTGTTAAAATAAAAAGGAAGAATATATATATACATAAACGAAAACTGGATTATTCTAGTGAAGATGAAGGCTTTAGTGATTCTGAAACATATGAAAACGAATTTCTTCTTCTTCTGTGTGAAATGCAAAGTACATTGATAAAAAGTTGCCATTTTTTGTTATTCAGTATGGCAATGCTGCGAGGTTTAAGCTTCAACTTAAAAACGGCAAACCCAATTAGTCCTCAATTAAATTTTTTCTCAGATTAATTAATTATAGTTTGCTGCTAAGAATAACCTCGATGTTAAAAACCCACTCTTAATGGTTTTAAAGTATTTTCTTTAGAGTTATTGATTCGGTAATTACTTATTTTCTTTTATTATTATTTTCTTTTTTGTTTGTTATTCATTGTCAAGCACTTTATCAAATGAGCTGTACCGAATTTTAGTTACCTGAAATCCAAAAAACTTTAAACGGGACATCAAATTTTACTATAAATAAAACTAAAATTTAAGAGTAGGATCAGGAATGGGACTAGCACTAGTACCAAGAATAGGACTAGGAGCAGGACTATGAAAAGAAGATGGAGTTAGTCTGGAATAATAATAAGAATAAACTAAGTTATAAACAATTATTAAACAATCTTCAAACTTTTGATTAAATCTCAGTAGTATTTTACTTTGATCAACTGAAATATATAAACTGGTATTTACATATCGTCGGCTGTTTATTGGCTTGGGGCACATGCCAAAAAGTCGTAGTGGAGAAAAACGGCAATGAAGGCTTACATGAAGTTTTCTGAAAATATACCCGATAGAATTTTTTGTAGTTTCACCACTGCAGTGCACTTATGTCAGTGCACTGCTTCTGGCATAAGTTTTGAAGAAAAATTTTTTTGAACGTTCATTAACGAACTTAGAAGTTAATAGTATTTTACTGAAAGTGAAAATTATTGTTTTGTGCCGCATACGCCACATTCCTAAATTTATTTTAAAAAATTAGCTTTTTATGCTGCAAACGTATATTTACTGCTGCGTATTGAGTTGTTGAAATTTTATTTTGCTTTTGCTTTAACTTCTTTTTTCTTACGCCAAGAGTAAAATTCATTTTCTTGTTGTCATTTTATTTTGCTTTCGGTTGAATCCCTTTTTTGCCTTACGGCAAAGAAGCAAAGCAAGAGTGAAATTTATTTTGTAGGTTTTTGTATGAGGAATCTGCAGCATTTACCAGACAGCGGCGTCTAGAGCTAAGCAATACCTTTAAAATAGTTTATATGGAACAAAATTAATACTTAATATCTCAAAAACTATAAAAAAATTAAGTGAAACAGGTTTTGGATTCAGTAAGATCGTATTCATAATATATATATATCCCATGCCTAACTCAATTTTTTTCAAAATGGTCAGTAGGTCAAAACAATAATGAGCAGACGATATGTATATTACAAGTTCTTGGGTAAATATTTCTTTCTAAGGAGGGTTGTTTTTAGAGGCATAAAACTTGTTTTAAAAATAAAAAACATCCAATTCAATTAAGTGACCAAAATGTTGCCTTAATTAGCTCACAAATTTCATTGCATTTAGTGTTTAAAAATAATTTCTGGCATAAGGCTTCCGCGACTGCGCCTTATGAAAGCCATCCTGACGGCCCGATTTTGCTCCACTTTTTCGAGCATACCCGCTCTTATTTTGTTAATAGTGCGTCAAATGTTGGCTTCCTAATAATCAATCGTTGCTGGCTTATCAGCATAGATAAGAGATTTGACGTACCCTCACAAAAATTCACAGGTACATATCTTGAGATAATTCGGTCACCAAACGTTTGGCTTAACAAAGTGATGGTTTCTCGATTTTCTCCATATGATTTGCATTTACATGAAAAGTCAAGGATCACTAGCATGTAGTGTTCGCCGTTCACGAACAAAGACAAATGGGCCGATTTCACCTTCGGCATGTAAACCACACCAAACAGTGTTTTTCTTTCTGGAGTTTCAAGCGCCTCATGAGATGCATTCTCTCCAAAAATTACAATTCTCCTTGTTTACACACTCATAAAGCCTGAAATGAGCTTCCTCGCTGAAGATGATTTGACGAAAAAATCTGGTTCAACTTCCAGTTGATGACGCAATTGATGTGCCGCTTTCTTAAATTATTGAACCAGTTAAATATTATATGGATGTAGGACAAGATCTTTCCTCAAAATTTTCCAAGTAGAGGACGGGGAGAGACCGAGTTGATGAGTATGGCGTCGGATCGAGTTCTCTGTCACACACATGTCTACAGCGGCAATTAGCCCCTTTCAGACTCGCCAAGTTAGTTGCGCAAGTAACTCGCCGAGTACAACAAGGTCTGTACTCAATTTGTTTCCCCTTGTCGCGACCTTACCCCTAACATCTATAAATCAAAATCAAGAGTTTCGCAAGTAACTTGCCTAGTCTGAAAGGGGGCTTAGCTGCTCAGATTGGCTATTATGGGCATCGCCGACTTGACGAAGTGCTTAACGAACAGAGTGCGAAATTTGATTGAGAGACATTTTAATAAATTCATTATATTTGAGTTTCATTACAATTACTTGCAATGATAAATTCAAGTATTTTTTAATAATGTAATGTAATTTAAATCAAAAACTTAATCCAATATTTAAATTACAAATGCCTCATCTTACAAATAATTCAATTATTACAAGTTTGCTCTATTCAATTACTATATTAATTTTGTTTTTATTAAGTTTGAAACAACTGAGGTAATTGGGTAAAATATAGACTTAATATTAATTATTTGTTAATTTAATCAATTAACACATTGTTGGAAATCTAGCGTTGTTTTCTTTATCATATTTTTGATTAAATTAAGCATTAATTAAGTAAAAAAAAACCTTGTAATATAAAATTAATTATAAAACTTTTGTTTGTAAGCCTCTATATATATAAGAAGCATTTGTCTTTTAACTTTCAAAACCCCCGGGATGCCGGGATTTGATTTTCTGAAATCCCGAATCCCGGGATTTCCGTAAACCAGTCCGGATTGGCATCCCCAATAAATACCAATAAATCATTTCTTTTTATAAACTAAAAACCAAATAAACAAAAATAAACAACCCAAGAAACAAGTGATATTCACTTTAAATCACATTTAGTTTATTGTTTAAAAAAGCCAAACAAAGAAAAATATGTTTGTATTTTGTACTTTTGGATTTTGTTTTGATACAAAAAAAAAATTAATCCTAAAATTAATTTCCTTACAATTATACAGGTGTAAGGATAACATTTTTAAATAATTTTCGGTGCACTGCAAGGTACATTCGTCTTTTAAAAAAGAGCAGACAATGCAAATTAAAGATACAATTTTATGACTAAAGGTTTGTTCAGACCTAACAAATATTTGACTAACTAATTTAGAAACTGTTAAATGATGTTTTATCTAGCGAAACGTTTTGCTAAAGCAAATATTTTTTTAATAGAACAAGTGGTTACGTGTTGGCCGTAAAATATTTAATAGATGTGACAAGACCTTTCGATATCTGTATAAGCATTTGGCAGTGATAAATCAAAGATAGTAATTTCAACTTAAGGTGGAAAATTAAATTTTTATTAAAATGTTTCATTTTGGTGACTTTTGGAGTAGAAGTTTTTGATGCCCATCTTACCAAGTTATATCTATTTATTGCTCTAAAAATTTAAATTCTTGTTAAAGTAACAAAAATTTTCCTCAAAATCAAAGATGAAATGGGGGCAAGCGATCACTCAAAGAAATTTTATAATTTGTAATTTTGCCGTATCAAAAATGGAATTAGTATTTTGTCACGAATCGAAAAAGATTGCCAAATATATACATTTTTGCTACAATTTTTAAAAGTCCCTACACTTTTATCATTTCAAAATATCTGTCCTTTTTTTCCCTACACTCAAAAAATTATGTAGCTTAATTCAACATTTAGCTACATTTTATTCACATTTCATTTTAAATAAATCATTTTATTCACATTTAATTTTAAATAAATGAATTTTTACATTTTTTTTTTTAAACAGCATATTCCTTAAAATTTAATAGTTGTTTCACTTAAAAAATAAAAAATTAAACCGACAAAAAATCAAACTACATAACAATCTAAATATGGACAAAAATTATTTTTTGGTAATTTGTTTTTTGAGTATGTTCAGACCTCAAAAATATTTGACGAAAAAAATTCAAAAAAGGCATGACAAACAACTTGATCAAACTTTAGCTTTAATTTTAACCATTTTTATTGACTTCCTTATCTTTATTTGTAAGTAGATAATTGTAAAATTCAATTAAGAAACTGTTTAAAAATGTTTGATCCAGCAAACGTTTTGCAAAAGCAACCAATTATTTCTAAAAACTAGTGGTTACGTGTAGGTCGTCAAATATGTCATAGGTGTGAACGAACGTTAAATGCTAAAAAATAAAGTTATTCGTAAAATAACTATATATTTATTCAATTTTAACAATAAGAAAAACGAATTTTATAACTCACAATCAGTCACTATAATAATTTTATGAGTGTATCGCCTTTTTTTTAAAGAAAATCCCTAAGAAAAAGAAAATGGCCTAAGCAACCAGCGAAATGCGCATAGAAACTAGCTTTCCCACAGCAATAAATTTCAGTGTTTTCATTAAAAAATTGGGATTATTAGCACATCATTAATTAAATGAATTAATTAATAAAATATTTCATTCCCGAAAATAATTTTTGATAAAATCCCTAAGAATAGGGATTTTTTCCTACGTATAACATCACTGCGCTAGAGCAGTGCCATTCAACCTATGGTACGCGTACCACTTGGTGGTACGCGAAAAATTTCCAGGTGGTACGCGAAATCTTTTAAAATTTTAACGATTTCTATTTTGCAATGGAAACAAAAAGAAAAAATTGATATATCCTGTAATCCATCACAAAAAATAGCTTTCCAAAACACGAATCTTTTTTCATTTTGGATGAAACAGAAAACTGAATATGAATCGTTATATCGTGAAGCAGTTAAGTATTTGTTGCCATTCACCTCCACATATTTATGTGAACAAGGATTTTCCTCAATGGTGATAATCAAAAATAAATACCGAACAACGATGAACTTGGAGCCAAATATGAGATTAAAGTTAACAAAAATTAAACAAGACATAAAATCTCTAATATCAAAAATGCAGTGCCAACGATCTCATTGATTCGGATTTTTATAAAATTAATTGCAAATACATTTTTGTTTCGTTTTTTTTTGAATATTTCTATTGTAAAGTTTATTTTTTTATTAAATTATATTTAATAGTTGGATAAAAATCAAATGAAAAATTTACTCGATCTGTTAAGTTTTTTATAAATGCATTATTTTTAATTTTGTTTCGTTTTTTATTAACTTTGAATAATTCTTTCCTAATGTTTAATTTCTTAAATTTTTTAAAAATTTCTTTTTTAACTAATTTATTATAAGTTGTAAATATAAAAATGAAATATTTCCTTATTAAAATATATTTTTAATGTACATGTTCTTGTTATGTTTTTTGTTATTTTTATTATTTTTTTTCAATTTTATTGTTTTTTATTATTAATAAATAAAATGGATTACAAATTTTAAAATTGTTTGGTATTTATTGATCTAATTATTTTTTCAGTACATTATATTTTTTTTTTGGTGGTACGCGAAAAGTTTGTCGTGAATTTAGTGGTACACGAGCCAAAAAGGTTGAATATCACTGCGCTAGAGGAATGTAAAGTTTAATTTCAAAAATAAACTTAATCTATTTAGAATTTCAGTTTTCTCTTAAACAATATGAGGTTTTTGCACCATAGAGTCCAAAGAGTTTACCTCGAACAGAGGTTCCCCCGGAATGGTTAAATCTCAAAATTAAATTTTTCTTATAAAAAAATTAAAGATTACTTTCAAATAGGAAATCTATAAAAATTGGTTAAAATCTCGCGACTAACAAATTATTATAAATCGAAGGGATATCTTATGTTAAATTTAGTGTTCTGTATGTTTTTGTGTTTTAGTTACAAAATATTTTATTATTTTGCTTGTGGCAGTTATAAATTTTCCCCTTAAAGGAAACATTGTCGTTCTACTGCTGCAGTTGTTGTTGGCATTATATGTCCTAGTGTGAATGGATAGTAGTCGTGACCACCATCTATTTTTCATCATGCTGTGACAAGCCGTATATACCACAAGTGACATTATAAATTTTGATACAATACAGAGTCTTTGTTTGTTTGTGTTTTGCTTCCTAATATTATCAAATGTATGGGGTTACAACTAAATAAATACAACAACTACACCAATAAAAAATGCAACCTATACTAACAGTTATTGCATCATTTTTTTAATATCCTTGTATGATTCTTTGTTTTCTATTACACACACACTTACTCTAAAACAAATTAAGATTAAGGAGGATTTCATTGGAGAGTTAAAAATATTTAAAGGCTTATATGAGAAATCATTAATAATATACTATAACAAATACTTCCTTTGACAGTATAAGAACACGGTTCCTTTATGGTGGCCCGTAACAAATTTACAGTATGTACGCAGAGAAGAATACAAAAAATACTCTTTTTTAAATAAAAAAATGTTGCTTAGTGTGGGTGTCTGGTGAGTGGGGTCAGAAGAATAGCATGTTGTCTTCCACTCTTACAAATAAACTTAGACTTTCTCAAAGAAAACTTTCGTAGTGTAAATCTAGACTTATTGGACTGAAAGTACACAGAAAAAATTCTTGCAAATTTTTTATTTCAATTAAGACATTAATCAAAAATAAAATTAGTTTTAATTAAAAATTTAATCAAGTGAATTAAATGTTTACTTATGTATAAACAACATTACGGTATAAAATGTTGTTCACAGTAACAAATATTTATTTGATACTATTTAATTGTTTACTGGTGAAAATTTAGGGGCTGTTTCCAGGTGATAGACAATTGATTCTGTAGTAAAATTTATATGAAAAGCAAAGTGAGTGAGATGTGTTTGTCAGACGACCTAAGAAATGTGTGTTTTTAAACATCAAAAGTTAAATCTGAAATGTTGCTAATAAGTTAGATTACTTTGCTCTAAAAGATTCCTAGGTACACTAAAAAAATTCTCCAAAATGTTTACCAATTAAAGCCAATTTAATGAAACTTAAATTAAATGAACTTTAGCCTAATTCAAATATGAAAGTTTTGATTAAAACCCATAAAGCAGTTCAACAGAAATAACCACAATACTCATCAGTGCCCATGTTCTGTAACTCCCGCGTCGAGAAACTTTTCGATTGAAATGTGAGAAATGGAACAAAAATGCCATAAATTGAAACAAACAGTTTTTCTGACTTAACTGCGTCTGTAAAATTTTTGTGAGAAAGTTACCGCTTTGAACTGTCAAATAAACTCATTAAAACGGGGTGAGAAAAAATTTTAACACTATAAAAAATGCAAATTGCAATGAATATGAACACGGAAGAGATAAGTATTTTGTTCTTAGCTAATTTTTTCATTGTTTAATTATTTTGCATTTAAAATTTTTGAAAAAAATACGAATGTTTCCAAATCAATTTCGTAATCAACAAACATTAAAGTCGCGTTTTACATTTCTTGGTATAGCCGACGGCTGTATTATCGCCGCCGTCGCACAGTGGCGCCATTTGAGTTTTTTCGTTGCAAAAATCATATCTTTTGAACCGAATAAGATAATTGAACAGTTTAAACAGCATATGATAGATAACTGTTCAGCCTATGAAATGAGCGTTTGGAAAGGGTGCTACGCTTTGTAGGGGCCTACTTATGGGTTATCAAAGTTAAAATTAGTAGAAAAATCAATTTTATGGTAACTAAAAAAAATTTTTTTTACATTTTTAGATTGTTTTTATTTTTTTTCTTAAGGGTTTTATGTTTTAAATTATTACCCAACAAATTAAAAAAAAAATTATTTTTTTTTTTAAATTTATTTTTTCAATTTTCTGTAAAATATTCATCACAATTCGTAAGAGAAGGTATATCTAAAACACTAACCATTTCTAAACTATAATTATTTTGTAACTATTCGTGACTTCACATGCCGCAGGGAAGAAATAAGTGGATCGGAAGATGCTGCCAACATGTTGAAGAGGTCCTCATTTTGCCTCACCCTTGATGCTTTGAATGTGTTCTGCAATCTATATTTTTTTATAAAATTTGTTAAGAGACTCCTGTGCTTCTTCAGAAAGCTCTCCAATTGGCAAAGACTGGTACTCAATTATATCTTTACCATGCGCCAATATTTTATGGACGGTCGGGGTCAACTTCTTCTGTGGATACATTTCTGCTAAAAGAGATGCAGTTTTCGACGCATATTCTCCATATTTTGTAGAATTGACATTTTCTTTGCAGTTTAAAACATCCAAGATCGTTCCCAATCTTTTCACGATTTGATTGTCAATTCCAATGATTCTAGTTACTGCCTCATCATTTTCAAAAAATCTCCTAGAAGTGTTTCCATCGTTTGAGTTACCGTATCCGTGCTTGGGACAGTCTACTTTTAGTCCAACTTGTTTAAAAAAAGCATCCTGTATTTGCTTCTTTCTGATCTTTTCCTTATCCTTTATTGATGTATTTTCATCGAAGTTTTCTTCCTCTTGTGGTAGGGTATATGCCAGTTTTAGCAAGAATTCCATACACCTTATCCTTGCGTGCAATGGTGACATTCCATATTCGTAATTCTCCTCATTTGTAGAATCGTTTAAATTACCAAAGTTCTTCTGACAAATAATAATATAAAATCGATAAAAAAAATATAAAAATAATACGAAAAAAGGGGTTTAAATAGGTTTTTGCTAAATTTTTACCTCCAATATAATTCTGTCTATGATTACTAATTGAAATATATTATAATTAAGCAGAAAAAGATACTAATCTTAAACTCTTTACAACTAATTATATAAAATTGAGATGTAACATATTATATATGAAATAAATTGAATTGAATTGAAAAAAGTTCTTCTGACTCTTTTTGCAAATCGGGCATGACATTGTTGAGGTTGTTCCTGTCAGTTCGTTTACGACTTTTCCGTCAACCATGGTCAGGTGGAACTCGTAATTGCATTCAATATATTTTCCTTCTCCAATTTGCAGCTTTGTAGGCTTAATCTTGCTTATTTGTTCTTTAATGTCCTTCACCGTAGTCCTTATGAGTTCTGCCGATTCCCTTGCAAACTGAAACATTATTGGTCGGCAATAATGCACTGATGACGGACGTGGATTTTTCCAGTGTAGGGAATCATCCGATTTTAGCCGCAAAGGAACAACAGATGCCATAAACATATTTCCGTCCGATATTGTAGCGTCATCGGGAGATATCCTTTGCTTATAAACGCTTTGTCCGGATGATACATCGCAGCCTCATTTGCTGATCAATGTCAACTTCTCAGGAAGAATTTTCACTTCCGTGAAAAACTTTGGTGTGGTTGACTTTCTAAACAGTTCAAATAATTTTAAATTGTACAACGCCATGTTTTCAGTACTTAAATTGTTAAATGGTTTCAGTAATTGTTGCGCCAACTTTCAGGCGTAGACTAATCCAGGCATTATGCTTATTTTGCAATATATAGGCTTATGCTACTACCATGCCTAAAAATTTACCTGTTCCCTGCATACATATGGATTTATGCTGAATAATGCAATTTTGATATTATGCACGTGTCCAAATAAGATTTGTGCCTACCTGTAGGGACCATAAGTCAATATTGTTCCTGACCATTTGTACGCCAAAGTATTGTTTATGTGAGGTACGTACCTGCTAATATAATAACTATTAGATCAAACTACTGTCAGTCAAAACATATAAGGGATGGACGCCATACAATTTCTGCAACCATGTCTTTTTAAACTTTTTTACCTCTAGAAGCCAAACCTTTTGAATTATGTAAAGAAATAATCAAAGAACAGGTTTTGCAAATATGGCAAATATAGAAAAATATAGTTTTTTTTTATTTTCCGTCAAAGTTGAAAAATAGTGAAAAAACGGATAGTTTTTAAATAGTGATTTACCAGGAGAAACACAAAGCAAACAGTTAATTTTTTTTTATCATTATACATTTAATAAATACATCAATCAATACAAACAAAAAATAAGGCGATTCGTTACCTATTTTTCGTGATATTACACCTGAAATCGCAACAAATTGACTAAAAATTGTGTGTTTTTTTGAAAACCGAAAGTCGGTCAACTTTGAACGGTTATATCTTCTAAACTAAAAATGTGATATTATTAAGAGTGGCATATTTGAAATCGTTGAAAAGTTTCCTATAACATGGGTTTATTCAAAACTTCGTCGGCATTCATGAAAATTTTGATTTTTGCAACCTCGCTTGCTCTACGGGCGCCACTGTGCGTCGTTGAAAATTTTTCAATTTTAGTCAATTTTGGTCGCCGTCAACGATATGTTGAGTGGAATATTATGATATTTAAAACGTAACGACGTTATATCTTTTGAGATTTTTCGACATGAGTTACAGACACACTGTGTTCTCACTTTTCGATAAACGATGGAATATTTTGTTTCACATGTTTTCGATGCCAGAAGTTCTCACCAAAGTTATAGAACATGGGTACAGTTTTTATTTGAAATTTAATCAAATTAATACAACGTTTTATCAATTGAATTAAACTTTTAATCAAGTGATTTAAACGTTTAATTAATACTATTAATTTGTTTACTGGTGCAAATTTAATTAATTTTTAAATTAATATCACAAATTTGTTATTTGAAATCAGTTTGTATTTCTTTGTGTGTACATTCGAATCCCATAATCGAATCGAAAATTGTTTTTGTTTTATTCAGCGTCTTACAGACAATTCATACGATGGCTTTTACGTTTTTCTTAGTTTCCTTTTGAAGCCACTTTCAGAAATACTATTCGTTAATACGATGATTTTTAGTTGCATGTCTTTGTTTATTTACAGTTTGACCTCGATTTACCAGCAATATCAATTATCCGGGAAAAAAGAATTTGTTTTCGTCTATCAAATTTTTTTTTGCAACCGAAATTATAAACAATTTTTCGTGTTTGCTTACTTTTGAACAATCGAAAACAAGTGAATAAACGAAGGGGAATTCCCTCGTAAAGAACTGGAAGCATTTTCTGCCAAAATTACTTTTTCTTTATATTTTTCAACATTAATAATCTTTGAATAGTTTTGTTATTTTATTAATATGTATGTAGATACAACAATATTCGTTTATAATAAGAAACACACAAAAAGCTGTTCAAAATTGTTACTCAATTTGCTGGGGTCGGTTATATATAATCGAGGTATCACTGTATTTTTAACCTGACACTTCAAAGTTGGAAAAAGAATAAAACGTAACAAGAATAAAGGAAATGAGTTAAAAGAGAAATATAAGAAAACGACATGAAAAACACAAACCGAGTTTTTTTGTTTACCCTTTTCTCTACACCGTTCGCCCAAACAAAAAGAGACTACCTAAAAGTCCCCGTGTGAATTGGCTGTAACAAATGTGCCGGAGCAACCGATATGGATTTTTTTTTTGCTCAAAAACTAAAAAATCAAAAAATAACTGTTACTTATGCTGGAAAAAATATAAATAAAAAAATATCTGCATTAATCATCTGACTTTTATGAAAAATAGAAATAATTATAACGGTCCCTGAATAAAACCAAAATAGACTTGAGAGATTGTGAAAATTGTGGCGGAGGTGAAAGACATATTGGACAGCATTTGTATGTCTAACAGGGTCTTTTTTAACTTAAACGGCAAAGTCAACAAACAATTTTATGGAATGCGTAGTAAGTCTAACCCACAAATGCTTCATGAGACGGGATTGCATCTTGCTCGAGTAAAAGTTTAGTGTTCAGTTTCAGCTTAATGAAACATTCCGTCTTTAACTTTTTCGAAAAAAAAACCGATCGTTCCGTTACGGTCTATAGATACCGTAAATGAAAGATCTTAAAAGAGTTTTTCTTGACAAAAAGAAAGAATTACCACTGGGTCTTAACAAGATGGTCCATCTAATCATATGACAGAATTTCTTTCCGACCACTCAAAAGTAGTGCAGATACGTTCAACTGTATATCGAGTATTGTTTTCTAAAATCACTTTTCATTTACGATTTTCTTATATTAAAGTACCTCCCTAATTTTCATCCACAAAAACTTATTCTTCAATGTGTGTGTGTTTCCACAACAACCATTCATTTATTTTAAAATCCTCACTTGACATGTTGGGCGCGTTGTCATGTCATTTTTTTTTTAATTTCTATAAATGAACAAAAAAATATTTGAATTTTTTTTTTTTTTTTTATTACGAAAAATTTTTATTTTAACTTTTTACAAACTTTTAGTAAATGTTTTCTTATACATTAAAAAATCCCCAGCATTTCTCTACGCCCCAAACAACACATTCGTCATGTGATGAATTGCAATGGGAGTGACATTTTTATTTCGTCAGTGATGAACGACAGGACAAAACAGCATAGGACGCA
Source organism: Pollenia amentaria (assembly GCA_943735925.1). NCBI lineage: Eukaryota > Metazoa > Arthropoda > Insecta > Diptera > Polleniidae > Pollenia > Pollenia amentaria. The sequence continues at coordinate 131,018,994 of OX031008.1, read as the reverse complement.
AAACTCACATAGACACATGAGCTGGATGAATCTGACCATACAACGTTAAAAAAAATAGAGCACATAAATGTTTAAGGATTGGCTTTCCAAAGGATACTAAAGAAATCTAAAAATACATTTTTAATCCTCTTTTTGTTCTCCTACTGAAACAGGATGCTGTTGCAACAAAAAAAAAACTTTTTTAAACTTAAAAAAATTGCTTTCCTTTTGAATTCTTTTTTTTCTCCCGTTATCAGTTTCCGTTTTAAACGACCAACTAATAAAGGAATAAAAAACACATATACACACGATATGATCAGATATAATGTTGTTGGAGTCCAAGTCCACACCAAACTCTATCATTGAACAAACAATTGCACTTTGTCACGTTATAATTCTCATGGGCATTTTTAGCAATAAAATAAAAAGCGTCCATGTCATTTCAAAAAAGATGAAAATAGGAAGAGAAAAAAATATATTCGTTGTGATAGAAAAGGATGTACATTAAAAACAAAATGCAATAGAGCACGAGATGAGAAATAACAATCGAAAATAGAGAAGTTATAAATGACTACTTGGGCTGCTGACTGCCAGGAGTAATAAAATGTTGCCATTTTAGAATCCAAAACTAGAATGAAAAAAAACCAACTTAAACAACAAAACTTTATTTCTTAATTTATGTTCTTGCAACAATTGCTCGGGTAATAATAATGCTTTTAGGTTGTATTTTGCTGTTTTTTTTTTCTTTTATTGTGCCTCGAGCCGCGTTTCACTCAAAATGACTGACAAGTGTCCCACAATGAAAAGAAATAAAACACCAAATGTTAATTGAACTCGTTGATTGTTTTTATTTTTATTTAACTTTTTTTATATAAATTTTTTATTTAATATTTATTGCATATGACTGAAAAGGCCCACAGCTTTGAAATCTAAGATTATTAAGCAGCAGAATAGGAAGTTAATTTCGTTTATTTTTCTTAATTCATCAAACATTTAGTTTTTAATTTTTTTTTTAAATAATTAAAAAAAATAGAATTTTCCATGCTTAAATTTCAATACCCACCACAATAAAAGCAGTTTTCGAAAATAAACAGAAGATTATTTACAGTTCGACTCACACACTATGACGAACACAAGCCTTGATATCGTTCGTAACTCTTTTCAAGAAAGTTACAATCGAAACTAGTCAGGGCAATCTGTCCGTGAAAACCTGGGTTCAATTCCCAGCTCAGTCAAGAATGAAAAATTATCAATAAATTTTAATTTATTTTATGTTGTAAAATTTCTTTCTTCATAAAAATAATTTAATGAAAATTAAATTCAATGAACTTAAGCCTGATTAAAATATCGAAATTTGGATTAAAAACGATTAACAGTTCAATAAAAGAACCACAATACTAATTATTGAAAGTAACGAACATTATATAGTGTTCTGTTCTTCGTTATAAAACAGACCAATTGTAGTGGTTCTTTAGATATACATTATATTTTAATGTTCTATAGTGTTTCTTTTTTACATTGATATAGGATTGAGCACACATAAAATTTTAGCAATGACCCCAGCACGAATGAGTGTATTGTGCACAGGTTTGTGTTAAATGTTTGCCCCGGCTTTTTGCTTTTTTCGTATATTTTGTAAAAAAAATTTTTGTTTTTTTATCTGTCCAACTGCACAACTGAAACGAACGAACATTAAAGTGCTGAACCAAACGCAACGAAGCTTGTGGTTTAAAAAAATTTCATTGTGGTTTAAAAAAACCACAAACTTCATGATCGAAAATCACAAACAGGGAAACTTTATTTTTAATGATTTACTGCACAAACACTATTAGCGTTTTCCACAAATCTACCGAACCGAACACTAAGAAACGATATTCAATGTTTATTTTTTAACACTGATAACAGTGTTTTTTAACAGTGATAGAAAAATTCAATTTTGAACCAAAACTATGGTTTTATTTGACATTAGCTGCCAAGTTGTCTGGTGTCCATAACCATAATTTCAAGTGGATGAAATGTTCTGGTTTTTCGTGAAACCCTGTTGTGATAATCTTCCGGTGCTCTAAGTATAGAGCACCGCCTCTACATTTCAAATACACACACACATTCTGATAATTTTAATACATGACTGATAGAATTTAGCACTTACCCCTAGCTTAGTAGCTAAAGCTATCTAACCTCCACTGAAATGGTATCTTCTGTAATACAACCGCACATAGCGCATTCGCAAGCAGACCAAACGTATCTCCAACAAAAGCAAAAGTCAGCCCGTAATCAGGCATTATAAGATCTCCCTCTCTAGGATTTTGGTTTAAGTTGCAGCCCCCGGGGAATAGCGAACTGGCCCTCATCCAATAACCGTTCCTACGCTACGATAATCTTGCGAAGATCTTCGCTTCTCTGCAGAATACAAGAGTCTCTGGCGGCAATCGAACCCGCAACCCCGGTACTGATAGACTAGCTCACTACCAGCTAGTCTACCGGGGCACCCAGGACCTATAAGGTCTCACAGGGTACTGTCAGCGATTTAAGAGATCCACCAGTTTAAGCTACCACCAAGTTGTAGAAATTTGCTGCACCTATTTATCCCAAGCCGCATTAGCGTACTTACGGTAGGCTTACCGAAGTTTTGCTTAAATTTTCTGCATCACCAACAAACTTCGTCTGTCCGTCAAGAAATGTCCATAGTGTAAATTGCGACTTAGATTTGATCAATTTACTAGTCACGCTTTTTTTGGACTTTTTCGTCAAATATTTGTTAGGTCTGAACATATTTATCTTTAGTCATAAAATTGTAACTTGAATTTGCATTGTCGGCTTTGTTTTACAAGACCTTCCAGTGCGCCGAAAATTATTTTAAACACCTGTACGATTGCTATTAAATTACCAACAGTTTTATTTGCATTGATATATTATCGTTTAACAGTTGTAGGGATTTTTGTAGACAATTTTTTGAGCGCGTAGGGAACAAAAGGGATTTTTTCAGGCTGCTTCGGGACTTTTAAAAAAATTCTATAACATCACTGATATGGGCAGTCTACGGGGATAATGTAATATTGACGTTGTCTGTCAAATTATTAATAATTCAAACATATTATGTAAGTCGTAGTCGATGTCAAGGTCAATTTTAAATTGTAGTCATATCGAGTCGATGACTACATCACTTCGACGTTAATTTGATATTTTATAAAAATGTACAGACGTCGGGTAGTTATCGAAAATCTGACAAAAAATCCCATTTTTAATTATTTTTCTTCTTCATCATAAAAGCTAATTTTTTAGCGCTATTTTCCGATATTTTGTTTTTTAACCGATTTAGCTATTGCAAACAAATTTAGCAATTTTTCCCGAATTTTCGCCATGTTCACGATAGAATTGATTTTTCCAGTACGTTTTCTAATTCATTCCAGCTTTAACGGTTTTTTTTAATATATATAAGACTTTGCTATCATGCCGCTGTTAGCTAGTTTTTGCGAATTATCGCTAATTTAGCAATATTTACTGAATTGTTGCCATTGCTTATATTTTAAGGAACTTTCAATCAATTGTATGGCTGGTTAAAAATAGTAAAACCTTTCACGAGTTTTCACCATACTAGTAAACTTTGCCGAGCTTTTGCAATTTTCGCGTAGCTTTGTTGCTCTTTGAGGCAATCGTCACAATTTAAAAATGTTCGCTATTTTAGAAAACTTTTCCGAATTTTTGCAATTTTTGCGTTGTTTTATTGCTCTATGTGGCAACTGTCGTAAAGTATTCGCCCTGACCGCTTTAACTGTTCAAGTGTTACTCTAAAGTGATCATATAGCCGAAGTCTAAAATGAATTTTATGGTTACAAGCAGTGCTGCCACGACTAATCAAATTTTTACAACCAAAAATTTTTGAAAAAGTTACCAAAAGTAAATAAATATAACCAATATATTATTATAAATTATTCGACCATCCATTATATTATTTCCAATTCCATAACCATAAGCTTCAATAAATAGGGATTGGAAATAAATATAACCAAATTAGAAATGCATTTTTTTATTGAAAAACACATTAAAATTTATTTTAAGTGGCATTGTAAAAGAAAGGCTATTTGCACTTAATAGGAAAACATTAATTACAAATTAAGAAAACAAAACAAGAAATGTAATTATTGTACGTATTAAAAAAAGAACGAGAAGCTTAAATTATAAGTTTTTCATAAAAAATCCTTTTATTTTATAAAAGGTCAACCCGTCAAATTTCCATATAAAGTTCAGTACATATATTAAAAGATAATAAATTAAATTTTTTGGAATATTGCCAATAAACATATATTTTTAAAAATGTCCAATAAACGAAATTTGTACTTCACAGTTATAAATAACAGGGCTGTCAATGTGGCGATTTTTTAATCCTTTTGGCGATGGACATTAAGGTGATATTACGATTGTTTTGGTGAAATTGGAAACTGTTGACGATATGCGTAATGCATTTTTGTGAATAATTTCTAATTTACATATATCTAAACTAATTTAAAAATGGGTATACATTGTTTCTATAGTTTGTAAATTGTAATTTATAATTATTATTACTGTTTAAAAATAGTTATATTTAATTTTTTTTGTGAATCATTGAATAATATTAAGGCGAATATAACAAAATTCGTATTTATGAACGTTTTCAAAAAGTATATGATTGGCAGTCAAAGGTATTTTTTAAATTAAAAATATTGCAAAACCATTATCTGGAAAACATTAAATAAAAATACATACCGACAGGTTATACAAAGTTAAATTAAAATTTTACAATTTATTTAAAAAAATTTATTAAAAATCTCCATCGATTGAAACTTTATTTGATTTTAATTTCAGTACTTAGCCGTTTCTAATAACAAACACCACATTTGGAAATTTTTTTTTTTTCTTAAAAAAAATATCTGGTCGCTTTTTGAAAGGGATTTGTTTGCTTTCGATAAAGTGTCATTTGAAAAAAATAATTAGAAAATCGTAGTGCGAAGTACACAATATTCGAAGTCGTAAATAATATCCTTCGAATCGAATTACGCGATTACCAACCATGTAAATAAGGAAGCTATAAATTTAAAAAACCTAAATTACAAGTGTATTCGTACATATTATTATTTTAGGAAAAAAGTAACCAAAATGAAATAAATATTCACATCGCCACATTGAGAAAAAAAATTACCAATTTTGGTTAGAAATAACCAGAAACGGCAGCTCTGGTCACAAGTGTTAGGCAAACTTTTGGTGGACTAGTTTTAACTTTAAATTTAACAATTACTAATAAAATTTGAGTCCATAACTCTTTTAAATTTGCATTTTTTTATTGTAAACGTATTAAATAAATACATATCGCACTTAATCAACAAGAGGGTATTAACACAAAATTTTCTTTAAGTTTTTCGAAAAAATCGACAAGTTATATTCATATCTACCCCCTGTAAAAATATCGTGCTATAAAAAGTAGACAATTTTTGGTAATGAAACATATTGGTTTCAAAATTTGTTTTTCATATCCCTTTTAATGTTAAATTAAAACTTGTTCTACTTTTACTGAACATATTAAAAATTTGACTTAATACTAGAGTTTTTTTATTCCCGCACTTTTTGGATTCCCGGGAAAGCGGGAAATAAAAATCCAATTCCCGGGATCCCGGGATTCCCGCCCAAAATTTTGTATTTATTTATTTACTTATTTTTCCAATGAAACTAATATTTGTTATTGGCTATTACGCTTAAAAGAATTAAATCTAGTATCTATTATATAACAAGAACGTAAAAAATTTAAGATTAAAATTATTTTAAGACACTTAAGAGGTTATATTGATGCCAATAAGATAATAGAAATCAATATACGTATAAACATTGTCAAGTTCAGAGCTTATTTGCATAATAAGAATGAAAGTGTTAGTCTTACACGAATAAAAATTCTGGAAGGGAGATTAGGAACTAAAAACTCAACATTACGAAGTAGGAATTCTGAAACAATATTACCGTTTAACAAATTCAGCAGAAAGGAGAAATTTTATTTACTACATATACATATTTAATAACATATTTTTTTAAAATTTTATATCCCTTAATCAGCAGTGGTGTATGAAGGTATACCAAGTTTTTCATTCCATGTGATATTAAAGTCCCATAAAGTATTTTTATTATTAGTCCTTTATTAATTCTAAGTCGATTTTGCCATTTGGGTGTCAAATTGTTTCTTGATCTTCTAGGCTATTTGGGATTGAATTCCAACAGAATCGCTTCAGTAGGAAAAGAGTTATGCACCCAAATGTGGAACTACCTCCCTAAAAACTCAACTAAAACTAACATAAATTTTGGGCGAAATGCACACAAATCTCTACTTTCTACTTTTATAAGACTCAAAATCACTTGAAATACCGAATATGAAACACAATCTAGGAAAACAATTTACTACGCCCTTAACCGCAAAGCTTTATAATAATGTTGTAAAATTTACACTTCATTTTGGTAGGACAAGAAATAAAATTTCGTGATGATAGGTCTATAATTTATCAGAGGCCCAATATAAAGCCCATTCTCAAAAATTTGTTTAAAAGCCTTAAGATGTAGAAAATTTAAATATTGTGGTGAAATTAAGTTGGATAAAACAACTAAAGACACAAGTCTGACATAAATTTACTAAAGTTTTAAAAAAAGATTTTCTTCAAAATTTCCCGGGAATCCCGCAATAAATTCCCGGGAAAGCGGGAATTGAAAACAACTGAAAACCCCGGGAATTCCCGGTACGAGAAATCCCGGGAGCAAACTCTACTTAATACCCTCTTGTTGATTAAGTGCGATATGTTCACATTCTAACTAAAACTTCTTTAACTTTCATTTGAGTCGTCGCAGAGTTTCCTTTCACCTCAAAGCGCTGTCAATAGTAATCGATTATTGCACAGAAAAAAAATTCGACTTTTTCTGAATGTTGCGTTCAGCTAATTTAATTTTTTTCTGCCTACATGAAAGAGCTTTTTCTAATCTAAAATAGTAGCGTTTGTTAAATCGGACAGTTTTATTTTGTAGTTATTTCAATTCTTGATACGTTTTTGAATTAGCATTTTTACTACAGAAATGCTTCAAATCTGACGTAAATGTTATTTTTCGTTAGTTTTATTTTACATCTGCGCGCCTAAAACCTTTATGTAAGAACCTAATGTTTGTAAGTTTGAAAATCTGTATTTAAAATTTTTACAATAAGTCTTTGAAAAATTAAGTTTCGATCTTTAGAAAATAATAAATTTTCTTGATAAAAATTATTGGTTTTTTTAATAAAATTTGTGTACAAAAATTTTTAATTATTACTGTGTTTAGCAATTTTTACCTTAAAGTAGTGTATTCTTTAAAAAAAGGAAGTGTTGAGAAATTAAAGTATGAAGTCGCTAATGCTTACGAGCAATTTAAATAAAAACTATTTTATAACTTAAGTGAAATGTGTGTATTTAAGTCATAAAGTGAAAGTAAACTTTTCCATAATACATATTAATATTATGTAAAATACACACTACATTATACATGTATAAAAACATATCTACCAACACATGCACACAGTATATATAGATATATATTAAAAGTAGTAAATATAATACATAAGTATATAAACTTTTCATATGTTTAACAGTTAGTTTTGAATGCTGTTCTTAGTTCTTGTGCTCTCAATTTTTTTTTTCTTTAGTTATTTTATTTTATTAAATAAAAACTTTTTTTCAAGACCAACCAACAACTGCAGCAGCAGAATATAAAAGTCAAAGTGGCTAAATGCATCTCTGTGTACCAGTTGAAAGAAACAAAAAAAAAAAAATTCAACCATGTACCAGAAGCACCACGACGAGCCATCCAGTCACAAGGATAAAAAGGTTTTTGAGATTTTTTTTAAATTTTAGTTGCTGGTATTCTTCTCATTTTTATGTTTTTTTTTTATTTTATTTTTAATAAATGTAGTAGACAATGAGCAGACATAAACGCAGGCAGACAGGACGGACAGACAAAAGATGGAGAAAGTATAACAGTTTTGTTGCAACAACTTTGATATTAAAATGTAGTGCACCACCAAACAACCAACTAAGTTAAACTTATTGTTGAAAACTTTTATTATATAATATGCATTCATATATTTATGTATATAATATATAACAAATGCATTTGTATGTAGATTTGTGTGTTAGTAGATGTTTATGTCTGCCTTTAAGACTACATACTTATGTATGAGTACAGTGAAGCAAAAAAATTATGATCGAATCATTGTGATATCAGCCTAAACCCCACTTGGCCAAATTATCATCAGGGTTAAAAATTAAAATTATGTTATATATCTCAATGGGTTGTCGACACATCGGCATCAAAGATATTACGAATCGGAGTCAGTTTAATAAAACATGTCATCAGCAGTGTTGCCAGAACTTTTAGAGGTAAAATCAGCAAAAACCCATAATTTTCTTCAAAAAAGCTGCAAAATCTGCGTCAAGATTTTAAAAATCTTTAGTAAATCTTCAAGAGTTATTAATCACATTTTTTATGTACCTTATTTAGAAACCGATATAATAATTTATTTCAAAATATTGATCCATCTTCTTGATTTTAAATCGATTGAGATTTAAATTATTTTTTTTTAATGTAGCTTTACTGATTTTAAAAGTAGTTCTGGTCCTCGAATTATGAGGTATAAGAAATTATATATTTTTTGAACTTAAACACAGAAAAGTTTTCAAAATTTGTTCGATTTTAAATTTGTTCGATTTTCATTTCACTCGAATGCGATTTTCAGAAAGAACATGGTTAATTATTTTTGGATAGTTTTTCATTAAAAATATTAATCCAAATGTAGTTTGTCAGGCTGAAAAAGAGTTTATAACATCTTTGTAATTTTAAACAACAAATTAAAAGTAAATTACTTGACATGTTATTTAAACTATCAAGTCTTAAGCCTGGTACTCTGTTCAGCATTTCACGTGAAAAGCTGCCAAAACTTATATGAAACAAACTTGTGCCAAATTTCTATGAAATAATGTTGATAGAGTTGGACTCTGTTTAATTTGTGAAAAAGTTGCGAAATGTTTCTGGCAACATTTTTTTTACAACACCGAAATATTATAAGCGGCACTTATTTCACGTGGAATTTTAAGCAAATGAAAAAAAGTTTAAACTTAATATTAAAAAGAGAACTGAAAAACATAAATAACACAACCGGTAACAGTTTTGCATTAATTTTTTCATTAATTTTTATTTAATTAAAAAAAAAATACTTTTTAGTAAAATACATGTGGGTTTTGTTTACATATGCAAAACAATGTCGTATACTTTGGAAGATTAAAAACGCCAAATTGTGCAAACTCTCGAGACAAGAAACATTGATACATGTCAAATTTTTCGCATGAAATAATAGATGTTGCTGAACATTTTTCACAAATTGGAGTACTAGGCTTTATTGAGAATTTACAAGAGATCAAATATTGCAATTGTTAAAGATATTTATACATAAGTACATATGAATATATAATACGTACATATGCATATTATTTCGTGTAAAATCAGATGTAAAGATAATACGAAATTTTAAGTTGTCTTTGTGAATAGAACTCTTAGTAATGAATCAATTTTCAAACTGTTCGACATCATAGCTGAACTATTTATTTTGTTCTTTATGCCTCTCTTTTAAACTTTTCTTGCGCAAAATTGGTTCGTTATCTGCTTTTTTCCCCCGCTGTCTTTGTTTATAATTTTCTGCACTATAAGTGCAAAAATCTCCGTAAGATATTTTTTGTTTTTCAATGCAAGAAGTGGAAAAAGTACAAACAGAGATGACAATGTAAAGAAGTTTCCACCGAGCTAAAAAAAAAAATCTGCATTTTTAAGCACGAAATCGTCAAATCTGCATTTAGGCAATGTTGTGGTATAGAATCTGCAAAATGCAGGTAAATCTGCAGTTCTGGCATCACTGGTCATCAGTGCGATGACTCAGTAGCATCGTAAAAACGACTCATTAGGCTCAATTTAATGACAGTTTGTCATTGGAATTGACTTAAGTCAAAGTGCGAGAATTACACATGATTTTTTTGCTTTTGTTGTATTCCGCACTTTTGTTGGCAGAAGAACTCTCAATTATAAGACACTAGCAGCATGCCCGATATGGTTTTTGTAATCATTCCACTTTGAAAATTTTATGTATTTAACTAAACTAGTGTTTGCCCACTGGTCGAAATTCGACCATAATTATTTATGCGAATATGAAGAAATCATACATATAAGTAAAAGCTAATTTTATGTTTATACGTTCAATATTATAGAAAAATCAAAAATTACCACATGCATCACGGAAAAGAAAAATAAATTTATATCCCGTATTTTCCCTTTTTGATGATTTTTTTCTCCGCATAAAAGTACCAAAAAGTTCAATATTGTAGTGGGACTCCATAATTTAATACGAATGTGTCAATACATAAAGAAAAATATGTTGTAAAAAAGTGGATTTTCACAGCTAAAATGTTCGAATTTCGGAAAAGTACCAAATTTATATTTTTAGATAAGTTACGAATTTGGTATAATCTTAATGTCTATGTTGGTTGGTTTAAAAGTTAAATGGGGTGACAAAAAAGTTGTAAAATACAGTTTATACCCGTTTAGTCCTCTTATTTTTCTTTACCCACGCAGATTTTAATGAAATATATATTGTGCACTACTGTAAGTACTTTTTGTTCAAATCGGTTGGCAAACAGAGTACCAATGTGTTCTTAACTGTTTTGCCTTTGCCGATTTATAAATAGATAATTTAGAAAATAAAATAAGGGAATTTTTGCTTCTCATTTTACTTTTTATATATGAAAATAATGTTAATATTACATAAAATGGGGCATCGAATTGATGTCACTGTAGCCATAGTAAAGATAACACATAAAATATGAAAAAATTTTATGATGACTTTCGTCATTTGCCTCATTGATGTAATTTGTAATAACATTGATGTCACATTTCTGATGTTAGGGCATTAGCAATATGAAGATGCACTTTTACACCAAATCAACGTACTAAGCTTTTTTAGCCCAACGACTAAATAATTATTTATATTTTCAAATAGTAAAATTTGCTTAACAAAAAAAATATTTAAAACTTTTTGTCAACCACTGTAATTTGCTTTGGTATGCACAAGTTTTTTGGTTTCACAACTCGGTTTACAGCAAACAAAAAGAACGAGTTCAAAAGCTCAAGAAAACTTAAAAGAACATAAAAAAGCAGCAGCTAAAAAAGTTAGAAATTTTATTATCCTTGTTAAAAAAACAGACCTTGCAAACTCTTATTTGTTTACAATAACAAGACAGCTAACGCGCCAATTATATATCCGATTTGGAACTGTTTGAAAGCAAGCTCCAAAATTATTTTCTCAAATATGAAAAGTTTTTAAATGTTTTTAATTAGAATTCAAGAACTAAAATTCTTTCAACAAAATCCAATCAGGAAAACTTGGAATGGATAACATATATAACTAATTATATAATATTTAATTTAGAATTTAAAATATAATGCATTCCTTCGGAATCGAACATGTAATTTTTCGTGACAAAAAAAATTAAAAAAAATTGTCAAAAATTATTTCGGAAAAATTGGTTATGAATTATAATTATGAGGGAATAAAAGGAAAATAATCCTTTAAGTCATTAAGCACTCAAATAAGGCAATGTATGGTATGTATACTTTTTCGTCCTTGATATACATAGTTAATTTTCTTATGTGTGTATTATTTAATTAAAGTATCAAAGCGTGAGGGATACAATAAAAGAGAATATGCCACGGATACAAAAAATTATTTTTTTAAATAAACATAATTTATTATTTAAATCATACCGGGGAATTAATTATATAACTAATTGTAATTTATAATACAATATAATGCTTTAAAAATAATTAATTATAAGATTCATTCTCCGGACACAAAAAAAAATTATTATTATCGTAAGACATCTCCTTGTTAAAAATAATGAATTCTGAAATCAGCTATGTATTACCTATTACCTTTTCGATTCCAATTGATCACCTGTTCCTGCTGTGATATTAAGAAATGTTCTCAAATTTTAAAATATATGTATTCTCAAATGTAATTAAATTAAATGTAATTTTAGGTTTGAGAATGTTTTAAAAAAAATTTTTAAAAATATAACTCATTTTAAATCCATCTCATAATAAGTTCTTATTTAAAAATAATTATTTTTTGAACAACATTTCCGATATTTATACTTAATATTCTTAATATTATCCATTTATTATCTAATGTGGAATACAATTTGGGACAGTTTAAATTTTTTTGTTGAAGTAAACTTTTCTTTTAGGTTTCAGAACGATTTGAGTATAATCTCAAAAGAAAAAATGTGTTGAATAGAAATAGGAACTTTTCAAAATATTCAGTATAATCTATTTGTATACCCTCCACCACCGCTAGTGGTGAATGAGGGTATACTAAGTTTGTCACTCCGTGTAAAACTTTTTTATTATACATCTGTCCGTCTGTTGAAAACACACTCACTTTCGAAAAACGCAAAAGAAAAGAACAAACTTGGTTTCAAATTGCTTGTAGTTATCCTAAGCAGCTGGGGATTGAAATCCAGCAACATCGGTTCAGTAGGATCAGAACTATGAATCAAAATGTTGAACCATCACCCTAAAAAAGTTGATAATTTTGATACAAAAACTAACATAAATGGTGGAATAATGCACGGAATGATATAACATTTTGCACGAATTCGCAAAATATACGACTGCAAATCATACTGTTAAATTTCGTGAAGATCGGTCCATAATTGACCATATGCCCCATACAAACCCTTCTCGCGGAAAACAGTTTACTACGCCTAAAACCGCAATAAATAATGCTATCATAATTAAATTCGGTACGGTACAGTTTTGAAGGACTAGAAATCACACTGCTAAGTTTCGTGTAGATTGGTCCATAATTAACCCTAGAACCCATATAAATTCTACTCCCGGAAAACAGTTTAGTACGCCTAAAACCGTAATGAATAACGCTATCATACTAAAATTCGGTACGTCACAGTTTTTTAGGACCTGAAATCACACTGTAAAATTTTTTGACGATCGGTCTATAATTTACTTTAGGCCCCATATAAACCCTTATCCCGGAAAACAGCTAAGTACGCCTAAAACCGCAAATAATAATGCCATCATTATAAAATTTGGTATATCACAGTTTTATAAGATTAAAAATCGCCAAATTTCGAGAAAATCGGGCTATAATTTACCGTAGGTCCCATATAAACCCGACTCTCGGAAAACAGTTTACTACGCCTTAAGCCAAATAAACCCCACTTTGGGAAAATAATTAAATTCGCCTAAAACAGTAACAGATATAGATATTGCGGTGCAATTTCTTTCAACGTAGATTCATATGGCCAGAAAAAATATCATGCAATTTTGTGATATACAATCCATAATTTACCTTAGATCCCATATTAAGCAGCCTTCTGAAATTCACTGTTAATGCTAAAACTTAGTACACTGCTGTATTGTTATTTATTCTAATTTATTTTTTTAATACCTGAAATCAGACTTCAGAATTTTGGGATGATTGGTCCATAACTTACCATATGTCCAATACAAATTTCCCTCCTAAAAATCATTTTAGTTCGGCCAAAACTGTTACGAATCATAATATTTTACATAAGCCAGTTCAAAGTTCTAAAAATAAACGCATAAAACTTTCTTATTGTCCGTTAATACCAATTTTAATGCTGACGTTCGTTTTTGTGCAGCTTAGTTAATAATATACATATATGTATTTATCATATAGAGCACACTCCTGTCGGTGGAGGGTATCAAAGATTCGGCACAGCCAAATATAGCACTCTAACTTCTTTATCTTAAATTTTTTTTCTTAATATGGACATTTCCAGCGAAAAGAGTACTTTTTGTAAGGAAATTTTAGACCCATGTTGTTCAAATGTTATCCCCTTTTTGTTACAAATGTAAAAAAGTAAATTAAACATATACAATTTTTTGGGAAACAATTTTAATTACACGCTGGCGTTACGTTACAAAAAGTAGTCTTTTCGTTAAAAATGCACATATACAAATCTTATTATTCTACAACGCGTTGCAACGTTTGCAGTTAGCATTTTAAAAGTCTCATTTTTAAATTGAGTGAAATTTGTATGATTTTGTTAAAATTAATTTTGTTTTTAGGTTTGAAAACATCAGAGCGCACCATGGCTCAGACGGCTACTTTCTTTGGCCAAAAATATTTTTTGACAAATTTTTGATCATTTTTTGATGTTTCGCCATCTAGTAGTCCATACTTTAGGCCGACTGACAATCCATTTGGTTTTTGAAAGCATTAATTAATTGTTTAATTCAAAGTTTAATTTTTTCTAAAATTTAATAATTGTAATTGGAAACAAGATTTTTTAAGGTTTTCAGCTGCAGTTATTAGCTAAACACACGCAGAGAAAAAATATGTTTAAAAATGGTCACATCCAACAAAACTATTTTTAAAGACATTTTTAAAAATATTATGTTTAATTTAGCCATATTTTTGTCACCGACAACCACATTATTGTTGGACTGGTCCTCCATCAAGAAGCCACAACCATATTTGTATTGTCTTTAGAAATGTTTTGGTTAAATATGACAATAATTGGCTTTTAAATTAACAATAGTATTTTCCTCATTTCCAAGAGCAACATGTTATGGTTGAAAACCAACCATACTATTATAAGTGTTAGGTATATTTTAGTTACTATTGACCAAAACATGTTCGGAGGCAACCATAATATGGTTGTGGCTTCCTGATGGAGGACTAATTTAACCATAATATGTTTGCCACTGACAATATTATGGTTAAAATAAAGATAATATATTGAAAAATTTTCTTTCAAAATAGTTTTGTTAGAGGTGATCATATATAAACATGTTTTTTCTCTGGGTCCAGGTACACAAATAAAAAAATATCTTAAAAACAAAGCTAATGTTGGTTAGATTTGTTTAAGAGAAAAACACAATCCAAAAAATGTTTGTGATATTGAAAATCCTTAGTTTTTCACATAACCTATAAAATCGCTAGTTTTCTGATTTTACATAAAAAAGTTTTTAGCATAAAACCTACAGAAGTTGTTTCTTTGGAGTATTGCCATTTTAATTCAGGTTTTATTTCATGCGATTTTAAAGAAAATTATAATTTTTTAAATATAGACATTTTGCTAAAAGTTTTCAAACATGTTTTCAAAAATAATTCAAAGATCAAAATAACAAATTTTCAAGTTATACAAATGGGCATGTTCTGACAATCGCAAAACGCTTAACATTTGCGATTCTGATATGAAATCGCATAAAAGGTGTTCTGTAAATTGTAATCGCAAGAAGTTTGGCGACTTAGAATTGCAAAATTATGCCCAGGGTAACCTTAATATTTTTAAGAAACTATGGAAAATCGCAAGTAAAACGCCCGAGTTACAGAACACCATTAAATAAATATGGCGTTTTGCAATTTTAAATAGTGCGATTGTCGGAACATGGCGGTTTCAGAAGATTCGGTTAAGTAAATGTAATTGAAGAAGAATAATTCCTTTGAATGGGAGTGGCACTGTCCATTTTTTGCGCACCACATAGTGTGTGCAAAGTTTTGTAAGATTCGGTTAAGTGAGATAGCACAAAAAATATTGACTTTGAATGGGCGTGGCAGTGCCCACTTTTCTAGTCATTTTATTTGACTCTCACGGGTGGCTAATGTTTCTCCATAAGAATTTCTCTACCCATTCTTTAGACTATAAACCATAAAAGTTTATGCCATGTTCGCACGGCATTTTGAACTACGTTGTTCGCTTTGTAAAATAACGATTGCGAATTGCGCTGTTCACACTGCAAACTATTTATTAAATAACTCTTCTTCTTACCTTTATGAAAATTTGTTTGATTTGAAAATAAATACAATTTAATTTTTTAAATACAGTCTAATTTTTTAACACTTCCTTTTTTGTTTCTTTATTTATTGTTTTTAAATTTCACAATTTTTTTTTACAGCCTTCGATAAAAATAAGTGATGACAATAGGTGGGTTCATTTAAAGAAAAAAAATATTGCAAATTTTCAATAATTGCTCACAGTAAGTTTCATGTTACCAAAAACTTGCAATGAGAGAGTGAAAAAAGAGCATACAAATTTTAGAGACAAAAATTTTTTTGAAAGAGTCTGATACTTAAATTTTTATTAGCAAGATTTATTTAACCACCCACCTGTTTCATGTTTTTGTTTACAAAAAAAAACATAATAATTTTCATAATTTTAAAAATATTTATTTTTGTAAAATTTAAGAACAATATTCTTGCGTAAATAGTTCAAAACAAATAAATTTTTTCAGAAATGATCCCTTAGCTTACAATTTTTTTATTTTTTTTTATTTTTTTTGAGTAATTGGGAGAAAAATTTGGTAAATTTTAAATTTATACTCGTTGCAAATTTCTGCTAGTTAAGTAAATGAACACACCTAATGATTTGCTTGTAGTTGGCATAATACTTCAAAATGAATTACGTACAAATTAGGAGCGTATCGAATACCGATACCAAGATATCGGCGATACTTCACTTTTTTAATAAAAAATAATTAATATAGTAATTGAATAGAGCAAACTAGTAATTAATTTATTTGTTAGATTCCATTAAAATATTTATTAAATAAATTAAGATGAATAATTGAAATTTGAATTCGAAAATAATTAACAAAATCAATTGTGTTTTTAGTTAACCCTAAAAATCTTATTTTAACAAAAACACATTTTTATACCCACCACTACTAGTGGTAGGAATTATCTACTGTATAAACTTAATGTCGTGAAATCGCTTCACGGTTATTTGTAGGTGCCATGCCCACTCTCGGAAAACACTTTAATAAGCCTAAACCTGTTAAGAGTAAAGCTTAAATTTTGCATTTGGTGCACCAGTGGAATCAATTAGATAATAAAACCTCACGGAACTTTTGGGTTTTCTCTTTGTTTTGTTAATTTCAAAAGACATTTATTTCTTAAATTAATTTGCTTCTTTAAATATTGTCAGCACTTCTCACATTAAAATTTCTTTGGATTGTTGGATGCGCCTAAAAAGAATAACGAAGTTTATCTTTTTCTTTCGTTTTCACCGTATTAAAGGAGTTAATCAAATAAATCTAAAAATCATTATTGTGTTCCCTATTCTCATGTCATGGTGAATTTTTTTTTATAAAAAAGGTAAAACAAAAAAATTAAGTTAACGATTTCGGGATTGACTAAATCCCAAAAATCCCGGGATTAAGAAATTGAAATTCCGGCATTCGGAATTCGCTGATTTCGGGATTGGCATCCCTAGTACAAACTAATTCTGCCTTAACAATTTATTTGAAATTAAGAAAATTTTGCAAGTCCGGTTTTTTTTAAATCCAATTGAAATGAAATTCCATTTACCTATAATTGTTGTCTTGACTTTTTATTTGGAGAAACAGGCATGATTCTGAATCTGTCGATAGCCTTTTGTATCCTTCATGAGTTTCAGGGCCCTTCACTTACAAAAATGTTAAGTCATGCCTATCCTAAAAACAAATATGAGCATTTCCTGGGGTCACAAACGCACTTTCGTACACTTTTGATGTACAACCTTTTCCTAGCATTTTTTTTTTTGCAACTCGATAGCATTTTGGTAGCTCTATGTTTAGTGCAAAAGATGGATTTCATCGAATTTAAGTTTTCATAGTGATAATTATAAACATGTGGTCACGAACGTACGCAAAATAGAAGACATCTTTGGCTGACACTAGTGAAATGTAAAAACCTGAGTAATGGAACGGAATATTCAAACGTGATTAATTTATTTTAAAAGTGTAATTATGTAGGTCTCTATCAACTTTTTACACAATAAAATATCTCTATTGGTTTTTGTTTAATTGGCTTGAGTACCGGTCACGAACGTACGGTTCGCGAACGTACGATTTTTCCATATGTTTTAACCGTTAATTAACCGATAATCGAACTTTTTCTGTTTTCCTTACACTTTTCTCGTCTTAATTGATTGTAATAGAGAGATTTGAAAGAAACAGTGCAAACATAAAATTTTTTTTGGGATGTAAAATAATTAAATATAAAAATGTCTTTAGAAGTTGTTTGAAAAGAAAATATTAAATTTTCCAGTTACCAGCCCAATTTCCTTAAGTAAAACAGCTGAGATATCATAGCATATCATATATACCATTCTATTCTAAAAACAAAGACTTTTTTTTTATAATTTTAAACAATAAAACGCGATGATTATCAACATTTAATTTTTCCATCCTGGTTGACCATTTGGAGGAATTGCCCATATCGTAATGACAATAAATATTCAACTTATATATCGAGTCATTACCGCGAAAACAGCTCAAGCGACAAAATCAAAATTTTACAGGAAAAGGTTTCTTTTAATATTTCATAAAAATTTTGTATGAAAATTGGCGCTTGAACTTAAATTGTTTCTGCTATAAAATCGTAACCAGCGTTACCGTTGGTCCTACTAAAGTAGCAATTTGCCACTTTTTCGATTGCTTGGATACAATTCTGCTACTTTTACAAAATGCAACCAAATGTGATACTTTTTGTAATTCTTGCCACTCTTTTGGTACTTTTTACTAAATGATGAGACACTTTTTGAACTTTCTGTTTTATTATAACTCCCAGCTTTAATATAAACTGTAATTGTTTTAATATATATGTCATGAAATATGCCGCATTTTATTCATTAGATTAATGAAAATGTCAAATTTTTGTCCTTACAACTTTTGTATGCAAAAAAATATATTACCACTAATTTGTGAATAACTTCGAAACAGTTGAAAATATAAAAAAAAATATATGGACGACTCAAAGGCTTTTAAAAAACTAGACCTGATAGAACCAATCATTGAACAGATTTGGATTCAACAAGCTAAGGTCAATTCAAAATGTTATTAACATTATTTTGTGTACTTCTTCATATTTTAAAACCTGTCCCGCCTTTTTTTTCTTAAATCACCTTTTTGGTGCCACTTTTTTTTGCAAAAATCCCCTTTTTTTGGTACTTTTTGAAAATATCCAACGGTAACGCTGATCGTAACGCTACCCTTCTGTGATCATGAGATTTTAGGAGATGATGCAAGTGTTGCCAATAAATTCATTTATTAAAACGACGAAATTTGAAAATGATGCTGCCTTAGTTTTTTTGCGGTAATGCTTTGATATTTTATAAAAAATTGCAATTTTTTTTAATATAAGAATGCATATGATTACAAAATAACAGAACTCAAAAAAAGTGTGCGTAGGCCGGGAATCGAACCCGGATCAACTGCTTGGAAGGCAACTATGCTGACCATTACACCACCAACGCCTTATAAAATTTTGCGACAAGTGTTGGTTTTTTTAAATCCCTTTAGTTATCCAATTTCCCTACACATTTAAAACATTTACCCTACAAAAATCCCCTTGCGTTTTAGGTAATAACAACTAATATTATTCGCATACGTATAGAAAAGCTTTAATAAAAAAAATTAGTAATAAAACTAAAAAAAAAAATTTATGATTTTGATTAAATTCAATAAAAAAACATGAGGTTATTTAAAAATAAATATGTATAGTTCTTTTGAACTAACTGCCTGTTTTTCTAAATAAAAAAAATTTTTTTTCGCTTAGAAATTTATATTAAAACAACAATAAAAAAACTAAAATTTGTTTTTGTTTTCAATATAAGTTTCTAAACGAAAATTTTTATTTTAGTTTAAATGATAATTAATTCAGGTACAACAGCAACAGGTTGTTTCATAAATAATATGTAATAATATTTTGAACTGAATTTTCTAAAATGACTAGGTATTAGCGCATTCGAAATTAATGCAGCTTCTTCCGCTGTTTTGCAGAAATGATCTTATAATACACATTAAACTTAAAGTTGTGTTGCTCAATTTGTTTCGCTTTTTGCTGGTCTCACTGCATTGGCATTTCGATTAGGTAAAGCAAACAAAATCCGTACCAGTTTAGATAAATTTGGAAATACAACCACGTCATTACAGTTTTTTATTTTACTACTTTTATCCAAAACTGTTCCAAATCAATATTTCTAAACATATAGATTTCACAATTGCACATATTAATTTCACAATTTCAGAAAAATTATTTGTATGCGATTGTTCTCCACTCATATGTAGAAAGTCGAATTAAGCACTATGTCCTTTTTGCCACAGATTTTGTCGGTTTATTTTAGCCTTTAACTGTGGAGGTGAAATTTTGGAACATACTTAATGACGTGGTAATAAGTTGTACCTCTTTAAATTCTACTAAAAAAAATTTAGTAAAAAATAATTTTTTATAACTATTTGTTCTTGTAAAATAAGGTACCACATTTGTAATCACAAAAAATAAAGAAACCAAAAATTATTTTCATTTGCTTAAACGAAACAGGACTTTACTTCTGATTATACATGAAACAAATTGCACATGAGCTACACATGCAATTATAAACTACACATAATATGTGTATTTCTACACGGTTGGCAACACTGCACACTCGTCAATCTGGCGGTAGAAAATAAAATTGATCCAGTTATCTGCAGAGTTTGGCAGTCAAAGATTTTTGGTATTAAAAGAAAAATAATAAAGGTTAAGGCTAGTTTTGGTACAAATAAGCTCAAAAATTTACTTTTTAGAAGAAAAAATATTTATTTGGCGGTCCTGCCTTAAAATCAAAATTTTCAGAGAATTTTGCTTTTGTAAGCCCTTGTGTGTACAAAATTTGTAATAAATTTTATATTTAAATTAGTTCGGTTTTAAGGGGCTTTCTTCAATGTATGAATACCTTCATATTAAAAATTTGTTGCCAAACAATACCGTCATCGTACAATTCAAACGACTTTAAGATAAAACAATATGTAATATAAATATCTCAACCTTGAATAAAATTTTTTTTGTTAATTTATTTTCTTAAAAAAATACACCATTGAACTTAAGTACACAATAACTAGATAATAAAGACTTATATTACCCAGTCAGCATGTGGAAGATCGAATAACCAAACTGAGTCTTTAATGACTACCCTAGATGATCAAAAACTGATTAATCAGCTCTGCGCTTAAAACAAGACTCGAAAATTATTCCCAAAGATGCTTAGGAAGCGACTTGCTTAAAAAACAAAAACAAAATGTACAGAATGTTGGCAATCATTAAATATTCATGCAGATGATCGAAATGTAGCTGTTTTAAGCATTATTATTCAGTCATATTAGACTCTAATAATTAGAGCAGCCTAGCAAGGAAAAAATTTTGTTTTGTCTTGTTTCTGTTTATAACGGGACAATTTTTCTTACAGATTTTAAGAAAGTGTGTTTTGTAAATTAATTCTTACTTATGTTAGTAAGGAATTAAAATAATACTAGTATGGGTCAATCGACTGCAATCTAGAAATAACTTATTTGTACCGATATTTCTAATATTTATTTAATCTAAAACTTTATTAAATATGTATATACATACATATGTAGAAATATATTTATTTAATGTTAAAAAACATATCGCACTTGATTATAAGCAGGGTAGTAACTCAAAATGTAATAATTCTCAGTAGAGCAGAACAATTTTTAATTTTATGAGGTACATACATATATTTCTTTTAGGCATATGAAATTTAGTGACAATTTTTCTAAAAATGTATATGTATATAACATAAGTTCCCTAATCTCAATGTTTATAACAAAGCCTTATGTATATTTTCCATTTATATTTATTTCGTTGATGAATTATGTTATTATAACCTCTCTATATATATGTATATGTTTTGTAAATACATGATTATTATATAACATATGACCATGATCGGTAGTGTCTGTTATATAAAATCGCAGCCCATCAAAACATCGCACTTTATTTAAAAAAAAATGCAATAAACACATTCTTTACAATGTAACCATATTAATAATGTAACAATAACATTAAAATTATTCATAAGCGCAAAAATTTAAGAAATCAACGGTAACATTTAAAAACAACAACTCTCCCAAAAAGAAAACAAAATATTTAAAATTGTCTTTCTCTTTTTTATTTCTTAAGGCCATGTCAGATAAAACTTTTGCTTCGCGTTGCGTTACCGATTCGCTTTGACATCTAAGATAAAATATACATACTTATACGAAACATGTCACATAAAGTGCTTTCAAAGCGGAGCGAAGCAAAAAGTTAGCCAACTCTCATCTTTTTGCGCGCTTTGACAATTGGCTAGTATAATTTTCTTTTTTTTTAATTTTTTTTGCCAAATTCAATTCCAAAAAACCGTCCAATTAAATTTTTAACTTTAATTTTTGTAACAAATAATTAAATGTACAAATTACCAACCGCTTTTATAAGTACACAAACAATGCGTGAGTGTTGTCAAAGTTTTCATTGTGGCATACACCTTTTGCTTTGCGTTTTTCTGCCGAAGGTAGAAACGTCACGCAAAGCGACAAAGTTGTATCTGACACGGCCTTTACAGCCGTACCTAAACAAGAGCGGAAGGCGGAACGTTTTCTTCAGCGTAGCTATTACGCTGATATGCCATACCTAAATAAGAGCGTCAGCGTTGTGCCATAAACAGTAGTGTTAACTTTCGTGCCGACTAAAACCCGCATAAAAGACATAATAAATTGAATTTAAGCCGCTAGGTTGACCTAAAAATAGCTAATTTGTCATTATTTATTATCAAACAATAAAAACAGGGTTGTCAAAACAACAAATATAGCAGCCCTGTTTATTTTAACGCGCTGTCAAAATCGGATTTTCCAACTGCAAAGCGTTGACGCCGCGCTATTTAGGGATGCTTCATACAAATTGTATGGGCATGAGTATTTTTGACAGCTAGAAAACGCGTTCCGCTCTTGTTTAGGTATGGCTGTTAATCTCTACTGTTCTGTAATTTAATGAATAGCAGAAAACTCTGCATGTTGTTGTTCTTTTTACTATGTAAACACAAAAACAAAGCATACTGTTATGTTTACATTGTTTTTGCTCACACGTATGTGCATTGTTTCAATGTATTAGTACCACTTTCTAACGCGTATAACTCGTGAAATACAGAACCGATTTTAACAAAATTTAAATTAACATAATCTCCCAAAAAATATCTTTCGAATGATATATCAATTATTAAAATACAATATATAGTTAAGGCGTAAAAGGGATCCTAAGAAATCGACTTGCCTATTAATATATATGATGATGATGATGATGATAAGACTGAGTTGCATTTGTGAGTGATTTTATAAAATAAAAAAGTAATGTAAAATAATTAGTACAAACTGTCTTGAAAATGAGTCGTAATTGATCAGAAACGCGAGTCATAAAAGACTCTACCAGAAGAGTAGTGGGTGGGGAACCATTTTCTCCCGAATGATCAGTCAATTTCGACTCAAAAACGAGCGCATAAATGATTATTTTAATCGCGCAGAGGAGTCAAAAAAAACTCGACTATGATCAATAATTTCAAAAAATGATGACTGGGTGTTTTTGTTCGTAGGATGTACATTAGGGGTATAACCAAAAAAAATACCTATCACGACGGGGTGTCCACTGATGTATATATCAAGAAAACAGTTTTTTGAGATCAATTTGGATAAAAAACCTCCCCCACAAACCGTTTTTTCTAAAAGCTTCCAAAAAATAATAATATTTGAATTTTTTAAATACCATACATACAGTCATGTACTATATAGTAACTTTAGATACTAAAAATTATCTTTGTTGAAGGAAATAAACTTTAAGTTCAAAGTGCGTGTTTTTCTGCAATGTTGAAAAATATCTTGCACAAGTTTGATTCCACGTTCCGCGCAAATGTTACTTCGTTGTTGTTTGTGAATTTTAGAGTTTTCTCTCACCCAATGTTTAAGAAAGCATTCCCAAGAATGTGTAAATTGTTCCAGTGATTGCTTTAAAGATTCAAAATCAATTTCATTAAACGAGTATATGGGATAGAGAACCTCTCTGTCTTAGCAAAACTGCAAACAAATGAAAATAAAAGTAAACAATTGGGATTATGAGGTTGGTTCCATTTTGTTCAAAAAAATAGTTTCCGTGTTATTTTAACATACTTTTAACTGTTTGGATGTAGTATAATTGGGGGTATAAGTCTTATTTGTGAAATAGCATAAAAATATAAATGATTGAGGATATTGTATTTTTAATAAACAAAAAAAAAATCCAAATACTAAACTTGAAAGTGATTTGGGGGGGGGAACTTTTTTAACGCCCGCGAAAAAGTGACCCCACTTTTCATCATAGATTTTCATGGTATATATGGCATGGATAGGTATTTTTTTAAATTTAAAAAATTGTTCAAAAGTTATACCCTAATGTACATATGCATGTTTTTTACATTATTTCAATTGTTTGTATGGCTTTTATAAATTAAAAAAGCTTTTCTCTAATTGGTATTTATTTTGTGTATACAACCAAAAAAGTTCATATAGCATATAAGCCCTACTCATCGTACGGCGTTGGTGGTGTAATGGTCAGCATAGTTGCCTTCCAAGCAGTTGATCCGGGTTCGATTCCCGGCCTACGCACACAAGTTTTTTGATTTTTATAAATATTTTTGATAAAAGAAAACAATTTTTTATATTGATTGTCATTACACCTGGTCATTACAGACAGGCCGAGCAGCTGGAGTTTTAACATAATTCGGGTACGCTGATTGCAGTGGAGCTAACCTTTTTTTCAGGTTAGCTCTTGTTTTCGAGATATACCGTTATTTCCAAAATGGAAGAGGTTGCACAACATATGTTCGCGTAACTCAAAAACGGTTTTGTACCAAGATTTTCAGAACAATTAGAAAAATCAAATATTTATGATACGAAAATATATAAAATTGCACATAAATCTTATAACACAATAGGTGGTGAAGTATTAAATAAATAAGTTGGAAATGTCAAATGTAGTTTATAAAATACCTTGTAAGGGAAATGTTAATGGACAATGCAGTAAAGTTTATTGGTACAACAAAAAAATAAACTTAAAACTAGGATAGCAGGACATAAGTCAGATCAAAAATATATAGGAATATTTCATTATAACCCATTGTGCAAGTTTAAACCATTATCCTGATTTTGAAAATATATCAGTTTTAAACACGGAAAATAATTATAAGCGTAGATTTATGTTAGAAATGTTGCAAATTATAAAGATTCCAACAATATCCAGAATTAATTTTAAGTCAGACACTGAAAATGTAGCCCAAAATTATAGACATTCAGTTTATTAAAATAGAAACGGAAATTAAAAATTATTTAAACTGTAATAGATCAGGTTTAAATTGGAAAACCTTTTTGTATTTAATTGAAAATATGACATTTTGTTAAATTTGTTAATTTTGTTAAATTTTTTAAAAATTGTTAATTTTTTGTCAAATATTCAAGAAAAAATCCCTTAAGAAGGCACACAACGGAGTGCCGAAATATTGGATTCAATATATTTAATATTTTTTATAAAAAAAAGAAAAAGACCTCAAGCTTAAATAAGCGGATTAATTAAGAATAAATTAAGCAAAAATAAAACCCCACTTTAAGACAAATAAAAAGATAAAAAACCAGAATATATTTCCTAATCAATTTGAATTATTATTTTAAAAATAGAAATAATGGGGTGAATAAAAAAATTATGAGACATATAAAAATAAAATTTTCCTCGCAGCCGGTAGGATTCGAACCTACGCTCCCAGAGGGAATCTGATTTCGAGTCAGACGCCTTAACCACTCGGCCACGACTGCTGATAGTCCTCTTATGCTTAATAAGGAATATAAGCGACAATGTTTTACCGTCTTTAAACAACAACCCTTAAACTCTACAACTGTGCCACAAAAATTTTTTTAGGGGTGGAAAGCAGTTCAAGAAAATACTTTTTCAATTTGTAAATAAAACAAAATTTTCGTAGACAACAATTTTTTTTAGTTAAAATTTTCTTATGAAAAATAATAAAAATTGTTTAGAAAAAGTTTTGCTTTTCGTTTTTTTCCCAATTATTTTTGTTTTTATGTCTATTTTTGTCGCTAAATAAAAATAATACTTTTTGCAATTTTTGTCCAATGATGCTGTTGATATTTTTTTAACTTTGACTGTGATTATTTTTGTTGTTGTTTTTTGTGTTGATTGTTGGTAAAATTTTCTCATAAATCTTGCATCAAGTCATGTTATGCCGCCGTTAATTGACACCGACACACACATTCATTTTTATACGATTTAATGTTTATTTCGTTGCTTGCCACATCTTGTTGCTGTTGTTGTTGCACTTAATGTTGCGGCTACAATTGCTGTAGCTGCTGCTGTTGGCCGCTTTAACTAGTTATCACCAATTGTCGCATTGTACTCGTTTATAGAGAGCAACAACAAAATGTAGTAGCAATTGCCGGGACGGAAAGCAGTGGCAACAGTTTGTGGTTGCTCTGCAACTCAATAGATTAAGTACAGAGTAAAAGGAAGAAAAAAAATTTTCTTTTTTAAAGAACACAAAGTTGACAATTGAATGGCTTTTGAGCACTCAATACAATCGTTAACGATGACGACGACGACTTATAATAGAAGTCGCTGTTGTTGCTGCTGCTTTTGGTTACATCTTCTACTATAAACTAGCGATAACATCAAATGCTATTTTATTTTTCAGAGGCTGATTATCTAGGCTTTTTCGATATTTTTTCTTCTTTCTTTAGATATTTTTTTAAGGAAAAGGCGATGTTAAAGATAAAGTTTACCTACCACTGCGTAAAAAGACAGATTTTTGTTGGAAAAAACATGTCTTAAGAAAAAGACCAGTCAACCACTAGTCAGTAAGTGTGTATTAATGATTGTCTGTGGCAAAAACAATGTTGGGTAATTGGACGATTTTTTTTTTTTTTTGTTGTTTATTCTAGACAAAGAAAAAATAGTTAATATTTATTTAAAAGGGTCGTTGATTTCGTTTGGTTTTTATTAATAATTTGGGAATACAGAATTGAAAACCCCCAGCTACAAAATTAAATATATGGGGCATTCCGCGACAAATCGGATGGTTTTACAAAAAGTTTTTTTTATTTTCCCAATTTTGTGATATTTTTTAGTACACCTGTGCACATGTTCTGTAACTCTCGCGGCGAGAAACTTTTCGATTGAAATGTGAGAAATGAAACAAAAATGCCATAAATTGAAACAAACAGCTGTTTTTCTCACTTAACTGCGTCTGTAACATTTTTGACGAGTAATAACTGTCACGTAACGAAATTACTCGCCAATTTACTGAAAAAGTGTGTCTGTAAAATTTTTGTGAGGAATTTTCCGCTTTAAACTGTCAAATAAACTCACTCATAAAAACGGGGTGAGAAAAAATTTTAACACTAAAAAATAAATTAAAAATGCAAAATGCAATGAATATCAACACGGAAGAGATAAGTATTTTGTTCTTGGCAGATTTTTTCATTGTTTAGTTATTTTGCTTTTAACATTTTGTAAAAATATACGAATGTTTTCAAAGCAATTTTGTAATCAACAAACATTAAAGTCGCACTTTACATTTTTAAGTATAGCCGACGGTTTTTTTTTCGCCGCCGTCGTTCAAAAATTTTCAATCTTAGTCAAATTTGGTCGCCGTCAACGATATGTTTGACTGGCGTACTCAACATCTGCAATTTCATGTCGGCTTCAGTGGAATATTATGACATTTATAACGTAACGACGTAATCCATTTTTATTGTTTTCGACATGAGTTACAGACACACTTTTTTCTCACTTTTCGAGAAACGATGGAATATTTTGTTTCACATCTCTCCGATGCGAGAAGTTCTCACCAAAGTTACAGAACATGGGTACTGGTAAATTTTGACATTTTTTGGTTCCTCCTTCAAAGGACTCTTATTTTTAGTTTATAATTTTCTTAATAATGATTAAATTGGAATTTTTCTTTGTGAAATATTCGCTTTTCGATGTTTTTTTACAGAAAAAATAGAAACAAATATTCCAAGTTTTTTTGATTAAAATTTTTCATTTTAAATTTTAAATCATGTTTTTGAAAATGAGTGTACATTTTTTAATTCCGTGGCGGTAGTGGGTCTTCCAAATTAAAAAAATTATTAAGAAAGTTATGAACAAAAAACTAAAAATGGAGTCATTTGAAGGCGTAATCAAAAAAAATGTCAACATTTACCAGGCTCTTTTTAAGTGATCTAAAAACCATCGCGAAGTTGTGACAATAAAAAAAAATTTAAACCATCCGATTTGGCGTGGGAGGCCCCATATATAAATCGAACTACACTTGACAAGTGTTTTATTTGAAATGGAAGTGCTGCAAAACTTTTTTCTTCGGTCGTGCTCTTCCTCTACTGGCGTGTGAGGGTATTATTCTAAGGCATATCTTGTGATACATTCCGGGGCCTTTCGAAGAATATGGCCTAACCATTTCTACTACTTTATCATAATTTTAATTTAAATGGATGTTTAATATAATCTCCTCCATAAATCAGTATTGAAAATTTCCTTTAGCCAAAAAATATGCCATATAATTCGCAAAAATGTATTGATCTGCGCTTGGAGTTTTCCTATTACTGAGACTGATGTGATCCATTTCTCGCTTACAATTGTCTTTACGCATGCATTGAATTTTCGCAACTTTTTGTGTATAAAATATCTTTGGTGTTATACATGTCTTGTACAAAAGTCCAAAAGCATACATCTTTCTTCATGCCAGCGTGTGTTGACATAATGCATCTCAAATAGCAGAAGCTCTCCACTTACCCTTTTTCGATGTTATCAACGTATAGTTTATCATGTACGGAGTTTTAATACTTATGGTCTTTGTCTTTTGATGTTTTATTTCCAATATGTTTGAAATGGATGACCAAATCATTCATCTTACTCTGCATATCACTGTGTCTGTGGGATATAAGTCAAACATCATCCTCGAAATCGAGACCTTCAACATGTCGGTAGAAATTTCAGACACTCCCTCTTCTTTACCCGCAAACTTTCGACATAACGTTGTCAAGAACTACCGAAAAAAGCAGAGAGGGTAGAATACATGCTTTGCACCTTCATAAGACCTGCAAATGAATACTTCGCTATAACTTCCGTTGTGGCGAACTTTCAAAGAGGTGCCGGCATACATATATGGCTTCTATAAGGCTTGGTTCCCTCATTGGGACCCCTTTTCAACTTAAGGCTCTAACTTTTTCACTCCCTTACGCGAAGTCGAAAGCCTTTCTGAAATCTATAAATATGAGATAAAAAGGCGACCTCTATTCCACTCAGCGTTACCGTTGGTGCTACTAAAGTAGCAATTTGCCACTTTTTCGACTGCTTGGATACTATTTTGCTACTTTTACAAAATGCAACCAAATGTGATACTTTTTGTAGTTCTTGCCACTTTTTTGGTACTTTTTCTAAATGATGAGATAATTTTTGAACTTTCTGTTTTATTACAACTACACAACTACCAGCGTTAATATAAACTATAATTGTTTTAATATATATGTAAGCAAGCTTATCTGAAAAAATTTTTTGCCTATCGTAATAAGCTTATGCATTTATTGCAAATATATTATGTTACATGTGTACATATTAATTATTCGCAAGCAAGTGCTCTTGGGAAGTACCGCTTTTGTACCGTTTTTGTGCGTATGCGGTATATAATGATGAAATAAATACTTATACCATGGCGTATACGTATGCCTGTATAAATCAGGGTTGTCAGATTTTTTCACCTTCGTGACCAACAAATTTAATTTTCTTAAGATTTTTGTTATGAAAAATTCGCCAAAAATCACAATATTTTATTTTTATTTAACATTTTAATAAACATTTTCATGGCTTATGGCTTTTTTTATTCGTTATATACCTAGCATCGATAATTTATATAAATGTAAAAGTTTTGCTATTATAATTTTTTTTTGTAAATTTTTGAAAACGTTTATTTGTTTTGGATATTTTAGAAAAATTTACCAATTATTTTTTTAATATTTCCGAAACTGTTAAAAATAAAAAAAAACCATTGGTAAGATGCCTAAAAGGGAAATTTTTGTCCTTATAACTTTTGTATGAATTTTTTAAAGCAAAAATAGTACTAATTTTGCAAAAAATATTGCCACTAATTTCTGAATAACTTCGAAACAGTTGAAAATATAAAAAAAGTATATGGATGACTCACAGGCTTTTAAAAAACTAGACCTGATGGAACCAATCTTTGAATAGATTTGGATTCAGCAAGCTAGGGTCAATTAAAATCACATATAAAAGTGTTTGCTTACATCTGATATAATCTTTTCTGGATTTTTTTTATCATTTAAAAATGTTATGGGAAATTTTAAAATAAATTCAACAAAACACGTGCAAAAACATTATTTTGTGTACATCTTCCTATTTTAAAATACGTGCCGCCTTTTTTTTTCTTAAATCTAATTTTTGGTGCCACTTTTTTTGTAAAAATCCCCTTTTTTTGGTACTTTTCGAAAATATCCAACGGTAACGCTGATTCCACTTATTCGCCTGATCGACAGAACTACGGTGTTGTCGCAAGCCCGCTTGTTCATCGCGAAAAGAGGGTTCTACGCACCGTATTAAGAGGAGTAATGACTTTTTTTAAAATTTGTTAAAATCAATAATGCCAACTTTTCATGAACAAAAATGACTACATTTTTAACAAAGAATGGCTAAAATTAACGCCCGAAAAGTGGCTTAACAAGATTTCAATACAAAAACGTATCAATATCAAATTAATAATTAGAAAAAAAAATTTTTGCAATAAAATTAAAAATATGAGATTATTTTCTTTATATCAAATCATCGATAGAAGTGATTTTTTTATTTAAAACTTCAAAGAAATTTTGCTTATTAAAAATTACTAAGGACCAAATTTACTGCCTGGCCCACAATGTCGACAAGAACATTTCTTTCTAATATTTATATTAAAAAAGAAAACCAATTTTAGTTTTTTTTATTATTGCTTTCAATATGAATATGCGAAAAAAATGTTCTTGCCGACATTGTGGGCCTAGCATTTAATGCTTTGTAGCTAAACTAGATGAAAAATTACTAAATTGGCAACACTGGTTGTAAGTGTCATTTGATAACTTTGGCTGTGTGTGTGAAACGCTAGCAAAGTTCTAGAATGAATTAAAATTGTCAAGCATTTTCAACAGTGTCAAAATTTTACTTCCATGAGTACTTTGCTACCGTTTTACACACACCCTTTAAAGAAATTTTTTTTCTTTTGGTCTGTGTTGCTAATTTAGCCCTTTAGTTACTAGGTTTAGCCATTTTAACTTGTTTAGCCATGTTTGGCCAAATAATTCAGCCATTTTTTCTCAAAATTTGACAATTTTTGGCCATGAAGAGTTGACAACACTGCTATTGGCTAAAAAAATATTACCATTCATTTTTAATATGATACAGTTTTTGTTTAATTTTAATTTGATTAAAAAAAAGTAATTTAAGCACAACATTGTTCGAAAGAACATTCATACAGTCATTTATTCAAACATGAAGTATGACCGTAAGTACCTTGATGAACATTTTTTTTTGTTCTTTTTTGTGAATTTAATATAAAAACACTTTTTTTATTCCCATTTTTGCAATAAAACACGCAAAGTTAATGTTTTTTGCCGGTTAAAAACACAGTTTGTTCATTGAGCAGGAGATTAGTAGTGATTAAAAGTGTAATTTACTTGTAACAAAAGCAACAGAAACTGCAAAAAAAAAAAATAAATATCTCTACAAAAAACCTACAAATATTCTGTGATTAAAATGAATCATTACAAAATACCAGTTGTATAAAAATGTTGTTACAATACAAAATTTATTCTTTCCTTCTTATTTCATTCGAAAGAATTGGAAAAGAACTGAAGAACAATTGCAAGTTTTTTTTGGTATTTTTTTTAGAGAAGATTAATAGAAGAAGAATACAAAAAAGCAACATGCAACAATTTTTATTCTTATTAACATACAACAAAAGATGTGCAACATATTATTTTTTTTTACTTTTATAAAAATTTCAAGATTTTAAGACTATAAATTTTAGAGTTCTTAAGCATTTCTTGGGTGTTAAAAAATTCAGACTTATTAAGTCTTCCACAGTGTGAAAAAAATGCGTCTTTCAAAAGCTTAAGAGCAGTATTGTCAACTCTTCTCCAGCAACGTGTTAAATGTAAAAAAAAGTGTCAACTGCAAGAAAATAATCATTTACGCTGAAATCGAAATTTTGCAAAAAATTCTTAATAATCCAATATGTTGTATGCCAGGCTTTTGCTGATAGGAAACAAGGGAATAAATACTGAAAATTCTAGGCTTCGGAGTTTTCAAACGTTTTAAAACCCCCTACCTAAATTCTTAAGCTAGACTTACACGATTGAAATTTTCTTCAAAATTGCTCTTCAAAATGCTTCAAACTCATGTAAACAGCAAAATTTCTTCAAAATTTACGAATGTCACATTAAATAAATAAAATTTAACAATAAATTTTGAAGAAATGTTGCTGTTAAATGAGTTTGAAGCATTTTGAAGAGCAATTTTGAAGAAAATTTCAATCGTGTAAATCTAGCATTAGTCTGTTCTTTCGTTTGTTACCTAACAAAATAATTACTGGATTCCCCATATATTTTCTAACCGCCTAAGTTATAAAAATAAAACATACAAAATCAGTTTCATAAACCCTTTATTAACCTGTTTTAATTTTTATAACTTAGGCCGTTAGTCTTTAGTCAAGTGACCCAACTTTTAAAATCGATGTCTTCCGATTTGGATGAAATATGCACAAAGGTCAGTCCTATTGGATTGTAGTTTAGACACAAAAATCGGTCAAAAAGTTTCTGAGTTAGAGGGGGGTCAAAACTTGACATTTTGGCCAAACAGGTGTTCTTTCTCATCCATGTAACTTATTATCTATTGGTGTTAGCAAAATTTGTCCCAAACAAATTAGATAGCTATTTCTTCAATCTTTCGAAATTTTTTTTGGTTTTTTTTTAATATTTTAAAATATTTTTTTGTAAATTTAGAACTTTTTTTATATTTTTTAATTTTTAAGCGGGTAATTTTTTTTTTTTTTTTTTTTTTTGCTCAAAAGAAAGCTTAGGTCTTTTCCTTTAAGGTAGTTCTGGTGGCTTTTTGAGTCGTGAGTGGGCTATGTATAAAAAAAAAAAAAAATTATTTCTTAGTCAAGACGAGGATTTTTAAATTTTTAGACTGAAAGATGCACATTAAAAACAATCATTTCAAATGTGCATGATTTTGTGGAAGAAATGTGTAGAGGATTGCTAAATTTAAGAACCCATGACTTTTTTGTCAAAGAGCATTGTTCATACTTCAAGGATTTGATGATACATTTGGAGTCTGGGGAATTCGTTATTTCGTTTGATTTCGCAGAGAACTATAAATATGTTCTTCAGGATGCCATACAGCCATTCCACTTCAACAAAAGTAAAACTATTTTCTTTGAAAAGCATCTTATTTTTAGTAGTAAAGAGCAAGTTTTGCAACTGTGCACCGCGAGAAAAGAGATTTCTAATCAACTTTTCTAAAAGTAGCAAATTTTTTTTCTTGAAAATTATTTAAGTCTTTTATTTTAGAAGTAGGTCCTTCCTGGTCAAGGGTGTAAACCAGGATAATTGATCAATTAAAAAAAAAATATTTTACTGAATATAATCCCTGCGCGAAATTTGTATCAATTGTTCCAACAGACTGGTCCTGGGATTTCTGAAAATAGAACAAGTACAAAAAGAATGAACTAATGACCAGTGAAAGGAGAACCAATCATTTAACTGGCATATGAAGAACCAAAAGGTATAAAAAGTATATGGTGTGATACATTTTTTAGGACTTTCTAACACTTGGTTCTTAAATTTAGTTCAAGGACTTGTTTTATTAATATAATACAACATTGTATTGAAATAATACTCCATTGTAGTAACTAACACTAACGTTCATTGAGAATTAATGTAGGACTTGTCAATTGGCACCTAACAATTGACAGTCCCATGTAAAAGTGGTAGGTCCCATTCATATAAAGTGTTAGAACTAGAAGCAGTCTTTACCACCAAAGACCTTTCACGGAATTACTTTGGTGCCAGTTCGCTTCCCTCCAGGGATGTAACAAAACTTGAAATTTATATTCTATTTAAAATTGGATTCTGCATTGATAAAAACAAAAATCATATTCATTTTCCGCAATATTTTAATTTTCGCCATCGTTCTTGTTTACA
Source organism: Pollenia amentaria (assembly GCA_943735925.1). Classification (NCBI taxonomy): domain Eukaryota; kingdom Metazoa; phylum Arthropoda; class Insecta; order Diptera; family Polleniidae; genus Pollenia; species Pollenia amentaria. The sequence continues at coordinate 130,984,818 of OX031008.1, read as the reverse complement.
TGAAAACTGTCAAGAAGCATCTCGTTACTTACAGGATCACATATTTTAACTGGAAAGGTGGTTAAAACAATGGAGGATAAAGATCAATGAGCAAAAATGCGCACATATAACATTCACATAGCGTCGGGAAACATGCCCCCATATTAAAATCAATAATCAAATAATACCCCAACACTCGCATGTAAAATATCTCGGTATTCATCTAGATCGGCGTTTAACGTGGAAATGGCACATAGAAGCAAAATTAACTCAAATGAAACTAAAAGCAATTCAAATTAATTGGCTTATTGGAAGAAATTCTGTTCTTAGTCTCGATTGCAAACTTCTTCTTTACAACTCTATCTTAAAGCCAATTTGGTGCTACGGTATTCAGTTATGGGGCACTGCCTCTGCTTCTAATATCGAAAAAATTCAAAGGCGCCAAAATAAACTTCTTCGAATAATCACAGCCGCTCCGTGGTATGTCAAAAACTCAAATATCCACAAGGATCTCAATGTGCCATTGGTACAAACTATGATAACGAAATATGCAGTAAAATATTTAAAAAGGCTGGAACTGCACCCAAATCCATTAGCTCGAAATATTTTAAATTATGGCGGCCACACTCGCTTATGAAGAAGAGACACTGCAGCACTCACCCAATCAGATGAGCGATAAACACCTAAATATGTGAACAGAAACCGTAATGACTAAATCTTTTTTGTCTGGCACTGGCAGGACATAAAGTAAATATTAGGATAAGATATGATTAATTATTGTTAGTTCATATTTAATATATGAAGATTCAATAAATAAATACTGATAAAAAAAAAAAAAAAAAAAAATCGTTCTTGTTTTCTTCTTCCGAAGCATAATCGCTGCGTATCAAAAATATCACGGTAAAACATTGAACTTTCTATTCCTCGCCAGTGTAAACCAAAAAGCTTTTGAAGAAATTTGTCCACGTCAACCAACTTTTCTGGTTTTGAGTTAACAGTATAAGGTAATCGTCGTGGCCTGATCATTGCTAGTGTCTTATCATTTGGGAACTGCACTAGTTACTGGTGACCGTTAGTGCTCCTCTCCTGTACAAAAATTAAACATTAGTTTACTTTCTCGATAAAAATTCGTTTGTTTGGAGCAAACTTAAAAAAGCAGCCCGCCTGCTGCTTTGAACTTAAATAACACCTCAGTTTTCCAGTCCTCAAAAGCAAATTCCTCAATGAATTTATAAACCGTTTTGAGTTCTGAAAATATGGTCCAGCTACTCTTGCGGATTAATCATATAATTGACTTTTCCAATTTTCTATTAGATGCGCCCAAAAACCCTATCTGCCGGTAGGAAGGAGTGTCCAATAACAAAGATACGACAACAACACAAAAGATTAAGACAATTTTACAATATAGGCAGATTATGGCTGCATGAGAGGAATTTCGTTCTGTTCCACGCGAGGAAGCAGTTTTGTTTCTCACTAGGCAATGCAAAGAAAAAGTTTTGGAACTCACACCAATTTTCAAAGTAATTTACAGAGGTCAAGGAGAGACTTTTGTTTCTTTTTCACTTCAGATACTTCAGATAAAGCAGCGCAGTGTTATCTGTTAAAATCATAATTTTTAAAAAGAATTCAAATAACGAGTTTTGTAACTCAGCGCCTCATATATATACTATGTATACAGCTGTTTTGGTACTTAATCAGGCTCACAGTGGGGCGAGAACAACTTTTTTCACGGACCAATGAACCTTTTTTAAGGCAACTTGAAATAACGCAACTCAACAAACTTTCAATCTTATCTGAGGTCGCATTATGTGATTATTACTTGCCATTGATAGAATACAAAGGAGTTAATAAACATTTTCTATCACATCTCAATTTCCCAATAAACAGCCTTATTTTAAATCATAAACTTATTAATTTTTTTCTTGTTTTTATTGAAGGGGCAGGCATGTTATTTTTCGTAGTGACTAGCTCTTCTCTTGTACTGGAATTATGGGGTATCTCTAATAAGGCTCTACTAGTAATCTGCAAGCATTGAAGGCTCTTTGGCGCCTTTGAAATCCAGTTCTCAATGTTCGTCACTGACTGATCCCATATTTTTAGGAAATAAAATGCTATTTTAGGGGCATAAAAGAAGCCGTTAAAACTTTTATTTTATGAGAAAAGATTCTAAATTCTTGTTACCAAGAAAATACTTTGTGAAATCAATAAAATCGTTTCATGCCATCTTCTGTAGCATAGTAGGGAACCAGTAAGCTATGCCTTCACATCTGATTCAAATTACTGTTATTGCTGCAATATTGAACGCAATAAAGATCTACGGCATGATTCGTTGGCTCCATCCATACCATTTGCGTACTAAGTCGCATTTTTTAGGAGTTACCCTATACCAACCATTTAAATTTGTATAACATCTTAAGCAGTACACCTGAGAAACCATAGTGTATAACTAGTGTGTCGACTCGAGAGAGCGTTCTCAATTTCTGATAACACTCATTACATATATAGGTTTAAACACACCTAAGAACAAAGTCTTTTGATTTTTGTTAATATTTTATGTCACCTTTTAGTGTAGCATACACATTGGCGATCTTATTGTACAATAATAATTTATTCACTAATGTCACTAAACATCGCCTTTTCATCTTTTTTTAATTATTTAATCCAAAATTATTTAATTTTTTATCCATCGGGGGCTGTAGAGATCATCTTAAGGATATTTAATCTTTTGTAGGTCATTCGTGGGATCCGACGGGTGACAATTTGACAATAAATGAATAACTGGCAACAGAGAAGGCGTCGAGAGATACAGGAAGATTTATCTTTAATATAGTACTTCTTTATATAGATAGTAGCTGGCTAGAGGAGAATGACAGTTTTCTGTTTCTCGGACACTGAAAATCTTCGTGTTTAGCGATCAGCTATATGCATACCTAGGAATGCGACAAACATCCCAAATGACAGGGCTCTTGAAGTTTTCGGATTTCTTGAGTCATTGTTATCTATTGCCACGGGAGTCTGTAGCGCCGGGTGAATAGCAGACCGGTCTGACTATTGGTAAGACCTCCGTTAGTATGCACTTCCAAGAAATGCTTCTTGAATACCCAGCACTCGGAAAACTGTCTTGTCCTTCTTTGAAGGAATACTTTCAGGGAGCACGTAGTGACCGTGGTTTAAAGGAATGTTATTATTAGTAGGGGATCCCATGTAAAGTCGCCACCTGATGCGATGTTTAAATCACTCCTCGGTGCTCTTGTTATTCAACAGAAGTTGCTTTGAATCGATATAGCAGTGGAGGTTATATAGCCCCAGCTCCTAAACAAGGGGCGAGAGAATAATGTTTGTCGGGTTATACACTCAAATTGCAACCTGATTGAGAAAATATATAAATCATCAAGTAGTTGCGATCCATCATGACATAATGGGCATGAACAGGTGCTCATGTAAATCAAAACCATATTTGCAAGTTTTTATATGTCACGATGCCGGCAACAAAGATCTTTAAACAACAAATCAACTTTGTTAGAGGTACACAGAAACAAGAAAACGAAACACATGTGATGATGTGATTGTAATTGTGGAACGAGGGCCGATAAAAAAGAAATATTGAGTCCACACCTTTCCAATTATGGAATCGTACAATGGAACTAGGTCGACCCGGAACGACAAAACACTACTTGATATTATTCCTGCGAAATTTAAATGTATTACATTATAAATAAATCAATATTTCAAATAGGACTGCATAAAATAATGAAAATTTTTGTTAAGACAGCCTGTGAGACTAGTATTAACTTTTAATGCGCAACGATGATCACAGAAAAAAAATTTTAGCCAAGTTAATTTTTTTTTTCTCAGAAACCCGTTTTTTACTTTGGCCCCAATGTTCGACCCATTATTACTGCTAGCTCCCATGCAATGTTCTTCCATAATATGATTTTGATACAAACAAAGCAGCAAACTGAAAATAATAATAATAAGCAACAACAAATTTTTTTTTTTCGTCAATATAATTAATTATTTAATGACCATATAAAACGTCATGTTGTGTGTGGAGGCAATTGAAAGAGAGGCCGTTACCATAAACAATTTTTATTTTGAATAATTTATTATAATACATTATAAATGTGGCAAGCTAATACTTACATGTTGCAACAACTATATAAGGTCTTATATAATTGTTAGACTTTGTTTATATGTATATGTGTGTTCGAGTATTTGTATTGTATTTATTGCATGCATTTTTGCATATGTCAAATTTTTGACATCTTTAAATGACATTCCTGTAAAACTAAGTGAATATGTCAGTAAGTTAAAAATAATAACTGAACAGTAGTCGTATGTCGCAATACCAGCCGTTTGTATAAGTTAACCGCAAATGGCAATAAACTTTTTGACAAAAAGTAACAGTTTTTTTTTTGTTATATTTACTAAAAGGAATATTTTTTATTTTTTCCTTACTGCAAGAGTTAAATTTTATTATAAAAAAGTTTTAAAATTTCGCTAGTTATTTCTTAGCTGTCAAAACTATTATATATATATATATATTTTTTTTTTGCTTAGAATAGGGTGTTTGATTTAATAAACTGTTTCAATTTTTAATGACGTTTATTAGTGGGATTTTTTTTAAGAATATTAATTTATATCATGTTATATTTGAAAATATGATATGAGCGGTGGCACATTATAGGTGCGTTCACGTACTTTTTGGGTAAAGTTCTGTAAAATGAGAGTTAACAAAAATGTCTCTTTCTAAAATGTACAAAAATACAGGAACAAAAAAACCAATTTTCTACCCCAAAAGAATACGTTAGTATGAAATATGTTCAAATAAATTCATAAAAGACACATAAGCATGTATGAAAGTAAAATTTAAGCATGTATTTACATTTTTCAACATATTCTATTGCTTAATTTATCAAAAAATTTTAATTAAATTATTTTTGTAATACTTGTGTGTAGTTTTTTGGTGTTGTTTTTTTTTTTTGACACAGCTGATTGTTTTAGAATATTCCCAATCAGTCCAAAGAAAAAGTACGGGTTTACTTTGCGCAAGAATATTTTTCTCTTCAAAGCTCTCTCACTTTACCAAACTTTGAGTACGGGAACAGCTTTCGGTAAGGTTGAGATCTCGCGGGCTACCAATGTTGAGTACGGGATCACACTTTATGAGTTTGATAAATTGTGACACACTTTAAGATGTTATTCAAATGATAAATATTTAAATTATGTAGGTTGTAAAAGAAAAAAAAGCTCAAATTCTGTTGCTTCGCTCTCTTCCATACTATGAAAGAATTTCTGCAGAAACTTTCCTTAATTCTTTTTTGAAAATGCATTCATGTCCATACTATGAATATGTTGTTTTGTAACATTTTAAGTATTTTGAATTCCTTTCAACTGCCTGTTTTATAATAAATATATAAATTAATTAGGCTTAAGTTCATTGAATTTAATTTTCATTAAATTATTTTTATGAAGACAGGAATTTTACAAGATGAAATTAATTAAAATTTTATTGATAATTTTTATTCTTGACTGCGCTGAGCTTTGAACCCAGGCTTTCTCGGACAGGTTGCGCAGACTAGTTTCGATTGTAACCACACAATCTCTTCAGCTTGCCGTTTTACTCACTCGGCTATTGAAGCCGGATGACGTCAATAGTCAAACATCAATCTTTAAACCAAATGGTATTTCATCTTGGTAGATCGAAATTTGCTTTTTGAATGAATTTAAATTTTCTAATTGATTTACAAAAGTTTGTCAAGAGTTCTTCTTGAAATCCAAAGTACATTTTTTGTTTTCCATGTTTTTGTCTTTCTTTCTTCTTGTTGCCCTTTGTCAGCACAACTTGAAGGACAAATGTAAACATAGCTCGTGCCTTAGCTGTTAACAATAATTTAATGAAAATTAAATTCAACGAACTTAAGCCTAATTAAAATATCTAAATTTGGATTAAAAACCATTAACAGCTCAAAAAAATAATCACAATACTAATTAAAAATATAAATTTTCAATATTATTTAGTTTAATTTCTTCGACCTTTTTAATATTAATTCCTCTTAATAAATTCTCCCAACTCAAAGTCAATTTTATAAAAAAATATTTATTAGTTATGCAATATTTCGCTATCTGAATGTAAAGCTTCTTCAGGGATTTTTTTTGGTTTAATTTTTAAAAAAAATTTCAAACGAAATTTCAATAAAACAACTACATAAATTGTCAATTATTAAAAATAATAAAACTTATACACAGGAAACAAAAATTATTATATTATTTTTTATAAACTTATTTTATTTCCTATATTATTCTTATCAGCCATGTCACAGAGTACAATTCCTTTCGGAACCGAAGAAAACATATTTGTGTATTGATATAAAGTTTATTTTGATGATTTTTTGGTCTTTAAGATACAGAAAACTCACATTCCGTTCATGAAAATAAAAATGGTTTCATTCCGGAAAGTTTTTTCGTAATTTTCTGAAGCACCAAAATACGGAATGAATTCCGTTTCCGAACGGAATTGTGCTATGTTTCATGGCTGTATAAATGAACTGCCTGTTTTTCAAACTAAAATCCAAATTGCCGTTTAGAAATTTATATTGAAAACAAAAGCAAATTTGAATTTTTTTTATTGTTGCTTCAATATGAATTTCTAAATGAAAATTTTTATTTAAGTCTGAAAAACAGGCAATAAATATCTGTAATTTTGAGCTACAATGTAATTATTTGTTCTATTTATATTGTAGATATTGCATCCTATGGTTCCAGGGTGGACCAAAGAAGCTCGTCAGGAGAAAGCTGGCCTAAGCAACCAGCGAAATGCGCATAGAAACTAGCTTTCCCACAACAATAAATTTCAGTGTTTTCATTCAAAAATTGGGATTATTAGTACATAATTAATAAATGAATTAATTAATAAGGTTCTTCCATTGTGATCTATCCTGCGCTATCTGCTTCACTTCGACCCAGGACTTTCCAATTGAGTTCGTTTCGCTTTCGATTTGCCTCCTCCAGGTGCTAGCGGGTCTGTCTCTACTACTGCTTCTATGGGGGTTCCATTCAATTGTCATCATGGCTACATTGTTATTGGTGCGTTTGAGAACATAGGCTATCCAACTCCATTTCCGATTGATGATCTAGATACGTATTGGTGTTTCACCTGCTCTTTCCCACAGGTCTCGTTTTGAGATAACATTTGGCCAAAATATCTTGAGTAGTTTTCGTAAAGAGCAATTAATGAATACCTGCAAGGATTTCAAGTCGCTAGTTGTGGTGTTCCAGGACTCACAGCCATACAATTGGACGTTAGATAAAAAGAGGTGGAGTTTGGTCCTCAGTTGAATTTGGGATGATTTCCATTATTTTCGCAGAGCCCCAAATGCTTGGTTTGCCTCTTTGATACGATTTGCAATATCCTCTCGGGAGCCGCCTGATGGCTGATAAGAAACTACCCAGATATTTAAACGATTGCACATCTACAAGATATACGTTGTCTATTTGGAACTTTTGAGAGTTGGTGTTACTTAAACGCAATAACTTGGTCTTTTCTATGTTAATATGTACCCCTGCATCACTTGTCGCTTGATTGGCTGCCATATCTTGGAATATGTGAGCTAGGAGACATATGTCGTCGGTACAATCGATTTGTGTCATTGGTATGCTTATAATTTGTAACATTTCTAATATGAAGCGTCGTTAGTAGTTCGTTTCTGTATTTAAAACTGTTGTATTTCCAAAATCTGGTGCATGATTAAAATTGGCACAATGTGATGACACTGCAGTTTTTTGAGAAGATGTATTTTTGTATTTTTGATCAGATCTATGTCCTCCCAATCAATGCACAACTCGATTCTTCTGTGAATTTATTATCCCCAAACATGACGGATTATTGAATTTTTGTTTTTGTATAAGCAGTTTGTTTATATGAATTTATTAGCTTAACCCGGTGCGCTTTGCTTCCCCCTTCAAAATAAAATTAGTAACATTTTTTAAATCAGACTAGTGTTTTGATAACAAAGCATCTTGGACTAAATTTAAATGCTTTTAGAGTAACTGTTCTACAGATATACGGAAATTTCAAGTGTCTTGGTATGGGAGAAATCTTTATTGCCACTGTATGGGAGGTGCCACACCTGCTTGTCCTATCCAGCTGACTTTTGGCAGATGTCGTGGATTGATAACCAAGTCATTTGTTTCCTTTTAGAAAACTCTTACTGTTACCGTCCTCCAGATATAAGGTTATTCATATTTTCATTATATGGTTGGGGCCACGCCTACTTGAAAATTAAAATATATTAATAGCCTTTGTTAAGCGTAATCAGTAAATTACTGTGAAACTTTCAGGAAAATCGGCTCAGTGGCTTAGGAGTCAAACAAACATACGCTTTTTCATTTATATATTAGGTTTTTATTGTGAAAAGTATAGTTTACCATAAGAGTGGGTCCTACAAAGCTTGAAAAATGTTGTCTTTAGATATGAAGCATTTAATATTTTCGTTCTATGGGGGGTATGGCTCCTCCTTCGTCTACCCCGCCAATTTTTATTTTGAAATTTATAGTTTACCATAAAAGTAGCTTAAACCATGTTTGAAGACTCTCGTTGTAATAGTTCCTCAGTTACGCGATATTTAATATGTGCTTCCAGGCCAGGGGGTATTGCTTCCCCTGTGCATACCTCCTTTATTTATATTTTTACAGTTGTAGTTTTTCATAAGGTGAATGTTACCAAGTTTGAACATTCTCCAAAATGTTTAAGATATGCAATATTAAACATTGACGTTTTAGGGGGGTGTAGCACTTGCCTGCTACTATCTTATTTAAATTTTGGCGCTCAGAACATCGTACTACAAAAAGTTGAAGAAAATGGGTGCAGCGGCTCTAAAGATATGTGGGTACCACATCCCCTATCTAAAAAATAAGTAGCCTATTTTTTCGGGCCTCACATGATGTTACTGTACAAATTTCAGGAAAATCAGTTCAGTAGTTTAGGAGTCTATAAGCCAACAGACGAACAGACAAACATTTTTAGTTTTATATATATAGATAGATAGATAAAAACCCTCAACGATATATTATACACGTTGTAACAGTTATTATATTTTAAGTCCAAAATTTGTAAAACCTTTGAAGAAAATTTGCTAAATGAAAATGGTTTAAAATTGCAAAAGGGGAAAATTTAAAAAAATTTCCAAACCCTGCCACTGACTGATTTAATTGGCAACACTGTCTCGACTCTAAGGAGAAACGCTGGCAGAATTATGACTTTAAATTACAAGTAAACTATTGGCTACTCCTTATTAAAATTATTTTATTTAACGATGTTCGCTTCGAAAAACAGTAAAGTTTTTGAAATTCACAAAAAAAAAAAAAAAAAAATGGCTGAGTAATGGCTGTTAACGTCATCCGTCGTCAATGGCGGTGAGTGTTAAACGGCAAATCCCTCTGAAGAGATTGTGTGGTTACAATCGAAACTAGTCGGGGCAACCTGTCCGTGAAAACCTGTGTTCAATTCCCAGCTCAGTCAAGAATGAAAAATTATCAATAAATTTTAATTAATTTCATGTTGTAAAATTCCTTTCTTCATAAAATTCAATGAACTTAAACCTGATTAAAATATCCAAATTTGGATTGAAAGCCCATTAACAGTTCAATAAAATAACCACAATACTAATTAATGCTGACGAATTTTTAACTGAATATGATGAACCGTTTTCAAGTTATTCCAATAAATGTAGCGGAAGTGCCTTAATTATACGCATAACCGTAAATCGTGAAAAGCCGAGCTGATAGAAAAAAACTAAGTGGTTTGGATTCAGTGTCCTAAATAACCTTAAAAACAACATTCACTTCTTAATAAACAAAAACCTTGTTCCCTTGTGTAATTGCTGTCTAGTTTAAGAATTTAAAAAGCAAAACAAAGACTTCAGCATTAGAATAAATGCACTAATTAACGATAGATTTTCAAACCAGCAAACGTCCTTTCCATAGGCATATTATAATTCTTATTATTCAACCACCAAATTGCTATTGCCCATTTTACATTTCCTATCTTACATACTATTATTATTCTAAAATGATATATTGACAAACACAATTCTTATTTAATATGTTATTTTTTTCCCTCATATTAAAATAAAATGACAACTTTTAAATAATCCTCTTCCTCCTTTTCAATAAGCGAACGTACACAAATCCAAAACCAAAAAGTGTAGTATCAACCACTATCACTTCGGCTTCTTAAAAGAAAAGAAATGCCTTGCAATTGCTATCCATTGCATTTGGAAAATATGAATGGTCATACATTTGCTGCTGGTTCAATGGGTGTAATCGATTTTAAATTGAACACCTTAAATGTCATAAACAAATGGAATGGAGGGGGAAATAACCCGTAACTCTGAAGAATGATTACACTAAAATCATAATATGAAAAGTAATAAATAAATCTAAAAATACTTCGATACCATTAAATTACGCGCAAATAAAAAATGGTCACTTTTATAAAAAACAAAAAAAAAAAAACAACAAACAAAAATTGTAAATCTTTAAGAAAACCACCGCTTTATTGGAATGACTGACGTACTTTTTAACTGACTGCCAGGGTGTGTGAAGTGAGTGTATAGTAAGTAGGCAGACAGACAGACAGACAGACAGACAGTAAAGAAAAACTAGTAGCTAAAGTGGAAAAATCAAAATACAGTGGAGGGGCAAACACCCATAAACAACAGCAACAACAGAAAAAAAATCTAAAAATGAAATGAGATCAATATCATGTTACATTCTTGGGTTTTTTTTCTCCTTTGCGATTTTCTGTGACTCTGCAAAAGATTAAAAACTATAAAATGACAATGACTGCAACATAAAACATACGAATAAATAAATATAAGCAACTTGCAACATCAACTCACATGCATTCATACATGTTACACACTATTGAAATGGCAAGTGCAACGCACAAGTAGTTACTACTCGTATTATATCACTACTTGAAATGTCCACCAACAATAACTTCAACTCTTATTCGTAGTAGAAGTAATAAGATATGGATGATGTGCCTTTATTTCGGTTGCTTGTAGCAACTTGCAACGCTAACAAAATTTTCCAATATGTGGTGGTGTCATTGTGAGTTTTTTTTTTTTTTTGTTCTCCTTTTTTTATTGCTCTGGTGTATGTTTAACTCCCCGGAGTCTCATTTGTGCGGTCTTATGATCGTTTGCAGTTAATGGTGTGTGAGTAACTGCATGATCTTTGGAATAAATACAAACTCTTCATTTCATGCCTGATTGTTTTGGTCAGTGGCAGCAGATGTGGGACACGTGCTAAAAATTGGAATGGGGGGATTTTTCGAGCTGTATTCACAAAAAAAAAAAAAAAATTATCAGTAGATTTTTATCAATTAAAAAATTTGTTTAAAAAGTATTTCCATTTAATTAATGTGATAATTGATAATTACTTTTTTAGTTAAAATAAAATTAAAAATTTATGTGTTGTTTTCACTACACAAATGATTGAACGTGTAGTAAAAAACCTGAGTGCATATAAATTTTATTACACGTTCAATCACTTGGGTTGTGAAAACAGCACATTAATTTTGATTTATGTGCTGTTTTCACAACAAAAGTGGCGCCATAATGGATGGCTCCGCTGCATTTTCACTACAGAGAAAGCGCTCAATATCACTTATATTTGGCTGAACGTATACACAGAAAAAATTATTAAATTTCTCCAATCACCAAATTTGTTCTTAATTCATAATATCAAGCAAACAAGTTGTTGATTTTGCACCTATTAACAAAATGATTATATTGATTACTAAAAATTTTAAAATTTTGAAAAAATATTTTCAATAAATGATATGTTTAATTTTAATTAAAAAAGTGATCAAAAAACTTTGCCATTTCAAACAATGTGTTAATTTATTTAAATAAAGATTAACAACTCCCAACAACAATTCTACATGTTTAAATTATTTTATTTAAAACGAAAAAAGTCAATTAAGATTTTTTGTTATTTAATTAAAATTTTAATTGAAAATTTATTTCAAAACAACTAAAATGTTAATTAAATCAAAATTAAATTTATAATTTTCTTTCAATAAAAAAAAATAATTTATTCAATTATCACATTAATTAAATTTAAATACTTTTTAAACCATTTTTTTAATTGATAAAACACTTTTTTCTGTGTAGTAAAATTTATACGAAAAGCACTCATTTTTGAATGTTTTTCTTATAAATTTTACTACACGTTCAATCACTTGTGTTGTGAAAACACCACATTAATTAACATTTTAGTTGTTTTGAAATATATTTTTAATTAAAATTTTTTCGTTTCAAATAAAATAATATAAACTTGTAGAATTTTTCTTGGGAAATGTCAAAATCTTAGCTATATTTAATTAAATCAATTAACACATTGTTTGAAACGTAAAATTTTTTGATATTTGTTTTAATTAAAATTAAAAATATCATTTATTGCAAAAAAAATTTCACAATTTTACAATTTTTTGTAATCAATATAATCATTTTAGTAAAAGGTGCAAAATCAACAAATTGTTTGCTTGATTCTATGAATTTGGTGATTAGAGAAAATTTTTAATTTTTTCTGTGTTATATACATACAAATCCTTGATTAGCCTTATAATCGCAGTAAAGAGTCTTAAGAATATTGAAAGAAGGATGTTTAAGTTCTTTTTAATTAAACATTAAAAACTAAGCAGCCTAAATCGCATATCAATTTGGTTTCAAGCTGCAGCTTCGTAGACTTCGTAAAACATGTTTTCAATTATTAAATTATTAATTAATTAAATTATACCTATACATTGGCTGTTTTAGCAAAATAAAGGAGTGCAAGAGAAGACCCTTAAGGCAACGATAAACTTAAAAAAATAAAATATTAACATTGGCCCTTTTAGCACCAAGCAACAGATATATAAAATTTTAACGTTGCTGACTGACTGACTGATACATCATCGCACAGCCTTAACGCCCGCCTGAGGCTTAAAAATTTAAATTTCCATCGAAGGTTGGTCTCTTGCCAAATCGATCTACTTAGACGGAAATTCGAACCTTAAGGGGGTAAAAACGTTTAAAGTCACTAACCTCATATCTCCTTAACTAAAAGAGATACAAAAAAAATTAATATTCATCATTGTTGATTAAAAAAACCAGACAGATATCTGGTACATTTTAGAAATTCGGCACTTTTGGGGAGTACACGGATAAAACTTGTATTTTACAAGTCTTTTTGTCACTCCATCTATATTTTAAACCAATGAAGATAAAAATAAAAATTATATCACGTTTGTAACTTATCCTAAAAAATACAAATACAAATTTGGTACTTTTTCGAAACTCGAACGTTTAAGGCATGAAAATCGTACCTAGTTTTGTTACTTTTTTCAAAACATTTGTCTTCATCTATCTATATAATATGAAATTGTAACGTTACTGCAGTGATGTCAGATGGAATTTTTAAAATTCCCTACGTTTTGATAAAAAAAACCCCACATTTCCCTACAACAGCAAATTTTTCTCCATACAATTTTCCCTGCCTTATATTAGTTATAGGTAAACTCAAAAATTATACATAATTCTATATAGTATATTTTATTTACACTTAACACAAAACAAAAACATAAATTTTAAATATATTTCAGGCTTAAAGTAAAAACAAAACAAAAATAATATAACATAACATAAAAATCATAGTATGTTTGTATACCTAACATTTAAAAAATTTGTTTTTTGTAAAGCACTTTTCTTTAAAAGACAACGGAAGCTTGTACAGTTTAACATTTTTGATTGTATGTAAGTGAGATTGAAGAATACATATGGAATCTAAAACCTCGTGACTAAGTTAATCTCTTTTTTCGCGCTGATGTCAGTAACAATTGAAAATATCCTCTCAGCATCTGCATTGGCATGTGTTAAACTCAGTAGAATTTTGGATTATTTTGAGTGGCAAGGGAATACTAAATTGTCATTGAAATTCTTAGTCTTTGACCAAAATGGTTCCAATTCCATCTTTGAAATATAATTTATTTCTTGTTCTGAAAAATTATATACTAGGGTTAGCCATTATTGAGTTAGTAGTTATCTGTGGTATATTTTACCGTGTGCAAGTTAGCCCCCTTCAAGACTAGGCAAGTTACTTGCGCAAGTCTCTTGCACAACTCTTGATTTGTTGATGTCAGGGGTAAGGTCGCGGTAAGAGGGAAAAATTGAGTACAGACTTTGTTGTACTCGGCAAGTTACATGCGCAACTAACTTGCCGAGTATGAAAGGGGGCTTATAAAAATGCAATAATTGCCGCTTTAAGAGTTATAAAAGTATTGAGTACTTGGGTACTTGATACTCTAATGGCCGTTTTCTCATTAGCCGATTATCTTTTTTCCCAACGAAAAACTGCACATTAAAGAAATTTTAATTTCTCAATGTCTCATTTGCTTATATTCTGTCGCAAAGCTAACCGACACTCATTTGCCAATTATTTATTTGCCGTACAGATAAATTCAATCAGCTGACTCCCAACTTTTTACATGTATTTTGAGAGGTGTTGCCGTTTTTGTCGGTATATTGAGAAAACCAAAATCGTTGCCGGTCCGTTTATCGGTCTAATAAATTTATTTCGACATTAAGTAACAGACAGTTTGTCGATACATTGAGAAAATGCCCAAAAAACAATTATCTAATAACAAAATATTGTAATTGAAGCGATATGCTTTTATACCACAGAAGTTTTTTCAGAAGTCAGTTAGATTATATTTGAATTTACATACAAAGGAAAAATTCCCTACATTTGTACGAAAATAAAAAATCTGTCTTTTTTTCCCTACAGTCTAATTTTTGGAGAAAAATCCCTACAAGTAGGGAATTTTCCCTACATCTGACATCACTGCGTTACTGACTAATTCACACAGCTGGGGGTAGTGCACTAAATATTGATTTAACCCTTTCAGTGTTTTTGTCGGCATTACATTGTACTCTGTTTTAACGCCCTTTTTCTGTATAAAAATATACAGTTAATTATATTTTTATGTTTTATCTGAAAGATAGACACTTTTGCTATTTTAAATTGTTATTATAGTAGGCATAGAGTTTATTTTCTTATTATTGAGCGCATTGTCGTCCACTATTTAGAAAATTTGTAAAAATGTTATATTTAGGAAGAAAACAACAATAATAATATCGGTGATCGGGCGATATTAAAAAAAATTTAAAGTATTGATATATGCGTAAATAAGTATTTACTTGAACAAAAAAAATATTGCAAAAATAAATTGTAGGGTTTTTTGTGGACCTTTGAAGGTCAATTTTGAATAGATTCGGCATTCCCTAAAAACCAAGGGGAGCTACATGCGACGAAAACTATAATATTTCCTGGCTTCAGCGCTATCACATTACCTTAAATACAAATTTTCAAATTGTTATCTCGCCACAAATTATTTTTGACCCTGAAAGGGTTAAATTAGCATTGCACTCTCACTAAATAAAACTGCAAAAAAATTGTTTACAATACTTTTTACCAGCTTTAGTGATGATGTGAAAATAGTGATATTGCAATTTTTTTCACTATTCCTAAACGAAGATTATGTTGAAACTTTTTTGTTTATCCTAAAAATACAATTATGAGCCTGAAACTTTTTCAAAATACCAGCGCTTAAGGGGTAAAAATCGTACCTATTTTTGGTACTTTTTTTACAAAACATTTTGCTCCATTCATTGGCATAAACGTATTAAATTTGGAAAAAAGTATCAACATGGGGAAATACGGGAATTAAAATTTCTTTCTTTTACTTTTCCGTTCTGGTTGTGGTACTTTTTGAATTTTATTGAACTAAGAAACATAAATCCTGATGGCACAAACGCAAAACCAATTAATGTTCTTTACCGATTTTAAGTCCATTTTATCTTTTATCAATTTCAGTACTGGCCCCCTTCAATTTCACGATTGGCCTAAACATTAATATGCGTTTATTTTAAATCCCATAAGAATACAATTTATATGCAACAAAAAAAAAAAAAAAAAAAAAAAGAATCAAAGATGAATAAAAAAAACTAAAGCTGTAAATCGACACTTTAGTTTAAAGCGGCGTCTGTAAGCAGACTTGCTTTAGTTTATAGTTTTTTCCCTCGTTTAGAATGTCTTTCGAAGACGGCTTAGCGAAGCAAAGCAGCTAAAAAAAGAACTGTTTCGATCTTTAACCAGATGTTTAAAATGAGAGACGACGACGATATATTAAATGGCATTTAATAAGAAGGTGTGTGTTGTTCTTGTGCAGGCGCATTATTTTTTGTTTTCGTTTCTTATTTTGTACAATTGATGTTTTGTACACACAATTGCATACGCAGTTAAAAACATGTAGCAACAACGCGTTTAACTTGGCCAACATGTTGTAATCGTACAACATTGTCGGACGTCAATTTTAAATTTTGTAGTACTCCTAGTACGCAATTTAAATGGATGTTTTTTCATTGGTTGTTTGGAACGTTCGTATGAAAATGCGTTGAAGCGGCCGCCAACAAAACATTTAAGAATCTGAATTTTATGGACAAAAAAATCTTCCTCGTCAGCGTTTGGAGCAGCTACAACGACAACGGTAACAGCAGCATTTAACAAAACAACTTCAGTGGCTGCAGGAGCAGCTACAAGTAGTTTTCAAAGCAATAAATAATCGATCTCTTGGCACTTTGCCACCGTATCAGCTTATAACAGCAAATAAGTTAAAGTTTTTTTTCTTTCGTTGCTGTCTTTAAGTGATCATGATCACCAAAAGTTAATGTAGGAAAGTTGTCTAAAGAAGAAGGGGAATGTGTATGTGAATAAGTATTTCTTACAGGATGTAAAGGAGTGTTATTTATGCCATAATTTTTTTGGTGAAAAATAATTAATCGAATAGGAAAAGAAAACCATAAAAAAGCCTGGGAATTTTAATAGAATAAAGTTAAACTCAAGCTAGAACTACACTATAATTGAGCTAGAACTGAGCTAAAACGAAATTAGAACTGAACTAGGGCTAGAACTGAACTAGAACTGAACTAGAACTGAACTATAACTGAACTAGACCTGAACTAGAACTGAACTAAAACTGAACTAGAACTGAACTAGAACTGAACTAGAACTACACTAGAACTACACTAGAACTGAACTAAAACTGAACTAGAACTGAACTAGAACTGAACTGGAACTGAACTGAATTAGAACTGAACTAGAACTGAACGAAAACTGAACTAGTACTGAACTAGAACTGAACTAGAACTGAACTAGAACTGAACTAGAACTGAACTAGAACTGAACTAGAACTGAACTAGAACTGAACTAGAACTGAACTAGCACTGAACTAGAACTGAACTTTTTTTTTTTTTTTTTTTTTTTTATTTCAGTTTAAAATTTTATTGTACAAACTTTTCTTATACTAGACCTGCAAAGCTTTAGGCTTGTCCGTAATATATAAAAAAAAATCATTTTAGGTATTAA
The DNA here is from genome assembly GCA_943735925.1 of Pollenia amentaria. NCBI lineage: Eukaryota > Metazoa > Arthropoda > Insecta > Diptera > Polleniidae > Pollenia > Pollenia amentaria. The sequence goes on along the minus strand of OX031008.1, from coordinate 130,967,367 downwards.
TTTGCATACATACATACATATGTACATACATAGAACTTAACTAGAACTGAACTAGAACTGAACTAGAACTGAACTACAACTGAACTAGAACTGAACTAGAACTGAACCAGAACTGAACTAGAACTGAACTTGAACTGAACTAGAACGAAACTAAAACTAAGCTAGAAGTGAACTAGGACTAGAACTTAATGAACCAGAACTGAACTAGAACTGAACTAGAACTGAACTCGAACTGAACTAGAACGGAACTAAAACTAAACTAGAAGTGAACTAGGACTAGAACTAAATGAACTAGAACTGAACTAGAACTGAACTTGCACTGAACTAGAACTGAACTAGAGCTGAACTAGAGTTTATGCTTATTTCCCCTTCCAAATGTATGATGAGTAATTTTATCATGAGAATTTTTTAATCGAGAATTTTTCAATAAATAAATAAATAAATTAAAAAATGATTTTATCATTTTTCACAACTGCTTACACTCAACAACAAAACAATGTGTGTTCAGTTGTTTGGGTTGCTGCTTCTGTGACCAAAAACGATCGATGATCGTGCGATAAGGTAATTGGACTATTATGTCAAAAAGTATTTGGCATATAAGAAATATGGGCTGACATGTGACATTTCGGCAAACATTTTTTATTTAATGTATGTTTTGTTGTAGTTATTGTTATTGTTATCTTATGTGAAAGAGTTCTAGAATCCAACAAACGTTTGCGAATGAGTGAGTAAATGTTCGATTTTTGCATGCTTTTTATAGATATAGATTAAACGGAATAACAGGGCGTTTAAATAAGTGTAAGTTTTTTTATATGACTTACATAGATGTATTTATGGTACTTTTTAAATTAGATTTTAATTAATATTCCACGCCCTTTCAGAAGACCTCTACAAAAATAAAAATTTAATTTTTTCTTCTTTATTTTGCAAAAAAGTTCTTCTTAAATGAGAATGAATTTTGGTGAACATGCAGGCAGGCAGTTAAATTGCATAAAAATGCAACCTTTATTAACTGCACGCCATTTTGATGTCACATTTTTTAGTCTCTTCAGCTTGCAACACAGTCGCACGAACACATTTCACCTCATCATCATGGTCTTCGTAAGCCATCGTCATTATGATTGGTTAATGGGTTTGTTGAATGTTGTTGTAAACATTTTTACATACTACGTAACCCTTTTAATACTCGTATTACAACTTAATACTTAAGTTTATATGTCTGTTGCAGCATTTCAAAAAGTTATATTCTTTTTAACAAAAAAATGTTGTCTTTCCTACTTAACTTTCATTTGGCTTCTATCTTTTTTCTTAAGCTCAAAATGAGACGCATAAATTATGTTTCCACTTTTCAACAACGTGTTGAAAAGTCTTTAAAAGTCATTGTTCAAAATCATAAATTAAAAGCGGTCTCTGTTTTTTTTTTTTTTTTTGGTGTTTATTCATACTGGTAGCATGAAAGACCCCTCTCCCCGGGCCACCTTTATTTTGCACCCATTTTAAAATAATGGTGGCGTGTTTGTTTTTCATTTGGTGTCAATAAACAATTCATCTTTTTCAGTTTTGGTTTTCATTCATTCACTTCGTCATGATCAAAACACACATGATGCATAGTAAGAAACAATTTTTTCGTCTTTTGGGTTTCATTAACATTCATGGCGGTTTTTTACAGAAAAAAAAAATTTTTAAAACTGCGAAATAGTTTTTTCTTTAGAGCAATTAAGAATTGTGGCGCGCCGCGGTGTTAGGAAGAGGTTTAATCAAAAGGGTGTGCGATGCAAATCGATCGATTTCAAAAGGATTGCTTTAAGCAGGTGTGATGCATTTTGAGCGATTTGAAAACATTTTTGAGTTTTACAGCCTGTTTTTAGAAAATGAAAACCAAGTTTTGAGGGAGAAATTTTATTGAAAACTTAAACAAATGTTCATATTTTATTGTTGTTTTCAATTTTATTTCTCACATGAAATTTTGTTTCCATTTTCTAAAAACAGGCAATTAGTATTTTTTCAGTTCAATTATTCTAAATAATTTAAAATTAATAATAATTTGGATGGAAAATAAGAGAAACACGTTCTACACCTTTTCCAATTATAATTAAGAAAGTGCCAATTCTAATTCAGATTAGTCAGGTGTAATTTAACTTGTAAATCAGAAAGTGATAATTGTAATTCAGATCAAATTTTAGTGATTTTTTTTTTTGTTTACATTTATTATTAAAATTAATTTTAAAGTTTATGTGATTTTTTTTACATTTATTATATTCTGATTCTTTTTTTACATTAAATATATTCAATTGACGCTTTCTGAATTAAAATTGAGACTTTCTGATTCACAATTGAAGCAAAGCCGCGAATAACGTTGTAAATGCCACGTTTTGCAAAAACAGTTTTTTTGCAGATTAGCGTTAACATTACGCTCTTACACAGTTTAAACGTCAATTCACCCAAAATTATTCACCTTAACGCCATCAAAATGCGATACAAAGAGTCAGCCAGCAGAAGAACGTTGTAAGTTACTAACAAAATGATACAAACGAACTGGTTTTCAAGGTGGAATAACGTTCTAAAAGTCGCTTGCGTAGTGGAAAAACGTTTTAAATGACATCGCGATTGTGGATATGAAACGTTTTTCTACTAAAAAAAAGAATATAAACTGTAATTAAGCATGTTATTTAAAATTCAATTTCTTGATATTTTACATAAAAGTTTTTATTGTCATTATTTTTGATCATCTAAAAATAAAATTAAAAAATTAATAATCCTGCCTTCTAAAAACGTTTTTTTGCTCTCCTGAAAAATATTTATTTTGTAAGTTACAACGTTATTCGCAGCTGTGCTTCAATTGACGCTGTTTTAATTACAATTGACTAATCTGAATTACAACTGATGCTTTCGGAATAACTATTGACTAATCTAAATTACAATTGATGCTTTCTGAATTACAACTTGAAATGGTGTAAAACTCAATTGTTAAGGATACTGAAAATGAAACGGTTATAATATTTCATTTTCAAAATCGATTTCCATCACATAGTGTAATCTATTGGAAGTTTAAGATCATTACACTGAATTTGACACTTTAATTTTTTACAAGCTGGGCACCCTATCAGTAAAGCTAACTTGAGTATGCTGAATGCAATGGTGCTAGTCATTTTTCGAAGTTTTTATACTTATGTAACATAAAACAATTACCCTTATCCTGGTTGGCGAATTTAAAATACGCCTGCGACTGTTTGGTAATAGATAAAAGAGAACGTGAACTTATTTCCGTTTATCTATTACCAAACTGTCGCAGGCGTATTTCAAATTCGCCAACCACATAAGGTTCATTATTTTATAATATATATAATATTTTTTATACTTTTGAGGTCATTGGCAATTAAAATCCATTCAACTCTGTAAAATACAATTTTTTGTAATTTTTTCCCCGATATTTTTTTAAAGAATTTTTTTTGACTCAGTGATTACACTGTAATAGTTTCAAATTGTAACAAGCTGGGCACCCTTTCGGTACAACTTATTCGAGCACGCTGAATTCAAAGTAAGAGCTCGTTTTCGAATAAACATTTTAAGGAAGCTGTAATTTTTGTTTAGTGCAAATTTTATTTTTTACAAAATGTTTTGATTTTGCAATTAATTAATTCAAAAACAATAAAAAAATGTCGCAAAAATATTTTTTGTACAAATAAAAACTACAATGTTATGTTATTCGGCCTTATTATGTATTGAGTTGTCGTTCAAAAATGTTTTAGTTTACTGAACAAACTTAAAAAACCGAATAAGATTTCCACGGTAAGATTTCCTTTAATAAAGGTTAAACTTTTTACTCATGTGCGCATTCGTGTTAGAAACAAATATTATTTTGGCATAAAAAAATAATTTTTTTGCAACATTTTAAAATTTTTGTTTTTTTAACAATTCATTAAAAATGGGAAAGTGCCCCTATGCTTCTAATTTTTTCCAGACATATAAAAAATTTGGCCCCCGCAGTACCAAGGATGCCCAAAGATGAATTAAGTGTATGACCAACACCACTTTATGTTTCATCTCAATCATTTATTTCTAACATACCAACCCGCTATCTCCATTCATTAAGGGGGCTCCCATACATAATGTTCAATACACACTAGAAATATATTGAAAAAAAAGTGCCATAAATGCCCAGGAGTCGCCCCTAGTGGGATATTATGTATGACTGACCTCAATTAGTTTATTGTTCTAAATATTTTCTCGAGACGTACTTGTCATTTATCTAAACTTCTTAGGGGGGCTCCCATACAAATATTGCGTTTTATGAAATGCTTAAATTAATTAAAATTTTTTGTCTTTTGTGATTAAAATCACAAGTTGTTAACATACTTTAATCGTTTATGGCTTGTTTTGCTTGCAAGGTTTTTTATATGTCTGGAAAAAATTAGGGGCATAGCAAAATGTTGCTAAAATACGATTATTATTTTTTTGCCAAAAAAAAATTTTTTTTTTGTTTCTAACACGAATGCGCATATGAAAACAAAATTTAACCTCTATTAAAGAAAATTTTATTATTGAATTTCGGTTTTATGAGTTTTTTCAAATTACTAAGCCGTTTTTGAGTTACGCGAACATATGTTGTGCTAACTCCTCCATTTTTGAAATAACGGTATATCTCGAAAACCAGAGATAACCTAAAAAACGGTTTGCTCCCCTGGATTCAGCGTACGCGAGTTATGTTAAAACGCCAGGTGCCCAGCTTGTCTCAAAAAAAGTGTCAATTTCTAGCACAGTGTAATTAATAAACAATATACTCTTGAAATAATTTGAGCAAATTAGTTTTGGCTTTCTTTATGCATTTAAAGAAAACAATTTCACATTTTAATCACAAATTTTAACTTTTATTTTTATATTTTTTTTTAAAATTTTTTTTTTTTTTGTTGGTATTAACGTTTTTCACAAACTGACAGTAATTGTTTGAAATTACATAAGAAATAAAAAGGGTATTCATGACCCTTTCTCGCAAGTTTGCACATCATAAAAATCCTTAATAATTTTTTAGATATAAAAAAGTAAAGTTTATATGATATTATTAAAGTGCGAAATGTGTTAAAATCAATATAGTGGAAGTATAGTAAAATTTCGTTGCTTGACATTCTAAAGGTGGATTTTGACACGATCCCTTAGGTATCTACCTGTTTTATTATACCATGACGGTACCTATAAGAGCTTACATACACAATAATGTATACAACATTGAACAAAAATGTATTCCAAACTTTAAGCGATACAAAAGTAACAAAAAAAAAAACAAATTATTAAAATGAACTGTCACAGCCACTGTGACAAACTGTCAAATAAATATAAAATTACAACTAATGACAAAATACTTTGAATTTTAAATGTGGTTGAGACATGCAAAATAACAAAAAAATAATAAACACAAACAGAAATTTATTTAAAAACAAAAAAATAGGAATTATAATCAATACAACAAAATACATCAACATATTTAATGCCAAATATACTAAAAACATGAACCAAAATGCAAAAACTGCAACGCATTATTCAAAAAGTTACAAAAACTAAAAAACTTCAACTGAACAATCAAGTGAATGAGTAAAATAAAACACACAAAAACTTGCATACGAGTACAAACGAATATGTGAATGAATGCCTTGAATCATGTTAAAAAATAGGCCTTGTATTAATTTCAGTGTGTGTGTGTGTGTGTGTGTGGGGAGATACGAGTACCAAACTATACGATTCGTAAAGCGGTAGCAGTTTCAATTGTCAAAATCGTTGTCAGTTATATAACAATTTGACATTTGACAGAACACACAGTTGCACACTGTTGCACTAACGCATTTAAATTCAAATACATCAAAATAAAGATTTTTAATTTACATTTTATTTCTTTTTTTCTTTGCTGAGAGTACAACTTTATAAATCGATCATTTAAGGCCTTGAATTGTCAGTAAATGTTTATGGAGTTTTTTAATACCCTACAATGGGTTGTGTTACAAACTCTCAAGGGCCGAAGGAAAACATATTTTTGGCACAAAATACATACATACATACATAAAAGGAAAGATACTTCCATTATATACCATTTTGTTAAAAACAAAATTTTAAATTGTATTTTTCCCTACTGTTCAAAGTACCTCCCACGTGGGTTTAGGGATCATCTTAAGGATAATATTTCACCTTTTGGAGTTGCATCCTTCGTGGCATGATCAGGTGTATGCATAACTTATATACGGCAAAGATTCAAAATGACAGGGCTCTTGAAGTGTTATTGGTTTATTGAGGCCAAAGGCTTACCAGAGATCCTAAATATCTGGTGCCATGGGAGCCAGTAGACCCCGGTAAGTGCAAGCCATCGGTCTGAATATTGGTGAAGGCCACCGTTAGCATGCTTCTTGCGTCTACGCTTCCTGTATTTCGTGATGATTGCCTTTGCGGCATATTTACCTTTCTAATAATTAGTACACAAAGAAACAAATATCAATGTCAAATTAACATGGTGCAATATTAATTGAAAATCATAGTAATTTTCTGCTAAAGACCGTGCATTTTTTTAAATTATAATTGCCTTATATTAATTTTAAATGAAAGCCGTTAAAATAACATTGTTCAATATTAAATCCTTTAATGGATTTACTTGTTTTACTGGATATGTATAGAAACAACAACAACACTTCAAGAAGAAAACATATATTTTTTTATTTTCGTGTTTAAAATAATTTATAAAAAGGAGAAAAATTCCCGTACTCTTTTTGTTAAAATTATTTAGTTAAATACATAAAATTTTCAAAGTTAAACATGTGTACACGCAAAGAAATAACATCCTTGTGGTAAACATACTCTAAGAGAAACATATTATGATAAGATTCATGATTGTAGTCAACATATTACGATTATTGTTGAATCATATTATGACCAAATATATATCATATAATAGTTTTCCAATAATCCTAATTTGATTGTATTACATCCTATTATATTTTAATGTAATCATATTATTATCATGTTAATCATAATAATACATATCGCTCATTTCGTGCAAGACCGTCACAACTCAAAATTTGGCATTTTTGAGTTAGTAATGCAGAAATGTTCTTCTCTTAAATCTCTACAAATTGATCTAAGAACGGAGAGAAATATCGAAAAAATAACGGTAATACAGATGCTTGTGACGCTATGACCTCTCGTAACAAACTTGAGCAATTAGCATCAACAAGGTCACATTTCAGCAGAGTACCGAAACGCTCGCTCATTCTTCATTCATGAGCGAGCGTGAAAATTTAAAAATTTTTCTGGAAATTCATCCTCATGAGGGTGAGGAAAAAAACTATTTTGATTTTCCTCGCTCATGAGGAGTGAGCAAAAACAAAAAATTCATATGTGATTTTTCAGATATGAAAAATTTGAAAAAATTCACGTTAAAATTCTTCACAAGGAAAAAAAATTAAATTTTCCCAACCATTTCCAGCGGGAAAATCAAGTAGTAAAGAGGCCTTATAGAAGGCCTTTTTGCAGACATAAGATCTCCCAGCCGCATTCCAACTTTATTACCAATTAGCAAGGTGTGTCATTGGAGACCAACACCTTGCACGTTTGCATATATTTTAAACACTTCTGGAAGGGGTTCTAAAAAGATTTAAGAATAAAGCTTTATCCAAGTTTAATTGTTGTGGCTAATAATACGAAGTGAGTAAATTAATAAATAAACTTGCAACACGTTCTAACATAACTACTAATAAAACGATTGCGACAGGCCTTATCTTAGAATAGAAAATTTTAATTTGTAAAATATTAAATAAAAACCTTTCTAAAACCCTTTTCAAAAAAGGCAGACTGGAATAAGTAAAAGTTTACTAAAAATTCAATTGTAAACATTCTTAAAGGCCTAAAAAGTGATTCGCTTGCAATTTTCCCAGCCGGGCAGCACGTTTAGTCTGTGTGTATTTTTTTTGTAAAATTATTTCTTGACTGGTGAACAAAAATGTGTGTGTTGTTTTTTATTTTTGTAGGCAAATATTATTGAAAAAAAAAATAAGAGAACTGCACAGCACATATCGTCATCTTAAATGCAGAACATTGTAACATCAAATTTCATAAGTTTACATGAGAAGCAAAAAACGTTGTAAAATGGAAATTATATGAGATATTAGAGTAATATTAAATATTTAGAATAAAAATGCGATAACCAGTTTTTTTGATAAAAAAATATTTTTACTGTTATTTATTTAGTTATGTGTGTTACGTTATTTTAATTTGTAATTCTCTGAAGCAAAACGACGAATCATCAACGAAAGTATGATAATATTAAGTTAAACAATCATTTAAAACATTAAATAATTAAATATTTCTGTTAAGTTACAGGTATAATAGAATATAAAGATAAATATGGTTAAATGCACATATAAAAATGATAATCACACAATTAATATGCAGCATCATTAGGAATGCGTTGACATGGTGAAATAAGTTTGCTTTTCTGATGCAGTGCAGGCAGTACTGCATTTGAGAACGTAGAGATGTTATATTATTAGAGATATTATTATGACATATTATTTATAGTTTTTTATTTCTAATTAGAAGTGGATTAAACTAAAAAAAAGTACTTCATTAAATTTAAATTAATTTTAAAAATCCAACTTTTCCATTATAACTAACGTGTATTTTGATGTCCTTATAATGAATTTTCTCAATTGAATTTTTCTTTACAATAAACAAGTTTTGTAAAAAATTTGACTCAATACATATATGCATATTTGCCTCCATATAAGGAATTATTTCGAAAAAACTTCTGCAAGAAGTAAATTTTAATTAGTTAATTTCTGAAAAATTTAAATAAGAAAAATGAAAGAGTTTTTCAATTAAAAGTAGTATTGATAGCAGCCCGCGTATTCAGTGAAAGAAAATGTTGTATAAAGAATCACTTATCCTAAAAAAAATACTATTAGTATTTAATGAAGCCGTAAAAGGATTAACACAAAATTTAGCTAAACAATTTATATTCCAGCACTTGATAAGAAATGCTATTATTCTAAAGATGTAGAAGACAAGTAATTTATTATTTAACACAAAAGGCTTTATAACAGTCTTTTTGATGATATTGATGATGGACGACTTGGAAGAATGCAATCCTAACAAAAATACCAGATTATTTTAAATAAACTTGGAAAAAATATTTCTATTGTATTATAAACTTTCTATATTAATAATGAAGATATATTCTGATCCAATAGCAACAGATTCATTATAGGGAAATTCGACTGTATTAACATTTATTAAAAACTATATATGTACATATATAAACTCATAAGGTTGGAAAACGAAATAAATGATGGAAAAATCATATAATAAAAATAATGGCAGTCTGCTGGAAGCAAAAAACTAAGGACCTGCAGATGGTACTATTTATTCTTGGAAATTCATAGCGTATGGGAGTGCAATGGGTTAAGCTGTGAAATTTCTAACAGTCCAATGTAGAAGAAGCTAATAGTCATACTTAATATAGGTTTTTCAATACATATATATATATATATATATGGATTCGATTTATATTTATTTTACAGCACTGTTTTTCTTTTTGCTTATGCAATAATGTGCAGTTTGATCACTTATTCCACTAACACGTTCAGAGTATGAAACAGAATACCCATTTTTGATGTAAAAAAAAATGAATGTGTTTGTAAAAATATATCAAATACTCTGCTAATTTTTTTTTAATTAAGATTATTCATTATGTTTTTTAAGGAAATTATTTACTTAATGATAAGCCATTTTTGATTTTGTTAATAGCTTGGATATTTTTTAAGGTGGAAGTTTAAAATTTTTTTTTTAATATTTAACGTGAATCGTAATCAACAAAAAGTCTATTTCAAAATTTTCAATGATACATTGCTTTGCATTTTAGCAAACGATATTTATACTGTTGTAAAAAATTCTTTGATGCTTTTAAAAGGGAACGTTTTTTTCTTAAGCAGACATAAAGGCAAAACTCATTGAAAAAAAATTCCAAGTACTCAATACGTGTTGTTGTTGTAATACAGTTTTGGTTTTACCAACCAAAACGGTTGTTCGTTGATAACATTTTTCTTAAGTAGGTAACAAATATTTGAAATTAAAGTAAAAAAAGGCTTGTTTTGCTAAAAATTATGTGTAAAAGCAAATGTGACAGCAGGTATAATCGAACTTCCCTATAATATATCTGCATGGGACCATAAAATCACTTCATTTACGTTAAAAAAGCAACAATTTTACAACTTTGGTTTTTGTTCAAATGTATTTTACTTGTAGATTTGTAATTTGTAGTTTTGAGAAACAGCGCTCAGGTTTCTATACTTGCTCATGGAGTTTTTTTTTCAATAAGTTTTGCCTTTATGTCTGCTTAAGAAAACGACCGACCCTTTTTAAAGCATACATTTTTTTTGCAATAGTATACATATGGTTTGCTAAAATGCAAAGCAATGTATCATTAAAAATTTTGAAATAGACTTTTTTATTGATCTCGTTAAATATTTAAAAAAAATTTTAAACTTCCACCTTAAAAAATATCCAATCTATTAACAAAATCAAAAATGGCTTATCATTAAGTAAATAATTTCCTTTAAAAACATAATGAATAATCTTAATTAAAAAAAAATTAGCAGAGTATTTGATATATTTTTACGAACACATTCATTTTTTTTACGTCAAAAATGGGTATTCTGTTTCATACTCTGAACGTGTTAGTGGAATAAGTGATCAAACTGCACATTATTGCATAAGCAAAAAGAAAAACAGTGCTGTAAAATAAATATAAATCGAATCCATATATATATATATATATATATGTATTGAAAAACCTATATTAAGTATGACTATTAGCTTCTTCTACATTGGACTGTTAGAAATTTCACAGCTTAACCCATTGCACTCCCATACGCTATGAATTTCCAAGAATAAATAGTACCATCTGCAGGTCCTTAGTTTTTTGCTTCCAGCAGACTGCCATTATTTTTATTATATGATTTTTCCATCATTTATTTCGTTTTCCAACCTTATGAGTTTATATATGTACATATATAGTTTTTAATAAATGTTAATACAGTCGAATTTCCCTATAATGAATCTGTTGCTATTGGATCAGAATATATCTTCATTATTAATATAGAAAGTTTATAATACAATAGAAATATTTTTTCCAAGTTTATTTAACCTTTATGTCAACAGCAGAAAAGTTATACTTACGTCAACAGTATGCATACCCGGGTATGCAAGCGCATTTTATATGGGAATTCACATGTTTTGTTGTTTTTTTGTTTTATTTGTATTTTTTTTTTGTGTTTCTCCCACTTTGATTTGTTTTAGTGCAGGAATGCTAAAAATAGCGGTAGTTTTAGCAGACTTATAAAACCCTATATATTATGAAATAAACTTGCAATATTACTTTATTTTAATTTTTTCATATACATACCCGGGTATGGTAGGGATGAAAAAAAGCCGATGTACATGGTCTGGTTTGTCCAATTTTGTTCAAACCTTAGAATTAGTTAGAAAACACTTCTAGTGGGTATATCATGAAATTTAAAAGCGATATGAAAGCCACTTTCAGAGATACAGCGTTATTAATATTCAAAACATACCCGGGTATGCAGTTGTTGACGTAAGGGATAGGAATTAAAAAATGACCACATCCATGGTCTGCTTAGTCCAATTTTATTCAAACATCAGAATATGTTAGAAAACACTGCAAGTGAGGATATCATGAAATTTCAGAGCGATATAAAAGTCACTTTCAGACATACAGCGTTTTTAAAATTCAAAACATACCCAGGTATGTAGCTGTTGACATAAAGGTTAAAATAATCTGGTATTTTTGTTAGGATTGCATTCTTCCAAGTCGTCCATCATCAATATCATCAAAAAGACTGTTATAAAGCCTTTTGTGTTAAATAATAAATTACTTGTCTTCTACATCTTTAGAATAATAGCATTTCTTATCAAGTGCTGGAATATAAATTGTTTATTTTACGGCTTCATTAAATACTAATAGTATTTTTTTTAGGATAAGTGATTCTTTATACAACATTTTCTTTCACTGAATACGCGGGCTGCTATCAATACTACTTTTAATTGAAAAACTCTTTCATTCTTCTTATTTAAATTTTTCAGAAATTAACTAATTAAAATTTACTTCTTGCAGAAGTTTTTTCGAAATAATTCCTTATATGGAGGCAAATATGCATATATGTATTGAGTCAAATTTTTTACAAAACTTGTTTATTGTAAAGAAAAATTCAATTGAGAAAATTCATTATAAGGACATCAAAATACACGTTAGTTATAATGGAAAAGTTGGATTTTTAAAATTAATTTAAATTTAATGAAGTACTTTTTTTTAGTTTAATCCACTTCTAATTAGAAATAAAAAACTATAAATAATATGTCATAATAATATCTCTAATAATATAACATCTCTACGTTCTCAAATGCAGTACTGCCTGCACTGCATCAGAAAAGCAAACTTATTTCACCATGTCAACGCATTCCTAATGATGCTGCATATTAATTGTGTGATTATCATTTTTATATGTGCATTTAACCATATTTATCTTTATATTCTATTATACCTGTAACTTAACAGAAATATTTAATTATTTAATGTTTTAAATGATTGTTTAACTTAATATTATCATACTTTCGTTGATGATTCGTCGTTTTGCTTCAGAGAATTACAAATTAAAATAACGTAACACACATAACTAAATAAATAACAGTAAAAATATTATTTTTTTATCAAAAAAAAAAAAAAAATCGGTTATCGCATTTTTATTCTAAATATTTAAAATTGCTTTTATATCTCAATTAATTTCCACTTTACAACGTTTTTTGCTTCTCATGAAAACTGTGATGTTATATTATTCTGCATTTAAGATGACGATATGTGCAGTTCTTTTAGTTTTTTTTTTTTAATAATATTTGCCTACAAAAAATTCAACACACACTTTGGCTCGTTGCCTTTAACAAAAACAAAATACACACAAAGGCATTTCGTGCTGTGGTCATGCAAACTGCCGAGCAACAACAACATTACTGGTGAGGAGCGTTAAGAAAATTTTTTGTTTCCTCATTTATCATGACTGAGGAAAGGCAAAAATTTATTTTTCCTCACGCTCATGAATGAATTGGCAAAAAAATTCACAATTCATTCATGGTTGTGAAAAAAATTACACGTTTTAAATTCCTCATTCATGAAAAAATTCATGTATGGATAAATATGAGCGATCATATATGAATTTTTCGGAACTCTGCATTTCAGTTTGTGTTTGGCATTCCTCTTGTACATGTGGTTTTCTTTGTAGCAAAAAAAGAAACATTTGATTTTATAACTGTATTTTAGTGAAAAAGAAGGTGAGAAATAATAGGTTAGAATTTTAAAAAGGCTCTCCTGTAAAGTTTCAAATTTTGAGTTGTGACGGTCTTGCACGAAATGAGCGATATGTAGATTAAATCGAAAACCGAAAACTATTTTTAATATATATTTATGCTTATTTACTTACTGGCAACCTTAACGCACAACTGTTACAGATATTTCATATCATAATATGATGCAACTTTAAACATAACATTTTTAACCTCTTTTTGTCGTAGGTCGCAATTATTTATAAATTATTTAATAGAATTTTCATTCTTTTTCTCTAAAATAAAACAGAACAATTGTCAATATTTTTGCCCCATTTTCAAATAATATTAAAATTTTTTTAGCATTTATATTTTATTTTGTGACACTACAATTTTTTTTTTTTGTACCTACAATTTCATATTATTATTAATTTTTTTAAACTTGGTTTTTTTAATGGGTATTTTTTTTTAAATTGTTTAACCACTGAATAACAAATAATTCGATAGGCAAATGTAAAACAAACGGCAGAATTGATGCAAAATTATTTTACAAATTGCGATAACAAAATATTATTAGAGTAAAGATATTTTGTTTGCATCTTAAACAAATTATGAGTACATGTAGAGAAAGTTATCATGTTATGGCTATTAAATATCATTAAATGGTTGTGAGGAATATTATATGTTTTCAAAGATATCATTATTTAGTTGTTATAAAAATGAATATGTTTCATTGGACAATACTTATATTTATAATTGCGATGAACATCGACATGCTTACAGTAACGATAATATTGTTGATATCAAATAAAAATAACAATATTTTGTGTACGACAATAATATATTGTTACATTAACAAGTGTAGTTGCCGTGACCATGGCCAAATATCTCTGGTTTCGCGGGTAAGTGTTTAGAATTATTTTTAAATAAATACTATATGTTGTCTCTGTAGCTTCTTCTCACTGTTATTTCACACTTAATGCAATTTGATTTCATGTAGAATCAAATTCAAATTCATGTAGTTTCAACAAGAAATTATTTACATTCAACGTGAATCGCGTAGTGTAATTTCAATGTCAATGACATTTTGCTCTAACTCAACTTAGGGATGAGCAATTAATATCGATATATCAAAATATCGATATTTAAAGAACTTATAATCGATATATATCGCCGATATTAAAAATACCGATATATCGATACATCGATATTTATCTACGACTAACGAATTCGATATTTTTAAGATCTCTTTATAATAAAATTCAACATTTTAACCGTTGCTCAACTGCTTATACTGCAATACTGTTGTTATTTAAGAATTGCATCATCTGTTTTTTAACTAATATTAAGACAATAACGGTGCTTTTCCACTGTACATTTTTATAGATTACACAGTTCAGTTTTGTCTCGGTTTTTAAACAGATGACAACAAAAAATAAGAGCGGAAAAAATATTCTGGAAAGGGTTCCTAAAAAATATTTTGTTTTATTTATTTTTTTTATTTGAGCATGCTCTTACATATTAAAAAATAAAATATTGCACAGTTTACTTGTATTGTATGTGTCACAAGTTTCGTTTACCGGCAGTAGATATATAATCCCAATAAATTTTTTTTTTTTTTAGATTTCATGTAGAATTAACTGCCGGTCCCTGGATTTCAAACGAAAACTTCGTTCGCATAACTTACCTTAAAAAATAAAATTTTAAAATTGGGTTTTTTTTAATAAGAGTTAAGCGAATGACAGTTTCGTTAGAAATTTGAAATTAAAAGAAACAATTAAAAGTTAGAATGGAATTACATGTTATATGTTTGTGCTTAAAACGTTCGATACATCGTTATATCGATATTTTTAATTAATAAATATCGATACTTTTAAAAAATATCGATACGATATATATCGATATATTTTGGCAATTTGCCCATTCCTTACTCAACTAGAGTCCTAAATTATCATAAATTATAGTTATTTAAAGGAATAACATATTGTTAATTTATCATGAAGTCACTATGAAGCGAAAAGACTACCGAAAAATGTAAAATCAACCTTTTTTCGGAAAGTTTACATTAATTTTTTAATGTGTGTACTTCCAATAGGTTGAGCTCAAGTTTAACATGATATATGGGGCTCTACAGGAGTTCTTTTTTGAAAGTATCCCTTCGGGAAACATGTGTTGTCTGTGGCTTATAGCCAAAACAGTGGAAAGAAAGACTGATGTTTAACCCTGGTGGCATGTGTTGTGAAATAGTCAAACTGGGTATTTGCGTTGGTATTGTTGGTATAATGAGGATTTAGTAGTCTGTTAGTAAAGAGTTAGATCGATGGATCTGTTTTATACCAGTGAAGACTCTGAAATTAAAAGCAGATGAAATATTGAGACATAGAAGTGAGTTGTTGGTTGCCTATTATCATGAGATTATTATGAGATGTGTTTTCGAGGAGAAAGTTCAGACTGTGGCGGTTCTATTTGACAGATGCTGCTGGCTATTACTAAAGCAGCGGAGGTAAGATATCTCTTCTCCTAAGCAAGGGGCGGGTGTATAATTTTTGTCGGATCTTACACTCAACTTGCTACCATGCAACACGCAGGGGCGGTTGATGAACGCGTTGTTTGTCCCCTAGTGGTTAAGATCCACCATGAAATTGGACCATACAGCAGGTGCTCATTTAAATAATTTACACAATTGTTTAAAGTAGTGTTTCCATCATTGTCACTCTTGCCTACCCGAAAATTCCTCACAACTTGTAACAATTCTTTGTTTCTATACAAGAGATCTGTTTGCATAAATGTCTTATTGAAAAACAGCCAAGCAAATAAAACAGCATTCAAACGCTTTGTAAACCATACGTCTTTCCTTAATTGAAAGATGTCAATTGTCGGTATGTTTATTTTGGTTTCAATATGCGTTTCAGTTGCAGTTTTTAATTTTGGTGCGTTGCAAAATACTTTTGGCTTTTTGTAAACAAAACCTACGGCTATCAGTGACATTTATCACTACAACCCAAAGACTTCAGCGACAATTTAGAGTTACAAAAAAATTCCGTTTCTGCTACATGTGCAATTAATTCAGAGCAAATGCCTGGTTAACTTAAATTTTATTATTCCTTAGAAGCCGACATCTACTGCAATAGGAGAATGCAAATGACACTTTATGATATAATAAAAGACATATTTTTAATTGGAAAAATATTTGCTATAAATGCGTATAAAGACCGTAAACCTTTTCTAAGTAACAGTTTTATGGCTGTTTCTAGGGTGTTCAGCCGATTAATTCTTGTTCGATTAATCGAACAATTTTAGGCGATTAATTGTTCGATTAATTTAAAAGCAAGGAGCAACAGTTTCAATAAATCACTTTCAAGTTGTTCACAAAAACTGCTTGCCAAAACATGTTTGAATTAACAGCTGTGTCACAGGCTGCACTCAATTTTATAGTCAATTTCATTTTAAAAATGCCTCCAACGAAGAAAACAACTCGAAATAGTAGCATGACTCAAAATATTTTGTAAAAAAAAGCACAAGAATTTTTTAACACACAATTTTTTTTTAATAAAGCACATTTATTTTTTAAAAAATTTATTTATAAAAAGAAAACGCCAAAGTTAATTTGTGGTCAGTTGTTAAATTGAACGTAAAATTGGCAAACAAATGGAAAGGTAAAACTGAGAGCAATCTCGTGGTCAATTTAAAAAGTGTGAGTGCGTTAGTAAAAAAAAGTGAGAGAGTATAGAAAATTAAAAGGAAAGACAAAACTTAATCGTGTGGCTTCCAAGTAAAGCAAAACATTGAAACAACATTTTATTTTTAAAAAATTATTTTAAAAGATCTGTTTAATTGTTTGTACATATAAAATTATATGATCTAAACACATGTTTTATAGTGTTCATCATTGTAAAGGTTTTATCAATTAATATGCATTGTTACTTTTGTTTGGTTTTTTTGTTAATAAGATATTAAAATACTTGTAATGAATAATGTTTATTTAATCAAGTACCAAAACAAATCCCTTAAATTATAAAATTTCTGGATTTTAATTAATCATTTAATCGAACAAAAAAAAAAAAAAATGTCGAATAATTGAACACCCTTGCTGTAACGTGTTGATATATCTATAAGAAGATGACAACGTTTGAAAAGAGATAAAAGAAGTTCATCTGCTATCATTCACTGGCCGACTTCCGTTAAAGGTTACAGGCAAAATTTGACTTCCCCGCGATTTTTATGTAAAAAAACAATAGCCTGTGTGAGGCCTTAGAAGTCCTGGAACCCCCGATCTACTTAGAGATGAGATATTGGCGCCATCTGTAACCACCGAATGTGCCCGCCGAAATATTTCCACTTTAGCATTCAAACAGAATTAAGTCTTTAACTATAGGCAAAAATCCTAAAGCCCATAATTTAAACGTCGCCAGTAACTTCAAATTCTTTCATTTTATTGTTTTCAGTTTTTTTCTTCTTTTGTGTTTCATTTTCTGTTTACAAAATGTATGAAATTATATAAAAGTATGGTAGCATTGTTGGGAGAATAACTGGTTTCTTCACCTTAAGACAAAAATTCTAAAGGCCGTGTCAGATACAACTTTGTCGCTTTGCATGGCGTTTCTACCATTGGCAGAAAAACGCAAAGCAAAAGGTGTATGACACAATGAAAACTTTGACAACACTCACGCATTGTTTCTTTACTTATAAAAGCGGTTGGTTACTTGTGCATTTAATTATTTGTTATAAAACTAAAAGTTAAAAATTTAATTGGACAGTTTTTTGGAATTGAATTTGGCAAAAAAAATTTAAAAAAATAAGAAAATGATATTAGCCAATTGTCAAAGCGCGCAAAAAGATGAGAGTTGGCTAACTTTTTGCTTCGCTCCGCTTTCAGAGTACTTTATGTGACATGTTTCGTATAGGTATGTATATTTTATCTTAGATGTCAAAGCGAATCGGTAACGCAACGCGAAGCAAAAGTTTTATCTGACATGGCTTTTAAGCCCATAATTAAAACGTCGTTAGTTACTGCAAATTCTCTCACATTTCTTTCGTTTTCATTTGTTCTAATTTTTCTTCGTTTACAAAATGTATGAAATTGAAAGAAAGTATGGTAGCATTGTTAAAAGAATAATTATCTCTATGTGAGAGCATTAAAAAAACGTTTTCAAAATAAAGTTGATTTTATTTCTCGACCGCATTATCTGGCATAATTTTGTGGAAAACATCGTTCAACCCCACTTCTGTTTTATCATTAAGTGTTTATATGTGAAAGCATTAGAGATAACGTTCTCAAAATAAAATATATTTTATTTCTCGACTGTCTTCTACGACAAATTTTTATGTCAAATTGTATGGAAAATGTGGTCTCGACGCAGCTCTGTTTGATCACTTATATCGAAATATTCAAAGAAAATATTATTTACAACTATATTTAGTTTTTCAGTCAGCTTACAAAAAAAAAAAAAAATATCCACTATAGTCATTTTTCCAACATGCATTTATTTTTTTAAGTCCTTGTAATCCTTAAACATTAGTCTTCTGATGGTCTTAGCAAATCACCCAAAATACATTTTCCCACAAAAAATAAAAATGGAAAGAAAATAAAAACTAAGTCAGTGATAAATGTAAAAATTTTACGAAAGGGACTGGTGGAATGCAACAAATGCATTTTCACATACAAAACCAACAAATTCCAAAGCCAGTTAAAAAAAAAAATAATAAAATAAATGATACACATATGAAAGGCGCCATGTAAAATAATAGTGGTTAGAATTGGTGTGGAATAAATGTGAAAAGTTTACGTTGTTTTGCACTTGTTTTCTGCGGGAAATTTCTTAGGAAGACTTTTTAAGAAAACAAAAATCCAAAACCAATTTAACATAATGACTATAAAATGTAATCTAGCAAAAACAACAGCACGTTTTAATATTTTTTATTAAAAAAAAAAAAAACGGAAGAGGAGGCATGAAGCAGTGGGATATAAGCAGGCACAGGCTATAATTTTTAAGGAGTATAAAAAGGAGGGAAAAATCCCGCTGTCTGTTTCATATGATAGGAAATATTCTTTTATATACACACTTATATTTACACTTTTAGTAGCGTGGTAGCACGGAAACTGCATTTACTTCTTTAGTGCTTACTGTGCTTTTTGGCATGAAGGACATTCCAAGGACGCTTATAGATGATGCGTTTTTTAAACTTTACTGTACACTGCCTGCTGTGTGCTGATGATGTTTTTAACATGTTTTGCTTGTATTCCTAGATAATTTCTAGAAGGAATAATTTTGAAGATTTATAACATATCCTTAGGGTTTTGACTAAACTCATACATTCACGCACACATATACACGCACACAATCAAAAACTAACAAGCAGGCTTTGCTTCTCTCCCTGCAACCAGGCAAACGTCAAAGCTTTGGCATATGAAAATGACTGTAGTACAGCTGCTTATGGCATTTGGGTTTCCTTTTTTCTGCTTTTCATAAGGTTTTTTGGTGTTTTGGTAGAAGGCAACATAAATGGATTCTTGCGGAATACTAATAAACTTTTCTTCAACAAATATCCTGAACACAAAGCAAAAACAACGTATACGTATAACGCAAAAAGGATATAATTTTTTTTTCAAACTAAAGAACAAAAACTAACGTCCCCTTGTTTGCAATGACTTTATGGACGTCTTATATATGAATATATATATAAACTAAGATTACGCCACATGCAACAACAGCACTTGCTGCAGCAGCAATGGCATCAATAGTAAAACTAAATCATTTTGTTTTTGCTGTCAGAGCTTGTGCCTTAAAAAACTAGGGGAGTAGTTTTTAACATTTGTGCGTTGCATTAAGATTAGGACTCCTACTTGTACATAAATATTTTTTTACTTCTAATAGCACGGTATAGAAAGTTCTAAGGAAATTAAATTTTAGCTTCAACTCGATTCAGCTCATATTAAATTCAAGTTTAGTTCCAGTTCAGTTCTAGTTTAATTCTAGTTCTAGTATAATATTTTTCAGCCTTATGCCAATTCTAGTTTAGTTCTAGTTCAGTTATTGTTTAGTTCTAGATTTGTTCTGTTCAGTTTTAGTTTAGTTCTTGTTAAGTTAAAGCTTTTTATATAGTTCAGTTCTAGCTTAGTTCTAGTTAAGTTCTAGTTCAGTTTTAGTTTAGATCTAGTTCAGTTCTAGTTGAGCTCTAGCTCTAGCTCAGTTTTAGTTCAGTTCTAGTTTAGTTCTAGTTTAGTTCTAGTTTAGTTCTAGTTCAGTTCTAGTTCAGTTCTAGTTCAGTTCTAGTTCAGTTCTAGTTCAGTTCTAGTTCAGTTCTAGTTCAGTTCTACTTCAGTTCTAGTTCAGTTGTAGTTCAGTTCTAGTTCAGTTCTAGTTCAGTTCTAGTGCAGTTCTAGTTCAGTTCTAGTTCAGTTCTAGTACAGTTCTAGTTCAGTTCTAATTAGTTCAGTTCTAGTTCAGTTCTAGTTCAGTCCTAGTTCAGTTCTTGTTCAGTTCTAGTTCAGTACCCTTGTTCTGTTACTTTGGTGGGAACTTCTCGCATCGAAAAGATGTGAAACAAAATATTCCATCGTTTTTCGAAAAGTGAGAAAAAGTATGCCTGTAACTCATGTCGAAAACTATCAGAAGAGATTACGTCGTTACGTTATAAATGTCATAATATTCCACTCGAAGCCGATTAGAAATTGCAGATGTTAGGCACGCCAGTCAGACATATCGTTGACGGCGACCAAATTTTATTAAAATTGAAAAATTTTCAACGACGGCGGCGAGAAAACAACCGTCGGCTATACCAAAAAATGTAATACTGCATTTACACATTCACAAAATCTAGTAGATTTTAGTTAAAATCTTAAAGAAATTTTTTGGCGCTTACACCAGTGGTTTTTGACATATTGTCGGATTTCATTTTCATAATAAAAACAGCTGATTGTTGAAAAAGAAAGGAAATTGTTTTGTTAACTTTTATTAGCAAAAATGGAAAGCCAAAAACTAATTTTATTATATTAAAAAAAAAAAAAAAGAAATACAATCGGAATTAAGATTGTTGCGTAAAAAAACACCAGCATTAGGTTATGTGTACTACCCGAAATAAATGAAAAGACGAGGAGTTTACTTACGACTATAACCCAAAAGGTGAACAAATAAGAGACAAAATTGGAACAATTTTATTGCAAAACAAGCAAAAACAAGTATTAATAGCGCCTCTTCATTGGAATTCCACTGCTTTTCCTTTATGTAGGTACGTTTTCTGTAAATTAAGGTCTTTATAATGCTACACAGTTTATATTAATATAATCTTCAAACCGTTTATTTTTTATTGGCTTATCCATTTTCACAAATGTTTATTATTGTTAATAATTAATTTACCGCAAATTTATTTCCCCGCTTTTTTATATATTAAAAAAAAATTATTTTTTTTTTTTTTGTCAAACTGTCAGATTTTTCTTGTTCTGAGCTGTATTTTTTTAGTACATTAGTATGAAATTCATAGTTGAGATTTTGCCAAAATCTAGTGACGAACTAGATTTTGTTTTGTATGGGAAATCTAGTAGAAATGAACAAGATTTCGCTCAAAATCTCTAAAGTACTAGATTTTGTGTAGGTGTAAATGTAGTATAAAGTTAAACTTAAATGTTTGTTGTTTTCAAAATCGCTTTGAAAATAGTTAAACAATTGAATTTTCAATATATTTTTTAGTGTTGAAATTTTTCCTCGCCCCGTTTTTATTCGTGAGTTTATTTGACAGTTCAAAGCGGGAACTTTCTCACAAAAATTTTACAGACACACTTTTTCAGTATATTGGCGAGTAATTTCCTTACGTGACAGCTATTACTCGTCAAAAATATTACAGACGCAGCTAAGTGAGAAAAACAGCTGTTTGTTTCAATTTATGGCATTTTTGTTTAATATCTTACATTTCAATCGAAAAGTTTCTCGACGCGAGAGTTACAGAACATGAGCTCAGTTTTAGTTCAGTTCTTGTTCAGTTTTATTTCAGTTCTAGTTCAGTTCTAGTTCAGTTCTAGTTCAGTTCTAGTTTAGTTCTAGTTCAGTTCTAGTTTAGTTTTAGTTCAGTTCTAGTTCAGTTCTAGTTCAGTTCTACTTCAGTGCTAGTTCAGTTCTAGTTCAGTTCTAGTTCAGTACTAGTTCAGTTTTCGTTCAGTTCTAGTTCAGTTCTAATTCAGTTCAGTTCCAGTTCAGTTCTAGTTCAGTTCTAGTTCAGTTTTAGTTCAGTTCTAGTGTAGTTCTAGTGTAGTTCTAGTTCAGTTCTAGTTCAGTTCTACTTCAGTTCTAGTTCAGTTCTAGTTCAGTTCTAGTTCAGTTCTAGTTCAGTTCTAGTTTAGTTCTAGTTCAGTTCTAGTTTAGTTTTAGTTCAGTTCTAGTTCAGTTGAGTTATACTTTAGTTTTAGTCCAGTTTTTTTTCCGCTCTGGTTTTTAGGTCTAACTTAATTCGTTAACGTCGACTGAAAAGCCCCAATTTATTTCCTCTATTTTTTTTTTTTGTAGTATATTCTAGCAAATAAAGATGGTGGAAAACAAGCGAGTTGAGCAAGAAGATGGTGAAAGAAAAGTCGTTTCTGGTAGTTCAACTGCCTTTACAAATAAACGTCCTTCGTTATGCAGTAAACATTTCGCATTTAACTAAAATTTTGTGTTCCCCCAACTTGATTAAGTATGTTTTATGAAACTGATGCAGGATCCTAAAGCTGATGCGCTGCTGCGTTGTGTTGTATGACCTGTTTGTCCTCTGGTAAGGAATCTTGAGCAAAAAAAAAAAAAAAAAATTCTATATTTATTTTTTGTTTTTCAGCCCCATGGCTGGGTTATTTTCTTGTTGTTTCAACGTTTTTTTCCTATTGCAATTTTCTTTCTCATGCACGAAAAAACAACATTTTGTATGCGTTG
This sequence comes from Pollenia amentaria, assembly GCA_943735925.1. Lineage (NCBI taxonomy): Eukaryota > Metazoa > Arthropoda > Insecta > Diptera > Polleniidae > Pollenia > Pollenia amentaria. The sequence continues at coordinate 130,944,106 of OX031008.1, read as the reverse complement.
CCATTATGGCGCTAGAAAAGTACACAAACACATACACACAGATACGTACACACACTATGACATTTATTCACCATATTTCCACATTCAATCTTATGCAGTTAGTAAAGTAAGAAAAACAGTTTTGGTGCTGTTTACTAAATGACAGGATCTTCTTTTTTTAATATTTTTTGTTGCTTTAAAACATCCTCATTGAAACGTCGCCTGGGCGTCATTTAGCTTAGCTCAACTGACGCCGTTATCCTTTAGTCCTTTTCTGTTTCTCCGACTCCTCTTCTTTGGAGATGGAAAATTTCGGCAATATTTCATTTTATTTTAAATTTTGCCGCTTCATTTGACATCAAATTGTAATGCGTTTTCTCAGACGTGTACGAAATACACACACAATTGTATTTATATTTATATAGGACGGTACTCCTCCATACACATAAATACTTGTTTAGGCAGGAGCAGTAAGTAAGGTACTTTTTACGTTTTTATTAAGTTTAAAAAGTACTAAGGCATAATATTTACTACTATTGAAAACAGCAAAAATCAAATAAGAACAAGACTCTGTGCTGCTAAAAACTTGAAATAAGGCTTTTAAAGAATCCCCTCTTTGCTGCAATATGCGATGACTAGATCTAAAACTTGACGCTTTAAGCACTAAATAAGGTACATGCAAGTTACAATTTGTTGGGCTTATTTTTATCATATCCCGATAAAAGTTCCTTGTCATCTCACACACTTACCTCCATATCTCATCTTGACTTGGTTGCAATCATAATTTTCCTCGAGTCGCAACAGTGATGGTTATTTGTTATTGTATTCTCTGACATTCCTTACGTTTAGTTTATTTTGTTTTTTGTCCTCCCTCGCATTCTTAATGAGAGGGACTTTAGTTGCAGCAGTTTGTATTCATTCATATTTTTTTCGTTCAACCTTTTTTTCATATTTTGTTGACTATAAGTTGGGAAAATTTTCAACATTGATAAATAGTTTTGTTTTTTCTCCTTTATCTCTGCGAATAAATGTAAATGTTTGTAGAATGATGTTGTTGTTTTTCAAAATTGGTATAATGTTTCTCGTTTTGGTGCTTTGTGGCATAAAATTAGTAAAAATATGCAGTCAGTGTAGATGGATTTTTTTTTCTCTATATTTTGCCATTAAAGAAAAAATAAAAAAATATCTGGAAAATTTTTCTTACAAGGATTTGTAAATTCTTATAGGAAAATGACAACCTTGAATGCCTTTGAAAATTTGTATACATATATTTTGATTGTGGGAATTTTTATAGATTTAAAAGACTGCTGCACAATAGTGCAGTATTGAACATGTACAAATTTTGAAAAAGGTCAAAGTTACATTTTTGAAACATCAGACGTCGAATAGTTTAGAAGATAAAAGTTTTTGAATTGATTCCATTGGGCAACGTAAATAAAGTTTTGTTCTTTTCTGTTAAAATTCCCGCTTTCTCCTGAGTTTAATGAGGGATTCCCAGGAATTTTTAAGTGAAAATTTACAAAATGAGGGAAAAAGAACTTCTCTATTAAGAAAAACTATTAAATGCAAAAAACAAATTTATTTATTTAAATATTTGTTAAGAGCATTCCCAAAGAATTTTTAAATTTTTATTCGCTCTGAGACAGCACAGTAACGATTCATGAAATCCTTGCTTTATTGCAACAAGCATTACTGCCTTTTTTTCGTAAAACACTTTACCCTACTTTAGGAACACAGAAAAAACTGTTTTATCTATTAAAAAATGGTATAAAAAGTATTTAAATTTAATTAATGTGATAATTGAATCAATTATTTTTTTAATTGAAAGAAAATTATAAATTTAATTTTGATTTAATTAACATTTTAGTTGTTTCTAAATACATTTTCAATTAAAATTTTAATTAATTAACAAAAAATCTTTATTGACTTCTTTCGTTTAAAATAAAATAATTTAAACATGTAGAATTGTTGTTGGAAATTGTCAATATTTATTTAAGTAAATTAACACATTGTTTGAAATGGCAAAGTTTTTTGATCACTTTTTTTAATTAAAATTAAAAATATCATATGTTGAAAATATTTTTTCAAAATTTTAACATTTTTAGTTATCAATATATCAATTTTGGTAATAGGTGCAAAATCAACAACTTGTTTGCTTGATATTATGAATTTAGAACAAATTTTGTTGATTGGAGAAATTTAATAATTTTTTCTGTGATTGCTTTCATAAAAAAATTTTGACACTCAAAAAATTTAATATGAAAAATTTTTCATATTAAATTTTTTCAATTTGATTTCATATAGAATCCAATTTAAATTCATGTCAACTTGAAATTACTTTCATTTAACGTGAATCGTAGTGTTATTTCAAGATCAATGTTATTTTGCTCTAACTTTACTGGAGTGTTAAATTAACATGAATTATAGTTATTTTAAAAGAAAAAAATTTTGTTAGCAAGTTATTGTTAAATCATGTTAAATTAACATGAAGTAACTATGAATCAAAATCACTACCGAAAAATATAAAATCAACGCTGTTTTCGACGATTTTACGTTGATTTGTTTCTGTGTGTAGTGGCATCAAAGCCTCTGATCAATGTAGCCAATTCGGCGACCACTTATCCTAGCTTACTTATCCTAAACTTTAATTATCTCTTATAGTTTTCCTCCATGGGTGGTGGTGGTATGTGAAACACATACAAATATTTGGTATAAAACAACCTTTTAGTATACCCATCGTCTCAGTATCACTTTCCGTCAGTCTGGCTGGCCATGTAAATTTTGTGTGTAAAATATAGTTTGCCATTTTGAGGAAATTTGGTCAATTTTGATAAGGACTAAGCCTATTGAAAATGGTCAAAATCGGTCCATAATTGCAGATGGCATCTGCACAATTTGCTTTTAGTAATAGTTTTTGTCTATAAGCCATCCTTATTATGTTGGTGTTTTAGTAAAATTTGGCCCAAAAATATTTTATTGCAAACTTATTCATCTTACCAAATTTTATTAGATTCGGTCCATACGTGGCCATACAATTTGATTAAAAATTTTGCAACAATCTCTTATATTAAAGCTATTAAGTCATGGAAAAATTTGTACTGGTAGGTCTATAATCGAGTAAGGCCTAATATAACCCCCTCCCTAAAATCACTTTAAGACGAAAAAAATGTCATATATATTTACATATCTACACCTTTTCCAATTTTAATTTAGATTTGTCAATTGTAATTCAGAATGTGTCAATCAGAAAATATAAGTTGTATTTCAGAAAGCAACAACAAAATTACAAAATATTTATGGCATTGTTTGTGCTTTCAATGTTATTCTTTGGCGTGGCGCTGCGTTTTACATGATTAGGGCCTTAGCTTAATGAATATAAAAATACATCTGTATATTATCGTTAAAAATTACAGAATCACACTAACGTTACTGAAAGCGATTATATGTGTCGACAAATATAACGATTGTTGGTGCTTAAAAATAAGTGATTTGATGCGCAGGAAACCTTTTTCAAAAGACTTTCGAAAAGCTAAAAATATTATACAAATAAAACCGTAAAGCGAATAAGAATTAAAAACACTTATAATCAGAGAAGACAAATTTGCTTTTTTTGCTGTTTTGCTGTTTTTGCCAATTGTTGCTTTTTTTGCTGTTTTTGATATTATGGTGCTTATTTTGCTTTTTTCCTATGTTATTGCTGTAAAATAGCTTTTTTAACATAATTTTTACATAAAAAATATTTTTTTGAGAAAACATGAGAAGAAAAAAATAATTGACAACTTTTTTCTGGGTTGAAACAAAAATATGTTAGTTGTGGACTCAACGTTTTTGGGCCAAAATCAATACGCTTCATTACAACTAAAATTAATAAACTTACCATCTCAAAAAAAAAACAGCCATGTAACTTATTTGAGTTTAAAACAAAATAAGTAAACCGGCCGTTGTGAACGAAAAAATAATAAAAAATAAATGCCGAAAGAAAAGTCAAATATGTTATTTATGCTAAAAATGGTAAAATTGTATCCTGAAGTTTTTGAAGTTGAAAAAGATTGGCTTTTTTGTAATGTGTGTTCGAGTAAAATTAATAGCGAAAAGAAGTGCAATGTGGAGCAACATTTTAGTACAAAAAACACAAATTAGCTGCTTGCCAAGAAAATCGTCCACAAAAACTTATAACGGAATTTCCTGTTACTATTACTGCCAATACATTTCACGAAGATATATGTAAATTTTTGTTGGAGACCAATATACCAGTAAAAAAAGTAAGCCATCCCAGTTTCAAAAACATCTTTCAAAAGTACGCCAATTTGTCAGTTCCAAGCGAAAGTTCTATTCGAGGTAAATACATACCTTGATGAAACAACAGACAGTGAACAAAGATATGTGCCCAACTTTATATTTGGTATTTTAAATGACGATGTTGGAAATAAACCTTTTTTTATTGAACATGGGTGTTCTCAAAAATGCAAATGGGGCTTCTATTGCAACTTTTTTCAACGATTCATTACAAATTTTATGGCCTGATGGTAAGTGAATATTTGATTCATAATTTTTTTTATATTTTTATGTTTTTTTTTTTTAAATTTAATCTAGGCATTTAATACGACAAAATATTGCTAATGGTAACTGATGCAGCGGCATACATGTTAAGTGGAATTTTGTCCCTTAGGATAATGTATCCTAAATGATACATTTGACATGTTTTGCTCATCGACTTCATCGTGTTGCTGACTTCATACGCTTAGAGTTTCAGCATGTAAATAAATTAATATCTTGTACCAAATCCGTTTTTGTTAAGTTAATTTTTCAATAACTCGTATTTACACACATACAAACTAAAATTTCAATTTCCATAGGCTCCTCGTAGAAAGCAGTTATTTTTACAAATGAATCCCAATTTGGCTCTTCCACCGTTCCCATGCCCTACACATTGGGGTACTTGGATAGAAGCCACAATGCATTATGCAGAATACCTTGATAAAGTAAAGGCTGTTATTTCTTAACTGAAAAGTGAAGACTCAGATTCGATCGCGCACGCCAAGGAAATATATAACTTGCCCGTATTAAGTTCCCAGCTTGCGTTTATCAAAAACAATTTTTCAATTATTGTGTCTTCTATAAAAAAAAGCTACAAACAGTTGGGTTAGCTATTCACAAAAGTGTAAATATTGTGTCAAATGTACGAGAAGCTCTTGAGAATCTACATGAAAAAATATATATAAAGAAATTTAATGCAGTATGTATTTCAAAGAAATCCGGGGTTCAAACAAATTTTACAAATAAACAACATTCTTCAAACTGGTGCTAAACCTGATGACGAAATTAAATTTTGAAATATAAATTTGCTCCAACAACATCCGTCGACGTGGAAAAAAGTTTTTTCTTATACAATTCACTTTTAACAGAAAGACGAAGAAAAATGACGTTTACAAATATAAAAGCCCACATGATTTGTTATTGTAACTGTTCTCACGAGTCTGAAGAAATAGAATAACTGTAATTTTTTATATTTAAACGTATATATTAATAAAATAAAAATGCTTTTTCTGCTGCTTTTTTTCTAAATTTTTGTGCTTTTTTTATATTTTTTTTTTGCTGTAAACACTTTGTTTTTTGCTTTTTTTTGTCTTCTCTGCTTATAATATTTAACAAACGTTTAGTAAAGAAAATTTTCATAGCAAATTTGTTTTGTAAACCTTTATTAAGTTTATAACATTTTTATGAATACAGGCGTTAAGTTTTACTTGTAACAATATCAAAGCTTCAACAAAGCCACAACACTAAACAGTGACTTTATCTTTTGTAACATTCCTCTACAATTGGCTGGTTTTTTTCCAACTCGAATTGTAATTTTGGGTGGGTTAAAAGATAAAACAAATTGCTTAATTTAATTGTTTGTGTAAGAACACCAAGATAAAGCAACTTGCCAGTTCAGTTTTTTTTTTTGCATATGCAAATTTATCATCAAAGTTGTTTTTGGGAGTACAAAATTTATTATTAATAAGATTTCTCTAAGATGTGCTAAATTCCCAATTTTTATTTTTGATAAATACACACAGAAAAAATTATTATATTTCTCCAATCACCAAATTTATTCCAAATTCATAATATCAAGCGAACAATTTATTGATTTTGCACCTATTACCAAAATTATTATATTGATTACTAAAAATTTTAAAATTCTGAAAAATTTTTTTTAATAAATGATATTTTTAATTTTAATTTAAAAAGTGATCAAAAAACTTTGCCATTTCAAACAATGTGTTAGTTTATTTAAATAATTATTGCTAATTCCCAACAACAATTCTACATGTTTAAATTATTTTTTTTAAACGAAAAAAATCAATTAAGATTTTTGTTATTTCATTAAAATTTTAATTGAAAATTTATTTCAAAACAACTAAACTGTTAATTAAATCAAAATTAAATTTATAATTTTTTTTTTCAACTAAAAAAAATAATTGATTTAATTATCACAATAATTAAATTAAAATACTTTTAAAAACATTTTTTTAATTGATAAAACACTTTTTTCTGTGCACTGAAATTATAATTATCCTGATGATGATGGAAATTGACACATTCGCCATTTACATCTCCAAAATATTCAAATAATATATTTATGAAAATATCTAAAATGCACAAAAGGAAAATTTTTCTGTTTTTATTTGTCACCATTCAAAAATATTCTCGTCATCATCATAAAGTCACATGCCGTAGTTTTTGTACAAGAAATATAACCATAAAAAACTGCTGATAAAAGGCCCATTAAAAAAAGTGTAGTATTTCAATGCCAAAACAAGTCAATTTACGTCAAATATCATATTGTCTGTAACGTTACGTACACATCTTTTCTCTACCGCTCTTCTTTCTGCTTTCAACAAATGAACAACAAAAATAATAATAACTAATGCTATTTGCTGCATCAGCATAACATTGCCTGGTATAAGAGCAGTGTATAAAAAGAATATAGACTACGTCGATTGCTTTGAACTACTACAGGCTAAGTTGTGCGAGGGTGGTATGATATGGTGGCCTTAAATATTTGAATACCGTTCAACACTAGCGGTGAATGAGGGTATACCAAGTTTGTCATTGCGTGTAAAACTTTTTTAATATTCATCTAAGAACCCATAATATAACATATTCTGTGTCGTCTTGTAACTCAAAGTCGATTTACCCATATCCGTCTGTCTGTCCATCTGTTGAACACACGCTCACTTTTGAAAGACTCAACAGAAAAGAACAGTTTTGACGCCAAATTATTTCTAGTTATACTAAGAAGCTTGAGATTGCAATCCTTCATGAGCGGTTAAGTAGGAGAAGAGGTATACCCTTAAGTGTGGAATTACATCCCTAAAAAATTTATTTGTATTTTGGTTACAAAATACAAATAACAAATGCACTGCATGCACCGATTCTCGTTAAATGTTGCACAAATCAGGTTTATACGACTGGAAATTATACTACAACATTTTGTCTGTAATTTTACATAACGCCGTGTTAAGCTCACTCTGGTAAATCATTTAAATACGCCTTAACCCGTTACAAATATATAAACAGTGGTGAAGTTTGGTAAAATTTTGTGATAATTTAAAGACGCATAAATTGCTTAAAAAAATATGTTACAAAACCAAAATTTGGTCTCGTTTAAGTTTTTTTTAATAATAATAACTCTACCGAATGTTGTGTTAAACGATCGGTGGAGGGTATCAAAGATTCGGCACAATTTTCTCAAATTTCAGAAATATTTGTACCGGTCATTGTTCCTTGAAAAAGGAGCAATGACCGGTACTGGTTAAACCTAACATCAAAAGAGAATAATTAAAAAAATATTTTCTAAGCGGCAAATGTTTGTTCTACAAACAGTGGCCTCTGACGGATCCTACTGTCGCTGTGGAATACAGCATTTGCAGAATTTCTTATAAGATCCAGGCCGTCATGTGTTTATTTTGAGTTATGAATTTTATATACGTGCGATCTTTGTGTTTATCCGGTATTAAGAGTGCATTTCAAATTGAACCATAATGATAAGAACCCCTCTTGATATCCAAACCATCTGCCTTTAATGTTTCTCTGCTAAAATGAGTCTATTGATGTATAATTCCTACCTCACATAAGCTTCTCTATTGCATCTCACCAGAGACCAGCTTGTACCATGTAAGCCAACAAAGCCAACAATGTCCTTTCGGTAAATGTATTTTGATCTAGCAACCGGTGCCTCTATTTGCGTTTTTGTTTTTCAACAAAATTTAATCTTCAGGGCAGATACGAAAACTTCAGCGCAAGCCCTTAGTGCATAAAGCAAAAAAATTTTAATTAAAAGACGTTCGCAGTTGCATTTAAATCAGTTAAATTTAAAGCCATCCTTTGAGCAGACTGTAGAGAATCTATGACTGATGTTTCAACAAAAAAATTTAAGTTGGGCAAACATTATCTATCCCAGGAACCATTTACTTTACACACCACCCTCGTTGTTGTGCATTAAAAAATGATGACTACTACTTTTACTACCACTACTAGGACTATTGATGGTACTCCTGATGTTACAGTTACATACTCCCAAACATCCTTACACACATAGACAATGAGTGCTGCAAACACATACTCGTAAAGGCCTTCTAAAGTTGTTTTCATTTGGTTTCTTTTAAAATCCTGTTGTTAAGTAAAAACGGTTTTTTTTTTGTATTTTTTTTTAAATAAAAAAAGATAGACAGGCAGGCTTACATGCAACAAAAATACAACAACTATAAAATAATACACTGACTATGAAATAAAAGTGTAAAAAGAAGTGTGTGTGTGTCAGTATGTGTGTGGGCGAAATTGTATAAGTATGTGTAAGTGTATTGCATTTTGACAGTGCAAATGTTTTCCGACTTGTAGGCGTCGTCTTCATCACCATTATTTGCCATCAAATAGAAAATTGTACATACATACACCCATGTCATCAAAACACACATTCAAACACTCACATATGCATACCGAACATTCATACGTATACTTGCTCACACACACGCAAATACACTCGGCGACACACATACTCACATTGTACTTGCACATAATCGAAGTGCGACCATTTTGAAAAACAAGTAAATTTATACTTTTTTATAGTCGCATTGGGCACGTTGCATGCCGCATGCGGCATGTTATTGCAAACAATAAACATAACGCAAAATTTTTACAAAAAAAAACAAAAAACAAAGAGAAAAACGGAAAACCGAGGAAAAACAGAAAAACAACATTACAAAACTTGGAAGAGTGATGAAAAAATGTGAACAACACATTTGTTGAGAAAAACAACATTTTATAAGAAGGTTTTGTTAAAAAAGAAAATTGGGGAAGTTCGCGTACATTTTCGGGATTCTAATTTTGAAAAAAAAATTTTTCGATGGGAGTTGAAATAATGATCAAAATTTTGTTCTATCACAAAATGAAAACGGATGTTGTTTATAAACGTGTAGTCCAATTTTCGTAATTCTTAACATGATATAGCAAAATTCTGGTCGAGTGTAACTTTAAGGGCACCTCGGAGACAACTTGCTGCGATTTCATCACAAACGACCTTTACACCCAATTCATACGATGATTTTTACGACGTGGTTTTTCCTTAATTCCCTTTTGAAGCAACTTCCAAAATTCATTTGCGTTTATACGAGAATTTTTAGTTGCATATAAGTGTGAAGATTAGAGTTTGCTCCCGGGATTTCCGGTCCCGTCAATTGTTTTCAATTCCCGCATTCCCGGGTAATTTTTAAGAAAAACTTCGGACTCGTGTCTTTAGTTATTTTATTCAACTTAATTTCACTACAATATTTAAATTTGCTGCGGTTTAAGGCTTATTAAGCTGATTTTTAGAGAGATGAATACCGAGATATTCTACATTCGATTGTTGGGGCACTAATTGATTATTGATTTTAATACGTCGACATGACTCCCGACGCAAGGTGAATTTTATATGTACGCATTTTTGCTCATTGAGCTTTATCCTCCATTGTTTTAAACCCTTTTCCTGTTCAAATATATGATCTTGCAAGTAACGAGATGCTTCATGACAGTTTTCTTTGTGCAAATGGGCTCTAAATTGGATAGTGCTGTACACGTATAGTTATTAGTTCTATGGCATGGGCATCAAAAATTACCTCTTAAGTGCCTTAAAATAACTTTATTCTAAAATTTTTTCGTTTTTGGTATTAAATAGTTACTACATAGAAAAAATTATTAAATTTCTCCAATCACCAAATTTATTCCAAATTCATAATATCAAGCAAACTAGTTGTTGACTTTGCACCTATTTCCAAAATGATAATTGATTACTAAAAATTTTAAAATTTTTAAAAAATATTTTCAATAAATGATATTTTTAATTTTAATTAAAAAAGTGATCAAAAAACTTTGCCATTTCAAACAATGTGTTAATTAATTTAAATAAATATTGACAATTCCCAACAACAACTCTACATGTTTAAATTATATTATTTTAAACGAAAAAATCAATTAAGATTTTTTGTTATTTAATTAAAATTTTAAGTGAAAATTTATTACAAAACAACTAAACTGTTAATTAAATCAAAATTAAATTTTTAATTTTCTTTCAACTAAAAAAATAATTGATTCAATTATCACATTAATTAAATTGAAATACTTTTTAAACCATTTTTTTAATTGATAAAACACTTTTTTCTGTGTAGTTTTAATTATTTTAATCCAGTAAGATATATAAGTTTCATTGGAGAATTAAGTAAATAACTAAATAAAAAATTTTGGTCGGGAATCCCGGGAATATGATTCCCGGCAATCCAAAAAGTGCGGGGAAAAAGAAACTGTAATGTAGATAAAACAATATTAATTTGTAATTTAGTAAAAAAGCTATTCAAAATTGTAACTTAACTAACAGGCAAAAATTATTATCCAGAATGCTCCCAGTGCTGTCCATTACGGATAAGCGAGGTTTCACTGTATTTTCAACCTGACTCTTCAAAGTAAGAAAAAGATCACAACATAACAAGACGAAAGAAATTTGCTTAAAGAAAAATATGAAAAACACAAATCGAGACTTTTCTACACCGTTCGGCGCCCAACAAAAAAAAAAAACCTCGTAAAAGTTCTCGTATAAATTGACTGTTATCATTTGCACGTAAGTCCAAACTTATTTGTTTTCAAAAAATCCTTCCTACGCACTGTGGGAGATTTTAAATAAGATGGACAAGTGTGCAGTGATTATATACTGATCGGATTTTGCTTAAATATTATATGCTTTAGTAGAAGTATAGTCGAGTTAAGTATTTGAAATGTAAATTGGTTATCGGGCTCACCTTAGGGACGAATTTTTTAATTTTGATATTATACAAATTGCATTTTCTTATATATATATATATTTTTATATATATTTTTTTTTTTTTTATTTGTTTTATTATTATTCCTACACTAAATCCCGCGAAGCATTTTGCTTGTCTGCAGGAGACCAGAGTCTCTGGCGGGAATCGAACCCGCAACCCCTGTATTGATAGACTAGCTCACTACCAGCTAGCCTACTGGGGCACCCAACTAGCCTACCGGGGCACCCTAAGAAAGACCTGCATTCGAAGTTTATGTAAATGGATTTTTAATGAAATTTTAGGCAGTTCATTTACGATTTCGTAAAGAAGCATAGATTTCGCGACTTTTAAGTAATATCATGAAAACCCTTAATAATAAATAAAAATCTAATTTTGTTTTCTCTTTCTTTTAGATGGCGACCAGGCTTCTACTTCCACACACAGGTGAGTTTTTAAAACTTTTTGATAAATATGCAATTACGCCCATTTACTGCAACATCATCACAATTCAAAAATATTAGTTTAACAGAAAACATCTTTAAAGTCTTGAGTTTATACACAACATAAGTTAAGAAGAAAATTTTATTCTTCTCTCAAGAGTTGAGTTTACAATATTTCATATAAAATAAATACCACTTCATAAAACACCTGATTGGCTATGCATTACTGATATTAAGTCAAAATTTGCGATTCTTTACTTGTTGCGTTGTTGCAGTAAATGAGCGATATATGAAATATTTCGTTGGCAATACTTCCCTTTAGCAAAGATTTAGAAAAATTGTCTGATATCTTTTAAAGCAATGAAGGCCATCAACGGCAATTTCTTTCCACTCTACTTTTTTTTCTAAAGTGTCGGTGTATGTGCGTTTGAATGCTTCAAACTGATTTGATGTCTTGTTTTTCTACGTATTTTTGTTCAATGTAATGCAATTTCCGTCATCAATTTTAAAAATAGCGAAAACAAAATAACACAACTTGGGCGGGGTTCCCTGTACTGTTGAATTTGTATGCGCTCGACAAAACCGAAAGAAATTCGTTAGTTATTCCGGTTTGGTTAAAGGATTTGTAACATAAATACTTTCACATATTCTAATTATTAAGAACTGTTGTGGATTTGTTAAGAATAAGAAAACTCAGTGTTGATTAAAAAAATATATTTTTAGGTTAAAACATGTGATAATGCTGATCCGAGTCTTTTATACCCATCGAAACAAAAGCACTTATTTGAATAATTTTTTAAGACCGCACCAAAAGCCTTATTTAACCAAGACTTTTATATGGGGGCAAGGCTTAATAATTGACAGATTTTTTCAATGTCAAATATATAAAAAAAATTTAGGTCTAAAATCTTTTTTTCCAAAATGTTTTTCTATAATGCTTATTCTCTATAAGTTAGCAGAAATAATTGCCCTATTCGATAATTTTAAAGAAATCATTAATATCTATTAGACTAAAGCACCGAAATTCTTTTCCCGGTACGTTTTGCGAAAAAAATTAGGTTGTTCCCAAATTTTGATACCAAACAAACTTTATTGCTTCATCTAAACTAAAAAAATTATCGTTGCGAACAAAATAAAAAAAATCTCTCATTTACTGAAAAAATTATCAATATCTATCAATTTTAAAATCAAGTCCGCTTGAGGCATTAGCCCCAAAAACCATATTTCGTGTCTTTTAGCGTCCCTAATTTTGATACTATACAAAACTGAATAAAAAAAATTAAATTTTTAAATCAAAGCAAACCCTGCGCATTAAATATTGGAGAGAAATTCTAGGCTGGCAGAGGTTAGTCTGGTACTCGAATACCAGTACCTCCCAATTTGTTTAATTGACTTCTAACACCCATCATTTTATCAGTCACACATCTATTCTCAATAAACGTATCATGTGTTGGTAACTACAATGCTAGTTCCTGGTATTTTTCCAATAAAAGGTCGTAGAATTAATTTTGAGGACAAATTTTTAAATAGTCCGAAATAAATGTATAAATGTAAATAGTAAAAAATAAATAAAAAATTTCATATGACAGTGTAGTTTCGATTTTAAAGCTGGGTTTAAGAAAGCTGTCTGCAAGATGGGTGCAGCGTTTGCTATCAATTGACCATAAACGTAATCGTGTGACAACTTCAAAGAATTGTTTGGAGTTGTTTAACCGCAATTCGAATGAGTTTTTTGCGGCGTTGTGTAACTGTGGATGAAACATGGATCCATAACAACACTCCGGAGACCAAGCAGAAGTCTAAACAATGGGTTTATCCGGATGAACCGGGACCGAAGAAGGCCAAGGTAAGTTTATCAGCCAATAAGGTGATGGCAACAGTTTTTTGGGATGCACGCGGGATACTCCACATCGATTACCTTCAAAAGGGAAAAACAATAAACAGCGAATATTATGTCAACTTATTGGACCGATTTAACGAGGATTTAAAAAAAACGACCCCATATGGCCAAGAAAAAATTTCTTTTTCATCAAGATAATGCACGGGTGCGCACGTGTGCAGTCTCAATGGCAAAATTACATGAATTGGGCTACAAACTGGTACCTCATCCGCGATATTTTCCGGTTTTAGCCCCTAGTGAACCTAAAGAAATGGCTCGGTGGAAGTAGATTTAGCTCCAACGATGAAATTATTGGTCAAACAAATGTCTATTTTATGGACCTCGAAAAATTTTATTTTTTGGAAGGGATGCACAAATTGGAAAAACGTTGGACTAAGTGTATTGAGCTAAAAGGAGATTATTTTGAAAAATAAATTTTTTTTTTGTAAAAAAAACTGTGTTTCATTCAAAAACTCACGGACTTGTTGATCCGCCCTCGTATTATAACAAAATTAAAAATCTACCTCCTTATTCTTACGTAATATATCAGTTAAATGATTAGTTCTCCTTTTACAAGTCATAAGTTATTTCTTTTTGTTCTTATTCTATTTTCACAAATCCCAGGACCAGTTCTGTTGGAACAATTGACACAAATTTCACGCAGGGTAACTCTCAAGCCAGTTATCACCTAAAAGTTAGAGATAACTTCCCTGACAAATGCAATCAGTATAAGCTTCAATATAAAGATTATTGCTGATGCCCATTTAGTATTTACGAAAGAGAGTTCTTTAAGTTGTTGATTTTGAGGGGTTGATTTTGGTTCATTACTTAGAGTGGAATGCTGTTCTTTTTAAAAAAGGGGCTTTTGCAGTGACTTTTGATTAGTTGTGGCTTCCGCCTTTGAGTAGGTGTCCACACACACGATGTTGCTACAGCTATTATATTATTTTCATTAGAAACTGAAGGGTGTAAAAAAAAATGTTACAAAAGGAATTCCAAAGCTTATCCATCACTATTCACACTCATTACTATCAGTTTACAAATAAGAGAAAAAGCTCGATTTATTCAAGAAAACATGTGAAATTTTCAAAATCTTTTCTAAGTAGTAGAGTGCCTAGCATTCGTCACATCCTGCTCAATGAAAGCATTCTAAATAATTTTTAAAATAATAAAAAAAAAATGTAACGAACAAAAATTGCCATTCGAAATTCGAAAAAAATAGAACTGGTCAAAATGGCGTCAAAGACTTGAAATGTTTTAAAACTCCCTACGCAATGTAGTCGTAAAAACAACAAGGATTTTATTCCTTTGAATTATACAAATACTAGGACACATTTATAAAAATGGCATGTTATATACATGCACTTTTACCAACACAACTAAATGAAGATTTATATGAATATGTGAGTGTGTATGTGAATATGTTGTAATGATAACAGGATATATTTTGCGTTTTAATGTTGCCATTATTGTAATTTTTTCTCAAGTTGTTTGCGCCCTCCATTTATAATAATGACGACCTACCCTAATGCGTTTTAGCTTGTTGCCATAATGGCTGACAACAGTTTTGCCTTCATTTTTATGTGCGTTCGATGTTGATGTTGCTGTTGGTTTTATATTTTTTTTTTTAACTTTTGTTGTGCTCATTTTCGTCTTGAAATACTTATAAAAAGCAGGGAACATAATAAAACTCTTTAAATAAATGAAACGATACAACAAAAAACCATTTTTGTACGACATTCAACACACAAAAGCAGCAAGCACCAAGTAGAAAATTTAAAAAAAGTACGATACATCAACAACAAGCTCAGAACAAATACAATACTAAACATAACCTACGACAACAAATTTCACATTAACCAGGGTAGGTTTTCTTCGTTTTCGTACCGACCATCATTACAGGCAATGAACCACCACCAACGCCTTCACCTACGCCATCACAGCAAACAACATGATGATCCACAGGGAATTTTAGCCTTCTTTTCAATTTCTGTTCCCTTCTTAGTCAAGGATTCATTCCTTTGTTCGCTTGTATAAATATTTTGTTCTTCAATAGAAATTAAGTACTAACGAATGTACGTACTACCCTTCATTTAAACTTATTACGGCCACAAGTATCTGGAATCTATACAGGGAAAGTTATTTTTAATATGTGTGTGGGTGTTTCAGTGTGTTTGTGCACCATGGGTGGTAGAGGGTCTAAATGTAGTTTTTAAAGTATTTTGTTTGCTTGTGTTTTAGTTAATGTTGAGTGTTAAATAAAATATAAAACACGTACAAACAGTTGTGTTTGTTGAGAGAGCAAAATATTTTTTAACTGAAAATAATTTCGACAAAGATCATAAAATAGTAATTCCGATTTTAGACCACCAATATGTAAGTTTTGCATAATTTAATTAACATTATTAACTTTTACAGCCGCATTTACACCATTCGTAGAAAGCTTTTTTAAATGAAACTTTATAAGAGTTCCATTTGCTTACTTCAACGTTATTTCATTGATCTTTTTTAATCCGTTTTTGTATATTCTTTTTTATACCCTTCATTGAAGGTAAAAGCTTGTCATTCCGTTTGTAATTTCTGATATATTGATCTTAGTCCCTATAAAGTATATATCTATATTATGGGTCCTTATAAGTAAATAAATTGAATTAACGATGTCCGTCTGGCAGTCTGCTCGTCTGTCCGTCTGTTTGCTGAAATGGGTTTTCCGAAGACCCCAGATATAATGGGTACTTGGTTGTTTTATATTTCTGTCACATCTGCTCCGTTAAATTTAGATATTGAAATTCAGCCAGACAAGTCAATAAATGGCTGAGATATGAGCAAAAAAACACGACTGCCTCTAAATTTTGTTCATAAAATCTGATATTGTTGTTGTCTTGTATACCCATTAGGGAAAGTACCAATATATACATTGTTCGCTCCAACGCAAAAGGCCCTTACTCACCAAAATGTAAAAATCAACTTTGTTCATTTGTGAACATTTGTCCACAAATCTTTCGGCCAAAATTAGCGATTTTGTAAACAAAAAATAAAAGGACCTATCTACAAAAGATTATAACTATGATAAGCGCTTAAATACCAGTTTTGCATAACATGCAACATTGTCATTTGTCAAAACAAGTGGTAGGTTTTACAAGAGAAATCGAAGAAAAATTATTTATAAACAGTTTAATGCAATTTATCATTTTAAATACATTTTTGCTTTTCGTATAAAATTTCCAAAATGCTAGATGGATCGTTTTTCATTAGATAACGACGTTTTTTTATCTTTTGTTAATGCCAGTTTTTTGAGATGTGGATTGAGTTTAAACTAAGTTTAACCTACTCTGAAACTCGGACTTTTGCAGCGAAATGTGATTTGTTTTTCTATTTATTACTATTAAATACCAACATTTTAAGCAAAACTAAGCTGTTCCGTGTACAAATTTGGTAATTGCGGCACAAATCTGTTTTCTGTTTAACTAAACCTAGTTTAACTGAGATTTCAAAAACCCAACCTTATGTCTAGACATTGTTTGTTTTTCTTTCTGTATATGTGTTCAAACAGAATTGAGTCTTCAACTTTAGGCAAAAATCTTAAAGCCCATAATTAAAACGTCGGTAGTAACTTTAAATTCTCTCCCATTTTATTGTTCTAACTTTTTATTTTCTTTTGTTTTTAATTTTCTGTTTATAAAATATATGAAATTTAAAGAAAGTATGCACGTAGAGAAAAAATATGGTTCGGAATGGTTACGGCAACTATACTATGTTTATTGTAACAAGATATTGTTGTCATCAGCAAAAAATTTTAATTTTTATTAAATATCAGCAATATTTTAGTTACTGTAAACATTTCAATGCTTATCGCAATTATAAGTTTGAGTATGGTTCACTGAAAAATAGTTATTTTTCTAACAACTGAATATAAATAACTTTGAAAACAAATTATATTAGTTACAACCATTTAATGGTATTTTATAACCACTACACCATATTATGAAAACATACGATTATAATATGATTACTGTCATCATATTTTGAATCATAATATGATTCTTTCAGATTCATTGCAACTAAGGCTTGTGTGGTTGTAATTCTCATTCGCTTTACAGTTTTATTTGCATTATATTTTTAGCTTTTCAAAATTCTTTGGAAAAAGGTTTCTGTGTATATGATTACTTAGTTACATGATTACTTTTAACGATAAAATTATCACTTTGTATCATAATATGATAACTTCTAAACGTATTATGATTAAAATGATAAAAGTATATTATAATAATTAGAAATATAATATGATCTAATAAAAACAAATTATGATTAAGGGAAAAATATTATGGTGTTATATAACGAATATATTTGGTCATAATATGATATTTTATGATTCTAATAATAATCATAATATTATTTGACTACAATCATGAATCTTATCATAATATGTTGCTCTTAGAATATATTTACCTCAACCATGATTTTCTGCGTGTGGTAGCATTCTTGGGAGAATAAGTCAGCGTTCTCAGTTTTGGGGATTCATCCCCAAATAGGAGATTTTTTTGGAAATGGGGATAAACATTTTGTGAAAATCCCCACGGGCTTTTTTTTTGGGGGGAAAACACTTTTTCGTTGGGGATTTTTGAGGATCATATATTATATACCCCATTTGTGCAATGGCATGAACGGTTTTGTCAAGACGTAAGTACAAATTAAAGTCGTTTTTGGTCCGAATTATTTTTGTCATACCAAGACGCTGCTGGTTCGAAACCTTTTCAAGATCTTGCTGAAATAGTTTCAAGCATGTTTTTTTTACTAACATGTAACGGTGGTTTCTTTAATAGAATCAAAACCAAAGTTCGCAACATAATGCAGTATGAGTTATTAGAAGCTCTTCTTAGAATGCTGTTACAAATTTATTCCATCGTCTCAAATACATACACTTTTTAAAACAAGCAACATGTAAATCAAAATTACGACGACTGATGAACCAGAAGTTCTTGTTTCTGTAGTTTTTGAAATGATAAACATTGATGCATAATTATTTTTCTTGTGCGTCTTTTCAAGTTACTCTTTTTATATACCTTTGTATAAAGGTGGTATTTAGAACTCAAAGTACAAACAAAATTAGTTTAAATAATATTACAAAAATGACTTTTATTATAGAATAAAATTTATGCATATTTTTCCTTTATCATACAATTATTTAATTTTTTAGGATCTGTGGGGATTTTTGGGGATAAGAAAATCACTATTTTTGAGATTTTTGAGGGATGAAAATTGGGGATCAGGTTTAAAATAATGGGAGCCCTGGAATAAGTTTGTATATGCGAGAGAATTTGAAAAAACGTTCTCAAAAAAACTTTCTACGACAAATTTTTATGTCAAATTGTATGGAAAATGTGATCTCGACGCAGTTCTGTTTGAGCACTATCTGGAGAACGGCAAGAGCCAAAGTTTTTAAAACAGGTTCAAGCAAAATGATGGCAGTGGTGAAGTGGGCGTGGCAGAAAATAGATCTATTTATATCTAAGGAATGGTATTTAAATAGCTTTCTGTTCATATTGCACCATATTGAAAGGTATATAAGATTCGGCATGGTCGAATATAGCATTCTTACTTGTTAAGCTTACCGATAGATTAAGAATAATTTTTTAACGACTCATCGTTTCTCCGTTCGACTGTCTTTGCGTCCATATCTAATACAATTTTCAATACGTTTCTCAAAATTTATTTAAGGAAATAAAAATTACCCCCATTCAAAATGCCTCCTGGAATTTAGTTGAATTATTTTAAAAGGCGTTCTAATTATTTAGGTATTGAGTTTAATTTTAGTACCAAATTATTTTACCATAATAATTTGAATCAGTATATATTGAACCATAGTCTCCAAAATAACTTTGAAAGCCATAATTCTGTTATAGATGTCGGGTTCGAGATCAAATTTGGCACAAATAACTTTGTTAAGAGCATTCATGTCAAGGCAACATCACTACCGTTTGGATTTTGCGTAATGTATTTTTTATGGACGAGTTTATAATGCCTTTGAATATTGAAGGAATTGGTCCCACTTATTTGTTTCTCACATTCCAGGAAAATATTTTTTTTAGAGCTTTTCAAAACTTTATAAAAACTATTTTCACAATCCATTTTTTTACTTGCGTAAAAACAACAGCATATGCTCTTCCACTCTGCTTTCAAAGAAAGTCTTTAAAAACAACGGATCTTCCTCTCTATTTTCACAGCTTTAGGATTTTGCACAAGTCTTTGACCAAGGCCCAGACATAATCTGATGCAACAACAAAATTATGTATTACAAATTTTTGGCTGATCATAAAAACTTATTATCAGTTTAAATTTTTTTTAATAATTTTCTTCAAATGAAGAATGGCAACAACAAAACTCATGTATATTTTTGTTTTTGTATGTCACAATTACCATGTACTTTTAGACAAAAGACAAAATAGTCTACCTGATTTGAACGTTCTAGTAAAATATCCCAAATAGGTACACTTGCAAAAATTTGTTGTTATATAGTGTGGTGTAGGGTATCATATGGCGACTACTTATATTTTCTTACGTGTTTGACTTTGGAAATGTGTTTGTTGATTTTTTGTAAAATTGTGACTTTTAAATTAGAGTTTTTAAATTTTTTACTCAAATTTTTTTTTCAATAACAACATTTTGGCTTCCAAATTATTTTTGGTTAATTTCACAGTACTCGTATAATAAGTAAAAGGTAGATTCATTAGGGAGAGTTGTCATTATTTACCCATGTAATGTCAAATTAATTTATTTAACTTTTGACGCGCGTTTTAATTTTTTCTCCCAATTTTCTTTTGTTTGACGTTATAAGAGTATTCAAATTAAGAACAAAATTTTAAAGACTATAAACTCATAGAAAAATGCATCTTCATATTGATGATGCTCTAGCATCAGAATTGTGACATCTATGTTATAACAAATGGCATCAATGAGGCAAAAAGTTACATCAATCCAATGACGAACGTCATACAAAAATTTTGTTATAGTTTATGCGTTATATACGCTAAGACTGCAGTGCCATCAATTCGATGGCACATTATGTCTACACTGATAGAAAAGGCAACATAACAATGATGTATTTTGACATCAGCACATACAAACTGTCATCAGTGTGATGATATAATATATCAAGTCAGCAGTGCGATGACAAACTGTCATCAGTGCGACGACATAATACATCATAATATGTCAAAATATATTATTAATATTATTTTCATGTTTAAAAAGTAAAATTAGAAGCAAAAATTACCATATTCTATTTTTTAAATTATTTATTTAAATACATCAAATTTTTAAAGCAGAAACAATTATTACGAAAACCAAATCGGACATGCTGCTGGTGTCTTATAATTGAGAGTTCTTCTGTTAACAAACGGTGGAATACAACAAAAGTGAAAGAAACATGGGCAAAGGGTAAGTAAATAATAAATATTCTCTCAATTTGACTTAAGGTATATTACAATGACCAATTTGGTGACAGTTTGTCATCACACTGATGACATGCTTTATAGAATCGATTTCGATTCGTCATTTGTGTGATGCCATTGTGTCATCCCATCGATGACATAATTAAAATTTTTGACCCTGATGACAATTTGGCCAAGTGATATTAAGGGTGACATCACAATGATGAAAAGTGCCATTGGGTCAAAAACGAAGACATTTGTCATAGTTCTGATAGTCAAAATACATCAGCGTTATGACGCCTCTTCTATCAGTATACCTTGTACTTATTCTACCATGGTTAGTTCTTAAATTATATAATTCTTCTATATTTTTTGATAATGCTTTATGATTCTGAATTTAGTGATGTTGATTATTTCATTGACTTAAACTTTTTTTGTAAATTAATTCTTAAAATTTAATAATTGTTTAATTTTCCTTGTCCTTTTTCCTTTCCTTTTTTTTTTTTTTTTTTTGTTTAGCGATTTTTTGCCATTAGCATTTTTTTAATTAGTGAATGTTTTTAAGCCTTTCAAAATTTTACTTGAACCATATTTTTCCATCTTAACACGGAGCAGTGTTATAAGAACAACAACAAAAAATATAAACTATTATTTTGCCCACAACTGATGTAAATACAAGTACGTGCGTACGTCTTCACTTAAATCTGTACACTCTCCGACAAATAGTACCTCTACCAACAACAAAATACGTAACTAATGTCATAATGTCCTCGTTTAAATATTTTTGAATTGACTTACTTAAGAAAAGATTTGACTTGTATCTCATAGTCCTTTGTATTTGTGTTAAAGCGTTTTACTATATTGTTTCCTGCTAGTCCTTAGAAAACTGTGTCCTTTGTCTTCCCCTTTTTGATTTCCAAGAAAATGTATCTCAACATTTTGTTTTCTTCTTACGACAACTGATTGTCAGTGCGTATTTTGGTAGTTTTTTTATTTGATATTTTTTTAATTTGTTTTATTTTTCTTTTTTTTTTTCATTGAGTTGCCACATCGTCAATGACTTTGTACGACTTTCAAATGACTTATCCTTGTGGCAGTAGTTGTTGTGATGTTTTCCTCTGATATTCTTTTACTACATATATATAGTTTTATTTTTCATTTTGTTTTGTTTAACATTATACTTTTGCTAGTAGTTTGAGTTAATGATTTTTATGTGGAAATTGCGTTTTTTTTTTCAAAATAAGAATTTCAAATTCTATGCTGATTTGACTTTTTGTAGCGAAATTTTTATAGCGTTTAGTTATCCAAGGCTGTTTCGTTTTGAAACTTAATTTTATTCTTTTATGTTTGGGTTGGATGTACTATTTTTTTAATAAGATAATTAATGAACTTAATTACCTTTTTTAGTAAGTGGAGGTAACAATAGGAACAACTTTTTTAATCCGTTTGCGAAGAAACTTATCAAGGATTAGTTTAAGGGTATTTTAACAGAAAGTAAAAGTTTATATTTTGCTGCAACTATATGAAGTTAAAAAATTATGATTGGACCTCTAATTGTGATCAGAGTTTTTTTCAAGTCAAACTTAGTATTTGCCCAAAAATGGTTCGCCGTGCAATAAAAGGAAGTGTTTGCTGAATCCCTTGAATTCTAGATAAAAAAGGCAGTTGTTAGTAGAAATGCTCTTGAGAAAAATCAACTTTTTAAGTAAAAATCGATTTAAAATGGAAAAACGACTTTAATTGAAAATCCAATTTTTTATGAAGACCCCAAATTTTTAATCGATTAAAAGATGAGATATAAATGAAAAACTATAGCGGGTTTCACCCTTTGTATTAAGTGAACAACTCTGTTTTATTAAATACGATATTCCTTTTTCGTATGTATTGTCAATTAATGAACCTGCTGAGTGAGAGCAAGAGGATTAACAAGGTCCTCAAAGGATCTTACTATCAAGGGTGAAAGCCGTTTATGTTTTTAATAAAAAAATAAGTTTTTTAATCAGCCGGGTTTCTTTACCAGCAACACAGTGAATTTAGATTTTGTTTAAACAGAGCTAAATAAGAACTAAACTAGAACTGACCTAGAACTGAACTAGAGCTGAACTGGAACTGAACTAGAACTGAACTAGAACTGATCTAGAACTGAATTAGAACTGAACTAGAACTGAACTAGAACTGAACTAGAACTGAACTAGAACTGAACTAGAACTGAACTAGAACTGAACTAGAAATGAACTAGAACTGAACTAGAACTGAACTAGAACTGAACTAGAACTGAACTAGAACTGAACTAGAACTGAAATAGAACTGAACTAGAACTGAACTAGAACTGAACTAGAACTGATCTAGAACTGAACTAGAACTGAACTAGAACTGAACTAGAACTGAACTAAAACTGAACTAGAACTATAACATGGTTTTAGCTTTATTTTAAATATTTGGAGGAATTTATGGATATAACTTAATTTTTTCTTATCAATTATTATAAAGTTTGACTAAAAATAGGTGCACTGAAAAAGAAATTGTGTATGAAAATGGATATTTCCATTTTTAAGAAACGTCTTACCTATATTCAAAAAAAATACAATATTAAGGGAATCTCATAAATGCCCTAATCATGTTCATTGTATTTATTATTTTTCATTAAATTATAATGATAGAACAAGGAAATTTCTCATTGTAATGAACTTAAAAAATTTTGTGATCCCAAGATTAAAATTTGCTTAAAACTTATAAAAATTATAACTTCATAGAATCTTTTAAAATAGTGTGTATTTTGCTTATATCAGATGTCTTGCGGGCCCACCTTAATTTGAATTTTAAGCTCTACTACCTTTGCTACATATTAATATCTCATGTTTTACAAACATCTATCCTCTTGTTTCAATAATACCCCTTATTTCAATTTTGTTACAAATGTATCACTAAATTTATTTAGTAACAGGTAAAAATTTATAATGTAAATAAATTTATAAACAGAAATCTTGAAAATATATGTATAAGCATTATTTTAAGCATTTCTTAAAATAATGTTAAGCCTTGTCCAAGCCAGATTTAGCTGCAGAAATGTTATGATCTGATCACACTGATCATCATATCTCGAAAAATCTCAAGAAGACTATTAAATGCACAGAGAACAAATATTTAGATAAAATTATTGAGAAAAAATGGGAGCAGTTACATTATCTTAAAAAAGTTTATTCCTTCCGATTGCCAGAATTTTTCTGATAATTTACACATCTCACATCTTACACTGTACACTGATAGAAACAGCGTCATAACGCTGATGTATTTTGACATCAGTACTATAACAAATGTGTTCGTTCAAGATCCCATGACACTTTTCGTCATTGTGATGTCAGCCATAACATCATTTGGCGAAATTGTCATCAGGTTCAAAAATTGAAATTATGTCATCAATGGGATGACACGTCATCTGTGCGATGACCTAGTAACATCGTAAAAGGACTCATTAGGCTGAATTTATACAATCTGTCTTTAAATTGAGTGATTGGGACTGAATTAAGTCAAAGTGAGAGAATATTATTATTTATTTGCCCGTAACACATGTTTGTTTCACTTTTTTAGTATTCCGCCCTTTAATTTCGCTCTTCAATTCCGCCTCTCAATTATAATAAGTAGCATGCCCGATATGGTTTTCGTAATCATTCTACTTTGAAATTTTATATATTCAACTAAATAATTTAAAAAAAAAGAATATGGGAATTTTTTCTTCTTATTTTGCTTTCTAAACATAAAAACAATGCTAATAATACACAAAATGTAACATCGAATGGATGTCACTGTAGTCATAGCAGAGATGACGCATAAAATATGTCAACATTTTATGATGAAGTTCGACATTGGATTGATGTCACTTTTTGCCTCATTGATGTCATTTGTAATAACTTTATTAATATTGTTTTTTTTTTTTTAA
The DNA here is from genome assembly GCA_943735925.1 of Pollenia amentaria. NCBI lineage: Eukaryota > Metazoa > Arthropoda > Insecta > Diptera > Polleniidae > Pollenia > Pollenia amentaria. The sequence continues at coordinate 130,919,126 of OX031008.1, read as the reverse complement.
ACCTAACACATAAGATAAAATTTAAAAAATTTTTTTTTACAGATTTTAATTGCTTATGTCTAATAAATAAGTGAATGTTTGAACGCTGGGTTAGTTGAACTAAACTTGAATTTATAGTTTAAACTCAACAGCGGCAAATCAGTTCCCATATAATCAGGGTTATTGTGAAAACCAAGTCAAAATTATCATTTATCGGAACTGAAAATCGATTATAATATCAAATGTATTATGAAACCGTCTTGGTCTTGTCTCGATTCGATATTAAGCAAAAACCATGTTCGAATCAGCTGTTTTGCTTTGTTTACATTTTTACCGGTATTTTTAGCACAAATTGAACTATTAATATACAAGTGAGAAATTTTAAAAACAAAATATTCGTTTTAAGAAGCATTAATGGTATTAAAAATGAACAAAAAAATCAAATGGTTGAGGCTGTGGTAAAACTCAAAATTGTCTCTAATCACCAAATTCACACCAAATTCATTAAATCAAGCCAAAAATTTGTTGATTTTGCATCTTTTACTAAAATGATTATATTGATGAATAAAAATTGTAAAAATTTTAATATTGCGAATATGGTTTTCCAATAAATTATATTTTTAATTTTAATTAAAAAAATTATCAAAAAACTTTGCCGTCTCAAACAATGTGTTAATTGATTTAATTAAATATAGCTCAGGTTTTGACAATTCCCAACAACAATTCAACAAGTTTAAATTATTTTATTTTAAGCGAAAAAATCAATTAAGATTTTTTGTTATTTAATTAAAAATTTATTTCAAAACAACTAAAATGTTAATTAAATCAAAACTATATTTTGAATTTTCCTTTAACTAAAAAAATCATTGAAATACTTTTTAAACAATTTTTTGAATTGATAAAAAACTACTAAAAATTTTTTTCTGTGTTATTGGAGGAAGAAAATTTAATATTGAGGGGTCATAGCAGCTCGTTGGAACTCCCAAATTCAGTTTAAGTATATAAGGCAATTGTCATGGATTGTTGGCAGCCATTACTTTTTGAATGGCATGATAAATTCATTTTAGGGAACTGGTATTTTCTTTTTGCAATATAAAAATCCGATCGTTTTTCTCGTTTATTTCAGCTTTCCTCTCAACATCTTCATCCAAAAACTTTTGTAAGCAATCTACAGTGCTGCCTGCCCTTGTTTACTTTGGCGATTCCGGCTTCCCTTTGAAGTTGTGGCCATATCGCTGAAGTCAGGGTTTGAATCATTAACCACACCTAGATCTACTCCTGAAATACCATCTACGGTTTCTATGTTTATCCCAATTTGGTGTAAAATTTGTTTTTTATGTACTTTTTTATTTTGTTTTAATATTTTCATAAATGTATTTCATTTTACTAACATTGTGCGCCAATCTTTAACAGCTTTAAGCAAAAAATAAGCACAAGACAAAAAGAAAATGTAATTTGGGCGGCTGCCAGCTGATCGGAGTATTTCTGACAAAATAAAACTATAGAATTGGATTCTATAACACCTCGATTTCTGTAGCAACGATAGCATTTTATTATCAAAAATTATTTTCGGGAATGAAATATTTATTATTAATTAATTGATTAATTAATGATGTGCTAATAATCCCAATTTTTGAATGAATACACTGAAATTTATTGTTGTGGGAAAGCTAGTTTCTATGCGCATTTCGCTGGCTGCTTAGGCCAGCTCGTCAGGAAGCTTTTTCCAAATACTTTAGAAAAGCTAAAAATATTATACAAGTAACACAGAAAAAAGTGTTTTATCAATTAAAAAAATAGTTTAAAAAGTATTAAAATTTAATTAATGTGATAATTGAATCAATTATTTTTTTTTGTTGAAAGAAAATTAAAAATTTAATTTTCATTTAATTAACATTTTAGTTGTTTTGAAATAAATTTGCAAAAAAACTGTTGCTTTTAGGTTAGGTTAGGTAAGGCTAAGAAGGGTTATGCTACCAAGGGCGCACCTCCACTCGGAGACCAATGCGGTCCATTGTGAATCCCTTCAGTAAGGAGGCAGAGAAAAGAAAGAATTGAAGAAGAAAAGAAATAAACAGATACATAGAGTAAACGATATAAGTAGGCAATACGTAGGAAAGTTACTCCCTCTACAGTCCCCTCAATAGAAATAGCCATCCAATTTTCCTGACAAACGCCAGTAAATCAACTGGATTGCATCCAGCGATGCACCCAAGTTCGTCGTGAAATCTATCCCCCAACCATTTTTCTATGAGTACCCGCATTCTAGGACAGTGGCACAGTACATGCTCAACCGTCTCTAGCTCCTCAGAATCATCGCGTAATCTGCAGAAGTCCGGTATGGCATTGTCCCATTTACTCGTTAAGGCCCTAACAGAACAATGACCCTTCCAGAACCCTATAAGAGTCCTGAGACCACACCTATCCAATCCCAGCAGAACCTTGGTTACACCCTGCAATCCGTTCTGTCTTTCCAGGATCGGTCAACGTCATCACGGAATCTTTCCTGTATCACCTCATAGTATTGACATAGGGTGGGCTTTACCCCCGTCCCTTACCATTAAGTCCAGACTCCAACCCTCTCCCGCGTGTTGGTCCGCCACCTCATTGTCATCCTCCTTGCAGTGTCCGGGTACCCAACACGGCCTTAATGTGAATACCTCCATGAGTTCCCTCTGAGCATCCCTACACCAAGCACGATCGAACCGCATAATTTGTCAATGCCCTAAGCGCTGCCTGACTGCCGACGTAAATTGTCACCTCAGGTCCACTCACGATGTTATTCAGTATACCCTCCGTCGCCCTCCAGATCGCTAGGATCTCAGCTTGGAAAACACTGCACTCATCCGGGAGTCTGAATGACCTTTTTACGTCAGTGTCTGCAATATAAACCCCGGAACCAGTGCCGGTTTCCATCTTGGATCCATCCGTAAATACTGCCCACCCCTCAAACAGTCCATTGGAATCACGCTAGATATCCGGGAACTCCACTGGTGGTGTTATACCGAAGTATAGGGTCATAGTCCTATGATCCAAAATTCCCTCGAGAATACTACCCTGATCAAGCAGACCCACTTCGTACAAAATTCTGGTGTGATCCTCCCGCCTAGATCTAGCCAATGAAGACTCGTAGAGTCTAAATAAGTTCCTAGCAGTCACACTCTTCACATAATGCTCAATAGGGGACAGAATAGTAGGATATCCAACGCTACCAATGCTTCTCCTTGCACCTGTGATGCCAAGAGATGCACTCCTTTGAGCCTTGCTGAGCATCTTCCTATAGCTATCCAAGTTCAACGCATCCCAACAAACAGTACATCCAAAAGTAAGAATCGGCCTAATCACCGATGTGTAAATCCAGTTTACCATATCCGGTCTCAGTCCCCACTTCTTACCGATGGAGTTCCTGCTTGTGTAGTAGGCGTTGAGTCGCTTTCTCATCCTCTAATGAGTATTTCTCTTTCAAGACAATTAACAGTCGAGGAAGTTACCCAAATACTTAGCACTGTCCGATAGAGTTAACTCGACACCATCTAGCGCTGGTTCCCTAAAACACACTATCCTGTACCTTCTGGTAAAAAGCACCAGTTCCGTCTTCGCAGGGTTTACGCCCAGGCCCCTATCCTTCGCGCATGCCGAGAGATCGCCCAACATCACTTGCCTAATTTCACCGATCGTGGACAGAAATTTTCCCCTGACCAGCAGAACTATGTCATCCGCATAGGCAATGACTTTCCTACCCATGGAATCAAAGGACCTGAGAATCCCGTTGACCGCGAGCAACCATAGTAAAGACGATAGAACCCCTCCTTGTGGTGTAACTGTTGCTTTTACTTCTGATTCATTAAATATTAACAGTCGCTGTCAAGCCAACTCAAAAAGCGAAAAGTTATATACAAATTTTCGTTTTTTGTTCGACAGTCTGGTCTAAACGCACAATTGTATGGTTTATGCAAAAACTGCGCTTAAAAAAATTCGCGATTACAAAACTATAGTTGCTATTAATTTTTTTCCTTCTCCTGTAAAGTAAGGAAAACGTTAGTTAAGGATTTTCTTTATTAAACCCACGATATGTACAAAAGATTTCAAAAACTCTTTTAATCCAAATTTTCATATTTTTTAATTAGACTAAAGTTCATTAAATTTAATTTTCATTAAATTATTTTTGTGCAGGATGAAATTAATTAAAATTTTTTGATAATTTTCATTCTTTACTGCCGTAGGGCTCGAACCTACGTTCACAGACATGTTGTTCTGATGAGTTTCGAAAGTAACCATTGTATCTCTTCAGAGGTCTTTGCCGATTTACCTTCACCGCCATTAAATGCGGCTGGCAGTCAATAGCCAAACATCAATCTTTGAATCAAATTGGTAGATCGAAATTAGATTTTGAATAATTATCTATTTTAATTGATTGCCATGTTGCTCCTTACTTCTGTTTTTCATACTTATTGTCAAGAATTCTTCTTGAAGTCCAAAGTACATTTTTCTGTTTTCCATGTTTTTGTCTTTCTTTTTTCTTGTTGACCTTTTTCAGCCCAACTTGAAGGACAAATGTAAACTATGATTATGATAATTATGATTTCAAAAGCTTTTAAAGCAAACTATAGCAAATGCAAATCAAGACTTTTTTAAAAATTTTAATAATTAAGAAAAATATGAATTTGTAAGGCTCAAAAAAAAAAGTTTTTATTTTACCAATAATAATTGCTAAACGAATTGTGTGAAAAATTTTACATAATTAAAAATTTATTATTTTTATTTTCAATTATTCTCGAACATAAACTATTCTAGTTTTTTGCGCTTTTAAAGACTGATTGTAAAAAAATCCTTTTTCAAAAACTTACCAATGCTAAATTTTCTTCACATCTTTGCTTATTTTTTTTTTTAAATAAAAATTAAATAATTAACATTTACCATTTTATACTCAGCATTTAAGCAAGAAACATAATAAGTTACGCTTGAAGTCTATTCTCAAGCAAATAAACACTTTTCCCCTTCTTCTCATACAAAATTGTTGCAAGTCCAACAGATATGCCTTCCCCGCATGTTAAATTTTTTTTTAATGTTGCAATTAGTTACACTGGGCTGTTAAGTTGAAAATAAAAGCCGCAAAAACATTTTCACACTTAAAAGGTTAAAGTGCAACTAACTTCAATACACGTTACAACATTATTTTACGTTTTGCAGCATCTTCAGCAGCTTTAAAGTTGCAACACAAGGCAATAACTTTTTAAAGTTAGTTAAAGGCAATGAAATGATGATGGTATTGAAAAAAAATTAAGTATTTAATGGGAATATAGTGGTCAATGGTTAACTGTGTTATTAGAACCCTACAATATGAAAAAAAGTAAAACTTTGTGTAAGATTTTTTTAAAAATTTAAAAGTCGGTTTAAAGAAAAAAATTTTCTGAAATTAAAAGTGGTCATTTAAAAAATCACATGCGTTTTTAAAGGAAAAAAAAACCAAAAGTTTCATAATCAAAATTTATTTTCGGGAATACAAAATTTATTATTAATAAGATTTCTCTATGACGTGCTACATTTTCTTTAGAACCTCTAATGAGTCTTCTTATGTTGTCGTTGTCATCCGAAATTTCTTTTAGCTTAGTCGCCTAGGTGAATCGGATATTCTTTTTATTATCAAAGTCTAAATGTCGTATTGTAAAGTACCCATCTTTATTCATTATGCAGATTTCAAAAACAGACTTGGTATAAACTGTGTGCACTGACAACAATTGCATGTATTATTAAAAAAAAAAAATGCCATTAAATGCCATTATTTTTCACATTTAAATCCATGAAAACATTAATTTTTTAATGTCTATAAAATTCTTAACAGAATTGATGATGCATTCGTATACAATTTATTTCATTGAGTTCTTATTCCAGTAGTTGTAAAATACGAGCATCTATTAAATTTGTTTATTATTTTGAACAAATATTTTGCTATTAAACTTGTTGCTTGCATTTAGGAAAATATAGTTATATAATTAATTATATAAATATATAATATAATTTTCTATTTTTTCTTAAAAATGTTCTTCCTGAGAAACATTAAGCCTCTTTTAGGGTTCCCTATTTTCCGGACTTTTCCCATTCCCAAAAACGTATAAAACTATTGTTTTATTCCTGGGGGCTGGAATCAATGTGATTCTATACTTTTTAACATAATTTTGAAATACTTTCAAACGTATATCGCTGATATGCTGCAACGTCGTCATAACTCAAAAAATTTTAGAGTTAGTGATGCAGAATTGTTTGCTATGTTATTTGTTTATATTGTGTAAACAAATTCATATTTGCATCCTTTATACTTTCCTCGTTTGAAGAGAAGGTGTCGTTATTTTTTTCCAAAATTTCCAAATGGTGCAAGCAAATCAAAAACTTTAAACAAGTTTATTTCTAAATGTGTTTTTTTTTAGTTATGACGATGTTGCAGCAAATAAGCGATATCTTAAATTATTAACTTCAGACCAGAGAATTTCATACTCCTCAAAACATTATCTTATGTTTTCGCTGGCTAATCTTTCAAACAAGAAGAAAAATATCACACTTTCGTTCTCATAGCTTTTAGATATTAACCAAATTTCCCCGATTTGCTCCGATCCAACAATATTTCCTAAATAATTTTTATTTGGACATCCATGAACTTTGGGGGATATGTCTTGAAATTTTGGAAAACTATTTTTTTCGGAAATTTCCGGTAATTTTTTACTTTGCTTGTATCTTGCAAAGAGCATTGTCAAATTATACGGTTCGATCGTGCTTGGTCGCACGGTGTAGGAATGCTCTGAGAGAGTTCATGTTGGCATTCACAATAGGGCTGTGTTGGGTACCAGGACACTGAAAGGTGAATGGAAATGAGGTGGCGACCGAACTCGCGAGAGGGGGTTCGAATCTGGACTTAGAGGTAAGGAAGAAAGGGGTCAACCCCCCATTATGTCACTACTATGGGGTGATACGGGAAAGATTCCGCGATACCGTTAACCGGTCCCGACGAAGGCCCGGTTTGGACGCAGGGACAGCCAGGGTTATATTAGGATTGGATAGGAGTAGTCTCAGGACCATTATAGGGTTCCTGACGGGGCATTGTTCTGTTAGGGGTTTTATGAGTAAATGGGACAATGCCATACCGGACTTCCGCAGGCTGTACGGGGATACCGAGGAGCTAGGGACGGTTGGACATGTACTGTGCCACTGTCCTAGGATGCAGGGTCCCAGGTAGAAATGGCTTGGGGCTAGATTTCACGACGAACTGGGGTGTATCGCTAGATGTAATCCAGCCGATCTGCTGGGGTTTGTCTGGGAAATAGGACGGCTGTTACTGTTGGGGGACTGTAGGGGGGACTGGTCCTACGCAGTATCTGTCTATCTGTCTTAAGCCTGTGGACTATTTTCTTCTTTTCTTCTTTACTTTCCTCTTTTTCTATACTGAAGGGATTCACAATGGACCCCATTGGTCTCCGAGTGGAGAATCGACCTTGGGCGCATAACCCATCTTATCCTTACCTAACCTAACCTTGTATCTAGCGGCAAAAAAGTGACGTCTGAAGGAATTCATACAAGTTTTTGAAGGGACACCAAAAGAAAATAGCCCTGCAGACACATGACGCATAGTCTGAATCAGGTACGTCACTAATAATGGTTGATAGAAAAACTAAACTATCGAAATATTCTCCTCAGAGTTATCATCTCTTTTAAAAATTAAAATTATAAGATTTAATGTTTACCAAACTCATACTCTCCGTCAAAAACCCCTTGAAACCCCGTAGTTTGAAAAGTGTAAATGTTTAACCTAGAGGGCCGAACAGGGAAGGAAAGAGTGATTCCACGGTATATTATAATTTTAACAGGTTATGATGATACAGTATGTGTGGCATATACCTTATGTGCTGTCTACTAGGAATGCATCCACAAAAATTAGCTTGTTTGTATATTCAGTGCTTCAAAGAAATCCTCTCTTAATTTTAATAACATCAACAACAAAATGGAAAACTGTTTGCTGTTTGCAGATACAATTACGAAACTCAATTAATTAAGGCCAATTTCACCAATTTATTTAAATATAAATTCATACTTATATATAGTTTTTCATATAATTTCTTTTTATTTTACAAGATAAACGAATTTTAAACATAAATTGATATTTAAATAGAATTGGTGAAATTGGCCATTATCAAATTGGTTCATTAAAATTGTAAAATTTCATTCCCGTAAGACATCTTTTAAGACTGGGCAAATTAGTTGCGCAAATCTCTCGCGCAATTCTTGGCTTGTAGATGTCAGACGTAAGATAGGGTTAGCGGAAGAAATTGGAGTACAGACTTGGTTGTACTCGGCAACAGGATTGTCAGATTTTATTTACCTTTATCGCCAAATATTATATCGAAAATCGCCAAAATTTAATTTATTTAGATTTTTGGAAAAACAAATTCGCCAAAAACGCCAAATAGGAGTACAAGTAAATTTACCCATTATTAAAATTTTCAATATTTAGCATTATTCTATAAGTGTGTTTATATTTTAATATTTTGAACGTTTTAAAATAAATCGGACATGTTTTGACAATCACAAAACGCTTAACATTTGCAATTCTGCTATCAGTTCTCAGTGAATGTAAAATAGAAGACGGATAAAAAATATTAAAAATTTAAGACATTTTTGTTCAAAAATATAGTTTAAAGAAAAGGTAAAAAACTCTAAGTAAAATATATTGTAACGGAGCTATAGTTTGTTTGCAACATTAGCTTATTTCATTTTTTTGTAGTTAAATAATTTCTAAAATTCTGCCCCACGTCTTCGGAAATCCTCAGGCAATCGACCTGTTGTTTTGCATTTTGTTGCTCAATATACATATAAGTTTGTGCCTTTTGAACGGATCTAGACCTTAAAATTAATTTTGTAAGCTTTAATATTCGAATTAGAGAAGAACTTCTTACATAAATGTGTTGTTCCCCAGGAAAAATAAAGTGAGAAATTCAAAGGGAAAAGTGAAAAAATTCGAGGGAAAATTTTTTCACGATTAGGGAAATTTTTCCCGCGAAATTTTTTTCACGTTTTTATTCTTCTTTGAATTAATTTTTTTCGTGGGAGTTTTTTATGATCGTAAATACGTGAAAAGGGAAAAATTTTTCAGGATAGGGGTACATGTTACTTCGACAAAAAATGAAGCAAAGGATAAATGTCTTAAAAGTTGTTGATTGGAATACTCAAATTTAACTCAGTCTTCTTAACAATTTCATTACTTGAATTATTTTTGAAAATTAACTTCTGACCTAAATTCGTTTTCGATTTTATATAATCAGCCATGTCACAGAGCACAATTCCGTTCAGAAGCGGAATTCATTCCGTATTTTGGTGCTTCAAAAAATTTCTCAAAAATGTTGCGGAATGAAACCATTTTTGTTTTCATGAACGGAATGGGAGTTTCCTGTATCTTAAAGGCCAAAAAACTATCAAAATATACTTTCTATCAATAAACAAATATGTTTTCTTCGTTTCCGAACGGAAACATTCCGAAAATTTTAGTGATTTTTTTTTTGTTTTAAAGAAATTTTTGATTTAATTTCGTAAAAAATCGAGTCAAATATATAAAAAAAAAATGTGACTTTTTTCGCTCTGCACACCACATTAAAGAATACGCTTGATACTATTATATAGAATCTAATATCAACCCAATTTTTTTTTTAAAGTGATTTATCTTCTTTCGCTATTAATTCCACTATTTTTGCATACTATTGGGGTACAAGGTGTGCTATCATGGTTTATTGCCATAATGTTCTAACATTTTACAATGGTTTAAAAATATTGTTGTTGGCTTGTAAACAAAAAGTGTCTTAAATAAATAGAACGTCGCTTGCTATGTTTATTGTGCTGTCGTAATTAATAGCACATTAAATTATGAGGGGTTGCTCACAACAGTCGTATTTTTTCATGTTATTATTTTATGACATATGACTTTATGACACCTTGTGAATCCCCCATATATAATTTTAAAAACTCCATTTAATATGCAATCAAAACCGTCATTTTTTTAATAATTTATTTTCAAAAAAAAAGTAAAGGTGCTTGTCTTTCGGTGGAGATCCGATAACTGATAACTTTTGGTAAGGAAAATGGTGTTAAAATGTAATAAAGCTTAAGCTGTATTTAAAATTTATATAGCAACAACTTTTAAATGTTTTCAATGTAATTATCTGGCTATATTATAAATTTATCATCTAAAACAATCGCATTCGTATTAAGATTTTAAAATTTGTTAGAAATTCAAAGAAAAAAAGTAAAAAAAAAGGTAAAATGCGTTTCAGAAATAGCCAAAATCCAATCTTCCAATCTTTTTTTGCCTGAAGACTGAAAATTTTTTTTTATGTTTTTTAAATTTATTTTTCAGAGAGTTGTTTTATGTTTGTGGTACGTTTTATTGTGGAAAATTTTTGTATTTTTGAAATCATTATAATAAATAAAAAAAAAATGAGAAATTGGTGGCGATTTGGAACAGAACAATTAATTAATTTGGTTCAGCAGCATCAGTACATTTTTATGTTAGACATTAAAAATGTCCAGTTATTACAGTTTTGTTAAAAATGAAAAAAGGGTAGCACTCTTACTGTTGAGTATATAAAGTGCAAATGGAAGAATTTGGGAACGCAGTATATAAATTATATAAAGTATACAAAATTTTGTCTTAAAATTTTTTTTTTTTGTTTAAATCGGTCTATATTTGATCATTCTCCCAAAGAAATACCACTCCCAAAAAAAGCTTAAAATGCCATAACTTCCTTAAAATTTTGGCATTGATAGAGAACTTCTATAATAGCTACTATGACATGGCAAAATGTTTTATTGGTATGTCCAGAATTTACTATAGTCGCCATATAATTCCCTTCTCTAAAATCTCTTTAGGACGTACAAATCTCATATAAATGTTGATATCTAGATAATTTTTAGTATACACAACACATTTACTAATTTTAACCTTATGACATAATTTTGTTTTGCCGGGTCCATGGTTGCCTATATTTTTAAATTCAAAATATAAAACACAAAAAATTTGATGTTATACAAACAGAACATATCGATAGACATTAGATTTGCCGTAATGGCTCACCCATGAGATTTTTATTTAAATTTACGCCATTTTTAAACCAAAATTACTTCTTGAAACCTTCAAAAATTGCAATCTCATTTCGGATTCAACCAAAAAAACAACCATATGAATTCGAAGTTAGAAAAGTATCAAGGAGAACTTCGATAATCGAAAAAGAGTACAACTGATCTTAGAATGAGATATTTGAAAATAAATACACTGAAAAATATTTACAAAATGTTCAGTTGCTATTATATGGAAATTCTTTTTAAAACTTTCTTGGAAACTAAAAATCTCAGTATTTTTTTAATTTTTTATTTAATGTTGTAAGTGTCGATAAGATTGTTTATGATTCTTAAGTGCTCCTTAGAATAAATAAGGCATATCACAGGCATATTAAAAAGTTTCCAAAACGAAAGGAAACTTGGGAGTGAGTCTCTTTTAGCTATTTTACTAAATACAGTACAAATACAAATGTTCTGTTAATTAAATACAGGACAATTAAAGGCTTTTCGCTAAAAAATAATTCACACAGAACGTAGCTCTAAAATACCAAACGGATGGGAACCGTATCCACGTTACACTCTCGAAAAATTGTTTGTATATACTGTGGTGTTGGATATCGAATTGTCGGGCTTGGCCGTCTTTCTGACTGGTTTTGTTTTAATTAAATACTTCTTTAAAATTCATACAGAAACTAACAAAAATTACTCTTGATTGCAACAGTCAAAATTTCGTTTCATCTACAAATGATTGTCATTTTATTAATTTAACATAAAATGTTGTTCGATTACGAAAAAAAAAATTATATACATTGAGAAAAAGTAGAAAACAAGAGCAAAATAAATTAAAAATTGGACTTGATTAGTTTTACCATGTCCAGTGCATGCATTAAGAGAACAACTCATGTGTACATTTTCTAATTAAAAATTGAAATATTTCTAACAACAAATATTGAAATATTGGAAAAAATATATAAAACAAGGAGCACGCTTGTACTCATGTAAAAGTGCCTTAAAAAATATTCAAAAATTTGAAATGGGAAAAAATGAGTTTGTGGGTGGAAAATAACACAAACGTCATGGTGAAAACTAAGAACAAAAATATTAGAAAACATAAAACTGAAATAGAAAATCAATTCATCATAGAAATAGAACCTTAATAAATTTACAAGAATATACTCGTAGAAAAAAGTATCATATGGAGCATTTACTGATGATAACATACTATATAGTAACGCGTGATCCATTTCGAGGTTGTCTACTTTAAAAAAAAAAAAAAAAACACAGAAAATTCAAATTTAATGGGGAATGTTTATTATTATTTGAAAGAACATTCTTTGGCATTTATTTTTTGAAGATTATGTCTATCAAATGTTGGCCGTTGCTACGTCGCAGATGGTCCATCCGTTGAGTCCAATTTTCGATGACTCGTTCGAGCATTTCGACTGGTAACTGGCGAATGACGCGTGATGTTTTCCTCCAAGGCCTGAATCGAAGCGGGCTTGTCCGCATAAGCTTTAGACTTTACATATCCCCACAGGAAAAAGTCTAACGGTGTGATATCACACGATCTTGGTGGCCAATCGACCGGCCCAAAACTTGAAATTATGTGCTCACCGAAGTGTTCTCTCAATAAATCCATTGATGCGATGTGTGGGAAGTGGCTCCGTCTTGCTGAAACCAAATGTCGCCGACATCACGAGCTTCAATTTCAGGCATCAAATAGTTGGTTATCATGGCACGATAACGGTCGCCATTGACGGTTACGTTCGCACCGGCATCATTTTTAAAGAAATATGGACCGATGATGCCACCGGCCCACAAACCACACCAAACCTTTGTTTTTTCTGGATGAAGTGGCAGTTCTTGAATCTCTTCAGGCTGCTCTTCGTCCCAAATGCGACAACTTTGTTTGTTTACATACCCATTGAGCCAGAAATGGCCCTCGAAAACGGCGGATCTTCTTGGAACTTTTCAAGAGCCCATTGAGCGAAGCGATGTCGCTTGGGAAGGTCGAGCGGCTTCAGTTGTTGCACAAGCTGTATTTAGTACGCTTTCAATTTAAGATCTCGACGGAAAATGCGCCAAGTCGTTCCATACGTCAGTGGAAGTTGCTGCGAACGGCGCCGAATCGACTCTTCACGGTCTTCATGTACATTCTCAGCTACGGCCGCTAAATTTTCTTCACAGCGTGCTGGACGTGGTCTATTTGGTCGAATATTATCCAATAACGAATGCTGGGTCTCAAAATGGGTGATGGTATTGCGAATAGTACGCTAAGTAGGCCGATTATGTTGACCATAAGTTGAGCGAAGTGCACGAAACACATTCTTCACAGAACGTAAGTTTTCGTAATAAAGTTGAACGACTTGTAAACGTTGCTCAGGTGTAAGTCTTTCTATTATGAAATGCATGACACGACTCTGTCAAAAAAGGCTATTGAAAAAAGTGTCTCTACTTGAATCACCCTTTATATATTTTAATATATGAAAAGTGTTTTTCGAGTATGTTTTGCTAATTTTTTTCAGACTGTTCTTTGTACGTATGCACATTTCTATGTAGAAACTAAAAATTGTAATAAATAAAAAAACTATATACAACATATGATTTTTTTCCTTTCTCTTTTTATAGCACATAAAGGACAAAATTTTTTTTACGATACAAATATGTCCATACTTCCTTCAATCTAAGGTAGATGAACAGAAAGTGATTACCATACGATGTGCTTATGCACATGGAGCCATTTGCCATCCACACTGGATACGGGTTACGAAAAAGAGAGAACCAATCAATAGCTTTAAGCATTTGCCATTAAGTAACATGATTTTATTAAGTTCGATTTTAAACAGAGATTAGTATTCTTTCAATAAAAAGAATAACAGATGCGGACACAAAAATACAGTTCTAAAGAATGGGGAGGCACAGTTTTTCCTTTAATTATATATAATATTATGATATATTTTCACTTAATTTCCTCAATCCTTATTTGTGACCTTATTAATGTAATATTCTTAAATTTTATAGAGTACGGAGTCTAACCATTAAGATAACTAAGCTGCAGGGCTCCGGAGTCGTCAGAAAAAAGTACGTCTAAAACCGTATTGAATATTGCTATCATATTTAAATTTGCTACGTCATAGTTTTATATGACTAGAAATAACACTGGCAAATTTGGTGAAGATCGGTCCATAATTTACGCTAGGCCCCATATACAGAAAAAAGTATTTATTTTCTCCACTCACCAAATTTATACCAAATTCATAATATCAAGCAAACAATTTGTTGATTTTGCACCTATTACCAAACTGATTATGTATATTGATTACTAAAAATTGTAAAATTGTGAATATTTAACATTTTTCGAATTTATTCTGAGTTAAATTTCTGGTAGTGTATAAAGTCATTTCTAAAAAAAAAAAAAAAAATTTAAGGAATAGAGCTATTACAAAAAGCTTTATAAAATACATAACTGAAATGTAACTCATAGAATAAATTCGAAAAATGAAAAATGTTGAATATAATAAAGTTGCTTATGAAAAAGAAATAATTCCCAATATCTATTGTGAATATTTTATTTTTCAATAAATGATATTTTTAATTTTAATTAAAAAAAATTATCAAAAAACTTTGCCATTTCAAACAATGTGTTAATTTATATACTTAAATATTGACAATTCCCAACAACAATTCCACATTTATTAAATTATTTTATTTTAAACGAAAAAAGTCAATTAAGATTTTTTGTTATTTAATTAAAATTTTAATTGAAAATTTATTTCAAAACAACTAAAATGTTAATTAAATCAAAATTAAATTTTAATTTTCTTTCAACTAAAAAAATAATTGATTTAATTATCACATTAATTAAATTTAAATACTTTTTAAACCATTTGTTTTAATTGATAAAACACTTTTTTCTGTGAATAAAGCCTACACCCGGAAAACAGTTTAGTATGTTAAAAAACGCAATAAATAATGCTATTGTAATGCAATTTACAATAGCATTATCACACTATCAAATATATTGAAGCTCGGTCAATAATTTACCACATAATGCCCAATATTATGCTCACTCTGAGAAATTATTTGGATACGCCTAAAACCGTACCAGATATAGATATTGTGGTAAAATTTGGTCCAATTTTGGTGCATATGGCCAGAAATAATATCATGCAATTTTCTGACTATCGGTCTATATTTACCTTTGATCACATATTAAGCAGCCTTCTGAAAAGCACTTTAAACGCTAAAACAAATTTCACTACTGCATTGAAATTTGTTCCATTTAGATTTTTAATAACAGAAATCACTCTACACGATTTCCTGATGATTAGTCCATAACTTAACATATGGGTCTAATATAAATTGCCTTCCTGAAAATCATTTTAGTTCGGCATAAACTGTAACGAATTATGACATGTTATTCAAGTTAGTTCAAATTGCTAGAAATAAAAGCAAAGCACTGTCTGATTATCGTCCAATTGCCTTAAACCGGAACCAATTTGCATACTGACGTCCGTTTTTTCTTTAAAGATCAATTAATAATTTATAGCTTTCATATATTCTAACTGTCGGTGGAGGGTATCAAAGATTCGGCACAGCCAAATATAGCACCCTTACTAGTTTTTAATGCAGTACCATTTAAATGGTTAAATATAGCAAGAAAATTAGTCTGTAAAAACTTCAAAACGATATTTGAAATATTGCATAGCCAATTTCGAAGAATTTTTATTTTGGAAAATATTAGAAAAATTTTGGAGTTGGAGAAGGGAGTTTTTGTGGGTACTGCGACTCCGACTCCGGTACAAAAGCCTTAACTCCGACTCTTCAACTCCGACTCCATAGCCCTGCTAAGGGACCTATGGATTGTTGCTTACTTAAATACTCAATACACAGAAAAAAGTGTTTTATCAATTAAAAAAATGGTTTAAAAAGTATTTAATTTTAATTCATGTGATAATTGAATGAATTGTTTTTTAGTTGAAAGAAAATTAAAAATTTAATTTTGATTTGAAATAAATTGTCAATTAAAATTTTAATTAACTAACAAAAAAACTTAATTGACTTTTTTCGTTTAAAATAAAATAATTTAAACATGTAGAATTGTTGTTGGGAATTGTCAATATTTATTTAAATCAATTAAAACATTGTTTGAAATGGCAAAGTTTTTTGATCATTTTTGTAATTAAAATTAAAAATATCATTTATTGAAAATATTTTTTAAAAATTTTAAAAATATAATCATTTTGGTAATAGGTTCAAAGTCAACAACTAGTTTGCTTGATATTATGAATTTGGTATAAAATTTGGTGATTGGAGAAATTGAATAATTTTTTCTGTGTACTCTTTGCAGTCAGACCAGCCCGATCATATGATACCCCAGACCTCTTGCGATTACTGAGAGAATAATCTATTGGTAATTATGAATCTACCATAACAACAAGCCAGTAAGAAAGTATAGTCGTTCAAGACCGGCCATATGATACCCTACACCACAGTAGGATATTTCCTTCACGTACCTATTTGGGACGTAGTTTTGAAAAATGCATAGCTAATGTGGTTATATGAATAGGGATCTATTTATGTTTAAAATTTCATTAAAAGCGGCTTGCTAGTTTCTGCGAGGCATAAATTGCACCCTTTCTCCCCTCGTGATCCTATTTTTAAAAATGCATAGCTTATGTGCCTATATGAATATGGATCTATCTATGTTTTAAATTTAATTAAAATTGGTTTGATAGTGGGCACAAAGACCCTATTCCGGAAAGCAGTTTGTATAGGGGCAATATGAAATTATGGAGCGATTCGCCCAGCCGGACGAATATAGATAGATTGAGTTAGAAAGTAATTCTGAGTCGATCGGTATACCTTAAGGTGCGTCTAGGAGCAGTATTTAAAGGTGTTACACACATCAGCACAAATGCATAATACTCTCTCCACTACTGTGGTGTGGGTATAACATGTAAGAAAGTATAGTCGATCAAGCCGGAGCATGTCGCTCATTTGCTGTAGCGCTGTCACAATCATGTTCCAATCTTTGATTTTATTTTTCTCCAGTTTTTTGGACTTTCATAATTTCTGTATGGATTTAGCGTTTCCATGTATGAGCAGGTCTACGGCTTCGTCGGGTGCAATTCGTGCCATTCATCTTCATCTTTCCGGAGCGTATGCCTTTTTCAATTCAACATTCGTTCAAAAATTTCAACGCCTAGAGTTGAAGATGGTAATCGTCCAGAATATTTTTTGAAGTCAACGAAGGCAGTTGTTGATGAAAACTTGTAGAGCGTGGACAGCATACCTGGAGGCAGTCCATGTTTCACAGACATACAGTAGAACAGATATTACGTTTGGTTCTTCGCGTTATTATTGTAGATTTCCAACCGTTGGTCAACATACCAAATGCTTGCCTTGCCTTTTCAATGCGTTTAGAAATATATATCAGCACTGGGGCAGTCTCGTCTATCAATAAGAGTTCAAAGGTAGCAAAGGTATTCCACCTTTTCAAGTGGTAGGAAAATTATTAAAATGCGCATAATTTTCGTTTTGCCTAATTTATTTTCAGGACGGCATTTGAGGCTTCTGCGAAGATCATGCATAATTTATTTTCCATTGCAGCATGCGAACTTCTTTGAACTTCCCGGGAAAAGGGAATAAAAAATTACATTCCCGGTGTTCCCCGGGAAAAAAGTTTTTTCTTTTAAATGGATTTACAAGCTAGCTAATGCCTTCCAAGTCGCAGTATGGTTAAGTGTATCGAATGCCTTTTCTAAGTCCATAAAAAGGAGATATAAAATTTATGCATAGCATTTTACCATAGATCCTTCTTTCTATAATATGGGCTATAACTTATAAGGTATAAAAAGTGCGTAATCCGGCAATATTATACACTCGCTTTTCTTGAGTAGCAACAAAACTTTCCCACAACTTTTAAAAAATCACCCCTTTAGTAGGAATTTTAAGTTCCCGCTTTTACCTTCGTTGGTTGGTTAACTAACAACCACCACGTGATCCCTGAAAGTATTCTGTCAGCGGACAGGCGAGCCGTCCTGTCATTCGAACATGCTTTTATCGGTATAAAGAAAGGGGTATAGGATCTCAACTTTGGAAGTGTTAATTTGTAACCCAAAATAATAAAAATAAATTCTAATTTAATAAAGTTCTCAAAAAATTCACAAATCGTTAAATAGTTAAAAAAAAAAAACTTATTTAGTCCCCGAGTGAAAGCAAAGTCTTTCTACGTTCCTAAAATTTGCAAAAACTGTCTACTAGGAGAAATTCAATTATTGTATTTAAATATATCCAAATAAAAAAAAATTCATTATTAAACAAAAATCCTTATAAAATCTTAGTCTTTGTTTTAAGCGTTTGTCATAAAAGTCCTTTTTCCATATTATTTCTATTTATACGCTCTCATTTAGCCTTAGAAATTTCGTTTCATTTTTTTTTTTCTCTAGTAGTTGTTGTTATTCATGTTCATTCGACCGAAACCATTGATTGGCAGGACATCTGCACATGTCAGTCATTTTGTGCAGTATTTTCTATTCTATCCGCTTGTTTTTTTTTTTTTATCAAAAATAAAGCTCAAAGGCAATATTTTTTGTATTTTGTATGTGGAATTTATTTTAGATATTCCTTTAACTTCTACGTCCATAGAATTTCTAATTTTATTTTCAAACTTTTTACTGCACCCAGTGGTACTTTTAAGCATTTGTTTAGAAAATTGTAAGCCATTCGTATTGTTTTCCAATTTTTTAGTTGTTTTATTACCGAAATGGTCTAGTACTGTTTTATAGTCTGTCTAATATTTTATTTTATATTGTTTTTTTTTATTTTTTAACTTGTGTTCTTGTATTTGGAAAAACAATGCTTTGAAGTAAATTTTTTTAGTTTCCTAGTGTTTTATTTATTTAAAAATAAATTATATTAAATGTCTGGGTGATTTCACTACTACAACAATATATTTTCTTTTTAGTGTATTGATTTTTTTTAACTGAAAAATAATATGCAATAGTTTAGTCATTCAAATTTTTTTTTAGGAACGCAGACCATATTTTAATAAGAGGGAGTACCAAAATATGTACTCCACTATTATATTTGGCCCCGGATGTTTTTACAGTACTCAAATGTTAAATTTCCTTATGCGTGTTATAAAAGTATTTCTAATTGTATAAGTTCATTAAAGTTTAATTAATGCGTATATTTTCAAAAGAACTTTCAATATATCCAAAATTTAATTTGCCAAAGCTGCCATTACGGCAATATCTCAAGGAACTCCTAGCACAGGGTAAATAATAGGGTACTCATTTAATCGGACTTTTGCCTTTATCGGCAAATCGCTCGACTAATTAGCCGATGTTTTGGTTTAATCGGCTAATTTTTCAGTTGATCGGTTAACCGATTAATGAAGTTTTTTTTACAAATTAAGTAATTTTAATAAATAAAAATGCCTAAATTATTTATTATTTGGAGTTTATTAGTAAAACGCCAATAACATACCAAACATAACAATTCTTGAACTAAAACGAACAAACAAAAGAATAATTCATAAATATGTAATACATATTTTTTTAAAATATAAACTATAAGATCATTTTATTAGTTATTTCAATAGTTTAAGAAGATCTTATAAAATAATCTTTTATACAAATAATTTGGTTTAAATGTTTAGGATTTAAACGCTTATTTTCTTTAGTTTTGATAAAACTTAAAAATTCTTTCATTTATCGCAGATGTTGGAGAAATCAAAAGCAACCCATAATACAGAATATCTAATTTCTCAGCCCTCTTCCTTTATTTTTGTAAACATGTAAAATTTTCCATTATGTTGTTAGAGTCCTGGGGGCTATTCTCTATTGCGATGCGAAAGCTAAGTGCTAACTTGGTTCTCGCTATCACTTTCGCATAATTGTTTGAAAGTTAAGCAAAACTGGCAATAAAATTTAAGATGGCGCAGATTGACAGTAATGAAATGTCAAAATATGTAAAAAAAATTTGAAGTTGGAAAATTTAAATAAAATAAATAGTGATGATTTGAGAAAAGAAAAAAATTAAAAGATTTTTAACACGTCTAATTGTTTCGGTTAATTCTTTTAAAAAATTTATATTAGAAGATATGAGAAGAAGCAAAAACTAAACGCATACATATTAAAAGTACGTGAAACAAAAAGCTGTTGCCAGCAAATACTTTTTTGAAATGAAGATCGATCACTGAACACCTTTTTTGTTTGTATGAAAAAATATTTTCTAAACATGTACCTTTTGTATATGAGACGAAACAAATAATTAAAAACACAAAAAAATATGTTATAATACTACAAAAAGTTAAAAATGTTGATACATCGGTTAATCGGCTAATCGACTGAAATTAACCGGTTTAATCGTTAATCGAAAAAAGGCAATTTAAAATTAACTGATCAGGTAATCGTGTAGTAATTAATCGGTTAACCGATTAACGGTTAACCGAATGAATACCCTAGTAAATATAAACAACCTTTAAAACGTGAATACTTTTAGACTTTAGCTAAGATGACACTATCGGCGCCCATATCAGTATCCAAGAGGATTTTTATCGTGTTTCATCTGCACACATTTTTACGAATTTCACAATTTATTTTTGAGCGGTCAGATTATCGGCACACATTGTTAAAATTGGCTAAACCAAAAACGAGGCATAAATAATCGGTACAACATGGTCACACTTTCATGCCTTATTTTTGTTTATTTGCAATATCCAGACATAATTTAAATATTTTTAAAATTTAAACGTTCAAAAAAGAAAATAATAATATAACTAATTAATATTAACAAAATTTTGTATAAAGAGTAAAGTTAACCAAATTTCCTATACATGTAGATCAATTTTGAAAGATTTGCTATAAATGGCATATTTTAGCAAAATTTCCTATAAATAGTAAATTGTAACAGTATTTCCTATAAAAACAATATGTTAAAAAATTTGCTATAAATAGTAAGTTTTAGCTAAATTTCCTATAAATAGTTATTGTTAACAAAATTTCATATAAAAAGTAAAATTTTAACAATATTTCCTATAAAAAGTTTATTTTAACAATATTTCCTATAAAAAGTTAATTTTAACAAAATTTCCTATAAAAAGTAAATTTTAGCAAATGGTTTACAAGCATTATAAATAAAGATTTTGCATACTTGTAATTGCAGTTTCAATTATGTTCTTATCTCCTCCTGTAAATATGCAATTAGGTCGCTCTTATATGAGACCCCCTGTAAATAGTCCACGTTGTTTATACATATGGATTGACACCTCTTCATTTGATTTATATCAAATCGGATCATTCCTTTATTTTAATATCGTCCTTTAGGTAGGGGTAGATAAGTATATGAAGACATTAATTTTACTGACATAATTTTATTGAGATTGAGTCATATTTAACTATCACACGCAGAGAAAAAAACATGTTTAAAAATGGTCACCTGCAACAAAACTATTTTTAAAGAAAATTTATAAACATATTATGTTTAATTTAACCATATTTTTGCCACCGACGACCATATTATTGTTAAATTGATCCTCCATCAAGAAGCCACAACCATATTATTGTTGTATTCAAACATGTTGTGGTTAAATATGGCAATAATTTGTATTAAAATTAACAATAGTATTTTCCTCTTTTCCAAGAGCAACATGCTATGGTTGAAAACCAACCATGCTATTATAAGTGTTAACCACATTTTAGTTATTATTAATCAAAACATGATTGCAGGCAACCATAATATAGTTTTGGCTTCATTATGAAGGACAAATTTAACCATAATATGTTTGTCGGTGACAAAAGTATGGTTAAATTAAACATTATATGCTTTAATTTTTCTTTTAAAATAGTTTTATTGGAGGTGACCATAGATAAACATGTTTTTATTTTCAATGATCAATTTAATTAAATAAATTAGTCACATGCTACACGTCTTCAAAACTTTGTTTCTCTGGCAACCTCAGAAGTTTTTTTATGAACAATATCAGCTGAAAAAGAACAAGTAAATCACGAAAAATGTACAAAAGCTAAAAAAAATTTAAGCAACAGCTTATTATTTTTTGGAATTTTTTTTTTGTATTTGTAAAATGGTTTTTATAACAAGCGTTTCACACAAGGACCGGAAAACGTTTTTTTTTATGTTTTTAAAAAAATATTTATCATTGGTGTTCGAAAAATATTTTAAATTGTACGATAACCAAAAATAGATAAAAATGTTTTGTTCATAGTATACAACTAGTATGCCGACTCTTTGACAGGTACATAACTCAACTGTCAGTGGTACATTTTTATGTTTGTATTAGTAAGATTTTTTTCAAATGTATTGGTGTATAAAACTATTTCCACCACTAAACATAGTTGCATAAAATCGTATAGAATGTGGCAACAATTTTTTTTCCAAAATAAAATTTTCTTAGTTCAATAAATTTTCAATTTATTGAATGCTGGCTGCATTTATAAACTTTTAAAAGCCATGTTTGTAAAATTTTTATTCTGTAATATCGGAAAATATTAAAATAATTTGTGATTTCAAATATTATTTTTATACCACAAAATGCTACTCTGCTGGCTTTAATAATATTAACAACAGAAAAAATTTAGTGTCAAAAAAATTTATTTAAAAATTTTTAGTTAGTGAAAAATAAAAACATTTTGTAAAAGCAAATTAGCAAAATGTATTGAAAAAAATTATTAATTATGTGTTTAAGTCATAAAATTAAACATGAAGTGTTATATTGTGAAAAATTTTAAATTAAGAAATTTCAAATTTTGTTTTGTTTTTGTTGTTCTTAAGTGTGTTGAATTCACACAGAACCTATATGTGTGATGAGAGTTATAAAAAAAAGAGAACGTTCTCACCAGTCGGCATACTAGTTATATACTATGGTTTTGTTTGATATTGTTTCTTTAAGTTCAAAATAGTAAAGTTCTCAAAAAAAAAAGGTTTTTAGAAAAATATTTTTTTTTTGTTCTTTTGTACAAAAAATTTTGAACCGAAAACTTAATTTTTTCTTTTTAAAAATTTAAAAATCATGCGTACAAAATTATTTTTTTTTTCATCAGTTTAAAAAAATAAAAGCAAACATAAAAAAAAGATATTTATTTTTTCAGTACAATATTATTTTGTACATGAAAAAAAAAGAACCGAAAACTTGAATTGAATTGAATTTTTTTAATTGACAAAATTTAAACTCATACGTACAAAATATTGTAAAAAATATAAAGCTAATTAATAATAAGTAGTTATAACATGATAAAGATTATCCTAGAACTAAATAGTAATCTTATCAATTAGCTTGATGTTGAGTTTGAGCAACAATACATTTTCTACATGCTCAGAACTTAAATGCCTTCTATTTTTGGTCATAATAATTGGCAAAGCACTGAAGGCTGTCTCCACAGATACCTGTGTTGCGGGTACAGCTAATGCAACAGCAGCTAGTTTTAATAATTAAGAATATCTAAGGATTTTTTGCATTTGCTATTTTAAACACAATTTTATTTTATAATTTTAATTAAAATTCTCAATTTTAACTTCAAATTGACTTTTTATTATTAGTTTCTAAAAACAAAAAAAAACGTTTTTTTTTAAGAACTTTATTATTTTGAACTTTGAAGAACAAATAAAACAAAATAATTTTTTTTTTTTTTGTACTGTTGAAAACATGTTTTGAAGACCAATGATAAATATTTTAAAAAAAAAAAAAAAAAAAAAAAAAACGTTTTTGTGTATTTTTAAAATTTTTGTTTTTTTATTTCTTTTCATGTAATGGAGTAATAACGTTTTTTTTTGTCTCCTGAAAAGTACAAAAAAACATGTTAAGAGTTGTCAACCTGTGACCGACGATATTGTACTTTAAAAATAAATATCTTTTTTGTGTTTCCTATTTTTTTTTTTAACTGATAGAAAAAAAAATTTATTTTGTACGCATGAGTTTTGAATTTTTCAAATGAAAAACTTAAATTTTAAGTTTTCGGTTCTTAATTTCTGATGCCTGGTTTCACATAGAAAATGTAGAAAAGTTCTTAAATTATTAATAAAATTAAGTTTTTTTGTTTTTTGATTTGAGAAATAATAAAAATAATATTGTTTTCTGTTTTTAATGACAATTAAAAAAAAACCATAATTTTTGGTTTCGTTCGCAAAACAATGCAAATAAAAAAAACGTAAAGTTTTGAAAAATCGCGAGATAGATAATATTGATACATGCCAAAATTTTTGTGTGAATGTTGCTCAACAATTTTTTTTCGCAAGTTCTTAAGGAATAAATAAACTCAGCAAATATTCGGCAAAAAAGAAGGCATCTGAACAGAGAAAAAATGTCAGTAGTTTCTTTTATCAATTAAAAAAATTTTTTGGAAAGTATTTCAATTTAATTAATGTGATAATTGAATAAATTTATTTTTTTAGTTTAAAGAAAATTAAAAATATAATTTTGATTTAATTAACATTTAAGTTGTTTTGAAATAAATTTGTAATTAAATATTAATTAAATAACAAAAGAAATCTTAATTGATATTTTCGCTGAAAAAAAATTTGAGCTTGTAGAATTCTTGTTGGGAATTGTCAACACCTGAGCTATTTTTAATTAAATCAATTAACACATTGTTTGAAATGGCAAAGTTTTTCTATCATTTGTTTAATTAAAATAAAAAATAAAATTTATTGGAAAAAAATCACAATATAAAATTTTTACAATTTTGGTAGTAGATGCAAAATAAAAAAAATTGTTTGTTTGATTCTATGAATTTGGTGATAAGAGACAGTTTTTAATTTTTTCTGTGAAGGTAAGCCAATGTAACAAGAACGATCAAGGTGTTTCCTTATGCACGTATAACTTCTCCTTTAGTTTGGTTTTTTTAGTTTAAATTCGAAAAATACCTAATTGTTATGTGCAATCCTTCTTTTTATTAAAATGTTTGGCAGGCATATTCAAACTTTTGGCATATTTTTAAGCACATATCGTTCTTTTATGAGCTATTTGTTTGCTCATTTTAAAATTGTTTATGAATATTAAAAGTCGCCAGGACAATGACAAACAATTTCTTCATCTTATCAACAATATCTATTGACAGTGTTAATAAAAATGCGCTGCCTACACTATTAATTTCTTAAAAATATAAATTTGAATATAACAATAATAATTCAGTTTAATGTAAATTAAAAAATATCGATAAAACTTGATAATAGTAGGCCCAAATTGATTTCATTAAAAAAAAAATAAAAAGTTAAAAAGTAAATTTTATCCTGTATTGCCAGATGTAGGGAAAACTCTGAAAATGTTAAGTATTTTTTTAAATAACAATTTCTTTACCAGAAATAAAGCTATAAAATTGACGTTATTGTCATATTTCAATAGCAGAAATTCTTCATTTTATGTCTGCGCTTAAAAGATTTTTGGAAATATCAAACTTTGTAAGATTTGAAAACAGCGTTTTGAATTTTTCTAAAATTCTTTAAAAATTCAGTTTATTAATTAGTATTTCTAATAAAAAAAAAAAAACAATTTTTTGCATTTCAATAAATTTTCTTTGTTTAAAGTTTTTTAACAAAATTTGTGGCGATTTAAAATGTGTAGGGCAAAATCAGACTACTCATTAATTGCTTAAGTTTTTTGAAAAAAGTTTTCTGGTAACACTGATTATATCGATTAATAGGGAACTTCTGAATTTCTAAGTTGTTCAATTTACTTACATCTATTCAAATACATATATTTTAAGTATATACATATTTTAAAGCTTTTAAGATCCCAAGATGTGCCTTAAAAACTTTACTAATTTGACTCATAATAATGGCATTCAACTTCTTAATACTGCAAAAATCAAAAGAATTTTTAAAGAAAAAAAAAACAAGGGAAGTGATAATGATGATGGCAATAATAACGATAAGCCAAATGATGTGCTTATGACATCAAGGGCAAATATGAAACAAGTAAGAAAGTATAGTCGGTCAAACCCAACCATTTGATACCCTACACAGTATATATAGACTAATTTGTAAAGTGAACCGTATTGAGGCAGTCATGGACCTAGCAAAAGAAAATTTTGTTATATCATATAAGACTTCCTTGTGACAAATATTATATAAATCTGTATGAGACTTCTTCGTCTTAAAGTAATTTAGGGAAAGGGTTATATGGAACCTATGGTCAATACCAGATCGACCACTACAAAATTTGTCCAGTACATACCCAGTAAAAAACGTGCTCCAAAAGGAGCAGGTTTTATGTATGAATTCATACCTCAAATCGCTTCAAAGCTGCTGATGCGATGCCTGATTTTTGTATGGGGTGTTCCCGGTTTGGCAGCACAAATTTCTGCTGACAATAAGCGCTCCTTTTAACATAATAAAACACGCATATAAAGCACTCCTAAAGTGCTTTTTTAAAGGCTAACTAAATTAACATATTCATTCATGTTTTTCTTTTACTGGTTTAAATGCCTTTTTAATATATTTTTATTTTGTTATCGCTTTAAAACCTTCTTCGTTGTCAGGACTAAAATAGCAGCTTTTTTGTATATTTTATTCGTTATCGTTTACTGCTTTATAAGAGCCCTATTATCGAAGCGCTCGATTATGCGCTTTTTCTCTTAAGTGCTTCAAAAATCACAAATTTTTTTTACTGGGTAGTAGCTTTCATAAAAGTTATCGCCGCCAATATCAATGCTAACGTTTATATGGAAGTTATGGCATTTAAAGCCATTTTCGGGAGTGGAATTTTTGGGAGCTATTGTCAAATGTGGGCCGATTTGGTAATATGATTTTAGTGGCAATAAAATATTTTTGGCCCCAATTCAATCTAAATACCAACATAACAAAATGGTCTGTGAGCAACAAAGACTTTATTTTGGATAGAACTTTGTATAGAAAAGCTCTGCTAAGTTATAGACTGATTACCAGCTTTAACAACAGGCTTCGTTCTTGTTACAACTAACACATATTTCTCAAATTATGTGTCTCCAAAATTACGACTGGTAGTTTGCAAACCAGATTTACATTGGCAGACAATAAGCCATTCAGCTGGAAGAATGGACGGACGGACAGCGGTAGATCCATATAAAATGTGATTCTGAGTCGATCGGTATACTAAAGAGTGGGTCTATAACCAATGCAGTTCACACAATGCACAAACGCATAGTACGCTCTCCATTATGGTGAAATACAAAAATAAAATAAACACAAAAAATGCAACATTCATTTCGGCTTTAGAAAATGTAATGTAACAGCTAAAGAACAGCAACACGAAAAGAAAAATGCAAGAAAATTTACCACGAAAAAAGATAATCTAAAAAACCAAATCGCTAAAGATTGCTCGTTAAACTAAAAGAAAAGCGGAAGTAAATAAAAACGAAAAAAAAAACTTTCAAAAAAACTTTAAGAAAATTTGGTATTAACAAGTATTAAGCGTCAAATAAATAGTGCGTATTAAAAATAACATATCGTTACCTAAACCGCAAAAGGTCGAACGTTTTGAAAATTTTATAGGAGAACTATTTAAACTATTAAAATGGTAAACTGCCTTAAACTGTTTATAATTAATTTGTCTTCTATTTTTCCTGTAAAACCTACCAGTGGTTTTGACAAGCAACAATGTTGCATATTATGCAAACCGTTAGTTAGGTCTTTTAGCGTTTGATTTTTTGTTAATAAAATATAAATAATTTTGGTCGAAAGATTCGAAAATTTGTTGTGGACATTTGTGTTGATGCAATACATCAGAATCAATTAAAAAGTCGATTTGAATTTTTATTTAATTAGAGCCTTTTGGGTTTGAGGTAGAAATATATTTTTTAATATTTTTCTGTAGTTTCTTATCAAGAAATTTGTAAACTATTTTTAAACGCCTTATCTAAAATAACAAGTTTAAAAAATTCATCAACGAAACATTATTCTAATTAATTGTTATTAAAAATTAATATATATTAACTATTATTTATTTTATTTCAAAAGGTTACACTGTATTACTAAAACTATTTATTTTTTATACTTTTTGAAACAAAATTAAATTTTTCTAAGTTCTATAATTTTTTTTTTGGCGTAAATTTTTGTTGGCAAACGACTTTGTGCAGTTAAAGGGGGTTTGTAAGCGGGTGCTGTCATTTGCGATCCATTGCCAAGAAAAAAAGTAAATAAAAAATAACAGCCCATCTGTAATAAAAATATGAAAAACAACACAGAATAGTTTCTAAACACTAGAAAAAACTCAAATAGAAAAAATCGAAACAAAACGCAAAAGATAACAAAATATATACTCGTACATGCAATAACATGATTTGGCTTCTTCTTCTTGTTTTTTTTTTACTTTTAGCAGGGAAAAAATGGAAGAGTTGCCAACTAGGTTGTTAACTGAAAGCAGTAATTTGTAAAAAAAGAGAAAATAATTTCTAGACTTTTGTTTGACAGACCTTCAATAAAAAATCCGAACTCAGTAGCATGTATTCTTAAAAAAGACTTTCTGTTCTCTAAGCCTCCATTTACTTTTCGATTAAAGTCACATCCTTTAGTTGCAGCCAAATGAGGAAAACTATCGCAAATGCGGCTATAAGTTCAGTCCACATATGGGCATTTCAATGAGAATGTCAACCATGACTCAAAAAATAAAAACCCTTGACATTTTTTTTCAAATATGGTAGAAAGGAAAAAACACACAAACATAACTATGCAGAGATACTTATTTATAGCTTATTACAATTTTTAAAAAGCAAAAAATAAAAGTTTAAGTTAACTATTTCCTTGATTCATTTTAAGTAACTGCAATCAACAATTTTCACGTTGCTGACGATTAAATACAGATACTGGTATAATAAAAATTTTATTAGATTTTAAAGGTCGTCACGTACGATACTGTTAGTACTATAAATGCAATAATGAAATATAAATGTATACTCTTATTATGTTGGTATTTAGCTAACATTTGATCCAAAATTATTTTATTACAATCTAAGTCATTTAACCAAATATTATTGGAGTCAGTCCATATTTAACCATAGCACCCATATAAATAAAACTTCCGAAAATAGCTTTTAATGCCATAACTTTCTTATTAATGTTGGTAATGACATGAACATTAGCGACAATAACTTTTTAAGTGGCAAACAAATCTCATATAGATAAAGATATCTAAATAATTCTTAACTTCATAGCATTATTCTGTTCTGGTGACCAAGATTGACCATGGGCCCAAAAAGGGTACACTCTCAAAAACTAATTTTTAAGAAATTTCGGTCTTAATATTGTTACGAAAGTAACTTTAGTTAAGAATAAGTTTAATTTATTAGTAGGTAATTTTATTAGTTTAAGATGTTATTGTATTAGTTTCGCATATTTCTAATGTAAACCCACTGTACAGAGTTTTCTAGTACAAATGTAATGTGATGATTGTTATAGATAACTAATAGTGTTAAGATTATTTTTAACCCATAAAGCACACTGAAGAGATTGTGTGGTTACAATCGAAACTAGTCTGGGCAACCTGTCCGTGAAAGCCTGGGTTCAAATCTCAGTGCAGTCAAGATTGAAAAATTATCAATAAAATTTTAAGTAATTTCATGCTGTAAAATTCCTGTCTTCATAAAAATAATTTAATGAAAATTTAATTCAATGAACTTAAGCCTAATTAAAAATATCTAAGTTTGAATTATTTATAATACCACTTTATAAATTTTTGAATTGTTTAACAGGCTGCTACACAGAAAAAAGTTGTTTATCAATTAAAAAAAAATTGGTTTAAAAAGTATTTAAATTAAATTAATGCGATAATTGAATCAATTATTTTTTTAGTTGAAAGAAAATTAAAAATATAATTTTGAATATCAAAAAATATTAATTGATTTTTTTCGTTTAAAATAAAATAATTTAAACTTGTAGAATTGTTGTTGGGAATTGTCAATATTTAATTAAATAAATTACCACATTGTTTGAAATGGCAAAGTTTTTTGATAATTTTTTTAATTTAAATTAAAAATATCATTTATTGAAAAAAAAATATATTCACAGTTTTACAATTTTTAGTAATCAATATAATAATTTTGGTAATAGGTGCAAAATCAACAAATTATTTGCTTGATATTATGAATTTGGTGATTAGAAAAAATTTTTAATTTTTTCTGTGTAATCTCATGCATAAAAACGAGTAAAAGCGCTGAGTTGAGGTAGGTGAGCAATTGCTCGTAAGTCGAGTTCGATCAAACAGCAATAGCTTTTGCTCGATTTCGTATGCATGAAAACGAGTTCAAACCAATTGCAATTACTTGAGCAAAGGGAGATCAAACGTCTGATTGTTATTAAAGTGCAAACATGTCGTCAGGTGAAAGTGATATAAGGATAAAATCGTCTTTTAAAAATTTAGCTATATTATGCAAAATTAAACAACTGGCTATTACGTGGGGCGCTAACTCTGTCGATACACGAATTTTGTATTGAAGTAACGAAAATCTTTGCTTCAATTGCACAAAACACCGTTCTATAATGACACGTTCCCTTGTTAACACTTTGTTGAATGTTTTTCCTATGTCAATTGTTGGGTTCCGGAATGGTGTGATTAGCCATGGGCATATTCCATAGCTCTCATCCCCGAGAAGAAATGCATCGTTCGTTGCATTTTGCAGGCCTGGATATGTCAGCGCTTGTAAAAAGTTCTTTTCCATCACAAGTTGCCTGCACATTTATAGAGTGGAAGCCTTTTCTACAAATATAGTCATCGCTTTGATTTGTGGGTTTTTTAATTTTTATATGAGTACAATCAATGACTCCAATTGCAAATGGAAAGCAATAATTTGCTATCCATTTCATTTGAGCATCTTTTATTTCATCTGCATCTTTCGGGAATTTTATCCACTCGCACAAAATCTTAAATACAGTCGAATTTTATCAATGTTGCTGAGGGCACTACCACGTGTTTCTTCTGACTCCACAAAAAAATAATTAGCCAACCAGCAGATGCTACTATCATGAAACCTATGTATATATCATTTTATTATTAATTATATAAAAAAAAATTAATAATTAAGAAAACAAACCTGTATAATTTTTTTATTCTCACTTGCTAAATTTGTTTTACGCTGTTGATAACATTTTGCATTCTCTTTGTGGCACAAAAAATTCAGCCATGATTCCTTTTTAGTGTACGCGAGTCAACTATAAGGCAGGCTCAACAAAATTTGAGCAAAAGCTCACAAAGAAAGCAAAAGCTTGTTTTTATGCATATGAAAATGAGCACAAGCTCATCTAACTTAGTTCAAACTGAGCAAGACGAGATCAAACGTGAGCAGTGAGTAATAGCAAATTCATCAAATTTTATTATGCATACGACAAGCACCTTTTACTCAAAAAATCGAGTCCGAGCTCAAGCTCACGTTTTATGCATGAGACCCATTATATTTGTTTACCATTTCTTTAAATTTTTCAGCGTTGTAAAACATTTATTAGAGTTTTCACAACTCTGCAAAAATAGTTTCGATTCGCACAGTATCGACTGACGTAATTAAAAAATTATTATCCCCCATGTAGAAATTGTACAGATAAATTATTATAAATTGTACAGATAAATTAATATAACTTTATAAGAAATTTTCTTAAAAATAGCTGATTTGGGTATCAAAAATGTGGTAACCATAGGACTTTTCCAGAATTTTCTTTAAGACCCATATAGACCGCCTTTCGAAAATCCCTTCTTAGCCTCGTACAATTATTGATATCTTAATTAAATTCGACACAAAGAACTTTTACATAAAATTTTAATTTAACATTGAAATTTTGTGGCGGTAGATCCATATTTTCTCATAGGTATAATATAGGGTCCACTCCTGCACGTTTACTCTAACAAAACCATAAGATGGAATTACTAATCTCTGAACATTTCAAGCTTCTATTCTATGACTACAAACATTTAAGTCAGTGAGTGGCAGTATTAAAGATTATTAACTTTCAGAGCTAACTAAAGCAGTCCTAACTTCTACATTCTTTAATCTTCTGGTAACCCTTTTTACTATCAATAGTGTTTTCATTTCATTTATAGAAAAACCGACTGTGAGGCAGTTCAGCAGAACAGAGAGCAAAGAAAAAAATCAAAACTACACAACAAACTGAAATCCTGATTGCAAACCAAATGAAAGTGGGAAAAAAATTCCAAAAAAAAACCTTACGCATACACACATACAAAACTAAACAAAACTTTAGTTAAGTAAATAAAAAAAATGGCAGTAGTTATCGGCTTCAATGCATACAATGCGCAGCAAAAATATTTTTCCAAAATTTTTTTTTTAAACAAACTAAAACTACAAAATCACCATGTGACCATGCTATTGCAACTTTTCTTTTTTTACTTTGTTTGTTTTTTTCAAACACATTCTTGGCTAAAATGAGTCAAGTCATCAAGCCAGGCAGCCAACCTGGCAGACATTTGAACGTTTAGCGTAAACAACTGCCACAAATAAATACAACACAAAACAAAAGACACACAACACAATATGAAAATATAAACCACCCTCGCACACTTTGCAACAAAATAAAAACAACAACAGGAGCACAAAGCAAAACAACAAATAAAGGAAAGTTGCACATACTAATACTATAACACTGCCACAACTACAATTACAACAAACATACGTAACCATTGCAGGCTAAAGCCCATTACACTCATACGTTGGTAGCATGAACACCCTAATGTTGCAGCTTTCCTTTTTTCATTGTTGCTGTTAGTTTGTACGTATGTTGGCGTAGTTGTTGCTGTTGTAAGCTGCACATTCATTTTGCACACAATTTTTTCGGACGAGTGGTGTGGATGGATGGTTGGATGGGTACTACAAGTGCTACATTTCCAAAGGAGATGACGATGGTAATGGAGAAATAGTGGCAGTGTCAGTAGATAGAGGCAGTAAGTGGTAAGTTGGTATTTGTAGCAATACAATGACGACGATGATGATGATGAAACGACTGACTTGTTTGTGCCTGAATTGAAATGTAACGTAGTTTTGGGTTTGAGTTTTGGGCAATTTTTACTTTTTTTGTGCTTACGTTGCGCTCATATCATTTGATTGTAGGAGAGAGGGGCAATTTGTATTGCATTTTTGGCCAATAGCAAACGATTGCATGGCTTTTGCGAGGGTGTGGCCTAAGAATTGCAACCCTACACCATCAACCGACCAAATGAACGACCAAAAACATACAAAGAACCCAAAATCCGCAAAAAACATTGTTGTACAAAATCAATGAGTGGAATTTTGTAAATATTTTTGTGTCTATTGTAAATGTATAGAAATGTGTGTGAGTGTGTGTGTATGCTTGATGTTTTTCGGTTCTACATGCAATAACAGCAACAAGAACATAACAAAGGTAATAAAAAGGACATGCACACATAATCCTAAGCACATAAAGCCTCATAGACACACACATATAGTACTGAATGAGTATGTGTGTGTGTGGCTTAACTCACACGCTTACTTACGTTTTCCTCTTTACTGCACTCAATCACCCATGAGTATTACGTTTTGTATGTGTGTGTATGTTTGTAGACGTATGAGTAACGCATTGACATCCTTTTGTTTAGCAGGCTTTATATGTATTTACAAACGAAATAATGCCTCCTGTTTAACTTGCCTTTTTGTAGGTCCTTTGGTTGCAGCACACACCCCCTCTAATAAAAAAATCTATTTACTTAAAATCGATTGCTTTTGTTATTTTTTACTTTAGTTTCCTTTTTAGCAAATAAAAAGATTTACAGCCAAAAAATTCGAGTTGAAAGGAGTTTGGGTGATTTTTGTTATTTTCCAAATTAGGTATCCATCATAATTGCAATATAAATTGTACAAATGTACATAATTAATAAAATTTTATTTATATATTCAGAGTTCGAAATATAAGTACTTACAATTATATTATTACTTAATTGACCGAGTAATAATAACTTAGACCAGCAGAATGCTGTAGTGAAACAGCACAGATATTAGGAATCGGACCCGCAACTATCGCACGAATAGATTAGTTCACAATCGAACACAATAGAAAATACACATGTAAACTTTTTGAAATATTTTATTTGAAGACAAGACCTCGTTCTTGTCTAAACTTTAAATTTACTTTAATGATCAATTTGTCATCAATTGCGAGTAAATTATAGTCGAATTTAGGGCAAAGTTAAAGT
The DNA here is from genome assembly GCA_943735925.1 of Pollenia amentaria. Lineage (NCBI taxonomy): Eukaryota > Metazoa > Arthropoda > Insecta > Diptera > Polleniidae > Pollenia > Pollenia amentaria. The sequence continues at coordinate 130,884,907 of OX031008.1, read as the reverse complement.
CCTACATAAATGTCATCTACTGGCACTTAAGTGTCATGTAATGCGATGAAATGCCTATCAAGTAGGAATGGAAAATTCAGTACTATTACACTATTACAAAGAGAGAACATAACGCAGTACTCCAATGAAGTAAAAATTACCCTACAAGAAGACTACCGGTCATTTTACAATTTAGATGACCAGTAGTACTCACCGATATAATGGTTATAGTTTCTATTAGTTTATTAAGAGCAAAAGGAAAAAACTGACAGAAACTTTGTGTAAATGTGCTTTTGCCTCTCTCTTTAACTCATTATGTCTCTCCTTCTTAACTTATTAGTTAAATGTAAAATTGTTGCAACTTTGTTAGTAAAATTTTTTTTTTTTTTTAATTTTGGTTATGCATTTGTTGTAGGGTACTTTTCCTTATTATTCACTAAAAAAAACGAATACTTTCAAAAAAAAATTAACTGCGAAATTTTGAAACTAATAGGCAATGCACACTACCGTGTTTCTGGCAATTTCAAGTGTTAAGAGCAAAACTTCTTAATTTTTAGATGTTTTCCCATATATTTAGTTGTCATAAAAACACATAAAACTTCCCGTTTCAAAATTACTATTTCCAAAAGAAGTAACAGTCAGGGATCGGAATGTGTTTAGTTTTGGTTTTTTACTGAACATATTTTCATGAGGGTACGTCGTTAATCAAATAATAAAAACAAAAATAAGGCGGTGTTGGGAAAATGTTAAGAAAAGGGTATAATTAATCAAATGGCGCCCTATGCTCCATTGGGAGTTAAAGGAACATATATATATAATTAATCAAATAACGGAAAAAAAGAAAAGAATAATTTAATCTGGTCGCAAACATCTCAATTTGTTTTTAAAGCCTTCATCATTAAGAATTTGGCAGTCCACTTCCCAAAATTATTTTGTACGGTCGTATAAATAATAAAATGAATACATCTGTCAATAGCTGCTTTTGCAATTATAACCAATTGCCACAATCTTTTTTCATATCTGAAACCATATGATTTCTCCGCGTGTGATTTTTTAGCTATTATCTTTTTGGCAACACTGGTTTAAACAGCTGACGCACGTTTCGTGTTTTGTTTCACTGTCGACCATCTTCAGTTTGGTCTATAATTTAACCATGAATAGTCTTACAAATGAACAACGCTTGCAAATTATTGAATTTTATTATCATAATACGTGCTCTGTTAAGAAAGTTCATCGCGCGAAAATTGTGTTCAGCGACGAAGTTCATTTTTGGCTCAATGGGGAAGTTAATAAGCAGAATTGTCGATCAGCCAGAAGCATTGCAAGAGCTACCAATGCATCCAGAAAAAGTCACAGTTTGGTGCAGTTTATGGGCTGGTGGCATCATTGGACCGTACTTCTTCAAAGATGATGCGAATCGTAACGTAACTGTGAATGGTGAGCGCTACCGTGAGATGATATCCAACTTTTTTTTGCCCAAAATGCAAGAGCTTGACTTGCATGACATGTGGTTTCAACAAGACGGTGCCACATGCCACACAGCACGCTTAACAATGGACTTATTGAGAGGCGAGTTCGGTGAACATTTTATTTCACGTTCGGTACCGGTCAATTGGCCGCCTAGATCGTGCGATTTAACGCCTTTAGACTATTCTTTGTGGGGCTATGTTAAAGCTCATGTCTATACACACATGCCCGCTACAATTGACGCATTGGAAGACAACATTGAAGCATTTATTCATGAGATACCGGCCGAAATGTTGGAAAGAGTATGTCAAAATTGGACTATGCGGATGGACCATTTGAGGCGCAGTCACGGTCAACATTTGCATGAAATAATTTTCAAACATTAAATTATATGGACCGTACTATCGATTCAAATAAAGATTTCATGCATTATTCTGAATTTTATGTGTTTTTTTTTTAAACTTTCCTATAGCTCTTAAAAAATCACCCTATATATGTCATTATAGCGTAACGTCTATTATTATATTCCTTCTTTGTTTCTTTAACATAGTCTCTCCACCTGAAATAATATCTGAGAGAACGTCGACAGAATGAGAGAACACATTTCGTCACACGTTCTTATAAGATTTCATAATCGACTGACTCTCGTGCAGTAAACTGGTATCGTTTTATCCTTTTGTTTTTGTTTTTTGATTTTTTTTTTTTAGTTAAAAATATTGTTTTTTAAACACTTTTCACAATATTGGCACTATTTGCATTAATAAATTACAAATTTTAATAATGGTGGCTTATTATTGTTTTATATGTGTGTATGTATGTGTATTTTTGACAGCTCATCTTATAAGATAGTTGTCATAAGATTTCTTATAACAACTGTCTCATAACATTTATTATAATATTAATACTAACACTATTTGAGAGTCCTCTCTGCGATTGAATTTGACGTTTGCTGATATAAAAATCTTATATCTTATCTCAGGTGGAGAGCCTGTTTAAATAACACATCAATGTAAAAACTGCATCGTTAATATTATTTAAATATAATCCCGAAAATTTAGTTAATTGATTTTTATCCATTTTTTAAATTTATTTTACACATTTTTGTGCAGCTGGTAAAGCATCTGACAAGGCCCCAAATCAAAACCAAACGATACTTGTAGTCTGAACACTTTGGTTTAATTTTTTTAAAAAGTTGCTGTAACATGTTAAACATTAATAGTGTGAATCAGTGATGGAAAATTCAGTACTATGGTACTTTTTTCAGTACTTTTTCATTTCAAAAATACCACGGTACCCCATCGTGAGTTTTATTATTCTCTTCTTGTTATGCTTCTTTGTTGAGAAATTTAGCGTTTCTATTTTTTTTAACATTGACAACATTGCCTACACAAAATTCAATGTTCTTTTTTTCATTCATGTTAAGCCAAATGAAGAATAAAATGTACGAACTTATGTTTCCTGTTATTTCACGTATTGCTATTGCAATTTTGTCAATACCTCATCAGCAGTTGAGCGCACGTTTTCAGTGCAAGATGCTAAAAAACGGAAAAAAGAAACCGTTTGCAAGTACAAACTCTTTCAAATTTAATTTAAATTAAAGATCTATTAAAATCAAATGCTTCTTGTTGTTACAATTATAATATTACTTATGATCTCATTAAGTAAATTAAACAAATTGCCTAACAGTCTTAGACATCTAAACGTCTGTACCTTATAATATTCAATACATATGTATGCACATACATATGCATTTACATAAATGTTTACATCAAATATGAAAAAAAAATTTAGTTTCTTAACCAAAATATTATATATTTTTTTATTAAAATGAATTAGTTTTGTAATTTCATGTATTATTGTTTTTTCGATTTAAGTTTGTTTTTCAATAAAAAAAATATGTTTGAAAAAAGTGGTCAGTACCATCTCAATTTTTAAGTTTTCCATCACTGCTGTGAATAAAGTATAATTTAAGATTTAAATAATTTTATTGTTTTCTACATTTTTAAACTTCATATAAATTTAAGTTTAGTTTAACTGAACCAGCGCTTAAACATATACTGATTTATAAGCCATAAGTTGACACTGGATTAGTAAATAATACACAACAAACTAATTTTAATTTTATTAAAGAAATACTTTATTAGAGATATCAGCAGATTATTTAGTGTTTTTAGTGCAAGAATTGTGAAAATAAATGGATTATTTCAGAACGATATAAAAAAATATTGAAGAAATAGTGGTCGGTAGGTAATACACCTGAAAGTTACGTTTATTGTGGGCCATGCCACATGATACTCAGATTGAGGTATGTTCACAGAATTCTTTTGAGTAATAAAATGGTTAAGTTTTAACCTTGCCAATTTGAATTGATTAACAAACTTAAACTCATGAATAATCATCGAGATTTTCATGTGATTAAAGCTTAATCACGTTCAAGATGCTTAAAGGCGTTAAAAACCCCAATAGTAACCAAAACATTAAATATTTTCTTTAAGTAAAAGTAGACTTGGAAAGCTTTCTTTTTATAAATGCGGCCATATTTTTAAGTAAATAGTAGGGTATTCATTTAATCGGGTTAATCGCTCAGTTAATTAACAGAGGGTTTGGTTTTATCGGTTAATAATCGGTTAATTTTGTTATTGATCGGTTAACCGATTAATTAAGATTTTTTTTATAAATAAAGTTATTTCAAACAATTAAAATGCTTAAATTATTTATTATTTGGAGTTTATACGTAAAATAAAACAATAACATAACAAACATAAAAAAGAAACGAGCAAACAAAAAATAATTCATAAAAATGTAATACATATTTTTTAAATAATGCACAAATATTAATAATATTAATTGAAAAATAAACTGTGCGATAATTTTATTAGTTATTTCAATTATTTAAGCAGATCTTATCATATAACCTTTTAGACAAATAATTTGGTTTAAATGTTTAGGATTTAAGTGATTATTTTTTTAGTTTTGATAAATTTTGACTTGGAAAAAATTCTTTCACTTATCGCTGATGTTGGAGAAATCGAAAGCTACCAGTAATAGAGAATATCAATCGCTCAAGTGATAAATCAGTTTTTAAACTCAAAAGTAATCTGAAAAGACTCATTAAGGTTATTTTTACAAAACATTATCACCCAAATGCAAGCTGGGTTATTTAAAATAAAGATCACCTTCTTTGTTTGTATGAAAAAATATTTTCTAAACACATAACTTTTGTATATAAGACGAAACAAATAAATAAAAACACAAAAATATATGTTATAATACTACAAAATATTAGAAATTTTGTTACATCGGTTTATTGACTGAAATTAGCCGGTTTAATCGTTAATCGAAAAAAGCCAATTTTAAATTAACCGATCAGTTAATCGGGTAGTAATTAATCGGTTAACCAATTTACGGTTACGTGAGTATTTTATGGCTGCATTTCCTAAAATGTTTGGTCTTTTCACGTTCTTCCGCAAATATGGAAAGAATTTTTAAATATAAAAAAATTTCGATGTTGCCTGTAAAATTATTCTTTGCAAGTAGTTCTTTTTTTTATTTAAAAAAATATCAAGCTCAAATATGTATCTATAGAATATAATTTAATATAAAAAAGTTAAAAAAATTTGTTTAATTAATTATGTACAATTTTTTGGAATTGATTTTTGTGCCACTTTATAAGTTATAAACAATAGGTAATGCTGAACTGTTCTAGTTTGTTATATTTTGTTAAGAGGAATAGGGCTTTTGTATTTAAATTAGGTATTTTTAATTTGCCGATTTTTGCCGATTTTTTTAAATTGAAGTGCCGATAATGCCGATTTTTTTTTTTTTTTGCCGATTTTCTATCTAAGTCATTTGGCACCCATGCTGGTAGGTCCAGAATTTACAATAGGTCGAACAAAATCCCCCTTCGCTTTAAGATGAACAAATCTCATAAAGATCTTTTTATCTATAACTCTTAATGAAATCTAAACCTCATACCATTTTGTTTTTTCTCATACATGATAGCCGATGGGTGCCAGATATAGTACACTCTCGAAAATTTATCTGTAAATATTGTGGCGTGGGTAATCAAATGGTCGTGCTCGAACGACTATACTTTCTTACTTTGTTTGTAGAAATTTATTTAACTTAAAGACATTTATAGATAATTAGAAAGCTTTTCAAAGTCGAACTAACATTAATGATCGTAGAAATAGTGAAAAGTTAAAAATGTTTTTGTCCATGGATTTTAAAAAAATCGTTTTAACGATAACTTAAAATTTTACTATCTACGATATGTTATTTTAAAAGTGTAGGTTCTGTGTTTCACTATGTTCTTTAATATTTTGTTCCATTGCTCATGTGTTCATATTAAGTTCAAACGGACAATTTTTTTACAGTTTTCATAAAATAGTTACATATATTTTTCCTTAAAACTAAATTATTTTTCTTACAACTACAATTCGTGTTGGCAAAAAACCAGCCAATTGTAGGGGAATCTAAGAAAGATAAATTAACTGTTTATTTTTGTGGCTTTTTTGAAGCTTCGATCTTGTTACATGCAAGACCTGAGTGTTTAAAATTCTTATTCACTTTATGGTCTTACTTGTATAATATTTTTAGCTTTTCTTAAGTATTTGGAAAAAGTTTCCTTCCCAGCTGGCCTAAGCAACCAGCGAAATGCGCATTGAAACTAGCTTTCCCACAATAATAAATTTCAGTGTTTTCATTCAAAAATTGGGATTATTAGCACATCATTAATAAATGAATTAATTAATAATTTTTCTTTTACTTTAGTCTAAAGTTAGAGTTATACTGCCCAAATATTTCACGCTTAACACGTAACCGCTTTTAAATTAAACTTATGTTTGATTTTACATAATTTTTGCTAGATCAAATATTACGGTGGGACTAATTGTGTAAAACGTACCGCAACGCCAAAAATTTCATTAAGAGTAGAAACAAATTCATAAATAATTTATAATTTTATTGTTGCTTTCAATAGGAATTCATTTTGAATTTTTAAATTTCAAACACTTCATATTTTATGACGTTGAAAATCTTAAAACACAATATGAATGTCTGTAGAAAGCAACAAAATTATAAAATATTTTTGTTTTTGGATTTGTTTTTGCTTTTAATGAAATTTTCGGCTTGCGTTGCGTTTTACACAATTAGGCCCTATGTGTTTCTTTAATGTTTGGTAAATTTAGTTTAAAATTGCTAAATAATTTAGGGGTCGTGATTTATTTTTTTTTTTTTTTTTTTTTTTTTTTGGGTGATTTTCATCAAATATTTGTGGAGACTGAACAAACCTTAAGTTTAGTTATTTATGATATTATTTTTCTAAAATAATTTTTTTTTTATTCTTTATTTATTTTTCTTTATATGAACACATGTATATAAAAATTTAATGCATTTGTATTGGTGCTTTTTGATATCCTGTGGTCTTGGATTAGACTCTCATACACACAAATATGAACATGTGTATAGGGGGAGTTCATACAATATTTTAAACTATTTTTATTTTTTCGTTTTTATGCTAGAAACACAACTGGGACGAACTATGAATTAATCGCAACGAACGTTCGTCGTCAGAAATAGAACACATTGGGGTATATGACAATACACACAATCATTGCGTTTACCGAAATTCGTCGTGCGTAACTCTGCGATAGGCTCATTGCTATTTCTTACGCAAACGAACGACGAATAAATTGGGATAGGGTGACCGCTTTTTATTAGAATTTCTAAAGTGGTTAATAAATAATGTTTATATTTCTTTAAAAACTGTCTTATTTTAAATGTATTTATACCATATAAATTGAATTACCACTTTTTTAATTATACTCATACAAAAATAGAAAAACAATAGGGATATATTGAGTTTTTTTTGTACCTATTTTAAGTCGAACTAAAAAATTTAAGTACGAATAGCACTAAAACGTACTTAAAACAATCCTAAATGGAATAACTTTCAAAAATCAATTCCAAAATTTCTTAAAATAAGTATAAAATTCTTAAACCAAAAAAAAAGAAGAAAATGGATAGATAGCAATAAAATAATTTAAAAAGAAGTAAGGAAAAATAAATGCTTATATAATCTGGCGTCGAAGGTCCAAAAAAATTTTAAATGACATTAACTCCTGGTATTCACGCACTTATTGTGTCCCATTTGACGAATCGACGCAACGAATTCTTGCCGACGAATTAGTCGTATTATGCGAAGTTCGTCGTTCGTCCCAGTTGTGTTTATACCATTATGTGAAATTACCCAGCAAACAAAAAAGGTTGAAATTAAAATGAGTGATTTATTTGTTTAGATTATTGAACAAGGCGAATTCATTACAGGTGATCCTAAAAGCCCTGCTGCTAACTTTTTTTCTTTAGCTTTATAATTGTTGGATGTCAAAATTTTGTTTATTGTCTTTGTTTCAAATTGCTTGTGGTTTTTGTACGAGTTGTACTTGTTGTACTACCGAGATTACCTGGAATGACTTGTTATTGAACAACATATTTTTTTAATGTTTTTTTAAATCTTTAAATATAATGTGTTTGTTGGGTTGGAAAATTTTATTGTTGTTGTTGACAGTATTTCTGTGTACAAGTTTTGGTTTTAGTTTCATCGGTTTCTTTTATTTTTTATCTTGACCAGTTTAGTTTTCCTTTTTTTGTTGGCTTTAGCAAATAAACTAAATTATTTATGGAACGATTTTTTCTAATTCTTGTATTTGAAAAGAAAAAATTGTTTCTATTATTTAAGTTTAAAAAGAAAACGAAAATTTAGTACTTTGTTTGAAAATCTTTAAACGGGAATGAATTTTTTAATATTTTGTTTATAATTGGAAGAAATATGGCCTTAACAAAAACAATTTGACTTATTATTTGCAAATTATTAAGTGGCGATTTATTAAACTGGATTCTACGATTCTGTATAAGAATTAATAGTCCTTTAAATTAATCCTGATTCCGAGGCCCAGGTCACTTTCAGCAGTAGCGTTTATATAATATTTATTTCAAGATTAATATAAGGCTCTTGTGAGCAGAATCATAATCATCTTACAAAAATGATGATGGGGCCATTTTATTAAAAACTGTAAAAAGTATAATTTGGTATACGTATCAGAAAGGATTCTTATAATAAGATTGCAGTCCAAGTAGAAAGCTTCCGTCCTCTTAGTTACAAGACTACGCTCTAGATATAAGTATATAGAAACAGCTTTATCAAAAATGCAGAGAATTTAGCAGGGCTGTGGAGTCGGTGAAAAATAGTTGTAATTCCGACTCCAAACGCTGAAATTTTTTAAGTCCGACTCCAAATCTGACTCCGACTCCTACTCTAACCTTGATGCAAAATGTAAATGAGACTGGTCCTTATTTGACTTAAAACTCTTTATTTAATACAGTACCTCTTAAATTGTTTAATTTAGCAAGAAAATTATTCTGTAATAATAGCAAGGCGATGTTTGAAATATTGCATCGCCAATTTCGAAGAACTTTTATTTTGGAATATGTATTTTCTAAATTTTTTTAAAATTTTTTTTTGTCGAAAAATTTTGGAGTTGGAGTCGCGAGTTCCTGTGGGTACTTCGACTCTGACTCCGGTACAAAAACCTCAACTCCGACTTCATAGCCCTGGAATTTAGAAAAACAGTTTTTCATGTAAATTTTAACATAAAATTGAAAAAAAATTTTAAACGTCCTCTTAGTTACAAGACTACGCTCTAGATATAAGTATATAGAAACAGCTTTATCAGAAATGCAGAGAATTTAGCAGGGCTGTGGAGTCGCTGAAAAACAGTTCTAAGACTCTCTCTATTGCGATGCGAAAGAAAATTGTAGCTAATCTTGTGATTGGTACTCCGTAATGCGTTTGCGCATTCAACTTTCGCATCTTCATTTTTTTTCTTTTCGCACATCATCACTATTTATTTTATTTAAATTTTCCAATTTCAATTTTTTTTTACATATTTTGACATTTTATTATTGTTAATCTGCACCATTTTTAATTTTTATTGCCAGCATTGCTTTATTTTCAAACAATTTGGCGAAAGTGATAGAGAGTACCAAGTTAGCATTTCGCTTTCGCATAGGAATTGTATTCGCATCGCAATAGAGAGTAGCCCCCCAGTTTTTTGTGCTCTAATCAAAGATGGGGGTAGTGCACTTATTTTGTAGTTTCAACACACAGTTGAGTGATGAACTGAAAATACGCAGCCTCACTAAACATATGTGATAGTGATGTTAAAAAATGTTGCACTCAAAAAAAAAAAATAGTTTGATTTAAGAAAAAGCAATCATAAGTTTATTGCAACTTTTTTGTTCTTCACTCATTTGAGTGCAACTTAAAATTTTGCACTAAATTTACAAACAAAAAACATGTTGTTTTATTTCCTTTCACAAGAATCAAAGAGAGAGAGTCTGTTTATATGCTGCTTATGTGATTGCAAGTACAAATTTTGCACTATTTGAATTGAGTGCATAATTAACGCATTCAGTCACCGTTAGTGATAGTAAACAATTTTGCAATACCACTCAATTTTTTTAGTGCTAGTGAAAAATACCAATTATTTTATTGTAGTTTTATTTAGTGATAGTGCATTGCTGGTTTAAATCAATATTTAGTGCACAACCCCCAACTATGGGTCTAATAAGTAAAAGTTGGTAGTGCATACACCAAAAAAATAATACATATTTAGAGCAAAAGACAGTACTCCGTTAATAAGACGATAGTTTTATTACAAAATGATTGTCTAAGTATAATATATTCAATCTCTGAGTATCAGAACTGTAAAGAAATTTAAGCAATTGGCATTGCAATCAAAATGATTTCAACCAAACTGATTTCATTACATGATTTAAAAATGATTTTAGATTTCAAAAAGAAATCTTGTCAAAAACGCAATATTTTGTGATTGCAATCATTTTAAGATCATTTATAACAATCTAGCCCTTGAAATTTCAGAGGTCTTCGGAAAACCCATTTCAACATACACACGGATAGACGGATATCGTTTAATCAACTTCGCTTCTCATAGGAGCCCAGAATATATATACTTTATAGGGTCTGAGAGCAATATTGGAGAAATAAGAAACGAAATGACAAACTTATATATACCCTTTTATCTTCGCTGAAGTACGGAATGCGCCGACGAGTTCCTATGTCTGATAAATAAGACTTTGTAGTAGGCATCTTTACTCATTCGTTTTACCACTGGGACAGAACGGTAGTCGTAATATAAGACAACATGTTAAGATTTAAATAAAACAGATTTTGATATTATTTTAACTATAATAAGACAACTGGTTTAAAATTAGTGCTTCGAGTCTAAGACTCATACTCGTGTAAAATTATACGGTGCAATCGAGCTTGGTCTTACGGCGCAGGATTGCCCCGAGGGAGCTCATGATGGCATTATTAATAATGGCATCATGACTTAGAGGTAAGGGACAGAGGGGTAAAGCCCCCCTTATCTCACTAATATGGGGAAATACTCCGTGACGCCGTTCACCGGTCCTGGAGGGATAGAACGGATTGCAGAGTGTCGAGGGCGATATGGCCCAGATTATACGCAGGGACAATCAGGGTTAAATTAGGGTTGGATAGGAGTGGTCTAAGGACCCTTATAGGGTTCTTGACGGGGCATTGTTCTGTTAGGGCTTTAACGAGTAAATGGGACAATGCCATACCGTAATTTTACAGACTCTGCGGGAAGGCCGAAGAGCTAGAGACGATTTAGCATGTACCGTGCCGCTGTCCTAGGATGCAGGGCCTCAGGCAGAAATAGCTAGGGACTAGATTTCACTACGAACTGTGGTGTATAGCCGATCTATTAGGGTTTGTCAGGGAAATATGACGGCTGTTTCTGATGGGGGAAAGATACTACGTAGGTCAAGGCCCCCAGACCTACGTAATATCTTTCTATCTGTTTACTAACTGCCTTGAACCTGTCAATTATTTTCTTCTCTCTTTCTTCTTTTCCTGTACTAAAGGGATTCACAATGGACCGCATTGGTCTCCGAGTGGAGATGCGCCCTTGGGCGCATAACCTTTCTTAACCTAACCTTACCATTAGTCTAAAAATAATGCGATTAAACAAAAGTATGTGCATGCACATGTTCGGAGGTAACCATATTATGTGGCTTTTTGATGGAGGACTAATGTAACCATAGTATGGTTAGGGGGGAAAATAATATAAATTAATTAACCATAATATTATTAACATGTTTCGTAAAAAACAGTTTTGTTGAAGGTGACCGTATTGTAAAATGTTCTTTCTCTGGGTGTAGGAGTCAAACAAAGTAGTTAGAGTATAAGACGGAAGTTTTATTATAACCCAGTATTACGAATATATGAATGTGTTATAAATGGTTTGGTACATTTAAATAAAACCTCTGAAATGTGTTTTTTAAGAAATCAATTGACCTTTAGATTATTTTAATGATTTTCAATGTATTGTTGCGAAAAAAACCATAAGGAAATGTTACTTAAATTTGGTTTTAAACATCAATTCGTTTACAACTTTTTTCTAAGCTTCAACTGAATTACCTAAAAATCTTTTTTTTTTACTTTTAAGATGTAGTAATCGTTTTCATTTTTAACACTTTTAGCTCTTTTAATTCTCATTTTAAAATTAAAGTTAACAACTTTTTTATACGGGTTAAAATAAGCAAAAACAACAGCAACAACAACTAACATCTTGTCAGAAGAAAAGCTCTTATTGTCTAAAGAAAGTGAAAATAACAAATAAAATCATTGTAGCAGAAGTTGCAAATAAAATTGTTAAAATTGTACGATGCAAAGAGTGCTGCTTTAATTTTGTTTCCACAACTGGAGCAGTATGTCATGGTGAATTTTTATAATTTCATTTTTTTTTTTAGTTAAAGTATGCGAGTGTGCATCTTTAAGAAATAAAGAGGAAATACTACAAAAAAAAAATTAGAAAAAAACTACAACTATTGTTAGATAAATATGTATACATATGGATCAGTGATGCCAGTAGAAATTTCAAAAAAAAAAAACCCCTACGTGTCTAGAAAAAAATCAATATTTTCCCTACAACCAAAAAGAATTTTCCTACACTTTTCCCTACGTTTAAAATTTATTTTTTTAGCAGCAGGCAAAAAATACATATTTTTTTACATTTTGTAAATATTATAATTAAACCATTTATTTATTACACATACAAAAATATAAAAACTCAATTTCAAAAATAACACCGTGTGACAAATTTAAATATTTATTTTTGGCAGGAATGCCGCAACATATCCTTTAAACAAGAGACAAAACTTAGTCAAACTGCATTCTTGATTTTTCATTTCCGCATCTTCTGTCCTTTTTAGAGGACTTAACATTTTTCAAGAATACTTATTTTAATAATTTGTTATTGGTATAAGTATGTAATACTTTTAAGCAAACTCGGTCTAAAATAAAAGAGAAGGCGCTGTAGAATTTTAAAAAGTTTTACTTCAGTTCCGCTGAACAAAAATATAAAGAAAGTTTCCTTTTAAAAATATATTCTTCCATACCCTTAAAGATTTTCTTAAAATAATAATTATTTAAAAATTCGAAATTGTATGATGTTATTTCTCTCAGTTTAGAAGGTTTTTAGGGCTTTTAATATTCGCATACATTTTATCGAATATGGGTTAGAAAATAAGCAAATAGTTCGCAAATGCGAACCCGAATATTCGCTACCCCCTTATAATATATACGTAAATGGTTGTTAGCACTCATAGTATAGGGGTTCTTTCAAATAATACTACATTCTTACTTAAATTATATTTATTGTATATGAAACATTTTAATTTTTAAATGAAAATAATACGTATGTTAACGCAGTTTTACACAATATATTGAAAATGATATAATATTTTAAAAATTCCCTACATTTGTAACGTAATATAACGTAAAATAAAAAATTCGTCCTATTTTCCTACGCTTGAAATTTTCAGAAAAAATCCCTACAAAAAAAGTGAAAATTTCCTACTATTGGCATCACTGATATTGATATACATAAGTGGTACAGAAATACACATGCATTTTAACTTTTAGAATATAAAGTAAAATTAAAATATTTTTATTTACTACATGGTATTTCAGTGAATTTTATATACACACACAGGTTAACGGTTAAAAAAGTTTAAATTGTCTATTTTTGCCTGGGAAATAGGAAAACTAAATAGAGTTGCTTACCCAGAAGCAAATTTGTAATCAATAGTCATTTAAACTCTTGTTAACGAAGTTTTAATTATTCGATTTCTGCTATCTACAATGGGGGCTACCGATGCTCTTAACTTAAGGGAACTTCTAAAATGTTTAATCTAACATAAGCAAACAATAATTGGTATTGTGGTTATTTTATTGATCTGTTAATGGTTTTTAAATTTTGATATTTTAATCAGGCTTAAGATCATTGAATTTAATTTTCATTAAATTATTTTTGTGAAGAAAAGAATTTTACAACATGAAATGAATTAAAATTTATTGATAATTTTTCATTCTTGACTGAGCTGGGAATTGAACCCAGGTTTTCACGGACAGGTTCTCCAGACTAGTTTCGATTGTAACCACACAATCTCTTCAGTGGGGTTTGCCGTTTAGCTCTCACCGCCATTGACGACGGATGACGTCATTAGGCAAACATCAATCTTTAAACCAAATGGTATTTTACCTTCGTAGATCGGAATTTGCTTTTGAATGAATGATTACATTTTTTAATTGATCTACATGTTCTTCCTTACTTCCTGTTTTCGTACTTTTTGCCAAGAATTCTTCTTGAAATCCAAAGTAAATTTTTTTTATTTTTTATGTTTTTGTATTTCTTTTTTCTTGCTGACATTTGTCAGCACAACTTGAAGGACAAATGTAAACATAAGGCTCGTGCCTTAGCTGTTAACAATAATTAGTATTGTGGCTATTTTATTGAACTGTTAATGGTTTTTAATCCAAATTTTAGATATTTTTAATTAGGCTTAAGTTCATTGAATTTAATTTTCATTAAATTAGTTTTGTGATGAAAGGAATTTTACAACATGAAATGAATTAAAATTTATTGATAATTTTTCATTCTTGACTGACCTGGGAATTGAACCCAGGTTTTCACGGACAAAATATAAACAAATTTACAATACTTCCTTAAGGGCCAAAATTCATTGGTCAAAAGCTTGACATGCAGGCGAATTCAATGATGTTCGTGAATTCGCCGTTATATATAAACTATTATAATTTTCCATCCAGCATATTTGCACTACCATACCACTTAATGAGTAATTTGATCAATGTATTTGGCCCTTTATTCCTTCTATTAAACATTTCTCCTTTTGCATTACATCCCTTTTCTATTCCTTTAAAGCAATGCTTAAATTAAATTCAGCAGAGTACAAATGTTTTTATAATATACATATTTCTTTTATTATTTCTTTACTGCGCTTTTTAAATCCTTTCACTTTAGCTATATCCTTTCGAATATGTATAAGAAAAGGAATAAAAATAATGTTAATAATAGTTTTGTACTTGAGACAGTTTGTGGGTAAATACGCAGTAAACTTCTTGTCTGAATGCTCGAAGAAAGTTGCTCGTTGCTACAAACAATTTTTAAACGAGACGACTTTGTTAAATAAGATTGGCTGCTGTTGTTGTTGTTATTGCTGTTGCAAGAGCATGAAAACAGTTTGCAAAAGTTAAAAAAACAAAACTTTAAGGTTGTCTGTCTTGCGTTAGGGAATCTAAAAGTTTTTTTGTTCTGCTGTAAAAGTTTTGTCTAAGTCTGAAATATTTTCAGCCAAACTAAAAAAAGAGTTTGATATTTAAAATTAAGTTAAAATATTTCAAGATCCTAAGATTCGTATCTGTATAATATTGAATATACATAGATACACACACCATAATAGTGGAGAGGGTATTATAAGTTTGTGCTGATGTGTGTAACATATAAAAATATTGGTATGCCGATCGAGTCAGAATCGATTTCTGAGTCGGTCTAACTATGTTCTTCCGTTCGTTCGTCCGGCTGGATGGCTGGCTGGTTGTCTGTCCATATAAACTTTCTGCACTAAGTACAGTTCGCCATTTTGAAAATAATTTGATGAAATTTAGTACCTTCGTTCAGGACGAAGCCTGTCGAAAATCTCCCACTCTCTTGCACCCCACAGACCATCGTATTATGGTCTAAATCCAAATGTGACCATAGCTCGCTTACAAATACCACTCCTGAAAAAATCCTTAAATGTCATAACATCCGTATAAATATATAAAATTTGGCGGCGATAACTTTTAAATAGCTATTTTATCTTTTATTGTTTTGTGACATTATGTTCAGAATTGACTGGAGGTAATATATAAAGGCCCCCTCCTTAAAAATGCCTATTAACCTAACCTAATATCTCCCTATCAACACGGCTTTAGAAAAGGACGTGCATCAGTAACTAATCTCATGAAATTGACTACTATTGTAAATCGTGGATTTATTATAAGAAAATTAACAGATTGTATTTGCACGGATTTTAGTAAAGCTTTTCATAAAGTCAATCATAAATTACTTCTGATGAAGTTTAATGGATTAAATCATATTTAACAAACCGAAAACAAAATGTTGTTTTTTTTTCAAAAAACATTATTGTAAGTTCTGGAATGCCCCAAGGTAGCCACATTGGTCTAATTTTATTTTCCTTATTCATCAATGACTTGCCGTGCGTAATTAAATATAGTAACGTAATTAATGTATGCCGATGACGTGAAGATATTTCATATAGAGCTGCAAAACTATCGATAGTAGGCCCAATCGACAGTTTCGATAGTTAGCTTAAAAACCATCGATACTATCGATAGTATCGAAACTTTTTTATGTGGCACTTCTGTGGAGAGGGTAGTAAATGAATGTGGGTAACAATGAAAATATTTTAACACGTCATTTACAGAAAGCGTTTTCAGGTATGAAAGACCAGAATATTCACTTCAAATTTCAGTGTTATCAGTAGATCATACAGATATAGAAACCGTTATATGACATCAGGGTTGTCAGTTTTTTTACCTTCGAAGTCAAAATATTAACCTTAAATCAAGAAATTTATAAAGGTATTTTGTAAAACCCTTCATCTGGCGTTGAACATTTTTTCATATACAATTTTTTGAGTTTTCAAAAATGTTTATAAAATTATTTTTCAGGGAGCTGAAGTGTTTTACAAAATAACCCCATTATTTTTTCTAAGATTTTTCGTTAAAACAATGACGAAGAGGTTCAAAATATATTTCGCCAGAAAAATCCACATCTAACAACCCTGTCTGGCAATCATTGCTTAGCCTCCGAATTCAGGTAGCTACTATTTTTTTAACTTTATTATTTTTAAAAACTTAATTATTAGCTGGATAATTAAGGTAACACTCTTTGAATTAATTTAGTTTATATAACGTAGTTACGATTTATTTAATATATAATTAGTCAATTCACAAGGTATCCTAACATGTCATATTGTCAAAATGTCCTAATATTTCACAATGGTTTAAAAATATTGTTGTTGGTTTGTTAACAAAAAGTGTCTTAAATAAATAGAACGTTGCTTGCTGTGTTTATTGTGCTGTCGTAATTAATCAGAAAAGTCCAGCGCTGAGCGGCTGAGCCGTACAACAATATTTTTAAACCATTGTGAAATATTAGGACATTTTGACAATATGACATGTTAGGATACCTTGTGAATTGACTAAATATATATTTTCACATAATTCTTTGGCTATTAGGAAAAAGTGCTTAAGTATATTTTATTTTAGTTTTAAAGGTGATTTTTGAAAATTTACTGTTATTATAATATAATCATTACTTATCTGCGGTTATATTTTTTTAGTTTATGTTTCTAATCATTCCTAATGCCATAGATCGGAAGTAAACTTAAGATTTAATTCCAAATATTATTGCGTTGGAAAAAGATACGCAAAGAATAATTTTGCTATAACTTCTTGAAAAATCGCACAAAATAATTGAAACACTGCCCATGTATACTTTTGAACGTGAAGATCTCAATGGGGCAGTAAATCAAATTTAGATAAAGACAACTCAAGTGCTTTTTTCCTTTTTGCCACAGAATTAAAAAAGCTTGTTAAAAACGCTTCTAATTAATTTTTTAGTTACTTTGGAAATTTTCCGATAGTATCGATAGTGATAAAACCTATCGATAGTCCTCCAAAAATAAAACTATCGATACTATCGATTGTTTTGCAGCTCTAATTTCATAGCTATGACAAATAACTGAAAAAAAAATTTTAAAATAATAAAAATATAACAAAAAAATCGGGATCCCGAAAATCCCGGGATTAAAAATCAGAAATGCCGAGATTCGGGAATCACCTAATCCCGGGATTTCCCGATTTGAAGCCCTAGTCCGTCCTATGCTGTTCAGAACGTTAAAGTCAATGGTGAATCCTATAGAGCCATGCTTACTAAAGGTTTCGTTTATCAAATGAACAACCATTAGGTGCAGAAGCTGTGGTTTCAACAAGACGGCGCAACATGTCACACAGCTCGTGCCACAATTGATGAATTGAAGGAAACGTTTGGTAACCGCATAGTTTGAATTGGCCTCCAAGATCGTGCGATTTAAAGCCGCTCGACTATTTTCTGTGGGGATATGTGTAGTCGCTAGTCTACACCGATAATCCCGAAACGATTTACTAATTGGACAACAACATTCGCCGAGTTCTTGCCGATATACGGCCACAAATGTTGGAAAAAGTCATCGAAAATTGGATCTCCAGATTAGACTACGTCCAAGCCAGCCGTGGCGGTCATATGCCGGAAGTCATATTTTAACTATAATGCCAGAAGATTATCTTTTGATTGAAGTAATTTTCATGTCAATTTAAAAAATTAATCTCTGTTTTATTCCATTTCCAGGTTATATACCTCTATAAAAAACACCCTTTACTTTAATATTTGTTAGACAAAATTTATTAAATTAAGAATAGAAAAGGTATTTTTATAGTCGGCCTTGACTGACTTTATTGATCCCACAGAAAGGAAGTACTACAAATCTTGTCAGAAAATTAGTTTTACAATTCATAAGCATTTGGTTTCTTTGCTGCAAAAAAAGTAAAAAAGAAATAGATTTATCTAGAACATAAAATCAGACCACCCAAAAGCGTTTAAATCTATTTTAACAAAGATTTCTTTTTTTTTTTTTGGTTTTTTCCAAAGGCAAAACTCTTACAAGTAAAAAAAAATATAAATACATATCAACATATTAACATGATAATAATCAGTAACAAGGATAAGAGAAAAGTACAAAGGAAAAATTTAATCTCAAATCAATTGAAGAAATCGGCTGTTCAATAAAGAATTGATCAAAAGAATAAAACGAAAATTGCGGCTGGCAGAGTTACAATTAATTGAACACCGATACAAATTAATTGCGCGTACAGAAAACTATTAAACAAATTTTTTTTTTTGTTTTTTTTTGTTTGTTCCTTAAACAACTAAAAGTAAGACTCCCCCCTCCTAAAGTCTGACTGCCTGCCTCAATGGTTATTTAAGTAAAAGGCTAGCCAGGCTATTTTCTAGTTCTAGATACAAAACTTTGTGCGGCTCTAATCAAAAGACAATGTTCAAGTCATTTAAAACAACTAAAACAGTGGCTGTGGTAGACGCCATGACATATTGTTCACATGCCATTTTTGTAACGAGACTTTTTAAGTTGCCAGAACAACAACCACAACAACCATTTTTAGAAAACTTTAGAAGCATCGTTGTATGTTCCAACATCATGGTGATGTTGATGGTGATGAGAGCAGGGTGGCTGGCTTTTAATGTTTTATTGCAGCATCATACTGCGTTCATTGGGATTTTTCATTTATTCATTTACTAATTAACGTCAGCTTGGTTTGCCAAATTACAATTGCTAACATGTTGCATGCAACTTTTAGTCGCTCTATTCACTATTGCAAACAAACGCCATGCCAAATAGGCAAAAGCCACAAAATGTTTGTATGTATGTCTATTGCCAACTACTGTTCTTGTTGCTGCTGTTGACTTTTTTTCTTTCCTTTATTTAATTCTATTCATATCACATGTAAATTTTGTTGTTGCACTTGCTGCCTGCCACTTGCCATATTGTACATAATATAAATAAATAACAGCAACACAGTTTTTAAGGTTTAAGGTTCATTTTTTGTTTTTTTTTTTTGCTATCGATCTTTTACCGTCTTTTGGTGGCATTCAAGATTATTACCTACAACCGTTGGCCAAGCCAAGTCATTGATCATTTAACATTTTCTAGCTTTTTGTTTTTTTGTACCAAATACTCTTCTCGAAGGCCAGCAACATGATGATGACTCAAACAAGTTTGTTTTTTTTTTTTTGTTAATTATTTTATGGAAATAGATTGGCATTTTCCATAAGCGCCATTTCAAATGAAATTATTTTAGGAAGTTATTTGTTTTATTATTGGGTAGGGGAAAAGCTATATTAATAGGTCTCATTAGAAAAAAACTTATTAAAGTTTTTCGGAATTGTAAATGTTATGTTTAAAGGAAAGAGTCTTTAGAAAAGGTAGAAATGTTTTTATCTAAATAATGTCAAAATTTAATCATTTTCAAGTTTCCGAAAAAATGGTCCACATTTCTGCAAAATTTTTATAATGGGTGGTATTATTGATTCCGCACGGAAAAGAAAATTAAACGGAAATGAATATAGAGCGATATGCAAATTGCAATAGTTGATAGTGTGTCAACTGTTGGTAAAAAAAAAACATTTAAATCAAATTGTTGAAACTTTTGAGAGTATAAATTAATTTTTACGATATAAAATTATGTAAAATAGACAAACGCAGATAATGTATAATTGTAATATGGGTACAATTGCATTTTTTTGAACACAGCAGTGACGAGTATTGTTTAGACCTTCGGATAAAAAGATCAGTTTTACAATATAAATCTGAAGAAGTGTTGCAGATGAAAGTAGGGAGTAAGTAGAAATAAAAAATTTAATACCTGGTTATTGTTGTTATTATTATATTATCAGCCATGTCACAGAGTACAATTCCGTTCGGAATGATTCCGTACGAAACCGAAGAAAACTTATTTCTTTATTGGGAGAAAGTATATTTTGATAGTTTTTTTGGCTTTTAAGATACAGAAAACTCCCATTCCGTTCATGAAAACAAAAATGGTTTCATTCCGCAAAGTTTTTCCGTAATTTTCTGAAGCATTAAAATACGGAATGAATTCCGTTTCCGAACGGAATTGTACTCTGTGACATGGCTGTATTACTAATATTTTATTAGGCTGGGGAGCCAATTCGTAAATAATTTATTTTTAATTTATTGTGCTTAATTTCAGAATTTACATTAACATTTGTAATATATAATTTTTGGCCTTATGGGCTTTTTATATTACTTGGAGTAAAATAAATAAATAAATACTTGTTTAGGGCATTAAATAACTTGTTTAATTTTTCACAAGGCAGCATTTAAATATAGTTTGTTTGACCTAGAGATTGCTAGTTCAGGAAGCAGTCAACAAGGAGCTCTTTCGTTGACTCAAGCAAGGTCTTGATTTAATTTAATTTAGTCCACCATTGCTTCTACTTGCAATTTGCTTGTATATTTATCTCTTTTATTCTTCCAATAAAATATTTTTATGAAATAAATAAACTAAACTTTCTTCTTTTTAAATATTATATTTCTTACATCCGTTAACTTCTCGCTGTAAAGTTTTAACGTAAGCAAAATGGAGAATAATATCTATATTGCGGTTTCAATGATATGCCAATGCCGCAATGGTAGAGATTATACCGCAACAGCGGAAGAATACCGCACAAGCGGAATGAATAATTGGAAATTTTGCTTCCGCCTAAAAATTGCTTTCCGCAATCGCGGAACGGAATCAATAATACCAACCAATATGTTACAAAATATTGCATAAATTTCGAATAATTTTCTGCAAATTGCAAGATTTCTGTATAATTTTCAAATAAATTCCTATTTTTGGCTAATTTTATAATTTAGCAAAATGTTGCTTTAATTCCAAACTTGGAATTTTTTTTTAAAATGCATGAAAAGTTTTCTTGAAATTTTTAAAAAAATTTTTACAAATGAAATTGCCATTATTTCTTTTAAATTATATTGTTTGCTAAAATTTCATACTAAAAATTCGCTGAAGTTTGCATAAGTTGCAAATTTTCTTTGAATTGCAAATTTTCCAAAATTATTAAAATTTCCTATAAATTGCTAATTTTTACAAAATCGTAATTCTAATTGTAAACCGATTATGGATCATAGCCCAGTGGTGCGATTCACTAACTTTTAACGATGCGGCAATCGTAATTTTTGTCAACATATACATATATTCGCTTGCAGTAACGATAGTGCGATTCTGTTATTTAATTTTAACGATTGTAAACAGCTGTAGTTTTTGTAACATCTCTGTCTACAAAATGTTAAAATAAACGAAAAGCACAAAAGAGAATAAAGAAAAAATAAATGAAATTGTGCTTAATTTACTGTTTTTATATTTTATTTTGTGAAATTTACATTTAGAATTTTGTTTTTGTTCATAATTTGCTTTTTTGTACATTTTGAATTTAGAATTTTGTTTTTGTTCATACATATATTACGTAAAAAAATCGGAATTGGTCCATATTTTTTTTAAACATTTTAAGATCCATGTAAAGGGCGTTTAAAACGAGGCAATATATGTAAATATAATTTAAGAAATCCACTAAAAAAAGTTACGAAAAATTTAACAAATGTAACCCAACGGCATCACTGATGGATGGTGACCCGTAAGATGACGTAGCTTGTCCCACTTTGTTCAACGCCAAGTTCAACTTTGCATTTAGGATAAAGTAATTTTTTATTTCTATCATTCTAAATTCATATCTGTTAGCAATTTGTTGCTGGCTATTTTTTTAAGTATTTAGACAATTTGACAATATATCGCAAACTTTTTAGCATTTCATTAGGAAAAATAAATTTGCAAAAAGTATTCTGTGTTCGTTTGATAATTATAATTTACCCTTAATTGAATTTGCACAATTTTTAATATTATTCGAAATTACTTTTACACGCTTTTAAGAAATTTTATTTGTCACTTACCTTGTGCGTGACCTGAAGTGATTTAGAGTTCGTTGTGTTTTTGTATTCAACCTAATACAGTTATATGTTTATGCAGTATAAAGCATTGGATACCTAAATAGCACATACATATTTCAACTAACGTATAACTGTTATAACCACAAATTAGACACTAATCATATAAAACGCAGCGCAACGCCAAAGAATAACATTGAAAGCACAAACAATGTAATTAATATTTTGTAATTTTGGTGTTGCTTTCTACAGAAATTCACATTGCGTTTTAAAATCTCAAACGCTGCATAGCTTGTGTCGTTGGAAATTATAAAACGGAACATGCATTTCTGTTGAAAGCAACAACAAACTTACAAAAAATGTATGACATTGTTTGTGCTTTCAATGTTATTCTTTGGCGTTGCGCTGCGTTTTACATGATTAGGGCCTTAGATTTCCTTGATTAAAAGTAAGATTCGTCTTATCTAATGCCCAGTTTTTGACTTCGTGTTTCAATACGTCTTAAGAACATTTTTATTTATGTTTTACTTAAACTAGGGTTACCATTCGTACTGTTTTTTATTTGTACATGTACCGTTTTTTGTTTAAAGTACTGATTTATGCATTACAAGCAAATCAGTACGCAAATGTACTGATTTTTCATTAATGTACTATTTTTGTGCTGTTATTATATATTAATATTGTTCAGTAAAAGAAAAATGGAAAGAGTTTATAAATGGTGGTGTGTTAACGAATTTGAGGAAATGTGTAATTTTATTTCTTCCATTCCACATTAAAATGCTTTTACAGAACGAGTCTTTAGTTTTCAATGTGGAGAAAAGAGAGAACCAGGCTCCTAATATAAAACCTAGAAGGTGAGTTGCAGATAAAGACAAACTTTGGCTATAGTTGTAATGAGATTTACAAATTCTTGAAGACTACAGACAGAAAAGAAATTACGGACAATGTACAAAAAGTCCATACATATGTAAATATATTATTTATAAAAATCTATAGTATAAGATCGTCTGAAAAACGATTGTGCCTTTTGCAATAATTGCAATTATTTATAATAAATAGTTGTACATCACTTTTAAATCATTTTTTAAAATATTTTGAAGATAAATACATAACAAGCTTTGTTATTTCAAGTGTTTTATTTGTTTTTTAACATTATTGTCCTTATATTTGTAGCTTGGTGGTATAAAGGCCAATGTTAAATAATTCATTTTTGAGAAAACCAAAATTTTAGTTTTTTTATAGAAGAGTTATAAGTGAAATTGGCTAGCAAAACCCTTTTGAAGCTGTTCTCGGTTAGATTAGACATTGGCTGTTTCCGCAAAATAAAAGAGATTTATCATGGCCCTTTAATTGCAATATGAAATTTATTATGTGTTAGATATAGCAAAAAACTATTTTTATTTAGTTTTTATTTAATTTTATGTTGACCTATATTCAAAAGATATAATAGAATAAAGGAAATAAAATTTTAGTTCACATGTTGGTCACGTTTTTTTCGTCAAATATTTGCTAGGTGTGACCGTAGCTTAAGAAGAGTTCTAATGCAACAAATAACTCAAAACAGCAAAATATTGGCATTAGCCCCTTTAGTACCAAGCTTCAGACATAATGAACTCAAATTTTGCTTTTAATAAAATTAATGTTTCTTTGGAAAATATTAAACCAAGTAGCTAACAAGAAATTAAGAATCGAATTTTTAAAAACTTGTTGTGTTTTAGGATTTTTTATTCAATTTGTATTCTCGCTATAGATATATACGAAATTTAATTATTGTTTTGAAAAAAAAATCAGT
Source organism: Pollenia amentaria (assembly GCA_943735925.1). NCBI lineage: Eukaryota > Metazoa > Arthropoda > Insecta > Diptera > Polleniidae > Pollenia > Pollenia amentaria. The sequence goes on along the minus strand of OX031008.1, from coordinate 130,860,618 downwards.
TTTATTAATTAAATTTTGTCACGGTTCAAATTATAGAATGAATTCAAGTTTTGTTTTAAAAATATTAAAGCGTTTTATGTTATTAATATCGAGGGCCTATATTCAAAATCCTCTATCTTTAAAAACACAACTTTTCAGGAGAGCCAAAAAACTGTTTTTTTTCGCGTATTACTTGAGTTATAAAAATTCGGTATTCTACAATATTTTTTGAATCAACTACTGAATCCCACAGATAATTGGTTCATAAAATTTTGCATTATTGGGGACTTTATGCGAGATAGAGGGTTTTGCTTCTCAAAAATATTCAATATGTATGTATGAAAATGAAAAGATAGAGGGTTTTGCATTTTATTTAAACTAAATTATTTTGATTTTATTTATGCCATCTGTCGGTGTTTAACGTGGCTTATTTATGATAAAGGCTAATAATACAACATAAGATAAAAAAAATTAACAATTCACCATTAACTGTTACAAAAATCTTATTATTAAACTTACTATTATATAAGTTTATCACACGATAATAATATTTTAATTGCATACGATTTTAAATATCCTATAAACTACTAATTTTTTTTGACAATAATATCATAGATGACACTTTAAAAGAAGACACTTTTTTAATGAAATTCCAACTTTAACCATTTATTTTTATGCCATGGGCATTATATTTTCCAAAAACAAGCATGTAAAATATTTTCATGGTAATTCAGTTCAGAATCGGCTTTCGCTATTTTGATAAGCCATTAAAAATTTCAATTTTATGTTCAGCTTGCAAAAAATAGTAAAAAAACATGTATTGCAAGAACAAGTTATTCCAAAAATATTTGGAAATTAGTTATTAGAAAAGATAGAGGGTTTTGCATTCAGAAAAATTAATTGTGTAAGATAGAGAAAACACAAAAATGCAAATAAAACAGCAAAAAAAAATATGTTTGGGTTGAAAATCACACCATAGATGAGGGTTGGTTAACTGAACATTTTACCATTAAAAAGTCATTTTCGTGAAAATCAAAGATAGAGGGTTTTGAATATAGGCCCTCGATATGTAATTTTATATTAAAAGTATATGTACTGTTTTTATGCAATTGTACTGATTTTGTTTCTCTTATGTATTAATTTCTCTGATTTCAAAACTGGCCGCCCTAACTTAAATACAGTTTCAGTTTTTAAGTGCTACTTATTTAATTCGGAAAAAAGGATGGTAGCACTATTAAATATTAACAAAACTATCATAAAACAGCTGTTTAACCAAAATAAAGAAACTTGGAAGGTGTAGTGTTTTACAATGTGCCTCAAAGATACATCTGATTGTTTTTGGCTTTGCCTGTTGTTGTGTTTGTCAAGAAATAAAAAATTCGACACTTAAACGGACTTAAACTAAGCAGAGTAGGCTAATTAAGTAGCGTTTAAAGAAGCACTGAAAAACTCAATTTCGTAATTAACTAAAACTTAAAGATAAGTAATAATTAAATCCGTAGTCAAAACATGGCCTTAGCTGACACATCTTTTGAGGTCAGAAGGGTACCAAGCCATTTTTTTTTACCTCCGACCGAAGTGAAGGTCACTAAAATCATGTGATTTTTCATCCATCGAAACAAAAGACAGATAAGCTACAATTTCTCATCAACTGTTTTTTTAAAAGATGTTTTCCAGAAACAATAAGATGAAGATCATTATTAGCGTATTAAAAATTAGGTTATCTTATCGTATACAGTACACTTGTTGATCCTATCAAAAAACAAGTATTATCTAAGCGCAATTGTAATTTTACTTTCGTATTGGTTCTGCTCGTAGGTCTGTCCGCTTTAAAATATTCCAATTTTTACTTTTAATGCTAGTGTTGGTTTCGTCTTTTATTGCCATTTAGAATCCACTTTAGAAAAAGAATTTTGTTTTGTAACGCCAAAGCAATAATTCTAAAACAATCGACACTCGATCTCTCGGCTTTAGTTTTTTGGCACCCAATTTCCTTGTTTTTCCAAAAAATGTCCATGCTTTGAAACGACACGGATATGTGACTTCCTATGATTTTACAAATTGTTCCTGCGTTACAATCTTCATTCGAACAATATTCATAATTCTGTTTTTTGAAAGGATTTGGTTTGATATTTGTAACACATTTAAATATTAGTTTTATAACTTTTACAGATTGACCCAAAATTACTTTTGGAATCGATCTAAAGGTTTTGGTTTTAATTGCCATAAACGAAATTTGTTACATACGTCTTAGTTGTCTAAAGGAACCAATCCTATTGAAAATGGCGAGGATCGGCCCACAATTGCACATAGTCCCCATGCAAACTGCTTTCCGAAATAGAGTCCTTGTGCCCATAAACTGTCTTATTCTGTCTGCTTTTAGATTATATTTGGCCCAAAAATATCGTGTTACAATCTTTATCATTTTACCAATTTTTAATAAAATCGGTCCATATTCCACAATACCTTCGATACAAATACCACTCCCGAAAACTCAATTACTTTTCTTTAAATACTGGTATCGATATAAAATGTTACGACAATAACTTTTCCGATAGATGTTATGTTACGGCATAGTTTTGTGGTATTAGGTCCAGAATTGAAAATAGGGCCCATATAGCCAGCCCCCTTAAATCACTTTATAAAAAAAAGGAGTAGATATCTAGCTAAAATTGGACATAAAGGACTCTTATATGAATCTTACCCCCACAACATAATTTTGTTTTGCCGATTCCATGATCGACAATGGACTCCAAATAGTTAGGAGACACTTTTGATAATTTTTTGTGAATACTGTGATGTAGAGTATCAAATAGTCGGGCTTGATTTCTTTTCAAAATATTTTCATTTTGCCCCAATGTGTCTTGCATTTTCCGTGTCTTCCGAATGTTGATTTTATAAATGTATCTATTAAATTTTGAGCAAATCGCTACCTTTTTCACCACGACTGCCATTCTGAAAGTTTCCTGCATTTCTGCATTTCAACATAACCAATAAGAAAGAAAAAATTAAACCAAAATATAGTCTATTTACAACTTCTGCTTGTAAATCGTTCATTTGGCCGTTGATACTTTTGGCATGTCTCCTGCTTTTTGTCTTGTTGCAGGCAACAGCAACAACAACGACAGTTTCCTTTAAATTTTCTTTCATTGTCATTATTGTGTGTAATTTAGCATTGATTGTGATTTGTGGTCTACTACTGGTTTTTTTCTTTCCTGCAAAATAGATATGTATGTATGTATATACATAAAATATCGGTGGTAAGTTTGTAAGTATTTGAGTATTTTCTATTGCTTTTAATTTCAGAGTATTTTTCTGTTTTGTCGTTCTGTTGTCTGTCGCCTGTCGTTTTCACCAATTTTTCATTTATTTAGAAAGCATGTTTATTTGTATTCGTAAACGCGTGGGCCTAGATTTCTTGTTAGTTTGTTCAGCTTTAAAGGCATTTTTCTAATTTAATTTTAAAATATTTGAAATGAATGAGAGAGTCATTATGTGTGTGTGTAAAACGGCACGCGCTAGTGCAACCAGTTGTTGCACGAAAATGTTGTGATTGTAAATTGTCACTAATACCGTTTGTTTAATTAGTAAACATGTGTCATTTGAATAGACACTTTTGTTAAACGAAAATTAAATCTGACATTTGTATACAAGTTTAACAAATTCTTTTACTTTTCTTTAATACCTACTGCTAAATGATCAAGCTGTTTTTGTTTTCTTTGGCACTAGAGTTTAATCTTAAATAGAATAACTAAAATGTCTAAAAATGTTGAAATTTATCTGAATTGAGTTGTTAAAGTCATTTAAAAAAATTTACGTTAAATTGTTAAAAAAAAAAAATATCCGCTGCGGACAGGATTCGAACCTGTGCGGGTAGAACCCAATGGATTTCAAGTCCATCTCCTTAACCACTCGGACACCGCAGCTGTTGTTTGACATGCGCTTAAAATTAATTTTTTTGAATTTATGTGAATGCAAGAGGGCGAGAGTGAGAATGTGACTAAAAAAAATATTCAAGCTTCACACATCCACACACACATACAACAAAAACGAACACACATTGAATAAAACAACAACAAAATACAATCTTGATGAAATAATCAGTTTTTATAGGTTCGATGTACATTTTCATTAACAATAATGTTTGGCGTAGTAAATATTAAACTTCTACGTAGCCTCATTTATAATATTTTTAGAATAGTAAAAACCAACAAGTTTATTGAACTTATTTATAAATAAACACGACAACAAAAAGATAGAATGGCTGTGCTTAATCTTTGAGACCCTACAGCAAGTATTAAAATAATACATATTCATTTATAATATGGAATCTTGGCTTTACATTAGATTTATGGCCATTAGTGTGACCAGACATTATTAGACATGGCCAAAAAATGCTAAAAATTATTTTTAAGATTTTAAAAAAAATGCTAAAAAATTTTTAAAGATTTTTGTTAAAAAAAATTTTTTTTTTTTTGGTTAGGACCAGCACTCAGGGGATGACCCCTACTAATGCGTGGCATTGTGTTGGAACTAGGAAAATAGGTTATGGGAAGGAAGAAAGAGGGAGTAGTGCTTTTGAACATTCGACTTGAATTTATTCATGTTGAAAGTGAGAGGGAAGACTTCAGCAGGACGATTATTCCACATACGAACAGTCCAGCCAAAAAACGAATTTTCCCTGTAATGCGTTGTACGATTTACTGGCCAATCGACCACAAAAAGATGGGTTCTTGAGGAAAAACGTGTATTACGAACAAAGCTATGGGAACCAAATCCCTAATTTCATCAGAACACATCCCGTTGTAGTAACGATAAAATAGGCAAACACTACCCACATTGCGATGGTGCTCAAGGGAGTCAATAGAATTGGATACCCTTCTGTCGCCAATGAGAACCTTCGCCATCTCCTGCACGCGGTCGAGAAGCTCCAAAATAGACTTTGAAGCACCGGCCCACACATGAGAGTTGTATTCCATTCGCGGTCGGATATAGGTGGTATAAATAGTAAGGAGATCAGATGGAGTGAAGGCACTTGAATGCTTCTTTCGACACCTTAAATATATGTTCTGTCCATCGGACATCACACTTTATCCTCATGCCCAGAACATCAAGAGATTCTGTTTCCTCAATAATTATACCACCCATATATACAGATGAGGCATCTTGATCCGTCGCGCGTTTATGCGTCAGTACGCAACATTGGGTCTTTCGGGCATTAAATTCGACCCTATTCGCTCGACCCCATTCTGAGATTATGTCTAGGTCGCGGCCAAGCGTATCATTCATGTTCTGCCTCATAGCTCCAACATCGCACATGGTTGGTCTGTAATCAAATGAATACGAATGGCAAAGGTTGCTTTCATCTGCAAAAGAATAGATAGGGTTGGAAGTTTGACATAAGAGGTCATTAAGAAAAATAAGAAATAGAGTAGGAGAAAGAACGGAGCCTTGCGGCACCCCTGACTGAATCTTGAACTCGTTTGATGAAACCCCATCTATAACAACCCGTATAGTGCGATCTCTCGAGAGAAATTATCACCGACACCAAATGCAACAAGTTTAGACAAGAGTGCACCATGCCAGACTCTGTCAAACGCCTAGGAAATATCTAAAGCAATTACCTTACTTTCGCCAAAATGATGAATGGAACGATACCTTTTTTCTGATAACAGGGCCAGTAGGTCTTCAGTAGAACGACCTCTACGAAAGACATACTGGCGGTCGCTTAGTAGGTAATTTGACTCTAAAAATTTGGAAAGTGCCGAACAAATTGCAATTGGGCGGTAATTTTCAGGGTTATTAGCCACTCTTTTTTTTTAAGAATTGGCGTTACATTAGCAACTTTCCAGGAAACGGGAATTTCCCCGGCATGGTATAAAGCGCAGAAAAGATTTGCTAAGGGACGAGCTAGCGTCGAACAGCACTGCTTCAAGACCAGTGCATGTATACTGGTATGAAATTTTATTCGAAACTAAAAAGTTTTAGTGACTTATTTTTAAACGAAATTAAAATAAATGGTTATATTTAAACAAGTGGGTAGATTTTGGTATAACATCAAAAACATATAAATATGCAGCACATGTAGTTGAGATTTAATTTTTAATTTAGTGGGACAGCAAACCCCTCATATGTAGATGCAAAATTTTAACTATGTTATTTATATGCTACATATACAAAATTGTTTAAATCATTTTATTTCTAATAGTTGAAAGTTATAGAAAAGTTGATGTTTCAAAATTATTATATTTTCATCAGTTTAAAGCAAAACATTTTTTCAAACATTTACACTATAGAAAAGGGATGTTAAATGGGGTTGTAAATTTTGTACCAACTTCAAAAAAAATGTATATTTGGACCTTCACGGTACCATTTTGTTTTTAATTTATTAAAACAACAAAAATAGTACAACAAATTCAATTGTACCATAAAAAAAAACAAAAAAGGAAAAATGACGAGCATTTAAAACAATGAAAATTGGAGAAATTTTATAAATGGATTTAAAAATTTTACAGAATTATGGGACGATAAATTTTAAAGTTATAAAGATAAAACAAAAAAAAAAAAAAACGCTTTTTGCTTTTAGTGTATCGTTCCTGACGTTTATTAACTCAGGGAACATTTCCTTCGAGTAATGATTCAGATGAAGAAAATTCTTTTTCTGAGACGAATGAAAACAACCGTCTACTAGACCTGCACAATACTATTAAAAGTATTAAAATTGTAAAGAAATCAAAAAGAGATTCAAGTGGTATAATGGATTAATATAACTTTTAGAAAAGACAAGATAAAGAACAGAGAAATTGGATATGATTTATAAATCTTTACTTTCAATCTCTTCTATTTCAACAATAAGTACAAGAATCTTTTCTAAGTCTTTTATAAAACAAAAGAATGGAATCGTTTGCAACATAAACATTTAAACTGTATAATCTTTTTTTTAAATATTATTTTAGAGAGATAAGCTTAAATTTGGATGCTATTTTTTATTTAAAAAGTTTTCCTTTTTATTACATGAAGTACCTTTTATTATATTGTTACTTTTTTAATAAAATTTTTATGTTCAAAAATATAATTTTTGGTCTTATTTTTAAGTTTCAAACCTAGACCAAATTACAATTATTCGATTAACCGAATCACTTTAAATAGTTCGATTTTTATTCAATTAATATTTTACCTTGAATAATTATTCGTGCGACTAATCGATTAATACAAAACATCGATTAATTGAATACCCTAATAAATATTGACATATTCAAAATATTTAATGGACAAAAATCTCTATTCCGGGAAGACATTTATTTTTTATTTATTTATTTATTGAAATCCTGCTCAACAAGAATATATCTTATAATTATAGAGCAAGAGTATTAATGTTAATAGAAAAATAGCCACAACAATTTAATAAATAAAAATTAAATTAATATTAATAGAAAAAAAAATTAAATTAAAATTAAAATTAAAAGTACAAAATTAAAACAAAATTAAGAGTACAAAATAAAAATTAAAAAGTACAAAATTAAAACAAAAATTAAAACGTACAAGATAAAATTAAAAGTTAAGGTGCATTAGTTGACCAATTCTCAACATTTATAATAAAAATAAAGGATTTGCATTAGATTTGATCACATTGCCCCTTAAATAGATTTGAGCATAAAGTCTAACAGTAACCCAGCCAGCAGGCCGATTTGACAAACATCGCTAAATAAATTCAGAAAGATTTTCTACTCACTGGGTCCAAAAAGCTTTTTATTTCAAGCTATTCTCAACTTACAAACTTTAAAAATTACACAACTTTTTCAAAACTAAGCCAAATTTTACGCAACTCTTCTATATTTCTTACAACCAAATAATTTTTTTAATAATTAAAATTTGTTTAACCCCCACAATTTTAATTTATTTAAACCCATAATACGTATTTTGGGTCTATTTTCAGTTGATCATTTTTTCCCTAAAATGCGCGCCAAATTGTGTGTGGGAGTTGCATCATGGAATTTTGGGTAAGTGTTTTCAAAGAAAATTTATTGTTTTAAAATTCTTCTAAATAATCATTTATCTTTCTTAATCACACGAAGAAGCAGTAGATGCGCCTTCATATAAAAATTTATGCTGTGAAATCCTTTAATATCCTTAAGCTCTTCACAAAAGAAACATTTTTGATTGTATTTCTGTTTTATTTTTTTCAGATTCTTCTTAACAGGAAGAATACAATTTTAGGAAAAGTGCAGGGAAGTACAATAGAAAAAGCGAACGGTAGAGTTTTTTAAATATTAAATTGATTATTTTTTTAATTATCATTCCCGAATTTTGTGTTAGCTTTCTTTTTTAAAAAAAACACTTTACCTCATTTACAAAAATTTTTTCCATAAAATAAATTTAAAAAATCGAGTCTTCTGCAAAAACTTTTAGTTAACAAAAAGCTTATTTTTTCGACATAATACGTTTTTTTTAAAAAAAAAACCCACGTTTTTACAATAAAATCTTGTGCCGCCAAAAAGTACTTTTTAACTAAGATTAAATTTTTATGGACAAGTGTTTTTTTTTAATATGTTTTGAAATACATTTTTTTTTAAATAATATGTGCTTTTTCACTATACATCGTACAAACAATTGCTTGTTCCACTTTTTCGCTAAAAAAAAAAATTTTGTTTTTTACAAAACCAAAACTTTTTTTTTTTTACCAAAAATTCATTTTATATCATAAATTGATTTGTAACAAACCATCATTATGCACCAAAGATCGTATTTTAAACTTTAAAAAAACACTAGAATCCACTCTTTTATTAAAACGATTCTTTTTTTATGCTAAAAGTCACTTTTTCCAACAAATTTCGTATTCACTAAAAATCGAAGTGTTCGCTTTAAGTCGTTGGTTTTATTAAAAGTCGCTATTTAAACTATAAAGAATTTTTTTACGAAAAAGAAAAAATTGTGTCTTTTTACCAGTGTTGCCACCTTAGTAATTTTCCATCTTTTTAAGTCATGAAAAAATCAATTAAGTCGTTAGCCATTTGTGTTAAGCCAAATTTCATTAAATTTTTTAATATTTGATATTAAAAATTCTGCATGAGTTGCATTGTAAACAGAAAAAATTCTCGCCAATTTTTTTTCAATTAAACCATTAATAAAAAATTAAATACGTTTCAATTAAAAATGTCATCAATTGAATTAAACGTTTGCTTATATCAACAAAATTTATGCAGGGAATATGATGTTAATATCAAAAAATATTTAATTGATACTATAACTTTGGCTGACTTCATAAACGCATAATTGCAATTCAACACTAAAAGTAATTGCTTCATAAACTCCAAAACTTTTCTGTGGACAAGGCCTTGAGTTCACTGCATGGTTACGGCATATGCTGCAAAATGGTTGCGAAATGCACGCATTGATTTTATTTGTGAAGCCTTGTCAACGCATTTGCTTTTAGTAATGCTTTGAAATGCTGCGTTTATGAAATCAGCTTCTGTTAACTAATGCAAATATAATACATTTTTAATCAATATCACAATTTTTTTAATTGAAATCAATATTTTTCTATGGAACGTTAACCTTTTCGTAAATAGTGAAAGCAAATGACTTTTACAATAAAAAAAGAGTCTCTCCTTACTCAAAGATATTTATTCTTTTTATTTTATTTTTAGTAAAAATTTATTTATTAAAACAAAATTATCTTTTATGTGCATTTTTTCTATGCATTTTTTATAATAAAATCTTGTTTAGTCATAATTTAGCCACTATTTACCCATTTTTTTACAAACAATTGAACAATTTTTGTCGTAAAAAGCTGGCAAAACTGCTTTCCGAGAAGCAATCAATTATTTAACCAAAAATCATACATTTTTTATTTCATAAAAAGCGCAATGAAGGTGTTCAGAATAAAAATGTTTTTCCCTATAAAACTTCTTTACAAAGGAGAATAGTCTCAACAAAAGCAATTTAAAATGCCTTCCCAAAAAATATAATTATTATAATTTCATTAATTTTCTCTCTTTTCATATTAGAAAATAATAACACTTTCTCATAGAAATGTCTTCTATGTAAAATGCTTTTACATTGAAATTGCTTCTTTCACAGAAAAGTTAAAAAAAGCTTGTATGACAATAAAGCTTGCAAGCAATTTTCAGAACGACAAGTCGATCGATAGTGTAAGCGAACGATAACGTTACAGTTTTCTTACAAATTTGCGGCCCACTAAAAAATATGATGCGACCATAAACGTAAAAATCATTCGTCACTTGGGTTGTGGTTGTCGACAGAGCAGTGATGGAAAATTCAGTACTATGTTACTATTTTCAGTACTTTTTCTTTTCATAAATACCGCAGTACCCCCACGTCAGTCTTAGTACTCTTTTCTTTTTATTCTTGTAAATGTCAAATTAGCTAGGCGCATTGCTGATTGAAAATCATAGTAGATATCTGCTTAAGTACGGACTTCATTTAAAATTATCATTGTTGCATATTAATTTGAAATGAATAATGTTAAAGTAAAATTGTTCAATATTGAATCCATAAAATCCGTTTTTACGTGTTTTGTGTGAAAACAACCAGTGTACAAGAAGAAAAACATGATTTTTTTTATTTTCATATTTAAAAAAAGAAGAAAAATTCCCGTATTCGTTTTCTTTTCGTTATAATTATTTAGTTAAATACATCACATATTCGTAGTAGAGTAATGACGAAAACATATCGGGCCTGCTGGATTCTTTTAACTGTGAATGCTTCTGTAATCATCGGGGAAAATAACAAAGCTCAAAAGGAAAAAAAATAATAATATTCATTCTCTCTTCTTCAGGGAAAAGTGTTTACAATCATTCTAAAATAAAATAATATGTGGTTTTCTTCTTGCTGTTTTTAAATTGATTTGACATCAAATTCACTTTGTTTCAACTTGAAATCACTTTAATTCAACGTAATTCCTAGTGTTATTTCAATATCACTGTCATTTTGCTCTAACTTTGCTGGAATTTTGAATAAATATTTATTAAAGTTATTTTATAAGAAAAAATTTTGTTCGGAAGTAATTGTAAAATCATGTTAGATTAACATGGAGTAACCATTAAGTGAAATCACTACCGAAAAAAGAAAAATCAACCTCGTTTTCGACGATTTAACAGTAATCTTTTCTGTCTGTATGTACATTTGCATTTACACATAGGTATTTTTATATCAAAATAAATTAATTTTTAGTTTGTTTACCAAAATTTTATATTAAAATTAATTTTTTTTTTTTAATTTTTGTGTTTTTTGAGTATATTTTTTAATGAAAAATATGTTTTATGAAAAGTACCAAAATGTTGAATAAAGTACTCTTTTACTTGGTGGTCAGTACCATCTCAATTTTTAAATTTTCCATCACTGCGACATAGCCATTTTGTTAAAATATTAAACGAAATTTTTCTTTACACACCAACACTTATAATTTTTTTTATTAATTATATATTTTTTAAACAACCCCACTAATAAAATTATATAGTTTTATAAAATCATTTTAACAAAAGCCTATTCTTTATTTTTTGTTTCACTCGTAAAACTGCTCTGAGTTGAGAAGCAGCTCGCGCTCGTTTGCATAACAGACAATCTGCTCGTTCTTCTTTGTCTTCTTTTCGTGCATTTAGCGTTGTCACCTCGCATTGTATAATGGATTGCCGTCGAATAACTGTACCAACACAGAAAAAAAGTTTGCCCCAATTAAAGCATTAATCAAAAATAAAACCATTTTTAATTAAAAATTTAATCAAGTGAATTAAACGTTTAATCAAGTGAATTAAACGTTTAATTGTAACTATTAATTTGTTTACTGGTACAAATTAACAGTATCAATTAAACTTTTAATTCACTTGATTAAACGTTTAATGCACTTGATTAAATTTGTAATTAAATCTGATTTTATATTTGATTAATGCTTTAATTGGGGCAACATTTTTGGAGAATTTTTTCTTTAAAGTTAACGGTAAAGTAAACCACACAAATTGCTTGTCAAACATGTAAAGCGCCCTAAAGACTTTCAAATAATTGCATCAATCACATAGTTGTGTTCGTGCAGTCATTCTTTTTCGGCTACACATACGTGGTGTCGGCAATGCTTGATGAAAATCAAAAAGTTTTGATTTTCTTATTTGATGGCTGATTATTTGATAGTCTCCTGTTTTGATTGAAAAAAAAATTTTATTTTCTTTTTGTTTGTTGTCATGAAAAATATAGATGCCTATTTTGTTTTTTTTTTACAAAATACAATTGCTTATTGCCGTGTTTATTTGTACGGCTCCGAAAAAGCCTGAATTAAACGATGCTAACACATATGCCCTGATTGGTGGGCTTATTTGAGTCTCCAGGGCCCTTAAAAATTTTACGTTTGTACAAATATTTTGTGTTGTTGTTAAGAGTTTTTGTTATTACGACAAACATTTGAAGAATGTTTACAAAAATATTAAATATTTATAATATTTGTCAGACATGTTGGATATTTTCCAAACTTGTTGTAATGTATATTGCTTAATTAAATCATTTTACCGAGAACTTTGCAGAGTGAAGACGTTGCAGAAGAAGGCTTAAAATCATTTTCTGTCGTAAATTTTAATTTTTTTAAGCATTCTTGTTTTACACAAGATAGCTCTTTGCTTAAACTACTCTTTACTCCAAATTATTTTATATTTCTCCTGAGATTGTGTGGTTACAATCGAAACTAATCAGGGCAACATGTCCGCGAAAACCTGGGTTCTGTCAAGAATGAAAAGTTTTTAAAAAAATTTTAATTCATTTCATGTTGTAAAATTCTTGGCTTCATAAAAATAATTTAAAGAAAATTCAATTAAATGAACCTAAGCCTGATTAAAAATATCGAAATTTGGATTAAACCCCATTAACAGTTGAATAAAATAACCACAATACTAATTATTTCTCCTCCGTTTTTAATAAATAGTGAGCAAAACTGCCGCAGCGCTATCGTCGTCTGCATTCATTGAAAACAAAAATGAAAAATTAATGTTTGTACGAAATATGATTGCGTTCAAGCCGAATTCATTTACCAGGTGGCGTTGAAAGCACAGCTGTGCTACTTTTTTTTCTTACTAAGAGAGAGAAATGTCAAAAGTTGCTTGTGTTTTTGACATATCGATCAACGAAAGCAACAAAAAAATGTATTGTTGTGTTTTTGGTGTTGTAACTTGTTGTAGTATCGACACCACCGTATACATGAATTCGCCTTGATTGCGTTGTTTATTGGCGAATATAAAAGGAAAGCCAAGTGTGCGTTTGCCAAGCTATTTGTGTGGTTTATTTTGCCCTTTACGGTTGTTCACTTTATGGAATCGTTTGTAACTTCAATTTCAACGTGACTGGTGGAGCGGCATTTAAAACTCTGACGCTTACTGGTGGAGACCAAAATACTCTGGAGCGGATTCTGGACGAATCTTTAGAGCGAATGAGGACATGTGGTGTAGGCTCCAAAAGCTTGTGATATACCCTATCATTATAACTTGAATAGTTGCCTAAAAAAATTTTGGTTTAAAAAAAAATAATATTTTTTGTTTACTTTTGCTTTGTTTGTAGCACAAAATTGTATTTTTATTCCTTAATTTATAGGTTTTCCGATTTTTTTTTCTTACTGTTTATAAGGCAGTACATACATTTGACAATAAATAAATGGATTACGTTAGAAACGTAAAACCAGTCGACCGACAAGCCATTGGTTAATAGGCTTAAGAGAACGATAATGAGTGATACGTTGTCGCTCGCTTAAGTTGCCAATCGACATCGTGGGCCAGGCTGTTAAAAAACGTATTTGAAAAATGGCGGCATGAAATAACTCCCCAGGAAATAAGTCCCCAAAAAAATTATGAAATAAATCCCCAATTTTTAGGGACTTATTTCATATGAAATAAATCCCCAATTCTTAAAATGAAATAAATCCCTAATGAAATGAAATAACTCCCAAAATCAAAATGAAATAAGTCCCCAATATTTAGGGACTTATTTCATATGAAATAGTTCCCCAATTCCAGAAATGAAATAAGACCCCAATATAATACATATTGTTCAGTTTTGGTTGGGCACAAAGACTTTTTCCTCTATGGTATAACAAACACCGGCTTCGCTAACTAAAGCTTTTCTGCATAGCCGGCCTTCGGCCGGGCGCAAGGATTTTCTCCTCTATAGTATTCCAAACACCGGCTTCGCTTACTAAAGCTTTTCTGCATAGCCGGCCTTCGGCCGGTCGCAAGGATTTTCTCCTCTATAGTATTCCAAACACCGGCTTCGCTAACTAAAGCTTTTCTGCATAGCCGGCCTTCGGCCGGGCGCAAGGATTTTCTCCTCTATAGTATTCCAAACACCGGCTTCGCTTACTAAAGCTTTTCTGCATAGCCGGCCTTCGGCCGGTCGCAAGGATTTTCTCCTCTATAGTATTCCAAACACCGGCTTCGCTAACTAAAGCTTTTCTGCATAGCCGGCCTTCGGCCGGGCGCAAGGATTTTTCCCCTATATTGTATTCCAAACAAGGCATTAGTTAGCGAAGCCGGTGTTTGTATACTATAGAGGAAAAAGTTCTTGCGCCCGGCCAAAGGCCGACTAAACAGAAAAGCTTTAGTAAGCGAAGCCGATGTTTGAAATACCATAGAGGATACAGGAGACTATTCAAGTATATACATAAATTTAAAAAAAAAAATTTAAATTTCGAATAAAAACTTTGTTTTCCATCACCTAGACCGTGTTTGGGGATTTATTTCATTTTAAAATTTGGGGATTTATTTCATATGAAATAAGCCCACAAAAATTAGGGTTTTATTTCATTTTTGTTTGGGGCGTTTTTTCATTTCATTAGGGGTTTATTTCATTTTTGAAATTGGGGTTTTATTGCATATGAAATAACGCCCCACACTTTGGGGGGTTATTTCATATTTTTTTTGGGGCGTTATATTTTGGGGGGTTTTTTCATGCCGCCAAGCTTTAGTAAGCGAAGCCGATGTTTGAAATACCATAGAGGATAAAATCATTGCGCCCGGCCGAAGGCCGGCTATGCAAAAAGCTTAAATTAGCGATTCGGGATTTTCGAATTCGAAATTATAAAGTTCGGGACTTAGAGATTCCGATTTCTGAAATTCAGGACTTAAAAATAATCCCAATTTTTTTAGGATTCTGAAATTATAGTTTTTGATACTTAGTCCCTTTTTTATGTTTGGTAAACGTATGCAGTGAATATAACAAAACACAATTTGTCATCATTATGACTTTTAAAATATGTAATTTAAAAATTAAATAAGTCCCCAAAATATTTTTAGGGACTTATTTCATTTCAGATTTTTGGGGAGTTGTTTCATATGAAATAATCCCCCAATTGAAAAAATGAAATAACACCCCAAAAAAAAGAAAAAACCCCCCAAAAATCGTTTTTGTTGTTCTCTGTACAAATTTTTGGGGGGTTATTTCATATTTTTTTTGGGGCGTTATATTTTGGGGGGTTATTTCATGCCGCCTTGAAAAATATCTATTTTAAAAAAAAGCTTATTTTACATAAAGCTTTTTAAAAAAATTTCTGTTTCCTTTTATTTTTTTTCCAAAATACTAAAATAATTTTATCGGTTGCACATTTCTGCATTCATTTTTAGTTTTTCTGCTCTCATTTAACTAAAGTATAGTCACTACTCTTCTTTTAGCTGACTGCAGCAATATTTTCCCAAGGAATAACAATAGAGTTGTAGAACAATAATAATGATAACAACAACAACAGCAGCAGCATCCAAACAGCTTAGAAAGTTAAATGCCAAATATCTTTAAATATGTTTAATAATCTGTAGATATATTTGTTTATCTTACTGTCGGTCTGTCTGTCTGTCTTCCTTTTATTTTAGCTCAGCCAGAATTTTGTTGGACGGGAGTGTAAGACAGCGAGATTTTATTGTGCAGGATTTTGGGCTGAGTGTTTGTATGCAAAAGTTTGTTGGTTGCTGTTAAATTCAATGGATGGATGGATGACTACTGCATTAAAATGTACAGATATATGCCAAATTTAAACATAAAACCAGAATCTGCTCTTAAATTCTACTATTTGTTGGCTATGTTTATTTTCCTAGAATTTTTTTTTTTTTTCTTTAAAATTCATTGAAAATGGCATAAGAAAATTTAGTCTTGCGTTAAATTAGAGGCTGCCTTAAAATACATTCAAAGTCATATATTTCATACAAAAGGATAAGATGTCTAAGGATCATTTATTGTTAATGTATTGTTTTTAAGTTACAAAAAGAACCAAGAGGAGAGAATGATGGTATTTTATATATTGAAAAAGAGAAATAAATACATATAGAAAATTACAAAAATAAGAAAAAGAGTTTTAATTTGTTTCCTTCAATAGTAAATCTTTTAAAAACTTTTAAAATTAAGAAGATTCTTTCATTTCCTCCCCAAACTGTTGCTTCTAGTTTTTTTTAATTAATGTTCTTTGTTTTTTTCCTTTTTGCCATTGTCGTTGCATTTATTGTTATTTTTTTATCACATGTTATTTGGTTCTTGCATTTTTTTTCAATCCATTTATAGTTGGCTTATTTCTTGTTAAACTAATTAAACCTCGCCTTAGTTTTGTAATATTCCTAATAAAGACGCGACAAAAGTACTTTCTAACACGCCAACATCCTCATCAAGAATTTCCTTTACCACTAAACCAGCCCATGACAAAATGTTGACTTTTTATTATAAGTACTGTAAGGAATACTGTAAGTGCATAAGGCAGAGTCTTAAAATAATTAATTAATTAAATTTTATGTATGTTATATGTTGGCAAAAGAACAGTAAGTAAAGTAAAGGCAGCCAGTCTGATCATTAATCGGACTACACCACTTGCGAATAGAGAGAGAATGACTTGTTAAAGTGGGCTTTTAACGCATTTACCGTTACAACAATTTTTATTTCATAGTCGCTTGTGATGAATTTAACAGTGATATCAATATTCTAAGTCGATTGGTTAATTAGTATTTCTATGCGTTACATAAAACAAATGGTTAATGTCTCACATACCTTTGGTGTAAGGGAGGGTATTAATATATGCAACTTATAATGGGACAATCCTCACAACTTGATCTAACCCCCGTTGCCACATGCAAGTGAATATATACTTGAAATTAGCGTATACGTAATATCAACGAAAAATAACAATATTAAATGTGATTGTGTTAGTGGACAACTTTGTGTGTATTTCGTTTTTCGAACGGCCCAGCGGGAAAATTCAGAAGTCCTTCTTACTTCATGCCTTAAAGGCCTCCCTAAAAGTTTGTTTGATTCAATTACCATTCTTATCTAATTGCTAAAGAATGCCTCATAGAAGGCCTCTGCACTTTCATATAAAAGATAAGAAACACATTCCCTATTCCCTTCTATGAGAAGGAAGAAGAGAATGAGTAAAATTTATTGTTTTGTTTTTTTTTTTTTTGCCAAAGGGGAATGTAGGGGAATGTAAGAAAGAAAAATTTACGGTTTATTGTTGTGTCTTTGTTGAAGCTTTGATATTGTTACATGCAAGACCTGAGTGTTTAAAATTCTTATTCACTTTATGGTCTGACTTGTATAATATTTTTAGCTTTTCTAAAGTATTTTGAAAAAGTTTCCTGACGAGCTGGCCTAAGCAACCAGCGAAATGCGCATAGAAACTAGATTTCCCAAAACAATAAATTTCAGTGTTTTCATTAAAAAAATGGGATTATTAGCACATCATTAATATGTGAATTAATTAACAAAAACAAAAGAATTATTTTTTTTATCCAGTTACCATTCTGATGTAACTGCCAAGGAAGTAACAGCGGAAGGCCTACCCCGCAATGAGAACGTGTAAAAAAAGAACGTGTACTCCTTCTTTTTTCCGCTGGGGGTGTTATGATTAGATTTGTTGTTTAAAAGTTCTAAAACATTTGGGCTCTGGTGCTAATTTTACTTCAGATTGTCTAAAACATTTTCCACTTTTTATTTTATTCCATACAAAAAAAAAATCTCAGAACTTCTCAAAAATTTTCAGCACGACAAGTTGATTGACAGTGTAAGCGAGGCATAACGTAATAGTTTTCATACAAATTTGCACCCCACTAAAAATTATTGTGCGACCACATATGTCAAAATCAGTCACTTGTGTTGTGGTTGTCGACAGAGGTATTTTGTTGCACCAACAGCTGATATTAAACGAAATTATTTCTTTTATTTTACTTGAAACACCAACACTAAATATTTTTTATAATCCGGTATGTGATGAAAATCGATCGATTTCAAATCGTTACATATGGCCATTTCCATGAGAATGTCAACCACGACTCAGAAATTAAAAAACCCTTGAAACTTTTTTCAAATATGGTAGAAAGTAAAAAACACTCAATCTTTACTGTGCAAATGAACTTTATAGCTAATCACAATTTTTAAAGAGCAAAAAATAAAAGTTAAAATTGATTATCTCTTTGAGTCATTTTTAGTAACTGCAATTAACAATTAGCACTTACTGCCGATTAAATACAGATACTGGTAACATTGGAATTATACTTTAAAATTAATGTTGCAACAACAATGAACAAGATCCATGAGGAAAGACTAACTATCTATATAGTTCGATTGGCGGTATATTTTTTAGATTGTTTTGGATGCTATTCTAATGTCAGGAACGTGGTGCAAAAACATAAACATTGGTATAAAAAACATTTTTATAAGCTTCTAAAAGTCGTCACGTACAATATTGTAAGCACTAAAAATGCAACTAAATGTATCCCCTTATTATGTTGGTATTTAGTTAAAATTTCGTCTAAACTTATTTTATTGCAATCTTAATCATCAAACCAAATATTATTGAAAGCGGTCCATATTTGACCATAGCACCCATACATAAACTACTCCCGAAAATAGCTTTTAATGCCATAACTTCCTTATAAGTGTTGGTATAAACATACAAATTAGCGACAACAACTTTTACGATAGGTAAAATGTCTTAAACAAATGTTGTGCTGGTTGGTCTAAAACTAAACATATGCTCCATATAAACACCCTTCCTTAAATCGGTTAGAGGCAAACAAATCTCATATAGATGAATATATTTGAATAATATTCGGCACAAATCATTTTTATAAAGTTCTTAACCTCATCATAATTCTGTTCTGGCGACCATGATTGGTCATGTGTCGATAAATATGTTTTCAAAATATTATGCTGTAGGGTATAATAAGTTCGGGCTTGACCAACTATTATTTCCTAAATGTTTGTTTTAAGTTTTTGTATACATATGTTTACCAAAAATATATTTCATACCTTGTAAATACTATAAGAGAAAAATCTGTCACGTACGGTATGTCATGAACGATATTACATTTTGTGCATTATACAAATTTTTTCTTTCCAATTACGGATTATAAAAGAAAACTATGTGGTTTAATGTAAATAATTAAATAAAGGAAAAATACCTCCCTCAATTCGCAGATTTTCGCATTTTTTTACATTCACCTCAAAATCACTTCCGTTTTCTGTCACGTACGACATGCATATATATTGCTAGATATTTTGGACAACAAGGTTCCGAATTTGGTAATTATATTTTTCGTATATTGTACCCTCTAAATGAAACATAATCATAAAAAAATTTTTCAGGTAGTACTATTTGTGCAAAATCTCTATCGCTCTAAAGGCGTACAAATGCCAGGTACGATGACATGGAAATGCATATATATTTTATATAAAATTTTTAAGAATATAGATAGGAAACAAATAGAAGATGTATTAGAAATAAATTTTTTAAGATACTGAAAACGGAATTATAGATTTTAAATCGTTTCATTTGAAATTATTGCTGAAACGATTTCCATAATATACCTGACAAATATTTCTTTAAAACAGTTTTAACAAAATTCTATTGTTGAAAACATATTAGCGGTTTTAGGGCTCTGATTTAAGTGTAAATCTCTGCTCTATTTAACACGATTTTATACTACAAAGCGTGAGTGTCTTTTTCGTATGTGTTGTAAATTGATGAATTTGCTGAGTGAGAGAAAGAGACAGATAGAGTTTCGTCAAGTGTTTTATTCTGGTAAATTAACGCATGTTTACTTCAGCTTTTTGTTGGATTTTTCAACCACACGTAGTTAATTTTAGTCTAATACATTTTGTTGTTTCAGTGTTGTATATATTGAACTTTAACTAAATTAATAAGATTACCAAGGTCTACAAGGGACTTTACTATCAAGGGTGAAAACCGCAATTACTGCTTTGTTGTCATTTTCTGCTTCGTTGTAATTTGTAGCAAATCAACTAGCACAGAGCTGTATTTTTACGGCTTAATTTGCATGTTAACACATTTGTATTTTCAATCTAGCAATAAATTTGTGGAATAGTTCATTTCGCAATATAGTCAATTGACAATGACTAAATGGATAACGTTAGTAACGTAAAAACAGACGACCGACAATCCGATAGATAGTAGGGTTGAAATATTAAGGCCGAAAATTTAAAAATCAAAAGAAAATAGGTTTAACCACCCTGCGGCAAATTTGTCTCAATTGCTCTTAAAGCACTTATCCCGTGATAATTAAAAGGAACGAATTGGGATAGGGGAAAACAAGACCTATCACTTAACTGGTGATAATGTGTTTAGAGTGTAGTTGGTCCAGAGGAAAGTTAATTGGCATAGAACTATATATGTAACTGGATTTTGTGCGGGTAGTGGCTGATTCGCTCTAGTAATATTACTTTATATGAAGGGGATCGTTCATATTGACATGGTTCATTTGTGACAATATCTGCGTTATTTCAGTGACCTGTTAAAAAGTGTCAAAAAGGTGCCAATTAACCCCTCGTATAGCATCACCATGTTAAAGTGACTTGTCACGTGACAAGTTTAGTGTTAGTTCCCTTGCCCCCTAGGGCAGCTTTACGGAACTCATCACATGAAGTTCTCTTTTGTTAAACTTTTAGCACTTTTTATCTACGACCAAAAAATTTTTTCTAAAGAATTAATTTATTTAATTCAGTTGCTGCTGATAGTTCTGGGTATATTTGCTGGCTCTGAGCAAATATTACTTTGTTGCCAAATTGTTTAATTTCTTTATTAGTGGCTTTTAATTGCAATATCCAAAAATAAAAAAACAACCTGTTTAATTACGGTCTATAAAACAATTTATTATTTTAAATATGCAGGCATAAATTTTTTGTAATAATATGAGATTTTTTGCCAATAAAAATAAAAGTTTTTTTTTTAAAAAGTAGTTCGAAATAAGAGCTGCCAGCCCAAAAACAAGTCGGAACTTTAGTTTTCAAAATATAACTTATGGCGATTTCTTTTCTGAGAAAAATGTTGCATAAATGGTACATGCTCTACACAAAAGAGATAGAGCATGTACCATTTATGCAACATATTTCTCAGAAAAGAAATCGCCATTAATTTATATTCAAATAAGTCTGGGTTGATACTATGAAAGTTTTCTTACAGAAAGTCTGAGCTTATTGACGAAAGAGAATAATAGCATGTTCTCTTTTACTCTCACTAATAAAGTCAGACTTTCTGAAGAAAACTTTCATAGTGTGAACTAGGGTATTCACTCGGTTAACCGTTAATGGGTTAACCGATTAATTACTACCCGATTAACTTCGGTTAATTTAAAATTGACTATTTTAGATTAACGATTAAACCGGTTAATTTCAGGCGATTAATCGATGTAACAAAATTTTACATATTTTTTGTGTTTTTAATTAATATTATTGTCTAATGTACAAAAGGTATGTGCTCAGAAAATATTTTTTAATACAAACAACGACGTTGTTATTTAAGGGATCTTCATATTAAATAAGTGTTTGTTGTCAACAGCTTTTTCTTTCACGTACTTTTTATATGAATATGTTTCTTCTCATATTTTAACAGAATTAACCGAAACAATAAGAAGAGTTACAATTAAAAATAAAATATTAAAACAGGACTCTATTGGCATTATGGAAGATTTTATACGTTTAGAGAATTCCAGTAAAAGGACTGAGATTTTAGATATTCTGTATTATGAGTTGCTTTCGATTTCTCCAATATCAACGATAAGTGAGAAAATTTTTCCAAGTCATGATTTTTCAAAACTTAAGAAAAGATTCGGTTAAATCCTGAACATTTAAACAAAATTCTTTTTCTAAAACATTATTTTCTAATGACTCCTTAAAGTATTAAAATAATTAATAAAATTATCTTACAGCTTATTTTTTAATTACTACACGTAGAGAAAAAACATGTTTTTTAAAGAAAATTGTAAACATATAATGGCTTAATGTAACCATTTTATTGTCACCGAAAACCATATTATTGTTAAATTAGTCCTCCATTAAGAAGCGACAAACATATTATGGTTGCCTCTAAGCAAGTTAGGGTTAAATATGACAATATTTTGTTTTGAAATTAACAATAGTATTTTCCTCTTTTCCAAGAGCAACATGCTATTGTTGAAAACCAACCATGCTTTAATAAGTAATAAACATATTTTAGTTATTATTAACCAAATCATGTTCGGAGGCAACCATAATATGGTTCTGCATTCTTGATGGAGGGCTAACTTTACAATAATATGGTTGTCAGTGGCAATAATATGGTTTAATTTAACCATAATATGCTTACAATTTTTTTTGAAAATAGGTTTATTGGAGGTGACCATATTTAAACATGTTTTTCTCTGGGTGTACATAATAATTACGTATTAATTAAAAAATAGGTATTATTTTTTTGTTTGCTCGTTTTAGTTCAAGAATTGCTATGTTTGTTATGTTATTGTTTTTTTGCTGGTAAACTCCAAATAATAAAATATGTATGCATTTTTATTTATTGAAATTGCTTAATTTATGAAAAACTTTATTAATCGGTTACCCAATCAATTACAAAGCTAACCGATTATTAACCGGTTAAACCAAAACCTCGGTTAATTAATCGATCGATTAACTGATTAAAGCAAAAGCTCGATTAAATGAATACCCTATTGTGAATTGTGATTAAACTCTAGCCATATTTATTGTTTCTATTTAGATTTTTAAATATGTTATTTTAATATGTATCTAATTACTTATACAAACCAGAGGTCATGGTACTATTTGCAAAGTGTGTATATTCAACAAGACTAAATTTTATGTTGTTCTTTTTAAAAACAAATGAATTAAAATCGTTATGGCACATTAAACCCTAATTTAGTGTTCCTGTTTTTTGTATGAAAGCCAAATTGTGGCGATTGTTCATTGGTAAAAAATTATTTTGCATTTTACTAAGCAAACGAGATTATGAGAATACATTTTAATTAATCCTTGATTTGAAAACAACATGCAATATTTTAATCTTGAGAAATACATATAAAAATAAAAAAGAAGTATAAAACATAGAAAATATTGGCTTGGCAGGTATTGTATTTCGCCTACTTTTTCCTAAAAGTTTAAATAGCTTATGAGATATGACTAGATTCGAAAATTTTATGTAAAAAAATTAATTTTCTGAAAAGTTGTTGTAAATTACATTATACCATTCGAAAACGATGCATGACTACTGGGATCCTGCACCTCACCCTTTTGCTGAAGAAACGGAGCCATCTTAGCTTTACTGCACATAAATAAATTTGCTAACAGTTTCTATTCTGGGATCTTTAAGATCATCCTCCCCGCGATTAATTTTAAGTCACAGCCATCACGTGATTACCAAGGGACCTTATCAATCTTAGGCAAATCTTGTTCATTGCTTCTTTTTGATACGGAGTAGGACTCCGCTTTGCAACGATCTATTCTTTCTGTTTTTATTTGCAAATCCGGTTTTCGAATGTAAGCGATCATAAAAATACAATGTTGAACAACAATATACATATACAATTTAGTTTAAATAAAGATCTATTGGATATATTTTAGTTTGTTCAATAAACTAAACCGTTGAGTAACGCGAATATATGTTGTGCAACATCCTCCATTTTCGAAAAAACTGTATATCTTAAAACAATAGCCAACCTTAAAAACCACTGGATTCCGCGTACTCGAATTAGGTCTACGCGCCGGGTGGATTGACAGTTTTTCCAACAAGCGTAGTTTAATAAATTGTAAGGTTATGAGCGTAACGGTTCTTGATTTTAACTATTTACTTATAATTTTTTTTAATTTAAAGGCTTAGAGTATTACCTAAGGAAATATATTGCAGCATCATACTTCAAACACTTGACTTTTGTGTTTGTTCGGTAATCTCGCTCTCTTCACTAATGCTTATATGCAGCGATACAACCACAGTTTCAATTTTGGGCATCACTGCAATAGACCCAATGGCATAAAAGCTGTGAAAGTGAAATATAACCATCTGGTAAAATTACGTAACTACCGAACGAATTTGCAGAAGATAAAAATTTTGGTGTCAATTTGTTTATAGTACTCCTAAGACCACTTTCAGACTCTGCGATTTAGTTGCGCAAGACACTTGCCAAATACAACAAGGTCTATATTAAATTTTTTTTTCTCTTAACCCGACCTTATCGCAGACATCTACTAACCAAGAGTTGCGCAAGTAACTTGCCGAGTCTGCAAGGGGTCTAAGCAGTTTTGGATTGAAATTCAGCAGACTCGGTTGGGCATCTAAATGTGGAACAACCCTCCTAAAAAATTTACAAAAACTAGTATAAATTGAGGACGGAATGCGCCGATTGTTATTAAATTTCTACAAATTCGTTTACTTGTCACCAAATTTCGTAAAGATTGGTCTATAATTTATTTTAAGCCCCATATAAACAGCACTCTCTGAAATGATGTTAGTATGGCTAAAAGCTCAAATAGTATGGCTAAAAGCGCAAAATAAGACTTAAAATTGCGAAGACTATACATATATAAAATTTCGTGAAGCTAGGTCTATAATCTACTATATGCCCTATATAAAGCACACGAAAATAAATAAACCTTAAACCGCAACAAATATTGATATCACAGAAAAAAGTTTATCAATTAAAAAAATGGTTCAAAAAGTATATAAATTTTATTAATGTAATAATTGAATCAATTATTTTTTTAGTTGAAAAAAAAATTAAAAATTTAATTAATATTTTAGTTGTTTTGAAATAAATTTTCAATTAAAATTTTCATTAAATAACAAAAAATCTTAATTGACTTTTTTTGTTTAAAATAAAATAATTTAAACATGTAGAATTGTTGTTGGTAGTTGTTAATATTTATTTAAATAAATTAACACATTGTTTGAAATGGCAAAGTTTTTTGATCATTTTTTTAATTTAAATTAAAAATATAATTTATTGCAAAAAAATTTCCAAATTTTAAAATTTTTTGTAATCAATATAATCATTTTGGTAATAGAGTGCAAAACCAACAAATTGTTTGCTTGATATTGTGAATTTGGTATACATTTGGTGATTGGAGAAATTTAATAATTTTTTCTGTGATTGTTGTGAAATTTGGTTGGATAAGACAACTAAAGACAAGAGTCCATCATAGATTTATTAAAGTTCCAACAAAGTTTTTCTTAAAAATTTCCCGGGTATCGTGGAATCCTTAATTCCCGGGAAATCGGAAAATGAAAACAATTGAATATCCCGAAAATTCCCTTGACGAAAAATCCTGGGAATAAACTCTCGATCAGTCCTATTGTATGACACTTAAATATAGTTCCGTTCTGTTGAATTTTAAAACATGTTAAGAGTTGTTTACTCTTGATTTTATACCCTACACCACCATATGCGGAAAGGGTGTTATGCGTTTGTGCACAGTTTATAGAAAAAAAAATATATAAGTTCTAGACCACCCTTTAAGTAAACCAATCAACTCAGAGACACTTTCCGAGTCTATCGTAGCATGTCCCTTTCTCCGTTCGATCTGTCTATCCGCATCCTAATTAAAATGGAGAATGTCGGTCCATGATTTTACTTAGCCCGTATACAACTTCCCTTTCTACAACTCCTTAATGATTGAAAAACGACCATGCTATTATAAGTGTTAAACATTTTTAATTATTAACCATAACATGTTCGGAGACAACCATAATATTGTTGTGGCTTTTTGACAATAATATGGCTAGTTTCACATAAAATGCTTAAAATTTTCTTTAAAAATAGTTTTGTTGGAGATGACCATTATGAAACATGTTTTTTCTCTGGTTGTACGACTTCCGAAAATTACCTTTACTATCATAAATTCTCAATAATATTGAGTTAAAATTTAGCGAAAATAATATTAATAATAACTAATCGAAAAATGTTGTGAAGGAAGGAACAGTCCCATATGGCCGCCTTCTGGAAATCACATAAAATTAATAAATCTCATATATAGATTTATATCTAAACGTCATTAAAACATGTTGTTCTATAAGATATATAATTGCCCATATGTCTTAACTTGGAACCAAAAGGTGGTGTAGGGTATCATTTGGATGGGCTTGGTCGCATATACTTTCATGTAATGTTTTAAGAACTGTTTTTAAATAATAGTTTATAATACTTTAAAAATTTCTTTAGTCTTAGAACGGAATATCAAGAAAACGTTCCCCAAAACTGTGTAACATTTATTTGTTGCAATGTCAAACCTTCACTAAGAAACCTTTTAATAATGTATAACTTGTCTAATCCCATAAAAAACTTTTTTATTGGCACTTTTTTCTTTGCAAAAATTTAGTTCATTGACCTCTTCCAAAAATCAAGAAAAATCTGACATAATTTCTAAAGATTTTTCACAACAAATTAAATCTGCAATGAATGTTAATTTAAGCATAAAAATTCGCAAAATCTACAAGCAAAAAAAAAACCCAAAAATAGAAGAAAAAATAATGAAGACAATATGAAAATTAAAGCGAATTTCAATCGTATCAATTTCTATTGTTAAAAAATCATCATGTACGAGCCGTAAAATGACGGGAGGCGGCCTATCAAAACTTTTAAATCTTTTTTCGCAAATTATTCGCGAACAGTAAATTTTTTTTTTTTATTGGGTTATGGTTGGAGTAAGTGATCGCTTTTGAAAATAGTCGGCCAGCATTTCAAATGGTTTTTTTTCTCTTAAAACTCTGTTGCTGCTGATTTGCTTTTATTTGACCCAATTTAAGCTGTCAAAACTTATAATTTTTTTTTCTTTTTGTTGCAAAACGTTTTTTTCCATTAAATTTTTATTTCTGTTTTACTTACGGGAAGCCATAAAACATTCAGTGTTTGGATGATAAAGAAGGAACAAAAACCCCTAGTGTGTTGATTAATTGAGTTTTGCACATTTTTTTTCTTTTCTAAAACGCAACAATCTCTACGCAGCGGTCTTTTTCACAGTTTTAACTTTTATGGAGTTTTTGTTTAGAAATAAGTACAAAAAAAGTAGATTCAGTCATTTGATTTAAAGCCATTATGAGTCAATGTTCAGTTTACTTTTTTTTTGTCGGTTTTGTCCAAACGAAAAACGAATCCGAAACTATGTTTTCTTAACTGTAGTTCGTTTTTATTTTAGTTTAATTATTTTGGTTATGTTACTAAGGCCCAAATTTACAGTCACTAGTTAGCTAATAACAATGGTTTTTTTTCAGCGTTTATTTAATCCAAATTTCATGTTAAATAAACTAATAACAATTTTTTAACCAATGAAATATTATTTCCATTTTTTTGTTAAGCATTAGTTTAACCAACAAATGTTTTTGGTTAACTACTTGTTAGACAACTGCTGTTTAGGGATGCCAAACGGGAAATCCCGAATCCCGGGATTTTTCGGGGTTAATAAATCCCGAATCCTGGGTTTTATTTTTATGAGTCCCAGGATTTTTCACATATCAACTTTTATGTACAAAACTGTTCGTTTTTATTGAATTTTTATTCTATATACAAAAAAATTATTAAAAAATTATATTTGAGTTATATTTTTTGTTGCAAATAATTCTTAATTTTGAGTTCAATTTTTGTTTTTGGCACACAGCGAGAAAATTAAAATTTTTAATTTTTGCTGGATATATGACGACTATTTCTGAATTTTTGTATTTTAATTAATAAAAACCATTATTTTAGAAACGATACTTGAAGATTCACATCTCAAGCCTTTTTTTACAATTATGTTTAGCAAGTTCAGCTTTGGCTTAATTATTTCTTAAATAAAAATGATTATTTTTATGCAAAATATAGAAATCAAGAAATAATTGTTATATATCAAGCAAAAAATAAAAATTATTCACGATCCAATTAAAGTATTATTCAGAAACTAAAGAATAAAAGTTGATATAATTATAACAATTAAGTCGTAATATTGATGAAAAAGCTCATATTCCTTCCGGTCCAATAATAATAAAAAATTTGCTTAAAAAACATACGGTAAATAAAATATTTTTTTTTATAAATAAACACTTTCTGACGTATTCATAAAAAAATTATTTAAACTTGAAATCTGTTTTAAGAAACATTTGTATGAACATATTGTTTTAAAATAAATTTCAAACGTACTTAAATTATTGATTATGAATCTCGCCCTCACCCTGGAGGTGTACTGCACTGCAGTCGACATAATTTTACAGTTTTTAACTCAGCTATCGAGATCGATGAGGGACTACACTTTGCAGTGTATTAGTGTCGTCACAACTTAATTCACATTAAAAATTGAATTGATCTAGAAAAACTAAGAGATACGAATATTTTTTTAAGCTTTTTTCAGAATCCGATCAGTTTGATCATGGGTGAGGCCAGTGTTATAAACATATGTATAAAATAAGTTATTTTGTGGTTTTCATTTTTAAAAATTTATGTTAAGTATACAAAACCTTTTGAATATTCGAAAAAATCCCGAAATCTCGGAAAATTCCGGGATCCCGAATCCAGGGATTTTTCAAAAATCAGTCCCGATTGGCATCCCTACTGCTGTTACGTTGAAAATTTTTTATTTACATTTGTTTTTTTTTGGTGGAAAATTAATATAATAAATTGTGCACAGACGCTGCCACGCATCTTCTTTTTGATTAGCAGTAACGCTGTCACTTTTTTTTTGTTTTCGATAAAATTTCTGTTTTTTTTTATTATAGAAATAAGAAAAATGTAAAAAAAAACACTGCTACCAACATTGAAATTTACTGCCAGGCCCACAATATCGACAAGAACATTTCTTTCAAATTTTTATATTGAAAACAATAACAAAAATCTAAAATTTATTTTTGTTTTCAATATCAAAAAACGAAAGAAATGTTCTTGTCGACATTGTGCGCCAGGCAGTTAATATTTTGATAGAGTTACCATATTGGGCTGTGATGAAATAGTTTAGTTAACCAATACAGTGTAAATATGAAATGTTAGTTAACCAATAGTCAGTCATTTTAGTTTATTAATAATTAATAAATGACTGTAAATTTGGGCCTAAGTCATTATTTAACCCATTATGGTTCAATGAATATATTTTTTAGCAACAAAATATTCAATGCAAATCAATAATTGAAGCGAAGCCGTGAATAACGTTATAAGTGGCAAAATAATAATTTTTCAGTAGGGCAAAAAATCGTTTTAAAAAAACAAGATTACTTTTTTTTTAATTTGGACTATCAAAAGAAAAAATAACAAAAACTTTTATGCTATATTTAATTTTGTTTAATGGAAAAACGGTTCATATCAACAAACACAATTTCAGTTAAAACGTTTTTCCATAACGACAATCCAGCGGGAAAACTTAGAAGACCTTCTCACTTCAGGCCTTTTTAAAGGCCTTCTTAAAATTTTTTTGGATTCAATTAATTTTATTATCTAACTGCTAAAGAATGCCTCATAGAAGGCCTTGGATCTTTGGTATAAAAGATAAGATACACCTTCCACACTCGCTTCTATGAGAAGCGAGAAGAGAAGGAGTAACATTTTTGTTTTGTTTTTTGCACAAGCAAAAGCAAAAGAATTCAGATCCCGTTATAAAATCAAAGTAACATACATACATATTAAAGTACCAAACGAAAACAATAAAGTAAATCATTTTAGTTGAGTTTTGGTCATTAAAGAAGATAGATATTTGTACTAAATAATGAAAATGTTATGTAGTATGTATTAATTATGTATATATTTATTATTTTTTATTAAATTTTATATTTTTTGTTTATATAGTAACTATAGTAAACTTATAAAACACTTACCTTTTAAAACACTAACCCCCATATTCATAAAAAACATTTTTGATTAATAAAAGGTTTATTAAACAAATTTTCATAGAAAATTCTTTTCATAAGCCTGCTATAAACCTGAAATATTTTTTATGAATATGGGGGTAAGCTTATATTTATTAAAACCTCTTCAATATGACCTTTAATCAGCAATTTGAGACTATAAGCGTTTTTCGAAAGTGAGCGTGTTTTCAACAGACGGACAGACAGACGCACATATCTAAATCGACTTAGAATTACCCAAGGAGCCAGAATATATATACTTTATGGGGTCTTAAATATATAATAAAAAAGTTTCACGCGGAATGACAAACTTAGTACACCCCCATTCGCCACTACTAATGGTGGAGGGTAAAAAAAACACCGTGGTACAAAATCGAACTTTCCACATCAAAGTGGGGTGAAACCAAAAGCAAATGAAAGTTGACGTTTTCCGTAACAAACCTCTTAAGCCTTTTTTTAGTTTAGTGCTAGATTTTTTTTTACACCTATTTGAAGTTGGTAATTTCAAAACGCTGTCTAACAAGAAAAAATCATTGAAAATTTGATCAAATAATGCTTAATTATTTGTATTGCCCTGAAATGTGTTGTATCTTATGCGCCCCATACACGGTTCAATTCAGTTGTCAACTGAGTCTTTCAACTGAATTGATACTTGGCCACACACTTCTTCAACTGAATTGAAAGATTTTAATTCAACTGTCAAATTTAGATTTTTTTTACATACATTTTGACAGCTGATCAAGATACTTGAGCACACACAGTACAATCGAATTGAAAGACTTAGTAGTCAACTTGAAAAAATCAAAATCTTTTGATTTTTCTTCAACCAACTCGACAACCGTCAAACTAATCAACTGACAAGGCCATACACGCTTTGATTTTGACAACAACCGACTCAGTTGACAATTGAATTGAATCGTGTATGGTCTGCTTTACAATTTTTGGGGTCGAGGAATCCATTTTAATTTTTATTTTTACCTAAGACTCACTCTAGATGGCGCTGGTATAAAAAGTTTGCCATTTCTTGTAGATTTTTATGATATGAGACTGTCGATCTTTGTATGTTTCTGGTTTTTATTCATCGTCAGTATCCTCATCATCGGTAGTTCTCTTTAAGCACCAGCTTAAATCTCCTAACATATAATCTAGTTTATTTGCTCTGTATCTAGCTCCAACAGTGCTAGAAAATAACAGTGCTAGAAAACTACTGTTATTTGCCACTTGCAAGGCCAAACAATCTCTTCGGATCTACAGATCTTGTAGATTTTTTTGCATTTGGATCTTGAAAATAAATCCGTAAAGGCTTACTGGCTGTTCACCGATATCGAACGTTAACGTTCGCATAGAAAATTACGAAATCGACGAACGGGCAGTTAATTTTTAAAATTTAATGTATTCTTCAAATTTAACCGAAGCAGCAAATTGAATAGATTCGTTTTCAACAAAGAGAGCAATTTACTTTTAATAATTTTAAATTTCTTTCATTAAACTGTTAGTCCCACAATAAAATTTAATTTCAGGAAAAACTTGCTCACCTCCCATAAATGAAAAATTATATACATTTATGAAAATGCTTACTCCTTTTATTTGATCTCAACCATATAAGACAAAAAATCATAACGTCATAATCATCTAAAGGGCATATCAGCAAAAAGTAAAAGAAACAAAATGAAGAAACCAGCAAAACAAATTGTGTTGCAATAATGGAATAATACACTCGCAAACAGCTTCTTCGAACTCTTTCCAACCTCCTACAATTATTTGACAAAAATAAAATAAAATTAAGCAGCAGCTGTATGCCAGTGCTTCGCTCTAAGTTTGTCTAATAGCAGCTGTAAGAAAAATCTCCTTCATATGTCCTTCAGGAGGTTATTTCCTTTTATTTATTTTATTTTTTTCTACCAACTTTTTTCTTTTTGTTTCATTTCGTTCGCATTTTATTTTTCTATTTATTTTGTTTCCTTTCCCAACAGTTTCAAAGTCATTCAACAACATGCCACCTCAGTATGCCACAGCAGCAATTGCAGTTGCAGCAGCATCCACGTCTATGCTATTATTCAACTGTGTCTTCTTTTGAGTTTCAACTGCAAAAATCTAAATGAATGAAAAAAAAATTTGGCTTGAGTAAATTCATGGTTAAAATTATTTTACAGTTTTTTATGCGTCGCTGCTTTGAAATATGCCTTGGGGCATAAAAAGGCAGAACAAATGCTAAATTATGACAAAAATAAAATGTCGTTTTTCGAATAAAGGAATTCGAAATTTACAAGAAAATTTAACAATTTTAATTGTTCTTGAAGAGACATAAGTTTTTCAATCAAAAGAAAAACGGGGCTTTAAAGAAATTTTTTAAAATTTGTTTAATCTAACTTTAAGAAAATAGATATAAAGCCTTAAAAGGAACAGAAAACTTATTTGTTAGGAATGTTTAAGGTGGTGTTACACGATATGTATTTAGCAGTGTATTTGTCAAATTTCCCACTGCAAAATGCCATGTAAACGAAAAAAAATGTTGTTTCTGTAAATGTCAGATCAAATTAGCAGTGTAAAATTTTTCCATTAAGCTAGGGTTACACGATTGCCGCAATGCACCAATTTGTAACAATTTTTATTGTGCTAATTTGGAGGACAATAAGTCGATTGTCCCAATCAAATTTTCTGCAGTTACACGATTGCCTCAAATTTCATAAATTTGGTTGCCGTAAATTGGCGCACAACGATTAAGGGCCAATAATTGCCGACTTCCAGTTACACGATTGCTATGGTATGCGGCAACACTGAGAAACAGCTGTTGTGCTTAATTAAATTTTTTGTTTTGCTAACATAAAGAAAAAACATTAATGAAGCTTAGAGAAATCGAAAATCAAAAGTTTTTATTTAAAAATGTCATACGTATGGCCGAACAAACCTTTAAGGAATTGTTGCAACTAGTGTCTCCACTAATTAAAAAACAAGACACATATATACATAAATAATAATTAATTTATTTAAAACAGTAAAAATTAATTTTACTTACAGATGTAATATTCCACGACTAAAGAAAAAATTAATATTGGCGCTTATTGCCCACTTTGATTGCCGCTCAAGAAACCAATAAATATTGGCGCAATTAACACATTTCATTGCCGCATTATTGTCTATCGAGCAGTTACACGATTGCCGTACCAGGGCTGCATTTGATTGGGCCAAATAAGAATAGTCTTGCCGAAGGTTGCCGTATGAGCCAATAAATTGTGAAATTACACGATTGGTGCATAAAGTAGACCAATAATTGGTGCATTGCTGCAATCGTGTAATCCTACCTTTAGAGCGTGTTCTATTTTGTTCTGAAACCCCACCTGACTACAGCTGTTTTGCAAGTTCTTTGTTTGTTGCAGCATTTATCATTATTTATTTATTTTCACGTTTTCATAAAAAAAACAACATTTTTAATTAATTGAAATTCAAATAAAAGTGAAAAAAATATAAATACGTAAATAATTTGCTGTTATGAACGATTTTAGGTTATGTCAGATGAAACCAAAAAACGAACTTGTGAAGGCAAAAGGTGGCCCATTAAATTTAATTTGCTTACAGACTTAGCTGGTATAACATACTGGGAATATTTCTTAGAAACTACTCACAATTGACGGAAATGGTGCACAAATCCGATAACTTTGTCATTTATAATTGATACTTTTAGAGGGAGATTTTATGAAAGTGAATTTTTGCATTTATGACTAGGGCTAAAATTAATATCGAATTTGAAAGATTTCGCCTTTCTAGCGAATAGGATGTTTAATATATTTATCGAAAAAATCGAAAAAAAAACTCTTCCTTGCAAAGCGGGTCTTTGCATATAGACCGTCAGAGAGATAAATCACTGTTAAAATAGCCATCCGCCTACAAAATCTTAAGCCGACTTGTTGAAAAAAGTTTCCAGTAACGTCCCAGGATATCATTTTCTTCTTCTTCCTCGTAAACGTCAGATAAGTCTGAGTTATCGAAATTTACTAAAATATTTTCAATTGTATTGGCATTTAGTTGACAAGGCATTTTTAAGTTACGTTCGCTTTTACTGTAATCAACTGAATGAAAACTTTCCTTTGAATAAAATCTAAGCCAAATGGCATAGTATGATTTAACTTTCTCTACACTTATTAGGGCAATGGTAATCTGCTTAATAACTAATTTAAAGTTATAAAATACCATTATTTTCGTAATAATATTTACAAAAGTACAAAGTGACCTTTTTTTGTAAATTACCCAGCAACAACTGGCATTGATAAGTAATGGGTTAAAAAGCTAATATAACAACTCTTCACTACTTCACTACATTGGAATTTTTACTCATTATTTTAACACAGAGATGTCATTGGCGGCAAGTACTTACCACCCTTTCTTACAAATAGGGAGTTAAATAAGTCATTACCACATTCGCTAACAAATAGGTAATTCACATTGGTATCAAAAAAATTGAATCTGTCAAACAAATTTTGTTTTTAGTTTGATTTACTTTCTAATGCAAAATTTGACTACCCTGCATTAAGAATATATTCATACCCAATAAACCAGAGAGCGATATGATTGCAAAAACGATATGATATTTTCATGGAAAAACGATATTATAAGGAAAGGTGCAATTTAAATATTAACGTTTATGATACAAGATCTATATAATATATTATTATTTATATCACTTAGACGATATCGTTATTATATCGTTTGGTTGATTGGGTAGTGAAGTTTTTATTCTATTTTCTAATTTTAAAATGCATATCAAAATCAATAAAGTATATAATTATTCATATTCAAATTTATTAGAAATTGTCCTTCATTTATAACAAATAAAAAAAAACAAATTGTAAGAACAAGTATGTATTTAAAATCAACTTGTGTTATATTTGAATAAATAAAACCTTAAAGTCATTTTATTATGAATTAATTCTAAAGTTCGTTAAACAACTAATAAAGAAGTGCTTATGTACCAGATTATATGTCAGCCATTACTAAACTACTTTCAGG
The DNA here is from genome assembly GCA_943735925.1 of Pollenia amentaria. Lineage (NCBI taxonomy): Eukaryota > Metazoa > Arthropoda > Insecta > Diptera > Polleniidae > Pollenia > Pollenia amentaria. The sequence goes on along the minus strand of OX031008.1, from coordinate 130,825,544 downwards.
TAATGCAGATGGTATGAAGTAGTCATTAAAATGTAATTTGTTCAGTAGTTGCAAGTCATTACCAAGTGTTTGCTGGGTACAAATCTCGAAAGGCATGTTGCTTTCTGACCCATCAGAGTGCACTGGGTCCAGCCATCAAAATATTTTATTTTTAAATTTTAGTAAAAATCATAAAATAAAAATACAAAAAATTTATTTGGAACTATTTTTGCTTGCAAAAAACACTATGCCATATGGCATAGAATAACCGTATAGAATAATACAATAAACTGTAATATAGAATAAACTGTAATAGAACTTTTGTAGAGCTGTACTAAAACAACACAAGCACCGCTTTGTACCGTAATTACACTATATTATATTATTATTTTAGGACTGACATAAAATTGTACTTGAATTATTGTAAAATTGTACTAAAATAGTACTGTATTATAACGTAAAGGGCTGTACTAGAACTGAACTAGTTAGAGCTGAACTAGAATTTTGGGACACTTTGTACGCCTAATAAGACGTTCTGCTGTTAGATAAGGTCAAAAGATGTGTATCTCTTTGTTGCATAAATATTGACAAAAAAGCAATTTTTTTTTTAATTTGCCTTGAATACAAATCGCACAAAAGTGACGACATAAGTGTTCTTTCAGCATTATTTATTGAGCAAAATCAAACAAAACAAATTTTTTTTGCAGGGTTAAATATATGTATAAATAGCTCGGAACACTGTGCGTTGGTTGTCATGTAGTTAATCACAAACTTAATTAAAGGGTTTTTATGACTATTAAACTTTCATTTCTCAACCAGAAAAATTTAAAAAAAAAGAGTTGCACAAAATCTTTGTGTTTTCCATTTTGTTGTTCTGTTTTGTAAAATAGCAAAACCTATTAGCAATTGTGATATCCTACTGCATTGAAATTTCACCTGTTTTTTGGAGTGACAAGAGTTAAACTATTCAAATGACACCAGCCGCAGCAGCAGCTAGACTTATGAAAAGTGGCTTTATTATCAACTCAAGTACCAACAGCAAAAGTCGCATTTTATTGTAGTGACAAAACAAAAAATTATAAAATGATATCTTCTTACACCGCAGGTATAAAACACAGGACTTCTTTTGTACCTGTCGTCCTTTATAAAACCATAAAGCTTTAACTTGGATATTTCAGGCATACCAATGCGTGACTACAGATGTTTTGGTGCCAAATGTCATTCAGTTCTTTTTATTTCTTATTTTTAATTTTTTTTTGGCATAATAGCCAACATTAAATAACAAGCCAAGACACAAAAGCAGACTTCTTTACACAAAAAGTACTTCAACATTTTTGACTGTTTATGGTTTGATTTTATTTTTATGGCAATTGCATGACAGTCGCACAACACCAAACTTAGAAGCAAATGAAACAATAGGCAGGACTAAAAGGAATATAAGAAGGAATAGGAAAGGTACATACAAAATAAAAATTTTCATAAACAAAATCGACATTGCTAATAAAATGTGACGCGGCTAAAACATAAAACTTCAAAAATAATGCAAAGTCGCAAACACACTTACAATCTCTCGTAGACTTTTCTTGTTTGCAAAATGTTTTCTCTTTATTCATTTGTATATGCAAACTTTTTTTCTTATATCTATACCGATTTCATTAACAACATGTTTAAATTTTTATTTAAAAAAAAAAAACACAAGTATTTTCTTGGCAAGAAAACTGCACAGAAAACAACCCAACAACAAAAACAATACCAAGTAACAAACCGAAAAAGGGCACAAAATTACTACACTTTCTCTGGCCCCTACTCTGTTTATTTTTAAGTATCTCCTTGTTCTGTGTTTTCTAACAAATTCTCTTCAAAAAATAAAATAAAAAATTAATATTCTTAAAAATTAAATACAAGTAAAAAAAGGATAAAATTTAAGCAAAAAGTCGTAAAAGTGCTCAACGTTGTTATCGTTGTCAGCTTAAACAGCGTCAACAGGATAATGGCTTATCCTTTAGAGCGTGTTCTTACTAATGTGTGTGTGTGTGTGTGTACTTGTGTGAGTGTGTATTTGTGTGTTTATATGTAATACCTTGTTACTTTTTTATTTGACTTTGCTTTTTAGACATAGAACTGCATGGTTACGTAGTATATTTTACACATGACGTAGTCAGTTTTTGTTATTGTCAATAATTTTATTTTTTTATTTGAACAAATACTATTAAAGAAATGCACAGTGGGATTAAAGAAAATTGTCGGAAATCAAAAAATAATTGAATTATATTTCGATACCAGCATTTATAGAAAAAAAAATTATATGACCTTTAAAAAATAACGCCACATTTAAATTAGAAAGCGAACATACTTTTTAGCCCTTTAAGAGTTACATTTAAATTAATTATTAAATTATCAAGTACAGAGGATAATGCCCCTGAATTTCGTTGATACAGTGCTTAATAGATTTCCGTAATTCACTTGTAGTTATGGGCATGACCTTTCACTTTATAATGGTCCATAAGAATAAATAAATAAACTTATTGAAACCACATACAGTAGGTAATGGATATAAAATAATTAAAAAAATGTTTCGAAAGTATTTTTATAAACATTTTCTTCTAAAAGTTTATATTATACTTAGGATGATTCATCGTGAGGTTTGAGTTATAATGAAAAATTAAACACATAAATTTTAAAATGAACTTAAATTTTTTATAATCGGCTGAAGGACAATTTATTCATTCTTTGAAAATGATATCATGAAAATGTTGGTAATGACTACGCCTAAGGTGGTCCATTTGCAAGGTTCAATTTTGGGCGACTTGTTTGAGCATAGCGACTGGTATCTCGCGAATAACACGAGTAATTTTGGCTTCCAAAGCGTCAATCGTAGCTGGCTTATTCCTAAAGACCTCAGACTTTACATATCCTCAGAGAAAATAGTCCAAAGGTGTTATATCCCACAATCTAGGTATCTAATTTACCGTAGCAAAAAAAAAAGTCCTACGCTTTAAGTCTATCTAGTAAATCAAGTCGGTTACGTACAACGATTTTTGATTAGATGTAAAATATCGATATATAGATAACATCTAGTCTGGATTAACAAAAGCTAATGATTCGAAAAATTCACGGGAGTGTCTGCCATAGTGGCCTACCTCACGGTGGTCTTAGCAGCATCATACTCATAGAAAATTGAGTGTATAACTCGGTAGAGTTAATAGGAATAAAAACTACGCCCAGCGAGATCCGCCAGCAGCCGAAGATCTCCCAAGGGTGAAAATCAGCCTGTCAAGCCGAAATTTTATGTTCTCCCTTATTGTGGCTTTGGGTTTAAACCACAACCACAATGTGATCCCCGAAGGGTCCTCAGCCAAATATAAAACTGGAACCGAAGTCCCGGATAATACTGACTCCCGTGGTACCATATTACAGATATCATATCTAGTCAGCAGCGATCTATCAATTTGGAACTCTGATGAATTCCAGGTATTGACTGCACTTGATTTCCTCGGAAGATGTTACACCAAAAACTAAAATATCTTTAGGATGACTCCCTATATACCACCGGGAAGTTACGAAAGCTGAAATTCAAAATCTGATAAATACAAATCAAGGAGACCCATGAGAAGCATTGCCTAAAATTAACGTAATAAGTCCTATTAATCGCGCATACTGACAGTAAATAAAGCCATTGATACCCACATTAAATTTTTAAAGGTGGCACTACTTACTAACCTAGACCATTAGGAAGCACAACTACCTTAACGTTTGTGTAAAATTAGGTATTATAATTTATTTATTTTAACTAAAACCACTGTAAGGCACCTTTTGCAGTTAGTCTAGCTATTTAAGAAAGGAGACATTTTGACAACCAGATAGCAAATTAACCAGCGAACAGAGTGGTACTACGGCCTGAAAAAAACTGCAACAAAGTATACAATCCCACAATGATGCAAACACTCACTACTCGTACACAGGGTTGTCAGATTGATTTTGAACTTTTTCGCCAAATTCAATGTCAAAAATCGCCAAAATCGCCAAAGCATTTATTTTTTTAGTTTTTGACAATAATATACATATGTATTTTTAGAATAATTAAAAATATTTTTTTATAAGTCCCAAAAAAAAAAAATTTGTCGCCATGGTATATTTTGTTTAAAAAGGTGCAATGTTTAAAATATTTTATAGAAGTCTACTTAAAGCAACAAATAATCATTTTTGCGGTAAGTATTAAAGAAATATTGGATATACAATACATTTGTATGTAGTTGCAGTTCTATTATATATGTATGTATCTCAAACGCTATTTACTTCACCGAGAAGACTCCCTTTTTGTCTTATTTTTTGGAATACATTGTGAAGATACAAAGGAAATGCAACATGTACTATTTACATTCATATAACTTTTAACTCGTAAAAACTTGTCGAAAACTTCATATCGCATTCTACTTCGAAGGCGAATTTTAGTGGAGTTAATTTTTTCAATACAGGCATTACTAGTTGTAATAACCAGCATATAAAGAACACCCAAAGCAAGTTCCTTAAAATGGTACGTACCTGCCGTATTCTGGTAGCTATAAATTGTTGGCCTAAACTGATTTGAATTAGATTGAACATCATCATTAAAAATCTCTTTTAACAAACGGTATTTTTTCCATTGGGTTTCATTAACATCCAAATGTACGTTAGGATTCATAAAAATCTTTAAAATATTTTTTACAACAACGAATTTTATCTGCGATAATTTGACACATTTTATAATGGAAAAATATTCATACACTTTAATTATAATTAAAAGTGGGATTTGCCGTCTTACACTCGCAGCCATCGATGACTGCTGACGTCAGTAGTCAAACCTCAATCCTAAAACCAAATTGTATTTTAACCTTTGGTAGATCAAAATTTGCAAATTTCGGCAAATCCCTCTGAGGAGACCTAGTGGTTGAGGTCGAAACATGTCAGGGTAACCAGCCGCCTGGGTTCGAATCACACGCCAGCCAGCCTGGCTTCGAATCCCAGGTCAGTCAAGAATGAAAATTATCAATAACAATTTTAATTAATCTTCCATGTTGTAAATTCCTTTCTTCATAAAAATAATTTAATGAAAATTAAATTTAATGAACTTAAGCCTAATTAAAAATAGTAAAATTTGGATTAATTCCTAATTTTTTTAAATTTGTTTCAGCAAAATCGGACTAGTGGTTCTCGAGTTATGAGAAAAAAAGTCCACCAAAGGTGAGAATTTCCCCTATATGATAGTTACTAACTTCAAATCGATATATCTCGATTCCTAGACGTGACCCAGCGAAACGCCGGGACTACTTTTTACGTATAACTTCTTTTTTACCGATATAACTTTCCCCGGTAGTTTGAACCCTTCCCGATCACTGACCCCTACCATTTGTCTCACAGTGTTATATTCATTTTCTAAAGAATTCTACTTACCTATTTATTCTTTCAAGAGCACATTTAAATGTGAAAAACATTTTCTCGAAGATTTTTCATTACCTTCATCAGCCATTTCAACATAATTTAGTATTAGTTTTAGTTTTACATATGAATGCATCAAATTTCATACATTGAAATACTAGAATAAAAAAAATATTATTTCCTCGTATTGAATTTAACAAATTTCAAAACAAATTCATGGCTCATAAAAAATAGCCAACAAAATCGCCAACTATTTTATAAATCGCCAAAAAAACCCCATGTCGCCAAATCGAAATTTAGGTCGCCAAACAAGTTTGAAAAATCGCCACGTTTGGCGAAAAATCGCCACATTTGACAGCCCTGCTCGTACATTCATTCTTGAAACTTTCCCTCTCTCATGCGTTCAACACTCTAAAGGCCGTGTCAGATACAACTTTGTCGCTTTGCGTGACGTTTCTACCTTTGGCAGAAAAACGCAAAGCAAAAGGTGTATGACACAATGAAAACTTTGACAACACTCAAACATTGCTTTTTTTCTTATAAAAGCGGTTAGCAATTTGTACATTTAATTATTTGTTATGAAAATAAAAGTTAAAAATTTAATTGGACGGTTTTTTGGAATTGAATTTGGCAAAAAAATTAAAAAACCGAAGAAAATTATACCAGCCAATTGTCAAAGCGCGCAAAAAGATGAGAGTTGGCTAACTTTTTGCTTCGCTCCGCTTTGAAAGTACTTTATGTGACATGTTTCGTATAAGTATGTATATTTTATCTTAGATGTCAAAGCGAATCGGTAACGCAACGCGAAGCAAAAGTTTTATCTGACATGGCCTTAACACACAAGCAGCGTTACCATATATTTTAAAAAAAAAATCTTGTTATCTCAGAAAAAAAAACTTGTTTTCGCGAGAAAAACTTTTTTTTTCAAAAGTGCCAAATTTTTAAAGAAAATACCAAAATGTAATAGGAATTTTTTTTGTTATCCACCCTTTCAGTAAAATATGGTCATCCCATGCTTTTACATAGTTCCCAAGTTTCCTTTTCTTAGGTTTCGTTGAACAACTTGGAGTCTCCGGTTGATTTGTTTCTTCCACTGTAGTGGTTTCTTTTCTCGGGACTAAAACAATATAAAAAATTTTATTTAAAATAAGCATAAATATTTTATATTCTTACCATTTTTCGTTAAATATTTGACCATGTTTTTTAATGTCTTCCGCACTACAAAGTCAACTACAAAATGTCAATGTATACAAACGACCTTGTTGTACTTACAGGGAGTATACACAATTAAACACTGTTGCACTTTTAAAGGAGTGAGAAAATATAAAACCGTTTAATTGTCCAAAAACATCATTTAATATTTTTATCCAATAAACTGCAAATTTTAAGTTATGTATTTATAAAAAACTGGAAAAATTTTATATATTGATAAAAAGCTTGAAAAAACTTTAAATAAACTAAAATCTTTTTTGGCATCTCAAAAAACTTGCAAAAAAAGGGAAATCTTGACAAATGGCAACGCTGCACACAAGCTCTACAACCCAGGTCCCTCAACTAATGTCAAAAAGCTGACTCGGCTGTTGTTTAAAATTGTCGCTTTTTTTTTTTTTTTTGTTACTTTTTTGCTGTTAATTTTTACTGTTAAATTTTCTGTTTTTATTTTTTGTATATAAAATCGTTCATTGAACTTTATACAACGTTATGCTTCTAATTCTTTTATCTTGGTATATTTTTGGTTGTATTTTTTTTTTTTTTTTTTTTTTTTTGTATTTTGTCTACTTTTTATTTCGTTATAAAACATTTACAAAAAAAAGAACGTGCTAAGATACAAAATTGAAAAAGGAACCACATGTTGTTGGTTTTTTTTTTTTATTTTCTTGTCCTTGTATGTTCTACTAAATGGTTTCTTAAAGGTTTTTTTTTTCTTCTAATGTGATATTCATCTTTAAAGTGGCATAAAGTAAGTATGCCACAATGAATAACTTTTAAGTCATGAATAAGGAAAATTTTAAAAAGGAATATGCTTGAATATGTAAATAATTTTTTTACATTTAAAATTAAGAATTAAATTTGTTTTGTTTTAATTTTTTAGAATTTTTACGGCAAATTTTATCAAGTTCATTTAAAACTAACTATTACTTTAACTTCCAGTTAACAATATGTTTTTGACAACTATAACTGATAGTTAATTACATACAACTGAGCTTGATGAAATTGGCCGTTAAAACTATAGTCTATGGGACAAATCAAGATTTCTTTAAATTTTTGGGGTGTTACCTTTAAAATCGCCGTTTTGGTCAACAAGTTTTCCCAAATTAATTCGATAGTTTCAAAGATATTCGACTTTGACTTTTTTTGTTCTTAAAAAACCAAAAAAAAATTTTAATAATAGTTTTAAAAACAATTGCCATTTTTTGCACATTGGATAGTTTCTATGTAAGTTTAACATGCTGATAAAATTTCGGACACTATCTAATGTATGGGAATTAACAACGATTACACGAAAGGTGGATGCATCCATGCGTTCCGAACAATATTTTTGTCCGGAGAATAATTTTTTTACTAAGAGTTTTCTGCAAAACGATTCACCCATTTCAAAAAATTTGCCCGGAAAAACAAAGCTACCATGTTGTTTACATATGTATGTAAACAATGGTAACAAATCGCAGAACGACTAGCAAAATACTTATATTGAATTGTTTTCTAAGAGTGTGTTAAAGAAAATGGATAAAAAAAGGAAAGTGATATTGTTATTTTTAATTATAGGTATTTATTTTTTATTTAATTATTCAGCAAAAAAACAATTGTTATAATATAAACGCAAAACATTATATGATGTGGCAGCTTAATTCCACTTGTATGTACAAATTGAAAAAAGTGACATCTCAGTTCATTTTGTTCCGAACAAGAATTTAAATTAAACCAATTCAGGAAAAAACTTTCTGAACAAAATAATTTCTCTCTCTCTCTCAAAAGAAAGACGTCCAACTCAATATATATAAAATTTGTCCGGACAAAAAAATTGTTCGGAACGCATGGGTGAATGTAGCTGAAGAATATAATACTGAACACAAGATCCAATTATTTAGGAATTCAAACAATTCGTACTGTGTATTAAAATTTTCGTGTATTACAATCCCTTTTAAAACATCAACTTTCCATTACGTATGTGTTTTCATCAAATTTCCCATTTCTTTATAAATACAACTCTGCCATCGTTTCGAACGCATACGAAAATCGCAATACACAACAGGAATGTTAAAGTTGGTATAATTGTACTTTTTTTTGGTACATTTTGACCTTCCAAAGTACCGTGGTACTACCGTGACTCATTTGGTGCAATTTAAAAATTTGTCATAGTTCCCCCTTTTCGAATTTTTAGTATAGAAAATAAATTATTGAGTCCTTTTCATTGCATTTATGTTGCACAACAAATCGTTAATGTAATGGGCGCTAGTATAGTGGTGTATAGAGCGCTTAGTTCCCTTTTACAATGTCCATATGTTTCCTGACATTTCTAGAGTCATTGCGGGAATTTTATCCATTCTACATTCGTCTGCAAATGTGGAAAGAGTTTTTTCTTTTCAAAATATAAAAACTAGGGAATCATCAATTATCAAGTCTTATACAAACAAAGGATTGGTTCATATCGACATATTCATGCTGCTATGATGTAAAAATTCCAAATAGTTTATTAACTAAACAAATAAATACCTGATTTTGATCTCATATATGTATAAAGCTTCGTACAGACGGTGGTAAGACCTTACAATGTTGTAAGCAGGCGAAATATTTTTCTGACAATGGTGCCATTGTCAGATGCATTAATTTTACATGTCTGCCAAATACAAATGAGCTTACAATGTTCACACCGTTGCAAGGCATTTTTAGTAAATATTAATGCAATTTATGCAACGCTACATACCAATATTGTAAGATCTGACCACCGTCTGTACGAAGCTTAAGGCTTTTATGTACCTTATTTATTCATAAGTTTTGTTTTTTTTTTGTGTAAAATTGAATTTAAAAATTTGTTTTTGTTTTATATGTAAATTAAACGAGTCACTTTTGCGCACGCGTTCTACAAACAGGCAGTTAATAAATTTAAAAAAAGTGGTACCGTGAAGGTCATCAACATCCCTGATACACAATACAAAGTGTTGGAACTCGTAAATTATTTATCTTGAATCGAAATACGCGATAACCCCAAACATTTATGTCCATACTGAAATACCGATGTAAAGAAGATCCATCATGAGTTCTTCGGTACTTCAATTGTCTGACAACAACTAAGTATTTATGTTTATATTAGTGTTAACAAAAAAATCTGAAGACAGATCATGGGATCTATTATGATTCATGGTTTAACAGAAATTACACCAATGAAGAATAGGGGACACATTTATGTACATATATTCGAATATGGAATTTACGATGACATATAACTCATTGGCAATATACATATTGCTGGAAAAGATAAATTAAATAGACAACAAAAAGGAAAAAAATTTATATATGACCCGAAGGATCATAATGGGCACGTCCATAAGACGTAGCTGTTGCGCAACCGTTGAGGGTTTTTAACGGCTCATCGATGAGGGTTATTTATTTTAGTGTTGCTAAACTAATTTATTTTAATCATTTCTTTTGACACGCTTTTATTTATTTTCAATTGTTTACATTTATTAGCTGTTAATTTTGCATTATATTCATTATGACATTTCTAAGATGTAAATGTTGGGTTCAACAGTTTTGTAGCAGTTGAGCTTAAGAGCTACATCTTATGAACGTGCCCAATGTCTGTCCCGAAGGATCATTATGTCGGATATACGAAGTAAGTCATGTTTCTAATGTTATTGTGTATATAGAATACAGTGATTAATATTGTATTAGGAAAATTGAAAAACTCCGTTTTAAAATAATACAAACGCTAAAGACCTTCTAGGGATTCATTACTTCTGGGAGCATTTAGACATTTCAGTCAGATAGTTAAGATACTTAAGAAGAGGTTATTGATTAAAATACAAGTTTGACGTTCTTATCCGACATTATCTGTCCTTTAACAATTTCCTTAGGAAACTCCCATAGCCCGTTCACTTTTTATGAAAACACAAACACTTGGTGTCAAGGACCTTTTCACAGTTTGATAACTAATACCCCGTTAAACTGCGCAAAAAGGTTACGTAAGGAACCCTCTTATTATGTTTGGCCATCATTAAATTGGTGCTAACTGAGTTGGTAATAAGTCATCGTCTAATAACAGGCTACAAAACAAGTGTATAAATGCACCGTTTCTTCAAATAATTTATCGCACATATTTAATACGTGCAACGAAATTTTTTCTTGAGCAAAAGTTCAATAAACCCTGCAGAATTGTATCGATATTTTTATTTAATTTTATTTTTTTTTTTTTTGCAACAAAACAATAACAAAGAAATGTGTTATTTTTACACAATACCATATTTTATCCGGCAAACAAAACATTAAGGATATATCAAAATTCAAAGAAAACAGGACGAAAACAACAACTGTTGTATTTTGGCCTTTTATTTGCCTTCATTATTCATCTAAATTTATTTGGTTCGGTCATGTTTTATTATAGTGGGTTTTTTATTATCAATTCGGTTGCTTAAAAATATACTACACGCAGCTAAGAGCTCAAGACAAACAGACGTTCATTGTCCTTTTGGTTAAGTTTTTTATTTTTATTTTTTGTTAGCATTTGAATTAAGCACTTGTATAAGTTTGCCCATTATACATGTAAAGATGGTAGGATACTAATGCCAGCCATACTGAGCAAATGATAATACGTCATCGTCATTACTGGTGGCGGGTGGTTAATGAAATGTTAAATGTGCATTTTCATGTGTAATCGTATGTCGAAACTCAAAAAAAAAAAAAAAAAAAAAGTATGGCAGCCAACACAACTAACGGTTTACAAAAGGACATTGACACCCAAATAATATGAACAGAAAAATAAATATTGTTGTATTTGTAGGACTAACTTCTTAAAGGCAAAGAAAAACAACGAAATTATTTTTTTTATAATATGCATAAAGAAGCCTTATCAAATACAAATATTTTAGGAACACATGCATGTAAATACATTGATAATTATCCTTAAATGAAAGGAATTTGATTTTATTTGTATGGTGATCATAAATTGTATTAAGGCCTGTTTTCCGAAAATATTGTGTTCATTGACAATTTTATTTCAGATGCAGGCAAAAAAAAAACACATTTTTCTATATGGTCGCCACACACTAGGGATGCCATGCGGGACTGGTTTTCGCAAATCCCGGGATTCGGGATTTCAAAAAAATCAAATCAGAGGATTCCGAAAAATTCCGTGTTTAGTTGTTACAAATTAATAAAAAAAAAATAATCCCGTCCTTGAATCCACGATTGCTAGGAACAAAGAGAATTAAATTTCGAACTTGCGTTTCACACACCGCTGGCGTTTTTCAAAATTTATATACGGCCATGTTCTGGAAATCGGAATCACGTGAAGGTGATGGAGATTTTCAATTAAATTTTTGTAAAAATTAACGTAAATTTTCCTGATTTCCAAAGTAGTTTAGGTAAAGGTAAAGAAAATATTTTTATGAACTTTAAACACAGGACAGTTTTCAAAATTTGTTCAATTTCAATTTCACATAATTTCGATTTCCAGAACATGGCCGGTAGAATAATTAAAAAAAAAAATTTTTTTAAATTATAATTACATACATATCGCATCTGCTCATGAGTACTGTATTAACTCAAAATTTAAGAATGTTTAATAGAAGCAAAACCATTTTTAATTTTAACTTAAACGCATATGAAAAAGAATTTTTAAGCCAACCATTTCATTACCAAAAATTATTAGATAAAATAGCACGACATTTTAACAGCGGGTAAAAATTCATATTACATGTCAATTTTTGCAAAAAGTGAAAAAAATTTAAATTTAAATTTAATACACTATTGTTGAACAAGTGCGATATGTAACATATTGTATACATAATATCGAGGGCCTATATTCAAAACCCTCTATCTTTGATTTTCACGAAAATTAAAATTTTTGGAATAACTTGTTCTTGCAATACATGTTCTTTTTTACTATTTTTGCAAGCAGAACATGAATTTGACATTTTTAATGGTTTATCAAAATAGCGAAAGCCGATTCTGAACTGAATTACCATGAAAACATTTTAAATGCTTGTTTTTGGAAAATATAATGTCCATGGCATAAAAATAAATGGTTAAAGTTGGAATTTCATTAAAAAAGTGTCTTCTTTTAAAGTGTCATCTATGATATTATTGTCAAAAAAAATTAGTAGTTTATAGGATATTTAAAATCGTATGCAATTAAAATATTATTATCGTGTGATAAACCTATATAATAGTTAGTTTAAAATTTAGTTTAATAATAAGATTTTATTAAAAAAAATTTGTAACAGTTAATGGTTAATTTTTTTTTTTATTTTATGTTGTATTATTAGCCTTTATCTTAAATAAACCACGTTAAACACCGACAGATGGCATAAATAAAATCAAAATAATTAAGTTTTAATAAAATGCAAAACCCTCTATCTTTTCATTTTCATACATACATATTGAATATTTTTGAGAAAATTTTATAACCAATTATCTGTGGGATTCAGTAGTTGATTTAATGAGTATTGTAGAATACCGAATTTTAATAACTCAAGTAATACGCGAAAAAAGCAGTTTTTTGGCTCTCCTGAAAAGTTGTGTTTTTTAAGATAGAGGATTTTGAATATATGCCCTCGATATGTAACATTTAATTCCAATTACTTTTCAATTATATCACTGACGAAACATGCAATTCAATTCATTTTTATTAACAAATGATTCTTGCTAACGAAAGGCGTTTACTTCAATGCCAAAAAAAAAAAAAAACTACAACAACAAAGAGAAAAGAACATTGACGATTTGACAGACATACAGACAAACAATATTACAAAAACCAGCTAAACATTCTGAACTACAAGAAAAGCACGTGCGTATACAAGTATCAGTCCAGTACGTTAACATTTTGTTTTATGATTTTTGCCCAGAGCACTTGACAGCAGCAGCAGTCAATGGCACATACTTTTGAATATTAGAAGAGAAAAAAAGACAGACAACTAAAAAAAATCGGCAAAATCAAAAACAAAACACATACACAGGCATACAATAAAAGCCGCTAAGTATCCTAAAAGAGCTTGTTAACGTACACGGCTATTCGTTTGGATTTCAAGGATTATCCCTACGCATGTGCCAGCCAGCCGGTGCTGCAGGGCCAAAATGCAACAGTAGCTGTGTATGATGTACTTTAAAGACAGTATTGTGTGTGTATGTTGTAAGACATTGTTAAACTTCAAAAAAAAAAAAAATAAATAAAATTTCAAATGTAATAAAACATCATTTGAAGAAGGCATTTGAAATATAAAATGCAAAGGAAAATAACAACAATTATTATTATTTCTTATAAAGCATCAGCTGTTATCCTTCACATCATCTACACTGTAATTGTGTTTGTATATGTAAAGACGTAGGGAGTGTAAAAAAGTGTGTAAGACTTTGTACATTTCACAGGACACGCATGACATGATACTAGACGTATTCATATGTGTGTACAAACACTTGTTTCATTCAATACATGCTCTATTCACACAAGGGACATTGAACTTTACTAACCGAAAAGCAAGGAAAATAATTGAAAATAAGAAAATCCCACATGTTAGAATCACTGTGTATTTATTTAGTATCCAGAGAACATGTATTTTGAGTTAATTTAACTTTATTAAAAGTTTGATTTGAACAAATGATGACCTATCAAATACCAAAATTTTATATTTTTATTTTTTTACATTTTATATCGATGCAATATCCACAAATATAACTACCTGTTCAACGATTTCGAACGTTAACGTTCGCATAGAAAATAACATTTAAAACAAAAACAAATTTTAAAATTTTGTTGCTGTTTTAAATATTATTTTCTATGCGAACGTTAACGTTCGAAATCGATGAACTGGCCGTAAGTCTTGATGGGAACTTAACCAAACACGAAAATAGGGTCGTATGGATAACATTTTGCGATTTAATTCAGAAAGAAGATGTTGGATTATTTGTATACAGGATCTGAATGAAAGCACACGACTATCCTTTTTTATGGGATCAGAAAACACTAGAGCAGAAGCTTTTAATTTCGCTTGTTAAAAATCTTGTGTCTATTAAGATGAAGAATCCTTTTTTGAGAGAGAGAATAGAAACCAATGAGATATTGAGAAAACCAAATTTCTTTAATGTGCAGTTTTTCGTTGGAAAAAACATAATCGCCTAATAAGAACACCGCCATAAGTCTATTATGTTAAATACCTCAGATAGAAAATGAAAAAAATACCAAGGCTGGTGGGCTTAAAAAACATGTTTTCATAATTGCGTTGGTATCTACTTTTATTCAGTTCCATTAAAAAGCGCAGAGAGTAATGCGTCATCCTCAAGATGCAACATACGCGTAATAAAAGAATAAAAACTGCCAACTTTGCTAAGTTCTTCGATTTCTTTTGGATAGTTAGGCAACATCACAGAAAAAAGTGTTTTATTAATTAAAAAAATGGTTTAAAAAGTATTTTAATTTAATTAATGTGATAATTGAATCAATAATTTTTTTAGCTGAAAAAAATTAAAAATTTAATTTTGATTTAATTAACATTTTAGTTGTTTTGAAATAAATTTTCAATTACAATTTTAATTAAATAACAAAAAATCTTAATTGACTTTTTTCGTTTAAAATAAAATAATTTATACATGTAGAATTGTTGTTGGGAATTGTCAATACATATTTATTTAAATAAATTAACACATTGTTTAAAATTTCAAAGTTTTTTGATCACTTTTTTAATTAAAATTAAAAATATCATTTATTGAAATTATTTTTTCAAAATTTTAAAATTTTAAGTAATCAATATAATCATTTTGGTAATAGGTGCAAAGTCAACAACTTATTTGCTTGATATTATGAATTTAGAACAAATTTGGTGATAGGAGAAATTTAATAATTTTTTTTTGTGTTCCAAAGAATTTTTTTACAATTTTCAAGAAGCATGTAAAATAAAAGTATGTTAAAGCGAAGCCCATTTGGGTCGCAAAAGGAGTGTAGTAAATTGTTATTGCTCTAGAACGTTTTTTATTCTTCTGGCATATACTTCACCATTTTTCATTGAAATTGAGAAAATTTCAATTGAAATTTCAAATGAAACTGAGAATTTCCATTTGAAATTGAGAAAATTCCAATTGAAATTGAGAATATCAATTTGAAATTGAGAAAATTCCAATTGAAATTGGGAAATTTTAATTTGAAATTGAGAAAATTCCAAATGAAATTGAGAAATTTTAATTTTAAATTGAGAAAATTTCAAATGAAATTGAGAAATTTTAATTTTAAATTGATAAAACTGGAAACATAAGGATTAAGAATTGAAAATAAATACGTCAGTGGATTCGTCAATAAGCAGAATTGCCGCATTTGGGCGAATGGTAATCCAAGAGTGATTGTCGAAAAACCAATGCACCCACAAAGAGTGACTGTTTGGTGCGGTTTATGGGCTGGCGGCATCATCGGGCCGTATGAGGCCGGTCAGGCAGTTACTGTGAATGGTGTTCGCTATCGTGAGATAATAACGAACTTTTTATGGCCCAAATTGGAAGATATGTCATCGAAAATTTGGACCATCGGATGGAGGTGTGCCGCCGAGGTCGCGGCGGCCATTTGGTCGATATTTTGTTCCAAACATAATTAAATATTAGCATATTAAAAAGAAATGACAATCATTTCCTAAATAATTTGTGTTTTATTCGAAATCAACATCCGCCCTTAAAATATGCATACGAGTAACCACCCTTTATTTATAAAAGTGTTGGTAATGATTGGTAATATGCAACATTGTGCTAGGACGAAGATCTTAAGAAGTAATCCATCTCAAGTGGACAACGAAAAAATGCACTTTATCCTAATTCCACTTTATCCACTTCTTCCTAAAGAGTAGGGTATTCAAACGATTAACCGTTATTTGATTAATCGACTAATTTTGGTCGATTAACTGTTCAAATAATTTAAAATTGCTTATTTTCAAATAACGAATAATTGGAATAATTTATGTCGATTAATCGATTAATCGAAAATTTGTTTTTTCACAGCACATATGACTTTTTTCTTTTATGTAAGAAAACAAGCCGGTACGTTTTAAATGCCCTTTTTTTGTTTATTAACTCAGGGAACCTTTCCTTCCAGTAATGATTCAGATGAAGAAGGTTATTTTTTTTTTTTTTTTTTGTGAAGACTGAAAACAACTTTCTACCGGACCTGAAAAAGACTATTAAAAGTACTTAAATAGTTAAGATATTAAAAAGAGATTCAAGTGGTATAATGAAATAATATAATTTTTAGAAAAGACAAGAAAAATAACAAAGAAATTGGATATGATTTATAACGATATACTTTCAATCTCTCCAACGTCAACAATATGTAAAAGAATATTTTCTAAATCAAGTTTCACCAAAACAAAAAAAGATATCGTTTGAAACATAAGCATATAAACTGTATACTCTTTTTTAAAGATTATTTTAGAAGATTAGCTTACATTTTGAGGCTTTTTTTTACTAAACATGGTTTTCTCTTTTATTACATAAAGTAACTTTTGTTATATTGTTGTTAAAAAATATCATTTTGCTCTTATTTGCAAACTTCTAAACTAGACAAAATTGAAATTATTCGATTAACCGCATAATTTCAAATTGTTCGATTATTTTTCGATTAAATTTTTACCTCGAATAATTATTCGCGCGATTAATCGATTAATACAAAACATTGATTAATTGAATACCCTACTAAATATCATAAACTTTATCCTTAATACTATAAAAAACTCCAACTCTCTACCGAAATTATATTTCGGTTAAGGTTTAAAGGATACCTAAAAGAGATTTTCATAAGACTTTAGAAGATAACTAAAAAATAATGCTTTAGATTTGAATATCGACTTCAATCGAGCTTTTTATTTTTATAGGTTAAAAGCTATTAAAACATTACGAGAATTGCATTTTTGGGTATGTGCCTAATCTCGCGGGCATTAGGTAAAATTGTATTATAGACATTGAAAGTTTTTCTTTCGGCTTCGTTTTTTTAAAAATAACTCTATTTGTAGTCGCACATTATCGCTTAAACAAGTTGTTTAAAACATCTTTTTTAACGAACACAATATTCCAAAATCAATTAAAGTGTCCATCACAAACACGACACCAAAATTGATTACCTTCGTTGCCCGACTACAATGTCTGTATTGGTTGTGGTCCTTGCTATTGAGCTTAATAGCATTATTTTCCTTTAAACACGAGTATACAATAAAAAGTTGAGCGCCACATAAACACTTCATCGCATCCACACACTGCTACCTCATGCAACAGTATAAAGATCTAAATGGATTTTAGGGAGAGTGGTAGACAGAGGATTGGTACGAACGAGTACATGCAGAATCAATTAAAAAACGATCATCAACAATCGTAAGAAGCATTTATCATGTTTAAACCTTAAAATGACTCAATGTGCATGCATGAACAAACAACTTAAGTTCAGTAAATTTTAGTCATGATTAAACGAATTCCCTGTCTGAGAATGATATTGTAAGCATGTGTGTTTAGAGAGGTTTGGTGGTCGGTAGTATGACCATCCAATACGGTAGCGACATCAAATGTCGTGTACAACTAAATGATTTATTTTCCCGCTAAATAAAATCTGCATGAGAACGAAAATGATGTTGGACATTTTTGAAGAAAACGAAAAATAAATAAATTTAAGTTTCCAACAAGAATGTCGGCACATCTCTGAGAGATCTTAATGTCAAGGTTCTACTAAGTTTTGCAGTTACAGCTTCTCGTAACTCCCACTTGAGTTTCATTTTACATTTAACAACAAAAAAATAGTTTTCATTTCGAATAGAATTGACGATAAACATATTTATGGACACCATGTCACATAATAAAAAAAATTTACCAACAAAAAGAACCACTACTATTAATGAGTCCGAGATGTTTTAAATAAAGGAAGGAGTTAAAATGAATTAAGAACCTTGGTGGAAATTAATACAAAATATTTATTTTATTCTTATTTTTCTAAATCAACAGTTCTCATGGATGGCACATAATCCGTTTGTGTAAGTCTTAACATCATACGATAGTATCAGAAATTGGGTCTCATTGTGACACCCAACTCCAAAGCCCGTCCTACAGAGCAGTTAAACAAAAAGTGTCGCTGTATATTGCAAACAATTTGTTTTCTTTATAAAAAGAAGAAGCAACCTTAACTCTATCTTAAATATAACATCTAAACAGGCAAGCACTGGTTTCTCGCTAATGTACTGAAATGCAGAATATTATAACAGAAAATGCAAAACAGTTTCATCTTAAATGCAAAACAGTTTCATCTTACTCCTCGTCATGACAACTTTTTTTAATAGTCATTGAATTTCAGACCCATTCTATTCGCGTTAGTCCCTTCCAGCCTGTGCCCAGTTACCACCGAGATCGCCATCCCGATCTTTTCCCTATTGAACCTCGGTTGATAACGTGTCTTCCGTTCATCACAGCCAGGCCATATCGTCCTGGCTGAGATGCAGGTGGATTCACGAGTACACCCCAACGGCGCAAGTATGAAAGAGTAACGCTGAATAAATGACTTTCAGTAAGCCATTGGAAAACCATCGAATTAGTCTAAATATAAATCTGTTATCCAGACGACTACAGAATTAGCATTACCCTCGAATGCTTCGCAATATCATTTAAAGATATCCGACATTCTGCAGTTAACCTAGATGTCGTGTAGAAACCCAAATGTGTCCATAGTCGAGAGAATTGTGCGCAAATTTCAGCAAACCGGGACTGTAGGAAATGTGAAAACAACTGTGCATGTTGGCCCAGTTCGTTCTGCGGAAAACATTGCTGATGTTCGCAATAGTGTGGCAAATTGATGATATGGACCTGAACGACATGTGGTTCGAACAGGATGGTGCCACTTACTACACAGCAACTAATCAATGGCTCTTTTGCGCTAGAAACTCAGTGGCCGTGTTACCTCACGTCGTGGCATTGTTATTTGACCGCCACGATCATGTAATTTTATACCGTTGCACTGCTTTCTTTGGGGTTATTAAAGCAAAAAAGTGTACGCCAATAAGCCAAGAACAATTATAGAATGAGATTATTCGGCATATTAACGACATTGAGCCTCAATTATGTCTCAGAGTCATTGAAAATATGGACTATCAGATAGAGGTATGCCACCGTTTCCGTAGCGAAGATTTGGCCGATATTTTTGTTTCACACATAATTGTAATAGATCCTTCTATCATAAAAAAAAATATTAAAATAATTCTCCAAAACGTTTTGTTTTATTTACAATTAACATCGTGCATTTGGTTCTTTAAGGGTTCTAACTCCTTAGTTCTAACTCCGACTCGGACTACTGAAATTGTTAAAAATTTTAAAGTTTGACATCAATTCCGACTTCGTAATTTTTTTTTCAGCTTAGTCCGTTTTTTAAATATCTTCACGCGTTAAATGTTCGAGGAATTGACATCACTGATTTTACGTTCACAATTTTTTAAATTGTAATTTGTTGAATTCGATTTTGCTTGCTAGTGCTAGAACTTTAACACTACAACAACACTAGTTCTGTACAATATTAAACATATTTCAGTGTTGATGGTGACAAAATTTAATTTTAAATTAGGGCGAATTCCTGTCATTAACTTCCCAATAAAAAATAGAGCTTCTATCGAAGCAGGTTTGTAAGGGAGAAACGTAAAAGTTTCGCTTTCCAAATCGCTAACGGAAGACAGAATTTTATATGGCGAGCTCCCACTTTGAAGCAATACATTTTTGGCACAGAAAGCGCTTTATTTAGCGCATATACAAATTTATTAATGTTACGATTAGCTTTGCACACTGAATTTTTTGTTACCGCTCTTCTTTAATATGCTCCCTTACAAACCTGCTTCGTAGTAAGGGAATTTCGTGATTCTTCAAATTTTATATATTTTTTTTTAATTTTAAGGAAGTTGTTCACTTACCTTACTGCATCTCTGTATGTCTTATCGCGTAGCGCAAAAATGTGTGCTTACTTTTTAATGCTAGAAACACAACTGGCCGAGAATATTCGTCGCCAAAAATAAAACATATTGGTATATATGAAAATACACACAATAATAGCGTCCGCCGAAATTCGTCATAGATTTATTTCTATTTCATAGGCCGGTGAACGACGAACAAATCAGTACCAGGTGACCACGTTTGTCTGAGTTTAGAAGTTTTACTTAAATAATGGTTTTTTGTTTTATGTATAAAATTTAAAATAAATATACAAAGTATTTCGCTATAAAAATAGTTTTTAGTTGTACTTTTGATTATGTCTTCATTTTTAAGGATTATTTTTTTAATATGGTCACTACTATTTCTCTCTCTCTCTTTCTCTCTTTTTTTTTCTCTCTCTCTCTCTCTCTCTCTCTCTCTGCACAAACAGCAATCAACTTTCTCAATTATAAAAGCTGCTAGTAATTCGTCGTTATTATATTTACTTAGCAAATTTCTACTGAAAAATTCGTCGTGTTGGGCGAAATTCGTCGTTCGTCCCAGTTGTGTTCCTAGTATAAAATGTAGCATTAGTGCTTCGCAAAATAAGAAAATTTGTTATGGGAATTTTTAAAGCACAAGTGAATGGCTGGAATTGCAAAAATACAGCCAAGCGTTCGACACTGAATGCAGACGAAAGATGACCTTCATATCCAGTTCCTTAACATAGAATTCCCCACCAAACAACAAACGATATGAAATTAGAAAAAACTGCAGTTTATGGTCCTTCCAATTGACTGTTCTAGAACGTATTTGCAATACAGAGGTTAGCTCAATTCCAATTCGGTAGAATTCGTTTCTTAATGTACAGAAGAGTGTTTACAATAATTTCTTATTCCGCACTTCTTTCAGCGGTTGAGAAAGCTACGACATTATCCGTAAATTGCTTTTTGTAAAGATCCCCAGTAACGGTTTCCTTCGGTTATGGCAGGAAGGAGTATGTTTCCATCCATGCTTCCGTTCTTCAGCTAGGGCCATACTTACTTACGTTACACTCTTGGAAAGTCTAAATATTCCCACATATGATGCATTTCTGACATTTTCCTATGAAAAAGTTGTACAATGCCGTTGCAAAATTGCCAATATCGAATAGAATTATACTTTCAGATCTTACGAATTACAATATATAATTTTATATTTAACAATTACCGCTGATAAAGTTTAAGGAAAATTAAATTCTTTTCATGCGATCTACAAACGATCGCAATTTTTCATTATTAGCAATATAAAAGTTTCCATGTAGTATTCTGAATAACTCTCGCTCTACTACAACTCCTTAACGAGAGAGTGAAAGCTTATCTTGAGAACTATAAATTTTTTTTTATATTTTTTGTTGTTATTTGTCATTGAAATTCATGTCTTCTTTCAGTTATTATATTTGTTAAGCTATATTTATTTTTAGCTTAAGTCAATGTTGGCTGGCTAATAAAGCTTGGTAGCAGGGAGGAGAACGAAAGAGAAAGAGAGAGAATAGAGTATTGTTATAAAATCGGTATTTGTATACATGTTACACGTATTATTAAGAGTATGAATAGATGGATTAAATGTTGTTGTTACATGTTGAAAAACATGAATAAAGTAATCATGATGCATACAACCAACCAACTTACCAACCAAACAGTCAGCCAGCCAGCCAACAAGCAACAAAACATTCAACTTACTTAATTTTCAGCGCTTAACAGACAATTAAAATCCAATTAATTCTGACTTTTATTATGGTTAAGCCGCTTAATGTTTAACAATTGCACTGATGTTTCTTTTTTTCATTTCATGGTTTTTGTTGTTGCTGATGTTGCAGCTTTATTTAAATTCATTCCTGTGGTTGGTTACATTTCGTCTCTACTGCTGCTTCAGTAGATCCTGTTTTTTAATATATAAATATATATATTTTTTTTTTTTTTTGTTGAATTTTTGTAATTGTAATGAACTTCAGGTTATAATCGCGTTGCCTTGTTTTCTTTTTATTTTTATGTCTTCTTATGTTACGGTAGTCTGTCCCATTGTATCTTCAATTTGTAGCAAATGAAAAATGTTTTTGGGGTATTCTAAATTTTTTTGAAGTGTTTGGTAAAAACGAATTTTGTATGTGAAATTTGTTTGAATCTTTGTTAAGATATTGAATGTATAGATTGACCTTTCAAGAAGGTATTTCCGTGTAGGTTTCGACCTAGAAATAAAGCTGGGGCAAATTTCGTTGTATTATCTAAAGATTTCCAGCAGTAGATATGTTCGGTTTGAGCCAGAGTATTTTCGACCAATTTTACTCTTTGAGATTTTAACTTATTTGTCTTAAGAAAGCACGTTTATCTCGGTCTTTTACTTCCAGAAAATATAAGTGCACTTAATATATCAAGACTGTATATTCATACTTTAGTTTTGATAGATTTACGAGGAATTTTAAAGGGACTTTTTTGAGAACTGTAGGAATTAATATCAAGATTGAAGTTTGCGTATCTCTTTCGTTTTTATAAGCATCTTGGGCCACACGACGATCCTTTTATAATGTTTCACTAAGCCTTAAAGTCATTAAAAAAATAGCACCAAGGTTTTTGAACTAGAGCATTATTGCCGAAAGCAGTGGTACTCTAATGCATGAAACAGGTCCCAAACAATGAGAAGAAAAGATTTACCTGCACAGAAAAAGATCTCGCAAATTGTTCATCAATTAAAGTATTAATCAAAAAAAATATTAATTTTAATTAAATATTGAATCAAATGAGTCAAACGTTTAATCAAGTGAATTAATTAAAGTATTAATCAAAAAAAATATTAATTTCAATTAAATATTGAATCAAATGAATTAAATGTTTAATCAAGTGAATTAAACGTTTAATGAAGTGAATTAAATATTTAATTGATACAATTTATTTGTTAACTGGTGCAAATTTAATAAGTTTTTAATCAATATCACAAATTTTTTAATTGAAATCAATTTTTATTTTTTTATGTGTGCCGAGATGACCAAAGCTCATGGTGGTGTTACTACTGGGTGACAAAACAACCGCCCTGCGTGTATGCGCAACAAGCACACACAGGTAGCAATTTTATTGTTATGTGCTAGCAGCAACAGCACCTAGGGAGATCCGAGGGGAGGCTGAACTTTGCCACAGGTGTTGAAAACAGTGATGCAAATTGTGGCACAATTGGGCCATTTGTGGTACTTTTGAGTGTTTGATGGCCCTGTGGTACTTTCTCATCTATTTTGGCCCTTTCAGCTTAAAATTCAACTAACTAGTATAAAACGTTCAGTACATTTTTCATTGTAATTTTCTCACTGTTTCAAACAATTCATAATTTTATTGGCAAACCTATCTTGTCTTAAATAAAAATCACTGTAGTAGACTGTCAATTACCTTCCGTCATTCTTTTCTCCTATTCGATCATAGGACCTCAAGCGTGCACCTGTATTTCAATATTTTATTCGCTTTACTGTGATTTGCAGGACGCAGCTCGTTATCAAAAGCTCTCCTACAGGTTCTCTTCAAGGGCGCGACGGAGCGTCCTCTACCTATACCTACTAGTTGATTTGTTTTTTACTACAAGCCAGCATCACTGATTCTATTTGGCCACAATATACGCAGGACATTTCTGGAGGAAAATTTTGGCCCTTTTAAATCGTCATTTTTACCCAATAATTAAAAACTCAAAATACATCACTGGTTGAAAATCAGCAGTTTAAGTTGACTTTTTAAGATCTCCCTTTTTGCGACTTTGGGCCAAACCACAACCAGCACGTGATCCCTCGAGGGGCCATAACCAAAAGTCAGCAGAGACCAAAGGCTAAAGAGCTACTTACTCCCGTGGTACCAAATATAATTTCTGGTCAGCCGCATTCTCAAGAGATCTGCCACTTTTGAACTCTGTCGGATTCGAGGCATTGCAGGCATTTAATTCCCCCTGAGGATTTAACATCAAAAGGTGGATTATCCTTTAAATATTTTCTCACTTGCCCCTGGGGGGACCGAACCCGAACAATATTATTTCGAATTATTATATTGGCTTGTCTGGTTAAACATGTTTTATTGTATAAAACGATAATTAATAACAAACTGGGTAAAACTTTATCCGAATACCGGTAAAAAATTTAATATTCTTCATACTGTTCAAGTGTTTTGTTTGTTTGGCATCGCTAGAGGGAAGGGAACTCACACCAAACCTGTCACGTGACAGTTACAGTTCTGCATATAGTTCTAACATTTTATATGAAGGGGACTTGCGACTTTAACATGGCGATGTCCTAGATGGGGGTTAATTGGCCCCTGTTTGACACTTTGTAACAGGTCGCTGAAATGATCAAAATGGACACATTAAATTTTGGGTTAAAATAATGCCTGTCGCAGAAATTGTCCCGAGTGAACCATGTTAATATGATAGATCCCCTTCATATAAAGTAATAGAACCAGGTATAATCAGTCACTACCCACACAAAATTCAGTTACATGACTTGTTGCTTGCCAATTGCCTTTTGGAGTAACTACTCTTTAAACACATTATCACCAGTTAAGTGATATGTTATGTTTTCACCTTTCGCAATTCGTTCCTTTTCATTATAAAACTGCGTTCATTGGTCACGGGATAAGTGCTTTAAGAGCAATTGACACAAATTTCCCGCAGGGATATTGTTGGAGCTATTTTATATTTTTCTATGTTATAAATACCAGAGTGCTTTAAAATCAGTTGACATAAATTTCGATTTTTAAAAACTTTATATTTATCTGTTCAGATAAAAAGATTTGTACAAAAATTTCGGATTTTTTATTTTTATTTAGTTTTTTATTGAAGCTAAAAAAATTAGTTCGATTTCGCATTACAGTTTTTTCACAATTATAATTTCCAAAAATGTTTCTAGAGTGATTGGGGAAAAATGACTTATGAAGATCTTGTAAAATATTAGACCCCTACCGGAATATTGAAAATGTTAAAGAGATACGAAAAACCAGGATCCAAATAATCAAGACCGACTATCGAAAAATCGATTATCGATGAAAATCGTAATGAAAACACACTTTTTGAACAGTTTTTGCCAACTGATTATATTAGATACTTCTCTATATTCACCACATATTTCACATTTCCAAATAAAACACTTTTCAATCTTTTTCATTTTTATTTAATGGTAGTGTTGTAAGATGGAGTAATAGACCTGGTTTTTATTCTTCTAACTGTTGTAATTGTTATATTTGCCGTACGATTGCAACATTTCTGCATACATTATTATTGGTGTTGTTCGTTTTATTGGATCTCTGCATTGAATAAAATCTACATTGATGTAGTTTTGTTAAGTTTAATGGTAATTTTGTTTATGTAAGGCTGAGAATATTTGTTCCCTTGTTTAGGTGGTGCATAAAGAATGCATGAGTAAAATTCTCACATAAAATGTATTCCTAAAAATGTAAAGCTAAACACTTCTTAAATGGCTTAATTCATATTTTTTCATTAACAAGACAAAAGAATTTTAATGGGATTTATGGATAAAGTGAAAAGATTAGATAGAAATTAATTTTTACCTAAAAACAAGTTTTTGCGTCGGTCAGTCAGCTGTCTGGCTGTTAAGAAATGTGTGTTTTGAATAATAGCTGTTGGAAAGCTTTTTTTCAACTATTTTGCATGAATAAGTTATATGCAAAATTTGCAGCTGTAAAACTTTGCTATCCCCGTGACTCGTGTTTAATCTAATTTTTTTTTGCAATCTGCCAATTTTTAACTCTTAAGCTCCTTGAAGTTTTAGTTATAGGAGCCTAATTACATCCCCTCAGAGGAAATCGTCGCGTTTCTTCTTAAACCACGTAGGCCACCTTTTAATGGAAAAAAAATAACATATGCCACGCGATTGCGTTCTCATCATGACAACTTTATATGAAAAAAAAAATTAAGGCCATTTCGAAAACGTTTTAAGCGCCATACAAAATGTGAATCGTTTATTTCAGAAACCCGTCAAGTGCACTTTTTTAGATAATCGGAAAACTAAAAAAAACATCCTAATTTTAAAATTAGTAAAGGTTTTGTTTTGAAAAAAATTAAGAGTGTTTCTTATTGCATTTCAAAAACAAAAAAAATTTTATTTTTTTTGCAAAAAATTTTTAAAATTTTTGTACTTGACGGGTTTCTGCAATAAAATAAAGCAATTTATGTCAAAAATTTTTTTTGCCATAATATTGATCTTTAAAAATAGTTGTAGGCTGTAAATAAAAAAATAGAATATCTTTATGTTTAAATTTATTAAAATTCGAAGAAACAATCCTGTTTTCTTTTCGAATTCCCCTCCCAGAAGTTTCATCTGAGTTAACGGTCTTCTTGTAAAAATGTGGCCACCAAGTATTAAAAGCGTAGTTAATGTCGTTTGTTACTTGGTGAACAGTAAAGCGCCCTGATCTACTTGATTTAAGAATCATCCCAGCATACTGATTTGGTGTGTAAACTCTATCAACTCGTCGAATAAGACGTTTGATGCAGCCAAAATCTCGATCACAGGGTAAGTATGAATGACCCCTAACTAGAAAGCAGTGACGAACAGTGTAAAATTTTCCTATATGTCATGCTCCTTTTGCTTTGTATAAAACTTCTTGGCTCTGCGCTTATGTATCATTTGTTCAGTAACTACGTTGCGCTTTACATTGTCACTTAGACAAGGGTCTCTTAGTTTTGATTTAAACTTTTCACACAGGCTGCGAACATCAACTTGTGGCCGTTTGCATGATAAGTTGAAGTTTTCCTTAAGATATCTATAACTATATTTTACTTTATCTCTCAACTCAAGGTGGTCCATTTGAAACATTTCAAATATTTTGGAAATATTCAACTGTGTATCCAAATATTCCTTTTTGGTAGAACCATAATGTGCTTCCCTCACTTCAATCCGCACTCCAATCAATCGCATTTCCACTACGATTTTTGCCTCTCATATCGACAGGTGTTCGATTCTCCACTATAAGGCTGCATAACCTTGCAACTCGGTCTCGAGAATCACCATGTATTTGTAAAAATATATTTTTGCAAACTGGAATGAACTGACCATTGACTTTTAGGTCGTACACAAATGTTTTACTTTTGGCTTGTTGGGTTTGAGTTGAACATGAAGGAGTATCACAATCATTATCATCTGAGTTTTTCTTTTTCTACGCTTAGCTGCCATAGCTTATATTAATGCTTGTTAATGTAAATCTTGTTCATTTTTAGTTTCCAACAGAGAAAAACTCTTCCAGATTGCAATTTTCGTTTCATTATCAATACGCAAACCGCATTTTCGGAGACAGTTTTACGCCAGTTCATCAGCAATAGATTTTCCAGAAACAAGGTCACCTTTGTTGTTTGTGTGTTCTTCACCTTTTACTCTTGCTTTTCTAATGACATTACATTAATACATATCTTTATTTACAACGCCTCGTTTTCTTTTTGTTTCATGTTCATCACTATACATTTTTAAAAGCAAATTATTATAAAGCACCAAGTTAAAACACTAAACAGTTACTTTAAACACAATAACTGTAGATCAGCAGGGTTTCCAAAGCCGAACACAAATTTTACTACAGAAAGCCGCTATGCGATTGCACTTGACGGGTTTCTGCACTAAACGGAAATTCCAAAACAAAATACAACCCATTAAAAGGCTTGAAAGTAAACGGTTTTTTTCATAAGACGGTGTGACAAAGGTAGACCATTCATAACCTATAATAATTTCATTTTTGAAAAAAATGTCACTTAACGGGTTTCTGAAATAAACGATTCATGTCATTTTCATTTAAAAAAAATGGTTTTAAACCCTCCACCACCACTAGTGGTGAATAAGGGTAACTTTTTTATGACACATCTAAGATCATATATTCAGGCTCCTTGAGTAATTCTAAGTCGCTTTAGCCATGTCCGTCAATCTGCCCGTCCGTCCGTCTGTTGAAAACACGCTCAATTTCGAAAAAGTCAAAAGAAAAGAACAACCTTGGTGTCAAATTGCTTGTAGTTTGGCAGTTTGATATTGAAATCCAGCAAAATCGGCTCAGCAGGATCAGAGCTAGGAATCTAATTGTGGTAATTTTTTTACAAAAATTACCATAAATGGTGAAATAATGCACGGAATAATATAAGATGTTGCATAAATTCGTTCTATATGACTCGAAATCAAAATGTTAAATTTCGTGAAGATCAGTTCATAATTTACCATAGGCTCCATATAAACCCTACTCCCGGAAAACAGCTTAGACCTTCTAATACCGCAATAAATAAGGCTATCGCAATAAAACTTAGTACGTCACAGTTTTATAGGACTTGAAATCACATTGCCAAATTTCATGAACTCTATTTCGTGAACGCACTCTAACTTGTTATATCTAAAATTGAAAATATTTAAGTCTAACCCATGAACTTTTTGGCTTTTGAGATACATAAAATGGAAAGTTTCAGCACTCAAATTCAGTAACTAACAGTAAAAAAAATACACTTTTCGTCTAGTAACTAAAAAAGTATATATCATATACAACACAAATGTTCCTCGAACACTCATTATTTTTATAAAATGCTCTTTCTCGATATCGAAACATGGCTCCCACACAAAAACGAATTGCTGGTCTGAAATTCGTTTTCGTACCCAAAGGGATTAATGAGTTGCCATTAGGGGTTAATTTCTAAAACCGACCCCAACTATTTTTAAATAACCAACATGTCTTTTGAAGGACAAAGATTTAAAGATGCAAACTCAAATCTGTATGAAAAAAGAAACATGGGGGATTAAGGTGGATAGAGCTACCGTCACCTATAGGGAGGTGGTTAACGTAATTCCTTAAGGTTTTCCAGCCAACATTCTTCAGGGATCCCAAGCCCAACATGATATCGCTCCCGAGGTGTTTGGATCTTAATCCGACGAAGGCCTGAGACTAGCAGAGAAAGTATTCCAGTGTCCTGCTCTCCTTGCCACACGCTCTTCACTCGTCAGATTCTGCTCGTCCAATTTGTTGTAGTTGTGCCCGTAGTCCCGCATGACCAGTCGGGATACGCACCATTCGGACTTACTCCCGCTGAGGAGGCTTCTTGCCCTCCCCCCATCTGGGTTACACCATAAAATCTTAGTGGTCCTACCCACAGTCCCACTATGTCAACTGTCCGTTTGGGTTTTTCTAGCCTACGCTTCAGTTCTGCTTTCGTTGCCCTAAACGGCTTCGCATTCGCCAGGTTATCTGCTTCGAGTTCTCTTCCACCAATAGCGAGTATATTGGCCCTTTCGCTACTGATTATCCCCGAGTGGCCCGGTACCGGCAAATTCGGTAAAGGCCTTTCTTCAGTCAAATAAGGTCCGCCCTATATTCGATTCCTACAGTCAAATAAGATCCGCCCTATATTCGATTCAATCTGTCTCACACTTTCCGTAATAGCACGGACATCCGCCTGGAAGTTGTGTTGTGTTCCGGAAGACGGTATGATCACTCGGTTTCAGGGTTTTCAACATAGACCCCTATGCCCGTTTTATTCCCCAGCTTAGAGCCGTCTGTGTAGCAACAAATCCCCACAGGCGGTTGCCCTAAAGATCGTCTCGCAGTTTCCGACAATTTCTGTTTCTGGCATGTCGGGCATGTCCGGTGAACGTGAATATCCAATGAATGTATCCAATATATGTACCCTGATGACGTGCCCTGTAGTTACCTTTATATAATTCGCCGAGATATAAAAACCGACCGGCCGCGATTGCCGCCTCGTACCTCATCTGCGTTTCTATCAAGGGTATATCCAGCAGTGTTTCCAGAGCCTTGGTTGATGTTGTGAACATCGCCACACTTATTCCCAAGCAACATGTACGCTGGACCCCCTGAAATGGTTTTATATACACGCTCTGTCCAAAGTGGTCCACCAGATTACAGAAGCGTAAGTTAGAATCGGTCTAATTACACTTCTGTAAAGCTAGTGTGCCATAGTTGGAAAAGACCCCATTTCGAGCCCTCCTTAATAGCGCCCAAGAGCGGCTCGTCCTGTAGGTTCTTTCCTCTATGTGGTATTTCCATTTTAGTTTCCTGTCGGTCACTGGTTTCATCCTGCCTGAAAAGCAAGGTTCCGTATACGTAGGAATTGTTGTCCTTCTTTTGAACAGACATATTTTCGTCTTCGCTGGATTAACGTTTAGGGTCCTTGGTCGGGCCTAGCCGAAGGCCTTAACTAGGGCCTCCTCAGCCCTTATGCACAAGTAGTTCAGATCCTTGCCCCTTAGAAGTATTATGACATCGTTTGCATAACAGACGGGTGCAAATCCTTCCCAGGTTAAGGTCCTTAAGAGACTATTTATCGTGGTCACCCATAGCAGTGGTGATAATATCCTACCCTGCGGCATGCCGCGAGTTACTCTTCTCTTAATGATCACATCGTACATTTCGCAACTTATCCATCTATTCCTTAGCATGTGATCCAGTCACTGAGCGCACGGTCAACCCGAAACTGGTGCACGGATCGGATAAGATACGTTGTTAAAGACTCCGTCGATGTCAATGCACCCCGCCAATGTGTAAAGTTTGTCATCGAAGGATTTCTGTATATAGCTTAAACCTGATTCAATGCAGTCTCCACTGATCTACGCTTTACATAATCATGTTGCCTATATTTCAGGTCTCTGTTCGGTGTTCTACTTTTAACCCTGGTATCGACAATGCGAAGGTTTTAAGTAGAAAAGACACAGTTACTTGTAAGTAGCCAATTTTTCTCCGCCCTTCAGAGAGACGCAAAGCCATGTGACTTTATGAGGCTTAAAACGACATTTAATAACATTGTACGCTATATTTATAGTCTAAAAAAATTTGATCACGTATCCCAATATTACTGCCGTGTGATCAACGTAAGCTTCGAAGACTATTTAAAATTAAAAAACCTTGTGTTCTTACAGAAAATTATAACGACAACGCAACCAAAATACCTGTATGACCGTCTTCAGTTCATGAGGTCTTCGAGAGTAAACAGCCTAGTCCAACTTCGACAGCGTGATGCAGCATCTGAGAAACAATTTTTTATATATTCAATCCGTCTCTGGAACCAACTTCCTGTATCTTTACAAAATTTAACCAACGCAACTAAATTTAAAAATACTTTCAATAAAATCTATAGCATTAGAAATAATTAACTTAACTTTAACATTTTAAAATCTAAATATTTCCGTAATTTTAATTAAGTTTTTTGTTAATTGTAATAATTGATCTATTTATCTATTATTATTACTATATTTGCAGATTAATTTTATTTTAATAATAGGACACATACATATGTTTAAACTAACTTTTCTGATTCTAATACTTTAATTATAAGATAATGTTGTATTAGAAAATCATTAAATAAATAAATAAATAAATAAATAAATAAATAAAATAAATGTTTTGTAAAAAAAAATGTTTTAAAGCCCATATTTAAGAAGTTTTTTTTCGTTTTCTGACAAATGAGTTGTTGACACTTACCTGGTTTAAGAAGAAACGCGAAGAAATCTTTGACAGAAATGTTGGTTAAACATTAGAGCTGGCACATTCGACTACAGTCATTACTCAATTATACTCAATACCTTACATGTGGGTACTCAATACTTTCAACGGGTTTTTTTTCGAGTTTTGAAGCAGCGTTTCGTAGTCCAACACTGCTTTTTTTCCTACATTTTAATATCTTTTGTGTTGAACTTTTTTACAAATAGTATATTCCATTTAAAATTTTTCTTTAGCTTCGGTTTTGGTTATTGTAAGCTTGTTTTTGAGTGTTGGTTAAATTATAAAGACTTAAAAGAGATCCGTTAGATTTTTTATTAGTGCTGGTTCACACTCTTCAAGTCTTAGCGGTCAAGTCCTGAGTTTTTAGAAGAGATAGGAAAATAAATGGCATTCTATTTACCCTTGAAGCAGCACTCTAACTCTGTTCAAAAAATACAACTCTAAAAGTATTGAGGAACTACTTTTGAGTATTGATTAATTACAAAAAAAAAATGCAAATACTCGAAACTCGGTACTTTGCCAACATTTTGAAGCACTATCGTAGGCACCTAGTGTTAATTTTATTTTTAACTACCAATTTGTGAAAAATGTTCAGCAACATCTATTATTTCATGCGAAAAATTTGACATGTCTAACTGTTACCTATCTCGAGAGTTTACACAATTTGACGTTATTAATCTTTCAAAGTATGCGACATTGTTTTGCATATGTAAACAAAACCCACATGTATTTTACTAAAAAATATTTTTTTTAATTAAAAATTAAGTAAAAATGAAAGTAAATATGGAAAGCTAAGGTAAAATTTAACAAGAAGATACAAGATAATAGTCTGGTAGTGTATAAAGACATTCCTAAAAATTTAAGGAATAGAACTATTACAAAAAGCTTTATAAAGTACATAACTGAAATTTAACTCGTAGAATAAATTCGAAAAAATAAAAAAAAAATATTAAGTTTAAACTTTTTTTTATTTGCTTGAAATTCCACGTGAAATAAGTGCAGCTTATAATATTTCGCAGTTGTAAAAAAAATGTTGCCAGAAACATTTCCCAACTTTTTCACAAATTAAACAGAGTCCAACTCTATCAACATTATTTCATAGAAATTTCGCACAAGTGTATTTCATATGAGTTTTGACAGCATTTCACGTGAAATGTTAAACTGAGTACCCAGACTGATCAGCAAAAAAAAAAATTTCAAATCAAGGTACATACAAATAAAATTGGTTTTAAAAATATTATTTAATTAAATACATTTAATTAAATAAAAAATGTGTGCATATTTTCCCTTTTTCCCTTTGAAATAATATTCTTTTATTTTTAAGGATCTGCTGGGATTTTTAGGTATAAGAAAAAAGCTATTTTGGGGCATGACAAATAACAAATGGGTGACTAGGTTTAAAGTTAAATTGGATTCCCAAATTTAACCAAATCAAATTGACACCAAATTTAAATAATTATAAACTAATCTGCCTTTAGGTTAAATTATATTTTATTCGAACTTTTATCAAAGTTATTTTAAATAAGTAAAATACAAATAGTTATTACATACAAAACTATTTTCCATATTAAATTTAATATTAAATACAACCATAAATTTATTTTACTAATTTCAAGCAAACACATATTTGGAACATTTCAAGTTAATGCCCAAATTAAATGTAATTAAGTTCAATGAACTTTGAAAAGTTCTTATGAAAAAGGTCTTACAAACATATCCACATATACAAAAACCAATGTACTTTCAAATTTCGAATATTACAAGCACGCAATAACGGAAATTCTATATAGTCATGGCCCTAAAAAGGTAAATGTACGAGAAACCAACGCAAGAAAAAAATAGATTTCATTGCCATAAAATATTTTAAATACACACACAACAATACATGCCTTTATATACATACATATGTATGAATGTATGCATATACTTTTAAACATTTATTTGGAAAACTCGTTGGTAAAGTCTGGCGGCGAAGTTGAAGACGTATGGAAAATCCTTACGCACATTTTACACACACAGAAATAGAAAATACAAGGACACAAATACATTCAGATTTAGGTAAACATATACAAATGTAACAACAACAACAACAAAAGATACCGACAGCATGAAGGCAATTGACATGTTAGACAGGCCGGCCGGTTATATAAAATTAGACAAAGACACAGACAAACCATTTCAACAGGGTTGAACTTATTGGTACTATAATAACTTTTCTGAAATTTTAAGCTTAAAAAGCAGAACAGTTTCCCAAAAGAGACTTGCTCCAATCTATATATATAAAATAGGATGTGTGTATGTATGTATGTATGTAACGTATGGACTTCAAAACGGCTGGGCTGATTTTGATGAAATTTTCAGAGAATCTTCAGAATATTCAGGCGGGTGACACTGTGAAGTCTGATTTCTGATTTTCGGTCTGGGGGCGGAGGGGCGTGGCAAAATACATAACTTGAGCACGGCTTGACCGATTTGAACGATTTTTTCTTTAAAATGATCGCCATGCTCTAACTTAGGTTTTGCGGAAAGAAAATGTTGCCCGCCCACTTTTACGCTCACTTTTTTCGTAAGATTCACAGCGTATATATACATACATACAACCATATGTATTTTCTAGGGAGATCGATTATTCGCCTTTTTTCAATAACCGGTTTTCGAATACTCCAAATAGTTGCTATTTTAAAAAACCCGGTTTTCGGTTAAGCATTTTGTAAATAACCGGTTAACCGGTTTTAGTTCGAATACATAAATTCACAAAAATCAAATAAGTTTTTGTAATAAAAAGTTAATTTAAATAAAAACAAAACAATTCACAAAGGTAAGGCACCAACAAAATACGATAAGATCCAAGAAAAGTGTGACCAGCAAATTTATCAAACTTTAGCTTAATTTTTAACAATTTCTATTTATTTACTAAAGCTATGTTCGCACCTATTAAATATTGGACGTCCTACACGTAATCACTAGTTTGATTAAAAAATTGTTGGCTTTTGCAAAACGTTTTAGATCAAACATCATTTAACAGTTTCTTAATTGCATTATACAATTATCTTCTTACAAATAAAGATAAGAAAGTCCATTAAAATTGGTAAAAATAAAGCTAAAGTTAGATAAATTTGCTGGTCATGTGTTTTGTATTTGTTCGTCAAATATTTGTTAGGTCTGAACATACCTTAAGCTTTATTTGTAAGAGATAATTTATAATGTAATTTAGAAACTGTTAAATGAAGTTTGATCTAGACAAGCGTTTTACAAAAGCAAATGAAAAATTATAGGAATTTAATAAATTTATTATTTGAGATATTCTCCCAAATTTATTTTAAATGAGTTTTAATTTGTTAGTGGTTAAGCATGTCTATGTGAATCAGTAGTTTGTCTCTTTAATCCCGATGGAAATATATCTAGATATAACATCTATAATAATATTTAGAGTACTCTCGCACAAATTACTATTTACTTTTTAACTGAACAAGTTTTTGTAGTATTTTGAATTGTTTTTAGTTTTTGCAGGAACACGCGCTTCTATAAGCGATTTGTATTTACATTGTTCATAATGGTGTTTGACTTTTGTTACATTTTGTTTTGACATTCTTCATAAAAAGTTTAAGTTTGCCAAAATTCAATTAAAAAAACACTTACGCTGATGATATGCAATTATTGGCGGCCTCAGCTAAAGATAATTTAATGTACTTTGAAACCCAACTTAACATGGAACTGAGGCGCATTTTATGTTGGTCAAAAGACAATTTCTTGGATCTGAATCCTTCAAAGACGAAAATGATGATTTTTACTGGGAATTTGCACATTAATTTACATATTTCCTTGGATGGTGTGGAAATTGA
Organism: Pollenia amentaria; assembly: GCA_943735925.1. Taxonomy (NCBI): domain Eukaryota; kingdom Metazoa; phylum Arthropoda; class Insecta; order Diptera; family Polleniidae; genus Pollenia; species Pollenia amentaria. The sequence goes on along the minus strand of OX031008.1, from coordinate 130,789,699 downwards.
AAGGGTTAACAATTACAAGTCCCTTGGCTTTTATATTGATGATGAATTGACTTTTGATCATCACATAGACTCTGTTATATCTAAGGTAACCTGGATCTTGCGCAGGCTTTATTGTACGGGCTGTTATTTACCTCTCGCCGCTAGAAGGCGAGTTGGGTTGGCACTTTGTAAGCCGGTATTTCTGTATGGGTTGGAAGTTTTTGCATGTACATCTCGCGGGAATTTATTAAGGCTCAAATTATGTTTTAATAGAATAGTGAGGTATATTTATAATTTGCGAATAAGGGATCATGTGTCTGGGAATCGATTTGAATTACTAGGTTGTGATTTCGATGATTATATTAGTGTGCGCCAGATTATTTTGTTTTATAAGATTTGTAAGTATAAGTGCCCACAATATTTGGTGGATAAGTTTATTTTTGGAAATTCGATTAGATCGTCACAGTTAATATATCCTGTTTATTCTACGGTAATTATGAGTAGATCTTTTGTGGTCAAGGTGGCCAGATTGTGGAATACATTTATTCCTAATAGTGAGCGGACATTTTCTGGAACTGTGGTTCAATTTGAGTACCTTTTTAGGAATCGGATAAATAGTTAAAGATCTGTTTTTTTTTATTTTTTTATTATTTTAATTTTGTTGCTGATATAATTTTGTTGCTAGACCTTGTAGCTGTATTTGCATGGAGAGAAATTTTTTGGGGGGTAAGATTCTGGTAATCGGATTATAATTGTTGTTACTATTTTTTTTTTTTTTTTTTTTTGAATTAAGCATTAAATGAATATGATTTTATAATAGAACAATAATTATTCATCTATGCCAAGGAATATTCTTAGGAGTTATTAAGATAAATAAATGTAATATTTTAAAAATATACTGTCAACATGTATTAACTGCTGCTATTTGGCCCACTGGGCTTACAGCATGCAATTAAACAAAATAAATAAATAAATAAATAAATAAATATACGGGTACATTTACAACAAGAGTAAGGAAAACTTATATATATTACACATTATTAAAATAACCGGTTTATTATACCAAAATAACCGGTTTATTTGATATTCGAAAAATGGACATTTTAAAATAACCGACTTGGGCAAAACTAAAATAACCGGTTAAAACCGGTCGAATAATAACCGTTCGATCTCCCTAGTATTTTCAAATCAAATGTAAATCAAACATATGTATATGAACAACATTTTAATTTATAAGATTACTAGCTGACCCGGCTCCGCTAGCCTTAAGATGAAGTAATCAATACCGATGCCTTACTTTCTCAACCTCGTATCTTAAAAAAATACGGTTTTGCCTTTTTCTTGTAAAACGATTGATATTTTTGTGTTCTATTACTGCAACAACTTATTATTTCAATACTTTGTCTCAATTTTGTAAATACTAATAAATTATTGAAATAATAAGTTGTTTCATTAATAGAACACAAAATTATCAATCGTTTTACAAGAAAAAGGCAAAACCGTATTTTTTTAAGATACGAGGTTGAGAAAGTAAGGCATCGATATATATAATTTCCAATTTGCCTTAAATACATGTGTTTCTTTTTTCATTGAACCCATATCTACACCATATGTGAGTTATTCTGTAAAAAAACTTTATGATAGGTAGTTCATGGATTTTTATTTAAAGGCCGTAAATTTCGTTTAAAGATCAATTTAAATCGTCTGGTAATACAACACTAATGTTTGCTTAGGGCCAGCAACGCGGACCGGGTCAGCTTGTTAATAAATAAATATGATTGCTACATTTGGCTATAAAGTATCAAAACACATCCTTTAGAGAAGTGGGCGTGGCACTTTCATTACAAAGACAAAATAAATTTCTATATATCTGGAGCACGAAAAGAGCCAAAGTTTCCAATTTTGGTACTTGCATCTTGGTTATCAATAGACAATATGCGAAAAAATGTGTGCGGGGTTGGAGAGTTGGGCGTAGCACAAAATAGATTTATTTTTTTGTAAAGAACAGTATTTATATAACTTTCAGTTCTTATCGCACCATGGCGAAGGGTATATAAGATCCGCCATAGCCAAATATAGCACTCTTTCTTGTTATAAATGGATGTTACGGGTACTTAACTATTTTTTTGCTGTAGCTTAGGCCAGCTTAAGCTACCTTCTGTATTTTATGGTAAGGTTTTAGTGGTGCTCTGGTATATCCCTCTTTTGGAGCTCTAAGATATTAATATTTTAATTAAAGTTATTTCATAAACAATAAGGATGCTTGTGAAATTAAAAAAAATTTTGTTATAGAGTTTTTTTTATAAATTTGAAGATATACGTATCACTCTAAACAATTTCAAAAACTTACATTGCTCTCTCTTATTAAAAATAAGACGATATTTGTACATGTAGGCAAAGTTACTATTTTTTATGTATTTGGTACAATTTTTCGTACACATTTTCTAGTACTTACCACAAACGAAAATTTTCATTTTTTTACACACTTGCGTCAATAGCAGGGCTGGCAATTTTTTTTACAATTCCGTCACCAAAACTACAATGGTACATATAAACAGTAATGCCAATAGTAGGGAATTTTCCCTACTAAATTTTTTCGGAAAATTTAAAGCGTAGGGGAAAAGGAGAGATCTTTTTATATTAGGGCAAATGTAGGGTATTTTCAAAATATTATCTAATTTTCAATATATTGTGTAAAAATACGTAAATATTCGTATTATTTACATTTAAAAATCTGAATTTTTCATATACAATAGCATTTAAGTACAAGTGGGGTATTTTTCAACAGAAACCCTATACTAAGAGTCCTAACAGCCTGGCAATCTTCAACAATAGCCAAGACCATGTACGTATATAATTTGGGGCGCCGAATATTCGGGTTCGTATTTGTGAAATATTCGCTTATGTTTGCTATTTGCATTCGCACTCATATTCGCTAAAACGTATGCGAATATTTAAAGAGAATATTTAATGAATAACATTTCCACATGCTGGGAAAAAAAATCACACCCACATTCTATTTGTTAAAATTGTTGAGTTAAATGCATGAAATTTATAAAGTATCACTATCCAGTGTGACACAAAGAATGCTGACAAAGGCCGTAGCGGACCAGAAAATGCATAACATTCTGCTAGTGTCTGATAATTGTTAAATTTCCTGTACATACAAAATTTACGTCATTGCTAACCAAAGGATAGCTAAATTAAAAACATGTTACATGAAGATACAAGATATTTTGGTAGTGTTTAAAGTCTTTCCTAGGTATAAGTACATATCTATAGCTTCAATGTTAACCAAAGGTTGGCTTAAGCAAAAAAATATGTAAAATATTGAGGGAATAAGACTATTGTAAAATGATTTATAAATTAAAATACAATTCATAGAAGCACATTCGAAAACATGGTTAATATAATTAAAAATAATTTATGAAAAAGAAAAAATTCTCACATTCTATTTAATACTTATGTATATTAAAAAAATTATTTAAGATAAGTATTCTTGAAAAAGGCTAAGTCCTTTAAGGCCGTGTCAGATACAACTTTGTCGCTTTGCGTGACGTTTCTACCTTTGGCAGAAAAACGCAAAGCAAAAGGTGTATGACACAATGAAAACTTTGACAACACTCACGCATTGTTTGTTTACTTAAAAAAGAGGTTGGTAATTTGTACATTTAATTATTTGTTATAAAAATAAAAGTTAAAAACTTAATTGGACGGTTTTTTGGAATTGAATTTTTGCAAAAAAATTAAAAAACAAAAGAAAATTATACTAGCCAATTGTCAAAGCGCGCAAAAAGATGAGAGTTGTCTAACTTTTTGCTTCGATCCGCTTGGAAAGTACTGTATGTGACATGTTTCGTATAAGTATGTATATTTTATGTTAGATGTCAAAGCGAATCGGTAACGCAACGCGAAGCAAAAGTTTTATCTGACATGGCCTTTAAATAGTGAAAAAGATGACGTATTGAAATTCAAGCACGCAGTTTAGTTTTTACTCTAAATTGAAGGAGATATTGTTAGTGGCGTATTTTTTGTAATTGAATTTTTATATGTGTGAGTATTGCATTGTACATATTTATTTTGGATTTTTTCTTGTTGTTAATAAATGCTTTAATTATAATATTTACAAAATGATAACAGAGTATGTATTTGTTTGCCTGAAGCTACCCTGCACGAGATTAAGAGTTAATGGCCAAAATGCCACTAGTACAATTACTAAAACAATAAGTACAAGTGCTAACGTGATTATGCGTACCAGTACTTGATGTTGTACAAGGGCACCACTTGTATACTGATAGAAGTTTTTGCAACAAAACTAAAACTCGAGTACATATACATATGTATTTTGATACTGTTTCTTAAATTTGATTTCAAATAATTTATTTATGCCATATTTATTAAAAAAAATGTCAAAATGCATAATGAAAATTGTTTCTTTAGACAAGAACTAGTAACAAACTGGTTCTTAAACACCCAGTGTGCTCCTAGAGTTCTAGTACACGTCCATAGCAAATAGTACTAGAGATTTTCCAAGCACACGCAATGCTAATTAGAGCATTAAGATGGTATAGAAAAGCTTACAGTTGGGAACTAGTACTGGATATTTTTGTACTAGTTAGGTACTAGTTCAATCTCCGGCAGGGTAATAACAATACATTTTTAACGTAGGGAATAGTGTAGGGATAATTTTTTTTTTTTTTTTTGTTGTAGGAAAAAAAGGTAATTTTTTTTAGCGCGTACGGATTTTTTTGAAATTTCTATTGGCATCACTGCATATAAGGTAAATGTAGCTGAGGTCACATATGGATGTGTCAGAAGCCTGAAAGACTAACTCAACTTTTCGAAAATTTCTCAATTTTATTTAATTTGTGCGGAAGGGAATTTAATCATTTACTGCATCTGTATTGATATAATTTGCTCTGAAGATAGAAATCTGCTTTGCAATCAACTAATCCTGTATATATCGAGCTTCCACGGTCATCTTAAAGACATCCAGCTCTCTGCAGTGTTTTTAAAAGATTTTTGCGATCAAATGAATATCAAATTAAGTGAGATTATCGTTAGTTTCTACAAAATTCAAAAGTATCGCAAAACATTTTACATCATTTCTTGTTTTGGTACAATTAGCCTCCAAGAAAGAACAATTTAAGAAAAAAAAGTTCAAGCAATTTCGAAACTGTCTTTTCCATCTCTGATACATAGACAGAAAGAACAAGCTTCTTTCAGATACGTTGTACGTAACATAGTGTACATATGCATGTACATATTTATATAAATATATCTTTATCCTATTCAAGTGCGTTAAACAAAATCAAAATTAAAGACTTTTGCTTAAATTTTCAAATTAAATAACAAACAGTTGTAAATTATCGATTTTACTTTTAATATTAGGAAAATTAATTATTAGTTGAGATTTTGCCAAATTTTAAAGCAGTACCGAAATTTCATTCTTACTAGCAGAGTTTTCGTAAAAGCTATATGGAAATTAGAATATTTATTTTTTTTCGTTTAAGATGATTAACTTTTAAAAAAATAAATCCAAAGAAGTTTTTACATCTTTAAAGTTTGGCAAAAAGGTCTTAAGTCAGAAACGGTAGTTAATGAAGTTAATTAAATTGAAAATTATTTAATTGCCTTATTTAATTGATTTGTTTTTTGAAAATCTAATGATTACGATTAGAAGCAGTTGTGCTAGACTTATGTTATTGATACTAAACGAAAGAGAAAACATTTAGTTCAAAGCCATTCAAAAACTCAAAATGCATTTTTTTGACTTAAGACCTTTCTGACGAACCTTAAAGATATGGCAATCAAACGATTAGCAAGTAAATAATTCTGGATTGATTTGGAGTACAACGAGAAATTTAAGTTCAACGGTTAATAATGGTTTCAGTTATATGATCAAACATCGTTTATATAACAAATAAATCACTTTTTAATGGATTAACAGCTCATTGCTGATCAGATTATAATTGGGAACCCTAGTAGTCCCAAAACTTGTACCGCACCTATCGACATGAAAATCGTTCTCCTCTTCTTTAATAAAACAAAGATTTTTTTTAACAATTTTTTTTAACAATTTTTTTTAACAAATTGTTAATTATATTGAAGATAATAACATCCTTCCTGCCCAACAATTTGGTTTCCGTACTGAACATAATAACACTCAGTCTCTAGTGAGAATAAAGAAACTAGTTAAAAGCAATTTTGATCTAGGCAAGTCCACAGCCATGGTGCTATTGGAAATAAAATCATCTTTTGATTCCATTTGGCATGATGCCCTTATACACAAACTTTTATATATAGGTATGAATCTGAACCTGGTTAAACGTATTAAAAGTTATCTTACTGGTCGAAAATTCAGAGTACATATTAGAAAACTATCTTCCGAGGAATATAATATCGCCGCAGGTTGCCCACAAGGCTCTTGTCTCTCCCCGATCCTCTATAATATTTTTACCTCAGACTTTCCCATTCGCTCATGTTGTAAATCTTCTATTTTTGCCGATGACACGGTAATTTTAAGTTCAAATATACTAACAAAAATTCTAAGTAACCTTCAAAGATCTGTTGATATAGTCAACAATTACTTGAAAAAATGGAAAATACTATTAAACTCAAATTAAACCCAAGCTATATTCTTTACAAGAAAAAGAAATCAAAGATATTTACCTCAATATAATATTAAGATTAATAACGTGGAAATTCCATGGAAGACTAGCGTGAAGTACTTAGGAGTAATTTTAGATAGGAAATGATATTTAATGAACATATTGGATATATTATTAACAGAGTTAGTATCACGACTAAAATATTATATCCTTTTATCAATCGAAAATCAATCATGTGTACGGAAAAAAAAATTTTAATTTTGAAAGTAATATTCCATGCAATTTAATTCTACGCAGCACCCGCCTGGTACGATACCTCCGACTGTCATATTAAACGACTTCAAATTTGTCAGAATAAATTACTAAAAATTATCTTAAATTTACCATTCTATTTTTCAACTCTTCGTCTTCACTCACTATCTAATATCCCACTAGTTAAGGATAAAATATATACTTATACCAATAGATTTTTTGAAAAATGAGCCCAGTCGTCTTACGGGCATATAAGCAGAGAACCAAGCCGAGGGTGTTTGATCGGCGGCGGCGGCGCTTGCGTCAATGAATCGGCGGCGGCTTAAATGTCGGCTTGAAATGTTTAAAATTGTTATTTAAGGAAAACTATTAATCATTTCTACATCTATTTATTTTAATGTTAAAGTACAAAACATTAAATAATTATAAAGGGTTAGTGCAATTTCGTTTTTTCCTCATTACTGTTTTAAGCTGATGTTATCTGTAGGACCACATACCCATATCCATTTCCAAAAAGTAAGGCTTTCTGCAATAAATTATTAATAAAAATGTAAGCTTTAAGGTGAAAAAATTAAAATATAAAATTAACCTGAATTTATCAGTAAAACTATTTTTTTAATTAAATTATTGCGGATGAAATTTTACCACTTATTAGTTAAAAGCAAGAAAAAAGTTGTTTACATAATTTTTTTTTATTAAATTTAACAAGTTTTCAAATAGATTACTTCAATAAAGCATTCACTGATATTTTGCTATTACCAAGTTTTTTGTCTGAACTTATTAATCGATATGTTTGGAAATACATATGTATGTATATATTAGAGCCAATCAAAAAAAACGTGATTTTGTTACCCCTCTGAAAATTAAGGTTAATATGTTTTATGATGTTTCCCAAAATATTTTTGTTTGTCCATCCGTGAGCTGGACCTTTTTTAAAAAAGGTATTTTTTCAGTTTTTCGAATTTGTTTGTACTTTTCTCCAAGACGACATAAATAAAATTTGGTATCATCGAAAAGAGTTTTTGAAGCAGCGTCCAATGGTGTATAAAACTTGACCACCTACTAATTGAGATATTTAGCTAAATACATATTTTCGTTTCGGGTTTTCATACAAATTCTACGTATGTGGAAGTAATGTTCTGCTTTTCAAATTGAATCTGTTTTAAAATAATGTTAATTTATTTTTTTTTTATTGTAATTATTCACATAAAACGCAAAAAAATCGATATATTTTATCTTTTTTCATATATAGGCAATATGGGTATCAAATTGTTTGATTTTTCAATTATAATAACCTGGTGATAAGCAAAAGATCCGTTTTGAAACCCTGTATGCTGTGAGCTAAATTTAAGTTCTTAAATATTAATTTTTTTAATAAAAACATATTAATATAATAATATTACTCTATATGACTGGTTATTGCACTGCTGTCGCAAAAATAACAATTGCTGGATTATGTCACAGTTTGTCAAAAGCTTACTTATGTTCAGCTGAACAGTAGAAAAATCCATTTTTAGTGTTTTCGAAAATTTATTTTTAAGTCTAATATTATAAATTTGTCTGTTTTTAATAGATTAATGTGTTTTTAATTAAAAAAATTAATATTTAAGTACTTAAATTTAGCTCATATCATCCAGTGTTTGAAAACGGATCTTTTGCTTATCACCAGGTTATTATAATTGAAAAATTAAACAATTTGATACCGTTTTATGTGAATAATTACAAAAAAAAATATAAATTAACATTATTTTAAAACAGATTCAATTTGAAAACAGAACATTACTTCCACATACGTAGAATTTGTATTAAAACCCAAAACGAAAATAGGTATTTAATTAAATATCTTAATAAGTGGGTCGCAAGTGGTCAAGTTTTATATACCATTGGTTGCTACCTCAAAAACTATTTTCGATGATACCAAATTTTATTTATGTCGTCTTGGAGAACAGATACAAAAAAATTCGAAAAACTGAAAAAAATGGTCCAGCTCACGGATGGTCAACGCTAGAACTAAAATATTTTGGGAATCATCATAAAACATATCAAGCTTTATTTTCAGAGGGGTAACTAAAACACTTTTTTCGGCTCCATACAATTTGAGTCGGTCTAATATACAATATATACATACATACATATGTATATTTCAACCAAAAAAAAATCACTTAAATATACATACAAAAATATTTGAGAAAAAATATTCTGTATGTTCGAACGGTGTTGTGTCCTAAATAAAAGTCCATCAAAATATTAATATGAACATGAAAAGTTTATTTGAAAATATTAACATGGAAATATTTGTGTAAAAATTATTTTTAATAAAGATACATTTATTCACAATTTATAAAGACACAATTATAAAGACAAACGAAAAATTTTCTCATCAAACTTGTAATCTGCTGTTTTCTTGAACGTAAATTGATACACTCACTTGAAAGAGAATTTTAGAGGCAAGTTCGCTTCAACTTTTAAAAGTATTAGTGTATTGGTGAAAAAGTGTGAGTGTATTTAAACTTGATAGACAAAACTTGATCATGTTACCCTCAAGTTCTCTGCATATAAGTCGTTTGTATCCTTAGTTACAATTTTTTTTTAAGATATTAACGTTTTTCCTTTAGCATAAACTTTAAAAACATTTTTTTTTTTTTCTATTTGAGTTTTTTTTTTACAACTTTTTCCTCTATTTGAAAATATGTCAATTAAAACATTGATCTTTTAGATCTACCTACATATAATTAAACTTAAAGATGAAAAGCAATGTGCATGTGCTAAACTCTTTACTACACTATATTATAATTATTGTAAAATATTCATATTAACTGAACAGTAAATGTACAAATACAAGAAATACAATATCAAAAGAATGTTGGACCAAATAACGGTTTTCCGAAAATTGTAAAAAAAGGTATACACAAGAGTATCCACTCGGTTAATCGTTGTTCGATTAATCGAGGAATTTTTCCGCCATTATGTGATCGAATAATTAAGATAGCCAAATTCGAATAACGAATAGATCGAATAATTTATGTCAATTAATCGATTAAGATTAATTTTTTAGAAAACTTTACTTTTTTAAAATAAAAATATACCTGATCAAATACTTTAAAACAAAATAACATGTTGTTAACTTCTGCCTTTATTTTGATTACACATACTTTTGAACATATTTATTGCCTTATCATGATAAAAATACGTAAGAAATTTGGTACTTAAATGTCCCATTTTTCATATTTATGTGCTATTTTCACAACACAAGTGATTTAACGTGTAGTAAAATTTATATGAAAAGCACTAAGTTTTTTGAGTGTATTCCATATAAATTTTACTACATGTCCAATCACTTGTGTTGTGAGAACAGCATATTAATTTGCATTTATCGTAGGAAAAAATAAATGTGTAATCCATGCACTGTCAGTTTATAGGATACCAGTTTGTAGCCGACTGGATTTTTACAGTTGAGATATCGTTAGATTTGTCTTAAAAACATAAGCTTCCTTGTTTAAAATGAAGTGTTAAATTTTTCCGCGAAATAGTTATACTTTAAAAACATATTAAACAAACCTTTAGAGTTGAGTTATAAAATAAGGGAAATTAAAAGGGAATTACAAAAATTTTAATAAGTCATCGGTCCAGACTGTCAATTCTTGTTGCTGTAATTTTTAAAAATTCTACTTTGAAATTGCATTTGTGTTGAGACTATGAAATTATAGTCTTGCAATTTTGTATTTTTATCTTGTCTTTACTTCTCTCCTTTTTATATTTTGTATATTAATACAAATACACCTACAGCCAACTTCAAGTTAAAAACTGTGAGAATAAAAAAACAAAACAGAATTTCGGAGTACATGAAACAGAGTACCCCTCCCAAATCTTTTCACCCCTCTCACCGATAATCTCAAGAATTGCTGCAACAAAAATTGCAAGTCTGAATGTAAACCGAAAAAAAATTAATGGGTACCGCATTCTACATAATCGTACTAAACATTGGCCTTCAGATTATTTTATAGTCTGTTAAATCGAAGTAGAGTGAACTTTGTTTTCCTGGATATTGTTTCAGTAATTTTATTGCATTAAAAACTGTGTTTTTTGCGGCCGTGTTTTTGATTTTTTTTTTTTTTAGTTTTTTAAATTTTTTTTATTTCGAGTTTTTAATATGCGTAGTACAACTAAATTGTTATTATATTCGTAATTGTTTAACTACATCTTTGTTTTATGGTTACAAATATTAAAACAATACCAATTCAAATAGAGATGTATGTTTTCCCCATTTAATGAAATTAATTGAATTATTCGAGTAGTTTGAACAATTTAAAATCCTTATTCGATTTATCGAGAAATTTTAAAATTAAAAAATCGCTTCATTTCTTACTCGAACAAAACCAAAAGTTGAATAATGGGATACTCTAGTATACACTCAAAAACGTTTTCAGTAATTTTTTTTTCGTTAACAAATTTGATGTCATAATTTTTTTTTTTTTTAATAAAAATAAATTTGGAGAAGGATGATCCTCTGTCGATCCTACGCTGTGGCTCAGCTAAAGAAAAAGTCTAGATATACCTTAGATTTTCCAATTTTTCTAGAGACCCATTTCCGCTTGTTAAATGGCCTAATTTAATGTTATACTCAAAATTTAAGAAAATGGCGCAGAAAGTCTAAAGTTGTCAAATGAGTTCAGTCACATCTGAGAAACCATTTTTTACTACAGGTCTGCTTTAAACGGAGTTGCGAAATTATTTCCGCAAAATTTGAGAATATCTACTTTGTTTTTTTTTTAACAAAAATATCATTAATATTAATTTTGAATACTTATAATCTCTTACACTTTTTTTTTTTTTTTTTTTTTTTTTTTTTTTTTGCTTAAAAAATTAATTTATTTTAACATGAATTTAAACTCATTTCGTTGTTTGAAATCTTATTGAAATCAATTTAAAATATTAATAATCTCTTACACTGGAATTTTGTATAATAAAGAAATTAATCTGTTTGAGTTTTGTTAATTTTACCTTGAATTTAAATGTTTTATTCGTATCGGCGATATTTCTTCTTGAGTATCGGTATCGGTATCAGTATCGGTCCGGTCCCTAGTCATTATCATTACATGTATGCCGTATGAGCGATTACTTTTTTTTAAAAAATATGATCGGCAAAAACGTTATTGTTAGCAATTCTTACTTATTATTTACTACTAATTGGATGGGATGTTTACTAAAGAGAGGTATTTCGAACAAAGCCATATGCCATACAGCGCGGTAAACAATAGACTTACATACATTCTCCTGATGAGTACATTTTGAAACAGATGGAACTGGTCATGGTGAAATTACTAAAAGGTGGCCTCGGTAAGCCAGCCGTTCATTGTTTGATTGTATGTGTGCGTGTATTGATTTTGTCAAGTATATTGTGCAAGGCGAATTCATACAGGTGACCGCATCATGAGATAGAGTTAAGCTAGCTATCCCTTTTTTTTAAAAAATACTTTGTATTTTGTTTTTGTAAAAAGTTAGAGTGAATGTCAAAATTATTTGTTGAAAACATAAACAAGGGATTTATTTTTTTGTTTATAAATATACACAATTGCTTTAGAAGGTAAATATTTTTCCTGCATTGCAAATTTATTGTGGCTCCACTTTTTCCTTACGCACTTTTTATTCCTTGATTTTATATTTTATATTGACTTTTCTTTGTTTTATAAAATTTAAATAAGTTTTTTGTTCAAGTATTTAGATTTTTATTAAATTTTAAATTTTAACTAATTTGTTCACAAAATGTAAACAATGCTTGACATTGAGTATACACACAAATAAATAAACAATAAGCAGATAACTCGAAAATGTCACCTGTATGAATTCGCCTTGGTATTGTGGTTTTGATATTAACTTGTCAAAGTGTTATTAAATTGTCATAGTACATTGAATTTTGTGGCATAGTATATAACTAGTATGCCGACTGGTGAGAACGTTCTCTTTTTTTTATAACTCTCATCACACATATAGGTTCTGTGTGAATTCAACACACTTAAGAACAACAAAAACAAAACAAAATTTGAAATTTTTTAATTTAAAATTTTTCACAATATAACACTTCATGTTTAATTTTATGACTTAAACACATAATTAATAATTTTTTTCAATACATTTTGCTAATTTGCTTTTACAAAATGTTTTTATTTTTCACAAACTAAAAATTTTTAAATAAATTTTTTTGACACTAAATTTTTTCTGTTGTTAATATTATTAAAGCCAGCAGAGTAGCATTTTGTGGTATAAAAATAATATTTGAAATCATTAATTATTTATATATTATCCGATATTGCAGAATAAAAATTTAGCAAACATGGCTTTTAAAAGTTTATAAATGCAGCCAGCATTCAATAAATTGAAAATTTATTGAACTAAGAAAATTTTATTTTGGAAAAAAAAATTGTTGCCACATTCTATACGATTTTATGCAACTATGTTTAGTGGTGGCAATAGTTTTATACACCAATACATTTGAAAAAAATCTTACTAATACAAACATAAAAATGTACCACTGACAGTTGAGTTATGTACCTGTCAAAGAGTCGGCATACTAGTTGTATACCATAGTATATAACTAGTATGCCGACTGGTGAGAACGTTCTCTTTTTTTTATAACTCTCATCACACATATAGGTTCTGTGTGAATTCAACACACATAAGAACAACAAAAACAAAACAAAATTTGAAATTTTTCAATATAAAATTTTTCACAATATAGCACTTCATGTTTAATTTTATGACTTAAACACATAATTAATAATTTTTTTCAATACATTTTGCTAATTTGCTTTTGCAAAATGTTTTTATTTTTCACAAGCTAAAAATTTTTAAATAAATTTTTTTGACACTAAATTTTTTCTGTTGTTAATATTATCAAAGCCAGCAGAGTAGCATTTTGTGGTATAAAAATAATATTTGAAATCATTAATTATTTATATATTATCCGATATTGCAGAATAAAAATTTAGCAAACATGGCTTTTAAAAGTTTATAAATGCAGCCAGCATTCAATAAATTGAAAATTTATTGAACTAAGAAAATTTTATTTTGGAAAAAAATTGTTGCCACATTCTATACGATTTTATGCAACTATGTTTAGTGGTGGAAATAGTTTTATACACCAATACATTTGAAAAAAATCTTACTAATACAAACATAAAATATGAACCACTGACAGTTGAGTTATGTACCTGTCAAAGAGTCGGCATACTAGTTGTATACTATGTTGTATACTATGTTTTGTGGTGTGTATTTTTTTCGTTTTATTTTAAAAGATTGAAAATTTGTTTTTTTTTTAATATTAAATATTTGTGATTTGCTATCAAAAATTTTGAACAAACTTTATAACATAAAAAAAAATATAAATATATAAAATGCGTCGTTGTCGGCAATGGAACATTTTTTAACGTTCCTAAGGACCTCAAAAAAAATAAAAAACAACGTGGACAGACATGTTATTAATGCCCAATGGTTTACCAATTGCCCAGCATCATCAGGGTTAGATAAAAAGAAGGTAAGTTAAACTTCATTTTTAATACATTCGCCAACTAACTTTTTTTTAAATGATACTTTTGGAATTTCGATGTACCCCTTTAACCGCAGGAACGTGTAAGCCTAGTAACATGTCTTTTTGTCAGGCTATGTAGGAAAATGGAGAAGTTGTGAACAGCAACATAGCGCATGAAAATGTACTAGTATCAAAGTGAGTACAGTTTTAAGTACATAATTTGTGTATAATCTATATACATAGCTAGAACCTTAAGGGGTATGTACACGATCGGAATACCTAACCCCGGGTCTCCACGTAGCAATACGTCAAGTTTGATTACTCCATAAAATTTGCGACGTGTGGACTGAATATTGCCATGAGTGGCAATCCATTGCGCAATGATTGCTTAGCAATCTGGTGTTAAATCAGTTTAATTTATTTGGCATTTCATTTCTTTATACGTTTGCTTAAGGCAAAGCAATTTCACGTGTTCTCCAGCAATATAATCAGCAGTTATTGCGCCATTATTCTGCCATTGTTCTACCGAAATTCAGAAATTCATGTAAAATTTTCAACGCCACAAGCTATGCAGCGTTTGAAATTTAAAAACGCAATGTGAATTTCTGTAGGAAGCAGCAACAAAATTGCAAAATATTTATGACATTGTGTGTGCTTTCAATGTAATTCAATGGCGTTGCGTTGCGGTTTATTAATATTGAAGCTACTATTGATACTTTTCCAATTCTTTTTTTTTTCGTATAAGATACCAACGGATAAAAACTTTTACTGTGACCGTTCTTCAGATTTTAAGAAATTTATGTCTTTGTATGAGAGGTGTCACGCCTAATCCAGTCCACTTTTTGACTGAAGTTCAACCCTGTATTTTTAAAAATTACATGCCTTATATTTGACTTAAATAAATATTAAAATGAATTTTTATGATATAATTTGCTTTACAATATTTATTAAATAGGAAATAAATATGTTATGTTAATAAATGTTTAACTTTAAAATTTATTTCAAAATGTAGGTATCTTCTTGGGAAAAAGTGTATCTTTTTGGAAACTAAAATGTATATTTCTCGAAATTTCACTGGCAACACTGATACATACACTCACTTTTACACCTAGTACCTATTTGTTATAATTTTTTTATGTTCTGGTAAATGCCTATTTAGCTAATAATAATAAATAATCTTATAGGTATGTATGTGTAGGGTTTTGAAAATGATGCCCCTCTTGGATTGGGTGTGTCTAAAAACGGCACCTGATTAAAATTCAATTCCTAGGTATTAAATTACAATTTACAAAAAAAAAATATGTCAATTAAAAATGCCTACATTCTGCCCTAATAATATGAATTTTAATCTACCTTTGCGTTTTATAACCTAATGCCCTTCAGCATGACACACAATTGCAAATATGTATGAATACAAAAATGTATATGTGTGTGTTTGTGCATTAATGCACGTCTTTTTCAGCATGCATTCATTGGTTGCACTAAAAGAGGCGTGCAATATTTAGTCAATCTACTACAATCATACAGTAAAAGAAAACAACAACAACAACATTGTAAAAACAAACGCATTGTTGCATAAAACAATAAACAACATCATAAAAAGGGGTAACAATTATTTATGGCCTACAATTTAACACACTTTTGAACAAATGTATCTGCTGCTTATTTTAAGTTCAATACAACAACAGCTCTACACATCAAAAATCTATTTTTAGAATTCAATTACTACACCAACAAACAACAATTTGCTTTAAAAAAAAAATACAAAACAAAATCCAATAAGAATCTGAAAATAATAAAAGCTTTTCATACAGGTAGGCAAATAAAAAGTGTTGTATATTTGTATCAAATTAGACAACAAATGGCAACAAGCAGTCGTGGCCGAGTGGTTAAGGCGTCTGACTCGAAATCAGATTCCCTCTGGGAGCGTAGGTTCGAATCCTACCGGCTGCGTTTGGATGAGATTTTTTTTATTTTTGTTTAACTCATATTAATTTAATTGAAATGCTTAATTTACCTAATTATTTTAAGAAATAACAACTTTTTGCTGAAAATGCCCATATACATATCGTCACCTTAAATACAAACGGACGTAACTACACAAAAATTCGAAAGCGAGGTACAGGTATCCCTTGATTTATACGGTGCTTTATTTACTCTATTTAGATATAACACGAAGCAATAGTAGTAAAATTTTTTTGAATTATGCGCTTTTTTACGCGATTTTAATAAAACACGCTCAACAAATTATGGCAAGTTTTTCAGTAACCAGTAAATTGTAACTGCTTACTTAAAAAATTTCAGTATTCAGTAAATAAGGCATACATTTTTTTCTTCGTGTTCTGACATTTGTTGCCTTTGTTTTGTTGATTTACAATTTTGTTAAAGTGGCATTTTAACAATTAACATCGCAATTCTAGCAACAAAATGTCTGTTGTTTATTCTATTGTTGTATTGTTGTAGCAGTGAGGTCACTTTGTTAATACATTTTTGTCTATATAACTTGTAAACATTTTTACTTTACGTGACACCTCGGCAGTATGAAATTACCCTCCAGAATAAACTCTCTAAAAAAATTAAATAACCCCAACAAATTTGTACAGATAGCAACGACAACGATATGGGGGGGAGGGTTATTTCATTTTGTTAGGGGTGTTATTTCATTTTTTTAATTGGGGGACTAATTCATATGAAATTACCCCCTCCCCCAAAAATATTATTATGAAATAAAGCCCCAATATATTTTTTGCTGATTATCTCATTTTTATATTTATAACGAAAACGTTTTTGGGAGCAAGGACTTTCTCCTCTATGGTTTCGCTAACTAAAGCTTCTTGGCATATTTGGGAGCAAGGACTTTATCCCCTATGGTTTACTAACTAAAGCTTCTCTGCATAGTCGGCCTTCGCCGGGCGCAAAGATTTTCTCCTCTATTGTATAACAAATACAGGATTTGCGAACTCAAGATTCTCTTCGTAGCTGACTATCGATCGGGGATAAGGCCGATCTTAGGTGATTTAGTAAGCGACGCCGGGTTTAGAGGAGAGAAGCCTTGCGCCCGGCCGAAGCCCAGCCATGCTGAGAAGCTTTAGCTAGCAAAGCCGGTATTTTCTATACCACAGGGGAGAAAGTCGTTGCGCCCGGCCGAAGGCCGACTATGCAGAGAAGATTTAGTAAGTGAAGCCGGTATTTGCTATACCAAATAGGAGCAACATTTTGCGCTCAGCCGAAGGCCGTCTATGCAGACAAGCTTTAGTTAGCGAAGCTGGTATTTGATTTACGATACAGGAGAAAATCCTCGCGTCCGGCCGAAGTCCCAACCATGCTATATATCGCATGATTCTTAAAACCAACCCTTTACAATTAATTGTATAACACATATTGGGGTTTTATTTCATTTCCGAAATTGGGGTCTTATTTCATATGAAGCAAGACCCCAAAAATTAGGGCATTATTTAATTTTTGTGTAGGGTGTTATTTCATATCGTTGGGGGTTTATTTCATTTCCAAAAATGGGGTTTTATTTCATATGAAATAAGGCGACACCTCCTATACAAAGTTAACAGTTATTACCGCCTACTTGAAAAGCTGCATGAGATAGATCTTTCAAACTTTCTAAGAAATAATAGAATATCGCTTTAAATTATGCGGTATATTTTTTATAGTAAGCTTTAAGTTCAGTGGAAATAGGAAGAATCATGTTGATCGGAATGAGATCAGAGAGGGAAAGACCTTCCACCTTATTGTTCGAATAGATAAGTGCTTCAGTTATACCTATGACGCATTAAAAGAAGCAGATGGCGGCCATCTACTCTTCAAAGTATATGCCTAATATGATTTAGTTGTTAGTCTTTTACAGTTTAGACCTCTAGAAAAAAAAAGAAGTTGTATTATTGCGGTCAAGAAAAGCGGACCGGGTAATGCTAGTAATAAAACAAAAAATTAGTTATTTTTGTGTTAAAAAGGAGTAACCAAAATGGGAAAAACAGTGCACCAGTACACGTTGAAAAGTCAAGTAACCAAATTTTGTTAAAAGTAACCAAGACGGCAACACGGTTTATGATAAGTTAGAATGTTCGCTAAAATTTTTTATATAAATACCAAATTTTTCACCAAAATTACCTAAATGCGCCAGTAATAAAAATTTAAATTTATTTTAACTACACTTTTAGAAAGTGTTTTCATTTTTTATTTACCTCCAAACTATTTATCCATTATTAAGCGCCGGCGTGTTTAGAATATGATTTATTTGATAACGCCTGCATGGTTTATTGTGTTCAAAATCATTTTTTCTTCTATACTTTTTTAATACAAAATAAATAACAATGGTACCACACCACGAATTTACAGTGTGACAACTAAAAAAAAATGGTAACAAAAAAGATAAATGTTGATCGTTTTGTTGTTACTCAGATAAAACGGTGTAGCCAAGAATTATGCGCCCCATACACGGTTCAATTCAGTTGTCAACTGAGTCTTTCAACTGAATTGATACTTGGCCACACACTTCTTCAACTGAATTTAAAGACAGTACAATCGAATTGAAAGACCTTGGGCTAATAAATCAGAGCAAGTTAAACTCTGTTTTTGATTTAAACTGACATATCTATAAATCAGTAAACATATAAACCACTTTTAAACGCATAAAATTGGGCGTTTAAACTACCAATACAGACCATATGAATTTGACAACATTTATCGTAGTGCTGCCACATGTTACTTTTTAAACTACATATAATACATGGAACACTGATTTACAACTGTTGAGTTTAAACTACATATAAATTTAGTTTAGTTCAACTAAACCAGCGTTTAAGCACTCACTGATTTATTAGCCATAAGGGCTAATAAATCAGAGCAAGTTAAACTCTCTTTTTGGTTTAAAATGTGTTTAAACCAACAAATCCATAAATCAGTAAACATATAAACCATCTTTAAACGCATAAAATTGGGCGTTTAAACTACCAATACAGACCATATGAATTTTTCAATATTTATCGTAGTGCTGCCACATGTTACTTTTTAAACTACATATAATACATGGGACACTGATTTACAGCTGTTGAGCTTAAACTACCAGAGTACGGAGAGTGCTCGAATTAAACTCGCTCGCGAGCGAGTCCAATTCGAGCGAGTTTTATTTTCAACATTGAAAAGAATTATTCTTTACTGCTCGCGAGTTAAAAAAATAAAACTCGCGAGCGAGTTTTATTTTTACGAGTTGAAAAATATTGCTCGCGAAAAGAATTCAAATTTTAAGAGTCAAAAATAAAACTCAACTCGCGAGTCGAGCTAAAAAGAATTGTTCGCGAGTTTTATTTTTGCGTATGAATTTTTTTTAACTAAAAATATATTTTTCCTGTTTATTTGTTTGTATGTGTGGATAAATGTGTGTATGTATGAATATTTCATCGAAACACAACACAGCATTAGCAAATGGATCAGAAGTAAGGTGGGAAAAGGTATTTATTGATACAGCAAATATTACGTTGTGACAAGTATAACTAACCATGAAGAAGAAATAGCAAAGGAAAGGATTCGTTCAAAAGAATGCAATCATGTTATACGTTTCGAAAATATAAAAAAGGCAGTTCATTAATTTCCTATGAATCGTAAACACTTCTATGTAAGTCACTAATGAACGCATACATTTTATTACACATCATTCAAAATTTAACATTTATACGTATTGCACATATATTTTAAACCACACTTATCTACCTGTTTATGAGCAGCATTCACTTGTGTGCATTTTTTTAGTATAAACATTACTTTTACAACCCTTTCCCACACGTCTTGCCAGCCATTTTAACATAAACATTAATATAATAAGTTTTTCAGACCCATTGCACTGACATTTAAACACTCACTAGGGATCAAACAAACATATCAATGATCACATTTTCTATAAATAGTCGTGATTGTTTACTACCTGCTGATGTTTTCTATAAGAATCAACTAATTTGGTTGTCACAAGACAATTATGTGATGGCTTTTGCTACCCTAAAAAACTCTTAATTCATTTATAACACTGGTCTTCAAAAACAAATGTAAGTCTTTAAATAAAAACATATAAAATATAAAGATTTTGAAGCGGTTAATTTAAATCCGTTTGCAGTTTCAAATTTTTTTATGGGCTTGACTAATATTCCGCCCGAAATAAGGGCCGATTTTTATAAAAACACCAACAAATGATTATTAATAATATTTCCTTTAAGTCAAACGAATAACATTTTTTATATTTTCCACTGTTTCGGACATTTTCAGAAATTAGTGGCGATAAACTTTTTTTTTCAAGCAAAATTAGTACTATTTTTTGTTTTCAAAAATTTGTTAACAAATTTAGAACAATTTTTTTTATTATTTATCAGAAAGCCAGATATATTACGAATAAAATGAGCCATAAACCATGAAAATCGATTGACAAATGTTTATTTTATTTATAATTATTAAAGGCAGCTTTTATGAAAATAATATGTTACCAATCTCAAACACTTTTATTTAAGTCATTTAAGAACGCATACATTTTATTACACATCATTAAACATTTTGCAGGTTTACATATTTTTAAACAAGAAAACATTTATACATACAAACACACATACATTCTTATCAACATGGTTATGCCCAGCATTCATATGTGTGCATATGTTTTTATAACCCCTTCCTACACATTTGCCTGCCCTTCGTTTCTAAAAATTCATATGTATGTATATTTTTACTTCGCACAAGCAAACATTAATTTTTTTAAACGAGTTGCTCGATTTCAACTCGTATGCGCTCGTTTTCTGCTCGCATAAAATTTGTACTTACGAGTTGAAAAATAAAACTCGTAAGCACAAATTTTAAAACGAGTTGTTATCTGCTTACGAGTCGAGCACAAAAATCTTATGACTCGTAAAAAATTTGTGCTCGCGAGTTTAAAAATAAAACTCGCGAGCACAAATTTTAAAATGAGAGAGTTGACTCGAATTGTGCTCGCGAGTAGAATTTTTTCCTACCCTGTAAACTACATATAAATTTAAGTTAAGTTCAACTAAACCAGCGGTTAAACACTCACTGATTTATTAGCCATTAGTAGTCAACTTGAAAAAATCAAAATCTTTTGATTTTTCTTTAACCAACTCGACAACCGTCAAACTAATCAACTGACAAGGCCATACACGCTTTGATTTGGACAACAACCGACTCAGTTGACAATTGAATTGAATCATGTATGGTCTGCTTTAGATCTTTAAAATACAAATAATGTACACTAATAATAAAAGTAAAGGCCATGTCAGATAAAACTTTTGCTTCGCGTTGCGTTACCGATTCGCTTTGACATCTAAGATAAAATATACATACTTATACGAAACATGTCACATAAAGTACTTTTAAAGCGGAGCGAAGCAAAAAGTTAGCCAACTCTCATCTTTTTGCGCGCTTTGACAATTGGCTAGCATAATTTTCTTTTTTTTTTTTTGCCAAATTCAATTCCAAAAAACCGTCCAATTAAATTTTTAACTTTTATTTTTATAACAAATAATTAATGGCACAAATTACCAACCGCTTTTATAAGTTAACAAACATTGCTTGAGTGTTGTCAAAGTTTTCATTGTGGCATACACTTTTTGCTTTGCGTTTTTCTGCCGAAGGTAGATTCTATTAGGCCACCATATTGCCAAAATTCATCTCAAGCTGCGTTTTACAAATGTCCGTAGACTATGTTTTATATGCTTGGCTAAGAATAATGTTTCGCATCCGTACAATAGCACTGACCGGACACATGATTTAAATCTGTTGATCTTCGGGCTAAGGCTATGAACGTTGTTTTTCCATACCAATTTATTGGTATTTCGCCACCTTTTCAACTTGTACATCCATCACTTTAAGGGGATCGGAAACTCTGCCAGAATATAGGACAGTACTCTTAGCGCCATCATAGCTAAAACATACTAATTTTACTATCTTATCTGGTACTCCTATGTTTCTTAACTCAGTCCATTTATATTCTCTACTGACTGAGCCAAACGCTATCTCATAGTCGATGAATAGGACATACAAAGGTGACTGGGATTCAACAGCTTGTTCTATTATTATTCAAAGAGTATAAATCTGTTCTATACAGGATCGGCCGCTACGGAAACCGGCTGGCTTAAGTCTTCGACAAACTTTAGCATCCTTTGTAAAATAATCCTCTTTAAAACTTTAAAGATTGCTGACATAAGTGTTATGCCCCTCCCATTGTTGCAGTCGGCGGCATCTCGCTTTTATGCTGCTTTACAACTAAGCCTTGTAGCTAATCGTTCGGTATGGTTTCTTCAACCCATATATCTCGGAAGAGTGGATGTAAAATATTTGACATATATTATGTAAAATAGGTTTTAAATTAATTTAATTATTTTCAACCATGAGTTCCACTGTTGCCCCACTGTACATTAGCTCAGGTAAAGGTTGTGCATGCAGATGTCACACAATACATTTGACGCATTTATGTTGGTAACTAGATTTCTTGGAGTGGAAAAGTTCGTTAAATTCAAATTGGGCTTTTTTTAAAAGCCGAATCAGACATGGGAAATGTAAAACAAATAGTAATTTTGTTTAGTGTTAATGAACCTAAAAATATAACAATAAAAAACAAAATGTTTTTATTATTGAAATATTTTTTCGAATGTGATTCGTTGAGTTAAATTTCCTTTTTTAATTGGCAATTCACAAAGTGTTATGTCATATTGGTTGTATATGCTATAATTTTATTACTGTGACACACATAAAATTATAGAAAATACAACCAATATGACACAATAGAACACTTTGTGCATAAGAGCTTTTTTGTTACAATAAGAAAAATAATTTTAAATAAGTCAAAGAAAACGAATAAATAAGAATTTTAAATGCATTGAAAAAAGTTAAAAAGTAGATAATTTTCCATCCCTGAATCAATACCAAAAGAAAACAAAGAAAGTAATAACAAAACCTTTTTTCTATCGTTTCTAAGATTTAAAATAATGCAAAATAAAAATGACACAGGCTGTCGCAACTAAATTTACACTATGTGACAACAGCTTTTTCTTTCTGTGTTTAAATCGACTATATCTCTTGAAATTTTAGTTAAAGAAAAAACTTTGTTAGCAGTAACTCTTATGTAAATATTAGAAGAAACTTGGCCCTCATTCGTTAGGATAGATTGTTGCAAATAAGTCTAGAAAACAACGATATAGGGTTTCTGTTCATACCCCCTTTGGGGTATGAACGGAAACATTTTAAGGATATTTTACCTTATGGTGTTAAACAGAAAAAATTATCAGTAGTTTTTTATCAAAAAAGAAATTGTTCAAAAAGTATTTCAATTAGTTAATATGATAATTGAATCAATTATTTTTGTAGTTGAAAGAAAATTAAAAATTTCATTTTGATTTAATTAACATTTTAGTTAAATTTTTAATTAAAATATAAATTAAATAAAAAAAAAATCTTAATTGATTTTCGTTTAAAATTAAATAATTTAAACTTGTAGAATTGTTGTTGGGAATTATCAAAACCTGAGCTATATTTAATTAAATCAATTAACACATTGCTGAAACGGCAAAGTTTTTTGATCATTTTTTAATTAAAATTTAAAATATAATTTATTGAAAAAAAAATATCCACAATTTTAAATTTTTACAATTTTTAGTAATCAATATAATCATTTTGGTAATGAGTGTAAAATCAACAAATTGTTTGCTTGATTCCATGAATTTGATAGGAATTTGGTAGTAAGAGACAATTTTTATTTTTTTCTGTGTACATCCTTCGATGAAATCAGGGGCAGTCAACACCTAAAGTTCGGCAGAGTCAAAAATTTACAGATCTCTTAAGATCGGAACTGACTAGAGGCCCTATCTGTTACAACGGGAGTCAGTTTCCCCCGGTGACACAGCTCCGACTATTAATGAGACCCCTTCAAGGATTACGTTGTGCTTGTGGTGTACATCCAAAGTTAAAAATTCGGCGTCAAGGTCTAATTTTTGACTACTTGTGGGGAAGCTCGACCTGTTAGCGGATCTCCCTATGTGATGTTGCTATAACACAAATGCTGCTAGCATGTCATTCTTAGTCGTTAAGAAACTGCGCTAAGAACGAAAATACAGGACTAAATATACCTAATACTCATTTATAAATTCTTAAGTAGTGTAAGGTATTATAAACGCCTATATGAACATACTTTATTTATTGTTTTTTTTTTTAGTACATTTTATTGTATTGCATAAAGAATTTATCGCTTATTGAAAAACAATAATATTCACATTCATCCTGGGCATTGGGGGGTAAAAGTACAACTTAACAATAGTTTGTTAAAAATTTAATACAAAAAATAATATTCATACAATTTCTTTGTCGGTTACACTCTACCCAAAACAATACAAATAGAAAAAAATGTATTGTAAACTAAACAATTTTCACTAAAGTCCAATTATGTCAATAAATTTTTTATTTGTAATATAATGATTATTTATTACATTTTTGAAAACAATTGTAATAAAAGCCTAGTACAATGCACAAACAAACAAACCCTGAGTAATGACATTTGCGTCCAAAAAAAAAAAAACACTAAGTTGGTAACGCCATAGGTGAACACACAGATGGTTTTTGTTATCCGATTAAATCTTGTACTGGTAGATCTCTGGTAGTATTAAACAAAACTTAGCGACGAAACTTGTTATGCAATTTGTGAGGAATAGTTTATCATTTCACTTCATGAATCAAAAAAGAAACAAAATTTCGCACTTAACCGTAAAAAAATTCCTGCTGAGCATCTTCGTCGTCATAGAATGCAAATAAGTGTTTGTTGTAATTATTTTGCACTTTTCATAAAAAAATACTTTGTTTACAAAATTCTATGTCTTCGTCACACAACAAACTAACGGACCTGCGCAATGCGTAATATTGTTTTTTTGATTCATGATTTCACCTAATCTTTAACAACAATGTACTCCAGGATTAGGCTTTAAACTGCACAAATCTTTAAATAAAACACTTTTTGTGCAAAAAAACTAGAGTTTGCCTTTCCGGGCATGTATTTGGTAATCGGTTTATCGGGCTTAAAATACTCGTACTTTAAACACCAAAATTTATTAAAACTTTTTTGTACGTTTAATTCTTATACAAGACTAATTTTCATCTGAAGTATCCTTCAGGATACTATTTATCTTTTTATTCCCACGCCATAGAGTTATAGTTATTCACTCTCGATCAGATGATTAGAATCACTTAAATTCTTAAATTTAGTAGGCCATATCTTTATAAATTTTTTGCACACAGAGAATTCTGAAGTTTTTTCTCTCTTCGGTTGTTGTTAAAGAGGTTGGAATCCTTCCATTAAAATTGTTTCCGTCGTTTTTAATATCTTTTTAATATCCGAACACAGTTTTGTGACTTTGCCCAACTTACCGGGCAATGGCCCGATAAGAATATCATTGCGATGGATAAATAACGATTTTGTCTCTTTTCGCTATGCTTAAAATCCTTTCTTGTCCATTTTTCACTAATTTTTATTAGAACGTAATATTTTTCTTCTGCTAATAGTTGATTGTATAAGTCAAATGCGAATTAACGCAAAAAATTTAAAAATTAAAAGTGGTTTTAATCATATGAACGGAAAAAATTTTATTTTTTTGTGTTTTTTTTTTGGAAAAGCACCAATCAAATGCAGTTGCATTTAACTTTAATGATTCTAGTTGTTAATTTTGCAATCTTAAGAAAATCCCTCTATTCAATAGTATACAAATTTTCTCTGTTTCCAAAAATTTAAAAAGAAATGGCCTACTAAATTCGAAAATTCATCATCTGATCGAGGGATAATAAAAAACCAAAGTGACCTTAGGTTCAAAAAATAATTTAAGAAGAAATGTAATATTTAAAAACCAAAATTCGAAAAACTAGAATAAAATCCCAAGGCTGGACAAGATTGGAGCTTCTTTTGACATCACCAAGTTCCCCTGGGAACTGTCAGAAGCGAAATCTTCAGACACTATCTGGATATGGCTAATGATATATGGAGATGTCTGCAAGGCTACCGAAGCAACGTGACCCGCATATGATATAGGTCGCTCTGAGCGACTTCTCAACTTCAGTCGCAGGGGCATTTCGAGGCTGGTATACGTAATTACTGGTCACTGAATGATCGGTAAGCACGCTATGAGACTTGGTCTCCCTCTTAATGAAAGCTGCAAGGAATCTGGAGCTGAGGAGACAGTATTTCATCGCTTATCTGATTGCCCAGTGTTTAATACGATAACTCATGGATTATTTGGGAATTACCTTCTACAAGGACCCTCTGAGATATTGCGGATGAAATTCGGCGATTTGCTAAAATATTTCACCGTAACGGGCTAGCTCTATCTGCCTCAGTATTGCCCTGGGTCACGCTTTGAACCTTGGTTCCTACTCTTGACGAGTTGTGTGGGTTCAAAACGGAGTCACTGTCGACTCAACTTGCAGCACGACTAGCTGGGGCGTGCTACCACGTTAACCAAAAAACCAAGAATAAAGTTCCATTTAGTTTTATATGACTGGAAATGACAGTACCAAATTTTCTTAAAATCAGTCTTACTGATCCTACTGATCAGCAAAAAATTCCAGATGTCATCGATTTTGGCGTGGTTAAAAACATCCCCGCAGAAACGATTCATGTTGAAGCTTCTTTAGAATTATCTTCTGATCACACACCTACACTTCTAACTATAGCAAACCCTAATAGAATTGTATCTCCGTGTGGATACTTAGTGACGTCAGCAACACAAATAAATTGGTTAAAATATAAAAAATATCTCAGTACCCACTGCACTGAAAATATTCCGCTTAGAACACCGGAGAATGTGAATCTTTCTATTGTAAATTTTGACAATTATCTCAAACTAGCTGTTCAACATTCTAGCATAGCCCGCAAAAACATCAAAAATAGTAAAATATATTCTACAGATGTCGAGCGTCTCTTGACTGAAAAAAGGAGAGCTCGAAGGGAGTGGCAATTGCACAGATCCCCTCAACTTAAAAATTTACTAAAAGAGTGCACAAAAAGGCTAAGAATCTTACTGCAGTCTCAAAAAACGGCTTCTCTGGAAAAATATCTTAAGGAACTTGATGCAACTCCTCAATCTGACTACTCATTATGGCGTGCAGCTAGAAATCTAAAAAGACCAGTTATCACTAAACCGCCATTAAGAAACTTAAATGGAAGTTGGGCACGAAATGATATAGAAAAAGGAAATATTTTTGTTAATCATTTGAAAACCGTATTTACCCCTCATACATCTTTCGATACTGTGGTCGAGTTACCACCTGTTGTTGTTAGATCAGCTGTTCCACTAAGATTTGAGATAAGAGAAATCGAAAAGGCTATTCATGATTTAAACCCCAAGAAAGCCCCTGGTTTTGATAACATCAGTAACAAAATGCTTTTGGAGCTACCCCGCATAGCAAAGAAAATTATTCTACTAATTTTTAATGCTATTTTACGCCTTGAATACTACCCACAAGAGTGGAAAGTATCTTTAGTTACCATGATACCTAAACCAGGAAAGGATCCCACAAAAGTTGAGTCATATAGACCTATAAGCCTATTGTCTAATATATCAAAGCTATTTGAGAAACTACTAGTGTCAAAATTAACGCCGATTTTAAATGAAAACAGATGTATTCCCAATCATCAATTCGGTTTTAGAAGAAAACACAGCACAATTGAACAAACTCATCGAATAGTAAATGTCATAAGAAAAGCATTTGAAGAAAAAAAATATTGCTCTGCACTCTTCATCGATGTGTCTCAAGCTTTTGATAAAGTCTGGCATAAAGGGTTACTACTGAAGTTGCAGCAAAACTTACCAGCAAACATACACAAGCTGTTAGAAAGCTACTTAGTCGGGCGTCATTTTATTATTAAAGAAGGCGATTTTTTAAGTTCTCCTCAGCCAATTAACGCCGGAGTCCCACAAGGCAGCATCCTGGGCCCTCTATTATACTTAATTTATACATCGGACTTGCCAACAAACAGCTACACCCATACCTCAACATTTGCGGACGATACAGCTTTTCTAAGCGTACACGCAAATTGTCAAGACGCATCTCGTTACTTACAGGATCACATATTTGAACTGGAAAGGTGGTTAAAACAATGGAGAATAAAGATCAATGAGCAAAAATGCGCACATATAACATTCACATTGCGTCGGGAAACATGCCCCCCTATTAAAATCAATAATCAAATAATACCCCAACACTCGCATGTAAAATACCTCGGTATACATCTAGATCGGCGTTTAACGTGGAAATGGCATATAGAAGCTAAATTAACTCAAATGAAACTAAAAGCAATTCAAATAAATTGGCTTATTGGAAGAAATTCTGTTCTCAGCCTCGATTGCAAACTTCTACTTTACAACTCTATCTTAAAGCCAATTTGGTGCTACGGTATTCAGTTATGGGGCACTGCCTCGGCTTCTAACATCGAAAAAATTCAAAGGCGCCAAAATAAACTTCTTCGAATAATCACAGCCGCCCCCTGGTACGTCAAAAACTCAAATATCCACAAGGATCTCAATGTGCCATTAGTAAAAACTATGATAACGAAATATGCAGTAAAATATTTAAAAAGGCTGGAACTGCACCCAAACCCATTAGCACGAAATATTTTAAATTATGGCGGCCACACTCGATTAAGAAGAAGAGACACTGCAGCACTCACCCAATCAGATGAGCGGTAAACACCTACATATGTGAACAGAAACCGTGATGACGAAATCTTTTTTGTCTGGCACTGGCAGGACATAAATCAAATATTAGGTTAAGATTTGATTAATTATTGTTAGTTCATATTTAGTATATGAAGATTCAATAAATAAATACTGAGAAAAAAAAAAAAAAAAAAAAAAAAAAATCAGTCTTTAATTTATTAAAACTCACTTTCCCAACCAACAATTGAATACGTATAAAGCAGTAACGTATAATAATACTGTTATGAAGTTAGTCCAATACTTATTTTATATGGCTAAATTTTGATGTCAGATTGAATGTAAAAATTGGTTCATACATTTTAACAGATCCCATATAAAGTCCACTCCCTTAAAATTTTTATTTTTGGTAAAGGTTATCACTGATTTTGCACAGCCGAGGTTAGCACTCTTACTTGTTTTTATACCCAACACAATAGTGGGGAGGATATTATTTGCTGATGTGTGTATTACACATAAAAATATCCTAGACCAACCTTTTAGTATACCGATCGACTCTGAATCACTTTCTGAGTCGATCTTATTATGTTCGTGCGTCTAGCTGGCTGGCTGGTTGTCTGTCCATGTAAACCTTGTGCGTAAATAACAGATGGCAATTTTGATGATAATTTGTCCCAAAAAGATTGGGATTTATTATACAGTGGGATTCATTATCCCAATATAAATTAAAAATATTAAATTTAAAGAAATTTTCTTAAGTACGGAACCTTTTGAAAATGGTGAGACTCGGTCCATAATTTCATATGGCCCCATACAAAATGTTTCCCGAATAGTCTTTGGGCCCATAAAGTATCATACTATGTTGCTATTTCGATTAAATTTGGTCCAAAAATATCTTATTGTTACATAAAATCACTTGCCAAATTTTATTGGAATCGGTCCATATATGGACATAGCATACAAATACTACTCCCAAAAATAGTTCTAAATGACATAGCTTCCTTATGAATGTTGGTATTAAAATAAATTTTGGCAACGATAACTTTTCCAATAGCCTACTATATCATGGCAAATGTGTACTACTGCGTCCAGAATTGACCATAGGTCTTATATAAATACCCTCTCCAAAATCGCTTTAAGAGGAACAAAACTCATATATCGCACTTAATCAACAAGAGGGTATTAACGCAAAATTTTTATTTTTTCACTTCTTCGAAAAAATCGACACGTTTGATTCATATCTACCAGCTGTCAACATATCGTACTATTTTGTCTTCTTTTTTGGTAATGAAAATTATTTTTTATATGTCTTTTAATGTAAAATTAAAAATTGTTTTGCTTTCACTGAAAATGTTTAAATTTTGAGTTAATACCCTCTTGTTGATTGAGTGGGATATGTAGATGTTAATATTTAAATAATCAGGGCTGATTATTCCGTATTTTGCTTCTTCAAAAAACGAAAATTTTACAAAAAAAGCTAAAACCAATTCTATTGGAATTGTTAATACGGAATTAAAACCCTTTCGATCGGAATGTGTGAAAGGCCTGAATATTCGGCACATCGAAATCTTATATGAATTTTAACCTCACAACATAATTTTGTTTTGCCGGGTCCATGATTGCCCCTGGGTCCCAGATATGGTACACTTTGAAAAAAATTGTCTGAGTATACTGTGGAGAAGGGTATTAAATGGCTTTACCGACTATACATTTTTATTTTTTTTTTTTAATTCAAAAGTTATGGAATTCTATCTTCACATGTTTTTAAAAATAATGAAGTACATATTAAAATATTTGTTTATGTATTTGTTGTTTCTAGTTCAATATGACTATATTATTTGCTAAGATATTTTATCTGGACAATAAAATATTACATACAGGGATCGAGTAGTCAACATCTTTGACTATTTAGAGTTCTGATTATTTGTATTAATAAATTATATTCAAAAATTACTTAATTAAAAAATATGCAAGAACAATTAAGAAAATAAAACTGTTGTAGAAAATAAGATTAAGTTATATCAACTCAAGTGCATAAAAAGACATGTAAATCTGACGTTAGGCCCTTCCATATTTTATACTTTCTGCAAATTACACAAAAATTTAAAAAAAATTTTTTTCAATTAAACGAATAATTGATTAATCAGAATTTTAATGAATTTGATAATTCGCACATCTCTAATTATTTTACTTTTTTCCAAAAATATCAATTCTTTATTAAGTAAATATTTTGATTATAAAAACTATGTATGTATTGGTTCTTAAACCATATAGTTTTCAACAATTTCTTTAAAAATAAAAAATTTACCTTAAGTCAGTGTTGCCAATATGTGTTGTGTGTAATTTTTACTTGCATGTGTAGCCCATGTGTAATTGTGTAAACTCAGATATATAATTTTACTTCATGTGTAATTTTACTTTAAGTTCCATTTATTCATTAATTTTTGACCGCCAAGTTTTTCTTTTCGGACATTGATTTATTGTATTTTTTTTTTAGTTTCCATCACAGTCAAACAAGTTTTTCAAACACTGACTTTCCTATAATAAACAAACGTTTCCAAAAATTTTAGAATTAAAGTGGAAAGTTCCTAATGTTTTATTAAAAAATAAAAACAAAAAAATTTTGGGGTATATTTTAAGGCTATCGAGTGGGCAATACCGGAAACCTATAAAGGGCAAAATAAACCACACAAATTGTTTGGTAAACATGTCAAAATTTTACGCTTGTACAAATACTCTGTGTTGTCAATTGGGGTGTTTGAAGTTTGGACAAAAATTTGTTTAAAACTTTTTGTGGTGTTTAGTGACATGTGGCACTAAATCATTTTATCGAAAACTTTGCAGGGCGAAGACGTTGAATAAGAACATTACAATCATATTCAGTCGTAAATTCTAATTTTTAAAACATCATTGTTTGCCCTAAAACAGCTCGTATTTTAAACAACGCTTTACTCCAAAATGTATTTAATTTATTTTATATTTGCTGCCGAAACCAAAGAAAAATTTTATGTTTAATTGAATTAAACATTAATTTT
Source organism: Pollenia amentaria (assembly GCA_943735925.1). Taxonomy (NCBI): domain Eukaryota; kingdom Metazoa; phylum Arthropoda; class Insecta; order Diptera; family Polleniidae; genus Pollenia; species Pollenia amentaria. The sequence continues at coordinate 130,757,604 of OX031008.1, read as the reverse complement.
TAACAAAAAAAAAACATTGGCGAACACAAAATGGAAACAAAGTATGTGTTTGACAAGCCGTTTGTGTGGTTTATTTTGCTCTCAAGTCAATAAATTTATTTGCATCAAACGGAACTTGTAAATAAACGTTGTTCTACTGTTCTTCTAATGTTCGGATATATATATGTGCTTCCATTCCGGCCTTTAAGCTGTGCTTTAAAGAGAATTCATGCTATCAAAGCTACATTTTGGTTTTGTTTGTGTAATTTTTATTCAAATGTGTAGTCTGGGACACATTCATGTATAATTTTTGAATACTTAATAGGCAGCACTGTCTTTTACTTATGCAAGTGGTTAGATTTATTAACATCTTAATTTCTACAAAGTTTTGCGTTACAAGTACATGTAAGCATTATTAGTTCGTTACAAAAAGATATTCTGAGAATACTGAAGTTAAGTGCTGGATTATTGTCGTAAAACTTGGCAAACGTTTGTATTTTCAATAAATTTAACAACACCACCCATTTCTTACATAACAAATAATCGACAAAAATGTATAAATAAATTTAATAATGACATTTTAAAATGATGTTTGATTTTACAATTTCTATGTAAAATCAAATGAATGTACGTGAGAGTCGTAAAATATTTGTGCAGTCCGGCCAAAGAATTAGTGAAATCAATGAAGTGCTGACAAATCTAAAATAAGTTTACAGTGCTTTTTCCACCACCTGGATAACTATCTTGCCGCGATGTGGTGGCTTAAGTGTCGGCTGTAGTGTCTGTCTTGGAACTTGAATCCGGACAGTTGAGTCGGAACAAGTTTAAAGGCAGACGCTTTAAGGCCAGCATGACCAATGGTTATTCATTCCTCATCCTATTCCCTTCACCTACATTCCTTCCCCCCCCTTGTTATTCCCACTTCCCCCCACTTTTAAGGTCAAGGTGGTTAATAGCAGTGCCGAGGACCTGGATGACTAGTTAGTGGTTAAAGAAACTAGTTGCGAACAGCTTCCCTCTGACGCTGATGGCAAAGGTCAGCTGTAATTCTAGCCTAGTCCGTGCAAGCCGTCACTGCGCGAGATGGTCCTTTGTATACGTGCATACTCGTGGGATTGGAAACTGGACGATTTCAAGATAAAACAAAATACGGACATAGTGACAGAAGTTGGTGCAGGGAGTATCACTGACAACTCAACAGGCCCGTTGTCAGATTCAGACTCGGATCTGCTGGGTGTTCACAGGGATATTCTGCTGCAAGAAAGTCAGTCAATGACAGAACTGACAGAGACCAACTGGATGGGCTCGACAATGGACTCACTGACACGCTCTGGGGCCTCGGAAAGACTCGGTGATTTGACCTTGGACTCTGATGATGAGCACGAAATAGCTATGATTTCGGCTTATGGTCAGGACCAGAGGGTTGAACCATCGACTTTTGTGGTCACATTCGAGACAGAGCAAATTGGCGAGTACATCGAAATCCATTGTTCGGCAGGATGTGACAGAACAGGTCACATCGGAGAGCCGATCGAATCTAGGAAAAGCCAAGAGTGGTGGGAGAGTCTCTTTAGCCTTTCTAGAAAAGATAGCTAAGAAAGACTCTTCACTGCACGATGGGCGGGATAGGCATTTGCTGAGGATGCACCGGAAGAACACTGCTGGATTCGAAAGAATCCACGGTTCTTTCGATGTCATCCTAGGGCTTCCCTATCCTGCGGGGTATACAGCAGAGGCTGCTGAGGAATCAAAAGTTGTCAGTAAAGACAAAGGATCCTCACCAGATTCTGCTGGCGTATCCTCTTACAAGGAAGATAGAAGGAAGGAGGGTAAGAGTTCACCACCCAGCCCTCTTAATGGTGACAGATTGGTCACGGTTAAGGGAGCTAGGCCTATGGATGAATTACCCACAGTGGACCAAGAGTCTCTCAGGAAGTTGAAGTCGATGATTGGGGTTGCGATATTTGGGTTGGGGTCTATCAGTTTTAGGTTTCCCAAAAATGATGGACCCTAAGAGGCTGAATGTGGTGCAGATAAACCTGCATCACTGTGAAGCAGCCTCAACCGAATTAGTAACTCACCTCATCGATAACAACGTGGACGTAGCCTTAATCCAAGAGCCCTGGATCAACAACAACCGGGTAGTTGGATTAAAGGCCACGGGATATACACTGTTCGTACCCCACACGGATGAGAAGGTTCGGACTTGTATAATGGCAAGAAATTAGCTCAAATTTATGTTGTCTCATTCTTTCAGCAATGGAGACCTCACGGTTGTTACAGGTGAAGCTATGGACAAAACGGTCCTAGCACTGGCATCGGTATACTTACCATATGAGGCTACCGATCCACCTGGTGTGAAAGTACGTGAGTTGGTGGAGCACTCGAGCAGAAGTGGCTCGAGACTGGTACTAGGTTGTGACGCTAATGCACACCATACCCAATGGGGAAGTACCGACATCAACAAAAGGGGTGAGTCTATGTTTGATTTTATTATTGCTAGCAATCTTTACATCTGTAATAGGGGGAATACGCCAACATTCAGAACTAGAGATAGGGAGGCAGTAATAGATGTAACATTGACGAACTATAGAGACTTAGTAGATGATTGGAGGGTGGCTTTGGAATTTTCCTTCTCTGACCATGGTCGTATATCCTTTAATCTAAACTTCGAAAAGTCAAAAAGGCGTCCTTATAGGAATCCAAGGAGGACGAATTGGGATTCCTTCTCGGGATTGGTGAATAGTAACCTTAGAGTTACACACGATTGGGGGTCGACTTCGGCCGGCGTGGAGGTGTTAACCAGTAGCTATGAGCGATCTTGTCCGTTAAATTTTCCGGGTAGGCGCTCGCAACCGAGATGGTGGACAGGTGAGTTGAGGACTCAAAGGACCACTGTCAGAAGGTTATTCAATAGAGCAAAGCATACGCGTAGGAATGAGGACTGGAGTAACTTTAGGATAAGTTATAATAGGTACAAGGGAGATATTAGAAGGGCTAAAAGGGACTCGTGGATCAAATTTAGCGAGTCAGTTGAATCTGTAAATGAGATGTCCAGGTTCAGAAGGATTTTATCCAAGGACCCTGTGGTCCCGGGATTTATTCAGAGACCGGACGACTCATGGACGGAATCTAGCTCCGAATCTCTCTGTTTGCTTATGGAGACTCACTTCCCGGGTTGTGTGGATCCGGGAACTGGGGAACAGGTGGGGTGTGGTAACCCCTTTTCTGGATCAGGCTCGGGGGGTGAGATAAGAGAGGCGGTGGGGGATATCATCACCTTGGATAAGGTTACATGGGCGGTTAATACTTTTGGGTCTTACAAATCGGCAGGACCAGATGGTATATTTCCGGCTATGCTACAGAATATCCAGGGATCATCACTCCTATTGCTGGTGGAACTATTTAGGGTATGTCTGCTAAATGGCTACATTCCTAGAGGGTGGAGAGAGGTCAGGGTTATCTTCATACCTAAGGCAGGTAGAACCGGTCACTCTAAACCCAAGGATTTTAGACCTATCAGCCTATCGTCTTTTCTTGTGAAGACATTAGAAAGACTGATTGATTGTTATAAGAAATCTTATAACAACTGTCCCTGCAAACAATATCGATCGAAAAATAATCTAAATCGTTACCCTATTTAACAAAAATCTATCGCTTTTGCTTTTCAATTCTTATTGATGTAGTTACATCGTTCGGGAAGAAGTGTCCCACTATGGTAATATTTACATAAAGAAACTACTTAGTGTCTGTATTTTATGACGAATTAGACCGTTTTGGTAGTTTAATATCAATTTAATTTAGTAGTATCGCTTTTGCCTCTAAAAAGTACTCTTTACAAGTTTAATTTTTTCTTATTGTTCTTTATAATAAAAAAGTAGGCCATTTTACTGTTTATCTTTGTTTGTTTTTGTAGGGAAAGTCTAAGTAAAATAGAAAATTAATGAGGTTAAAGTTTTACATATATTCAAAAATCTATCTTTAATCAATATAACTGTTAATATCTTAAAGTTAAAACCCTAATAGATTTTTTGAAATGATTTTACCGAAATTCGGAAATTTGCTTAAGCACTAACTTTATAAAAGTTTCATCATATTAAAACTAGCATATTTTTACTACTTTACAGAGCTTATTTTACAAATGTTTTTACTGATAAAGTTGATTTTCACTAGAAAAATTTAATAAAAACACTAATTTTTCACAAAAACTTTTATAGTCCTTTTAGTCAATAAAATTTAAATTTAAAAAAATATATTGATAATAGTGTTTTTTTTAATTTAAATTTTATTAACTCTAAAAAAATTAATGTATGATAAATTATTAAAAATTTACCCAATATACCCGAAGAATAAGTTTGGGCTGTTTTGTGCAATCCTTTATACAACTTTCGTGTTTGAGTACAATATTATAACTATTTAATATTTCAGAGAATTAATAAATCAAAAAACCAAAAAAAAATAATAAAAAAGAATAAAAATTATACAAGTCTACTGTACGAAAATCAGTCGATTATGAAATTTTATAAGATACGTACGCATAGTATATAACTAGTATGCCGACTGGTGAGAACGTTCTCTTTTTTTTATAACTCTCATCACACATATAGGTTCTGTGTGAATTCAACACACATAAGAACAACAAAAACAAAACAAAATTTGAAATTTTTCAATTTAAAATTTTTCACAATATAACACTTCATGTTTAATTTTATGACTTAAACACATAATTAATAAATTTTTCCAATACATTTTGCTAATTTGCTTTTGCAAAATGTTTTTATTTTTCACAAACTAAAAATTTTTAAATAAATTTTTTTGACACTAAATTTTTTCTGTTGTTAATATTATTAAAGCCAGCAGAGTAGCATTTTGTGGTATAAAAATAATATTTGAAATCATTAATTATTTATAGATTATCCGATATTGCAGAATAAAAATTTAGCAAACATGGCTTTTAAAAGTTTATAAATGCAGCCAGCATTCAATTAATTGAAAATTTATTGAACTAAGAAAATTTTATTTTGGAAAAAAATTGTTGCCACATTCTATACGATTTTATGCAACTATGTTTAGTGGTGGAAATAGTTTTATACACCAATACATTTGAAAAAAATCTTAAAAATACAAACATAAAATATGTACCACTGACAGTTGAGTTATGTACCTGTCAAAGAGTCGGCATACTAGTTGTATACTATGTACGTACGTGCTCCCCTTGTTTAATATTAAGATTAACATGAAGAAATGTATTCTCTCATTCTGCCGACGTTCTCTCAGATATTATATCAGATTTTATCTCAGGTGAAGACCCTGTGTAACAAAGAGCATAACAATTTGATACAAAAATTTGAACTACTTAGTCACATTTGGTAGTTTAAAAGTAGATTTAACTACAACAGAATATGTTAGAATCGAATTATTAGTTCTAAAATTTTACTTTTTCGTCACTTTAAAGAGTTGTTCAGATAATTGTAACAGTAATACAATTAAAACAAGAGCACGATTGAACATTGCCCAATGTTGACTTCTTCGCAACGATTTGCTGTTAAATAGTGAATATCTAGAACAAAATCAAAATGCGTAAATTATGACAGTTTGTATTTTAATTGCAATATGATCGGTGGTACGTGCGTGTGAAATAATATAAATTTATAAAATTATGTAAAATAAAGTGAAATTTTAAATATTTCAAAATTTAAATTGTTTTAATATACTCAAAATTAAGACCCCACTGGATTCAAATGTTACCGAAAGGCTTATTCTTCGAGTACATTGGGTAAATTTTTAATAATATTTTATAAATTTTTTTTGTTAAAGCCAATTAAACCGGAATTAAAAAAATTGATAATTGTCTTTTTTAAAGAATATTAGTGATATTTTGACAATGACTTTAAAAATTGTCGTGGAAAATTAATGTTTTTATTTAATTTTTCTAATGAAAATCAACGTTATCAGTGAAAAAAAATTGTAAAATACACTTTGTAAAGCATTAAAAAAATATGCTAGTTATAATTTGTTGAAACTTTTATAAAGTAAGTGTTCGAAAAAATTTGTGACTTTCTGTAAATTCTTTAAAAAAAACATTATTCAGCATTAGGTTTTCAATTTTAAAACATTTACAATTATTTTAATTAAATGTGCTGTAGATTGTTTAATTTTTGTAAAACTTTTACCTTTTTAATTTTTTACTTTACTTAAGGCTAGTTTACACGATAATACAATGTGTTGCGACATGTCAAAAAATTATGTAGAATGAGAAAAATCTTATCATGTAAAAGCAAAATGCATTGAGTAAGAGAGAATACGGATAAAAATATAACAATCGGCCGGTAAATGTTCATTTTCCAAAGGCCATGTCAGATAAAACTTTTGCTTCGCGTTGCGTTACCGATTCGCTTTGACATCTTAGATAAAATATACATACTTATACGAAACATGTCACATAAAGTACTTTCAAAGCGGAGCGAAGCAAAAAAGTTAGCCAACTCTCATCTTTTTGCGCGTTTTGACAATTGGCTAGTATAATTTTCTATTTTTTTTTTTAATTTGTTTGCCAAATTCAATTCCAAAAAACCGTCCAATTAAATTTTTAACTTTTATTTTTATAACATATAATAGGTGTGTTCCAGAAGATCTCGGGCAAGTTCGGACTAATGAGAGTAAAATGAAAATTATTCTCTGAATTTGCCAAAGCTACCCAATATAACTGGAACGCAAAAAACCATTTTTGCACTTCTTCAAATACGAATGATGATTACTTTTCATATTAAGATATATTTAAGTGATTTTAGAAGCTTAAAAGTCATAACATTATAAAACCAAAATATTTGCATCATTGTCATTTTTTATATTTTGTTTTCTTTTATGTTAAAAATTAAGGGAAATATGTATGCAATAATGTATTTACAACTTTAATTTTTTCATTAAAATTTTACATTTTGCTTTCTTATATATTTTTTAACAAAACCTAAACTTTTTCTTTTGCTTGTTAATTTCCTGATTAATTTTTCAGTTTCATATGTAAACAAAAACAGCCGATTGAAAAAGTTCGTGCAAATTTGTACAGGAAATGAAAAAAAAATACTCTCTCAATTACTCTCTTAAATGCACAAAAATTGTTATGTGGAACGCTTTTGGCAAGGCGAATTCACTAGGTGAGGTCAACTCTACAACAACACTGTTTCTGTGGTCCATCTGTCAAAAATATTGCTAGTAAAAAAAATGTTTGTTTACATAAAAAAAACTAGTTCGTATACAAACTTTGACAAATCGACCACCGAAAAAAATAACCATATGCTGACTTGACCCCACCTTCTAGTCAATTCGCTTTGGCTTTTGGGTAACTTTGTGCAAGTTCGGACTGTTTCGTTATGCATCTGGAACAGAGCTAATTAAATGTACAAATTACCAGCCGCTTTTATAAGTTAACAAACAATGCGTGAGTGTTGTCAGTTTTCATTGTGTCATATACCTTTTGTTTTACGTTTTTCTGCCAAAGGTAGAAACGTCACGCAAAACGACAAAGTTGTATCTGACACGGCCTTAAGCCATTTTAGAAACTTATGTATTCTCATCACACCAGAGTAGCAATTTAACTGTATATATTGAAGGTGGTAACATTTTTATAAAATTAGAAAAACAAGCAGAATCAACTCAGGAAATGTTCATGTTGTTTTTGTAAATATTGTAAAACTGCAACCATCTGCTTATTTGTTATTAACTCACTTTGCTTTTATTTTACTTAAACCATCCGTGTAAACATGAAAAAATACTTATGTACCAAGAGATTTTTATTTTAAACACGGAGAGAATTTCATAATATTTTGATTCCACAAAGTCGTAATACATTGTATTACCGTGTAAACTAGCCTTTAGACTAACCTAATAAAACAAACAAAGATAAACAGTTAAACGGCCCACTTTTTATTATAAAGAACAAAAGGAAAAATGTAACTTCAAGAGAGTACTTTTGGAGCCAAAAGCGATACTACTAGATTTAATTGATATTGAACTACCAAAGCGCTCTAATTCGTCATAAAACTTAGACACTAAGTGGATTCTCAATGTAAATATTTCCATAGTGGGACACTTCTTCCCGAACGATGTAACTACATCAATAAACTATTTAGATTATTTTTCGATCGAAATTGTTTGCAGGGTGTCTACTAGTAAAGTAAATAAACACTACTAATTATAGGCGATGAACAAGTGTTTGTCAAAAAACATTTTTTTTTCTTTTATTATCAAAGTTGTTTTTAGAAATACCATTATTTATTAAAAGATTTTGTTTGTTGTGCTTAATTCCTTCCCTATTTTTGTAATTGATAAAAATACTGAAATTTATTGTTGGAGGATTTCATTTCACTGGTTGCTTAGGCCAAATCATCAGGAAACGTTTTTTTTTTGTGTTTATTTTTTTAAGAACTTAACAATTTGTTCGGTGAGTTAAAATTTCCTCTGGACTAAAGCAAATTTAAGTAAGTTATTAAATAAATAAAACTAAGCTGGTCACCCGGGGGGTATTGGTAAAGCGAAGGTTAAAAGTCAAGCGCTAAAGTTGTTCTCTCAATTAGTGTAACGAATTTATTTATAAATATTAAATAAAATGTCATAAAATAGGTTAGGAAATTTTGAGAACAAATATACAAACCAAGTTTCTAGAAAATTTTTCGAAAATGTTACTGTTTGTGCTGGTTCCGACAAGTCAGGTTTAGGTGAAATGGTTTCGTTTAACTTTCTTTTAAACTTGCGTCTACTTTTGTATGCAATTATTTTGTGTCGTCAAATTTATTGTTCTTTACCGTAAATTCATTTAGTGCTGGTTCACACTCAGCCCAATTATGAATAAAAAAAATCCCAGGGAGTTTTTTCCCTTCTCCCATTTTTCCTATTTAACTTCAATTGTAAAAATGGGAAAAGGGAAAAAACTCCCGGGGAATTTTTATTGGATAATTGGGCTGACTGTTCAAGTCTTAGCCGTCAAGTCTTGAGTTTTTAGGAGAGAGCCGAAGAGAAATGGCATTCTCTTTTCCCTTCTCTCCTAAAAGCTCAAGACTTGACGGCCAAAACTTGAACAGTGTGAACCAGCGCTTAGCATAATATAAATACAAAACCAAAAACCTAAAATTGAGTACGGTCAAAAAATGACTATCACCATTGAATTCAGCGTACTGGAATAAGCTTTACCGGTAGGATGCCCAGTAGCCCGTTTCTGTATTTCTCGCATCGTAAAATTTCCCGCATGAAGCATGTGAATTATAACAAAAACAGTGCAATATGAAACAAAAAATGGTTTTTCTCACATAAGTGTTTCTGTATCTTTACTTTGCGTGAATAATCTGTCATTTAAATAATTTTCCAGCATTTATTGGAAGGATGTGAGAAAAAGTGTCTGTAAAAATATTTTGCGAAAAGTTTCTCACAAGAACTGTCAAAATAAGTCACATTTGATATTGATGCGAGAAAAATAAAATTTCAAAAAATGGAGCACAAATTATGTATTTATAGGTGCGTTTGAATACTTCTACAGTAAAATGCAGTAAATGAGTAAACTGAAAAATTTTCTCTCACAAAAAGCTGATGTCCAAAAAAGTACGCGAACGCAAAATTTGTAAAAATTCGTAAAATAAAGGCAACAGCTGATGGCAAATAATTGAAGTGTTGAAAAATGTTTACACTTTTGACTACTTAACTCGTTTTCTTATCGGTACTCGATTAAATACTTTTTATAACACGAATATTTTTGGAAAATACAAAAAAATTATTTTATGTAATCTTTCATATTTGTTTGTTTTTAATTTGCTAATTTGTGTCCGGCTAAATTTGATCAATAGTACACGAATACTTTTTTTTACTATTGATAACTTTAAAAACAAGGGCTGTTCTAAGTACCCGAGTACTTAACACTTTTACAACTCCAATAAATTAACATAACAAAAAGTTTCAAAAGTTGGTATTTAGCCATATAAATGCTTCACATACAAGTGTAATTAATAAATATTTATTCACTTTTTGTTTTTTTTTTAGTTTTTTTTAAACTTTTCTTTTATTAAAATGTTTTTCACAATTTGTATGCCTTTTGTTTGCTACTTTTGTTTGTTTACCTTTTGAAACATATGTTTTTTTGTTTTAATAAATTTTACTGCAAACATTTCTGCAGTAAAAATTTGTAAGTACTCAGTCAAGAACTGTCACTTTACGCTCTCCATTTGTGTTCTCATTTACTGTATTTTGTGTACGCGAACGCAATTTAGTAAAATGCAGTAAAGTTCAGTAAAAAATAGTAAAAACTTTTGTGTTCTCGAACGCAGCTTATGTATGTACACAAGAATGTATATTATTTTTTTTTTTATTTGAAGAGAAAGAATTTAAATGATGAAAATAACTAAAACACAATTGATATACAGTGAACTCGCGAAAACGTGAACACTCGAAAGTGTGAACGTCTCAGAAACGTGAACAAATTTATTTTTACACAGACTATTCTAAAACGTGAACAAAATAACGTGAACACATTTTTGTTTATTTTTGTTTGCTGTTTAAAATGTTTTTTTTTTTTAATTGGGAAATAACCCAATTGAGTTCACTTATTGGTTTATGTTACAGCGTTTGTTGTTCTTAATTTTATGTATACGCTGACCTGTTAGTTGTTTTTTGACAACGCTACGTAAAAGTTGAAAGTTATTAAAAATTTTTATTCGTGAAAGTGAAAAATGTCATTAAAAAACCGTTACCTTTGAAAGATAAAGTAAATATTCTTGAACTATTGCAAAAAGGTTATAGTGTCAGTGGCTTGGCAAGAAAATATGGTGTTGCTAAATCAACAGTTTGTTCCATTAAAAAGAAAAAATAGGAAATAACAAATCGTGTAAATAATACTTTTTATGGTACCGGAAAGCGGAAAACATTACCTTCTTCTGAGCTTCCGAAAATGGAAACAATTTGTTAAAGATGGTCAAACAAAAAACTTATCAAAAAAAAGATGACCGACTTTTTCCTATAAAATTTTTTTTCCTCATAAACATTCTTCAAACAAAAAAATGTCCCCATTAGTTTTTGTTAATTTTATGCGTATTTTTTTGTGATATTCATAAGAAATTTATTTTTTATTTATCATATGCAAAGTGAACTGAATTATTGCATATTTGTAAATATATTTTTTGTTATTAAAAATGAATAAAATATTTGTTTTAAAATACTTGTTTATCTATTTATTTTTGAATATTTAGAGGTGTTATTTTTTTTAAATTTGGCATTCGATAACGTGAACAAACTCGAAAACGTGAACCGCCTTGGTAAAAATTAGTTCACGTTATCGCGAGTTCACTGTATGTTGTTATTTCAATTTTTTTAAGCCATTCATTGTTTTCGTTTTATGCAGGGCTGCCAGAATCGGCTAATTTGTTTTAAAAAATCGGACAATTTAAAATTAATTTTGACAAATTTTGCTCAATTTTTCAAAAAAAAAATAATCATAAAAAAAAAAAAAATTAGTGAAGTTCATGGGTAAAATACATTTTTTATACATATATACATACTAACTTAAACTTAAGGTCTATTTAAATAAAATTATTTATTTTATTTTTCTCTTTAGTCCGATAACAATTTAAAATTTCAGATTGTTTTTTTTTTCTGAAAAGATCACTTTAAGGCGTGACAAAATATCATATTGAACTTGCCAAAAAAAAGGCAAAAATTTCCTATATATCATATGTTCAATATAAATAAAAATGCAACAGTATTGATAATTTTTAAGAAATTATGGATGTATTTATTTATTTCATTTAATTTATTAATCGAAAAGCAACAAATGCATGGTAAAGGTGAAAAAATAAAATTGCAAAACTTTTGTATATTTTTATTTTATTTTTTATTTAAAAATTTCAATTTTATTGTTTATACTACTTTTAGAGTTTTTTTGTTTTAATTTACGACAAGTTTATAGCAACACACAATCGCAAGGATTTTTTTAAATAAAAAATTAAAGAGTAATTAAATCCAGTCCGCCACATTCTCAACATACCAATAATGTGTGTTTATAAGTTGTCGTTTAAAAATAAATTATCAACCTAAGCCAAAGCAAGGAAATCAAAAATTTGATTGTAATTAAAAAGAAATATATAAAGAAAAAACAAAATGAAGTTTTAAGAATTTAAGGTTTTAGTTGATCACACACATACTTTTCTAACACATCATTCAGTCTTCGACGGCATACTTTTGAGTCCATTCACGTGCATTCTTAATGGCCTCAGCCTCATTGACTTTCCATAATTCTGCGACATCATTGGCCAAAGGATCATCGGGATTAGGTGCACTTAGCAAAGCTTGAATCGACAATAAAATGGTGCGTATTTGTAAAGCAGGACTCCATTTATCTTTCAACACATCCAAACAGATGCGCCCCAAACGATCAATATTTGGATGGTAGATTTTTGTTATAAATCGCACCTTTGGCGCCGACATGGGATAATCTTCCGGCAAAAAGAGTTCCAATTTAAAGACGCCACCCTCAAAGGGTGAGTCAGTTGGACCTGTTACGATAACATGAAAATATCTGGCATTGTTTTCATCCGGAATGGCATTGATACCCGGTACGGGTTCTTGCATTAAACGTTGAGTTTCTTTAATAATACGACGTGGTAGGCTAGACATTTTATATATAGGTTTGATTAAGTTTTTTAAATATTTGTTGTTGGCTGGCTAGAAAACAAACAAAAAATTAAATACAAAGTTATGTATGTCACGTAGATTATTAAACAGCACGTTTTAATGGTGGTAATGCGAGACTGCTGCTAGCGACAAGTGTTCGTAAGTCTTTGGATCCTATCAATGCACTGTGGCGCAGTGACTGCTCAAAATATATTTAGTAAAAAAACTCTGAAAAATATTAAAAAAAAAAATTTTTTCATATTAAAAAAAGATATAAAATTCTTACGAAATTATTAGAGTAATTGACGTCACCATTTTTAGTCTTGCAAAAATTAAAATTTTGTTTTAAACATATCAACAACTAAGTAGAAAATAATTTTGCACTGACTCTGGCGACTCGGACTACCCATTGGCAAGTGCGAAAATTCAGTGCATGGCCCAATCAGTAGGTTTGTTTAACAATTCTGATGTTTTTGTAAATTCGATCAAAAAAAATTTTAATTCATTTTATGTTGTAAATTCCTTCCTTCACTAAAAATAATTTAATGAAAATTCAATTTGATCAACTTAAACATGGCCCAATTAGTAGGTCTGCGCAAAATACAACAATGCAACAATAGAAAAAACAACACGCATTTTGTTTGTGTAAATTATGTTAAAGATGTAAAAACCTAATGCGTTTGTTTGTGTAAAAAATGGCCAAGATATCAAAATATTTCTACAAAAACAATTGCCCGATAAAAAGACAACTCTACAAAAAATCAGCAGGCGTTTCAAGCGGACCTACTAATTGGGCCATGAATCAGTTCAAGTTCTTGCACAAAATATATATGTATTCAACGTTAGTTGAGTGGCATTGCCAGTCTCACAAAATAAATCTTTTTTATCTAAAAAAGTACCAAAAGAACAACTATTAACGTATTCATCAACCATTTCATTTTTTTAATTTTACCTATATGAATGCTTCAAAAAAAAAAACAAATCAAAATTCAAGACATATAAAAAATGGACGGATTTCGAAATTCAAAAAATACTAGATTATTTAAGGCCGTTATACACTATCCTACAAAGCAGAGTACCGAAACGCTCGCTCATTCTTCATTCATGAGCGAGCGTGAAAATTTAAAAAATTTTCTGGAAATTCATCCTCATGAGGGTGAGGAAAAAAACTATTTTGATTTTCCTCGCTCATGAGGAGTGAGCAAAAACAAAAAATTCATATGTGATTTTACAGATATGAAAAATTTGAAAAAATTCACGTTAAAATTCTTCACAAGGAAAAAAATGCTATTTTCCCAACCATTTCCAGCGGGAAAATCAAGTAGTAAAGAGGCCTTATAGAAGGCCTTTTTGCAGACATAAGATCTCTCAGCCGCATTCCAACTTTATTACCAATTAGCAAGGTGTGTCATTGGAGACCAACACCTTGCACTTTTGCATATATGTTAAACTCTTCTGGAAGGGGTTCTAAAAAGATTGAAGAATAAAGCTTTATCCAAGTTTAATTGTTGTGGTTAATAATACGAAGTAAGCAAATTAATAACTAAACTTGCCACACGTTCCAACATAACTACTAAAAAAACCATTGCGACAGGCCTTATCTTTGAATAGAAAAATTTGAATTTGTAAAATATTTAATAAAAACCTTTCTAAAAGACCTTTTCAAAAAAGGCAGAGTGGAATAAGTAAAAGTTTACTAAAAATTCAATTGTAAACATTCTTAAAGGCCTAAAAAGTGATTCGCTTGCAATTTTCCCCGCTGGGCAGCACGTTTAGTCTGTGTGTATTTTTTTTTTTTGTAAAATTATTTCTTGACTGGTTAACCAAAATGTGTGTGTTGTTTTTTTTTTTTGAAGGCAAATATTATTGAAATAAAAAAACTAAGAGAACTGCACATATCGTCATCTCAAATGCAGAATATTGTAACATCAAATTTCATAAGTTTACATGAGAAGCAAAAAACGTTGTAAGATTGAAATTATATGATATATTAGAGTAATATTAAATATTTAGAATAAAAATGCGATAACCGATTTTTTTTTAATAAAAAAATATTATTTTTATTGTTATTTATTTAGTTATGTGTGTTACGTTATTTTAATTTGTAATTCTCTGAAGCAAAACGACGAATCATCAACGAAAGTATGATAATATTAAGTTAAACAATCATTTAAAACATTAAATAATTAAACATTTCTGTTAAATTACAGGTACCTATAATAGAATATAAAGATAATGTACATGGTTATAAATGCAATACTGCGTTTAAACAATAAATTTAAATACGGTTAAATGCACATATAAAAATGATAGTCACACAATTAATATGCAGCATCATTAGGATTGCGTTGACATGGTGAAATAAGTTTGCTTTTCTGATGCAGTGCAGGCAGTACTGCATTTGAGAACGTAGAGATGTTATATTATTAGAGATATTATTTTGATATATAATTTATAGTTTTTTATTTTTAATTAGAACTGGATTAAACTAAAAAAAAAGTACTTCTTTAATTTAAATTGATTTTAAAAATCCAACTTTTCCATTATAACTAACATGTATTTTGATGTCCTTATAATGAATTTTCTCAATGGAATTTTTCTTTACAATAAACAAGTTTTGTAAAAAATTTGACTCATATACATATATGCATATTTGTCTCCACATAAGGAATTATTTCGAAAAAAACTTCTGCAAGAAGTAAATTTTAATTAGTTAATTTCTGAAATATTAAAATAAGAAGAATGAAAGAGTTTTTCAATTAAAAGTAGTATTGATATCAGCCCGCGTATTCAGTGAAAGAAAATGTTGTATAAAGAAGCACTTATCCTAAAAAAATACTATTAGTATTTAATAAAGCCGTAAAAGGATTAACACAAAATTTAGCTAAGCAATTTATATTTCAGTACTTTATAAGAAATGCTATTATTCTAAAGATGTAGAAGACAAGTAATTTATTATTTAACACAAAAGGCTTTATAACAGTCTTTTTGAGGATATTGATGAAGGATGACTTGGAAGAATGCAATCCTAACAAAAATACCAGATTATTTGTAATAAACGTCGAAAAAATATTTCTATTGTATTATAAACTTTCTATAGTAATAATGTAGATATATTCTGATCCAATAGCAACAGATTCATTATAGGGAAATTCGACTGTATTAACATTTATTAAAAAGTATATATGTACATATATAAACTCATAAGGTTGGAAACGAAATAAATTATGGAAAAATCATATCATAAAAATAATGGCAGTCTGCTGAAAGCAAAAAACTAAGGACCTGCAGATGGTACTATTTATTCTTGGAAATTCATAGCGTATGGGAGTGCAATGGGTTAAGCTGTTAAATTTCTAACAGTCCAATGTAGAAGAAGCTAATAGTTATACTTAATATAGGTATTTCAATACATAAATATATATATATATATGGACTCGGTTTATATTAATTTTACAGCACTGTTTTTCTTTTTGCTTATGCAATAATGTGCAGTTTGATCACTTATTCCACTAACACGTTCAGAGTATAAAACAGAATACCCATTTTTGACGTAAAAAAAATGAATGTGTTCGTAAAAATATATCAAATACTCTGCTAATTTTTTTTTAATTAAGATTATTCATTATGTTTTTTAAGGAAATTATTTACTTAATGATAAGCCATTTTTGATTTTGTTAATAGCTTGGACATTATTTAAGGTGGAAGTTTAAAATTTTTTTTAAATATTTAACGTGAATCGAAATGATAGATTGCTTTGCATTTTAGCAAACGATATTTATACTGTTGTAAAAAATTCTTTGATGCTTTTAAAAGGGAACCTTTTTTTCTTAAGCAGACATAAAGGCAAAACTCATTGAAAAAAAAAATGCAAGTACTCAATACGTGTTGTTGTTGTAATACAGTTTTGGTTTTACCAACCAAAACGGTTGTTCGTTGATAAAATTTTTCTTAAGAAGGTAACAAATATTTGAAATTAAAGTAAAAAAGGCTTGTGTTGCTAAAAATTATGTGTAAAAGCAAATGTGACAGCAGGTACAATCGAACTTCCATATAATATACATATGTATTTGCATGGGACCATAAAATCACTTCATTTACGTTAAAAAAGCAACAATTTTACAACTTTGGTTTTTGTTCAAATGTATTTTACTTGTAGACTGGTAATTTGTAGTTTTGAGAAACAGCGCCCAGGTTTCTATACTTGCTCATGGAGTTTTTTTTCTATAAGTTTTGCCTTTATGTCTGCTTAAGAAAAGGACCGACCCTTTTTAAAGCATCAAAGAATTTTTTACAACAGTAAATATCGTTTGCTAAAATGCAATGTATCATTGAAAATTTGAAATATACTTTTTTATTGATTACGATTTACGTTAAATATTTAAAAAAAAAATTAAACTTCCAGTTTAAATAATATCCAAGCTATTAACAAAATCAAAAATGGCTTATCATTAAGTAAATAATTTCCTTAAAAAACATAATGAATAATCTTAATTAAAAAAAACTTAGCAGAGTATTTGATATATTTTTACGAACACATTCATTTTTTTTTTTTAACGTCAAAAATGGGTATTCTGTTTCATACTCTGAACGTGTTAGTGGAATAAGTGATCAAACTGCACATTATTGCATAAGCAAAAAGAAAAACAGTGCTGTAAAATTAATATAAACCGAGTCCATATATATATATATATATTTATGTATTGAAATACCTATATTAAGTATAACTATTAGCTTCTTCTACATTGGACTATTAGAAATTTAACAGCTTAACCCATTGCACTCCCATACGCTATGAATTTCCAAGAATAAATAGTACCATCTGCAGGTCCTTAGTTTTTTGCTTTCAGCCGACTGCCATTATTTTTATGATATGATTTTTCCATAATTTATTTCGTTTCCAACCTTATGAGTTTATATATGTACATATATACTTTTTAATAAATGTTAATACAGTCGAATTTCCCTATAATGAATCTGTTGCTATTGGATCAGAATATATCTACATTATTACTATAGAAAGTTTATAATACAATAGAAATATTTTTTCGACGTTTATTACAAATAATCTGGTATTTTTGTTAGGATTGCATTCTTCCAAGTCATCCTTCATCAATATCCTCAAAAAGACTGTTATAAAGCCTTTTGTGTTAAATAATAAATTACTTGTCTTCTACATCTTTAGAATAATAGCATTTCTTATAAAGTACTGAAATATAAATTGCTTAGCTAAATTTTGTGTTAATCCTTTTACGGCTTTATTAAATACTAATAGTATTTTTTTAGGATAAGTGCTTCTTTATACAACATTTTCTTTCACTGAATACGCGGGCTGATATCAATACTACTTTTAATTGAAAAACTCTTTCATTCTTCTTATTTAAATATTTCAGAAATTAACTAATTAAAATTTACTTCTTGCAGAAGTTTTTTTCGAAATAATTCCTTATGTGGAGACAAATATGCATATATGTATATGAGTCAAATTTTTTACAAAACTTGTTTATTGTAAAGAAAAATTCCATTGAGAAAATTCACTATAAGGAGATCAAAATACACGTTAGTTATAATGGAAAAGTTGGATTTTTAAAATCAATTTATATTTAAAATTAATGAAGTACATTTAGTTTAATCCACTTCTAATTAGAAATAAAAAACTATAAATAATATGTCATTATTATATCTCTAATAATATAACATCTCTACGTTCTCAAATGCAGTTAGGGTTGCCAGTTTTTAAATCAGAGAAATCAGTACATAAGAGAAAAAAATCAGTACAATTGCATAAAAAACAGTACATTTACTTTTTTAATATAAAATTGCATATAAATAACATAAAAAGTTATAATCTTTTTTAAAACAAATCTTGAATTCATTCTATAATTTGAACAGTGACAAAATTTAATTAATAAAACCGAATTTTTTCCAAACAATAACTCAATTCCGTATATATTTTTTAGCGGGAATACAAAGTGAATAATAAAAAAATCTAAAACACAAGTTACGGTCACACTTAGCAAGTATTTGACGAAAAAAACTTGACTAACATGTGAACTAAAATTGTATTTCCTTTATTCTATTATATTTTTTGAATATAGGTCAACATAAAATTAAAGAAAAATTACATAAAAGTATTTCTTTGCTATATCTACCAGCATAAATAATTTCATTTTGCAATTAAAAGGTCATGCTGAATGTCTTTTATTTTGCGGAAACAGCCAATGTCTAATTTAATCGAGAATAGCTTCAAAAGAGTTTTGAGCCAATTTTACTTAGAACTCTTCTATAAAAAACTAAAATTTTAATTTTCTCTAAAATTAATTATTTAACATTGGCCTTTTTAGCACCAAGCTTTATATATAAGGACAACAATGTTAAAAACAAATTCAACACTTGAAATAACGAAGCTTGTTATGTATTTATCTTAAAAATAATTTAAAAAATTATTTTAAAGTGATTAACAACTAATAACCTTTAATAATTGTAATTATTGCAAAGGGCACAATCGTTTTTTAGACGATCTTATACTATAGATTTTTATAAATAATATATTTTCATATGTATGGACATAAATATTTACAGTGTTACAAGTAAAAAATATTTATGGCCTTTCCACAATTTATTTCCTGTCATCAAGAAATTGTAAAACTCATTACAACAACAACCAAAGTTTGTCTTTATCTGCAACTCACTTTCTAGGTTTTATATTAGGAGCCCGTTTCTTTCTTTCCTCCACTTTTAAAACTAAAGATTCGTTCTGTTAAATCGTTTGAATGTGGAATGAAAGAAATAAAATTACACATTTCCTCAAATTCGTAAACGCACCACCGTTTAGAAACACTTTCCATTTTTCTTCTACTGTCATCTTTTTTCGTACTGACGCGGCAAAAATCTTTATTGTTAAGAACTCATCGATAATAACATCTATATTAATATTTGTATCGCAATTTGACAACATGACAAACTATATACTGAGCCCAGTTAATATATAATAACAGTACAAAAACAGTACATTAATGAAAGAATCAGTACATTTGCGTACTGATTTGCTTGTAATGCATAAATCAGTACTTTAAACAAAAAACAGTATATGTACTGATAAAAACAGTACGAATGCAGTACTGCCTGCACTGCATCAGAAAAGCAAACCTATTTCACCATGTCAACGCAATCCTAATGATGCTGCATATTAATTGTGTGATTATCATTTTTATATGTGCATTTAACCATGTTTTTATTTATTGTTTAAACGCAGTATTGCATTTATAGCCATGTACATTATCTTTATGTTCTGTTATACCTGTAACTTAACAGAAATATTTAATTATTTAATGTTTTAAATGATTGTTTAACTTAATACTATCATACTTTCGTTGATGATTCGTCGTTTTGCTTCAGAGAATTACAAATTAAAATAACGAAACACACATAACTAAATAAATAACAGTAAAAATAAAATTTTTTTATCAAAAACAAACTGGTTATCGCATTTTTATTCTAAATATTTAATATTACTCTAATATCTCATATAATTTCCATTTTACAACGTTTTTTGCTTCTCCTGAAAACATATAACATATTCTGCATTTAAGATGACGATATGTGCAGTTCTTTTAGTTTTTTTTTTTTTTAAATAATATTTGCCTACAAAAAATTCAATACACACTTTGGCTCGTTGCCTTTAACAAAAACAAAATACACACAAAGACATTTCGTGCTGTGGTCATGCAAACTGTCGAGCAACAACAACATTACTGGTGAGGAGCGTTAAGAAAATTTTTTGTTTCCTCATTTTTCATGACTGAGGAAAGGCAAAAATTTATTTTTCCTCACGCTCATGAATGAATTGGCAAAAAAATTCACAATTCATTCATGGTTGTGAAAAAAATTACACGTTTTAAATTCCTCATTCATGAAAAAATTCATGAATGGTTAAATATGAGCGATCATATATGAATTTTTCGGAACTCTGCTACAAAGTCTTAAGTATTTTTCGAAAATGCTTCCCTGATCTAATAATTGTTTGAAAAAACAATAACAACTTATTATGGCAGGTTTGTATTTTTTCAAAAGACGTAAGGACTTGTCTGAGAGTGTAAAGCTGCTATTATTCACCTTTTACAATGTGGCAAGTGGAAGACAGACAGACGAAGTTTGTTGGTAAGGTGGCGACGGTGTATGTGTGACACACTATACTTTTTTTCTCTCTAGCCTACAAACTTCGTCTGTCTGCCTTTCACTTGCCACTTTGTAAAAGGGGACTTAGAAGACAATCGAAAATAAACTTTAATAAAAGATGGCGCCTGTTTTTTTCACCTGCATTTATGCACTTGTCGTTAAAATGTATGCTCACGTCAACTTGTGCAAAACTGCGCAATCTTGCACGTCTTAAAATTGTGACGTGAATTACTCTATTTATTTTTTGGAAAAAAAACAAAATATAAATATATAATTTGTTTTGTGGCAATAAAACTGTTTAATAACTAAAAATTATAACAAATTTGCTCTTAAATAAAAAAAAAATAAGAATAGGTATATAATATTTGTTTCCTAAATTTTAACACAACACCAATATGAAAATTATTTAAAATAATTAAATTAAGAAAGACATAATTTCGTATCCTACAGCTGGACACTATGATATGCCTAACTTGCAAATTTATACAAGTTAAGCCTAGTACTATGTTCCAATTTGTGGAAAATGTTCAGCAACATCTATTTTTTTGCATACGAAAAATTTGACATGTATCAATATTAACTATCTCGCAATTTTGCACAATCTGAAATTTTTAATCTTTTAAAGTATGCGACATTGGTTTGCGTAAGTAAATAAAAACGAATGTAAATATTGATGAAAAACTGTTACCGGTTGTGTTATTTATGTTTTTCAGTTCTCAATTAATATTAACTGCCTATTTCACTAAATGCGAAAGAACTCTTTCCTTCGCACAAGTACAAGGCGAATTCATGTATACGATCATGGTACAACTACACAAGGTAGACTTGTTGGAGCAGATGTTTGTCAGCTGTTTACCCCAGTTAAACCCCAAATGTCAAAATGTTCATGTTTGTTTACATTTTTTCATGTTTGTTTACATATAGTTAGTGCGCGCCATTTTTTCCTTCACGTGTTTTTTTTTCAATTTGTGTTTTATTTAGTGTTGCTGAAGGCACAGTGTTGCTCTTTTTGTTGACGTCTCGGTAGAAAATACACAAACAAATTGCCTGTTGTTTATGTCTTGTTGTACTTGTTGTAGCAACGAGTTTACCTACGATGGTGTCGATACTACAACAAGTAACAACACCAAGAACACAACAATGTATTTTTTTGTTGCTTTCGTTGATCGATATGTCAAAAACACAAGCAACTTTTGACATTTCTCTCTCTAAGTAAGACAATAAAGTAGCACAGCACAATTCGCCTTGCACAAGTACATTTAAAACAACAAAAAATTCTATAAGCTTTTAGACCATGGTACAACTACACAAAGTAAACTCGTTGCTACAAGTACAACAAGACAAAAACAACAGGCAATTTGTTTGTGGATTTTCTACCGAGACGTCAACAAAAAGAGCAACACTGTGCCTTCAGCAACACTAAATAAAACACAAATTGAAAAAAAAAAACAAAACACGTGAAGGAAAAAATGGCGCGCATTAACTATATGTAAACAAACATGAAAAAATGTAAGCAAACATGAACATTTTTTGACATTTGGGGTTTAACTGGGGTAAACAGCTGACAAACATCTGCGCCAACAAGTCTACCTGGTGTAGTTGTACCATGTTTTAGACAATGGTAGAATAATACTAGACATACCTAGTCATTAGAAATTTTGTTCTCAATTTTAAAACACATGTAATGTCAAAAAAAAGAAAATAACAAAAAAGAAATTAAAACAAACGTCAAAAATCAAAATGTAAACTAATTTTATTTTTTTAAAAAATTATTTATTTTATATGTTGTTGTTTATTTGTTTGGCTTAAGGTCATAAAAAATTATAAATAAAAAATTTTTATCCAATTTTTATATTTTTAATTTTGTATTTTATCTTTCATCGATGGTCATCTTCAGGGGATTTAAAACACTGTAAAAATTAAAAACTTCATACAAGTTGATATGTCCTAACAGCTTAACATGTTTTCATCAACAGTTCAATAAATATTGAACATTATTTATTTTAATATTTTGTGGTACCAAATTTTAACCAAAAATCAATTAAAAATAAACAATTAGTCAATTCACAAGGTATCCTAACATGTCATATTGTCAAAATGTCCTAATATTTCACAATGGTTTAAAAATATTGTTGTACGGCTCAGCCGCTCAGCTCTGGACTTTTCTGATTAATTACGACAGCACAATAAACACAGCAAGCAACGTTCTATTTATTTAAGACACTTTTTGTTAACAAACCAACCACAATATTTTTAAACCATTGTGAAATATTAGGACATTTTGACAATATGACATGTTAGGATACCTTGCGAATTGACTAAATATATTTAAGAAAATATAATTTTATATAAAAAAATAAGTTTGCAATATGTATATAAAAACTGCAAAAATGTGTTGAAATTTAAATATTTGCAAATGAGTAATATTTCGTTGTTTGACATTACATGGGCAATGAACATAACTGTAGTGCGGATTCACTTACTTTTTTTACGATAATTTTATTATTTTTTTTTTTTATTTATTTAATAGATTCATTTACTAGTATAATAACAAAATTTGTTTAAATTTAAATAATGATCTATAACTGGCATAACATATAGTTGTGAGCCAGATTGGCAAAATTAAAGCTGTTAAAAATAAAAATTCAAAAAGATAAATTTGTAAACATATTTACAGCATAAAATTGTTTAACAAAAAAAAACTAAATACAAATATTTATATAAATTTTAAAAATATGAAATGTAAAAAAGGAACTAAGCAAATTCATTTAATATCAATTTTCTGTATTTGAGGCAAGATTCCAGGTAATTGACAAGGGAACCAAAATTAAAGGCATCCCCATTCAGAATATTTAGAACGTCGAGTAGGTTTAGTTGATGTTTGTTGAAAAATGTACTTCTAAATCCACTATAAATCGGGCATGTACCAATAAAGTGTAGAGTATTTTCCGTTGCGTCTAGATTACAGAGAGTGCAGATTCCGTCTGATGTACTTCTAAAAGATCTAGCATTTATATCCAAAAGTCCTCCTCTTGCTCTTATCAATAGACTTATCGCACGAGACGAAAGTTCCGTAGTAGTGATTTGTAGTAAAGAGTAATTTAATTGTGAGTATAAGTCATGAAACTGAGAGTTTCTAGCGTCGGCAATAAAGGTTTGATTTTCATAAATTTTAACAAGTGGTAAAATTGATTTGCAATGTTTGCTTAGTGGTACAGAATTATTATCTGGTACAAAATTAATTTTAGCACACAAGTTCGTCCAATCCTCAGCCCAAAAAGTTTGTTTAGCGATTATAATTTCTGCAAGCTTTCGAGGTAATCTGTTGCAAGGCATGTTAAGAACTTTGTTGATGTAATCAAAATGCAATTTTAACGTATCTAGGTATAAAGAGTTTAAACCCGTTTCTAAAAAGAGCATATAGTTTGGAGTGTTGCTAGGTAAAAGTAACATCTTTTTAATAAAGAATCTAAATAGTTTTTCAACTATTTCGTATTTCATGTATCCCCAAATTTGGGCTCCGTAAAACATGATTGACCGAGATACAGCACTGAAGATTTTAAGTTTATTTTTATTAGATATTTTGGGATGGTTTATATATTTTGACCAAGATGAAGATATTGCCATTTTTGATGTAGTTAGTTTATTTTCCAAATGTTTTCTAAAGGATAAATTGTAACACAAGTCCATACCAAGATATTTATATGAATTTACGATTTCAATTTCATTTTCTCCAAATGTCCATTTTAAGTTGTTTGATATTCTAGTGCCACTACGAAAAACTAATACTTTCGATTTAGCAAGGTTGACTTTTAAATGCCATAAGTTACTATACAAATGAAGGGAATCAATCATCGTTTGGAGACCACTGGGTGAATCAGATAGTATGACAATGTCGTCTGCGTAAAGAAGAACTTTTACTGTGATGTTGTCAACAATTATCCCGCCAGTAAGAAAGTCGGCTAAGTCGTTCAAGTATAATGCAAACAGAATTGGGCTTAATATGCAACCCTGTTTGACACCAAAATTCACATTAAAAGAATTGGAGAGTGAGTTTCCGAACAATATTTGACTGGAGGTGTTATCATACGATTGTTGCAGTATTCGTATTATTTTTGATGACAATCCCATATTTGCAAGCTTATAAAACAATGAATTTCTGGGAATCGAATCAAATGCACAAGTAAAATCAACAAAAAAGGCATACGTGTTTTTACTATTGAGTTTATTTAAATGAACAATATTTGTTAGATTGAAGACATTATCCACGGTTGAATATTGTTTTCTAAACCCAGCTTGGTATTCATTTAAAATATTATGTTCGACAATCCAGTACGATATACGATTCATTATAATGCTATTAAAAATTTTGCATAGAGTATCTATTAGAGACAATCCGCGATAATTAGAAGGAATGTTTGGATCACCTTTTTTCAGTAGTGGAATAAGAATTGCAGTTTTAAAACTAGCTGGTATATTTTCTTTAAGAAATATAACATTTAAAACATAAAGTACCTCAATAATAAAGTTTACTGGCGCATATTTGAAAAATTCGTAGCTGATGCCATCCTGTCCAGGTGATTTATTGTCCTTTAAATTTTTTAGAACAGAGATAAGTTCACATAATTCAAACGGAGAATCAAGAAATGCATCAATGTTGTAAGGCATGCACCAATGAAATGTAGTTGTTGGATTTGAATTTTGTAAAATACTGCTAAAGTGTTGAAGAAAATCATCAGCACTTAACTCACCACGTATGGAATATGGACGAGACTTCAAATCATTAGACAATTTCCACCATTCTTTGCTGCAACGTATATTATTCAATTTATTAAGGTTAGAATTGTAGTGTTGCAGTTTACTTTTTTGGCACACATTCAAGTATTTGCTTTTTGATGACATATATTTTTGTTTATTTGCAGATGAATGTTGTTTTCTGTACTTTTTAAGATTTTTAAGCATTTTTCTACGAGAACGGGCACAGTTCCAATTGAACCATTTTTGCTTGGGTTCGAAGCTAAAATTTGATTTTGTTTTTACGGTAGCATCAAGAATTTTGTTCTTAATTGAGAGAACCAGGTTATCAACTGAATTATTTCGATCGAAATATGGAGTACATGCTAGCTGACTAAGTTTTTCAATATATCTTTCAGCATTATTTTTATTCCAATGTATTTTATGTGGACGTAAATCACTTCTCAGTGTATAATTGTTGATATTAGGAAAGTTAAGCTTAAAGTCTATAGGCATATGGTCTGAATAGGGCTTACAATCAATTTTAAAATTCTCAAAAAACAACAAAAAGCTATCGGAGCAAATACAGTAGTCAATTAACGAATTACCTCTACCTCCATAAAAGCTTAAATCACCTTCAACATCACCATTCATTCTGCCATTCACGACAATACCACCTATGCTTTCTATTAAATCCATTAATCTTCTTCCTTGACTATTTGTTACTTTATCCTTAGAACATCTGATTTTGTTAACGTGTGGTAGATTAGTTAATAGATTAGTATCCAATATATATTGTCCTTCTCCGATGCGAGCATTTAAGTCACCAACAATGCAAAAATTTGTAGGGCAAAGAACATTTAAGAAATTTTCAAACGACTCAAAATCAACATTCCAGTTTGTGCAGTTAAGATATCGTGGGATAAAGTAAAAAAGATCATTATTTAGTCTAGCAGTTAATACGACATTACCATTAGAAAGATTCAAGAATTTTAGATTAAATAATTTTCTTAATTCTTTTTTGTACCCATACAAACACCCACCACTAGGACGACCAGCATTGTGAATTTTCTTGGCTTCGATCCAGTGCAAATTATAATTTTGTAAATAATTAGAGAACCACATTTGTTTATCTGGCAAGACATGAGTTTCGAATAGAAAAAATATATCAAATTTATTAATATAGGTTATAAAATTTCCAAAATTAACACTTTTAGCAAGATTAGCGACATTATAAGACAGGACACGACATAAATTGTATTGCTATTGTTCATTTGCATATACATTGTTATTCGCATTTGAAATTGCAGCTTTATTGACTTTCACAATGACATCCATGGAGTAATTAGCTTGAACCAGCAGGTTTTTTAAATAATCGGCATCCTCATTAGAGTAGGCGACAAATTTTCCCGGCATCCAAGAGTATTTTTTGTTGTTGATAAAAGTACAAAATTCACCAAGTCTCACCTTTATGTTTAAATTAAGATTTGAAATTTTTTTGTTTAGTTGTCTTAAATTATAACGAGTATTTTGTTCTTCCTTTGTATAATCCTTTTGTATATAGATCGTACCTCCCTTTAATTTGTCTTTGGCAGCTAGAATATTATTGGCTTGCAAATACGTTTCCAATGTAAACACAAAAGTACCTTTAGATGGCAATGCACGAACTGTTACTACATTTGCATTTACGTTTAGATTATTTGTGCATAAATTAATAAAATCTAATTTAGCTGCTGTTGCGTTAGCACTAGCCATTCCACTAACAACAATGTTTGTTAAATACGATAATCGTATCGTTAAAATAAATATAACGAAAATGTATCGAATTTACTATTCAGTAACATTTTGAACGATATTCGCTGTAGATTAAAGTCATCTGTTACTTTAAGCAGTTTTTTTTCTTTATTTTAACGATAATAGGTGTGTTCCACAAGATCTCGGGAGAGTTCGGACTAATGAGAGTAAAATGAAATTTACTCTCTGAATTTGCCAAAACTACCCAAAATTGCTGGAACGCAAAAAACCATTTTTGCACTTCTTCAAATAATAATGATGCTTACTTTTCAAATTAAGATAAATTTAAGTGATTTTAGACGCTTAAAAGTCATAACATTAAAAAACCTAAACATTTGCATCATTGTCATTTTTTATATTTTGTTTTCTTTTATGTTAAAGATTAAGGGAAATATGTATGCAATAATGTTTAATTTTAATTTTTCCATTAAAATTTTACATTTTGCTTTCTAATATATTTTTTAATTAAAAACTAAACTTTTTCTTTTGCTTGTATGTAAATTTCCTAATTCATATTTCAGCTTCATATGTAAACAAAAACAGCTGATTGTTTATTCTTGTCCGAACTTACCCAAAGAAAAAGTTCGTGCAAATTTGTACAGGAAATGAAAAAAAAAATACTCTCTCAATTACTCTCTTAATTACACAAAAATTGTTATGTGAAACGCTTTTGGGTAACTTTGTGCAAGTTCGGACTGTTTCGTTATGCATCTGGAACAAACCTAATAATTTACTTTGTGTTTATTTAATCGATAGTGTATTTCATGTTTCAAGTGGCTGATGTCCGACTTCTTATATACTTACTACATACATAATTACAAATGTATATGTATGAACAAAAACAAAATCCTAAATTCAAAATGTACAAAAAAGTAAATTATTAACAAAAACTAAATTCTTAATGTAAAATTCACAAAATAAAATATAAAAACAGTAAATTAAATTCTTTATTCTCTTTTGTGCTTTTCGTTTATTTTAACATTTTGTTGACAGAGATGTTACAAAAACTACAGCTGTTTACAATAGTTAAAAATAAATGACAGAATCACACTATCGTTAATGCAAGCGAATATATATGTTGACAAAAATTACGATTGTCGCATAGTTAGAGTTAGTGAATCCCACCACTAGTGTGATGAGAATACATGAGTTTCTAAAATAATTTAGAAAATGAGCCTTTACCGACCGCTTGTCAAAGTTTGTATCCGTATTCTGTTTCTGAATGCATTTTGCTTTTACATGATAAGATTTTTCTAATTTTACATAATTTTTTGACATTGTATTACCGTGTAAACTAGCCTTTACGATATGCACCTATTTCGCTCGATATTTTGGACAAGGTACCGAATGTGAAATTTTTTATATAATCAAATTATTTTTCAGTTACTTCTATTTTTGCAAAATCTCTAACTCTCTGAAGGCGTACAAATGTCACGTACGATGACATGGAAATGCCCATTTGTTAATTTTTTATAAATTCCAGATATTCGCGCCACATGTCTGATATAATTTTTTACAAGTTAAGGCCGAACCATAATGTGCTTAAGTTGGCTTTAGCAAATGTGCGAATACATGTAAATCATATGAGGCAAACCATATTGAACTTAAGGAAACGTTTTGTTAAGTTTTATGAAATTGTCATTTGCTTAAGCAAAGTGCGAAATTGATCGCACATTCCGTACGGAATCAAATGTTTTTTTATTTTGTTTTTGTTTTTTAAATACATTTGAGAGACGTTTTTGCTAATTTTTGACAGTAGGTTAAGCAAGGCTATGCATATTATGGTTGGGCCTTTAAAGTTTCTTCGGTTTGAACATTGAAATAAGCAGGGATTTCCTATCAATAACTTAACAAACACTAAACAAGCATATTTAATTAACCACAGACATAAAAAAGCCACAAACCTCTTTTTTCAACTTGATCAATGACCGAGTATAAGTTCTGCTAATGCAATTAAGACACTTGCTCGCTCTAACAAAAAAAAAAAATACCAAAATAATATAAATTATTATTACAGTATTTTTATGTTATTTAATTTTAGTACCTACTTTACTGCAATAATATCGTATAATAAGTTAAAATCTACTTATTCATAGTAAACTATAAAATATTAAAGCGCCAATTTCCGACTTCTGGTTGAATGAAACTCTAATCAAAACATTGTTATTTTTTACAAAAGGCGCTAAACACATATTACAAATACATATGTACAACTTTACACTTTCAAGTTATAAGAAGACTGCTCACTTCAACATGAATGCCATTTTCCGTTTTTCCTTTTTTGCGATAAAACAAAATCTGACCCGAATACCCTTATTATTTATACTAACTCACAGTAGGTATATCTCTGTTTTAACATTTAAGAAATTTATCTTGCTTTAAACTTGTATTCTTGGGGATAGGAATAAAACTTTAAGAACACATTTGAAATAGGTATATAAGTGATATAATGTTAATTCACTACTGTTAAATCTGATTTAATAAAACCTCCACGGCAGAATTTACTAAATTTTGGACAATTTTAGCGATCTGACAGGCAGCGCCGAAAAATAAAAATAAATTCTAAAATTGGTTCACATGTGGCTGAGATATGAGCAAAAAACCACGACTGTCTATTATTTTACCCATTAATTTCTTGGTTTTTTTCTTTTTCTATATACTTTGAGAAAGGTAAGAACCAAACTTTCGAAAAAAGGTAAAGCATCTTGGTTATTAATACACAACTCTCTAATTGGAGATGTGGGAGTGGCACCTCTAACAAAATAGATAAGTAACAGCAAAAGTTACAACATTAGGTACATATAGCCAATATAAGACATCCGAAAACATGGACTGTATTTATTTATATAACATACCTACTGTTCTATGATGCTACATCATGGTGAATATACATACATGATTCGGCATTACCGAATATAGCACTCTTAATTGGATTTATTAAAATTATAAATTAATGTACTGTTTCCAGGTGACAGGTAATTGATTGTGTAGTAAAATTTCTATGAAAAGCACTCAAACTGAGTAATTTTCATATAAATTTTTCTAGATAATCAATTGCCTGTTACCTGGAAACAGCACATAAATTTTGTTTATTTTTAATAAGGTGTTTTGGAATTTCGGTAAAAAAAAAAATTTAGAAAGTTTGTTTAAAGTATCAACCTTAATCAATTTTGTTGTGAATGGTACTACATTGCCTTTGTACCTTGTGAACCAAGTACAGGTTCACAAGCGCATTCAAAATGGTAAGGGACCGTAAATGATTGCATTAAATTCATATACAAATACACTGTCGGAATTGTACATTGGCGCCAACTAACGACCTTAAATTGCTAATATTCATCATTAATTCTACGCAATAAAGTTTTATTGCAATTTGTCACAATCGGTCCCTTTTTGGAAAAGCACTAATAAATTAGGTACGTGAATCATACTCGACACAGAAACCTTTTTATAAACTTTAATTTGTAAGCCCCCTTTCAGACTAGGCAAGTTACTTGCGCAAGTATCTTGCGCAACTCTTGACTTGTAGATGTTAGGGGTAAGATCGCGGTAAGGGGGAAAATTGAGTACAGACTTTGTTGTACTCGGCAAGTTACTTGCGCAACTAACTTGCCGAGTCTGAAAGGGGGCTAACAGATTTCTTAGTCCAATACATATAGCTTTACTTTCGGAATTGATTTATTAATT
The DNA here is from genome assembly GCA_943735925.1 of Pollenia amentaria. Taxonomy (NCBI): domain Eukaryota; kingdom Metazoa; phylum Arthropoda; class Insecta; order Diptera; family Polleniidae; genus Pollenia; species Pollenia amentaria. The sequence goes on along the minus strand of OX031008.1, from coordinate 130,726,584 downwards.
CGAATAATTAATACATCACCTTTAAACTTATAAATGTTCTACCTAGAGTTTGCTATAGACCCATAATATTACCCACTCTGTAAATGCTCTCAGATGCGTAGTACCATTTGGCTGGCGCGCCTGGTTTAATAACTATTGTTTTATATTGGGCTATGAATAAAACACAGAATATAAATTGAGTAAATATGTTACGTCAAAATAATTTTTTGCGAGACTGTAGTTGCATTGAAAAATAAAACAGATTCCATTGGTAACCTTGAAATTTTGGTTCGTGAATAATATGATTAACAAAAAAATAACTTTCCAGAAAAACCAAAATTAAAAAATAATACAATGAATTTTGGAATTAAGAATAAAACAATTATATTTTTAGCTTCATAGAAATTTACATACAAAAATTATTAGATAAAAGCATTTATTTAATATTAGCCGGAAAATAAAATTGCAGGTAAATGCATAAAATATTTAATGCAGAAAGCAAACAAACATCTGCAAAAATGTATAATTAATAAATTTTCGTTATTTTTTTCGTTATTCGCCAATGGCCGATAACAGCAGCAACAACAAAAAATATCTGCACGACAATAATCGAAACGAATAAAAGAAAAACATACAAAACTTTGTTGTTGCAGTCGGCAGAAATTGTAGGAAAAATCGATAAATGTTTTAATATAAATCCAATTTCCTGCTTTTTAATTGCAGCTAATTAACACTTTAACTAACCTTAAAAACCCTAACAAATTATTGATTTATAAATAAATGTAATTTTGTTGTGAGAATTTTTCTTTATACCGCAGAATCATTCACAAGCACTCATACACTCATAAATTTACCGACAAACACACTCATCTTTTGCATGACCATGTTTTTTTTTGCTTTTGCAGAAATTACTTTTTTGGAAAAAATATTTCTTTTATACATTTTCTTTTGATTTTAACACTTACCACTATTTAATGTGGTTTTTTTCGTTAAAACTTTAGACACAAAAAATTGTTAACGCTTTTTTTTTTGTTAATAACTTTTTTCCAAACAATTTTGGGAGAATTTATTCACGAACGCACCACGAATTTTTTCTTATTCTTTTGTATTTTTGCTTTGTCAAGTTTTTCATGAATGTCAAAAAGAGAGCAACGGCATTAAAATAAGTGAGATGACAAGAGTTTTATTTTTATAGTCTACAGTGTTGGTAAGCATTAAAATAAAAATATAATTTAGTATTAGAACAAAACAAATAGTTAATAATAAAACTTAAAACATACAAACAAAATTTACTTGTATTTTGTTTAAAGAATGAAATCCAAAAAAATTAAAAAGGTTTTTTCTTACCCAATTTTTATAAACAACAATAAAAAAGAAATATGTATATGAATTTTTAAAGGGTTTTTTTTTTGAAATTTCTATTATCAATTTTTAAGTTATTATATTTACACTTACTAGGACCGATATGTGGCCGAAATTCAACCACTTGACATTACAGTTGAAATAAATCCTTTAATGCACGTATGGAATATGCAATTCTTATTTAAAAGGGCTAACTAAATTTAAGAATATAACAAATGACTTTTTACATTTCTTTTTATTCGTTATTATTAAAGCATTTTTTTGTTTTACTATTTTACTTAATTTTACTATATATTTTTACAATGTGTATGTGCTAAAGTTTCGAGTATAAAGGGTAAAATAAAGCTTAAATTGCCTGGTTTTAAAAATAAAATAAGCAACAATAAAAAATATAAATTTCGGAACAAACATTTTTATTTTATTTTCAAAAACAAAAATTTTTTGTATGTGTGTGTGTTTGCAAGCAAATTCAAAACAGTTTAATCCTAAAAATTTAGAAACAAAATTTGTACTATGCATATCTAAACAAAAATACCTTTAAAACGATATATATTTTATTAAAGTCGGTGGACGACAAGATACTTAAAAATCAACTACAAAAAAATTGTTCCTGTATTAATAAATAAGATTAATTGAACTCCCTAACAAATCTAAACATTTTTACACTATTCATAAAAAATATGTGATTTAGATTCATATAAACCCCTTATTCATAAAAACAATTTCAGCTAAGAATTTTGTGTGACTTCTCTCTTCTTCTTTTTAGCAATAACATAGTCAAGGTGAAATTAGACCTACTATAATATATGTATTTTATACATTTTATACAAAATGTTAATATTACTTAAATTTTCAAGATTTGTTACGAAAAAAACATTGCTCTAAAATTTTTTATTTAGTAAATTTTTGTTTGCCAAAACTAATATAGATATATATCAAATCAATTTCCAACACTGTTTTTTCTTCTCTTTGGTTTTATTCCTATAAGAAAAGAAACGAGACAAAATTAGCGAGAATCTTTTCCCACTACAAGAGTAACAAAGTGAACTATATGACAATAAAGTTTTCATATTAATCAGCTTCTATTAACTGGTATGTTACTGGGTTTAAACAAATAAAGAACTGAACTAAAGGCCAATCAACTACTGTTTTTTAATAATAAAAATTTTAAATTTGTTAATAAAATAAATTTTAAAAATGTATTAAAAAGTTCGTTGTCAATTTTTGTTGAAAAAATATTTTAAAAACAAAAGAAAGTAGAGTTCGCTTCTAACACTATTTACCGTTATTTATTTTAAACAAAAATGCCACATAAAGAGAGATAATTGCTTTTCACACTGCAAACTTTTAAAATTAAAGATCTTGACCATTTTCCGAAATGTAAGTACAAACTGGCCTAAAATTTTCTAAATAAGTTTTTTCTTTAGACAAATCACAAATTTTGGTTGTTTTATAACAATTTTATATAAAAACCGTTTCAGTCATTTTGTCCATTACGTAGATACTTACATATTGCGGTTATTATATGTATAGTAATCCTTTGGTGTAACGTCTTTACAAAAATTGGTGAAAAATATTTTTAACACAGTGGGTGCTATATGTATGTTGTTAAATAAAAACTCTTGACGATGGAATTCTTTGGTCGACTACTATACATACCAGTTTTCAGTTTAATTTCTTTTTTATGCTATTGCAAAATATGGGAGAGCTTGGAAAAGAACCCAAAATGTAGTGTTATTCCAATAATAGTTTTAAATGAAACGCAAACTAGCACTTTAAATATACAAATTGTTTTTTTAAACGAATTTAATAATGAAATTTATTTTCTGAATCCTATTGGATTCTTTACGGATTGAGGAAGATTATATAATAGGGGCTCAAGTATTGAGTGAAGTATTTAATTGATGTTTCATGGTTAATTCGTGACACATTTTTGTGTTGCGAAACTCCATTAATTTCTGAAATCTTTATTTATTGACTCCATTACTTTAAATATTCGAAGGGTTAAATTGTATAAAGATTTTATTATTTTTGCGTCATGAATTGTTTTTATATAGTTATTTATCAGTTAAATAATACTGAGCCCATGTGGGCCATTAAAAATATATTACGTAGTCTTAAGCCAATAAAATTTGACCTATAATAGGTATATATCTGTGTGAGTATAAGACTTGATGTAGGCTGGCGTTCATGCTGTGCCAACTCCTGTTATATGGTTCTTCTAAAGAGAGTCAACTCAAAATGCTTAAATTTTCACTTTATGCAAGAAATCGATGTACAGTGGTCAAATCTACCCACTGTTAAAATCTTACATAATTTCCTTTGTGACATAAGAGTACATAAAAAAGAAAAAAGTTTTTGGTCTCTACTGAAAATTTATAAATTTGGAGTTAACCCCCTTTAAAGGAACCAGTGCAATATATACAGTTAGAAAACCTGATGTAAAAGTCGCATAGGCAAGTCTCCGCAGATAAATTTTGGGACAATAGTACTCTGTAATATCTATATTAATGTTCCCCAAAAATATCAGGTATACCCGAATTTACTTCTATTTCTATAAAGATTTCGAAGTTTCCAAAACAAGATTTTTCCCGTATTTACGCTTTTGTACCTTAACTGAAAAAGCAAATATATAAAGAAATCCCGTTTAAAAAGTTCATATAACACTTCATTAGAAAAGTTACTTTGTCAGAAAACATCCAGCAATAACGATTCAATGTCCCAACAAATTGGATATAAAAATCAATAAAGAATTACAACCCAAGACGGTTATTTTTGAATAAAAATGACAATTAGTATTTATTTTTATTTTTAACAATTATAACAGTTAAGTTTTGATTTGTATTTTTCCTCCAAAGAAATGTACATGTTATAAGAATTTTAATGTGTATACGAAATCCTAATGATTATCATACATTTAAATAAATGTCAACTAAATTATTAATATATGATTTTTATGCTCAAAAAAATAAAAATCAAAAAATAATTCTTAATTTTGTTCAGAAAATAAAAATCAATAATTAACTGTTATTTTTGATCGAAAATTTAAATATCAAAATTTTAAAAATTAATATTTTATCATAGAAAAGTTCATAAGGATCAATATGGTAAACTTGAATCAGTTTTCCGACATTTACTTCTATATGCTTTAAGTTAACTCTTTTCATCGTATAAATAAAACATAACAAATCAGATTAGATTTTAAGCCGAAATTGGAGAGTTTAACAAAAAATTTTAAAATACATTAAAAAAATTTCCGTTGTATTATTTATTGTATATCTGAAGTAGACATATCTCAAAAATGAAAAAGAAACGTCACAAAATTCTCGAGGCGTTGAAGAACACATAGGAAAAGCCACACATGAAAACATTTTATAGAACGAAATATGCTGATCTTAAAGCAAGTTTGTATAAATGTTTTTCTTGAAGCAACGAAAACGTAATTGCGCAATGAATGGTCCAATTTCAATATCAATAGCTCAGAATGAGTTCGCCTTACCGCAACCTAAAAAGACAATAATGGCAGTAATAGATGGCTGGCAAATTTTTAGACAATAAACAGTATTCACTATCTGAAAATTTGTGAAGAACTCCTTGCATGACATACGCCGAATGAGCACCTTTAATTTATAATGCATGACTAACTGATTGTATAATTATAAATTATAAACCCTAGTTGAAGAACTATTGTGAAAATGAAACCAGCCGGTACAAATTAAATCTGAGTTTATTTTTTGTAATGATGAAAACTAAGCCATTGAAATAAATTTAGTGTGATATATCGGAAAAATCTAGGTATGTTTACTATTGCATTTTTTACAATTTATAACCGCTTAGAAAAGTAAATAATTCGAAAAAGTTAACAAACCGTGGCACATTTCGGTTAAATTTTTCGCAATTTTACTATACTTTGATCTATTTATTCAAGGAATATTTCAAAATGTAACTTTTGACGAAAAAACGTAACTTTTTTGTAAATAAAGCGTTACTTTTTTATTTTCTCCTGGCAACACTGATATATACATTTCGTCGTCTAGCCTGCAGGAAGTGCTGTGTTTTTTTAACAGGTTTAAAGGAGAGCGAAATAACTGACTTTTGTGATACTTAATTGACATCAATGGTTCCCGAGTACACTTACTAAAATACTGCGTTAAAAGAAAGAGGCTATTAACTTAAAATGTTTATTTTTCACGTTTTGGAAATAAACCGATACGTAATATTCATATCTACCCGCTGCAATAATATCGTACTATTTTTTTGGTTGGTTTAAAATTTTCTCCATATTTCTTTAATATTTAAATAAAAAGCATTTTGCTTCTACTGAAAATATTTAATAGTTAACACCCTTTTGTTAATTAATGAGTTCGATAAGTACATATACATATGTCCACATACATCCACAATTAAATTAAAAAGCCTTAGTGTATTTTTAAATATTTTAACTACTAATTACGCTAGTACCATTTACATTTAGTTGGTTTTTTACTTAAATCTTCTAAAATTGTTTAGAATATTCGCTTTAAACTATTAATGTCATTCTAATAGACTGATTAGCCTAAACGTTTAAATGAGTGTACAAAACAGTTTTTTTTTTTTTGTAAATAATTGAAAACAAAATTTCGTTCGTAAATTTCAGTTCAACTTTTTTCGATTTCTGGAACCTGGAAATGTAACAGTTATTCCTTGTTTCAAAAAAGTCAGATGATAATAGTAATTTTTTGTTTTTTATTTTTTGAACAATAATAACAGTTATTTTCTGATTTTTATTTTTTTGAACAAACATAGCAGTTATTTTTTGATTTTGATTTTTCGAGCAAAAATAAAAGTTATTAACTAAAGAAATGTACGTGTTATAATAATTTAGTTGACTTTAAATATTTATTTTATTGTGCATAAGAAATTAAAATAATTCTTGACTGAAAGTAAAAATCTAAATTGTTTACATATGTACGTTATTGAGGTTTTCTGGAATCACTGGACTATTAAAATGCAAGTTATTTGAATACTTTTACTTTTTCCGTTCTTCAGATATATAGATAAATACCGTCTTTGTTTTGGCACTGCCACTTCTTAAGCCCCAATTTTTGGGCTTAAGTGCATACTATATTATACGTTCTCCACATATATTATACTGTCATTGTATTGGAGTTGACACGCCTTCTTCCCCAATCCGTCCCAATTTTTGGCAACTCATGAATATTGATAACCAAGTTTTTTGTTTCAAGTTTTAAAACTCTTACTGTAATGGGCACTTCCACAGAAATGCTTAATTTTTGGCACGTTTCGCCACCAAGAAATTAAGCTCTTAATTTAGACCCATGTTGTTAAAATTGTCTCTCTTTTTCACTAAGTGTAAAGCATGTTGAGCTTTACACCAAAATATAAAATAATATAATATCGTCAGATAAAATCTCAAACAACGTATCATCACTGTTTAAAAGTTTACAGGAGAAGGAAGAAACGTTATAAAATGGAAACTACTTGAAATTTTGAAACAAAAATTTGAAATCAGGGGCCAAATTTCCATTTAAATTATTTAATCCAATTGGTATTGAGTGCCGTAATAAGGTCCCAGGATTGAAATGAAACCAGAAATATATATCGAATGAAAAAAATCTTTTTATTTTTACGTTATCTAGAATTTCTATTTCTTTAAACAAAATAATCTAAATATGTATACAAAAAAAAAAAAAAAAAAAAAAAAAATTTTAACTTTGTGTTTAACAATTTCGAGCTTCAACGTTCGCATAGAACATTTCTATGAAAAACACTCAGTTTTAAAAATATTTTGCATATAAAATTCTATACGAACGTTTACGTTTGGAATTGTTGAACAGGCAGTAAAACTTGTGTTTTGCTTAAAGTAAAATAGTTTTTTTATGTTGTACCCCAAAATATGTATGTAGGTGGAATCGATTTAACGATTTACGTTTGCTCAAGAATCGGCCCATAACTCACATAGCCCCCATACAATCTTCTTTATAGATTTTAGTATCTAGATAATATATGACACAAATAATTCTATTATAAATCTTAACCTGATAACATTATAAGGGTCCCGAATAGGTTACATTAGTGTACATTATCAAATATTTGTCTTTAAAAATGACTTCTATAATAAGGGTATATAAAATTCGACAGAGCCGAACAAAGTAATTTTAATTGTTTTCATAAGCATAAGTGATGATACGTCGTGTTGTTAAAGAAAATAGTGCACTTGATGATACGTTATTTGAATTTTAGTAATGACTTGGTAGTTTTTGATCTGAGAAGTTAAAAATTTCGTAAACTTACGTATTATGATATAGAGAATTGTAATCACCAAAAAACCTAAATATCAAGTTTTTTTTTGATGATACGTTGTTTTGTCTTTTAGGTGACGATATATAAATTATTTTTTACAAAAAATATAAAATGCTTTGGAACCTGTTACTGTTTCCCGTCTCCAGATATAAAGAAAACTATATTGTCTTTAGTGGGAGCTGCCACGCCCACTTCTACAGTCTAGTTTATTTTTTTGTAATAATATACGGAAACAACTATTTTACGACCGCCTCATACGACGACACCTTGTGTACATTTAAACGCCAATTTTAACAACAACAACACATATAAATTTTTCCAGCACTGATGACAATTTAGTTTTTGACCTTTTTAATGCGATTTCAAAAACTACTTTTATTGTTACCTGGGGGTAATTTTTTTTGTTAAAAAGCAACAATTTTACAAATTATCAGGTATGTGATGAAAACCGATCGATTTCAAAACGAACGTTTTTTAAGGGTGTGATGAATTTCGAACGATTTTAAAATCAAATTCCAAGTTATAGTCTTAAATTTTTGTTCAGAATACACTTCAGTTAACATATATAATATAAACTTTAAAAGAATAAAGACCGAAAATAAAAGGAATATGTATTAAAAATCTATTTTAAAAGATACTTAAAACGACATTTTCGGTTTTAAATCGTTTCGTTTTTAAAATCGATTTTCATCACATACCTGTATGTTCTTGTTTCAAGTAGATTTGTTACTTCCAGTAAAAAATGATCAAACTTTATTTTTCAAAGAATTTTAGAAAAATTCAAAATACTGCTGATTTCGAATCTAACCAAAATTATGTTTTTTAAAAAGTTTTTCTTTTTTAAATAATTAGTATTGTGGTTATTCTATTGAACCGTCAAATCTCAGCGCTGTCAAGAATGAAAAATTATTAAAAAAAAAAAAAAAATTTTAATTACTTTCATGTTGTAAAATTCCTGTCTTCATAAAAATAATTTAATGAAAATTAAATTCAATGAACTTAAGCCTAAATTAAAATATCTAACGTTTTTCTTTTAATTTTGAATAAAAACACCCTCTTCGTTAGTAGTTACATTTAAAAAGGTATGGCCTACTAAAAACACCAATTTAAGGAGTTTTAATTATTGAATCGAGAGTGTATCTCAACATGCAAGTTAATAAATTAACATCAATTAACATTAAATATTTAACATTGTGTTCCGGCCATTTTCCAAAAAATTAATTGTTCAATCTTTAATAAATCTATTAACAATACTAAAGGTATTCACGTTAATTTTTTTTTTTACCCTTGCAACTGTGCAAAATAGCACAGTTGCACTTATTTGACGTGAGCAACCCATTTTGTTTGCATCTTCACTTTTCAGCTTTACAATTCTATAACCACGCACCTTTCACTTGACAATATAATTTTTTTTATAAAATTGTATTTTTATTATTTCTGATTCTTCAAATTTTTTACGCTTTTTATTTTTTTTAATGGTTTTATTTTTTTAACAAAGTTCATCTTTAAACTATAATTTGTGCCCCAACCTCTACAATTTATACTATTTTTCAAATCCAAGAAAAAAAGGTACGTCAAAATGTAATTCCTGCGTTGTTGCTTAGTGTAGAGGTGATTTTATGAGTACATTATAATCTTCCACTTACTTAGACCCTGACAATTTTGCATCGTTTGGGCGAAATAATTGTCTATGCGGTTGTTGTTATGGTTTTGCACTCATGCTCTTTCGCAAGAATGCAACTTTTGACGTGAATACCTTTACTGTCAACATCGTTTCTTAGAGCCTTTTCGGTACACAGAAAAAATTTTCAGTAGTTTTTTTTATCAAAAAAATTGTTTGAAAAATATTCAAATTTAATTAATCTGATAATTGAATCAATTATTTTTTAGTTAAAAAAAAAAATTAAAAATAAATAATCGATTTAATTAATATTTTAGTGGTTTTGAAATAAATTTTTAATTAAACCAATTTTTAATTAAAAGATAAATTAAAAAAAAACAAAAAATCTTAATTGATTTTTTCGCTTTAAATAAAATAATTTAGAACTGTTGTTGGGAATTGTCAAAAACTGAGCTATATTTAATTAAATAATTGTTTTTACACATTGTTTGAAAAGTTTTTTTCTGATCATTTTTTTTAATTAAAATTCAAAATATCATTTATTGAAAACAAAATTCACAATTTTAAATTTTTAAAATTTTTAGTATAAATATAATAATTTTGGTAATTTGGTCGTGTTGTGTGGCTCGAGACACCGTCTTCATAATCTCTGAGCCGTGTAATCAACTTATGGAATTCAGATTATCAGCAACACTTTCACCAACAGAAACGATATTTTGGCAGTGCGCACATTGCGATGATGGCTATAATAATGGCTATAAATGGACAACACTGTAGTTTCAAATGATTTTCTGAATAATAGTTAGATTAATTATGATCAGCTTAGCAATTTATCTGCAAAATAAAAGAAATGCATTTCGATCAGAATTTTTTATATCTGTTTCATATCGCATATTTAATAATAATGTAATATGGAGGTCGTGGAATTTCATTAAGTGAATACATAAGTGAATTAGAATCAAAATTTTTGCTGAAAAATTACATCGACTTGGTAGTGCATATTTTATCGTTAATGCATTTTTAGTCATGTAAGGAATGCATATAAATTCGCATATTCTGTTAGTTTTTGCTGAAAAAGCATATGCAAAGTTTTGTGTTTATTCAAATGATTTTTGATGCTATCAAAATTAAACAGTCAAACAAAAATTTTATAAATTCTTTAAAAAAAAATGGGGACGATAAATGACTTTATTATAATTTAATAGGGCTTGAAGTAGGATTTCCGATACCTAATAATTCCATTTCTATTCTGCCGCTATCTGACAATTCCAGTATATCATGGAAACTTCAAATCTAATACGTGATATACAAAACGAAAGTAACGCTTGCTGTATTTTACATAAAAAATTAGTCGAATAACAAAACTACAGTGATACTTAATGTAGATATACTTACAAAATCAACACAGAAAAAATTATTAAATTTCTCCGATACCAAATTTATTCCAAATTCATAATATCAAGCAAACAAGTTGTTGACTTTGCACCTATTACCAAAATGATTATCAATATAATTTTAAAATTCTGAAAAAATATTTTTAATAAATGATATTTTTAATTTTAATTAAAAAAGTGATCAAAAAACTTTGCCATTTCAAACAATGTGTTAATATATTTAAATAAATATTGACCATTCCCAACAACAATTCTACAAGTTTAAATTATTTTATTTTAAACGAAAAAAGTCAATTAAGATTTTTTGTTATTTAATTAAAATTTTAATTGAAAATTTATTTCAAAACAACTAAAATGTTAATTAAATCAAAATTAAATTTTTAATTTTCTTTCCACAAAAAAAAAAAAACAATTGATTCAATTATCACATTTATCACATTGATGAAATGAATTGCTAATTATTTTTTCTAATTTATTTGAATTAATTCAAATTAATTGAAAATGAATTGCAATTCACTTTGTCAAATTCATTTAAATGAGAAACGAATTGCAATTCATTCTGCAAATTCATTTGAATTGGAAACGAATTGCAATTCATTTAAATTGCAATTCATTTGAATTGGAAATGAATTGCAATAATTTTTACCAAATTCATTTGATTTGACTCAAATTTCATTCAATTCATTTTTTGTGTGAAAGAATTAATTCAAAATTTTCTAATTCAGTGCATGAATGATTAACGAATTAATTCAAAAATGAATGATTCATTTACAGCTCTGCTGGCTGGCTGGCTATCCATGTAAGCTTGTGCGCAAAGTACAGGTCGCAATTTGAATGATAATTTGATGAAATTTGGAACATAAGTTTTACTTGGCCTACTAAAAATGGGTGGAATCGGTCCATAATTGCATATAGCCCCCATACAAGCTGCTTTCCAGAAAAGGGTCTTTGTGCCCACTATTAAATTTAAAACATAGAGAGATCTATATGTATTTATATGAACAAATAATCTATGAATTTTTTGAAAAACTCGGACCATGAGGATAGGTATGGGACAATTTCAGCCTCTCAGAAACTATCTAACAGATTTTAATGAAATTTAAAACTTATATCCCTATTCGTATTGCTACATAAGCTATGCATTTTTCAAAACTAGGTCCCAAATCGGTACACTTGCAAAAATTTGTTTTTATATACTGTGGTGTATGGTATCATATGGTCGGGGTTGATCGACTAAACTTTCTTGTTTTTATTCAGGCATCAGAAATTAAGAACCGTAAACTTAAAATTTAAGTTTTTCATTTGAAAAATTCAAAACTCATGCGTACAAAATAAATTTTTTTTCTATCAGTTAAAAAAAAATAGGAAACACAAAAAAAAATTTATTTTTTAAGTACAATATGTGTTTTGTACATGAAAACAAACAAAAAAACAAATTTTTGAAAAATACACAAAAACGTTTTTTTTATTATTATTATTTTTTTTTTTGAAAAATATTTGTCATTGGTGTTCAAAACATGTTTTCAACTGTACAAAAAAAAAAAAAAATAAAAATTATTTTGTTTTATTTGTTCTTCAAAGTTCAAAATAATAAAGTTCTTAAAAAAAACGTTTTTGAGAAAAATATTTTTTTTTGTTTTTAGAAACACAATAAAAACTCAATTTGAAGTTAAAATTGAGAATTTTAATGAAAATTATAATATAAAATTGTGTTTAAAATTGCAATTGCAAAAAATCTTTAGAGATTCTTAATTATCAAAACTAGCTGCTGTTGCATTAGCTGTACCCGCAACACAGGTATCTGTGGAGACAGCCTTCAGTGCTTTGCCAATTATTATGACCAAAAATAGAAGGCATCTAAGTTCTGAGCATGTAGAAAATTTATTGTTGCTCAAACTCAACATCAAGCTAATTGATAAGATAACTATTTAGTTCTAGGATAATCTTTATCATGTTATAACTACTTATTATTAATTAACTTTATATTTTTTACTATAATTTTGTACGTATGAGTTTAAATTTTGTCAATTAAAAAAAAATCAATTTTAAGTTTTCGGTTCAGTTTTTCTTTTCATGTACAAAATAATACTGTACTGAAAAAATAAATATCTTTTTATTGTGTTTACTTTTATTTTTTTAAACTGATGAAAAAAAAAATTATTTTGTACGCATGATTTTAAAATTTTTAAAAAGAAAAAATTATAAAAACCTTTTTTTTGAGATCTTTATTATTTTGAACTTAAAGAAACAATATCAAACACAATATTTTTATTTATTTTTGGTTACTGTACAATTTAAAATATTTTTCGAACACCAATGATAAATATTTTTTAAAAAACATAAAAAAAAACGTTTTCCGGTCCTTGTTTTTATTGAACTTTTCTTGTAATCCAAATTTTTATATTTTAATCAGGCCTAAACTCAACAAATTTCATTTTCATTAAATTTTTTTAATAAAGAAAGAAATTTTACAACATGCAACAAATTAAAATTTATTAATAATTTTTAATTCTTGACTGAAGCTAGGATTGAACCCACGGACAGGTTCATTTGACATGTTTCGACAGCAACCACACTATCTCTTCAGAAATTTTTTAACCCTCACCGCCATTGATGACGGCTGGTAGTCAATAGTCAAACATCAATCTTTAAACCAAATGGTAGTTTACTTGGCGGGTCGTTGTTGTTGTGAATGATTATCAATTTTTTTCTTAAATTGCTTTACAAGTTTTCTTTCTTTTCTTCTGTTTTTTCATACTTTTTTTTGTTAAGAATTCCTCGTTTTTTAATTTTTTTCTGTTTTTGTGTTTCTTAATATTAACTTTTGCATAAGGAGTACTCATTCTGTAAGTAGACTTTTTGGCGCTTACAATTATGTTTATCCTTAATAATCTCAAGACTTCTTAATTAAAAAAAAAACTAACGATTATTATAAGTATGAGTGTGTGTGTGTGTGAAACGGTAGCAAAGTACTCATAGAAGTAAAATTTAGACACTTGAGGTGAATAAAATTTCACTAGCCGTGGGGGGCATTTGCGTAAGAATTTTTGACAATTTTAATTCACCATATAACTTTGCTACCGTTTCACACACACCCTATGCAAATATTGATTCCATTTTTGTTCTTAGTTCTCCAGAGTTTTTAAAACACAGGGTGGAAGTAGACTTTTTGCCTTGACTATATATACTATTACCTAAAGAGGCTTAAGTGCATTAAATGGTGTTGATATTTTTATTTACACATGTGTATAATGAAAATGCAATAAAGTGAAATTTCAAAACAAAATTCATCGGCCTTAACGAAGGAGGGAGACGAAATTGACAACGATTAGTTGGGAGAATAATAAACAACAAATACAATATTTGTACAAACAAAATGTATGAAATGGATGTACATAACAAAAACAACAACACAAATATTTGTAAATAGTTGTAATGCATTTTCTAAATGTTGTTGTTGTTGTCTTGTTTTAGGTATAAGATTTTGAGTGTTATTAAGCAGTATGTGTAATACATATTACAAATATTCTTATATCAATGTATTAATGTAAGAGCATAAGAGCAGCAAAATACACACACCACACACAAACCCAGCCCACTTTTATAAACTGACTTGATTTTATGTACATGTTTGTTCAGATGTTGGTTCTTTCACCATATACGAGTGTATGTTTCATATGAAGAGTTTAAACTTCAAAATGTTTTTTTAAATGCGAGTAAATGAGTAAGAGCGTAAGTTATGCGTTTTGTAAAAAGAATTGGTTGGTCTTTATTGGATAGCTCGTAAGGCTGAATACGTTTGGTTTGTAATGTATTTTTCTTTTAGTAATTAAGTAAAACAAAATTTTTAGTTTATAATGTTAAGAGGAACTAATAATGAATACGGCAGCCGATTGCAGCAAGCGTACATTCCCGTTCGTCCTTTTTAAATATCATTGATTTTTGTTGGACCGAATCGTCAAAAATTAAACATTTTCTGTGAAGAGCGATTTTAAGAGGTTTCTAATTTGTTGTTGTGTTCTTATTGTGTATGAAAGGAATCTCCGTGAAAAATAGTTATTATTAAGCATTTCCATTCGCTTTCGGCCTTTAGGTAGTTCTATAACGTTGAATTGAACTGACGTTCAAACATTATTGAAATAATTACTGATCATTTACATATATCAAACTTAGCAGTGAACACCCAGCCTTTTTATTGAAATCATATTCGAACGAAATAAACTGCTGAAAAAATAACTTTAAAACCTCAAACTTTTCTATACTATAAGAAATAACATGATATAAAAAATTTGGAATAGACATAGAAATAAAATCGTTTAAATTTTGCATTTATCAGGGGTTTGCGGGCCCCCTAAATTAAAAATTTTATCTTAACTACCTGTGCTACATATTTATATGTATCAGACGCTTTACCAAAATCTACCCTATTGCTAAAATATTACCATTTATTTCAATTTCATTAAAAAAATAAGTCACTAAAATGCATTTCGTTTCAAATAAAGTTTTATACTGTTAATACATTTTTAACAAAAATTTTTAGCAGTTTTTAAAATCATTAGCATTTTTTGGCCGCGTCTAATGCCAGATTAAGCTGTAAAATTTTTTAAGATCTGGTCACACTGGGAATTTAGAAAAATATAAATTTCGTTTAAATGTGCCACGTCGCATTTGCGAGATTATGATGCATTTGTAATAAAATTTTTTTGTTGGAATCCCTTTATATTTAGCATAACAATAGTTCTAGTAAATATGAACTAATCAAACAAAAAAATAATTTTAAGTGATTCTTATAGAAAATCGATTGATCTTTAAATTAAAAATTAAATGTAAAAAAAATTATTTTTCATCTGTAAACCCGGAAATGGCCAATTTAAATCAAAAATTTTCTAGGAATGGAGATAGCGGGTTGGTTTGTTAGAAATAAATGATGGATTTGAAAAATTTAGTGGGGTTGGCGAGACATTTGACTGGTTTGAAAGGCTACTAAATTACGCGTAGTAGCTAATTGGCTTTTAATGGATAAAAAATGCCGGTTTTATAGTGGATAAAATCTAAGATTTTATGAAAATATTAACGTGTTTTCACCAATTTTGTAATTTCGGAAGATATTTTTTTTCCACAATTAATAACAAAATTGTATTTTAATTGTAAATGAATAGTCCATTTAATTTCATAGATTTTAAGCGATAATGGACCGAAATCGAATAAACACAAAAAAATCATATAATAAAAAAAAAAAAAACGTAATCATGGGGCCTGAAAGACAAGTATACACCGAAAAACACAAATGTTCCGTTATTTCGAAAATGTGACGTGCTATGAATCAAATGAATATCGTTTCCCGTTACTTTTGCGATAATAACCACAAACAATAATAGTTGTAGAAAAAAATGTTCAAACGCTATAATTTTCAACGCCTGTGTCATGGAAACAGACAGGTAGATAATAAGAAGGACATCATACATATGCTTCTAAAAGCAGTAAATGATTTTCACCATCAGAATTATTAAACTTTTGTTATTTCTTAAAACCCTAAATTCTAACGAAGAAAATATTCTGAGACTAATAGAAAAGTTTTTCAGTGCAAAAAAGGAACATTTTATACGAAAATTAAACCTCTGATTTTCTTCTGTACAAAAAACAAAAAGTTAATTGCAGCCATTGTTCTTGCAACCCCTAAATTAACCCAACTACTACACAATAGTAGCATTCTTATGCTTTAACTATTTCTATCCCTACCATCTTGTTTTTCAAAACTCTATTCTAGTCTATTTTGCATTTGTGCTACCCTCATCCCTTAATTTCTTGTTGTGTTCTAGGGTGCCATTAAATTTATTTTAAAAATATATTTTTTTTTTTTGATTTTAAAGGCCATCTTTTTGCAATTGTTATGTTTAATTTTGTTGAATAAATACAAGTATGTATGTATGTTTGTTTTTATGTTGTATGTACATATTTATGTGCTGTTATCCTTTTTGTATTTTTCGTTTATTTCCTTATTTTATTGTTTGCTAAAGTTCTTTCTTCTTGTTTGACATAGTTTTTTTTCAGATATATATTTTATCCTTTCTTTCTTCGGTTGATTTTAAAGCAGAAACTATTTCAAGGAAAACTTCTTCCTTACGTATTCTACTTTTAAAACTAAGTAACGAGACTATTTCTTATGTACTACTCCTTGAAAAGTACGAGTACGTATGTCTGAGAATGTTGTATGTGTGCATGTGTGTGTGTCTGTTAAAGTTTCCATTTTATCTCAACAAACTTTAGTTGAAAATACGACACTTTTACTTTTCATTTTCATGGTTTTCATTCATATACAGTCAAACAAATGTTCATCTTACTTTCTTTCTAGTAATATAAAATTGAAGAATGTACATGTTTAGTTGGCTCATACTTCATCAACCACATTCGTGGCATCCAGTCGTTTTACTGTGTAGTAGTATTTTTTTTTTAAGTAAATGAAAAATAAAGTTTGCATAACAATTTATGCAATTTAAATTTGGGAAATTAAATATTAGAATTTAATAGGAATCTTTATTGATTTTAAAGAAAATAAATTTAACATCACATACTTTTAAAACATTTCTATAGTTTTCAATAAATATATCGCTTACATTATGCTAAACTTACTTCTTATTTTTTTAAACTTAATTTTTACAATTTTAGAAATTTTTTACTTTTTACTAAAATAAAATTTTTTTATTTATTTTATTATTTTAGGAAAGCCGTTAAAAAATCTTCTATACAACAAGGGCAGATCCAGCCTTCAGTTCAGGGGGGGTCGGAACAGCCACCAAACCCATTTTATAATTTAAGCATACATACTAGTGTTCGACTAGCCCAAAGGGCGCCATGTATCCGCGCTTGCTATAAAAATTCTTTAAAAGTTAATAAATGTAAGTTAAACAAATTTATTCTATATGATTTAAAGCTTTAAAGCAGTTTACAAAATTGCTGAATTTTAATAGCCTTTAAACAACTTCCAATTTTAATATTCCTTTTCAATTATGTATTTATAATACATAAATTAGTTAATATTGTCCCATAATCATAATCAAAAAATAAAGTCGGTTCTTTTAAAAAACATACTTTTAATTATTTTGTAACTATAGTCAACATTAAAGTATGTTTTAAATTGAACCGACTTTAACTGGTTGCCAGCTCAAATGTAGAAAATGGTTTAATACATAATATAAACAATTGCCATCGCTAAACATCTAACATTGAAAAAAAAAACAAAAAAAAGTTACCCCGAAAACTTAAAAACGGTGTTTATGATGAAAAAAATGAAAGATTAATGTAATATTAAGGATATTTTGTACTTATTTTATTATTAACACAGGAACAAACGAAATCGAGAGCAAAATATTTAATTCTTTTTTTCATAAGACACTTCCGCCAAATCGTCAATAACTGCAAAATCTCTGCCAATATCTTGTGACTTTATCACTAATTTTTTTTAACCATTTTATTATTTGGCGAACAACATTGTTAAATGAGTTAAAAACAGCTTCTGCTAGTTTTATATTTAAAGTCGACTTTAACATAGTTTAACTGGTATATGAAAGACTTAAAGTCGACTCTTGAGTAAAGTCGACTTTAGTTCTCTTAAAGTACACTTTTTTTTGACCATGAAAATGGGCCATTTTTTTTATAAATGACAACTAGATAGATAACTGATACGTACAATCAATTGTCAAAATTCTGTTTCTTAAGAATGTTACAAACCTGAAATGGAAAATTAAATTTTTATTTGCAGATTTTCGATTTTTTTTATTTTTTTACTAAATAATAAATAACACTGATTGGTTAGTCTTCAGCAAAAATCGCCTTTAAATAAAAATATATGCCGCCTTATTAAAAAAAATTATTTTCAATGTATAAAATGTTATTCAACAAATTTTCATAGAAAATTCGTTTTATAAATCTGAATTATGAAATTTAAAGATTTCAAAGCGCTAAATTCATTCAGTTTTTTTCTTTACCATAACCGCCTTATTTCCCGCGATATATTAGTCGAACAAGTAAAAAAAATTAGGGGGCTACTCTATCGCGATGCTAAAGAAAATTGTAGCAAATCTAGTTATTGGCACTCTTTAATGCGTTTGCGCATTTGTCTTTCGCAACTTTTTCTTTTTTTCTTTTCGCAAATCATCATTATTTGTTTTATATAAACTTTCCAATTTAAATATTTTTTTACATATTTTGCCATTTCATTACTGGAAATCTGCGCAATCTAAGATTTTTATTACCAGTGTTGCTTAATTTTCAAACAATTTTGCGAAAGTGATAGAGAGTACCAAGATGGCATTTAGCTTTCGCATCGTAATAGAGGGTAGCCCCCCAGAGACCGATAGAAAAAACCTGAAAATGAATTTGAATTTCATAATCCACATATTTTTGTTTAAATTTGTGTTTTTTGGCAGACCAGTGTAATCAGACAAGTTTTGCTTAAAAATATTGTTTTTAACTTTTTCTAAATCTTGATTTTCCATATCTGACTATTATTACATTTATTTCTATTTATTCTCTGGGTTCTTAAGTGTTTTTAATTAAAGCGATAGGGCCTTCACACACTAGAATAAAAATGCTGGCATAAGATGACAATTTGTTGGCAAGCGAGGTGAAGAGGACGGTTTTTCGTTGGCGTAAAATTTCAACCGGCTTTAACCCCGCACTAGCAGCACAAAACCAATACATGCACATTTTCGAAAACAAATAAATACAAAAAACACTAATACATACTAAACTGTGTACACGTATGTATAAAATTTATGCCATGTGTGACGGAAAGAAAAAAATTGTGCGGCTTAAAAAATAGTCTAGTGTTTGATGGAGCATAGACTCATTTAAACAATCATTACTGTCCTAGAAATCTAAATCATGTAAAAATAAAATCGACCAGTTTTGTGTACCCATTTCTTACGTGGCAGTCACACGATAAAATTTTGCCTTTCAATTCCCCTGCAGATAATACGACTAGTCTACTAGACTAGGAATACGACTATAGCCCATAAGGGACTAGGACTAGTCCAAAGGTAATCCAAATATATTGAAAAAACATGGTTTATTTAGCATTGCGATGTCCTAGGGCAGGACCATATAACCCAGCCTTGCATTTTAACAAAGTAGTCTTAAAACTACTCCATGTTCATACATACTCCCAGTGGATTAGTTTTGAAACTACAACATGGTATACTCCAGAGGTTTAGTTTTGAAGTCGTTTAAAAACGAAGACATGTCGTTTAATTACAAACTCTTTTTTAACAATGACATGGTCCATAATTGCATTACATCGGACCATGTTGTAATTAATCCATTTTATTTAAAATGGATCAAGTAGTCCACTATTATTTGCTTTCAATTTTACCTTTCCATTTGTTTGGCAATTTAACATTAAATTTAACAGTTGATTTCAAGTTCAGTGAACAAATTTTTCGTTCGTGTTTATAAATTGTTTACTTGATGACTACTTGAAAGTAAATTGCGTGCAGCCTACGCTTCTGCTTTCAATTTATGTAAATTTTGACAAAAAGTATATATTAAAGACTATTGTGCAGGGCTGCAGGATTACCCAAAGTACAGTGTTATCCATTTAGTGAATTCAAAACCGCCGGTCTGGCAAGGCTTTCTCCACTATTAAATATCTTTCAGCTGAAATGTCATTTATGTAGTGAAATGTTTGCCATTTACAAATATGGATCGTTTAACAACCGAAGAACACGCGTAAAAATAGTTAAAACTTGATATAAAAGTGGCTGTTTAAACGTGGAATTGCCAACATTTTAAAGAAATTTGAAGAGACTGAATGCCTTACAGATGTGTTAAAGCCTGTGCGTCATCGCAATGTGTGCAGTGCCGAAAATATCGCTTCTGTTGGAAAAAGAGTGGCGGATAATCCGAGTTTGTCGATTATTGCTATGGCCGAATGATAACCGACTGTTTTTGGCCTGCAATTGAAGTTTATGAAGAGGGCGATATGGGGTTTTAACAAGACGGTGCCACACAACACGTTCGATTTTGGTTTTATTGCATGGGAAGTTTCCTGAACACGTAATTTTACGTTTTGGCGACGTCAATTGGCCACTATAATCTTGCGATTTGACGCCGTCAGCCTTGAGGTACTTCAAAGACCGTGTCTATGCGCATAATCCCCTATCGTTGGAGGATTTGAAAACCAACATTCGTCAAATTATCGCCGAGATACCACCCGAATTGTGCGAAAAAGTATTCGAAAACTACACCAAAAAGACCGACAGCTGCAACTAACTAGAGGCAGTCTTTTAAATGACATTGTATTTCGTTCTTTATGGCAAGGTCCAAGCATTTTAATAATATAAAAGTTTCATAGAAACTTTATGCTTGTTTTGTTTACCTTGACTTTTTTTTTAACCGAAAAATGGATAACCCGTTATTATATTTGAAAAACAAATGCTATAAATTATCCACTACAAAAGCAGGCTCACAAATAGAAATTGTTCGATTTAAAAATAAAATGACTTTGATTTTCCAACTCAGAATTATTAAATATATTATTTACACCAGAAAGATTTAAAATTTTTAAAGAAAGGAGTTTTTTTTAATTATCTTATTGCACAGGATTTTTTGAAGAGAGTTTTGTTTTATTTAAAGTTTTATTTTAATTGTTTTTTTATTTGTTGGTTGTGCAAAGAAGTTAAAGAGGTTCTACATTAACTTATCCCAACGCATCTTTACGCTTTAAAAAGTTCTTTAAATTCCTTAAATTTCTAATGTTCTTGTTAATTTTCATTTAAAGCTAAAAGTTTTGTGCACAATTAACGTTATTTTTTTTTAGTATCAAAAGGCTTTGAACTGAATCCTTATAAACGTCATCTAAATGCGTTCAATAATATGAAAATTATACCAAATAATAAAAAAAAAGAAACAAACAGAATACAATGAACTTTATTGTATGATGAACGACAGACTAAAGTAAGCCCAAAAATACCAAAAATTCTAAAATTAAATGAGTTCATTAACTTTAAGGGTTCGTAAGTAAGACACACACAAACAAAACAAAAACTCATCCTTAACTAACGGTATTTTTTTTTATCCTTTTAAACAACAAAGACTACAGACACCGACGTACACAACACACTGCCACATACGCTTATTCACCATTAAATTTGTTATTTTCTATAAAAAAAAAATTGTTTGCAAAAAAAAAAAAGAATTATGTGTTAAAAAAAATTTCGTCTTTCGTTACAAGAAAGTGCAAGACGACAAAGGACCAAAAAAAAAAAGCACGCAATTGCAAAGGAAATTTTTTTTTTGTTGCTGTTATTTTTGATAAAGAGAAATTAAAATAAATAATAATGACACCATAAAAACTAACAAAGCAAAAAGAAAATTAAAATAAAAGAGAATTTCGATACGAAAATCACTCTTTAAGGATAAATGAGAGCGAGCAAACTCATTTGTGCAAGAGCTTAAGAGAGTATAAAAAATAGGAACACTAATACATTCAAGATTTTATGCGAAAAAAATAAACAAAATAAAAGTTGTAAACGCATAATAAGAAAGTGTTTGGTCTCCTCAGCCACATAAAAGATCGACTGTCTTTCTGTCTGCCTTTCTGACCCAACGCTGGAGTACACATGAAAAGGGGAAGCAACGCATTTAATAAATTTAAAATAATAAAATAAAAACAAATTTATAAAACAGCCCACACAGGACTCATGCAGTCGCCATCATGCTAGTCGTATAAACACACAACTTAAAAGAGTTTATTTGGTAAGGCAAAGAGTATATAAGAGGACAATATGGAATTGTTCTTCCAAAACTCATACTCCCTCTCATGTACACATTACAAAGCAAATATGGGTGCTTACGAACAAGACTGCCTAATATGCCAGCAAACATCAACCCTCATTCCATATACAATTTAAAACAGTGATGAGCAGAAAACGTTAGAAAGGACTATGTACAAGCTTATTTACCAATATGAGTAGATGGGGTCATACAACACAACAAAGAAAACCCTTAGCAACGCAGGCCCAACAGAAACTTCAAATGAAAACAAAAACAAAGAAATTGAAATATAAACGACAAAAAAATGTCTGGAAAACGGGACGGTGTGTGTGTTTACATGTGTTTTTATGCTTCTGTGTGGAGTATGTGCAAATAAACGAGTGTGTGTGTGTGTGAGAATGTCTAGGCTTTCTAGGCTACCTAGTACATTATTTGTGAGTGAAGGTAAAGAAGGGACTAATATTTGGGCTCTGCTTGATTTTTTTTATTGGCAAGGTTTACTTACTAGACATGAAGGAGTTTAAAAACATGCAGTGCTAACAAGTTCGCAATGAACTGAAATTATGAACTGATGATTTTAATCGAATTAAAATAAATAATAACCGACCTCACAAAAGGTCTTTATAATAAAATAAAAATTTAACTGTGATGTCATACATAATATCAGCGTTGAAAATCGAATGAGAGCTATTTTCTAGCCCTTTTTTTTCGATTTTTGCATTAATTAAAAGATGTGTTTGAACTGTTTAAATCTTGATTGGATTTTCCGCATAGAATCAATATTAAAAACGGTATTCCAAAGAAAAGTTGTTCAAATATACCGCAAGGCAATAATTAAAGTGAACAAAGGTGCCCATTATGAACTTAATTCGATTTTCGACTTCAGTCGAATAAGTTGATCGAACGCATTTTCATTTGGTATTATGGCTTACATTCTATAAAAAAAAGTACTATTGTGATTTAGTTTATTCACAGTAGTACATTTTCTATCAGCTGTCATTTTAAATAAAAAATTGTTAACAAATTTAAAAAATAAAATTAATATAATTCATGACTACGACGGAATTATGGTACTATGATTCATCTGATGAAGATGAACGCTTACTGGAACTGGCCTGTACCTGTAGCCTGAACTTTTGTATAAATTCGTTTTGCCAACAAAGGATTTTGTTCCATAAGGGAAACAAGCTTTTCCAACTGCTGCTTACTACTGTCGACTTTAGACCTGAATAAAATAACCAAAAATAAGTAAAAATGTGGAATTTGCACAGCAAAACTAATAAATTAACAAAAACTTACATTTTCAATTATTTTTTTTAAAATTATTTACACCGTCGAAAGCAAATTTGTTTTCGTTGAAAAATTCGATGCACAGCGATATTTCGACAGTGCTGCCAACTCATAATACAAAATTAATATTCGATAGTCGATGTTCGATAGCCAGCGAAAATCGCTTATCGAATGTAACTCATAATAGGGGCCATAGATAATGATCATTACAAAAATTGTTAGTTTCCTTTGTTTCGTAGTATGATAGAGTCTTAAAACCCAAAACTAAGAATAAGTCTCTTATTTTAGTCCAAACAGAAATTATTTAATCGTTGTTTTAGAACGCTCAGTATTTAAGAAACTCTTAAAATTATATTTGAAAGCTTTCGAGTTAAAAAACTGGTGACTTATCGTGAGGTTTGATTTATAATGTAAAAATTTTATTATCGGTTAAAAGAACAATTTATGGCATTTATTGTTTGAAAATGACATCACGTAAATGTTGGCCATGACTAGGTCTAAGGTGGGCCATTCGGAAGGTCCAAATTTGGGCGTCTCGTTCGAGTATAGCGACTGAGGTATCTCGGAAATTCACAAGTAATGTTGGTTTCCAAAGCATCAATCTTAGATGGCTTATTCCTGAAGACCGCTGACTTTACATAACCCCAGAGAAAATAGCCCAAACGTGTGAAATGGCAAGATCTAGGTGGCCAATTTACCGTAGCAAAGCGTGAAATTAAGTGCTCGCCAAAATGATATGGCTCGTAGCGTCGTCTTGTTGAAACCAGAGCTCACGAAGACCATGCGCTTAAATTTCAGGAAGCACGCAGTCCGTTTACATGGTGCGATAACGGTTACCATTGACGGTAACATTCTTATTTTCTTAATTGTTGAAGAAATATGGACCAATGATTCCACCAGCCCACAAACCACACCATACCGCTGTTTTTTAATGGATCTAATGGTACTCCTTAGGTTGCTCATCAGCCCAAATACGGCAATTTCGTTTATTAACGTATCCTTTGACCCAGAAATGTGCTTCACAACTGAACAAAATTTCACGATATAACACCGGATTTTCATTCCTTTTTTTTTGTATTACAGCTGCACATTTTGGTGACGCTGTTGTGGTGTGAGTCTTTCCACGATGACTTGCCAAACGATACTGAAGAAAAATGACAACGCAGCTTAATAAGAGTTACGCGTGATCTGTAAAAAAAGCATATTGAAAATCAAACCTCACGATGAATCACCCCTTATAACGTTTACAGTGTTTTTCGTTTAAAGTCACTACCTTTTTTAGTCACTTTAGTGATATAGTCCATTTCATCTTTATTTTCTGCCGCTTTAATTTAATAGCAAGTATTAACGTTAAAGTCCATTTAGTGATATAAGCACATTTGCCATATATTCCATCTATCAGCGGCTACCAAAGGCAGAAGTAAAGCGAATTATTAACGTTTAAGTCACATTAACACCATGTACCAAGTTCCTTTTAGTTTTCAAAGCCACAGACCATGTAAAAGAACTGTTAATTAAATCGTTTAATTTTTGTCATCAACTCTTCACTCGAAAAAATTTGGTTTTTGTCCTCGCATCAGGGATGAAATATTTTATTAAAATTTTAACTACTTTTTTATACAGTGTGTGCAACTCTGTTGCAAACCCGTAAGCCTGCTGTCGGTGTAATAAATATGATTTATTTTTATTTTCTATATTCACATAGACTGATTATATTCGAATTCGGTTATATGCCTCATAGTGGATTATATTTGAATTAGGCTTATAGTCAAATTAAGCAAAAAGTATTGTTGTATTATTTATTTATCTTATTCACGTAATTTTAAAAATATATATTCGTAAATTGAAGTCGAAAAGTATAAACCTGTACTTTAAAATTCAATGGAGTCTAGGTTTACCAATAATAGGTATATAACATTTTTAACTAATGTTCAAAAGAAATCTGTAAAGATTATTAAAAACAATTTATTAATTTAAGCAAAACTCTGTATTTTCGACATTTTACATTAAAGCCAAACCCCATTTATCAGACTCTTTTAATGTCTTTTATTCAAACAAAGACTGTTTCATTGTAAACCCATCTATCCATATCACTTAATTTGTTATATGGTTGATTCACAAGGTAGTCATAACGTTGTAAAGTCATATGTCTTAAAATTATACCAATATATACGACTGTTGTGTGCAACCGCTTAGAATTTAGATTTCTACTATCCAGTCATGACGAATCAATGAACACAGCACTACAATTTTTATTTTGTTTGAAACACAATAATCATTTTTTTTTAAACAATTGTAAAATATAATTTAGGACATTATGACGATATGACTTGATAGCACACCTTGTGAGTCAGCCAATTATAACTTAGAAATAATCTGGAATAAATATTTGCATACACTTATTACAATTTTACTGGGAACCCGGTAAGAGACATCGTGACATCTGTTTAAAAGGAAATTTTATTTTCCTACCGCAATAACACGTATTTACCGAATCCCACTAGATCTGTCAGTAATACTTCCGTATGGTAGTCCAAATTTTTAAATAAATTCAGAAAACTTTTTGCATTGATGATATCATTTGCGGGGTAAATTACATCTGTTTGTGTGCTCACTAAACAAGGCGTTAATAGTGAGCACCAGACGCGGATCCAGCTTGAGCCATAGGGGGGGGGGGTTAATTTTTTATGATACAAAACAAGTAAAAAATTTGTTTTTAAAAGTTTATTAAAAACGATATGTTTATATTATATTAAAAAAAAAACTCAACAATAAGGTAAAATAAATTATGAGATCAGTTCAATATAAATTAAAATAAAGTATTCTTTTTAAATAACGTTTTGGCTATAAAAATTTTGGAAGAAGGAATATGCTTCACCAATTTTAAAATTAATTCTCTACTAAACTTGATGGGATTTCCAAAAATTTTGTACATTCGGAAATTCGTGTATTATCGAAATAAGCAAATTCTTATTCACTTTATGGTCTTACTTGTATAATATTTTTAGCTTTTCTAAAGTATTTGGAAAAAGTTTCCTGACGAGCTGGCCTAAGCAACCAGCGAAATGCGCATAGGAACTAGCTTTCCCACAACAATAAATTTCAGTGTTTTCATTTAAAAAAATTGGGGTTATTAGCACATCATTAATAAATGAATTAATTAAAAAAATCACATAAATCCAACTAATCGAGCACAGAAAAAAATTAACAATTGTCTCTAATCACCAAATTCATAAAATCAAGCAAATAATTTGTGGATTTTGCCCCTATTACCAAAATGATTATATTGATTACTAAAAATTGTAAAAATCGAAAATTGTAATTTGTTTTTAAATATATGGCATTTTTAATTTTAATTAAAAACTAATCAAAAAACTTTGCCATTTCCAACAATGTGTTAATTGATTTATATAAAAATACTCGTAGCTCAGTACTCGACAATTTCCAACAACAATTCTTAAAATTTAAATTATTGCATTTTAAGCAAAAAAATGAATTAAGACTTTTAGTTATTTAATCAATATTATAATTAAAAATTAATTTCAAAACAAATAAAATGTTAATTAAATCAAAATTACATTTTTAATTTTTTTTTTCAACTAAAAAATAATTAATGTTTATATTTATTCAAGCTCTAGGTCCTTTTAATATTTATTTTTTATTCTCAATATTTCGCTAACCTTTGGTTAGCATCGTCAGGAAATTAAATATAATTCAATTAAATAAGGTCAAATAAAAAACTGAATATAAAAAAATAATTGATTCAATTATCATATTAATACAATTGAAATATGTACTTTTCAAACAATTTTTTTAATTGATAAAAAACTACTGAACATTTTTTTCTGTGGCAATAGTCAAGAAATTTTTTTTTTGGAAATCTCGAAATATGATATTGTGAAAGTTTTAGTTCATATTCATAGTTTGGGAAATTAAAAAAATTTTTAATGTAATCTGGCATGAGACTTATAGCTTTTTTAAATCGGTTCTAATACAATTAAATTTCAAACGAGTTCAATTAGAATTTCTTATTGCGATTATTTCGTGCGCACATTTTAGTAAACTTCAGTATGTGCCGATTTTAGCATACACAAAAAATTAAAACAGGCCTTAAAACTGTATATTATAATGTATAAGGGTATATACCCGGATAAATGAACGTGCTTAAGAACACCTCTATCGTGTGTCTACGAGGCCAGGATGAAAAGAACATAATGAAAATCAAAAAAGGTAAAAATGTATATTTTTTTAAACATACATAAATACATACGTATATGACTTTTTCTGTATATGAACGTATGTATCAGAGCTACTAAAATTCCAGAAAAAATACCAAATGGCTTTTAATTTATCTTTTTATTTTTACATTTATTTCGCTATTAACTCATAAAAAATTGTAATTCTGCAAACATTTTTGAAAACAGATGACTACAACCAACGACGACTACAGTGTAACAACACAACACAAATAATCAAATATTATACGGAAACCTTTGAACGTTTATAAAGGGTATCCAAAAATTGAGGTCTTTTACATTTTGGTAAAAAAAAAGTTTTTTTTTGAGATATTCACCCTTATCGTGCTTGGCGAATTTAAAATACGTCTGCGACTGTTTGGTAATAGATTAAAGAGAACGTAAACTTATTTCCTTTAGGGTGGGTTTTTAACATGGAGATCAGAGATTTAGTAATCTTTAATCTGTACTTGTAGTTTTTAAGTTGAGGGTTAATTACTTTTATTTGCCAGTTTAAGCTGCCAATGTTGGTGGTTTAAACTTAATCAACAAATGTCAACACATACACATGTTTGTATGTATAAATAGCAGCTGATTAAATATAAACAAAAAAATACATAAAAGAAAAGATTTTTTTAGAAAACGGAAACATGGTTCATTCTAGTGAATATGACGACTTTATTGATTCTGAAACAATAAAACAATTATATGAAGAAATTTTCTTTTTATAAGAACTAAAAGGGTGGATTGTCTTCTTCTTCTGTATAAAATGCAAAGGGCACTGGTAAAAAGTTGACATTTTAAAATATGTTTGTTGCCATTTTTGTTATTCAGTATGGCAATTCTGCAAGGTTTAAGCTTTCACTTAAAAACTTAAAAAGCTTTCACTTAAGTACACAATTAAATTTATTCTCAGATTAATTAATTATAGTTTGCTGCGAAGATTAAACTCGATGTTAAAAACCCACTCTTAATCTATTACCAAACGATAGAGGTGATTAAAAATATTTTTATTTTAGTTTGTCACAAATAGGTTTCGGTTTAAAATGGCTCGGCAGGCTCCCAATCTTTTACTAAAACTCTTAATCACGTTATTCAATAAACTGTTGTCAATGGTTGATATCTGCTCGATAATGTTGTTTTTAAGCTTTTGAACTGTTGTGGAATTATTTCTGTACACTTTCGATTTCGAAAAACCCCACAAAAAATAGTCTAAAGGTGTCAAATGGCATGACCTTGGTGGCCAATTCACTTCTCCTCTACGAGAAATAAGGCGATTTTCGAACTCTTCTTTCAAAAGATCCATGGTTTCTCTTGCTGTGTGGCAAGTGACACCATCATGTTGAAACTACATATTCTCTACGTCTAAATAATCAATTTTCCGACACAGAAAGCTTCGGATCATCTCCATGACATTTGATAACTCAAATTTGGACACACATTACATGTAGTGTTTGGGGTCCGGGATTTCCCGGGTCTGATTTCCCGGGAATTCCCGGAAAATTTCTGACGGGAAATACCGGGAATTTTTTTTATTTTTCCCGGGAAATCCGGGAATTTCATAAAATAAGCAATTTTACATAAAAAACGTTAATATTAATTTAATTTTGTTTTTTTTTTATTTATAAAAAATATTTTAAACAAAACTTCAGTTGCTCAAAGTGATTTGTCTTATTTTTTTTGCCCGTAGAAATAGATTTTTGCTTTGATAAGCGCTTTTAAATTAAAATTGTCGACATTACTGTATAAAGACAAAAAACAGCAGTTTAACAAACATCAAAAATTTTTAAATATAATTCCAAGGCGAATTCATTTTACAGGTGGTGTTAAAAACACAGCTGTGCTACTTTTCTTTTACTTAGAGAGAGAAATGTCAAAAGTAAAGTTGCTTGTGTTTTTGATGAATCGACCAACTAAAACAAGAACAAAAATACAATGTTGTGTTATTATTGTTCTACTTGTTGTATTATTGCCACGACCATTTACATGAATTCGCCGTGTGTAATTCAAACAAAATCAAACAATCCAATTCTGCATAAAATTGACAAAAAAACATAAAATAAAGCGACCTTACCAACTTCAAATCAATTTTAAAGCATTGGAAGTAAGTATTTGTTAAAGAATTTTTAGATTTTTGATTAATTGTACTCTTAAAAGGTAAACATGTCTGAAGTATGGAAATATTTTACGAAAGTAGACAACGCAGGTCAATGCAAACTTTGTCCCAAAAGGCTTATGCACAAAGGAGGCAGCACCAGTGGCTTTATCCGACACCTTGGAATGGTTCACAAAATAAAACTAGATACTTCAACAACAGTTGACCAAAAAACAAATAAGGAGTTACCTCACAACAATGGCACTATAAAACCAACTTCCGTGGAAAGTGAAAGGGTTTTTTCTCTTGCTGGTCACTTTGGAACGAAGTGGAGAAATAGAATGTCCATTGACTTACTCAACGCAATAGTGGTTTTAAAAACCACATTTTTAAAAAACTAAAAACTTATATAGATATACATATATGTATGCATATATGTATGTTATTTTTTTTAAAGTTTGGTAATGAAGATCTCTATATTTTTAATTTTTAATTGTGTTTTTTGTGTTTTGTATATTTAATTAGTTTTACACAAGCAAATTTGTAATACACATATTGTTCCTTTTTAATAAAACTGTTTTAAACATAAATTTTGTTACATTTTAATGACTTGTTTATGATTATTGTTGATAATAAAAATTTCCCGGGATTCCCGGGATTCCCGGGAAATAAAAACTTTTTTTCCCGTTTCCCGGGAAATGAAAAAGTCCGGGAATTCCCAAACACTAATTACATGTCACATTGGTTCTTCGTTAGATTTTTAAGATTTTTACTTTATATTAGGAAATTATAAACAGTGGTCATATCTAGACACTGTAAAAATTTTCCAGCATTTTCTCACTATTCTCCAAAAAAAAAAAAAAAAAAAAAAATACATTTTATATAAGACTACATATTAAAAAAAAAAATAGTTTTTTTGGCTCTACTAAAAATTTATAAATTTTGATAAATTACCAGAACGATGATTTTTATAAAATTTTTGATGATTTTTTGACGAAAATATGATTTGATGATTTTTTTTCTGAAATGATGATTTTTAGTTTTTAAAAATTGTGCAGCCTTCTTCCGATTGTCGTTGTCGTATACGACTGTGTAGTTTTTTGTAATAGATTAAAGTAAAACACAACCTGTGTCCTTTAATCTATTACAAAAAGCGACACAGTCGTATACGACAACGACAACCGGAATAAGGCTGATGAATTTTTTACTTTACAAAATACACAATTAGGGAATTCTATTGTGTCATATTGGTTGTATTTTCTATATTTTTATAAATGTCACATTCATAAAATAATAGCATATACAACCAATATGACAAAATAGAACACTTTGTGAAGTGCCTAAATCTATTTATAGTTTTCATAAACACTTAATTTTTAAAACAATAAAGTTTTATATCAGCTTGTTGTTTATTGCCTTTTGTACACTTTAAACACACACAAAAATGCATCACTATTTCTGGGCATACAAATATTTAAATATTTAAAACAGCTTAGAATAGCGGTTGTTCATTTTGAGAAGATTAATAAAAACATTTTTTTATAAACGCAGTTTTCGAAAGTTTCATAGGTATACAAAAAAAAAGTTCAAGTATTCAGTACCAAAAGGCAAAACTAATGAAACTCACGAAGCTTTAGTCTGTAAGATATTGAGCTTTTATATTTAAAAATAAATTCAATATGTAAAGCCTTTAGTACACGGAATGTAAAAAGCCACATGCGCATGTGGTTCTGACGTAATTTTGACGTCAATGCAAAGCCACAATAAGCATTGCGTGTTATGTGATGACGTCAAAATTACGTCAGAACCACATGCGCATGTGGCTTTTTACATGCCGTGTACTAGAGGCTTAACATCTTCTATGTTTACGATCGTTTTTAGAGAATATATAATTTGAAAGTGCTTAACGTTATCTTTTAAGTGGTGTACAAAAGTTATTTTAAAATTAACCCATTAGCAACTTATTTCGGAAAACCATATTAGTGAGTTTTTCTGAAAAAACACAATATATCAAAATATTATCGATGTAACGGTACCAATAATAGTATAATATTAAAAAAGAACCTTTGAGCTTTCCTATGATGTATGTGTTTTCTTGGCCTAAATTAATGTATATAAATCACTATTCTTAGAATAGAAAGCCGTTATAAATTGTTAAGATTGATAAGTTTCAGCTATTGCAAATTTCAGTCCTATTACTTTAAATGAAACTTCTTTCATCTTCGGTCTTATTAATAAAACCCTAAAATTAATTTGAAATGTATTTTAAAAAAAAATTTGTATTGAAAATTTAACTGCCCGTTCGCCGATATCGAACGTTAACGTTCGCATAGAAAATTACATTTAAAACAAAAACAATTTTTGAAATTTTGTTTTTGTTTTAAATGTTATTATTTATTTATTTATTTATTTAGATATTTATTATAATTAAAATTACAATAAATCTTAAAGCTAAAGCACTAGCAACTAAGGCTATCGGCTTGTATTGTATATACAAAATAAATTTCATACAAAAAGGATTAGTATAAAGTACTTATGTGAATGTTAGATTTTGTTTTGTAGCTGAAGATGTTGTAGGAAATGATATGTATTATTTATATTATCCTCTGAAGGACATTTGAGTATATCTATAATACTGTGCGAGTTGCATATTCTTAACCGGGTGTTATATAGAGCCTGACATTCTAATAGCAGATGAATTGTTGTTAATGTTGCGTTGTTGCAAAAAATGCAAATAGGTTGTGAATCTTTTGATATCAAGTGTTGGTGTGTGAGCCTAGTGTGTGTTAGACGGAGTCTTGTAAAGCATTTATTTTTATGGCAGTTTGTTGAATTTGGAAGGATGACTGGTATTCTATTAGGGTTTATTGTTTGGTAAAGATGACTATATCTGCTCCATTTTTGGAGAATGGTGGAATCTAAGTTTTTTATCGTGGATCTTATGATATAATTTTTTGTCTGGGGTATGTAAAGGTATGTGGGTTGTATACAAGTATTTTTTGCGGCATTGTCTGCAGCCTCGTTCCCTAGTATACCAATATGGCTTGGTATCCATATAATTTTTACCCTATTTTTTAGTTGTATTAGTATCTGCTGTATAGAGACAATTTACAAATTTTTAGAGATTTTAGAATAGCTTCCGCTTCGGCCTCAAATATGTTTGCGTTTTGTGGTAGTATTCCGGTTATTAGTGTTGAGCCGGTTTCGCTGGTAACAGCAAATCCAACATGATCTGTTGTTTTAGAGCCATCTGTGAAGATGAATTGCCAATTTTCGTTTTTTAACGTTGTAAAAATTTCGTTGAAAAGGGATTTAAAGATATGAGGTGCTGTATTTGTTTTATTAAAAATTTGTAAATTTTTCAGAAAAACACTTTCGTCCAACTGCCAAGGAGGAGAGTTTTCCACTGGTGGGTTATATTTTGCGATATTATATTTCTTACCCATTTTAAAAATATGTGCTAGCGTTGATAGGTATTTGACCTCGTGAACTTTAACGTTCGATATCGGCGAACGGGCAGTAACTAAGTATAAGCACAATTTAAGCCTATTTAATTTTGTATAAATGCGCCAGTTATGTATGTATGAACATATCGCACTGCTTCCTCTAAAGCGGGTTAACTCAAAATTTATAAATTTTCAGTAGAGTCAAAAACCTGTTTTCTTTTTATATGTACTCTTATATGACAAAGGGGGATACAATTGCATTTTTTTGACAAAATTCTAGAGAAAATGATTTAAGATTTTTACGGTGGGTAGATATGACCACTGTACATCGATTTCTTGCATAAAGTGAAAATTGAAAAATTTTGAATTGACTCTCTTTAGAGGAAGCAGTGCGGTATAATCTCTTTGTGTTTAAAAATAAAAAGAATTTAATGATTTATCTCTTCAAAATATGCAATTTTGTCGCCGGTTATAACATCCCCGGTGAAGAGGTTGTTCACAACCCTTGACTAATCTTGTAAACTAAGAAAGTCTTAAAAAATTTGTGCCCAAGGCTTCTCTAGTATTTTGTCAAAAAAAAAAAAAAATTATAAATTTAGAGTTAACCCACCCCCTTTAGAGTAACCAGTGCGATATGTTGTTGTTAATGTTGTTAAATTCTCTTCAATGAGTGTGCAAACGTACGTCATAAAAGAGAAAATGTGGTGCCCTTAATTCCAATATCACAATCCTAGGCCAACCTTTTAGTATGCCGATCAGTGTTGCCAAAACTCAATGTAGGAAAAATGCTAGATTTTTGTAAAAAAAATGCTAGGTTAGGTTCCATGGGCAGCCATCGAGAGACAGCTCACTTGGGCCCTTCAGCGATCCCTTTGTGAAACCCAGCTCCAATATCCATCCCATAGAGCAGTTACTCAGATGGCGTTACTGCAGAGTTGAGCCAATTCGCCTTTCTAATGAAGAGAAGAAGCAATCTAAGTTCTATTGTAGATAGATCCTCCAAGCAGGAAATCACCGGCTCACCCCATTACCCAGGGCATTGACAGAGAAAGTGAAGTACAGTCTCCTCTTCCTCCTCATTATGACAACTTCTGCACTAGTCGTTGAATTCCAGACCCAATCCATTGGCCAGTGTCCAGTCACAACCTACGCCACAGTCCTAATTTGGTCCCTATTGAGCCTAAGTAGAGATTTTGTTCTCCGTTCATCATAACCAGGCCAGAATGACCTGGATATGGAGCAAGTTGACTCACATGTCCATCCCTCTTGCGCAATCCTATAGTAAAAAAAATGCTAAAAAAACATTCTGATTTTTTTTTCAGAATATATCTCTCATCAAAAAAATTAAACAAAAATCTTAAATTTAACCGACTTTCAATACAATAATACAATTGTATTAGAATTTAATGCTTTTTTAAATGATTTTATAAAGGACGCTTTACATGAAGTCTATGGTAAATTATGGACCCATCTTCATAACATTTTAGTACGATTTCCAGACATATAAAACGAATTTGTCCAAAATCTAATGACAATCGGTATATTCTGTCAGCACTTTAAATTTTTGTATTAAAAATTTAAAATTTTTAGGGAGGTTGTTCCACATTTGGGTTCAAACTCTTTTTCTACTTGGCCGATTTCACGTAGATTTCACTGCCAAACTGGTTTGTGGGACAAAAAAGATTTTAACATTAATATTGTTCTTTTTTGTTGAGTCTTTCGAAAGTAAACGTGTTTCAAACAGACGGATAGTTAGACGGTTAAAACAATTAATTCCATTATGTTCACAAGTTATTTTTTAAATATTAAAAATAATATTATCATTTATATCTGAAGAAAAAACAGTACTAATATTAATGTACATGCTTGCACATCTAGTAAAAAGCTATAAATTAATGGAAAAAATGAAAATTTATCACTTCAATTAAAAAAATGCTAAAAAGTGCTAAATAATTTTGGAAAAGGCTGAAAAAGTGCTATATGCTAGAAGGGTTTTTTTCATGCTATAAAAGTTAAAAAATGCTAGATCTAGAATTAGAAATGCTAAATTGGCAACAGTGATGCCGATCGACTCAGAATCACTTTCTGAGTCGAATTACCGATGTCCGTCCATCGGTCCGGCTAGCTGCTTGTCTGTTCATGCGCAAAGTACAGATCGTTCGATTTTGCAGATACATAATTTGATGAAATTTGGTACATACGCTTTAGTTGTGTTAAGGACGAATCCTTTTTAAAGTGGTAAGAATCGGCTCATAATTCACATAGCCCCCACACAAACGTCTATCAAAATATTCTTTGTGACCATACACTATCTTATTATGTTTGCATTATTAAACTTGGCTCAAAAATATTTTATCGCAAAATTTTTTTCAGATCGGCCTGGTCTATATTTAACCGTAGCTTCCACACAAATACCTCTCCCGAAAATAGCTTTAAGTGCCATAACTACCTTACTAATGTTGGTATCGCTATAAAATTTTGTAACGATAACTTTTATAATAGCTACTAGTTATTACTACGTTTATACGCACGGCTTATTCGCAAATAATTATATTGCAAGTAGAGAAAATTGCCGCATAAACATTGAACTTAATTTTTATTTGCGAATAGCTTACTCACGAAAACAATTCCTGATTAACGACACTATTTGCAAATACGATTTTAATATTGCCATACTTTTAACCGTTTTAAGTTTTTATTTCGATGTGGCTCATCCATTTGACAACAAATTTAAAATTAACTAAAAATTGTCCAAATAAAATATACAAATACAAATTAATGTTTGTTTTTTTTTTAATTTTTGATTTAAAAAAATAAAAAGGTTATATAGATACAGATCTACCAAATGATTAAATTTTTCATCTGGCATCACAAAAATAAGAATTTTCTGTAAGAAAATTTACATATAAACAGTAATTTAGTTAATCGCGAATAGGCTACGTATAAGCGTAGTATATGTCAACACTTTGTACTGGTAAATAGGTTTAAAATTGCCCATAGGTCCCATACAAACCCCCTTTGAAATCACTAAAAACAAAAAATCTCATTTGGATGTATTTAAGCTTATAATATAATTTTGTTCTGTCGGGTCCATGGTTGCCAATGGGTCCCAAATAGCGTCCACCTCTAAAATGACCAATTATATTTTCTTACTTGTTTTTATTACTATTGGTGTGTGGACAATATGATACTTAAAAGAGTACGTCAAAAAAATTTTAACCGTATTTATAAAATTATATATGTATAAGATTTTTCTTTGAAAGGCATTTCGAAATTTCCCTGTTAATGTGTATTTTCGATTTTATTGAACAAACAACCAAACAATTTACATACACATGTGAAAGTATATCTTAATGTAAGTTCATTTATAATCATACTAATATGTAGGTTTGTATGTGTGTATTACACGCAGAGAAAAAACATGATTAATGAATGGTCACTGCGACCATTTTTATTCATATTTGCCTAATATGTTTACCGTAATAAACTTATTGTAATCCTTATTTAACTTGAAAAAATATTGTTTCCCCTTAACATTTTTTAATTCACTATAATAATATTATATGGTGTTTTACACCTAAAAAGTTACCATGATCTAGCTAAACATATTAAATTAGGTGAAATATTTGCTACTATAATGTATATATTTTCAACTATACAACTATAAAATCATAATATTAGCTGTATACAAAAGATATGTTTGATACTATAATTTTTGTTCGCTTTAAAACACATTCTCTAAATGAGCAAACATTTATTGTCAAAACAAACAGTGTCTTTTTAAAAAGCAAATAAAATCTTCTTCCACATCATTTTCAGTCTGCGAGAGTCAGTTAATCGGGAAACATGAATGACTACAAAATAATTAAAAGTTTTTCGGGAGAAAAAGGGGTTGCATGATTGCAAAATTAATTATCATACGTTTATTGAAACAGGTAAAGCTATTAGTATATATACATATATATATAAATGTATGTATTGCATTTTATTTATTATTATATGCTTAGCTGTATATATATATATGTTGTAATTTTATTAAAACATGAAATTTTTGAAATTGTTTTTTTTATTGGTTTTATTGTTCAAATAGACATTTTGCATGGTATTGGGAAAAATAAATACATGGTTAGGAAGATCATTTGTGATTTTCTTTTAAACATAATAATATTTTTGAGACAATAATAAGCTATAAACATGTCTGAACATATATTGTTACTGAAGACGTGTTTGACACAATCATAGCCACAAACATTAATGATAGTTTGCGATTGTGATTGTATCAACCATGTTTTTTCTTTGCGTGTATACAAAAATAGTAAAATAAATACCAACAACAAAAAACAAGGATATTTCTTCAATCCATGCATAATGAAAACGTTAAATTTCTGTTGGTGCATGCGTGTGTAAGAGAGTAAAATATTTTGCAAATGTATGCGTGACCAAAGAGTTTTTTTTCATATTTCCACACATTCATACGTACATGGTAATGTAGTTGTATTAACATGTGTATGTAAAATGTATGCGTATGTATTTGTTATCTAGACATTGGTAACACAAACACACCTTGATACATTTGTGTTGTACTATTTAGGACTATTGTGTACATGAGAGTTAAAGTATGTATGAGCGTGTGTCCTTTTTAATATTGTTGTTTCGTTTTTGGTATTTGACTTGAGTTGGTGAATAATATTCGTACATTTACACTCATCCGCAATATCCCTTGAATTTGAATGTTTTTTTTTAATTTTTGTCTGTATATTTGCTTTTATCCTTGTTTTATATTAATTGATTTTAAATAATAATGTGATTTTCTAAGGATATACATAAACATTCATACTTTTTTTTTAATAACATTTTAAGGGTTGGGTATTTATATTTGGGTGATTTCTTATCTAGTATTAGGGAGAAAATTATTTCGGTTTGTAATCTATCTAAATAATTATTTTAATTGTTAAAATGAATACTGTTCAGAAATAATTTAGGTATAACATATAATTATGTTTAAAATTTCTACAAAAATTCAACTATGAGATTTGGTCTTATTTTCTTCCTAGAGTTCATATCTGTATTAAACTGCTTATAAAATCTAAAATTTTGTGCAATATATATATATATTTGTTCCTTTTACTCCTACAAGGAGCATAGGGCCGCTTACGGTTTCGGTAATCAGGTTTTATTTAAGACGAGTGGCTGATTGGGCCAAAGCATCCGATCCTGGTGTTGGGGCTGCCAACAATGCATCCAGGCATGCGTAGGGTTATACCGCCCGTGGTCGGTTGTGATATTGGATTTTTTGTTTGGCGCCAATTGCTCGCCACGACGTTACAAGGATCACAGGCAAACTCGGGATTTAGTGGGAGCTCGAGAGACCCTCCGAGACTCTCCCCTTGTAACCGCTAACTGTCCTCGACTGCCGTTGGCAGCTACTCTACATATCTGTAGAACGTACCACTATCCGCAACCTGTGACGCGTCCGGTAGCACTCAGCTGTGCTTCCCATAAGAAGGTAAAATATCATACATCATCATAAAAATGACAGTGTATATTATACTACCTGCAAGGGCGGATTAATCTTGTGCAAGAGGTTATCAAATCTTTGAATATTAAAACGAGCCCCCATCTAAATGCTGGATAAGCCTTTTACAAATTAAATGATTTTCGGAAAGATGTCTTGCTGAAAAAGTTTCGGATGGTTTTTTTATTTGAAGTTTATCAAACACTTTTCAACAGAGTATAGAGGTTATGTTCCATTTGTCGTTGAAGATTTATGCTTTCAAAATTACACCTGAGTGTGCAAAAAAATATGATTTCAATAGGAGTCATCAAGACCAAAAATTGTGAAAAACTGTACTTTATCATACGGAATGCTCAATAATTTATATTACCAGATATCTGAAAATGTTTTCTGTTATAAAATTAGAAAAAAAATAAATTTCCTTAGTAGTGCTTAGTAGA
Organism: Pollenia amentaria; assembly: GCA_943735925.1. Lineage (NCBI taxonomy): Eukaryota > Metazoa > Arthropoda > Insecta > Diptera > Polleniidae > Pollenia > Pollenia amentaria. The sequence continues at coordinate 130,687,132 of OX031008.1, read as the reverse complement.
AAAAAGATTAATTTTCTTGTGTCAGCACATGGAAAGCTATCCGAATCCATATTTCTATTAAATTCGGTCTACTGTTACGTCCATTTAAATTTTTTAAAGTCAATCTCACCGCTCTTAAGCAGGTTGTCAGATGTGGCGATTTCTCGCCAAACGTGGCGATTTTCAAATATGTTTGATGACCTAATTTTCGATTTCGCGACATGGCGATTTATGAATGAAATTTCAGGCATTCATATGTATTGTCAGTATTTTAAACTTAATTATGCAATGTTGAAGTGAAGTGAAGATATTGAAAATCTTTGAGAAAATTGTTTTTCATATTTCAAGATGGTCTTGAAAGAATTAATAAATAGAATTCCTTAAAACATGATTATATTTAAAGCTTACGCACATTTATCCATTATAAAATGCGGCATTTTACTATTAAAAGGCCTGATCAATTTTATTCAAATCACGTGATTTCAAATCACATGTGCCTTTCAAAATCACACGTTTGATATATTTGTGTTCCGTTTTTGTATGTTTTGGCGTGATTTTCAACTGCCGAAAGCATACCGAGAAACATAAAAACGAAATGTTTTTCAGAACCCCACAAAATCACACGCGTGATTTTAAAAGCACGTGATTTTAAATCTGGAATGGAAAAAATTACCTATCAAAAGTTATTTCGGGAATACAAAATTTATTATTAATAAATTCATTTATTAATGACGTGCTAAATTCCCAATTTATATTTTTAATAAAAACACAGAAATTTATTGTAAAGGGAAAGCCAGTTTCTATGCGCATAACGCTGGTTGCTTAGGCCAGCTCGTCAGGAAACTTTTTCCAAAGACTTAAGAAACGCTTAAAATATTATACAAATAAGACCATAAAGTGAATAAGAATTTTAAACACTCAGGTCTTACTTGTAACAATATCAAAGCTTCAACAAAGCCACAACAATAAACAGTGAATTTATCTTTTCTTACATTCCCCTACAATTGGCTGGTTTTTTTCCAACTCGAATTGTAATTGTAAGTGGGTAAAAAGAAAAACAAATTTAAAAAAAAAAAACAAATTGCTTAATAAAGGAACTTGCCATTTCAGTTTTTTATTTGCCGGACACATGCAAATTTATTACCAAAAGTTATTTTCGGGAATACAAAATTTATTATTAATTAATTCAATTATTAATGACGTGCTAAATTCCCAATTTTTATTTTTGATAAAAGCACTGAAATTTATTGTTGTGGGAAAGCCGTTTGTTAATTGGAAAGAGGATTTTAGTGACGATATACCATCTAACTTAAATCTTAAAATTTTAAGCTATAAGGATACGGCAGATACGTACGCACCATTTTAAAGAACTTGTCTTGGCTGATCTTTACTTGCTGGTTAATGCAACTATTAATCCCTGTGTTGAAAAGGTGTTTTCAATAATGAGCTCCACTAAAATTCGCCCTCGAAGTAGAATGCAATACGAACGTTTTTGCCTCTTTATTACGAGTTATTAACTAAATGAATGTAAATAATACATAATGCACTTCTTTGTGCTTTCGATGAATAAATTTAATTCCCTTACAATGTACATACATATACATTTTATAGTAAACATTCAGGCCTGTTCTCAAAATCACTTTTATTCAAATCATATGATTTCAAATCACGTGATTTCAAATCACATGTGTCTTTTAAAATCACACGTTTGATATTTTTGTGTTCCGTTTTTGTACGTTTTGGCGTGATTTTCAACGGCCGAAAGCATACCCAGAAACATAAAAACGAAATGTTTTTCAGAACACCACAAATTCACATGCGTTCTTTTAAAAGCACGTGATTTGAAATCACTTGATTTCAGAACGTGCCCGATAGTACAGTTTTTGTGATCACTAATCATTTTTTACTTTGTTCTAAATAAAAATTAAACAAAATATACATATATCATGGCTACTTTTTAATTTGTGGCGAATTTTAGCGATTCGGAATAAATATATTTAAGGAATTATAAAAAATATTTCAAAAAAATTTAAAATATTTTATTGCCAAAAACTAAAAAATAAAGGCTTTGGCGGTTTTGGCGATTTTTTACAATGAATTTGGCGAACAATTTCAAAATCAATCTGACAACCCTGCTCTTACGCTTATGAAATTACTCACGACAACTTGTTTTTCTTTTAAATGACAAAACTTGTACAGTCGAATCTCTCACGAACGGATACTGAAGGGATCATTGAAATATGTCTGTACAATGAGAATGTCTTCTCAAGAGAACTCAATGCTCTTCCTGTGGAACGCTGCCGGGATCATATAATAGTGTTCGTCAAAAGGGTGTTTAAGGAGATTTGACTGTATTTATATGTCGTTGTGCTGGCTTAAATGTCTCACGCTCTCGACAGTCTTAATTTGACATACAGACACTTAAGCCAGAGGTCCACACCACGCGTTCAATGCGATGATGTGTTTTATGCATCTGTCACAAAAGTAGAATTAGTGTAGATGTTTTGACAAGTTACACATCAAACGCTTAGAATGCATATACTTTAGCATGCATCTTGAAAATAGACCAAGACAGTATTAAACGCATAGAACGCATGGTTTAGACCTCCAGCTTTACAGCTAGTATCGCTATCTACCTAAAACTCTTTAAAGTATCACAAAACTGACATATAAGATTATCGTTTGTATACAGAAAATAATTTCAATCGAAAGGGGAAGTTATTCTCTATTATGCTTCTAAACAAGAACGTAAATTTAATTTAAAGAATCTTAAAAAAATTTGACCGGAATTGCAACTATGGAATTATAACCATTTCGATCGGACTGTTTGACAGGCCTGTTCATACGAAACTTATTGTTATTCGCAGTTAAAAAACGCGATTGATAGAACTGACATCAACACGGTATTATTTAATTGTTTTGAAGTTTATAAAAGTTATTTCAAAAACTTTCAAATAATTTTTTTGAAAATATGATGGAAAAAAAATTTTGTAGAAAAATTATAATTATTTTTAATTATTTAAGCTTGAGGTCTTTTTATTTAAAAAAAATATTATATTTATTTATTTTCTCAATATAAGCATTCTTGCGAAATCATGAAATCCATCTTTTGCACTAAACATAGAGCTACCAAAATAATATCGAATCACAAAAAAAATGCTAGGAAAAGTTTTGTTTTTAATATTATTTGTACATCAAAAGCGTACGAACGTCGTTCTTGACCCCAGGAAATGCCCTTATATATATACATATATACATATATATATGAAAATAATTATAATGGTGGCTATTCTTGAAAATGCGTCGAAGGAATAAAAGTTTACATAAAAACAAAAACAAATTTACAAATTTTGTTTTTGTTTTTGATTCAGAATTTATAGTTTTGAAAAGAGACAGAAACGCTTTATAATACTCGCGTTAATTTGATTTGAGAAATGTAGAAATAATTTTCGTAAATTTTGTTTTTGTTTTCTTCACAAAAAAAAGTGTTTTGTCAATTAAAAAAATGGTTAAAAAAGTATTTAAATTTAATTAATGTGATAATTGAATCAATTATTTCTTTAGTTGAAAGAAAATTTAAAATTTAATTTTGATTTAATTAACATTTTAGTTGTTTTCAAATAAATTTTCAATTTAAATAACAAAAAATCTTAATTGACTTTTTTCGTTTAAAATAAAATAATTTAAACAAGTAGATTTGTTGTTGGGAATTTTCAATATTTAATTAAATGAATTAACACATTGTTTGAAATTGCAAAGTTTTTTGATAACTTTTTTAATTAAAATTAAAAATAATTTTTTAATAAATTTTTAGTAATCAATTTAATCATTTTGTTAGTAGGTGCAAATCAGCAACTTGTTTGCTTTGATATTATGAATTTGGTATAAATTTGGTGATTAGAGAAAATTAATAATTTTTTCTGTGTTGGTAATGTTCACTTGTCGACACGTTTAAAAGAATAGCCACATATATTTTTCTTCTAAAATACATAAAAATTACAATTTATGTATTGTGCAACAATTATTTCATTAAAAAGTTAAGAATAATAATTATGTTTTTCTAATTATTGCCCTATAAATTTGTTTATGTAATAACTTTGGCAACTCTAATTAGGTAGCAAATAAAACAACATAAATGGAGGCAACATTAAACCACCAAAATACAATTAAATTAATAAATTTATATCGTTCATACCCAATTTTATGGAATATGAACAATAAATCATACAGGCGGAATGATCTCAGGTTTTTTTTATTCTATAAGTAGAACAATTTTTGCAACTTTTCGCTTTGTCGACATTTTTAATTAAAATGAACTTTCACTTTCCTGTGTAATCGAACAAAACATTTTAAAGAAAGTCGTCTACCTATTTCATTAATTTTTTTTTATTTATTTTACGCGTATACAGAAATTTCATGAAAGTACTTTCATGTGTAAATGCAGTGTTAAAAAACATCCGTTTTCTTCCGGTTAAACGGAAGTGTTTTTCAGGTTTATTTTTTTTATATTAATTTTTTACGATAATTTTAACCTAATCGGAATTAAACACTTTTTGTACTAAAAGATTTTTTATTTTTTAACAAAATCTAAGTAAATGCACAAATTTTAAGCTATGAAAAAGTTAAAAAGATTTTAATTATTTCATTTAGTTTTTTTTCCAAATGGCAAAACCGTACAAAATGCAATGCCGACGGCTTAACAATTCGCTAAATTTTATTCTGTTTAAAAAATTAACAACACACACACTTTAGATATTTGAGCGGAAACAATTTGTTGAAATTCAACTAAAACACTCATATGCAAAAGAACCTCTAACAAAAATACGTAACACCAACAAACACTCGCAACCAACACATCAAGCTAAACTGACAAAAAAAAAAAAAGAAAAAAAAAAGAAAAAAAAAATTTGCAAAAGTGATTAATTAGTTGTTGTTTTCAAACAAAAAGATATGTTTTTTGTGCGAATTTTTCTGATTTGGATCCATTATTGTACTTCTCTTACAAACATATACATACATACATGAAATATCTCTACATATATTGTGTGTTTGAGTATGTGTAATTCTTTTTTTTAGATCTTCATTTTGCGAAAAATTTAAAAAAAATTTGATAATTCACTCATCACTCACATTTAAATAACTCACACTCTTCTTCTCTTATTAATGCCTTAATGAAGACTCTCCACATCCCCTTCCGCACTCTTGGGCCCATAAAGGAGGCACCTTTAAAAAAGAAAACAGGTGTCTGTTTGTGTGTGTTTTCTGTTATTTCTTTTATTGTTTCTTCTTTTGCCATGTGTGCGAGAGAATTTGCAAAATTTTGTTGAGAATTTGCAATTCTGTAGTATTGGGAGTAAATATTTGCAGACTATTTTATTGAAAATTAACCGAGAGTAGTGCTTCTTGCACACGTTTGGTTTGAGGTGATGTCATTTTGAGTAGACATTTTTTTGCAATATATTTCCAATTTTTTTTAAAGGGAATATCACTAATACTAAGAAAGTGTGCAACTGTTTTTTTTGCAAGCCGCTTCTCTTTCAAAATATTTAAGAGTAAATATGTTTATCAACATTTTGCTAAAATTTAAAATGTGTATAAACATTAATGTTGGTATAAGAATAATCATAGCTCTACAAACAAATGTTGCTTTACATTTGAATTTTATAAAATTCCGACCTTGTCGCCGTTGAAAAATCAAATCAAGAAAGAATATCATTAAAAAAAATCCCTTGATCTCTATGATTACTGTCTTTTAGAGGCAAAGCATGTCATATAGGTAAGCGAAGTAAAAATTACTTATTCCTGGCCCTGTAATCGGATTTTGAACTGATAGCAAATACACTGAGTAAACATTTGAGATAATTTTGTATGTACAAGATATTTATCGAAAATTTTATATCAAATATATTTTTAAGTAACCAAATGTCGAAAAGAAACTCTACATGATTGTATGATGATTGCAGTGACCACATTTTAAAAATTAAAATGCAAAATAGAGTTCCAATGGCGATAAAAATACACATTATAAAGACTTAACGCCTTTGTACTAGTGCTGTACTCGTGAGTGGTTTTTGACTCATAATCATGCTCAAAATTAAATCTCGCATGATCTCGCAACCTCTTGCCCGAAGTATTTTTTCATAAAAAGTACTATATTTTTTACTCAAACACGTAGCTTAAATTCATTTAAACTTTTAAATAAACCTCTTACATTTTAGATAAATATATAAAAATATTTTAAAATTTTTATGTATTTAACACGTTCTTTGATTTTCTATAGAAATTTAGAAACAAAAATATATGTCACGCATATGCGACATTTATTGGTCCTAAAGCTCTGAAAATCTATTTTGAAATTTCCATCGAAATTTTGCGTTTCTCCTTAAATTTTTTAGGGAAAAGAAAACAAATATCGAGGGAAGCAATTTCGAGGGGCGAATGAAAAAATTTCGAAGGGAGAATGAATCCTAGAATTTACTAATTCAAAGACGGCTAAGTGCTCAGGCTGGAGTATATTCTACAACTACAAATTCTACAAATCTAGGTAGAGTCTCCTTTTGCCTGCCGGATGGATGTAGTGTCCTGCATGCGGAAATCTCGGCTTTAGAGCGGGCAGCCAACTGGATAAAGTATTATCGCGTATCGGGAGATATACGTATATTTACTGATAGCAAGGCTCCCATTGCTTCTCTTGCGGGTGTCTACACGACATCTAGGTTAACTGTGGAATGCCGGATGTCTTTGAATGAGATTGCTGAGCATTCAGGGTTAACGCTTATATGGATACCAGGGCACTCAGACTGCCCGGGAAACCAGATAGCAGATGAGCTGGCCAAGGAAGGTGGTCGCTTGGATTACACATTCATCGATCAATTCATTGGCCTTCCAATGGCTCACTGTAAGTCACTCATTCTGCGCGAGCATTATAGAATTGCGCAAGAGTGATGGACCTGTGAGTCCACCTGCTCTATATCCAGGGCACTATGGCCTGGCTATGATGAACGGAGAAGAAAAATAAGAAAATATTGGCGAGAATTTTTTCTGTGTAGAAAAACTCCCCGATTGGACTTTGGTAGAAATTCTCTTAAATGCGACAAGCAATTATACTCGTATATTATCACTTAAGGTGAAGGTTCTATGGAAGATAAGGAAACGGCACAACTTCTGTAAGAGTCTCGTTTTGAGGTTTTTTTTTTGATTTCATGGGCGTTAAATTGAGGCGGTTTTGCAGGATAGCATTACTTGTAGATTTAGTCAATAGCACTGTTTCGATATAGTAAGGAAAAAAGAGGTTTTGGAATGTTGTGAACAACCAATACAATCAAACATTTGTTATTTTAAAAACGGGTGCCCCAAATGTCCTGATATCTTACAAATTTAACTTTTTTTTCTCTGGATTAAAACTCAGACCCAAGGGGACAGTAATGCCATGCCAAATCTTAAGATATTAACGCGTGAAGTCATATGCAAAAGTGCTTAATAAAAAAAATTTAGTACAATTTTTAAAACAGCTAAAACATATGTTTCTTAGTAAACTCTAACAATCTTAAGCATAGCAATTTATTAAAAAAAATATGGTCGAGTATCTGATATTTTATTCTACATTTAATTCAATTAAGGTACTCGTACAACTAAAGCTGTAAGTAAGTTTTGCATTCTTTTAAAATTGGACATTAAAGGCAAAACGTTTTTGTCTTTAAAGTCAAAGACACTTAGTTGATGCAAACCCACAGCCAAGTTTTCATGTTTTCGTCTTAAAAAGACAACCGTAAAACACGCAGCAGTGCGATAATGTCTTTTGTCTTTTTTCGTTTTTTATGACTTGTCTTAATTGGTGTGGGTTTCATGATTAAAAAGCTCGCAATTATCTGCAACGAAGTTCGTTTCAGTCTGGTTTGTGTAACTCTGTGTGGGAATGTTGTATCAAACCACATGTATTTTCTGCAACAAAGGTTTTGTCGCCGTTATCCAAAAATACAGTTTTGCGGATGTTTTGTTTGGTTTGGGTTGTCTCATAAGAACTCATGTTCTGTTGCCGTATTAAGCCTGGCACTATGTTTTTCCCGTGAAATACTGTCAAAACTCATGTGAAAAAACTTGTGCGGAACTTCTATGAAATCATGTTGATTGAGTTGTAGTCTGTTTAATTTGTGAAAAAGTTATGAAATATTTCGGCAATATTTTTTTACAACTGCGAAATAATGTAAGCTGCACTTATTTCACGTGGAATTTTAAGCAATTGAAAAAAGTTAAAACTTAATATTAAATGAGAACGGAAAAACATAAATAGCACAACTAGCAACAGTTTTTCATTCCTATTTACTTTCATTTATATTTAATTTTTTATATAAAAAATATTTTTTGGAAAAATACATGTGGCTTTTGTTTACATACGCAAAACAATTTCGCATACTTTGAAAGATTACAAACGTCAAATCCCTCCAAGCAATTGGTAGAGTGTTTTTCGATTGTCTACGAATTTTAACTACTTCGTCACATTTGGTAGTTAAACAGTAGATTTTTCGGAATTAAACAACAACAAAATACGGTAGAATCGCATTATGAGTTCTTAAATTATACTTTTTCGTCACTTTAGTGAGTTGTTCAGATAATTGTAACAGTTATACAACTGCAACAATGGCACAATTGAATATTTCACATATTGTATTGACTTCTTCGCAACGATTTGCTGTTTAATAGTGAATATTACAAAAGCAAAATACGTTAAAGAGCACAGTTTGTATTTAAGTTGCCATGTGATCGGTGCTACGTGCGTGTAAAATAATATTAATATATAAAATTATGTAAAATAGAGTGAAATTTTTAATATTTGAAAATAGAAATAGTTATAGTATTGTACTTAAAATTGGGACTCCGCGGAATCCAAATGTTGCCGAAAAAAAAAATGTTAACGTATAAATGAGTGCACAAAACTGCCCAAACTTATTCTTCGGTTAGATTGGTTAAAGTTTTAATAATTTCTCATGCATATTTTTTTAGAGCAAATGAAAATGAAATTGAAAATAATTATTTGATAATTATCTTTTTTAAAGGATATTAGTGATTTTTTTAAACTGTCTGTTTATTTAATGACTTTAAAAATTTTAATGTGAAAATTAGTGTTTTTGTTAAATTTTTCTAGTGAAGATCAACAATAACTTTGAGTGAAGAAAGTTTGTAAATAAAAATTTGCAATAAAAAGATATGCTAGTTCTAATATGATGACAGTTTACAAAATTAGTGTTTGAACAAATTTGTGATTTTGTGTAGTTTTCTTTAAAAAAATTTGTCCACATTAGGTTTTTAACTTTAAAACATTAACAGCTATTTTGATTAAATGTAACGTAGATTTTTTAATATTTGTTTAACTTTAAGCTCATTTTTTTATATTTTACTTAGATTTCCCTTACAAAATCTAACAAAGATAAACAGTAAAATTACCCACTTTTTTATTATAAAGAACAATAAGAAAAAATGTAACTTCAAAAGAGTACTTTTTGGAGCCAACAGCGATACTACTAAATTTAATTGATATTAAACTTCCAAAGCGCTCTAATTCGTCATATAATATAGACACTAAGTGGATTCTTAAAGTAAATATTACCATAGTGGGACACTTCTTCCCGAACGATGTAACTACATCAATAGGAATTGAATAGCAAAAGCGATAGGTTTTTGCTAAATGGGGAAACTATTTATAAATTGTTTGCAGGGATGGTGCAAATTAGCGTGATAGGTAACATTGATACATGGCAAAATTTTCGTATAAAATAATAGATGTTGCTGAACATTTTGCAAATTATAACAGAGTCAAAAAAACTGTTTTGTCTTTTATTGGTGTGGTTTCAGCCTTAATGAACTATTACCTGATCCGACGGTACTAAAAATGCAGTTACGCCAAGCCATAAACTTGAAACTCGTTAGATTTAATTTTAAGCAGTTTTAAAATAACTTAAATATTTTAATTTAGATAACAATGAAAAAAAAAACACAAATATCTGCAAAAATTACTAGCAACATGTAGCATAAGAATTACAACAAAATCTCTTTATTATTCGTTTACAGCCAGTATATCTCTTCTTAGAAGTCTTGTCTTTAGAATGGCTGTCAAAAATTTATTCATTGAACTAAAAGAGAATGCATTTGGATATCCTTTATATATCCTTTGATTACTTCCTTTAAAAATTGTTCTCATAGACTCTTAATTTTATTACTTTATCTGCACAAACCAAATAAAGTAAGAGAAAATGTCGCTTTTGACTGCAAAGAGACGTAATATGCTTCGCAAGAGAGTTTGTATTACTTGAAATTTTTGGAAGAGTTGAACCAAAATTAAACTGCAAAATACATTAGTGCGTTTTTTTTTTGCCTTTGGAGCTCTGAAGCATGTGAATTATTTTAGGAGAGGGCTTAAAAAGCAAAAATATATTGAGTGGAGATTCAGTATATATGAGTGCATTTTGCTTTGTTTGCTTTTTTTTATTATTGATAATTGAGTAGTCATGTAAGACAAAATAATAACTAAAATTATTTCTAAATTTTATGCATTTTTTTGCTCTCTGCTTTTTTGGCTTTTTCTCACATATATTTCCTATATGTTTATGTAAAACAGGAAGGAACTCACTATCATCATACCATAAGCCATATTGGATAAATTTTACTACTACTATGATTACTACACTATGCACAACTACTACTATGACAACTGTTTTGTAGGCAGACCATTAGTTTTCTTCTGACGTTATTGAGCGACCGACCAACAATTCCAAAAACAAAAATATTGTAGAGTGTATGGAGAAAGAGAGTATATCAAGGTATTAACCAACCGAACCATCATACCCATACCTCCGTTTTTTTCCAAGTTTAGTGTATTTACGAGTAGCTATCCAATACATCCAGTCAGTTAGCTACTCAACCATCCATCCATTTATACATCTATCCATCCATCCATCCATCCATTTGTCCGTTTGTCATCGACATCGTCGTTGTCGTTCTCGTTGTCGTTTTAATCGTCCATTCGCAAAAGTATATACAACCATCTATCCAGTCAGCCAGCCAGCCAGCCATCCATCCATCCATCTATTCGAACTTGTGAGTGGTTTTTAGTTGCTGTTTTGTTGTTGTTTCGTGTGCTGTTTCTTTCTTGTTGTTATTGCTGTTGTATTGTTGCTGCTGCTACTACTACAACATTTTTTGTTGTGTTCTGTTGTTGTTCTTAGTGTTGTATGGACTCTACTACTACTACTACCACTACTATTGCTGGTGTAATTGTTGTTATTGTTACTTATAGACTGACTACCACTGTACGACACTTTGTATGCGATTTACTAGCATTTTAGCATAGAGTGCGGCTAGAATTCACTCGTCTCACACAACGAATTTAGCTGCGCTTGCAACAACGCAACTTTACGGGTTCGCTCGCACACCGGGACCTACTACTACAACTATAACAGAAAACAAACCAACAACTACTACTACGTTTAAGCTTCAATATTTGTAAAAAAAAGTCAAGAATAGAAATTTTTACATACAACCCATACGGAAGAAAGAAAACAACATTATTTTTTCAGTTTTTCTTAATTACAAAAAAAAAAAAAAAATAAACTCAAAAAGTGACCCTTAAATGAACGTGTTAAAACGGGATACGTAATTTTTTATAATTGTTGTTGTTGTCACCATCATCAGTGTCATCATTTTTATGTGGCCAACTCTTTACCACCTTTGCCAGCCGCACAAGCATCTATAGCAGACGCAGCAGCAGCCCATAACTTTATGGCCAAAACCAAGAAAAATTAAAAAATACAAAAAAAAAACATAATTTGTTTGCAAATAGAGTATTTATATTCTCTTCTTTACTACTAAAGTGGCACGACACGTTGTGTTGCAAGTAAGAAAAATATATTAAAATTCAAAGATTTTGCGCCATTAAAGTGTAAAAAAAGTCGAAGAAAAAAATATTGTTGTCGTAAATTTGCGCGGCTTCTTCGAACGTTTCTAGTTGTGTTGTTTAAAAAATTTGTGTTATAAGGATTAAAAAAAAAAACACAAACCAAAGAACAAAAAGAGAGTGTTACAAAATATTGTCAAGGAGTTGTTGTTCTTATTTTTTGTTTGTTTTTTTTCCTACAGCCATCTTTTCCAAACCACCAAGTCATTTAGTCAATCAAACAAAATATTCATTAATACAGACTGCTGCGTTTTGTTGGTCTTCTTTTTCTATAGTCCTGCTTTTGGAACCAAATTTCTAAAAAAAAAATATTAGAAATAGAAACACAAAAATCACAAACTCACAAATAATAATAAAAAAAAAGCTAAACGTATGTGTGCAATTTGCATTTGATTTTCATTATTACTGTTGTTTGAATTTTGTTGCCAGCAGTGGTGGAACAAACAACAACAGAAGTAGCAGCAGCAGAAGCAAGCAACATCTAAAAACCATAACAGTGCCACACGTAGACGCACGTAGACGTATGTAACGGATGCATAAAGACATAATAAACATGCAAAATTAAATTCCAACCAAAACAAGTTATTTACGCAAATATTAATTTTCCAAAAAAAAAAATAAAAAATTATTACAAAAGCTTAAGAAAATTTTTCAAAACCTAAAAATAGTAACGAAATCCAAATAACAAATTTTCAAAACATGTAAAAATCTAGTGGAATTATGAAAAAATATGTATATAAAATAAAAACAAATAATTAAAAAAAAATTCAAAAAATTGAGTGTAATTGAAAAAAATACAACAAAGTTTTGAAAAATTAACAAGAAAATTTTTAACGAATTTTCTTAATTTTTGAAGTGTTAATTTAAAAAAGTTATCACAAAAAAAAAAAAAAAAACAACAACAACCAGAACCTAATTTGTCTAAACAATTGAAACTTATACAGCGGAAATCTACAAAGAAAAACTACAACTTGTAAGTTTGAAATTTCAAATAAGAAAATAATTTAAAAAGAAGCTAAAGTTTTGGAATTAAAAAAAATGGTTTTAGATTCAGTAAAATCTAAAAAATAAAGCGCATCTAAATATTTTTACTTTCAAATCGGAATGATAAGTTTAGTGTTTAATAGTCGAAAATTATTTTCAAGTATTTTTTTTCTCCTAACGTTATCTTTTTTAAGATTTAAAAATTTTTTCAATTATGGCATGTTTTTTTTTATCCTGCGAGACCTTTTCTTAAATCGAATTCGAGTGAAATTGAAATCGAACAAATTTTGAAAACGTTTTATATAATTTTATAAAAATATTCCGTTTACCTTGACCAAAAATACTCTTAAAATAAAGAAAATCTACGTTTATAAAAAAAAAATTATTAAAAATTTCCATCGAATTCAATTTCACTCGATTTTGAGAACAAATGCAATTTAAATTTTTTCGACAAAAGTAACTTTTTAAATATGTCCTTAAGAAAAAAAATTATTAAAATAAATGTTTTTAGTTATGAAGTGTTTATTTTTAATTTCCAAGTTACAACTCCATTCCAAAATTTTTTGCAAAAAAGGAAATCTAAAAAAATTCGTCTTAGCAAATTGTGTAAATCAAATACATATGTAGGGTGCTATCGCATTTAAATATAATTGAGATCGAGTGAATTTTTAAAACTATTCCATTTTAAAAGTACTTAACAAAATAATTTTTTTTACCAAAATGAACTTGAACTGAAGAATATATTTCAAATACATTCGAATTCGATTCCCATATCATATACAGCAGGGTAATTATTGCAGTCGTAATCGAACACTTACTCGATTCAAAAGCAATTTTAATTCTACTTCTTTTAGTCGATACTGAACGAACTGAAATTACTTTTTCATCGTTATGAAAACTTAAATAAATGATTTGCAACTCTGAAAAAATAATTTGGAATTAGCCCCCCCCCCCCCCAGATTTAAGTTCGCCCTTATATTTTTCATTTCTGAAACTCTTGAACTAACCCCAATACTCATAAAAAATATTTTAGGTTTATAGCAGGTTTATGGAACGAATTTTCTATGAAAATTTGTTTAACAAAACTTTTATTAATCAAGTAAATTTATAGCCGGTTTATAAAGTATTGATCTTAGTTTGATACTTCCATCATGGAAACAACAACACATACAAATTAATTTTAAGGCTTTTCAGTTAAGTTTCAAAACTTTTCAATTCAATTTATTTATTAAAAGTTACAAATGCAATTAAAAATTATTTTCCAACTAAATTAAGCGAGCAAAAGTAACTTAGAACTTCTGCCCGTTCTAGTAAAGCGGATCAGAGTCTCTGGTGTGAATTAAACCCACAACCCTTGCACTGATAGACTTGCTAGCTAACTACTAAAGGGCCAAATAAACCACACAAACGGTTACACAAACATATAAATAAAAGTATGGAGCATCTTTGTTTAAACAATAATTAAATATTCACACAATCATCTTGTTGTTTTTAAACTGCTTGTGTTGTTTATTTGGCCTTTTACTTACCTACCAGGACACCCTAAGTTTAGTTTAAAAGTTTTCTATTACTAGAACTGGAAATTAATAATTCTTAGAATCAATTAATATAGAATGTGATTAAATTATTATTTCTTTTAAATAAGTAATTTTATTCTTAAAATTTTTTTTAATGCGCTTCTCTAAGTAATTAAAAATTTACTCATTATAAAGATTTTTTGTAAAAGCTTAGAGTTTGACTTAAGCGAAAAGTATGCGAAATATTTAGGGAACAAGACTATTGCAAGAAAGATTTATAAATTGAAATTTAACTCAAAAAAGAACAATTTTTAAAAAAGTAATATGATCTAAAATTTCTAAATTTATTTCAAATATTTCCTTGTTTTCAGAATCGATTTTAAATCATTTTGCATTTTCTATTTGTGTTTTAACACAGAAAAAAATTCTCGTCAATTTTTTTCAACTAAACCATTAATCAAAAATAAGATCAGTTTTAATTTAAAATTTAATCAAGTGAATTAAACGTTTACTTATATCAACAAAATTACTGCAGGAAATGATATTGAAATTTAAAAATGTTTAATTGATACTATTGATTTTTTTACTGGTGCAAATTTAATTAATTTTTTAATAAATATCACTAATTTTTATTTGAAACTAATTTTAATTTTTTTCTGCAAATGTGCATTTAAAAAATTGTTTAATTTTATGCAAAAAATGTCTTTCGAAACTTTTTAATTGAATGTTAAAACTTTCCAATTTTTAATTATACTTCAGAAATTAAAAATGTCTAAATATATGATGGGAATTATTTCTTTTTATAAGCAACTTTATTATATAAAGTCATTTCTAAAAATTTAAGGAATAGAACTATTACAATAAGGTTTATAAAATACATAACTGAAATTTAACTTATAGAATAAATTCGAAAAATAAAAAATGTTGAATTTCTAAATATATTTCAAAATTTTTTCATACTTCAGAATCTTTAAATATCAAAAGTTTTAAGCAGAGTTGCATGAATAATTTTGACTCACCCGCCTTTAAGATTTAAGGACCTTCAAAAACTTAAAATTTCGAAATTTAAATCCCCAAATTTGTATGCAGTTTTAGATTATTTAATTAACTAAAATTTACAATTTTTAAAAAGGCTGAGAAAATTAGAGGAACGTTACACAGAAAAAATTATTAGTACTTTTTTTTATCAATTAAAAATTTTTTTTAAAAAGTATTTCAATTTAATTAATGTGATAATTGAATTTATTATTTTCTTAGATGAATGAAAATTAAAAATACAATTTTGAGCTGATTAATATTAAATGTAAGAAAAGATAAATTCACTCTTTATTGTATTTGCTTTGTTGAAGTCTTGATATTGTTACTTTATAGTCTTATTTGTAAAATATTTTTAGCTTTTCTAAAGTCTTTGGAAAAAGTTTCCTGACGAGCTGGCCTAAACAACCAGTAAAATGCGTTAGCACTAGCTTTCCCTTTACAATAAATTTCAGTGTTTTTATTAAAAATAAAAGTTGGGAATTTAGCACGTCAGTAAGAAAAGGAATTAATAATAAATTTTGTATTCCCGAAAAGAACTTTTGTTAACATTTTAGTTGTTTTGAAATAAATTTTTAATTAAAATAGAAATTAAATTTCAAAAAATCTTAATTGATTTTTTTGTTTAAAATAAAATAATTTAAACTTGTAAAATTGTTGTTGGAAATTGTCAAGACCTAAGCTATATTTAATTAAATCAATTAGCACATTGTTTAAAAACAGGAAAGTTTTCTAATCAGTTTTTTTATTTAAAATTAAAAAGAGCATTTATTAAAAAAAAAAAAATATTCACAATTTTGAAATTTTTACAATTTTTAGTAATCAATATAATAATTTTGGTAATAGATGCAAAATCAACAACTTGTTTGCTTGATTCTCTGAATTTGGTGATAAGAGACATTTTTTTTTTCTTTCTGTGTAACTTTTGAAAAAGATTATCTTGTGGAATAAAAAAGTGACTACAAATTTTTTACTTTTCGCTCAAAGACCTCAAGTTTAAGAAATAAATTCAAATTAATGTTTTCCTTTAAAATATAAATTTTTGAATGATGTAAAATTTTTTTGTAAGAACTAAAAGTAAATGGTTTGTTTTTTTTTTTAGGAACTTTTATACGTTGAAATAGACATTATGCATTGCCAATTAAATTTTGTAATAATGTATTTGCAAGTAATTGGTAATTGCCAATTACTAATAATTGGTCATGATCAAAAACAAATTTCATGTAATTTTTGGTAAAATGTAATAAAAACTAAGAGTAGCTAAGAATGAAATAGTGATTACTTTTAAAGTATTTGTTACTTACAAGGAATAAATTACAAAATTCGTTCATTACACAATATATTACAATACATGTAATGTTATTGGTAATTGAAATTTAATTGGCAATGCCCAAGTTTGCTAGGAAGAAATTATGTTAATCAATTTTAGGGTTTAATACAAAAAATTGATTTCTTGTAAAGGATTAAAGATTATTTTCTTTTTTTTAAATTTTTATTACGTAAAATTAAAATCGATGGCAAATTTTTAATTTAATTTTTTTAACAACGAACTTGAATTCTTCCCGATTTTAAAAAGATGTCCGGTAAAGATAACGGATCCTCGAAGTATGAGATATATAAAAGGAATATTTTTATGGACTTTTAAAACAGGATAGTTTTAAAAATTTGTTCGATTTCAATTTCACTCGAATTCGATTTCTAGAACATGTCTGAAAGTTTTTAAAATAAATATAACTTACACCCAATTTTCACGATGATTTTTTCCCCTATTTTTAAATCATGTCTTTTTTCGTTTAATAGCGAGCGGGGTAGAGAAGTAAGCAGGGTAGAAAAAAGCCATGAATCGTATTTTATGTGTTTCTTTTTTGACATTCCTCTTTGAACTTATTTGTGTTTTTTAATTCATGTTTTATTCTGATTGCAAAGTGACAAGTGCTTTATTAAAATATAGAGAAATAAAAAAAATTTATTAAAAAAAAAATTCTAAACATATCAAAATTATGTGGAATAATAATATTTTAAATATTTTTATACGAATAAGGAACTAAGCAAATCAGAAAAAATCAATTCTGACTGATAAAAAGAAACATGGTGAAAATTTAACAAGTTTTTGAAAGTTTCTTTAAAAAAGAAATACAAAAAACACATGTCTTTTAAATCATCGTGAAAATTGGGTGTTAGAATTTTTATTACTTTGGAAAAAATCCCGTGATTTTTTCTGACTCAAAGGAGAACATAAATATCTGCTAATAATAAAAAAAAAAAAATAATAAAAATTGTAATTTTGCAACATTTCGCAAAAATCTCCACCTTTAAGTTGGGACGAAATAAGTGGATTTCATATACAAATAAATATTCATAAAAATTTTAATTTTATTTCAAATTTTAACCGATACATATTTGCATTTAATACCTTTTTTCTTTTAATAAAAATTTCATATAAAAAGATTGTATAATAAATCTTTTTTTGAAAAGTTTTGTTCCTAATCGCCGTCCCCAGATTAACAGATTAATTTTTGTTTTCTTTTTGAGGTACATGAATGAGACTGGTTTAAAAAAAAAAATTAATTTTAAAAAATATGTATTATCACCTAAAGTCTAATCAAAATTTAAGGATAATAAAACAATGTTTCGATTTTTGCTACAATCTTAAAGTAACTAAAATATCTTAATTTACAATATCTCGAAAATAACTAATTTACTATAAAATTCAGCACAAATAAGCGAAGATCTTACTATAGATTTTAATGAAGTTATTTTCTTTATACTTTCTTATTTTTTTTTTTAAATTTTAACTGTTTGTTTAAAGAAATATCAGATCAGACTTAAAGTGCCTGAATTTAAAAAGAAAATTGTATGAGAAATATTATTGAAGTGTTTTTTATTAAACAAATTTAAGAGAACGATTGTATTTTTTTTTATTATTGAAATTACTGAAATTTTAAGTTGATTTATTATTATTAAGCAATCTGTTTTTAAATTTTGTTTTTTCTTTTTACCCTATTACAACCACAATTCGAGTTGAAAAACCCAGCCAATTGTAGGGAAATGTAAGAAAAGAGAAACTCACTGTTTATTGTTGTGGCTTTGTTGAAGCTTTGATATTATTACAAGTAAGTTCTGAGTGTTTAAAATTCTTATCCACTTTAAAGTCTTATTTGTATAATATTTTTAAGCTTTTCTAAAGTCGTTGGAAAAAGTTTCCTGACGAGCTGGCCTAAGCAACCAGCGAAATGCGCATAGAAACCAGCTTTCCCTCAATAATAAATTTCAGTGTTTTTATTAAAAATAAAAATTGGGAATTTAGCACGTCATAGAGAAATCTTATTAGAAATAAAATTTGTATAGCCGAAAATAATTTTTGATAACGATTTTCTTATATTTATGTAAATAAAGTAAAGTTGCTGGTTAAATTAAACATTTGCTGAATAACACTTATAAAATTTAAAAATTTAGTAAGCAAAATATGAGTTTTAAGGGGCTGATTTAAATATTTAAAAAAAAAAATTATGTCAAAAATTTACTTTTATGCACAAGGCGAATTCATTCCAGGTAATCTCGGTAGTACAACATGTACAACTCGTACAAAAACCACAAGCAATTTGTTTTTGTAAAATCATTGTACAATGTCAAAAACCAAAACAAATCAAAAAAGAAACAAAGATAATAAACAAAATATTGACATACAACAATCTGGAGAATTCCAAAAAAAAAAAAACAAAAATGTTATTAAATTTATACCAATTCTATTTTTTATAATTCTAGAATTATTTTTAAGAATTTATACTAGAAATCGACAAATAAGCAGGTAATGTGGCAAAAGCTACTTAATCAATTTCCTAATTTCCTCGGATACCTGTGGCAATCTCGCGAATTCAATTGAGCGGAGATGCGAAGAAGTAATTAAAATGAAAGAAGCATCTACCAAATATTTAAATAATATTTGGGGTTAATTGTTTTATTGATTTATTTAGTAGTATATATAACATATTTTATAAGTTTTTGATTGCAAACGGTGGGACTGTAACTTTTTTTTATTTTTAAAATTTTTGATATTTCAATTTCAATTTAAATTTTATTTATTTTATGATCTTTAAGCCATAAAACGGCCAAACTGACTAAAATAAAATTGTTTGTGGCACTATAATAATTGACATTTACAACTAATTATTTATACAAATTTATATTAATACTTATAAAATAAATCTCTCTCAATCATGTTCCTATAATGATAAAAACTATTGCATCATCACTAAATTGTAGAACTGAAATAACTGAAATTTATTTTTAAATTCTTTAAATGAATAAGCAAAATGTTTATCAGGATAGGGTAAGATATAATTCCAAATCTTACAAACTCTAACACTAAATGAACGTTGCATCATTAGCGTGTTGAAACGAGGGCATATTAGCGTGTGTGATCTGGACGAACTACTGATATAGACAAATTGAATAGCTTTTGTTTAATAAACATATCGCCCTTGATTAGAAACTACAAAACCATATACAAATGTATTTTATGGCTTTTCAATTAAATTGCAAAACTTATTAAATTCTCCAACCTCGAGGTCAATTTTATAAAAAATACTTATTATTTATCCAATATTTCGATATATCTCAATGGATAGCTTCTTCAGGGATATATTAATTAATTAAGAGAAACGAACTAATTTTAAAAAAGTCGAAGAAATTTAATTTAATAGAATTTTCAGTGGAAGCAAAACAATTAATTCTTAGTTTAACTTTGAGGCATATGAAAAATAATTTTTAAACCAACCGTTTCATTAGCAAAAAGTAGACAAAATAGCTCCAAATTTTTCAGCGGGTAAATATGAGGATTACGTTTAGTGTTTCCAAAAAATTTTAAAAATAAAAATTTTGAGTTCATACCCTCTTTATGGTTAAGTGCGATATGAATATTTCATCTTGTTAATGAAAATCGAAATACAAATTTTAGAAACTATTCAAAATTTTTTCTGTCCCTACTATTTTTTCTAACACTATTCACATTTCTTAAAATTTTTCACAAAAGTTCTTAGCTAAAAGAAAATGAAGAAGCTGAATAAGGATTTTAATAAGTCAAATAAAATTTAAATAAAAAAAACCTTTAATGAATAAAATTTAAGGTTTGCTGTTAGTGCCTTAAAAATTTATTCTTCATAATTTAGGACGTAGAATTTCATGCAGTTGTTGTAATTGTTATTACATAAATCTAATTTTAATCCATAAACCTTTACTTTTTGGAGTCTTCTTATATGCAATGAACTTTATTTTTCCAATTTGACTCGGATATATCTTATATAGGGTGTTTGTTTTAGCTGCATGAGAACTTCAAATGATAATACAAGACAGAAATATTGTTGAAATGAAATTGTTTTTTATTGTAGAAAATTTCATGCCATTTATTTTTAAAATATGATTTCCGGCATATGTCCGCCACGGCTACGAATTACATGGAAACTGCACCTCCTTGCTAATTTCGAAAAAGAACGATATGCCATCAGCGCATTAACCGCACCAAAAAAAGTTTTTAGCATAATTTTTCATATTAATTTTACAAGGCAGTCTACTAAATTTAAATTTAATATGTTTAATTGGCAACACTGTAAAGTCAAGTAAAATTTCCTCTAATAAAAATCCTTTCATTACAAATAATTTGTGAAAGGCAAAAACATTTTGAAACTTTTTGGACAGAAGCTTTCGTATCAGAATTATATACTTCTAAAAGGTCCTACTACTGAAATCAATCACTAACATACTGGAAGTACAACAGATAAACCGCACTATTGATTGCATTTTATTAGAAGTGTTACTTAAAATATGCGCAGAAAAAATTATCGCCATTTTTTTGTTTTCAATTAAACTATTAATCAAAAATATTAATAATAAAAAATTTTATCAAGTGAATTAAACGTTTACTTATGTATATCAACAACATTACTGCAGAAAACGTTGTTCATATAAAAAATATTTAATTTATACTATTAATTTGTTAAGTAGTGCAAATTTAATTAATTTTGTAATTAATATCACAAATTTTTTAATTGAAATACATTTTTATTTTTTCTGTGTGCATGTCGTTACTAAATAATTTACAATTTTATTTCTGACATATTTAAAGAATATGCACTACAAAAATATTCTCTCTGGGGAATCTTTCATAAATTCTATAATTTTCATTTCGAATTATGAAATTAAAAGCGTTTTTAAATTATTACCAGGGAGAGGGGTTTCATACAAATGCATTTTTTTTCTCTTAAGCCTGATAATGGCTTAACCTTTATGAAACTATTGGGGTATTCACAAGGTGTGCTATCATGGTTTATTGTCATAATCTTCTAACATTTTACAATGGTTTAAAAATATTGTTGTTGGTTTGTAAACAAAAAGTGTCTTAAATAAATAGAACGTTGCTTGCTATGTTTATTGTGCTGTCGTAATTAATAGCACATTAAATTATGAGTGGTTGCTCACAAGAGTCGTATTTTTTCATGTTATTATTTTAAGACATATGACTTTATGACACCTTGTGAATCCCCCATATGTATTTGCTTAAAAATTACATCGATTTGTTAGAGAATATTTTTGCATATTTTGATGAAATTGCTTTTTTTTTTGTTTGCATATTTTGGCTATAAAATTATAAATGCATATTTTGTGAAAAATTCAAATTTCAAAAAAAATTTTTTTTTTTTGAAAAATAATGACGCATACAAATATCGGATAGCTTTATACAAATTCATATGCTTACATTGTTGTAGAAAAAGGTACACGATTATACAACTATCAGATTAAAGATAAATTGCTATTTGGACGATTGTCAAAGGCAAATATTTATTATTGACGACTTTTTTCGTAAGAAGTTGACAGACAATTTGTTCTGTCAGCGATTTATACATACGGGAAGGTCTGTTGTATGTACAATGTACAAAAGAGCAAGAGATCACGATTTGAAGCAGTTGTGCTAGATTTAAGTTATTTATACGAAACGAAAGAGTAAAAAATTTAGTTTCACCACCTAATCAAAAACTCAAAATACATTTTCTTGTCAAACACCTTTTTGCCTAACCTCAAAGAATTTTACATTTCTATTTACATGCATACAAACATATATTGTATTTTAACTTTTTGTACGTTCAGTTTATATTTTTCTAATGATACTTTATTAAAATGTTATGGTTTTGTAAACATTTTTCTTAAAGTAAGTGCATATTTGATTGTTTTTGGTGCATATTTAAAATTACAAACAAAATAAAACGTTTGTTTGAATTGTTTATAACAGTGTTGTATTATTTTGCCACAACGTTGAAGTATTTTACAGTGTTGTATCCGTTTTTAAAATAAGACCACCTTGTATGAATTCGCCTTGAAATTAATGTTACAAATGTTGTAAATGAACATAAACAGTTATAAATGTCAACAAATCGCAAAGATTTAATTGTTTAAGTGTTTTAGTGGCGGTATGAAGACTTCAGAAGTCATAAGGAATTTCAAAAAAGTTTATTTTGCTAGTTGAAGGATTTTTATTCCCTACATGATTTTTAGAAATATTTGCGGCAATATCAAAAGTTTTTTTGTAAATTTTTTATGATTATAACTAATTATTTTTAAAAAGATTTATCAATGGAAAACAAATTATGTACTAGTCGATTTCGATAACACAAAATTTGCAATTAAATTGAAGTAAAAGAAGAAAAAAACACTCAAAAAACTGAGTGCTTTTCATATAAATTTAACAACACACTTGTGTAGTGAAAACAGCACATAAATCTTTTTAAAATAATCTTTTAAATAGTTAACTTAGTGAAAGGCTTAAGTTCATCAAATTTAATTTTCATTAAATTATTTTTATGAAGGAAGGAATTTTGCAACATGAAATAAATTAAAATTTTTTTTGATAATTTTTATTCTTGACTGAACACCCGCTCGAACTCAGGACGAATTTACGGCCCTAATCATGAAAAACGAAACGCAACGTCAAAGAATTATATTACAAGCATAAACAAAGTCAGAAATATTTTGTAATTTTGTTGTTGCTTTCTACAGAAATTCACATTGCGTTTTGAAATTTCAAACGCTGCATAGTTTGTGGCGTTGAAAATTTGAAAACTATACATGAAATTCTGTAGAAAGCAAAAACCAACTTACAAAATATTTATGACATTGTTTTTGCTTTCAATGTAATTCTTTGGCGTTGCGTTGCGTTTTATATGATTAAAGCCTACATGTTTCGAGAAAAAGAGTATAATAGTTAAATTATTTTTGATTATTTTATTCTCAAGATATTGCGATTATTTTTGAATTATTTATAATTGCTTTCAATTAGTAATTGGGCCAGGCAAAAAATAATCTTATTTAATCAATTACCTCTAGGCCGTTTACATTGCCCTGAAATTGATTTGAAATTTTCTTTAAAATCTAGTGCGTTTACATTTCATCTTTTTTTGACATTAAGAAGATTTTGTTTTTATAACCGAAACAGCTGACTGAAAGCTTTTGCGTTATACATATATTCATATAAAGAGTTGGGCATTTTACAATTTCCATTGCCTTTTATTCATAATTAACTTTATATATTTTATCAAAATTATTTAAATGTTCAATGTTTTTTCCTATTTACTTACAATTTTTGAATATGTTTTTCAACGGTTTTAAAAAGCCGCCATTTTGGCTTTTGTCTTGTTTTTTTGTACACTATGGAAAATTGTTTTGTACTCTATGGAAAAGCCAACAATATTTGCATCACTAAGTACATCTTGATTTTGAGTAGATTTCGTCAAAATCTAATCACAACGTGTGTGTACATTTCGTTTTGTATGAGTGTAGTATATAATGTTAACAGGCTATAACATTTAGGCAATTCACAAAGTTTTCTATTGTGTCAATAAAACACTTTCTGAGTGGCCTTATTAAAAACTTAAATAAAATAATTACAAAATTTTTTGTTTAATAATTTATTAAACTTATTTAAACGTTTATTATTGGAAAACTCTTTCATCCTTTACATTGAAAACTTAACGATGTTATTATATATTTTTAAAACCCAGGAACATCAGTATAAATACTGCAGTATAAGTACTGATTATATCCTTTGCCACAGGTGGAAATGATATACATACTAAGTTCATTATTATAAAAGTTTGTTACTTCGTTGATAATTTCTACAATATTGTCCTTAGATCCTAGAAAGTATATATATTCTGGATCCTTAAATATTCTGGATCGCTTGTAGTCAGGAATAGTTTGCATTTGAAATTTTACTGCATGGGTCCGCAAAAGACTGATATATAAGAAAAAACCATGATCCCCTCTAATTGTTACTTATAAACCTTAAATTTTTTTATGTGTTACTATAATGAAATGATCTAGTTATAGAGAAATAACTACATTTTTTTCCAAAAAAAAAAAAAAAAAAAACGGGTTTGACCAGGGATGGCATTCCAAATTTTTAAGTTGTACTAACAATCTTTAAAAATTGTAATTTTTTGACCTTAAATGTACAAAATACAAAACAATAAGCTAAAAATTTAAGCGCAACAAAAACTGCATAAGATTTTTGAGAGGTAGTATTTACTTAAGGCGGTTTCGATATTATAACAAAAATATTGTGTATTTTTAAATGCAGTTCGACAATCAAAATATACAAAAGTGATGTGCATAATATACCAACTTCTATTAACTGTATACGTAAACACATGTTAGCAAATAATAAACTGCTGGCTTACACCATGACTTCTTCACTATAATTCCGATCTATTTACTTCTATTTTCACATGTATGTATGCATGCATTTTCAGTTATATGACTGAAATGATGAGTTGCCATATGAAAATACTTAAACTGGGAAGATTCCTTAATTGTACTAAGTTAGCCACTGGTGTACCATTGTAGTTTTCGACTTTGAATAATACGAAAAAAGTACAATTGTACCAATTTTGCCATTGCTTTATATTTGTCATTTTGTTATTGAATTCACAGAAAAAAGTGTTTTATCAATTAAAAAAATTGTTTAAAAAGTATTTAAATTTAATTAATGTGATAATTGAATCAATAATTTTTTTTAATCTGAAAGAAAATTAAAAATTTTATTTTGATTTAATTAACATTTTAGTTGTTTTGAAATAAATTTTCAATTAAAATTTTAATTAAATAACAAAAAATCTTAATTGACTTTTTTCGTTCAAAATAAAATAATTTAAACATATAGAATTGTTGTTGGGAATTGTCAATATTTATTTAAATAAATTAACACATTGTTTGAAATGGCAAAGTTTTTTGATCACTTTTTTAATTAAAATTAAAAATATCATTTATTGAAAATATTTTTCAAAATTTTAAAATTTTTAGTAATCAATATAATCATTTTGTTAATAGGTGCAAAGTCAACAACTTGTTTGCTTGATATTATGAATTTGGAATAAATTTGGTGATTGGAGAAATTTAATAATTTTTTCTGTGTTGTATTTCAAATTGAATTTTTTTTAAATTCGTCACACCCCCATCTTCACAAGCCATGAATTTTTTTAAATTTACACTAAAATCTTGTTAGGTGTGAACTGCTGATGTTAGAGTTTTAACCAGGAGCCGTAATCATTATTGCCTCTTTCATAAAATTCAGATGATAACAGTTGTTTTTTTATTTTTATTTGTTCGAGCAAGAATAAAAGTTATTATTTGATTTCTATTTTTTTGAGCAAAAATAACAGTTATTTGTTCATGGGTGCCCCGGTAGGCTAGCTGGTAGTAAGCGAGTCTGTCAGTATCGGGGTTGCGGGTTCGATTCCCGCCAGAGAATCTAGTCTCCTGCATACAAGCGAAGAGCTTTTCGGGATTAGCGCAGGAATAAAAAAAATATTTATTTTTCGAGAAAAATAAAAATTATTCTCTAAAGAAATGTACGTGTTTTAATAATTTAGTTGTCTCTAAATATTAATATAAATGTGCATTAGAAACCCCCATGATGATCACACATTAAAATAAATATTTAAAGTCAAAACAATTATTATAACACGTACATTTCTTGAGAGAATTGCTCTTAATTTTGTAAATGAAGAAAGTCTTTGTTCTATGGTCGGTCTTTCATAATAAATTGATAATAAATTTCCCAAGTTTTTTAAAGTTAATTCGGAAAAAACCCCAAAAAATGTTTTCACTTCTTAAATCATAACATTTCTTATGCGCCACCCTGTACTAATGGGAACTATTAAAGGCTTAAAACAATAAGTTTGTAATTGAGGCTGGAATCGTAGCGCCAAATCGAAACATTTAGAATAATTCAAGAAACAATTTTACACTGCATAACATTGATTTATTTAAACTGATATTTAGGCAGAGCTGCGAACCAGGATTAAATGAAATTTTTTTTTTCGCAAATAAGGCCGCTTATAGAATGTTGGAAGCAATTCACATTTGCACTCCTTTTTTCGAAATAATTCCCAAAAAGCAGATAATATTTTGCTCCAAAATTTTTCGAAAAAATGAAAAAGTCTAAGCATGCACACACACACACAAATATCTAAGGATCTAAATATGACACTTAAGAAAACTTTTTAATGTTGGAGGAATAAAAAAAAACACTCAAACTCTAGACAACCAAACAAAGGTAAAAAAAAATTTGCAAAGAAATTGAAAAAAAGAAATACTGTGCAGCAAAGAAATTGAATAAAACTCAATAACAAAAACCAAAAGCAGCTGATTGTCAAGAAAACGCACTTGCTGCAACCTTTTAACACACACACGCTCACGCATACAAACACTCAGCAGAAGAAACCCCACTTAATGAATCATTTAAAGGCCAAGCCACCCACTTTAAAAGAGCCATGCACTTACCCACAAATAAACACACACCAAAGACCACAGTATTGCATACTCTCTTACTTACGCTCTATCTGCAAAGGCCGCAAAGATAAGCCCCCCAAAAATTGGTTTTGCCAGAAAAAAATGTGTTTTTATTTTTATTGTATTTTTTGTTTGTTGGGGTTTCAGAAAAAAAAGAGTTTCCATTTAATTGTTCTCTTAAACAAAACTTAAGAGCGTATTTAAAGGAATTTCTAGTTATTCCTTTTTCTGTTTCTGCTTTTTGGAGCTTGCTGCACATTTTGTTTTTCTTTTGTTGCATAAAAGTGTTGTTGCAGCTTTTCGCATGCACTCTGGGTAACAGACTGGCTGCATAATGTTTGTTTTCTTATTGTTGCTGTTGTGTGTGAAACCAACAGAGTACGAAAAAACATGTGAGGGTTTTGTGCTGCGCTTTTGCAACTTTGCACACACACACATACACACACTTAGCCTATACAAAGACAAAAAAGTTTGGGGACCTTCACAGAGATTGAAATTGCGTTAAGCCTGCAGTTCTTGCAGATACTTTCATACGTTCGTTTGTTACGCTTGCACCGGCCAAAAAATAATACAAAAAAATTATAATAAAATAAAAAACAACAACAACATTTTTACCTTTTTCTTTTTTGTGTTGATTTCAAAATCTATAAAATATTAAAAAAAGAAAGAAAATTAAAGCAAAAATAATAATAAAACACAGAAATTTTTATGCATTTCAAATCGAATAACTAAATTTCCATGCAAACGCGCGCGTGTTAAAAACAACAAAAATTTTATTTCACACACATTCAAACAAACAAAATTTCTATCGGTTCAATTCACTTCTTCTCTTCTTGTTTCATTTTAAATGCCGGACAAGTGGAGTGTATTAAGTTTTTTACGTTTAAATGTCCTACAAGAGAAAAAAATATTTAAATTTTTTGGTAAAAAGGATTAAATTGTTTTTAAGTTTTTTTTTTTTGGAATTAATAAAAACAGCATCGTTGTCGTCATCATTGTACAAAATTTTAACTACCAAGATAAAAAATTTTAATAAAAATTTACTTTGCAACGGTTTGGATTGTGAAAATTTTTAAAACTGAAAAAAAATTCTAAAAAAAGTTTAAAAAAAATTGCAACTAGAGTCAATTGTATTTTTTGGAATTAAAGAAAATTTTTGTTTATAAGGTGGGTGTCAAGAAACAATTCAAAACTAAAGCAATAAAAGTCTTGAAATCATTTGAAAAAAAAAACATTTTTAATTTTCTAATTATAGTGATTTTTAAAAATAAAAGCTGAAAAATTTTTAAGTCTTTTTATATAAGATTAAATGTCTATAAAAATTTTAATTTTTGGCCAAAATGCAAACGTTTTATAGAGTTAATAAAAAATTTTATTTTACAAAAAAAAAAGCTAAAATCATATTTTTTGGAAATTTCTAAACAAAAAAATTTTTTAAAATGTATTTAGAAATAGAAACTGTGAATTACGTCAAAAAAAATTTTAATTCTTAAAGTACTAATAAATCTTAAGGTATTTTCACACTTTACAAATATTTGAAGTCCTAAAACAAGTAAAAGTGCTATGCCGAATCTTTGATACCCTCCACCGAGAGTAAGAATATCTCAGGATTGTGCTTTTTATCTTAAAATTAAAGTCTATTTCAAAAGTACGCATTATATGGGGCCTAACTTTGGTTAATTAAAAAACAATCCTTATAAAATTTAGAAGTGTGGTTTTAAGTCCTAAGAAACTACTACATATCAAAGTTTACTACAAAATTTTTGTTGATTACGGCCTTAGGCGTACTAAAGTGTTTTCCAAGAGTGGGCTTTTTACAGAAAAAATTATTAAATTAAATTTCTCCAATCACCAAATTTATTCCAAATTCATAATATAAAGAAAAACAAGTTTTTGATTTTGCACCTTTACCAAAATAATTATATTGATTACTAAAAATTTTAAAAAAATAATTTCAATAAATGATATTTTTAATTTTAATTAAAAAAGTCATCAAAAAACTTAGCCATTTCAAACAATGTGTTAATTTATTTAAATAAATATTAACAATTCCCAACAACAATTCTATATGTTTAAATTATTTTATTTTAATCGAAAAACTCAATTAAGGTTTTTTTTGTTATTTAATTAAAATTTTAATTGAAAAGTTATTTCAAAACAACTAAAATGTTAATTAAATCAAAATTACATTTTTAATTTTCTTTCAACTAAAAAAATAATTGATTCAATTATCTCATTAATTAAATTTAAATACTTTTTACACAATTTATTTAATTGATAAATCACTTTGTTCTGTGTATACAATGCCTATGGTAATTTATCTTAACAAAAGTTAGTAGACTGATTTCTAGTTAAAGAAAACAAATTTGTGTAAAATTTAATATAATCGGTGCAGTTGTATCAGTTTTTTTTTTAAATATACATTTTTGAAGGAGGTTGTTCCCCACTTGGGTTCATAACTCTTTTCCTAATTAACCGATTGCGCTGGATTTGAAAGCAAAACTAATTGGGAAAACAAGAATCAATTTGACACCAAACTTGTTATTTTCTGTTCAGGCTCTCGAAAGTGAGCACATTTTCAACAGACGGACAGACGGACATAGCTAAATCGCCTTAGAATTACTCAAGAACCCAGAAGACTTATACTTTATTATGGGGTCTTAGATAAATGAGGAGGGTTGAGGGTATAAAAACGTTAAAGGTAAATTAATTTAAAAAATCGTCGTAAAACTTAATAAATCAATCGTTGTTAAACTCTGTTTTAGCTAAAGCAAACGTTATTAAAAATCCAGCAAATGTTAAATAAAAATAGTGGTTAAGTGTGAGCACAGCTTTGGTATTGCAAAATTAGTCAAAAGTACATCGAATGTCAATAAATCGTTTTTTGTAAAATTCCCTTATTATTGAGTTCTATATTATTTAGAATTATATATAAGGGGATTAAAGCACAAGGGGTTTAAGTGATTTTTTAAGATTAAGTGCTCACATATTCCGTGTGCTGCAAGCGAAACAGGTGTTTAAATGACAACTGCTAGAATTGGTCGACTTATCCAGTGTTGCCAGAACTTTAAGAGGTCAAATCGGCAATAAACCATAATTTTTCATTAAAAAATATGCAAAATCTGCCTCTAGATTTTAAAATCTTCAAAAAATCTACAAAATATATTTAGTACATTTTTTAATGTAGCTAATTTAGAAAAATATATAACAATTCATTTCAAAATATACGGCCATGTTCTGGAAATTTAGATCGATGGAGATTTTCAATTAATTTTTTTATGTAGCTTTTCCTGATTTTAAAATACTTCTGGTAAATATTAGTGGTCCTCTCAAGTATCAGGTATAAAAAAGGAAATATTATTTTGACTTTCAACACAGAAAAGTTTTCAAAATTTGTTCGATTTTAATTTCGCTCGAGTGCTATTTTCAGAACATGGCTGATAATTTTTGGATATTTTTACATTTAAAATATCTATCCAAATTATATCTCAGGCTGAGTAAGGATTAATCAGATCTTTATAATTTAAAACAACAAATTAAAAGTTAATTGCTTGACATGTTATTTAAACTATCAAAAGTCTTATTGAAAATTTACAAAAGCCCAAATATTGCAATTATGTATTAATAATATTTATACATACTTAAGTACATATGAATATATACTCGTACATACGTACATATGCATTATATTTCTTGTAAATATCAGACGTCATAAGCCCAGCGATATTAATATGTCAAGACAATGCGAATTTTTAATTTTAAATTAATCTTTTGTGAATAAAATCCCTACTGATGAATCAATTTTCAAACGATTCGACATCATAGTTGAACTATTTATTTTATTCTTTTTGTCTCGAGTGTTAGGTATAATTTGCAATTTTTTTAAGCAAAAATATATTTTTGAAGTAATAGCTAAAAACCGCGGTTTTTTTTATCGGTTTTCGGTTTTAAGGCATTAAAAACCGCTGCTTCAATTTCGGTTAAAACCGAATGGCAATCCCTAGTTGATATGAAGCGCTCTTGCTTTTGTAGTCGAAATATAACAGTTTTTCAAATTTTGCTTGTTTATGGAATTAATTTACTTTTTTTTTTTAAATGTCACAAATACAATAATAAATTATATCACTTACTAAATTTACCGATTAATAGCAACGTTGACCCTCCGCCTATTGTAATAAAAGATACCAGAGGTTTGTGGCAGAAATCGAACCCGCAACCATCACACTCATGGACCAGCTCACTAGCAAATACCGTGGCAGCCAGGTTTTCATGGAGAGAAATTCTACTATATTTAATGTTTTAATAACAATATTTTATATAAAATTAAAAACTGTCAGTTTACCGAGTTAAATTTGCAAAATAAATTGAAAAATAAAATAAAAAAACAAAATAAAGACTTGATAAATAGTAAACAGTTACAGCCATACCTAAACAAGAGCGGGACGCGTTTTCTAGCTGTCAAAACACCTCAAGCCCATGCAGTTTGTATGAAGCATCCCTAAATAGCGCGGCGTCAACGCTTTGCAATTGGAAAATCCGATTTTGACAGCGCGTTAAAATAAGCAGGGTTATTATATTTGTTGTTTTTACAGCCCTGTTTTAATCTTTTGATAATTAATAATGGCAATTTAGCTATTTTTAGGTCAAACCAGCGATTTTAACACCACTTCTTATTTCTTTTATAAGGGTTTTAGTAATCACGAAAGTTAACACAACTGTTTGTGACACAACGCTAACGCTCTTGTTTAGGTATGGCATATCAGCGTAAAAGCTACGCGGAAGAAAACGTTCCGCCTTCCGCTCTTGTTTAGGTACGGCTGTTAATTCCCAATTCGATTAAAATTCAAATTATGGTCGAAAATATAAAAGAGGAAGAAAAAGAAAGTACTGTAGAATTTAAACGATAATAATTAAATAATTCTAAAAGCAAAAATTGTTCCTTTTTATAAAAAAATATCGCAGTAGCCTGAGCACGGACGTCCGATAGTGTTTAAAAAATTTTAAATTCCAACATTTTTAATTTGTTTAAGTTTTTGTGAGAGAAGTGCAAAATAAAAGCAGCCTAATCCTGAATAACAATTCCGCTTTACAAATAAAAATTCCAAATTCAATATCTCATTTTTTTCCAAAAAAAAGTTCCTTGCAAAACAGAAGGGAGTTTATAAAAAACTGTAAGTAGGATTTTTGAAGAGATGCTAAAAACAAGCTTAAGAACATGGAGCCACCAAATAATTGTGTTTCTGAGGCCGGGGTTTTGAGATGTGGATTAAGTTTAAACTTAGTTAAACATACTCTGAAACTCGCATTTTTCCGGCGAAATTATGATTTTTTTTTTTATTATTTTTATTATTTCATTGAGGAACAACATTTAAAGTAGCACTAAGATGTTCCGCCGCATTTTTGTATATAAATAAACTTGGTAAAAGCGGCACAAATCTGTTTTCAAATTAAATAAGCCTAGTTTAACTGAGATCTCAAAAACCAAGCCTGAGTGGCAAAATGTTGGTTATTAATATTTTTAAAAGTAATGGACCAATCAAAAAAGTTCGGCAAAAAGCTGCAGCACAAAACCAAAAAAAAAGTACACAGGAGAAATAAAATCATATGTCGAAGTTGTGCCGGTAAAGCCCGTTGGTGTTACCGATAAACCTGCCACAAAAGAATTTTTGA
Organism: Pollenia amentaria; assembly: GCA_943735925.1. NCBI lineage: Eukaryota > Metazoa > Arthropoda > Insecta > Diptera > Polleniidae > Pollenia > Pollenia amentaria. The sequence goes on along the minus strand of OX031008.1, from coordinate 130,654,162 downwards.
TATTATTCTTAAATTTTTCCATAACAAAAAAATTCAATGTAAATAAGCAAACATCTTTGGTGATGCCACTTATTCATTTTTTTGTTCCAGCGAAATTTATAATTGGAGATTTTTTTTTCTCGAGAACTGTGTTTTCCGTGAGAAAAAATATACTATGGGAATATTCGTGATTGGGCTGAAAATGTTTTTAATCGTTCTTAAAATTTTTGTTTTACAAGAGATTGTCAAAAAAAAAAGAAAAAAAGATAATTAGAATTTATACTTTTCATATTCTAAACAAACATTGAATTCCTTGTAAAATATTCTCGTTCAATCATAAATGGGGTCTTCTAAAATAACCGCGCATGTTCTTAAATCATGAATGCCTGCTCATTGATCCGATCGTACGATTTTAACTAAAATTTTAAGTATGCATCTGAGGGTTATTATTTTAAAAAAAATAATAACCTTTATTTTGGTCGCTGCTATTTTGTATTAAGAATATAAAAAAGATGTGAATATTTTATTTTTGCGGAACGTTATTAATGTGGTTTTTGTTGCCTACAAAATTATATATATTTCACTGTCCCCTATAAAGGGATTTTCACTAGAGACTTCGCTATCATTTATTCCCCTTATTTTTTCATAGAATAATTATCTTCAGCGATGAGGCCCATTTCTGGATTAATGGGTTTGTACACCCAGAGAAAAAATATGTTTAAATTTGGTCACCTCCAACAAAACTATTTTTAAAGAGAATTGCAAACATATTATGTTTAAATTTAACCATACTATTGTCACCGACAAACATTTTTTTTTTTTTGAGAGAGAGCGGGGAGATTTCTCCCAACGGAGACGGTACCGCGACCAACCAGGTCTATTGTACCCACCCCCCTTTAGTTGGCCAGAAGACCTTCTGCCTCCCAGAGAAATCCAAGAAGGTCTTTTGCCGGTATTGCACCGACTCGGGACGCGCCCATCGTACCGTGCCCCAAGTGTCTCCTTCTTGCCCACGCCAGCGCCGGGCAGTCACCTCCAACAAAACAATTTTTAGACAAAATTTTAAACATATTATGTTTAAATTTAACCATATTGTTGTCACCGACAAACATATAATTGTTAAATTAGTCCTCCATCAAGAAGGCACACCCATATTATGGTTGCCTCGGAACATCTTTTGGTTAGTAATAACTAAAATATGTTTAACATTTAAATTAGCATGGTTGATTTTCAACCAAAGCATGTTGCTCTTAGAAAAGAGGAAAATACTATTGTTAATTTAAAAACAAATTATTGTCATATTTAACCATAACATGTTTAGAGGCAAACATAATATGGTTGTGGCTTCTTGATGGAGGACTAATTTAACAATTATATGTTTGTCGGTGACAACAATATGGTTAAATTTAAACATAATATGTTTAAAATTTTGTCTAAAAATTGTTTTGTTGGAGGTGACCATATCTAAACATATTTTTTCTCTGGGTGTACAAACCCATTAATCCAGAAATGGGCCTCATCGCTGAAGATAATTATTCTATGAAAAAATAAGGGGAATAAATGATAGCGAAGTCTCTAGTGAAAATCCCTTTATAGGGGACATTGAAATATATATCATTTTGTAGGCAACAAAAACCACATTAATAACGTTCCGCAAAAATAAAATATTCACATCTTTTATTATTTTTTTTTTAAATAATAACCCTCAGATGCATACTTAAAATTTTAGTTAAAATCGTACGGTCGGATCAATGAGCAGGCATTAATGATTTAAGAACATGCGCGGTTATTTTAGAAGCCCCCATTTATGATAGAACGAGAATATTTTACAATATTATATATAATATAAACAAAATTGCCGAATTTGGGACTTCGATAATAATCCACATGAGATCCAAAAGCGTACAATACATTGCGAAAAAGTTTATTTTTCGTGTAGATATTCGGCTAGAGGTTTAATTGGCCTATAGTTTTTGAGAACGTCGTTGACCAGGACATCACCGCCAACGGCGAGCATAATGGGTCGAAGATAAAAAATTTATTTTGGCCTGAATTGAATTATATACATACCAACGATATATGTCTACAACAGAATACCGCTACGTGCCACACAGTTTATAACACGTTGGACATTATGGACGTGAGATTTAAGGGCATCTTACCTGGAGGTGAAGTGAACTGGCCACCGAGATCGTGCGCTTTGAACCCATTGCACTTTTTCTTGTGATGTTTTTTAGGCCGCAAGTCTATGCGCCTAATGGCCAATGGCCCTCCAAGACTACATAACGCATTCTATCGGTAACATTGAGCCTGATTTATTAGCCAGAGTCATGAACATGTGGGATGCGCGCTATCCAACGAAGCTGCGGCGGACATTTGCTCGATTTTGTTTTCCATACATAATGGCACTGAAAGATCTATATACCGAATAATTTATTTAAATTCAAAGATAGGAAGCGCATAATAAATGTATTATATTGTTAAAAATTTTTGAGAAACTTAACATTTCAGACGAACTTTTTTCTAAAAAATGTCGACTTGAAAATATTCCAGAAGAGAACGATCATATGTATCTATTTCACAAGATACATATATCTAAATCAAAGAGAAATATCGTTTTTTTTTAGCTGACAAACTTTGTTTGCCGACGGAAATTTCTATTTTAAAAGCCGGTAAGAACTATTACGAGAAATTTATTTACTGTCTTTTGTATTTTAAAATTAATAAACACTGCATATTAAAAAACGAATCACTGAACTAGTCTGTTTTACAGACCAACCTAAATCAGAGCTTCGGTAATCGTTTCCTATCTGTCCAAAATTCTCATGCTCATACAAAATGTATGAAGCAAACCCAGATAGCGCGGCGTCAATGCTTTGCAATTGGAAAATCCTATTTTTAAAGCGCCTTAAGTAGTGAAGTTGGCTGCTTTTGTAATTTTTAAAAATTACAATTTAGATATTTTTAAATAAATTTGGCGGTTTAAACAAGATTTACTTTTTCTATTTTTTGTGTTTTATTAATGAATAATTAGTTAGCATTACTGTTCATGACTGTTAAGCTTCGTTCACGATAGCAACAATTTCGTTTTTCTTCTATCTTATTTTGCTCCAAAGTATTTAATATAGTTTCCTTTAATTTTTCCAACAAAAATTTTAATAAAGTGGTTTTAAAAAGTTGAGTCTTCTTCTACTTTAGCAACAATTTGTGTGAAATTGTAAGTGACGTTTATAATAATTTTCTCTAGTTTTGAATAAAAATTTCAATATACTTAAACTGTTCTGGGCAAAATTTGTCTTGATTGAAAGTGTGTGCTTGTGAAAAAATTGTTTCTTTATCGTGAACACTAAGTGAAAATGTCACTGTGAATTTGGCCGTATACTAAAGATTCGAAATATATTAGAATAATTGACTTGAATAACTCAAGAATTAAAAAATCTAAATTGATCATAAACTGCTACTTAAATATGTTCTTTTTTAGTAAATGGTTTTTCTTTTTCTCTTTTCCAGGTTTACCCAAAATATTGCGAATATTTTTAATTACAAAACCCAGAATTCGCATAAAAAAAGTGCAACTGTGTTTCGCGAAATCGTTAAACTGTAACGTGAACAAAAAAAATTATAAATTAAAAACTTTTCCATCACCTCAGAACTGCAAAAACAAACTAAATTCAAAATAAAAATATCAACCAAAATAAACTAAATAATTGTTAAAATTAAATAAATTTTTTTCGTATTTAATTCAAATTTAAAATTATTTAAAATAATTTAAAGAAAAACTAGAGCCCTGTTTTAATAATTTATTTTTAGTTAAACAACCACAATAAACTTGTGCAACAGCAACCAAATAATTTATAATATTTTTTTCAAATACAACAAAATTACAAATTTTCAAATAAAAATTTACAACTTTCGCCACAATTAATTTTTTGTTTTCAAAAACGTACAGAGCTCTAGTAAAAACCAAAACCAACATTTTTTTCTAAATCAAAAATTAAAAAGTTTGGAATTTTTATAAAAAAAAAAAACAAAAACAATTTCATTAAAATTACAAAATTGAAAAATAAATCTTAAACAACAAAATCCAAATTATTACAATTCTTGAAATATAAAGTAAAATGGGATTTTTGGCGAATTCTTTAAGAAATCCAGGACAAATAAAATTTCTTCAAGCGAATATTTAAAACAAACAAAAAAAGCGGTAAGTTTTCCTTATTTTTTATTTTTTTTTCAATTTTTTTTATAAGTTTCTAATTAAATACAACATCTAATATTTTCATTATTGCATTTTTTCTATTCACTTCTTTTTAACAATATTTCTTGCTTGTTTAAATTTATTATAAATGCTGAATATGAAAGAAAAAAATGAGTGCATTAAAAACCTAACGATTCCCTTGTAAATCAAGTCATTGTTTTCAGGTTCTCTACACAATTTTCCATTAATTTTTGTGTAACTTGACTTGTCTAAAACCAAAAAAATTGCGTGTTAATTTCATGTGCAAACCATTTTATTCAGTTTTTTGTTTTCTATATCTTGTTTTTTTTATTATTATTTTATAACAATTTATAATAAGAAAATTTATCTGCTTTATGAGTAAGACGTCGTCGTTTAGTAGATAATATTATACGAGTACATTAAAAAAAAAAAAAAAAAAAAATGGAATTAGAATTTTTTAATGAATTTCAATCTATTTTGCACTGCAATCAGTCAGTTAATGAAATCCAAGTATCCTAACATTTCGAATATTGTTGGTTAGGTTGGGTAGAAATTGCAGTCTGTATCCATCTGACACACAGATTCAATGATCCATTGTGATACGATGGAGTACCACTAAACAGAACCCCCACCGTGAACCAGCCCGAACTTGTACAATCCTTTAAAGGTGGCGAATCCCAGTGACAGAGAAGGTCTTCTACGTTCTTCTCCTCATCTTCATCATCGCAGTTGCGGCAGTGATGTTAGTGTCCGGCTCCTAGATAATGTACATGACTACATTTAAGACAGTGTCACATGGCAACAGATACTAAAAATTATTCGCCCCTCAAGGCTATCGATAGTAGAGACATGGGTAGGCGTTATCAATGCTGGGCCACAATTGCCTGACGAATTTTCCAGTGTTCGCGGCCCATCTGTCATTAGCAATATCGATAATTGATCGCCGAAGTTCGAGTTTGCAGGAGAGCAGAGGTACCCCAACGCCTTCCAAATCCAGTGGGACCCGTAAGTCTATGTTCCCCAGTATATCCCAGTGCCCTGGACCCATATGATCCTGATATGAAACTGCACAGCCATCTTATTTGGAGATGAGCGGCAGTCAAGGGCTAATCCCGTTCTTAGGGAGAGAGAAAACAAGGAAATAACGGCGGCACAGGTATCACTGTAAATATCCACAACCGATAGTCTGAGCTAGGGTACAGCATCTGCGATCATATATAACTTTATTTCCAATGCATCCAGGCTAGAGGTGCAAAACTATCGATAGTTGGGTCATTGTGTGTCAAAAAATGCGTTTACAAACCGCCCCAGGTGTGAGCGCCTCCAACACACACAAGAAGCAAATTTGAGTGTACAATTCGGGAGAATTATACATTCGCCCCCTTTTTAGGAGCCGAAGCTATCTGACTTCTGCTGCTTTGGATTCAGCTAGCAGTATCTCTTGAAAAGCAACAAGAGCTAGGAAAATGCGTCAGTAGGCCGGACTTCAGCACAAGTGGTCGAAAAATCAACATTTGATACTAGCTTATTAAGATCCTTCTTCCCACGACTTTGGGTGTAAACCACAACCAAAACGTGATCCCTGATCGTAGCCGCAACCAGTAGACCAGCGACGTGCCACCGCGGGTTACTGAATTCCGTGGTACCAGATAGGATCTCTGATCAGCCGCGTTCTCTAAGAGATCTGTAAATTTTTAATACTGCCGAATTTCCGGTATTGACTTTACCTGATTGCTCCAGATGATGAAACACAAGGTGGAATATCCACAAAATGTATCCATCGGTCGATATCCACTGTCCGCAAAAAACTTAAATTTAAGAGAAAGGAATAAAGTTGTCCACTACGCTAAACGGTTGCACTTCGAGGGCAATCATAGTTATCAGACCTTTATCGAATCTCTTACGTTCCGTGTCTGGGTTGCACTTCGAGGGCAATCATAGTTATCAGACCTTTATCGAATCTCTAACGTTCCGTGTCTGAGTCGTAGGCTTCAAAATATAGGTTGTAATGAGGTTTATTGTTTTTTGGAATTACTTAAAACACGGATGATATCGTATAAGCGGCTTATCGGGACCCTGTTTCTCAAAACTCAAGTTACAAATCTACAAGTAAAAAAGGTTAAAAAAGCAAAAAAATTACGGTTTAGCCAAAAAAGGCTGTCTCTTGGACGACATGTTTCATGACGGCCTGATCGGCATTCCATAGGATCGCTGCAAGAATCTCATAAGGAATGAGTCGTATAGAAGGGTTCAGGAGAGATGGCAGGGGAGCACACCTGCTCGATGGCCAGGACTTTATGGCCTCGGTAGGGACCGGATGAGGACAGTGATATCGGTCATAACAGGTCACTGGGTGGTAGGGACTCATGCGCGGAGCATGGGTCTTTATTGCAATGACTACTGTAGAAGTTTTCAAGATGAGGAGGAGGAATAGACGGTGTTTCACTTTCTCTGCCAATGCCCCGGTCTCGGGGACATTAGGCTTAGGCATTTCGGGAGACTGGAACTGCCATGTCAGGATGATATGTCCAATGTGGGACTGAAATCGATCTCTCTGTTCTGCAAGAAGTCGGGGTGGCTCGAGGCTGCACTGACTTCTGGAGAATAGTCTGGTGAATACTGGCTGACTCTTGTCACTGGTATCACAAAGGGACCGCTATAAGTACCCAAGTGAGCCGTCATCGTGTCGGCTGCCCATTGAACCTAACCTAACCTATTTTACTTGGTGATTTGTAGTTTGGAGAAAGAGGGCCCAGATAGTTTTTTACATTTTTTCATACAAACGGAAGTCAGCACAAATTTTCTGCGTTTCAAAATAGTTCCAGGCGTCTGAAGACCCATTAAGTGACTTTTGGAAAATGTCACTGCCAATAATTGTAACAAGAAAAAAAATGCATACTCCTACAAGCACGAAAAGACGGATACAAAAATAAAAAAAAAAACATTATTACTCGTATTCGAACATTCTATTTAATATTTGTCGATACCCCTTCATAACTGAAGAACCGTCCACTTTTAACTCTATGTTTGTTTAAATTCTCCAAAATAGAAAACAGATTATTTAAAAATAGAAATCTACACAGAAAAAAGTGTTTTATCGATTAAAAAAATGGTTAAAAAAGTATTTAAATTTAATTAATGTGATAATTGAATCAATTATTTTTTGGTTGACAGAAAATTAAAAATTGGTAATTATTTCTTTTCATAAGCAACTTTATTATATTCAACATTTTTTTTATAATAGTCTGGAAGTGTATAAAGTCATTCCTAATAAAAAAAAAATTTAAGGAATAGAGCTTTTACAAAAAGCTTTATAAAATACATAAATGAAATCTAACTCATAGAATAAATTCGAAAAATAAAAAAAAATGTTGGAAATTAAAAATTTAATTTTGATTTAATTAACATTTTAGTTGTTTCGAAATAAATTTTCAATTAAAATTTTAATTAAATAACATAAAATCTTAATTGACTTTTTTCGTTTAAAATAAAATAATTTAAACATGTAGAATTGTTGAATGGAATTGTAAATATTTATTTAAATAAATTAACACATTGTTTGAAATGGCAGAGTTTTTTGATCACTTTTTTTATTTAAATTAAAAATATCATTTATTGAAAATATTTTTTCAAAATTTTTAAATTTTTGGTAATCACTATATTCATTTTGGTAATGGGTGCAAAGTCAACAACTTGTTTGCTTGATATTATGAATTTGGAATAAATTTGGTGATTGGAGAAATTTAATCATTTTTTCTGTGTATGCTGATAAGCTGGCAGTTCTTGCTTTAAAACCGAAAAAATAAGTTAAATGTGGTAACACTCTTTCTTTGAATTATGTACATAAATCCATTACTATAAAAGTTTATGGACTGATAACAACCTGCGTCGAGTGAGTTGTTACAATTGTTGCTTTAACAATTTTGTGAAATGTATCGCAATCTCAAAAGAAACCAATTTATAGATCGCCAAAAATATCGATTGTTTTGGAGCTGTTGTCCAGACAAACACAGTAGAAAAAAGTTAACCGGTTTTAATTTAAAAAAATAATACAATAAAAAAATAGATATTTTGCAAAGTCCAAATTCATATGATGCAAGTCTTATTTATCAGCTTGCTACTTTATTGACGACACAGAAAAAATTATTAAATTTCTCCAATCAACAAATTTGTTCTAAATTCATAATATCAAGCAAACAAGTTGTTGATTTTGCACCTTTTACTAAAATGATGATATTAATTACTTAAAATTTTAAAAATATTTCCAATAAATGATATTTTTAATTTTAATTAAAAAAGTGATCAAAAAACTTTGCCATTTCAAACAATGTGATAATTTCTTTAAATATATATTGATAATTCCCAAAAACAATTCTACATGTTTAAATTATTTTATTTTATAAGAAAAAAGTCAATTAAGTTTTTTGTTATTTAATTAAAATTTTAATTGAAAATTTATTTCAAAACAACTAAAATGTTAATTAAATCAAAATTAAATTTTTAATTTTCTTTCAACTAAAAAAATAATTGATTCAATTATCACATTAATTAAATTTAAATACTTTTTAAACCATTTTTTTAATTGATAAAACACTTTTGTCTGTGGAGAGAGGGGACAAGAAACGTGTACTCAGCTTGATGTACTCGGCATATACGTTTTGTTTTCTCATTCGTAATGTTTAAAACGCACACAAATTTGTGTACTTCCTACATAAAAAAGTAATATTTTAGCAATAAGACAAGTATTGTGTGAGCGTCGAATCCTGATTTAAAGAAGAAAATGTGATAAGTTTATCAATAAGACGTGCATCGTATGGCTTGGGACAAATGACACACAAAACTTATTTCAATGACTTAGTTTTTATTATAACATAAAATTAAACTTATATATCATTTGTACCGGCTGGTTTAAAGCTCACAAGTTCTCTTTAACTATAATTTATAATTAATAATTTTATACAATCACTTGTATTATAAATGAAAGGTGGTTCAACTGGCGTATATAGGTCTTAAAAGGAGCTCTTCACAAATTTGCAGATAGTGAATTCTGTATCTTTTTTTAACATTTGCCAGCATCCATTACGGGCATTGATCTTTTCCAGGTTTTTTGTTTTCAAATTTTTGCTTAGCGCTTGATATTAAAATTGAACCACCCATTGCAGAATTACATATGGGTATTTCCATGAGAATGTCAACCACGACTCAAAAAATAAAAACCCTTGAAACTTTTTTTCGAATATGGTAGAAAGTAATAAAACACTCAAATTATACTATGCAAATGTTTTTATTGCTTATTAAAATTTTAAAAGAACAAAAAATAAGAGTTAAAACTCACTAACTCTTTGATTCATTTTTAGTAACTGCATAACAATTTTCACTTCTCTGCCGATTAAATACAGATACTGGTAACATTGGAATTATACTTTAAAATTAATGTTACAACAACAATAAATAGGATCCACGAGGAAAGGCCAAATATATAAGTCGATTAGCGTTATATTTTTTGGTTTGATTTGGATGCTATATGAATGTCACGTACGTGGTGCAAAAACATCATTTGTCTATGTCATTTGAATTTGATCGCTAGTAGGTGTTTCAAAATAATAGACCAAAGCAAGATATTTGTTCCAAAAAAATATTGATCGGAATTTGTTTTTAAATAATAATAAAAATTTTATAAGCTTTTAAAGGTCGTCACGTACGATATTGCAAGTACTATAAATGCAACTACTAAATGTATCATCTTATTCTGTTGGTATTAAGTTTAAATTTGTTCAAATTTATTTTACTGCAATCTAAATCATCTTAACAACTATTATTGGTATCGGTCCATATATGACCATAGCTCTCCCGGAAATAGCTTTTAAAGTCATAACTTCCTTTTAAATGTTGGTATTGACATAAAAATTGGCGACAATAACTTTTACGATAGGTACTATGTTATGAGAAAATTTTGCGTTGGTAAGTCCAAAATTAGCCATAGCTCCCATATAAACACCCTTCCTAAAATCGGTGAAAGGCAAGCAAATCTCATATAGATAAAGATATCTTAATAATATTCCGCACAAATAACTCTTATATAATTCTTAACCTCATAGCATCATTCTGCTCTGCCGACCATAATTGGCCATGGGTATCATATAGGGTACACTCTCAAAAATTTGTTTTTACAATATTATGGTGGAGGGTATTATATGGTCGGGCTTGACTGACTATACTTTTTTACTTGTTTGTTTTATTTTTTGTATACATATATTTACCAAAAATATATTTGATACATTGTAAATTCTATAAGAGAAAAATCTGTCACGTACGGTATGTCACGAACGATATTACATTTTGTTCATTATAAAACCATCCAGAAAAATTTTTTTCTTTCCAATTACGGAGTATAAAGAAAAAATATGTGGATTAATGTAAAAAATTAAAAAAATTAAAAATACCTCACACAATTCGCAGATTTTCGGATTTTTTTACATCTACCCCAAAATCACTTCCGTTTTATGTCACGTACGATATGCACCTATTTTGCTAGATTTTTTGGACAACAAGGTTCCGAATGTAATCATTTTTTTTTTTCATATATAGTACCCTCTAAATGAAACATAATGATAAAAAAAATTTCCATTTACTACTATTTGTGCAAAAACTCTATCACTCTGAAAGCGTACAAATGTCACGTACGATGACATGGAAATGCCCATATTCGTTGCTTAAAGACAACTTTTTACTAACTTGCTTCATGATTAGCATATTCCGGTCTATGTAGTGTTTTCCTTTCTGCTTTTTCGCATGGGTTCCTCCTTGCCTCGAAAATTAAAAGATACATTTTTTTGAGATGGCTACTTCTGATACTGATCTACAACGCCAATAGATTTCCTTAAATATCTTAATCAATTTTTTTTTTATTTTCAAAATCAAAAAATTTTTATTTGTGTGTGTTTTTGCAAGCAAACACTTTAATCCTAAAAATTTAGAAACAATTTATATTGTGCATATCTGCACAAAAATAGCTTTAAAATGATACATATTTTATTAAAATCGGTGGACGATAATTAAAAAAAATTGTTTCCGTATTTATCTTTATATAAAAAATTGTAACGTTACTGACTGACTCATCATCGCACAGCCTAAACTCCTGAAGCTAAAAACTTGAAAATTGAACCAGGTGTTGGTCTCTCCACAAATCGATCCACTAAGACGGGATTTTTGGAAATTCGAATGTTTAGGGGATAAAAAAGGGTAAAACGGGTAAATTCGGTAAACTTATATCTCCAAAACTAAAAGAAATACAAGAAAAAAAATGAATACTTATCGTTGTTCTTTAGAAAAATAAGCGGACAGGTGTCTGGTACTTTTTGGAAATTCAGCCCTTTAACGGAGTAAACGGGTAAAGACTGTATTTTGGTAAGTGTTATTACATTTGAAACTTATCTAAAAAATCCAAATACGAATTTGGTACTTTTTCAAAATTCGGACGTTTAAGGGGTAAATACCGCAATTATTTTTAGTACTTTTTTTTCAAAACATTTTTTTTATTCATTATACGTATACAATTATGGGCTCCCACTACAATATTGAAATTTTTTTAGTCTTTAATGTGGAGAAGAATCTACCAAAAAGGAGAAAGACGGGAAATTTAATTGTGTACCTTAGCTTTTTGGTTCTACAACTGGCAATTTTTTTAATTATCGTTAATATTGAACCTAGAAACATAAACTTCAACATGCAGTGTTGTATGGGTGGTATAAATATTGAGGAAACAGAATCTCTTGATGTTCTGGGCATGAGGATACAATGTGATGTCCGATGGACAGAACATATATTCAAGGTGTCGAAAGAAGCATTCAAGTGCCTCGGTTTTTTGAAACGGTGTAAGATATACTTCACTCCATCTGATCTCCTTACTATTTATACCACCTATATCCGACCGCGAATGGAATACAACTCTCATGTGTGGGCCGGTGCTTCAAAGTCTATTTTGGAGATTCCAACACAATGCATTGCATTAGTAGGGGTCATCCCCTGAGTGCTGGTCCCAACAAAAAAAAAAAAAAAAAATAAGAATCTATGAGGGAACTTTTTGGTACTTTGTGTTCTTCAACTTGTACTTTTTGAATTTCCGTTAGTTTAGGACCTAGAAACATAAAATTAAACATGCAAGGTCCTGACTGAATGTGAATTTGTTAGAGGGATCTTTTCGGAACTTTTCCGTTCTTTAACTGGTACTTTTTTAATTTTCTTTAATATTGGACCTATGGTCCTGAGTGAATGCAACATAAACTTTGGCGTAAAAATATGTCTACGAAAGAAAAGGAGACGCTATCGAAGTAAATTTTTATATTAATTCGAATGTGTATTTTAAGTAAAATTACAATTTACAAAGCTTTCATACTTTAATAGTCCTATTCCTTCAATATTTTCGAGGAATATATTCTATGCACTATCAGAATTTTGTTTGTTTGTATATTTCTGTTACAAGGCTTACTCTAGCTCTCATTGGGCTAGCAATGAAGTAAATTGTACAGAAAGTTTATACAACTATTAGACACCAGCAAAATGTAATGCATTTTCTGGCCCACTACGGCTTTCGTCACCATTCTTTATAACTTATAACTGGATAGTGCTAATTGTTGATTTTATGTATTTAACTTAATTATTTAAACAAATAGAAACTGGGTATTTTAGTTCTTATGTTGAGTTTCATTTTTATTATAAATTCTATTATTAATTCGAATGTATATTCTGAGTCCAATGAATTGAACAAAATTTTCAAATCATTCAAGTCATTGTGTACAAACACACAGAAGCACAATTGTCTGCGCTCTCCTACATAAATATACATATATTAAAAGAACTTTTTGGCGGCGTACGGCACACAACACTTGTGGTTTCAAAGGCATAGCAGCGAATGAATTGAAAAAATTCAAGGTATTGAAACGACTTGTTAGCCATCGACCAGACCTGCAATTTTTGCTGCAGCAATTATTGTGTTTATTCGTGAGAGAGATGAGAAGATTGGATAGGGGTACTCAGTTTCATGTATTCTGCATTTCTGTTTTGTTTTGTAGGTAGTATATAGCAGAGCTGTAAATGAATCATTCATTTTTGAATTAATTCGCGAATCATTCATGCACTGCATTAGCAAATTTTGAATTCATTTTTTTCACACAAAAAAAAAAATTAATTGAATGAAATTTAAGTCAATTCAAATGAATTAGGTAAAAAATGAATTGCAATTACTTTCTATTTCAAATGCATTTATCAAATGAATTGCAATTCGTTTCCAGTTCAAATGATTTTGTCAAAGTGAATTGCAATTAATTTCGAATTTATTTGAATTTGTCAAAATGAATGCGTTTCCAATTCATTTGACTTGAATTGATTTTGAGTCAATTCAAATCAATTAGAAAAAATAATTAGCAGTTCATTTTCAACTCATGTGAATTTGATTTATTGAAATTTGAATTGATTTTGTAATTAAATCTACAGCAAGCATTACTTTCGTTCCGGATCCAGGACAAGGTTTTTCAATCTTTGTACTGAATATTTTCACTTTGGTAGGAGAAATTTCCATTTTTCGTTCCCCCAGATCTGCTTTGAATTTGATTGATTGCAACTCATTTTTGCTTTCATTCATTTAAACTGCAATTCATTGTTCTTATTCATTTGAATGAATTCAAAATCAATTCAATTCTAATGAATTGCAGTTCACTTTAACAAATTCGTTTGAATTGGAAACGAATTGCAACTCATTCTACAAAGTCATTTGATTTGGAAATGAATTGAAATTCATTTCTGCCTAATTCGTTGGAATTGATTCAAATTTCATTCAACTCCTTTTTGTTGTGAAAAGAATTAATTCAAAATTTAGCTAATTCGTAACGAATTAAAATCAAAAAAGAATGTGTCATTTACAGCTCTGGTATGTAGGTGTATTTGTTTTTATATATGAAATATAAAAATGAGAAGAGGAAAGACAAGATAAAAATACAAAAATTGCAAGGCTGGAATTTCATAATCTGTATACATATGCAATTTCGCAGCAGAATTTTAAAAAAATTGGTGCAACAAAAATTGCAAGGTTGGGCGATATCTAAGAGGTCTTGTTGCAGGCCTCTAATACGTATGCAGTTAAAAAATTCAAAACTTCTATTTATCTTTGTGTCCAAGCAATATTATATATTTTTCTTTAAATTTTCTTTAAATCATTAGTTTTACAACATTTGCAAAATATATTTAAAGGAAATTTTACAAATTTTATTTAAAGAAAAATATATAATATTGCTTGGACACAAATTTGCAATTAATTTTTGAATAAAAAAAACTTGTCTGTGTTGTTAGATAAGAAGTAAATAATTTCTTCCTACAATCAAGTTAAAAGAAAATTAATTTCAGAAAAAGTTGTTCTCATATCTTTAAGGTATATTCTGTGTAGGGTTTTGTGTACATTAGAAATCCACCCATTCATGTAAAATATTGCACTTCAGCTAGATTTCTAACTTAAGACAAGTCGATTAAAATAAAAAAATACAAAATACCATAACATGATTTATTAAACAGCCAGCCTAATTAATATTAATTAGCTAACATTTTTCATTCCTACATTAAACTTGAAAAAAAAAAAAAATAATGTACACCTCTTACATTCTAGTACAAGTGCAATTAATTTATACAACTACATGATTTTTTAATAAACTTTGTATAATATTGTAATTCATGTGTAAAAAAATGTTAAGTAAATTGTTTAAAATTCACAAGTTTTTTGAATTTTTTGGTGAGACTTTTTAATGGAAGAAAATTGGACTTAAAAAAAAGTAATAGAATTTAAAAATTTGAGAAAAGCTTTTAAAGCTTTTGTAGTCTATAAGTAATAGTTGCTTTTAAGGTGATCCATTTCGAGATACTTTTTTGAATAGCTCGTGATCTCGGCGACATTTGGTTTCACTTCCTACACGTCCCATCAATCAATGGATTTATTGAGAGAACACTTCGGTGAGCACATAATTTCACGTTTTGGGCCGGTCGATTGGCCACCAATATCGTGTGATATCACACCGTTTGACATTTTCCTGTGCGGATATGTAGAGTCTAAAGTATACGCGGACAACCTCGCTTCGAATCAGGCCTTGGAGGAATGTTCGAACGAGTCATCGAAAATTGGACTCAACGGATGGATCATCTGCGAAGTAGCAAAGGCCATCATTTGATAGACACAATCTTCAAAAAATAAATGCAAAAGAATGTTCTTTCAAATGATAATAAACATTCCCCATTAAATTTGAATTTTCTGTGTAGTAGGGAACATCGAAATGGATATTGTTATAGAAGAACACGGCTATTACAAACTCGTTGCAAACAGGAAAGTATTTCGATGTTCGCTACATTCGTGTTTAAAATTATTAAACAGCTCATAGGAATCCTAAATAAATCTTCATTTAAACTTTGTCCTACTGACGTTCAAAAAAGTTATCGCGGCCAGGTTACAAAATGCTCCACTACTTAATATTCTGTTTATGCGGCAAAGTCCTTGTTTTGACATATCAAAGCATTTAATTTAAGCATTGGTGACGGTCGGGAGGAAGAAAATAAATCAATATGGACATAATTTGACAAATATCAGAGTTAAACATTTGAATAGTACAAAAAACAAGGAGTTGTTACAGGAGATAGTTCTATTATTATACAATAGGTTGTTAATAATCATTTCTTCTACCGGTATTAGGATTAATAACTTTAAAATGACTTCTTAGTTGTTAAGCTTCGTACAGACGATGGTCAGATCTAACAATATTGTAAGGTGTGGCAATTGGCTGGCAATATAGTACCAAAGAAAAATTGTCACCAAAAGTAAATTGTCAGGTCAGACGATTGTAAGAAAACCTATCAATTTCATTGGCAGACAGTTGTGAGACAATAAATTTATCTACCAACAAAAGTTGTCAGTTCACACGGATGTCAGATAATTGCGTGGCAAAAGTTGCCGGATCTATTGGTAGATATTGTCTGATGAAAATTCAAAGCATTTGAGAGACATTATTTAATTTCAATTGTTTGTGTTGTATTAATTTGAAAAAGTGAAATAATATTGTTGTGATGAAACCACAAAATGCAATGGCATCAATTCTAGCTGCTTATGTATTGCAAAGCAGCGAAGATGAAGAACCAATTTTAAAAAAACCCCGCAAAATTTGGGTGAAGGATTGGGTGATGCAACGCCAGCAGGAAGGATGTTATGCCAACTTGCTCACCCAACTACGTAGTAATTAGCCGGAGTTGTATCGCAATTTTTTACGAATGCACTCCGATCAATTTGATCATCTTTTGAATTTAGTGATTCCATATATTCAAAAGAAGGAAACAAACATGCGAAAGAGTATTTCAGCAGGTGAGCGACTCGTATTAACCCTACGATACCTAGCTACTGGCGAAAGCTTTCGCTCACTGCAGTACATATTGCGCATTCCTGCATCAACAATATCGTACATTATTCCCGAAGTTTTAGATGCCGTTTACAAAGTGCTTGTGAATATGTATATCCAGGTAAATTTATTTTCTTCATTCGTACAATTATAAAATATGTATGTATGTACATTAAAATTTATTTTAAGACACCAAAAACAGACATTACTGATAAATTTAATGAGTTGTGGCAATTTCCTAATTGCATTGGAGCAGTGGACGGAAAACATGTCGTGATGGATGCACCAGCGAATGCTGGGAGTATTTTAATTAGTAATTTTTATTTCACTTTTAGTTTTTTTACATGTATTTGCAGCGTAGTCACTAGAAATAATTTTTTGCAAAAATTATGATGCCATTGTCACATATTGTAAGATACAAAAACTTCGCGAATCTGACAATAAAAAATATGCTAACAACGTCTGAGAATGATCTAACAATTGCAAAGATGGGTGTTCACACGGTTGTCAGATGTCTGACAATATTGTTGTCTTACAATAGTCCGACAATGCTTTTTCTGACAACGGCGTCCGACAATAATTGCCAGTTCACACGGTTGTAACATAATTTTAGCACATTTTACTGACAATATTGTTAGATCTGACCATCGTCTGTACGAAGCTTTAGTTTAGTTGAAATTTTGTTTACTTATAATATTCATAAACTCCATTTTGTGAAAAAGCCTGAACAATTTTTTTCAAAACAAATTATTATAGCTTAAAACTCAACTGTACTTTTATTACATTGCAACGAACAAATATAAAATAAAACAAAACTTTACCATCATATTATTTTTAACTTTTTTCCCAAAAATTTATATGTATAAAGTAAACTCAAAGTAAGAAAAAAAATAAAATATTTAAAAGAACATAAAATAGAAATCAATAAATACCACATCAAATGCACCAAACCCGGTAAATAACCACCTTTGCCATCATGCCACAAACAGACGCACAAAAGCGCCATACCACTCAACTCCTCTACTGCCTACCAAAACACCCACTCTCATTCACTTTTCGTCAGTCAACATTTAGTCACTTTACTTCCCATTAAAACCAACTCAAACCTCAATTTTATTGCCAAAAAATATGCGAAAAAAATTGAAACAAAAGAAAAGAAAACGTAAAAAATCCATTTTTTCTCCAAAACTCCCCCGAAAATAGACTCCCGAAAAAGGAGAGTAGAAAAAAAGACGTAAGTTTGCATATAATACTTCATGCTGCCTCTGGTCTATTATCCTTTTTTTTTGTATTTAAAAAAATACACACACGGAAAATATTATATATTAAAAAAAATGTTACCAAAATAAGACAAAACACTGCCAAAAATAAAAAACGCAAGTTAAAACTGTTTTACATATATAAATAAATGTAGAATTCCTTGTATGTTTTCTTCACTTTTATTTTGTTTATTCCTGAAAAACCTTTACACACACACAGGAACACACTTACACATACATAAACAAATGCATTTTGCAAAAAGGAATATTATTTTTATTATTTTTTCTTTTTTTTTAAAGTATTTTTTTGTATAGTAAAAATCTACATTATATTTTATTCATTTACAGGATACAATTCACACATACATTTAAATCTATTTGCATGTATTTGTCGCTATGCATATACATATAGAGAATATAGACAAAAATGACAGTCAACTGAACATACAGACCGACAGATAGAAATATTAAACCAAATTACAAAATACATTTATATATGTATGCATGTTTGTAAAGAGTACATGTGAAAAAATTCCTCTTTTTATTTGATTACATCTGGAACTTAAAGGAATGGTTTAATTTCTGGTGAAAAGTTTTAGGAAATTCGGTATATTCGGTCTAATTAGGTGGTACTCAATATGCGCTCCATTTACCCAAAATTCTGTCGCAAACGTGTTTTGTTATCTTACACAGAGAAAAGTTTTTTATCAATTAAAAAAATGGTTTAAAAAGGACTTAAATTTAATTAATGTGATAATTGAATCATTCATTTTTTTAGTTGAAAGAAAATTAAAAAAATAATTTTGGTTTAATTAACTTTTTAGTTGTTTTGAAATAAATTTTGAATTAAAATATTAATTAAATACCAAAAAATATAAATTGATTATTTTCGTTCAAAATAGAATAACTTAAACTTGTAGAACTGTTGTTGGGAATGGTCAATATTTAATTAAATAAATTAACACATTTTTTGAAATGCCAAAGTTTTTGATCACTTTTTTAATATGAATTAAAAATATTTTTTTCAAAATTTTAAAATTTTTAGTAATCAATATAATCATTTTGGTAAAAGGTGCAAAATCAATAAACTGTTTGCTTGATATTTTGAATTTGGAATAAGTTAGGGGATTAGAGAAAATTTTTTAATTTTTTCTGTGTATGAAAATAAAACTAGAAAATTTAATCAAACAGTTGTTTGCTTAATTTTCAACTATTCAATATAAAAACACAAAAATAATTTCACTGTAACCAAAAGTTATTTTCGGGAATACAAAATTTATTATTAATTAATAACGTGCTAAACCCTCAATTTTTATTTTTGATAAAAACACTGAAATTTATTATTGAGGGAAAGCGGGTTTCTATGCGTCTTTCGCTTGTTGCTAAGGCCAGCTCGTCAGGAAACTTTTTCCAAAGACTTAAGAAAAGCTTAAAAATATTATACAAATAAGACTATAAAGTGAATAAGAATTTTAATCATTCAGGTCTAACTTGTAACAACATCAAAGATTCAACAAAGCCACAACAGTAAACAGTGAATTTATCTTTCTTACATTCCCCTACAATTGGCTGGGTTTTTTCCACCTCGAATTGTAGTTGTAAGTGGGTAAAAAGAAAAAAACAAAATAAAAAATTGTTAATATAAAATTTTTCTTTTTCTATGACAATATTGTCGCCACCGGCGTATGAAATACGAGGGCGGATCAATAAGTCCGTGACTTCATGAATGAAACACAGTTTTTTTTACAAAAAGAAAATTTATTTTTCAACATAATCTCCTTTTGGCTCAATACACTTAGTCCAACGTTACGCCAATTTGTGTATCCCTTCCAAAAAATAGGATTTTTCGAGGTCCATAAAATAGGCATTTGTTTGACCAATAATTTCTTCGTTGGAGCTTAATCTCCTTCCACCGAGCTTTCCAATGGGGGCTAAATCCGGAGAATATGGCGGACGAGGTACCAATTCGTAGCATAATTCATGCCATTGAGACTGCACACGTGTGCACCCGTGCATTATCTTGATTAGAAAGAACTTTTTTCTTGGCCATATGGGGTCGTTTTTTTAAATCCTCGTTAAATCGGTCCAATAAGTTGGCATAATATTCGTCGTTTATTGTTTTTCCCTTTTGAAGGTAATCGATGTTGATTATCTCGCGTGCATCCCAAAAAACTGCTGCCATCACCTTATTGGCCGACAAACTTACCTTGGCCTCCTTCGTAACCGGTTCACCCGGAGAAACCCATTGTTTAGACTTGGTCTCCGGGTGTTGTAATGGATCCATGTTTCATCCACAGTTAAAAACGCCGCAAAAACTCATTCGAATTGCGGTTAAACAACTGCAAACAATCCTTTAAAGTTGTCACACGATTACGTTTATGGACAATTGAGAGAAAACGCGGCATCCATCTTGCAGACAGCTTTCTTAAACCCAGCTGATCATTTAAAATCGAAATCACACTACCATATCAAATGCCTATGGCATCAACAATCTCTCGCACTTTTACTCTTCGATCGGCTAACACCATATCGAGAATTTTTTCGACATTTTCGGGTGTAGTGACTTCATTTGCACTTGTGCAACCACAACGAAAGTCAGAAAACCACTTTTTTACCATTAAAATCGATGGTGCAAAGTCCCCATAGTATTTATCACGCTTTTCCTTGGTTTGATTGACGGTTTTTTTTTTACAAAAAATAATGTTTAATGAGCACTCGAAATTCACTTTTTTCCATTTTTAAAAAATCCAGCACAGCTTTTAAACGCAAAGAAAATGACGGAACTTGCTCAAAACTTGACAATAGTCTATTAACAGCTGGTACTTGATGGGAGCAGTGTTGCATTTCATATAAGTACGAGGGAAGTTCGATAAGTCACGAACTTATTGATCCGCCCTACTAGAATCAGATTTAAGTCGACGTACAATGTAAATGCGCTTTTGCGTTTGTGTCAGCCATTGTGTTCCCTTGTAAAAATATTAAGCGTATTTGTCTGACATTGTATCTACGTCGCACAATATAACTAATGGTGTTTTCTTTTCTGTAAAAAAATATGACATTTTATTTAAAAAATGCAATTTGGTGTTTGTTTCTTAAAATTGTTTTGCTCTCTAAAAGGGTAGAATGCTTTCGTCTAAAAAAATCACACTTACTAATGGCATAAGGCATTGCACTTTTCGCCCCGTATAAATCGACAGTCTTGATAGTGCCTTGTAAAATAGGAGACTTCGGTTTATATATGGGGTTAATTTTATACCGCGACGGTTGGCTCAAATAGCCACAAAGCTACGCCAAAATTGCAAAAATAGCGTTTTAATATTTCAAACTAGCCAAATTGATTAAAACTCCCTAAATTTATAATGGAATGGCTAAATTAGCGGAAATTTGCAACATGATAGAAAATTCTAAATGATAGAAAATTCTAATATTTATTAAAAATCGGTAAAGCTGTAAAGGATCAGAAAACTTACTAAAACCCCTAAAAACTCTGAAGTTTATTTGAAATCAAAAATGATAGAAATAAAAATTACGCCTTCCCGATGTTCACAAATAACGTCACGCAACTGAATTCCTATTAACTAATAATTTCAAGCTGGCTTTTAAGCTAGGCTACCCTTACTTTTCACAGACTACGTCAGCGAACGAAAAGTCATGCGCATGTCGTAATCATTATGCTTATCATTTTGAGTGTCCGATATTTAACTGTTCATGTGAAAATCAATGGGTGTTTAAATATGTATATTTCGGACACTGGACCATATGCAATCTTAATACCAAATTTATCAAAAGGAGAATAAGTACCAAAAGTACCCATTTTTCCCAATTTTTACCACATAAAAAGTAACCTTTATTTTAATCTAGACCATATATTATCCATCTACCAAATTTAATTTTGCGTTATTGGACAAAAAACAAACAAACTCACAAACTTTCACGAGACTTTAAACCCCATTCGGGCTTAACAGTTACTTTTACACCTTCTTTTTGGTACGATTTTCTGTTCTATTATAATCAGGCCATCTCCCGACATCAGTTGCAGCAAGTTGAGGGACCCCAAATTCCTCTTTTCCTTATGGGGAGGAGGCGTTCAATTCTGCGGAAACACCCCATTATCTGTATTTTTCTTAGTGATGATGGCTGACATCTCTCTGCAAAATGTGGTTTACATCGGAGGACGTTTCCTATTTTCGTCCAAAAATCCTAAATACAAATTCCGTAAAAATCACTAATATGCGATGGTTTCTTATACAGGGTGTCCGCCGGGAAGGTATACTACTTTGTTTGTTGGCGGCGTAAATGGTCTTGTGGAAGAAGCTCTTGTGTCAACTGCATCTGAAATGGAAACAAATGCAAATCCTTGTGCAAAATTGTGGCCAAAGTTTTTATTTGAAAACCAAGCTCCTGAGCACGGCGTCGAATTGAGGTTGATATATTGTTCTGAACACTTTCTTGAGCAGCAGTAGTGTTTTCAGGCGATCTTGCAGTAGGTTGTCGTCCATGCTTGGGCACATCACCTACAGACCCTCTTTCTACGAAATCATTCACTACACGATAAATAGTGCTTTTTGTTGGCACGTTGTTTCTCCTAAAAATTTCACCCAACTTTCTCATCGTCACAGTAATCGATGATTGATTTTGATAAAAATGTATGTTTAACGATTAAAACACGTTGGTTTATCGAATATTTTTCCATAATAAATTTGCCACGTGTCTACTTCACGACTGCCAAATATGAACTGCCAAGACTAATGTTTACCAAAATGGGGGAAAAACAAAGTATTATACCTTCCCGGCGGACACACTGTATAATTTGCCAACAGTTTTATAACCGACAAATGCAGCCTCCACTTCATACTCTTCTTTAAGCGCTTTATGAGCAAGACCTTCCCATACCAGTCATGGGCTTTAAACAATCCGTTAAGAAAGGTATGCCATCATTTCAATTGTTCGATACAGCACATTGTCCATGAAGCAAAAATGTGATTTAGTTTTTGACTTTTCCTGTTTCGACGACTTAACTTAAAACTTTGGGGGAATTTAGTTAACAGGAAGCATTTGCCGAAGAAGTATAAGGCAGTTCAAAATAAAAAAAAAATTTTGATTATTAGAGAAAATATTTAGATATGAATACTAGGGTACGATTAACGGTTACCCGATTAATTACTACCCGATTAAGTGATTGGTTAATTTAAAATTGGCTATTTTGGATTAACGATTAAACTGGTTAATTTCAGTCGATTATCCGATTTAACGATGTAGCGAAATTTTTAAGTTTTTTTTTAGTATTGTAACACTTTTTTTTGTGTTTTTAATTATTTGTTTTGTCTCATATGTCTCATAAGAAGGTGTTCAGTGATCTTCATTTCAAATAAGTTTTTGCTGTCAACAGATTTTTGTTTCGCGTACTTTTTACATGTTTCTGTTTCGTTCATAGTTGGGGTTAGTGCACTAAATATTGATTTAAATCAGCATTGCACTATCACTAAATAAAACTGCAAAAAATAAGTTTGTACTATTTTTTTACCAGCTTTAGTGATGATTGGTATTTTTTTCACTACCACTAAAAATATTAAGTGGTATTGCAAATTTTTTCACTATCGCTGACGGTGATTGAATGCATAAAATCTGTACTCAATTCAAATAGTGCAAAATTTGTACTTGCAATCAAAAAAGCTGCATATAAACAGACTCTCACTAAATTTTAAAAATTTAATTTTGTATGCGCTTAGTTTTTGATTCTTGTTGATTCTGCGCATAGGAAATTTAACGACATAAAATTTTGTCAATAACGGAATATCTCCAGGCTTTAATCAAAAAAAAAAAAAAACAAGATTTTTGATTGTAAATTTAGTGCAAAATTTTAAGTTGCACTCAAATGAGTGAAGAACAAAAAAGTTGCAATAAGCTGATGATTGTTATTTCTTAAATCAGACTATTTTTTTTTTGAGTGCAAATTTTTTTTACTTCACTATCACTCATGTTAAGTGAGGCTGCTAATTTTCAATTCATCACTCGACAGCGATAAAATGATTGCAATAATTTTGCACTATCATTAACTGTTAGTTGAAATTGCAAAATTAGTGCACTACCCCCATCTATGGTTTCGTTATTTGTTTCTTCTCATGCCAATCTTTTAAGAGAATTAACGGAAACAATTCGAAGTGCTAAAAATTTAAAAAAAAATAAGACAGGATTTTAATTGCATAATAGAAGATTTTATATGTTTAGAGAGAATCCAGGAAAAGGACTGAGGTATTAGATATTCTGTATTATGGGTTGCTATCGTTTCTACATCTACGATAAGTGAAAGAATTTTTTCCAAGTCAAGTTAAATCAAAACTAAAGAAAACAATCGCTTAAATCCCAGACATTTAAACCAAATTATTTTTCTTAAAGATTATTTAATAAGATCTGCTTAAACTATTGAAATAACAAATAAAATTATCTTACAGCTTATTTTTTAATTAATACATAATATTTATCTATTAATTAAAAAAAATATGTATAACATCTTTATAAATTAATTTTTTGTTTGCTCGTGTAAGTTCAAGAATTGTTATGTTCGTTATGTTATTGTTTTTTTTTTTTTTTTTTTTTTTTTTTTTTTTTTTTTTGTTTTGTTTTTTTTTGCTAATAAACTCCAAATAATAAATAACTTATGAATTTTTGCTCTTTGAAATTACTTAATTTATAAAAAAAAAACTTTATTAATCGATATTTAAAGCAAAGGCCAGATTAAATGAATCCCCTCATGATTACCATATGACATTAATGTTATATAGAGTAGACTGGCCCACGCTTGTATGGAAAAGAAAAAGTATAGTCCAATTCTTTATCCACAAGCTTGATTTTGTTTCTTTTACTAAAATATATGTGTATACCAAAAATTGGCACAATGGGACAATATTTAGAGGTCGCGATGAATTGCGACTTTTATGTTTCACATCTTATATTACATGCATTTACTACTGACTTATCATTATTGTACTTGTTTATGTATTTCTGACTGTGTATTTTTGTTTTACAGAGTATTTATATAATTACGTCATTGGAGATATCATTTTCACATATTTCTTTGATCTTTACTGGATTTACATTCATTAAAATTTAAATATCTTGATCCTTTTATATAATTATTTAACGTATTTTGAATGCAAGATTACAAGAAACGAGTTTTTGTTAGCAAAATTTAGAATTTCTTATTTTTTTCTTGCACTTATTTTCCTGGTATCAAAACAAAATTCCGTATTAATAAGGGGCATCCCCTGATTGTTGATTTAAAAGCTAAACAAAGAGCGAAGGGAAAAACAATCTCAAAAGCAGTCGGGCAAAAGAAGTCACATTCAAAGCAGATTTAAATAAAATATTTGACGCAGCAAAAGATGCATTTAACAAAATCAAGAATGAGGAGGACAAATTGTTTGTTGTTTGTTGAGGGAAAATAATATGAGTTGTAGCATGGCGGGAATAGACATGAATCGCAAGCGAAAGAAAGAAATGGAATTAGAGGCAAGACAATTGCGTAACATTGAAAGTCAAAGAGCTAGTGAAGAAGTGGTTGGATTATCTACACTGAAGGATTACGTGGAAATTTCCGACAGTGAGTCAGATTCATCGCATGAAGAAGTTAAGTATCGCGAAAAACGAAATACAACTAAACCAACAAAAACGAAATCTGTTTTTACAAACGACTTTATTGGATCTATTGACCGTGTAAATCTTTCTGATCGGAATACCATGTATGTTGCTGGAGCTGCAGTTCAAGCATTAGGTACACCTGTATCCGAAATTGCGTTATCATGTACTACAATACAACGAAAAAGAAACGATATCCGAAAGTAGATATCAGAAGCTGATAAGGACTCATTTTCTTTGCAATATCCAGTCGTATTACACTGGGACAGCAAATTGTTGCCCGATATTTCTGATGAAAACAAAAAAGTCGATAGAGTTGCTATACTCATCAGTGGCAATTGAAAAGAAAAACTTTTAGCAGTTCCGAAGATCGCAAAAGGAACCGGTGTAGAACAGGCTAACGCCTGTTTGGGTGTCTGTAATGATTGGTCAATAAAAAAGCAAATTCGAGGACTATGCTTTGACACTACCGCCTCCAATACTGGTTTAAAGCTAGGTGCATGTACTTTAATAGAAAAAGGATAAAATAAAGATCTAATATGGATTGCTTGTCGCCATCATATGTTTGAGGTCATGCTTTCTAATGTATTTAAAGAGTATTTTGGCCCAAGCGTTGGACCCGACGTGCAACTATTTAAAAGATTTAAAAATCAATGGCCAAATATTGATAAAGAAAACTTCAAGGTCGGAGATGATACTCTATTCCATACGAAAGACTTGCTTAAACTTCAACAGCAAACGTATGAATATTATACCGAGGCCATCAAAAGTCAACAGCCAAGGGAGGATTACCGTGAACTCCTTATGCTTTGTCA
Organism: Pollenia amentaria; assembly: GCA_943735925.1. Classification (NCBI taxonomy): domain Eukaryota; kingdom Metazoa; phylum Arthropoda; class Insecta; order Diptera; family Polleniidae; genus Pollenia; species Pollenia amentaria. The sequence goes on along the minus strand of OX031008.1, from coordinate 130,627,836 downwards.
AAATTTTCTTACTGGTGCAAATAAAGCAGGAACAATGAAAGTTAAATTTTATGCACCAGGCGCGTGTCATCTTGCTCGTTGGATGACAAAGGCGATCTATTGCATAAAAATAATATTTGCTTAGATTAGTTGATCACCATAGAAAAAAATTTCCCGGGGTTTCTAAAGCTAATATTGCAAAAATGGCTATCTTAAATGTAAAAAAATAATAAAATATGTAATAATTTGTACTTAGTATACTGTTTTATTAATTCTTTATTTATTTGTTTTATGAAATATTTTTATTTTTAAATAAACAATGAATATCAACCATAATAAATCAATTTATGTTATATTTCTATCTAACCCCGAAAAATCATTAAACTATCGCAACCCGTAAATATTAACCGATTGTGATCAAATTTGGACTGAACATTTTTAAGCACTATTCGAATAGGAACAGCCTTGTGGAGCGCGAATATTCGATACTTTTGTATTTTGGGCCACCCTAATATAGAGTCTTATTCAATATTACAACTATTTGCAGAGCTTTTGCATAATAGTCATATTTTTCATTAAATACCTTTAATTTTCTGCCTGCTCTACTCAAAATATGTATGCAGGCATGCATGAATGTATTTTAAATATATTTTTTTCATTCAAATTCTTGGTTTTTTTTTTTAATTTGATATTGTACCAGGAAATATCATCATCAAATAGTACAAGTTTATGTGGAATAACCCTCATATACACGTTTACAAGCCATGCCCGAAAAATACACACATACACAAAATAAGAAAACAAAAAATTATATGTTCTGTTTCCAAAATATATTCCCAAAAAGCAAAAAAACTTTTATTTTAAAATTAAAAAAACGAAGAAAAGAATAATATTAAAAATAAAGAAGACCAAAAAACGTAAATGTATACAATATTTTTGCCAGGACATACATTTAACTCACTCTCAACCTCAACATGCAAACAAATTTGTTTGTGTGTGTGTGTGGCTATGCGTTTGCCTGTGTGTGGTATTCACCAATACCCTAAAGTTAACAAATTGCCAAAAATTCTTACTTTTTAAACCCCAAAATAAAATTTCGGGACTTTTTGTTTTGTTTTTTTTTTACTAAAATACATACACATATCCTTTTTAAGTATGTTTAACAACCGAATGTGAAATAAAAAGAAAACCCTTGCTTTTGTATTGTGTACTTAAAACAAAAACCCTTTCTTTTTTTCGGCAACTGCATTAAAAAAGGTCCCGGATAATTTTCAACGAAATTCTGCCACTGCAGTTAGACGCAACAACGACGTATACTTAATAATTAAAGTCGAAATGAAAAAGAAAACGTAGTAAATAATACAATAAAATAAAAAAAAGCTCAACGTTAAATCCTGGTAAAAACGGTGTTTCATTCTCTAAGTAAAGTGTATAGTAATTAATCGTTTGAGCACCAAAAGATGTTGCTGAATATGAGACAAAAAGTGAAGCAGGAAGGAGTTTACAGTTTTAAAATATTAACAGTTGTAGGAGGGTGATTTGTTAGGTAATCTTGATAATTTGGTTGGGTAATCTTATAAAGAAATAACATTTTTATACTTAGAATAAAAGCGGAAAAGACTATTGATCTTTTGAGATCGTAAAGCGTATAAATAAGAATACCAGAAACCCAAGTAGGTTAGGTTTCATGGGCAGCCATCGAGAGACAGCTCACTTGGGTCGTTCAGCGGTCTCTTTGTGATACCCAGCGCCAATGCTTTTCCCAAAGAGCAGTTACTCAGATGGCGTCACTGCAGAGTTGAGCCAATTCGTCTTCCTAATGAAGAGAAGAAACAATCTTAATTATATTTTATATAGATCCTCCAAGCAGGAAAACACCAGCTCTCCGAAGTATTTTCCCCTAATGCCCCGAAGCCCAGGGCATTGACAGAGAAAGTCAAGCACAGTTTCCTCTTCCTCTTCCTCCTCATCATGATAACTTGTACAGTAGTCAATGAATTCCAGACCCATTCTCCTAGCATGAGTCCCAACAGGCCAGTGTCCAGTCATGACCGACACCACAGTCCTGAGTTGGTCCCTATTAAACCTAAGTAGAGATTTGGTTCTCCGTTCATCATAGCCAGGCCATAGTGCCCTGGATATGGAGCAGGTGGACTCACATGTCCATCCCTCTTGCGCAATACTATAGTAATCGCGCCGAATGAGTGACATACACCGAGCCATTGGAAGGCCAATGAATTGATAAAAGAATATGTCATCCATGCGAACACCTTCCTTGGCCAGCTTGAGAAACCCAAGTAACACTATTCTAATCCTTCACTAATCCTACACTCAGCTGCAACTGAAAAATAAGAGCGTGCCATATTAATTCAATAAGTTTCAATAATATAGAAAAATTATGTTTAAATGCATAAAATCAGTAATTTTCAACTTTAAATTAATGTTGTCCCCTATTGAAATAAGAAATTTCAACATAACTAGACTTTCGTTGATATTTCTTATTGATACAACATGGTTTATTGATTTTAAGTGGTTTTTTCTCTGGGTGTACTCAAAGAAATTTGTTATTCAGTAAATACCAAAACATTTTCCTACAATCTGCTGCTTAAAACATGCCTCTTTGCGCTTTTTGGTCCTAAGCCACAAAATATTTTGATTCCTGAAAGGGATTTACTAGAATCTCGGGGTAAGAGCCCGACACATAAGAATATGATGTATTTCTTTACTTTGAATATAATATCATCAGGAAGGATCAATCTAAAGACACGTGCAACTCCCGGAAGAACTAACATACAAAAAAAAAAGTCTTATAACTTTGAAAGTAGCATTTAAAAATTATATTACACAAAACTTCCTCTCTCCACCGAATCTGTGCTTAAGTGTTGTAGGTATTACATATAGAAAAATCTAGGTGGATATATGTGGATAAAAAAAGTAGCTACTCTTTAAAATTTACAATTAATGTAAAATTTGCTGGATTTACAAGTCGTTATCAGTGGTTCCTGGAAATAACGTCATTAATATTGTCCCGCATGTTCTAGACAAATCACTGTGCGGCGGCCACTTTTTTCTACCTAATGTGAAAAATACGACATTCAATAAACGTAATCCAAAAGCAAAACTAAAATTTTTCCTTTTTAAAAAAACTTCAGTCAAAGAACATTCGGTGGCAACTTTGTACTTATAATTGAAATTAATCTAGAGAATCGGTACTTTTGATTCTAACTCCGCTTTCTAAAAGATCAACTAAAATAAGAGTTAAAACCATTTATTTTCATACAATTTCTACCATATGAACTTATATACCGCCTTTATAAAATCAGGAGATTTCGGAAATATGACTTAAAGAATTGCTATGCCAGAAAGCTTTTGTAATAAAATTATAACTTTAATCACCATCAACAAATCTAATAACATATTATCGTAGCTAATAAAAGTTTGAACAAGATGAAGTTGCTCTGTGATTATCCGGTACATCTTATATTTCTCATGTGTGATACAAATTCATGCAAATCCTCATTCAATAATTAGGATCCTGTACTTACTTTCCGTTACACATACCCTCAGCTATTAGAATTTTGTATATCATTGCCTTTTATAGGATTAAATTTACGGCTTTTAAACAACTTTCTTCTTTTTCTATAATTGTTGACGTTCTTGTTGTTTTTTTTTTATCGTTTTGGTGTTGTGTCCTGTATTTGAGTGTATTTTATTTAGTTGTTGTGTGATTAATTGAAGTGTGAGTTTCAAAAGCTAAAAAACCGCCGTTATACTCATACGTTGAAACGTCGCGTCGATATAAACATTTTAAACGCCACTGTCGCTTTTATGGCAAATTTGTTAGGGCATAAATGTAGTGTTTGTATCTGTGTGTAAACACACAAACTTATTTATATTGTGTGTACACAGTGCATTTATATTTGACTTTTTCTTGGTTTTTTTGGTCACTCTCTACTCACTTCGCTACTACCCAGAGTCGACATACTTTTTATTATCCTTTTTCGTCCTGTTTATTTCAAAGTATTTGTATGAGTTGCATTTATTTTTTTTGTTAATTTCTATAAATTTTAAGAGTGGGTAATCAACATATGCACATGTTTCAGTTTACCCCGTCAAAATTGCATTTCGTTTCATCGTCATCATCTTTTCTTTTTCAGTTTTTTTTTTTTGACTGCAAAAATTGCATATGCATACACAATTTTTGGCAACTTTTTCTTTCTTTTGTTTTTTGGTAAAACAAATATTAAAAAAAAAAACACCGAAAAGTATTTTTGTTTCATGAAAAGAAAACAGAAAAATTAACCCTTAATATTTTATTTAAAGTGAAAAATTGAATTTGTTCTTGCTAAAATTGCACATTTGAAATATTTTTCTTTTATTTTTTGAATTTGAGAAAAAAAAAACATAAAAAATCGATTTGTCTGGAGTAATTTATTGATTGGTAAAGTTCGGATTCGGTTAAATTTTTTTTTTTTTAGCAAATTTTAAAATATTTATTTAAAGATATTTGGATGTAATTTCATTTACGATAAAATCGGTCTTTACATCCCACAAAGCTTTTGTAATAAAATTAAAGGCTTCAACACCAGGTACATAACGTTATTTTCAGTTTTGATTACTAAAACTCCATTTGCTTAAGACCAACCTAGTTTTTGTTTAGTCCTACAAAACTGTGACGTTCCACACTGAATTGTGAAATCATTATTTATTACGGTCTTAGGCGAACTAAGCTGTTTGCCGGGAGTATGATTTATATGGGGTCTAATGTAGATTTTGGACCGATCTTCATAAAATTCGACAGTGTGATTTTGAGTCCTATAAAACTTCTAGATACCAACATTTATTATGATGGCATTAATTATGTTTTCCGGGAGTAGGCTTTATATGGGCTCTATGGTCAATTATCGACCGATCTACATGAAAGTTAACAGTATGATTTGCAGTCGTATAAAACGGATTTGTGCAAAATCATATATCTTTCCGTCTATTATTCCACTATTGATGTGAGTTTTTGCAACAAAATTATAAATTTGTTAGGGTGGTGGTTCCATATTTTGATTCATAGCTCTCATCCTACTGTGTTGCTCGATTTCAATCCCAAACTGCTTAGGATAACTACAAGCAATTTGAGGCCAATTTTGTTCTTTTGGTTTAGGTTTTTCGAAAGTGAGCGTATTTTCAACAGACGGACATGGCTAAATCGACTTTGAATTACTCAAGGTGCCAGAATATATACATATACTTTATGGGCTCTTAGATGTACAATAAAAATGTTTTACAAGGAATGACAAACTTAGTATACCCTCATTCAACACTAGTGGTTTGATTGCAATCAAATTATTTTTAGAATTGATTAAAAAAATGATTGCAGTCAATATCAGAAAATTCATTGTATAATTTAAAATTGAAATCACACAAGCAATTTTCCGGTTTTTAATGAAAGCATATACGAGAAATCATGTGATCGATTACAATCGTTTACAGCTTTGGCGCAAAGCAAATTTTTTTTACACTTTTTAAAGTTATTATCCTTAAAATTATCCCAAAAAAAAAGGAAAATTGTAGAAGTTTCCAGTAAGGAGAAAAATCAGATAAATTGGGAATGTATCTCTTTTATTAATTTTCATTTTATTAAATACAGAACATTTAATTAAATACAGAACAATTGAATTAGGTACTGTTCTGTATAATACAGAACGGATGGTCACAAGGGGGCGGCGATTATTCGGATTCACATTCGCATTTGCGAACTATGTATTTGCTTATTTTTGCTATTTGCATTCGCTTAAATGTATGCGCATATTTTAAGCGAATATCTAATGATGACAATTAAAGCAAATTTAATTAACTATTCTTAACGCGTTACTCTAAAGAGTGATAAAGCATCGAAACTTAAGTTTATAAAATATAACTTGGACTTCAAATATTGGAGAACTTATGTAAATTATTGTCGTGTAAATAACGGAAAAAAATTATGTTTAAAGTAACAGCTGATTTCAACCGATAGCGAATATCGTTAAAAATGTTACAGAATAGAAAATTCGAAAATTTTCGTTATATTTATTTTAACGACACGATTATCGTTATAAATGTTAGTGAATCGCACTACAGCATTAAGTATTAAAAAATTTGCGATGCTATGGCACATGGATTATGTACAAACCTCCTGTTAAGGAGCTGTAGCTACTGCATATCTGTAGATTACAACTTCGTAATTTAATGTAGAAGAAACCCCTCTGAACCAAAACCTCTTATTTCAGTTAACAACGATGCACTTAAATGAAACCAAATTTCTAGAATTAAACGGTCCAATGATCTCAGTCGATCTAAGTTTCATAAAAGAAACAATATAAAGAGAAATCGCTTTTTTAAAATGTTGCTGGAATGTTCATCGTTGGCGTAGAGTTTGTGACTGTACTAAATACTTAAAGGGCAAACTTAACTATATAAATGGTTTGGCAAACATGTCAAAATTTTACGTTTGTACAAACGTTTTGTGCTATTAATTGGAGTATTTGCTGTTGGAACAAACATTTGAAGCATGTTTGTGGAGATATAGAAGCTGTTTAATATTTGTCAGACATGTTAGACATTTGCCAAACTTTTTTTAGTGTCTATTGCTAAATGTAATAATTTCGGCGAAAACTTTGCAGAGTGAAGAAGTAGAAGAAGAAGTATAAAACCCATTTTCAGCCATAAATTCTTACTTTCTAAGCAGCTTTGTTTGCGCCAAAATAGATAGTTGTTTAAACCACTCTTTACTCCTAATTATTTTCCTTTTGTTTTATACTTTTTCTCCGTTTAGAACAAATAGCGAGAAAATTTTCCGCAGCACTATCGTCGTCTGCATTCATTGAAAACGATGGAAAAAAATTAAAAAGTAATGTTTGTACGAAATATGTTTGTGTAGTTTATTTGCAAACAGGAAATAAATTGTGTGTTTGCCAAGCCACTTGTGTGTTTTATTTTACCCTTAACCAAGTTGTATATTTTAACGCAATATTAAACACTGCCGAAGTATGTTAATTGAATACTTTGCTTAAGCCACTATTTTGAAGAGACAATCGAATGACTAAACAGTCAGCTAAAAACACTGCAAAGTACTAAATACTATGTCGAAAATAATGTCTTTGAACTGAGAAGTCAAGAGTAGTTTCCAAACAAAAGGTTCATTGAGTTGGAATGGATTAACGAAAGAAGACAAATAGCTAGCAAACGGGTAAGAACTCAGCGCTCATCTCTAGCTCCGAACGCGACGTGCTATTATTGCCTAGCATCAAGTAGCAGTCTGTAATTGTATTTACGTAGAATATTAGCGTGTAAATAAAGAATAGGGTTTATAATGTTGGTAATTGCGATTCTTTTATTTATACTGGAGAACCAAAACGAAACTGACCCGATGAGCTACACCAGCACCCAGCAAAAATGTGTCGTTATACATTAACGAAAGTAGTGTGCCCTCTAATGTCCCCAGATGTAAAAGCAACCAACACACACAGGCGGCAAATTGGCAAAATTATACACTAGCGGTTTTGAAAAAGGCAGCCTGTGTTAAATAGTTATAGCACCCACAAAGTTGAAAATCAGCCTTTAAAGCCGGCTTTTGAAGATTTACTATCCCGCCAAATTGCGTTTAAACCGCAACCACAACGTAATTCCCGAAGGTACCATACCAACAGCCAGGCTGGAACCGAAAATACATAAACTCCTGATTATCGTAGTAGCAGATATGATCTCTGGTCAGCCGCGATCTAAAGGCCTCTGTAAATTTGGAACACTGCCGAACTGCACGTACTGCCTGCATCTAAATTTCCCAGAGGATGTAACACCAATATCCTTAGGATGTTTCCCTACATACCCCGGAGCAAGTTAAATGTCAGAAGCATTCCTCCAGTATAAGTACTCCTTAGGTATAAGCCGCCATTGCGAATTTTAATCGGCGATAGTCTCTACATTTTTCCCTTTTATAACCTTATAACTTTTTGTATAAATAGCTACAAAAATATAATTTCCGATTCCTAATTAAAATCATCAATAATAAATTCCTTCGGCATAATGGATCTAATCGTTCAAAACAAGCAATTAAACAACTTTGTACAACACCACATTTTCAAATCTGGACGATTTTCAATAAAACAGTAACAACATACTGATAGTTGCCATAAAAGAAATCTACAAAAGAGAATCGAATGACAAAAAATGGAATATAAACTTCAAACCACAAGAAGAAAATCTATCTAAAGTGCTAGAAAACAAATCGTTTTGCATGTTCAAACATTTCAATACAAAATGATAGCAATATTTTCTTCTTCTTTGGCTTTCCTTAATAGCCAAACTAAATCTTGGCTCTATTACTGGAGAAGAAGCAGCAGCGGCAAAAAAAAAAGTGCGTTAACACATACTCGTTCATTGGCATACATAAGATTTTCATGTTTTCTGGTGTATAATGAATGAATTTTTAAAAGATTATCAACATTATTCATTAAGACACCATCGAGAGTTAATTTACAACCTCACAACAGTGCAGCAAAAAAGTAGGGAAACAAAGCCTACACACATAAAACATGGACTGGGAGAGAGCTTTTTTTCTTGTCCATCCTTTTAAGCATATTTATTTTCTTTTAGCAAAACAGTGTCTGTAATTCTGCATTTTTTTGTTTTCAGTCAAGACTTTTTAATGTAATTTACAAATGCGTTTTGTGTGCACCATCAATTATGATAATTATCAGTTTTATTGACATGGCCTGTTGAAGTAGCAACTTAAAGAAGCAACGAAAAACTAAAGCGAAATAATAAAAATCGTGGCAATAAAGTTAAAAAAAATTATAAAGATACACACACTCATTGTTGCAGAGCCCCATACAAATTGCAAATATTTCTTAATCCCGTTTAAGAGCAACGTAACACTCACACACAAACGCAGGTTGGGGCAAAGCATTTAAAGAAACTCCACAAATAAATGAATGAACGACTGAATGAATCTGTTGTCTGAAGTATTAAAAAAATTTTAAGCCACTAATACGCATGCGTGGCTTAAAAAAATGCGAAATTTTTCTTTTAAATTTCTTCAGTTGGTTGTGGAGAAAGAGGAAATCTTCTCAGTATTTTTTTTTATTGCGTTTATGCAACAGCATGTGTCATTATGTTAATTGTAGCTGGCGCTTGAACCATAAAAAATACTGCAGCAGACATTTTTTACTTGTGTGTAGCATACGGAATCTTTATTGCAAGTAGTTGTATGTATGGGAATATGTCAATAAAAGCAACAGTGGTTAAGGAGTAGGAATTTTTAGACAAATTTTTATACAAAAAAAAATAAATTAAATAGTATCAAGGAAAAATATAAAACCCTTAAATTAAGCTTTCCTAATTCCTTAGACTTAGAGGTCCATTGTTCTCGTCGTAATAGATTGTTTGGTCTCTAAAAAAATTTTAAGGACTCGATAAGCTTGAACACGGTGGTACCTTAAGTTACATAAAAGCTCCCGCTAAAGATGTACTAAGTTGTGGCTGAAGTGCTCAAAACTATAATGGCTGCCTATCATAACGGCCTTATTCCTCAATGCTTTTTATAATGAGTGAACTTGTCAGTCTTCCAATATGCCATTGTCCAAAAATTGACATACAGCTGGAAATGCTATCACATCCACACTATTAATTTTACCGGAATTCCTTTGGATTACAACATAAGACTTAAAAATGACAGACCAAACGACATCTTTTAACGACTTAAGTTTTAACCACAGACAGAAGTTAATTCTCGAAGAGTGCAGATTTCTAAGGTTAAAGAGGCACTGGTTTTTTTTACCTATAGGACTTTTATATTTTTCTATATACTTTTTGAATGACCTGCCGTATTAAGTAGTTTCACTGAGACTGTACCCAATAAAAAATTGTGCTTCCAACGAAGCAGATTTGTAAGGGAGAAACGTTAAAGTTTCGCTTACCATATCGCTTACGGATGACATGAATTTTATATGGCGAGTTCCCACTTTGAAGCAATACATTTTTGACATAGAAAGCGCTTTCTTCAGCTCATATAAAAATTGGTGAATGTAACGATGAGGTTTGCACACTGAATTTTTTGTTACCGTTGTTCTTTAATATGCTCCCTTACAAACCTGCTTCGTAGTAAGGGAATGTCGTGGCTCTTCAAATGTTATATATTTATTTTTAAATTTATTAAGAATTCGTTCAATTACTTTATTGCATCTCTGTATGCCTTATTGCGTAGCGCATAAGTGTGTGCTTACTTTTTAAAATGTACCATTAGTGCTTCGCAAAATAAGAAAATTTTTTACTGGGTAATTGATTTTTTTTTCTTAGCAATTTCTTTTGTGACCGAAGTGTAAATCTTGTAATACAATAGATGTGATTTTAAATATCGGTTTGTTTTGTATTCTTCTTCAACTCATCACTTACCACAACGCGAACCTAATATATAAATTGTCAGATTGCACAATTTTTCGCATTGTCATAGGAAATTCTGTTCTAAATCTAGGGTATTACTAATAATGAAAATATTGTAGCTTATGATTGAAAATGGCTTAATGGTTTGCCGATTCTCGATGTTTATCACTACAGTTTTTCATTATGGGGATCCAACGCGAGCACATGTTTTTTATTAAATTAAATTTTTTAGAAAATGGCCAGATTGAAAGTATCTTTTATTCTTAAGACTTTGAAAAAACCTTAGATTATTATAACATCCCAATAAAAAATTGTGCTTCCAACGAAGCAGATTTGTAAGGGAGAAACGTTAAAGTTTCGCTTACCATATCGCTTACGGATGACATGAATTTTATATGGCGAGTTCCCACTTTGAAGCAATACATTTTTGACATAGAAAGCGCTTTCTTCAGCTCATATAAAAATTGGTGAATGTAACGATGAGGTTTGCACACTGAATTTTTTGTTACCGTTGTTCTTTAATATGCTCCCTTACAAACCTGCTTCGTAGTAAGGGAATGTCGTGGCTCTTCAAATGTTATATATTTATTTTTAAATTTATTAAGAATTCGTTCAATTACTTTATTGCATCTCTGTATGCCTTATTGCGTAGCGCATAAGTGTGTGCTTACTTTTTAAAATGTACCATTAGTGCTTCGCAAAATAAGAAAATTTTTTACTGGGATAGTAATTAAACCTAAAGGTTTACAAAACAAATTTTTTATTAAATTTTTTCTTAACAAACGTTTGTTAAATTTAACAAACAATTTTATTAACATACGGTGATATATGTATGCATATAATATGTTTTTGTTTGCTTGTTTTTAAATAAAAATCGAAAAAACTTTGTTTAAAATCTAAATTTAAATTGTACGATTTTTTTTTGAAGATTTTTTAAACAGAATAAGACGATTTTTTTATTTTTTCTCAGGAAATTGACGATTTTTGTAAAATTTTATCTGGCAGGCCTGGCCTCAAGTGTGTATGAAAACTGTTTCGTTATCGTTCGACTTGTCGTGCTGAAAATTTTTAGTGGAGCACAAATCAGCTGTTTGTCGTTGAAAATGCAAACGAGCGATAGATGTCGAAACATTGGGGGCCAGGTGTATATGTATTGCTTCTAAGGTTCATAGTAGTAATGTAGTACGAGTATTTTATCAAAAGATTACACTATGCAACAAATGGGAAAAAATTTAATTTTCTTAAATAATCACTTAATTTTTTGGATCCGCTATAGTCACCTAACTGCAAAAATCATTATTTCAAAGTCTATGGTAATTTCTTTTTAAATTTTTTTTTTAATTTGAGATTTTTAAAGAGGCTGCTCCATACATCTTGTCATAACTTTGCAACGAAATACTCGATTTTGTTATGCAATCCGTCAAAACAAATTTGCGATAATAAATGTGAAAACTACGTACTTTCTCTTTATCGGAAATAAAACACGAATTTATTAATGGATTTTCATGATATAAAATTTATTTTATTTCTCAAAGATACAGATTTACGATTTTTTTATTTTACGAAATTTTTATTTGTTCTTTTAAAAACTTCAACAATATCTCTGAAATTACTGGCCAAATTTAAAAAAAATTTTAGTACGTCTTAAAGATAATATTGTTAGCGAATTTCGGTTTTTTTTCTTAAGGGAATATGATGCACCATTTTCATTTTATTTCAATATATGTGTTGAAAGTACCTTAATTTTGGACATAACGGTATATCTCTAAAACTGGAGCTGATAGAGAAAAACGAAGGTTAGATTTGGAATCAGCGACCTCAAATTAGTAAAAAAATTACACAAAGTTCCAGGCCGCAAAATGGCTGTTCCGCAGTGTAATCATCATATGGCGAAAAAATCTTATATTGAAGAGGAAAAAATTCAAATTGTGTTTTTAATTCAAATTTTATAAATTTACATAAGTACATAATTCGTCAACATATGAAACTTTATAAAACTGCTTCTTTCTTTTCACAAATAATTTTTGTTCATCAATATTCTGTATCATTTAATCGGCCTTTTGCTTTAATCGGTTAATCGCTCGATTAATTAACCGAGGTGTTGGTTTAATCGGTTAATTTTGTTATTGATTGGTTAACCGATTAATACATTTTTTTCTTTCAAATTGAGTAATTTCAATAAATAAAAATGCATAAATTATTTACTATTTGGAGTTTTTAGTAAAAAAATTAATAACATAACAATTCTTAAACTAAAACGAGCAAACAAAAAAAAAAAAATAATTCATAAATATACCATACATATTTTTTAATTATTACATAATTATTACATTATGAATTAATTAAAAAATATACTGATCATTTTATTAGTTATTTCAAAAGTTTAAGGAGATCTTATAAAATAAATTTTTAGACAAATAATTTGGTTTAAACGTTGAGGATTTAAGTGATTCTTCTCATTCGTTTTGATAAAACTTGATTTTGCAAAATTCTTTCATTTATCGTAGATGTTGGAGAAATCGAAAACAACCCAAAATAGAGAATATCTTATATCTCATTCCTCTTTCTGGATTTCTCTAAATATATAAAATTTTTCATTATGCCATTAGAGTTTTAATTTTTTTAAATTTTTAACACTTCTAATTGTTTCGGTTAATTCTGTTGTTAAAAGATTTATATGAAAAGATATGAGAAGATACAAATAACTTAACACATACATATAAAAAGTACGTGAAACACAAAGCTGTTGACAGCAAACACTTATTTTAAATGAAGATGACTGAACACCTTCTTTGTTTGTATGCAAAAATATTTTCTAAACATATACCTTTTCTATATGAGACTAAACAAATAATTAAAAATACAAAAAATATGTTTTAATACTACAAAAAATGTAAAATTTTGTTACATCAGTTAATCAGTTAATCGACGTTAATCGAAAATAGCCAATTTTAAATTAGCTGATCAGTTAATCGGGTAGTAATAAATCGGTTAACCGATTAACGGTTAACCTAATGAATACCCTAATATTCTCAAAATTAACAACCGCTATTCTAAGGTGCTTTTTTTTTAATATTTTGTATGCCCAGAAATAAAGATGAAATTTTTTGCATTCTAGACATGATACAAAACTTAATTTTTTTTAAAATTCACTGTTTAAAGAATTGTGTATTTTGTACAAGCACACTTTAAGTAAAAATCATAATATCTAAAAATAAAAATCCTCCTTGGAGAAAAAAAAATCTTTAATAAATTATATTTTTGTCAAAAAATAATCAAAAATATGATAGAATCATCATTCTGGCAACGCTGTTTATATATTATATTCAAACAAAAGGAAACAAAAATTTATCAAATCAAACTTTGCGTGTCTAAACACGAAACAAAGTTTAAAAAAGAATTCAACAAACTTTGTCAAAGTAAACTTTGCCTATCTAAAACGGGACATTGAAAACAAAAACAAATTTACGTTTTTTTTTGTTGTTTCAATATAAATTACCAAGCGAAATTTTCATTTTTATTTTGAAAAACAGACGGTATATAAAAAAATGGCTCTATTTGAAATCTTTGCGTTATAAATTTAAAGACTTAACCCCACTGTGCATAATTTGTAAAATTTGCCTTAATCAGTTAAGCAACGAAACTGCGTGAGCGTATGCAATTCTAAGATTATTAACATGTTTTATGGATAGAATTTTATTCTTGTTTTCTACGTTTTTTTTTTTGTTTTATTTTAAAACCAAAACTAGTAAAAAACTGAAAACAAAATAAAAAAAGCACATAAAGATTTAAAAGTAGTGATGAATGATGAGCTTAGAATTTGTTTTTAGCCAACAACATTTACGTGTTTGCCGACAATTTTACCACGATTTCTTTCTACCATAAGTCATTTAAAGTTTTCAATTTATGTGTTAGATTTTAAGTCAGTCCGCCTTATTCTCTCTTTCAATCTGTTATCTGTAGTTATAACTTCATAATTGCATACGCATTGATGATGTTCATTTGTTAGTTGTGTTCTTGGCATCTGCCATCATGCAATTTGGCATGTGTAAAGTTTGTGCTTTTAATCTTAAGTCCCTCTGTTTCGTTAGTTTCTCTGTCTGTCCTCTACACGTTCATTCGTCTGTCATTATTAATGCTGGTTTTTATAATTGATGATGATTAAATCAATGCTACCGCGATTTTTCATTTTTGTATATATTACGTTTATTTTATTTTTATTTTTTGTGCATCATATTGGACATTTAACACAGCTTCTGGACATTTTTCACGCAATTTTTCATTTACCACTTGTTTAATGCATCAGCAGCAGATACAAAACATGCAGTTTATTTTACTTCCATCTCCCCATATTTTTTTTTTCGTCTGACGTGTGTGAACCTTTTCTTCTTGCTACCCGTTGCAGCGTTATTAAGTAATTTGACTCTTCGGCCAAAGAGTAAAGAAATGAATAACAAATTCCTTTTTGATCTTTAACACATTTTTATTTTGGATGATGTCGATTGTGTTGTACCAAGCACAATCTGCTGATTCACAGCTTTTTTTTAGTGTAGTTTTTCATTGTTTTACAGGTGCTTCATATTTCTTTTTTCTCTTGTTTTTTTCCCATACATTCCTTTTTTAAACTAGCGCCACTTTTTTTTCCTTTACATCTTGACAGTATTAAAATTGCTGCCTTCTTCTTCTTCTTCTTCGTCAATTGTAGACCAGTAGTAGCTAGTCGTTCCAATTAAGATCTTTTCTGTTTGTCTTAATACTAGTGGTTGGTTTGCAGCTTCAAAAGCTTCCATGTTGTTGAAAAATGTTTTCTTGCATTTCCTTTTGTTGTTGTTGCTGTTGCTGTTTGTTGCTTATTTCGTTGCAATGCGTAAAATAATTATTTAATTGCACTTTTGTTATTAATGCTATTTTAATGTTTTTTATTTCATTCCATTTCGTCTTTCATTTTATCCTGTAATTTTGTGGTATTAAAATAATTTTAATTGGTTTATGGCTCATACGAATGGTGTTTCATTAAAGCCATTCCTTTGAATTAAGAAAATTGGCAAGGAATTATGATTAAGAAATAGGGACTGAGCTGAGTTAATTTAAAATATGAATATTTATGATAAAATTCCTTGTGTTAACAATATTCAAGTCTGTTTTTTAATTAAGGATTGTACTTGCTGATGTGATGTTGTTCCAAGTTTTGGTGTTATCGCAGATTTATATTTTAATTTCATGGTTGTATCAGCCATATTTTGCCTTGAACTTTCATAATTTTGTTTGTTGTATACTTTTGTATTTATTAACGGAATCTGCGTTTTATAGGCCTCATAATAGCATACATGTTCAGATGAGCCTTGTCGCAGCGGGGTGGGAGATCCGCTCTTCCGAAGCCTTGTTTGCGTTTGGATTTGAGAAAGGTGACTTGCAATCAGATGGGGATGATTTTATATAAAATATTTTTCATGGACTTTGCGAAATAAATCCTTGACATAAGGAATATCTAAATCCCTACGGATGTTTTCGTTGGTTATATAATACGGCGCTTCGGTCATGCTTCTAAGAATTTTTAAGTGTGCCCTTTATATAAGCTCGATACTGAAGATGCCCGCTTTTCTCCATATTTGGATACTATCAACCAAATTATGAATAAAAATGCCCCGAGAGATTTTTCGCTTCTCTCAATTTTCCCATTTAAATTCAATTGTAAAAATGGAAAAACTCCCTTGTAATTTGTATTAATAATTGGGCTGTTTATGGCCAAATTCTTTTTAACAAGTAAATGTTCTATATTTGGCTTTGCAATATTTCATATTCCCTTTACCATAATATTGAAAGACCTATTGCTCCCTAGCTCAAGCTATCCAATTTTTATCATTTTAATACTAAACACTATTTTTTTGTAAGAAAAATCTGAGACAAACTTGGTCCTCCTATATCATATGGTGTGGGCGTATCAAAACCAAAACCATGATTTTTGGAAGATAAAGGGCGTAATGAACCTACAACTTGATAAAGTATTGACCGAGTTTGTTAATTTTCCCTACCAATATTTTATAAGGTTTATTTCATGTAAATGTCAAAAAAAAGTTCATTAATTATAAAAAGATTTATGGGTCAAAATTAGAGGCAGCCATTTGTGGATCAATCTGGCTGAATTTCAAAAGCACATTAAACCAGACTATACACGACATATATTTATAATAACCTAGTTTCCCTCATTTCTGAGGTCTTTGAGAAACCCATTTCAACATTCACCAACGCACAGACAGAACGACATTGTTAAGTCAACTTCTCTACTCACAAGGATCAAGAATATAAACGCTTTGAAGGGTCTAATATCAACTTCGAGCCCTTACCGCAAAAAAGCTTAACCCTAGAAAGATAATCATATTAAGACATACGTTAAGGATTGGGTACGTTCGTAAATGCTTCACTGCGCTGCATCAGTGATTTCAAATGTTTGTATATATTTCAATAAAGTAGATATGGACCAACAAATTGTCAAATACTCCACAAAAATAATTGTCACACTATAAAAAAATATTATAATTACTTTTTTATCTGCAATAAAAAAGTTTGCTTGTCTGATGCAGCGCAGTGATGCATTTACGAACGCAACCATTATCATACGTAAAACTGCTGCATTATTTTAACCTGCTATATTGTTATATTTTTTGATTAATTAAGAACAAACTAATGTGGATTATATTTTAACATATATATTAAATAAAATGAACGAAATTTAAAATATGTTCATATAAGAAATGTCTGAAGTGCACAGCAACGTATTCCTGCTAATTAAAAAGAAATAGCAAAATTCCGAAAGTGCATGCGTAAAATTTAGGCAGATTATCTTTCTAGGGTTAAGCGACACAAACACAATTTTAAAGGAGATGGTTTTTTTTATTATGTTTCATAAAACTTTTGTATGATGATTGCCTCTAAAGCTAAAATAGTTTTTGCTATACAATCGTAACGGTACCTTTTGTGACCATGACATTTTAGGAGATGATGCAAGTGTTGACAATAAATTTAATTATTAAAAATAACGAAAATTTTAAATGATGTCGCTTGAGCTATTTTTGCGGTAAGGGCTCGATATTGTAAAAATTACAAACTGAGTAACCAATTTATATAAAAACGAACGAAAACGAAGGCTTTAAAAATGCCTTTACTTTTTTTGCAGTCTTCTTATAATTTATGAAGTTTATTTTTCACTGTCACCTAAAAAAAACTTAGTAGAATAAATAGTGAAATAGTGTTGAAAATGAACTATATCGATCAATCAATGACCTAGTTCTAGGCAAAAAACCTTATGATCTCATTTATATATGTATTTGTGCTTTTGAATTAATTAAAATAATGGTTTTTGGCATTTAAAATTTATTTTTTTAACTGTCGTCTTATTTATATAACCGATTACTTTTGACCGATACGAGTACTTTTTGACCAATACCTACTCGACAAACGGTTGCAAAATATCGGTACCAAAAGAACCAATTGTATTTTTCAAGAATGAAAAATTATCAATAAAAATTTTAATTAATTTCATGTTGTAAAATTCCTGTCTTCATAAAAATAATTTAATGAAAATTAAATTCAATGAACTTAAGCCTAATTAAAAATATCTAAATTTGGATTAAAAACCATTAACAGTTCAATAGAATAACCACAATACTAATTATTGTTAACAGCTAAGGCAAGAGCTATGTTTACTTTTGTCCTTTAAGTTGTGCTGAAAAAGGTCAACAAGAAAAAAGAAAGACAAAAACATGAAAAACAAAAATGTACTTTGGATTTCAAGAAGAATTCTTGACTAAAAGTACGAAAAAACAGAAGTTAGGAAGAACATGTAAATTAATTAAAATAGATAATCAATCATTCAAAAGCAAATTTCGATCTATCAAGGTGAAATACCATTTGGTTTAAAGATTGATGTTTGACTATTGACGTCATCCGGTTTCAATAGCCGAGTGAGTAAAGACGACAAACCCCACTGAAGAGATTGTCTGGTTACAATCGAAACTAGTCTGGGCAACCTGTCCGTGAACGCCTGGGTTCAAATCTCAGCGCAGTCAAGAATGAAAAATTATCAATAACAATTTTAATTAATTTCATGTTGTAAAATTCCTGTCTTCATAAAAATTAATTTAATGAAAATTAAATTCAATGAACTTAAGTCTAATTAAAAATATCTTAATTTGGATTGAAAACCATTAACAGTTCAATAAAATAACCACAATACTAATTAAGTTCAAGTTATTTATATAAAAGTAACGAATATGTACTTGTATTTTTTCGTATCGTTTCATCGCTACACCTCATAGCTAATACCCTTGTACATTTGCATACATTTCGTAGGAACGCATGGAAGATGTTAAAAAGTGAAACATGCGTTCACACTTGAAAAATCTAAGATCTACTACCAATTAAAAATGTAAAAATGTCAGAATAGAATACAATGAGATAGGAATATCTTGTAAAAATGATGATTTTTAGCTCTGTGTATTTCTCATGGGAAAATTCCAACATCTTTTCAAATTCATGGAAGATGTTGAAAAGTGTGAAAAGGCTATAAGGCTAAGTTTAGAATTGCCACTTATTTACCAGTGAAGTATAGAGGATTTAAACTGAGTATATAAATAACGTGTCTACTATTTAACTCGTTTACTCGAATTCGCCAATATTACAACGAAGTTTCCTCTTTACTAAGAAAGCCGTTAAGTGGACAAGATGCCACTTGCGGTTTCACATGTGAACTAAGAAAAGAAGTATCATCTGCTAATGTGGAAATAGCCAGTCTGTCGCATATGGACAAATCAGAGGTGTATATCAAATAGATACTGGGTCCAAATACAATTGCATTTCAGTTGAAATATCAAACTCTTAAAAAAGTATTTTAACAATTTAGAGAATTTAAGCTTTCTCAAAGCTTTTTTTAATAAAAATCATAAACAAAAACGTTTGAGGCATTTAGTTGTCACTACTATTAAATTTTATTATTAAGCTTCAGCGCAGAAAATTGTGCATGACACTGTTTTCGGAAGATATAAAATATAAAAATAACCTTTTCGTGTAAATATCCAAAATAATAGAAATAAGATATTATGTTTTAAAAAAGTTTTTTAAATTAACCTTTTTGTATCTTTTTTATTATTAATTATTAATTTATATTTTTAAAAGAAGCACAAATTTTATTTTGTTAAACACAAATTATAGTGTCATCGTCCAAAAATATTCTTCCTTTTTTGAAATTATCAGATCAGTTTTAAAGAAAAAAAAAATAATATTCCATTAATTTAATATGCTTTTTTATGTAGAAAAAGATTTTTAACAATTTTAAATGTTGCGATTTTAGGCATCAAACAAAAATATGCTAGTAATTTTGCAACTGTTTTATAATTTTGTGTATTAAAAAATTTAATTTAAGGCACAAGCTCTATGTTTACATTTGTCCTTCAGGTTGTGCTGAAAAGGTTAACGAAAAAAGAAAGACAAACAAGAAAAACATAAAAAAACAAAATGTACTTTGGACTTCAAGAAGAATTCTAGACAAAAAGGGTGAAAAAACCGATCCACCAGGAAAAATACAATTTAGTTTAAAGATTGATGTTTGATTATTGACTGCCTGCCGTCATAAATGGCGGTGAGTGTTAAACGGTAAAGATTTCTGAAGAGATAGTGTGGTTACTATCAAAACATGTCAAATCAACCTGTCTGTGGGTTCAATCCCAGATTCAGTCAAGAATAAAAAATTATCAATAACTTTTAATTCATTTCATGTGGTAAATTCCTTTCTTCATTAAAAATATTTTAATGAAAATTAAATTTAATGAACTCCAGCCTGATTAAAATATGGATTAAAAATTTTAATTTTCGATTTTCATTATTAAGAGAGTCGAGAGATTTGTTACCTGAACTACTCGTTGTTAAAAATTTTATATTTAAATTCTCTTTTGCTTGTAGTATTTCCTTTTTTTTTTGCAAACTCAAAGGACTACTTGCTCATAATAAAATACTACTTAATTTTAACAAACAAATACACAAAAACCATTTTAATTTTTAGTGTTTAATGATTAAATATATAATTTATGTGTAAGAACTTTTTTGTTAGCTCGTTTTTGCCACAGACATGTTTTTTTTATGTCAATATTAAGTATCTGTCCGTCCTGCTGTCTGACTACACTTTACGCTCTAAATACTCGGAAAATAATCAACTTGCTCAAAAAAAAAAAAGAAGAACAAGAACTGATGAAATATATAAAAAACAACTTAAACTAACAACATCACTATCCATATATTTTTCCACATACAATACAAATATTTAAATGTTGTATCATGAAAGACTCATACCAATTAAATAAAAAAATTAAAGGGGTTCTCCCGCTTTTTCTCATTAACCAACTCCTGGGTCTTTAGTGTGTCTGCTTGTGTGTATCTCTCCGTAGTTGTTCCATAAAAAGCCAGACTTGTGTAAACTACATTTTAAATAAACTTTATAATGATTTACATTATTATAAACAACCCTTCTGAAACACATTCGTTCAATTACCAAAAGTCTTTGCCAAAGAAAGAACTTTTTAAAACAAACACTCAACTTTTATAACAATTTTATATTAATTTTTTTTTTTTTTTTATATTTTTTGGTAACAACATGCATGCATTTGGTCATCATTAAATTTTTGGGCAAATGTTTGGCGGCAACAGTAGAAAAATAACTTACACTTAAAGAAATCTACTACTGAAAATAAGAATTAAACACACACTTTACATTAAATCAAACAAACTTATTGTTTTTTCTGCCTTATTACTATTCATGTTTTGTTTACACAGTTTATAGTCAGTCTGCCAGGAAAACCGCAAGATATCTTTTTCAGTCACTCGCACACAAACACACGCAAACACAATATCAAATCCAACCAGCCTGTTACCGAGGTCAGACATGTGTGAACGCATTTGCTGCTGCCTGGTCTAACAGGCTGTCTTATAAATTACAAAATGGATGTTTAATGAATGGAAGAAACAATGCTTTTTACCTACATTTTAAATGGTTTATTATTGTATTTGTATCTCTAAATTATATATTTAGTTGCATTATGTTTATGTAAAGAAATACAGTCCCTTGGTCAGCTTAAACAAGTGGTAGAGGCTTAAGGAACAAGTTAATTGGGTATTAAGTTTATTAGAATATTTTACAAGATGGCAAAATGTCTGTTTAATTATTTACACATGTTTAATTTTAAACGATATAAATTTTTTTGATTTTGGTTCCGAACGCCGTATTGGTTAACCAATTGAAGTGTTTACGCCAGAAACAGTTAAGAAAACTCACATAATGATATTGCAGGATCGTCGGCTCAAAGTGCACGGTGGTCAATTCCGGCCAAAAATCTATAGCTTTTTTATTTATTTAAGTAAATTGCTTAAATTTGGTATCCAACTAACGGATAGCGGATTTGATCCTTCGCTAAAATTTTGGACATGTACATCAGGCCTATCACTAAATTTTAGGAAAAATTTGGCATACTACGACATGGCAACTATTGTACAAGTAATAAATACCACTTTTAAAGGTGATTTGGGTTCAAAAATGATATAACATAAATACGAGTATGTATATCAGTATTTTAAAAAATAAACTTCAGCCGGTTAATTCTTCCTTCAAAAGCGAACCTTCACATAGCGGCTGAAAATCCAATTTCATCGGCCAAAAGTCCAATTTTTTACCAACGCCGATTTAAAAAATGTTAATGCCATTCGAAAGCAAACATGTTAGAACTAAGGTATCCGAAAAGTGGATTAAAATATTAGCAATTGTGGGTGTGGCATGCTGCTGGAAACAAATATTTTATGTTGTTTTAGAAAAAATTTAATTTTTGTAAATTAGATCAGAACTACATTATGATTTTTCGCAAACACTTATCAATAATGGGCTGTTTTTTTTTGTTATTTTAGTGGGATAGTACTCTTTAAGAAATGATTCATTACATCACTGTATCATTTGTACCTGATGTGTTTTAGTTAAATCCGAATTTCAGAGGAGTAGAACTTGTTAGGGTCAAATGGGGTTAAAGAGATTTTACTACCGTTAGAAAGCTAAAAGCGTCCTCTTATATATACGGTTATATATTGTCTAAACTCACATTTAGACAATATTAATTAATTTGTTCAGTTTATTTTTTTTTATATAGCAATTGTTTTAAAATGTATTTAATGAATTAACCATTAGAGTACGAAGCCTAATTTTTGACATAAAGTACGGAGTGGGGTCACTAAGGTCCCCCACAGAAAAATGGGATTATATAGTATAAAGGTTTGCATAGTAGTATAGAAAAGATTATAATAAAAGTAAAAAAGGATTATTTTATTAATTTTCAGCATTTATTTTCAACAATCGCATCAAAAAGTACTAATTTTCAAATAATTTTCATTTTCAAATATTATGTTTTGACCTCAAATAAACTTACAATTACTGTTAACAAACACAAACTAAGGAATTCAATTCTTTTCTCAACAATAAAAAAAAATACAAAATAAAATAAATATAATAATTCAACACCTATAACATAAATATAATTATCCCTTGCATCAGACTTATATTTGTAACGAAAAGTACGACGTGGGGTAATTTGGGTCCCCCAAGCGAATAACTTACCTTATAATTACGAACTGATTAATATTTGTATGCCACTTATAAGTTTTTGTATACTATTCAAAATAAAACTGGACTACCTAAGACGAAAAAGATAGAAAGAAATTATTTTCGAAGTTATTAAAGAAAAACTAGCAGTGGGGGACCTAAAGTCCGCCACTCCGTACTCTAAGGGTTAAATTTGAAATTAAAAAAGATAAGAATTTAAAGCACTAAAATTAAAATTGTATTAAAGTTGTAAAGAATACTTTAAGTTACACTGTAAATTTTCATAATATTATGCCAATTTTGAAGTATAGATGGCATTAATGAGTAGGTTTATAATACAATTGAATTGGTAACGTTTAGTACTTACGGATTTATTCCAAACCGGTTCGGCTTTTGCGCCACGAAGACGGTTTTAGAAAAAAGGTTTTTGTAGTGAGCTCGTTCATTGTGCCCTTAGCAACAGAAGTGAATAGTTGAACTAAACGTAACTTTTACATACTTAAAGTTTTTAACCTAACTTAAAAAGTTTACTTAAAATTAAACATAAAAATAATTTACTTAAAATTAAACCTAAACCTAATTTAAAATATTAAACCTTAGCCTAACTTAAAAAAGTGTGTGAACTTAGCCTAAAATAGACTTGCTCATCTCTTTGATTTAAATAAAATTATATTTACTTTAAATTTATCCGAGTGGCCTTTAAACTTTAACTACGTTGGAACTCACCTCAGGAAACTACAAGGTAATTAATTCTAGCCAAATTGGTCTGCATAAACCCACCCCATATACTTGAAACAGAACCCATTCTAACTCTATTCTTTTATTTCTGTATACTCCAAATCCCTACAATTATAATCATTAAAGATTACTCCATATCTTTAGTACCCTACAGTTCTGGGATCAAACAGAGGCGATTGCTTAAAATTCTTTGTGGAAGCTCAACCAAAGAATATCAATATACAATATACTTTTGCTGCTGTTTGAAACTGTCTGTAGAATACTTTTTTAATTTTAACAATTTGCTCTTTTTATTTTACTGAAATATAACACAATGGTTTACGAACGTTTTGTTTTGATTGCAACTGTTGCAACTGCTTCAATTCTTGAAACTGTCATACCAGGGCTTCTTTTCAAGCAAAATTTCAAAAACCGATGAAGTCGTATAAGATGTTGAATTTTTTTTCGTAATTCTTGCTAATGTGGAAATAACCAGTCGCATATGGACAAATCGGAGGTGTATATCAAATAGAGTTTGGGTCCTAATACATTTGCATTTCAGTTGAAATATCAAACTCTTAAAAAAGTATTTAAACAATTTCGAGAATTAAAGCTTTCTCAAAGCTTTTGTAAATAAAAACCATAAACAAAGTATAATAGTGTAAACTAGCCTTAAGAACTTTATTTTAAAATGTGTAAACCCAAAGTAAATAAATTTGTCCGAAATGTCATACAGTGACTTAAGGTTATGTCATATTATTTGACACTGATTATTCAAAATCATTCTCACTGCTTCGAATGTTATTAACGTTTTGTTATCCAAATATCATTTAGCATAAACAACTTCAGTACAGTGTTGACAATTTAGTCATTTTGTTTCTTGTTTAGGTTAATCTAGTGCTACTTAGATTTTTTAGTAGTTCCTTTACAGTTCTAACCTTAAACATCGTTTGATTTAAAATAAAAAGTTTTACATATTTTCATAAAAATATATTACGACCCATTCGCTTTCTCTCTCTATCTGTGGCTTTTTCTCCTTTTGTTACCAACACGAAAACCAAACAATATCCTGTGGTGCAATGAGATAATAAGAAAACAAGAGCTCATTGAATGTGTCTGCATATCAGAGATCAATTGTGGCACTTCCTATGGCGCTAAAATCAAAATTACAACAAAAGTAAAAAACAATACCTTCACTGAAATGCAACAACAGCAGCAGGGGCAACAGAAAAAAAAATCGAAAGCTTCCACAAAACAATAAGATTTCATAAAAGGAAAAATAAAAAATGCAGCAAAATGGTTAATCCAATATGAATGCAGCAGCAGCCTCAATGAAATCATATAGTACTACATAAGTATCATGAATTGCTGTTGTTGCTGCTGTTTTCATGTTGCTTACTGATGACGACAACAGCAAACGAAAATAATGATGATGATGACGTTTCCTTTTTGCAGGATGATGATTTTTTTCCTTTCATTTGTCCCAATTTTTTGGTTATCTCTTTTTTTTTTGTTGGATTCATTCGACTATAGAATAATATTATCCAAAATTCAAATTTTATTAAGAAGAAGAAGGAGGAGGAAACGAAGACTAAGCTGTGTGAGGCAGCAGCAGTAGCAAAGTGGCATTATGTGTTTGTAGTAAGAGTGTTTTGTGTGTTGCATGTGCAACACTGTAGTAGAGGCAAGCAGCAGCATGTGAATTTGATGATATTTTCTGATATTGTATGTTTTTTTTTAATTTATTTACATGTGTGTAAAACTCTTTTTTTTTGGGTTAACGCTTCTACTGTACATTTTACTGAGGAGTGAGTATTCAAGTGTTCTCAGCCATCAGTTGCAGCAGCAGTTGCTGCAACAACTTTAACTTTCGAATTTTGTGGTGACTTTGTTGAATTTTTATTAGGTTTCCTGGGCTTTAAATTTTGTGTAGCTGTGTGATAATTTTTTTGTTTGTTTTAAACATGTATTCACAAATTTTTGGCAATTTTTTTCGGGGAGTTTTTTTTTTTGGTGCGTCTTGGATTTTTTTTTTTGGTGTAAACTTTTGTTAAACATGCAAGTTCCCATACTTTGTTTCAACGTTTTGTATAAATATTAAGTGGCTGTGCAACATAAAGTAAGCAAGCGGTCATATACATACTTGTACGCATACTTTACATGCTGAAAATTGAACTTAAGAGGGCAGGCTGAAAATTGTTTTTCTTATTGAGAAATTTTTACTTAAAAAGGAAACAATGATTTTTTGCAATTAATAAACAGTGGCAAATCTGATAGTTAACCTTTAAATATTTAAAATTTTTGAAACTTTTCAGTTGCTTATAATTCTTTACATAATGTAAACAAAATAATAAACTTGTATGTTTTTTCTTATATACATTGTAAATATTTTTAAAATCATGTTACTTATATTGTTGGCTTTTTTTTAGTAATTTCATGCGCATTTAACCCGCTACTTCGATAGCGTATTTCTTTCTTGCGAGGACAAGAAAGTACCCACAAACACCTATATTATCTAAATGACATTTAAAAGAATTTTTCATCCTTCTTCGTACGTTACCATTCAAATTTCAGATAGCATTAGTAAGAGAAGAACCCCCAAAAACATACACAAAAAAAGGCAAGAAAGAAAAGAAAAAAGGGTTAAATTTCCATTAACCAAAATGTGATGCAACTGAGTAAACATTTGTATGAATATGAGTATCATGCCTTCTCCTTACCTTAAGTACTTATACGCAAACACTTACACACATTCGCTCATTTACTGCTGTAAACAATTCTGTCTGTAATGTAGACAATGTCATGTTTGTTTTTTTTTCTTGTTAAAATTTTTGGCAATTTTTTTCCGTTGTTTTCGTCCACTCTTACCCTTTTTGTTAATAATATTCATTCATACACATTCAGCTGCAAATTGCCAAAAAAAAAAAAAAAAATAAAAAAAAAAAAAAGCCACCGAAAATACAAAAAATAAAAGAACCTCTTGCGTCTGTATGCCACTCCAATAACTTAGTGTGGCAAGAGTAGCAAAAAATCCCTCTTTTTTTTTAGTAACCAAGTGTTTGTTTCGTTGTTTTTGGTTTTACGCATTTCCGCTTGTTACAATTCATGACACTGTTTTACGCGACAACCTCCGTCCCACTCCTGGGACGCCTGGCAATTTTTTTTTATTCAACAAAAATTTTACTTTAATGTAACCGTTGTTTTATTTTTCGTTTTACGAGAATTTGACCTTTTTTTTTATTTCGTTGTTCGCATTTTATGTTCGTGTGTCGGGTAAAAATGTACGTCTATAATAATCGATTACAGGTATAACGACGTTGGTGCCGTTGCCATGATGTCATGTTGCTCGTAATACGCGTATGTAACATGTGTCTGCTGCTGCAACTGCTATTGTTATCAATGTTGCATAATGCCATGTTCGCTCTTGTCTTTTTCTGTAAACGTCAATTAACATTTTTTAGACATTTTAATAGAAATAAAATTGCATTTGCATACGCAACGTTAGAAGTGGCAGACAAAATATTATATTTTTTTTAAAAGATTTAATAGGAAAATAAAACAGATTTTCTTCAGACAAAATTGTCAAAGGAACTTATAAACTATGGATATATATTAGAAGATTTTACAGAATTTTTGGAAAGATACTAGGATATTCAATTAATCGGGCTTTTGCTTTAATCGGTTAATCGCTCGATTAATTAACCGAGGTTTTGGTTTAATCGGTTAATATTGTTTTTGATCGGTTAACCCATTCATTATTTTTTTTATAAATCAAGTAATGTCAATACATAAATATGCATAATTATTTATTATTTGGAGTTTATTATTTAAAAAAAAAACAATAACATAACAAACATAACAATTCTTGAACTAAAACGAACAAATAAAAGAATAATTCATAGGTATGTAAAACAGTTTTTTATTTGACCTTATTTAATTAAATAAATGTTTATATTTATTCAAGCTCTAGGTCCTTTTAATATTTATTTTTTATTCTCAATATTTCGCTAACCTTTGGTTAGCATCGTCAGGAAATTAAATATAATTAAAAAAATTTTAAATATTAAAAGGAAATAGAGCTTGAATAAATATAAACATTTATTAAAACATATATTTTTAATTAATACATATTATGTATTAATTAAAAAATTAACTGTAAGAGCACTTCATTAGTTATTTTAATAGTTTAAGAAGATCTTATAAAATAATCTTTTATGCAAATAATTTTGTTTAAATGTTTAGGATTCGAGCGTTTATTTCCTTTAGTTTGACTTTGAAAAAACTTACATTTATTGCAGATGTTGAAGAAATCAAAAGCACCCAATAAAACAGAATATCTTATTTCTCTGTCCTTTTCCTGTATATTTCCAAACATATAAAATCTTCCATTATTTCATTAGAGTCCTGTTTTAACTTTTTAAAAGTTTTTAACATTTCTAATTGTTTTGGTTAATTCTGTTAAAAGATTGATATGAGAAGATATGAAAGGAAACAAATAACTGAACGCATACAAATAAAAAGTACGTTAAACAAGAAGCTGTTGACAGCAAACACTTATCTAAAATGTAGATCACTGAATACCTTCTAAGTTTGTATGCAAATATGTTTTCTAAGCACAACCTTTTGTATATGAGGCGAAACAAATAATTAAAAACACAAAAAAATATGTTATAATACTACAAAAAGTTAAAAATTTTAATTGTTTTATAATTTATTGAGCTTGAGGTTTTTTTCTTTTTTTTTAAATTTATTTAAAGTTAAAAATTTTGTTTTATCGGTTAATCGACTTAAATTAACCGGTTGAATCGTTAATCGAAAAAAAGGCAATTTTTTATTAACCGTTCAGTTAATCGGGTAGTTATTAATCGGTTAACCGATTAACGGATTAATGAATACCCTAAAAGATACTCAGTTATTTCCGATTAATTGATATTTAAGTAACTAACTGCCATACCTAATGTGTCAACACTACACTCAAAATATTTGGGGGATTCACAAGGTAGTCATAAAGTTGTAAAGTCATATGTCTTAACAAAAATAAAAGAAATATATATGACTGCTGTGACCAAGCGCTTATATTTTAGATTTCCATTGTACAGGTATGACGAATCAATGAGCACAGCATTCAAATTTTCATTTTGTTTGAAACACAACAATATTTTTTTTAAACAATTGTACAATATTATTTAGGACATTATGACTTGATAGCAAACCTTGTAAATCCCCCAATTATGTAAGTAAATTCCAAAGAAAATTCATTCAATTTTTGGAATTTTTTTTTTATTTAACAGTATATTCCCTAAAATTTAACAGTTGTTGCATTAAAAAAATATAATATAACTGACAAAAAATCAAACTACATACCAATATTAGTACGGAAAACAGTATTTTTTGGTAGTTGGTTTTTTGAATAACAAACATTAATGTTAAAAAATAAATTCATTCGTAAAATAACTATATATTTATTAAATGTTAACAGTACGGAAAACGAATTTAATAACCCACAATCAGTTACTTTAATAATTTTATGAGTGTACTGTTCTTGACTCAACGTTGACGCTTTTATTAAGGTATGGAATTTCAGCGTAAGAGCTAAGCGGAATAAAATGTTCCGCCCTCCGCTCTTATTTAGGTATGACTGTCAGAGTCCGTAAAAGTGAGTCATAAAAGCAACTTTCCTTTCAGGAAGGCAAATTAAATAGACCCATTTAAAATTGCTGATTTAGTTTAAGAGATATCCCCAATTTATACCAATATTTAAAATGAATTTTTTTTTTCTTTACAGGTACGTAATTAATATTTTTACATGATTTCTCAAGGTATTTATGACTTCTTTTTATCTGTATAAACATATAGCAATTACAAATCTTAAAATGATTAAATCAATTATTAGAACTTCGCGAACAGATTTATTTTTTTCAAAGCAAATTTTCACAATTTGGAAGTGTTGTTCTAGCCTTAAGCCTAGTACTCTGTTCAAATCTGTGAAAAATGTTGAGCAACATCTATTATTTCATACGAAAAATGTGACATGTATCAATATTACCTATCTCGAGAGTTCGCACAATTTGAAGTTTTTAATCTTTAAAAGTTTGCGACATTGTTTTGCGTATATAAACAAAACCTACATGTATTTTACTAAAACATGTTTTTTTTTTAATAAAAATTTAAATAAAATAGAAAGTAATTTTCAAAATATATTGCTGGTTGCTGATAATCTTTTTTGTGAAAAATTTATTAAAAACTTGATTTACAGCTGTCAAAATTCCGTATGAAATAAAGAGCATTTGCTTTATTTCACAGTTGTAAAAAAATGTTGCCAGAAACATTTCGCAACTTTTTCACAAAATGAACTAGTACTCCGTGGCAAAAATGGAGCGCTAATGGGCTTAAAAACATCTTATATATTTTATTCAAAGGCTGTTTGTCTTAAGGCCGTGTCAGATACAACTTTGTCGCTTTGCGTGACGTTTCTACCTTTGGCAGAAAAACGCAAAGCAAAAGGTGTATGACACAATGAAAACTTTGACAACACTCACGCATTGTTTGTTTACTTGTTATAAAAATAAAAGTTAAAAACTTAATTGGACTGTTTTTTGGAATTGAATTTGGCAAAAAAATTAAAAAACAAAAGAAAATTATACTAGCCAAGCGCGCAAAAAGATGAGAGTTGGCTAACTTTTTGCTTCGCTCCGCTTTGAAAGTACTTTATGTGACATGTTTCGTATATTTTATTTTAGATGTCAAAGCGAATCGGTAACGCAACGCGAAGCAAAAGTTTTATCTGACATGGCCTTTAAGATGCAGTAAAAAGTAAAATTTTTAAAATAAGTTTTTAGTTGATCCAATAATCAAATTATCATTTGTTAAGAGACCTTTTTTGACCTGGAATGTTTTTTAAATTCTTTTATTTCAACATTTTTAATTTTTTATAAGGATTATTTCAGGGACCGAAAATAACAGTTATTTTGAAATTTTAAAACAAAAAATGCATGTAGAAGTAAATGCTGGCAAACTGATTCAAGTATAACATATTGATCCTTATGAACTTTTCTATGATAAAATATCATGATTTTTTAAGTTTTGATTTTTATTTTTATCGATCAAAAATTACAGTTATTTTTTGATTTTAATTTTTTTAAACAAAAATAACAATTATTTTTTGATTTTTATTTTTTCGAGCAAAAATAAAAATTATTCTCTAAAGAAATGTACGTATTAATATTGAGTTGTCTTTAAATGTGTGATCATCATTCGGATATCTTATACGCATTAAAATAAATATTTAAAGCCAACTAAATAATTTTAGCACGTACATTTCTTTAAAGAATAATTTTTATTTTTGCTCAAACAAATAAAAATCATAAAATAACTTTTTTTGTTTTGATTGAAAAAATAAAAATCAAATAATAACTGTTATTTTTTTTCAAAAAAATAAAAATAAAAAAATAACTGTTATCATCAGACTTTTATGAAAAAAGGAATAACTGTTCCGGTCCCTGGATTTTTTAGATTTAGGAAATCCTTTGTAACTATTTTTAATTGTGACACTTGTTTCAATAGTGTATTAAACAGTTTTTCTTAAAATTGTACATTTTTGGATTTATTTTATCAAAAAGTATTTCTTTAAAGAGGGGCCCTACATCGCACAGTTTTCCCAAAGCACTTCATCGAAACACCTTTCTCAAAAGGTACTTTTTAAAAACCTAAAATACTCTGCTCACAAGGGTCTTTTTTCCAATGTCAAATTTCAAGTACCCATTTTTGATGACAAATTATTTTATTCAAATGTTTTTTTAAAAAAATGTTTAGTGTTTTTGTAAACAACAATTAATTAGTCAAAATAATTAACAATCTAACTTTTGAAAAAATCCCCTTCAGGTATTATATTTTATAAGCCTTAATTAACATTTGCCTGCCTGCATGTAAAGCATGAGTCCTTCTTCTACTTAGGCAAAGCTTTTGCAGGATAATTGTCAAAGGATATAAAAAATTCAATTACAAGCTTAATCAAGTAATTAATTAAATAACAAAATATACAAAACCAGCACGAGTACACACACACTCACACGCAAGCAAAAAGAGAGGCACAGGTACATTTTAATTTTAACAGAATCACAAAAATATGTACATAAAAGTAAAAGGACTTTAAAGTATTTATAATATTTTGTCGAGTGGTGCTTACATAAGAGTTAAATATTTTATGCAATTTTATTTTATTTCATTTCGTTTTATTTCAAAAAGAACTTGAAAAAAAAAACAAAAGTGAAAAGATGTAAATGTATAAAATGGGCATGTTTTTTAGTTTTTACTTTGGCGGCATGAAATGTTTGTTGTGCATCATGTTTCATTTGTTTCTCTATGGTGCTGCTGCTGTTGCGTTCAAGTCCTTCTTTGTGTCTTGACGCGCTCTCTTGAGTTTTTAAACTACTTAAATATTAACTGTAACTATAATAAAAAACTCTTAACGTCGACGTTAAATATAACAACAACAACAATAATAACCGTAGCAGCAGCAACACCAGCGAGAAGAATATAAACAGTGGATGATAAAATAGATACAACAGATTGTTGGTTGGAAAAGTGCAGCTGGAAAACGTTTTACAGAGTAAACTTTTGCTCTCGTTGGTTTCAAATGTGTTTAGATACGACCATGACTAACTGTAATATTTAAAAGCAAATAATGTTAACTATTTTTTAACACTTTAAACATAATATGATTGTAAAAGTACATAGAAGGTTAAATTAGGATCAATTGGCAGCCAACACGAGCATGGCTCACTTGGGTCCTTATAGTGGTTCATTTGTGATACCCTGAGCCAATGACCGGAGTCAGGCAATGCTAACCAGATTATTCTCCAGACAACACTGCAGCCTCGAACCATTTCGATTCCCTAACCATTGAAGCTAAAATCACATTACACAGAAAAAAACTTTTTTAAAATTAAATAAATGATTTAAAAAGTATTTAAATTAATTTAATGTGATAATTGCATCAATTATTTTTTTAGTTGAAAGAAAATTAAAAATTTTATTTAATCAACTTTTTAGTTGTTTGGAAATAATTTTTTAATTTAAATATTAATTAAATAACAAAAAATCTTAATTGACTTTTTTTTATTTAAAATAAAATAATTTAAACTTTTAGAATTGTTGTTGGGAACTGTCAACATTTAATTAAATAAATTAACACATTGTTTGAAATTGCAAAGTTTTTTGACAATTTTTTTAATTAAAATTTAACATCTCATTTATTGAAAAAAAATATTCACAATTTTAAAATTTTTTATAATCAATATAATCATTTTGGTAATGGGTGCAAAATCAACAAATGGTTTGCTTGATACGAGGGTGGATCAATAAGTCCGTGACTTTTCGAACTTCTCTCGTAGTTATATGAAATGCAACACTGCTCCCATCAAGTACCACCTGTTAATAGAATACTGTCAAGTTTTGAGCAAGTTCCGTCATTTTCTTTGCGTTTAAAAGCTGTGCTGGATTTATTTAAAAATGGAAAAAGTGAATTTCGAGTGCTCATTAAACATTATTTTTTGCAAAAAAAAACCGCCAATTAAACCAAGGAAAAGCTTGATAAATACTATGGGGACTATGCACCATCGATTTCAATGGTAAAAAAGTGGTTTGCTGACTTTCGTTGTGGTCGCACAAGTACAAATGACGCTGAACGTTCAGGACGGCCAATTGAAGTCACTACACCCGAAAATGTCGAAAAAATTCACGATATGGTGTTGGCCGATCGAAGACTAAAAGTGCGTGAGATTGTTGATGTCATAGGCATTTCATATGGCAGTGTGGGGTTCGAATTTAAATGATCAGCTGGGTTTAAGAAAACTGTCTGCAAGATGGGTGCAGCGTTTGCTATCAATTGACCATAAACGTAGTCGTGTGACAACTTCAAAGAATTGTTTGGAGTTGTTTAACCGCAATTCGAATGAGTTTTTGCGGCGTTTTGTAACTGTGGATGAAACATGGATCCATTACAACACTAGAGATCAAGCAGCAGTTTAAACAATGGGTTTCTCCGGGTGAACCGGCTCCGAAGAAGGCCAAGGTAAGCTTGTCGGCCAATAAGGTGATGGAAACAGTTTTTTGGGATGCACGCGGGATAATCCACATCGATTACCTTCAAAAGGGAAAAATAATAAACGGCAAATATGCCAACTTATTGGACCGATTTAACGAGGATTTAAAAAAACGACCCCATATGGCCAAGAAAAAAGTTATTTTTCATCAAGATAATGCACGGGTGCACACGTGTGCAGTCTCAATGCCAAAATTACATTAATTGGGCTACGAATTGGTACCTCATCCGCCATATTCTCCGTATTTACTATTTCCGAACCTAAAGAAATGGATCGGTGGAAAGAGATTAAGCTCCAACGATGAAATTATTGTTCAAACAAATGCCTATTTTATGGACCTCGAAAAATCCTATTTTTTGGAAGGGATACACAAATTGGAGAAACGTTGGATTAAGTGTATTGAGCTGGAAGGAGATTATGTTGAAAAATAAATTTTTTTTGTAAAAAAAAACTATGTTTCATTCAAAAAGTCACGGAGTTATTGATCCGCCCTCGTATTATGAATTTGGTATAAATTTGTTGATTAGAAACATTTTTGAATTTTTTCTGTGTTATGATTCTAAAAACATTTTTTATGTGAAACACAATCAGCGGTAAATTAATTATTTTTTGTATTAGCGGTAACTTTTTTGAAAAGAATAATAAATAATAAGATGAAATTGATTAGGGAAAATTAAAGGTGATGCAATCAAACTTTTTTAAGTTAACACAGAAATAAAAAGTGTTGCTCCAGAGAGAAGGGAGCTTCTTGCAACAATACATTTCCAGAAATGTATATTGAAAAATGTTCACAAAATCTCTATCTTATCCTGTCTTGCCTTATGTGACGTATTTGATGCCATATGAGTCCTTTTTGTCGGTACTCATCTCTTAAATGTTGTTCGCTGGCGTTCAATATTGCATCTACCCTGAGGATTACGCTGTTGGTTGGCCTTTACTATAAATGCTATCATTTCGAATCGCGTGACCTATCCATGTTTATTTACGGCGGAGAATATTATGGGCAATGGGAGATTATTTGCTGCATGGCAACTGGGCAGCGTTTGAGATGTGGTTGGGCCAAAATATTCTTTTGATTTTGCGCAAACATGTATTTGCAAACCCTTGAACCTTGGACCGTAAATAATTTCACGTTGAAATTTAAAATATTTATTTTATGCATTTTAAATATTTATGAAGAGTGACACACTTTGCCTAAAGTTGCAAATGCGCTTCGCGTGCGGCTTATTCTGGTCGTCACATCTTCATTTGTACCGCCGACCTTGTTTAATATATTGCCGAGATATGTAAATTTATCCTTTTTTCTTATTTATGTACCATTTAAAGCGATTAGGTTTTTGTTTGGGGTGCAGTCTAAATCACACTTTAAGTTTTAAGCTCAATTTAGAAGTGACATAACCATAACCCTACAAAACAGCTGTCTAAAACAACCTTATGGGCAACACTGTATTTTACAACAAATGAATTTTAGTTTAAAATGTTACGGCTATGACATTATGGTTATGGCAGGTGTGATTGGTCCGTATATTTTGGAATTTAAATGTCACTAAACTTGCTTTTTGCTTAATAGTGCCTGGAATTGCCGTCAAATCTGCTTATTGCATTAAAAAAAATCGTGACAGAAATAAGTTGAATTCATTTCGATATACATGAGAAGATTTGACATTTCTATTTAATTATGTATTAGATTTTGTAAGGATTCCGTGGGAATCTGAGTCGAACATGTCTGTGGCCAAAAGTTGTTGATATAATTTGTAAATTTGACCGAAAAATTTTAAAATTATGTTAAAATTATGTTGTAAACTGTATCCTGTCTGGACAAGCGAACACAGAGCTCAGTTCATCAAATCGCGCTTAATTACATTATAATTTGCTCCAACTGAGAAATGGTCTGCTTTAAGTTCATGTGATATCGATAAAAAGCCATGTAATAAAAAGATCAAACTGAAAAAACTTCGTAGAATTTCAAAAAAATTATCTTGGGCATTCCCAGAAATTATACCTCAAATGTTAACCGTATTTAGGACCTACAATTTAATGCAAAATTTTAAAATGAAATTCCTAAAATACCGAAAAATAAAGTTCCTAGAAATATCTACGTAAAATGTTTCCTGCGTAGAAACCCAAATATGTACAGGTGTCTTAAAACGAAGTTTTTATTTTGCGAGTCGATAAAATAAAAATAAAATCTTTATCAGTTATCAAAGTGCAAAATTTGGGAATTTATTCCTTAAAAATATTGTCTTAATGTAAACCTTTGTGTTTACGGCATCCATTTAGGCGAACGGTAAAATTTCCAATGATGGCCAATAATTCCTCGCGGCGACATCGCTGCACACACACAGTCACTTATGGTAAATGAAGTGGCCTCTTCTCATGCTTATGTTGCACACCAGTAGCGGCAGTTTTTGCTTATTTACGTGCCCATTAGGGTAAAAATGGGCTTCATCTGAAAACAAAATGTCTAATATCTAGTAACGCTAAATAGCCTGGTTTACAAAGTCAACCCTGTGACTGTCATCCTGAGGGTTTACATCTTGCACGATTTGAATTTTATAGGGGCGCAGTTAGTTCTTTATGAAAAATGCGGTGTAATCATGATATATGCACATTTAAAGCACTTGCGCACTTCCGAATTGAAAGTTCGAATCCTCACGAGTATGCACTATCCTCGTTTTCTGCCATTCGTGATGAATCTGGGCGATTGAGCTTTTTCTTGTGTTGAACCAGTCGCTTGAAATTCGCTGACCGATTTTCAAATGAGAGAGATACTTGGTGCATCACACAGTAAAACACATGATTTCGGGACTCAATTCTAATAATTGTTTATGAAAGTAGACCCAAAAAGAAGAACTTCTGCATCATTAGTTTGGTCAAGGTACATCAAATAATAATTTAAAATTAATTTGAAGTCAGTAAGTATCGTATAGGATAATTTGTCACGTTTAAGACTCTTTTCTTTGTCAAATTAAGAATTACAATTCCTTTAATATGTTCATACAACGTTTCGCTACACAAGCAACAGTTTCGCAGTTATAAATAAATGTATGAAGAAAAAAAATACTTTTTGCCCAAAAAATTAAAATTTTTTTTTTTTAAATCCTTTGGAAAAAACTTGATGACTTTTTTATTGATTCTTTATTTTGCATGAAAATAAAAATTCCGTTTCATATTACAGCTATTCTTACACAGAAAATATACGATTTTTATATTTTATCTATGCATGGAAACAAAATTTAGAACATTTTCAATTATTGTCCATCCTCGTTGAAGTTGACGCTTGTGGTTCTGATGACCTTATTTTCTTCGTAGGTTGTTCATATTCATGTTCTGAGTCTGCTTCATCATCCGAGAAAGACGTAATATTTAAGGGCATGTTTTGTTCAGTGTGTCTACAAATTTCAAACTGCATAATTTTAGAACTCCACCAACAAACCTCCGCAAGCAATGCATCCAATTTTTTGCCTTTTAATCGCTTTTCCATTGGCATGGTCACCTGGTGGAATCTCTCTCCTTGTTTGTCCGATTCCTGAGGTAATTGTGCCAAATGATCATTAAGGTGCCGAAAACTTCGAATACTGCAAGTCTTTTGCGCGATACAGCCGCTGAATTACCATTCTTGTTAAACTTTTGCAAGGCTTTCGGTCTGGCCCCGAGAAACGTTCCAAAGCAGCTGAATTCACAAAAGCCAGGCTACGTACAACTTCAATGCGTCCACTCAGTCAGCTAATAATTATGTAGTGTCAAAGTTATCTAGTCTAAATTCATATGGTAATATAAAACTATAGTCATATAATTATATTTGTCCAATTCACATGCTTCGTCGTATGCCTTATCGTTTAAAAATTACACTTAAACAAAAAGTGTTCATAATATTAACGAACAACGTTTATTAAAATAATTTTCGTTGGCTCAATGAGTTATTCGTTAATATAATGAAAAATAAAATTATTCAGATATTTCAATTTACGTACGATTCGTTGACTCAATGAACATGCATTTATTAATTATTTCGTAACCTTTTTTCTTATATTAGCGAACAGTTTTTTAAATAATTAATATCAAATCTTTTTATGAAAGGTCATTCATTGTCTCAACGAACAAATTCATTGGACGAGAATTAATAAATTTTTCGTTTGCTCAACGAAAATTTTCATTAACTCCACGTACCTTTTTGCTTCAGTGTACGATTTTTGTTTTTGCACTTGTGAACAGACAAATTTGTTGTTTTGTTACATTATCGTATTACCAAATGTCAAAAATGGAACATGTCAATTCAATGTACATAAAAAGTCAATGCACTTTAAGTAAACTCTTTAAGAAGATCAATAAATAAATTAATCACCCATATCGTGAATAATTTTTCCCTCATAATTTGTTCCCTTTTCACGTATTTGCGACCATTAAAAACTCCCATGAAAAAATTTATTCATAGGAGAATAATAACGTGAAAAAAATGTTCGCGGGAAAAAACAATTATGTAAGAATAATTAGTATTGTGGTATGTTTATTGAACTGTTAATGGTTTTTAATCCAAATTTAGATATATTTAATTTGGCTTAAGTTCATTGAATTTAATTTTCATTAAATTATTTTTATGAAGGCAGGAATTTTGCAACATGAAATTAATTAAAATTGTTATTGATAATTTTTCATTCTTGACTGCGCTGAGATTTGAACCCAGGCGTGCACGGACAGGTTGCCCAGACTAGTTTCGGTTGTAACCACACAATCTCTTCAGTGGGGTTTGTCGTCTTACTCACTCGGCTATTGCAGCCGGATGACGTCAATAGTCAAATTATGTAAGAAAGAAATTCTTCTCATAATTCGAATATTGAAGTTTACAAAATTAATTTTAAGGTCAATTTCCGTTAAACGAGGCACAAACTTATATGTATATTGTTCAACAAAATGCAAAAAACCGGTCGATTGTCTGAGTAGTTATAAAGCTTTTCAAAGACGTGGTGGTAGAATTTTAGAATTTTTTTTTACTACATAAAAGCACAATAAGCTAATGTTGCAATCACTCCGATACAATATATATATTTTGTTTTTTTTTTAACTTTTCTTTAAAATATACGTGTATATTTTTGAACAAAAATATTTTTTTAATGTTTTTTTAATATTTCTTCTTTTTTACATTCACTGAGAACTGACAGCGCGAAAAATTGTTCACGGGAGTTTCACGATAGCATTTTCCCTTCGAGGGGAATAAAAATTTCATGGGAACAATAAATAACTGTACCCAATAATAAAAAAATATGAAAATTTTAAATAAAAAAGGAAATTAATAAATTTAAGTAATAATTTTTTACTTCACTCTTGGTTTTTATTTTTTTCCTCTTCTTTTATATTTGCCATTCACATTATTCGATACCATTAAATTAAACCTGGTATGGGCGTCTCAATTTGGATTGAAATGGAAAAAATATTTATTAATAAGAAATTCTAATTAAAATAGTATAAAAAATAAAACAAAATGAATCAAACATATGTTTATTAATAATTAAAAGCTCATTTACACTACAACAAAATCTAGTACTAACGAGAATTCGAGCCAAATCTAGTTGTTTTTGACGAAATTTCCCATACAAATCAAATTCTACTCCGTGACTAGATTTTGACGAAATCTACTCAAAATCCAGAAGTCCTTATTGATGCAGCTGTAGTTTATATAGCACTAAAAAATACTTCCCTGCACAAAAAAAAATACATATTAAAAAAAAGAAAATAAAAACTGTTAAAAAATATTAAAATTTTTTGAGAAAATAGTAAAAACAAATAGAATGGAAAAGTCAAATAATATTGACAAAAAAAATTATATTGATTAAAAATAAAAGGTAATGCAAATTTTCAAATGCCTTTATTTTTATGTATGTATGTTTTACAGAAAAGACTTTCAGTCAACAGTTTTTGTTATGAAAACAAAATCTTGTTAATGTAAAAAAAAGGACAATGTAAACGCACTAGATTTTGAAGAAGCTTTTAAGTGAAGTCTACTTGATTTCGTTGTAATGTAAACAGCCTATAAGAAAATTAAATTTGTGGTGTTTGTTATCACATTCCTAAAAGATTTTTACAATTTCACCCAACAAATCGATCATTTCCAGGCCTGGGATAAATAAAACACGTCTCAAAACATATAAAAATCAATCGTATAAGGATATCTCGCTCTTGTATGAAAATTACCAACAACAAAAATACAACGTTGTACAATTATATATTTTACAACAAATATGACGATAATGCGAGCTTGTGAATTTGACAATTGTTTAAGTCATACACATAAATAGTCATAAAATAGCTGCACTTAGTCAAACATATGAAGTTACTTAATTATATGGTCTATAATCTTGCAGATATTTTAATAGTCTTATATTTGGCAATGTAGTAATACCTGTTTCTTCTCTAAGTGCAAAATGGATTTATATATTGATTACTAAATAAATTCGTATAATTTTAATAAACTTTTGTTCTCTTACTTTTGCCTCTTACTGTTTTTTTGAAATTGCGGCAGAAGAGGGGTTTCCACTTTGCTACTTCCTTTACTTAGTTTTTTTTGAATTACAAAATATTTTGCTTCTTTTAAAACAAGGCGTAAAGCAGTAAAAAGTATATAATGCAAATATACAAAACATACACACACATACATTCGAACAAACATAAAGCTAAAGGAAACTAAAACGCATCGTATACAAATATAAAATACAAGTACTCTTGACGCGTTTACAAAAGGAATAAAATATAAAACACACACACTTTAAAATTCGAACACACACACACTCACAACCATACATACACAATCACGCTTATAGCATTTAAAATATTTGTATCCTTATGCAGGAGCAAGAAGGCACACAAAAAAAGTGTAAAATGCTACGCAAGCATAAAAATAAACAGAATCGTAAATAAACACTCGAACAAACCCATACAAACAACATTCACAAGCTTACAACTACATTAACATTAAGGTAAGAAAAATTTTGTTGCCAGTATGCAAAAAGAAATGCATAAAATATGCATCTGTATCTGCTGCATAAGCACAAGAGAAATGCGAAAATATGCAACTGTATTTGTTTTTTTTTTGTGTGTTGCAAAAAAAGTGTAAAAGTGTGGGTGTAAGCACTTGTAATACTTACGCAATTGTAAAGGAATTCATAGAAATTTGAAATGAGAAAAAAACTTTCTACTAAATATGTAACATTTATACACAGAGACACAGAATATGAACTAGAATAGAAATTCGCAACGTCAAGAGAGACGTGCATCTTACAATGCAATTGCAATAAATGCAGCAGAGTTCTTAAGGCACATATACATACAAGCAAGGCTGATGTACAGTGGGCATTCTAAGTAAATATTGCCTTAAAACATTCTTACTGTCGCATAGCAATGTAGTCAAATTACCATATAAAGCGTGATCCATTTCGAGGTTCCCTACTTTTTTAAAGAAAAAAAAAACACAGAAAATTAAAATTTAATGGGGAATGTTTGAAAGAATTATTTTCCGCACTTCTCACATTAAAATTTCTTTATAATTCTTGGCACGCTTAAAAAGAACAACAATCTTTTTTCTTTCGTTTTCAATGACAGTATTAACGGAGATAATCAAATAAATATAAAAGATCAATATTGTGTTCCCAATCCTCTCAATGGAGAATGTCATGATGAATTTCTTTTTATAAAAAAAGTTAAACAAAAAAATTAAGTTTACGATTTCGGGATTGACTAAATCCCAAAAATCCAGGGACTAGAAAATTTAAATCCCGGGATTCGGAATTCACTGAATCCCGAAATCGGGATTTCGGTATTGGCATCTCTAGTAATAGCCTCATAGATAAAAAGCCTTAAAGCCTTATAGTCGCAAAGTTCTGTAGTATTTTAGTAAAAAATGTGTGATATTAATTAAAAAATCAATTTAATCTGCACCAATAAACAAATTAATAGTATCAATTAAATATTTTTTTAAGATTAACAACATTTTCTGCAGTGATGTTGTTTGATTAAATTTTAAATGAAAACGGGATTTATTTTTTAATAAACGGTTTTATTGAAAATAAAATTGGCGAGTTTTTTTTTGTGTAGTCTTATAGTTTTTTGGTCATATAGATTCTTTCAGTCCATACTGCACTAAACACACCTCCTTTACTTAAACGCATTTGCCCACGGAACTGCCATTTATTATTACTTTGCATAGGGGCTAAGTCTACGCTGCACTCCAAGTCATTTTCTCAAATTTATAGTTGTGTAACCATTAAGTTTTCCTTACTACTAAATCCCTTAACTAACACTAACATTACTTATCAAAAACAACTTAATTCTCTAACCAACACTTATAATATTTATTGCAGGTGGCAATGTTCCGATTGACCAATGAGCAAAGAGATTCTAAATAAAATCTTAACGAAATTCGTTTACTTGCCATTGACCAATCAGATCAAAGCTTCTAATCATTAAGTTAAGTTTTAAAATAACTGGACGTTTAAAAAAAAAAAAAAATAAATAAAATTAAAATGAAATTAAATTTTTAAAATACTAGCTTACAGTTGTGTTGCTGTTTTCGCTCTACGGAGTTTTTCAGCTAATCGCAATGACAGGCTCAC
Source organism: Pollenia amentaria (assembly GCA_943735925.1). Taxonomy (NCBI): domain Eukaryota; kingdom Metazoa; phylum Arthropoda; class Insecta; order Diptera; family Polleniidae; genus Pollenia; species Pollenia amentaria. The sequence continues at coordinate 130,585,396 of OX031008.1, read as the reverse complement.
GAACTCTATGAAATTGTTTACTGCACTCAAATTCTTCGCCGATCTAAGCATAGATGCGATCGTGTTTTCTGCTGTCAGGTTCTCCCTTACGAATGACTTTAGTTGCCGTATTTGGCTTATGAAGCGTGGGTAGATGTCACATACTGGGCATTTTGGTGAGGTGTCATGCCCAAAGAGATATAGGTACCACATGTAGCCTTCATGGCCTGATTGAAACTGTGTTCTGTTGCAATTTATCTTTCCGTTTTTTTTTTTTTTGACCAACCCGGTATTAACGTTGGACATTAGTTTATGTGTCCATCTGGCTTTTGTTTAGTTATGCCAACATCGTTGCAACTTGTAGATATATTTCTTTCCTTCCACTTAATGCTGGGTTCCTTTGCCCATGTTCGGATTATTACTTATCGTCTGATATATAGGCGATAACATCGTAGATATTATGTCTAACGGCATAATTTCAGCAATAACACTGGCTGCTTCAAGAGATATTCACTAGTTATTTGAAAGCAGCTTCTTCTGAAGAGGATTATGATGTCCGTCTTATAAGACTTTTTGTTTTTGCCAAATTCTCCCATACTGGTGCTCTGTATAGGAATTTCAAGTTTGTCACTTTTGAAATAAGTCTGATTCTTCTTTATCGAGGACTCCAGTATTCGGCTCTAAACTAGCTTTGCCGAAGAGCCGGTCGTCTATCATTACTAACAGATATTTTATTTCCCGCGCGGTCGTATAATTAAAGCACGCTTAAGGGAACAGATTCTGTATTGTGATCTGCAAGACTTAAATCCAAACCATAATGTGCATGAGCTGGCTTAAGCAGCTGTGCGAACACATGTAAATCATATGTGTCAAATGCTATTGAACTTAAGGAAACTTTTCGTTAAGTTTTATGTCATTTGCTTAAGCAAAGTGCGAAACTGATCGCACATCCCATACGGAATCAGGGGTATAATTACGGCATTCGATACCGATCTAAATTTATTAATTCCCTTTCAAATTGTTTTATAATTTCGAGAAATGCTTTCTATTTTGTTTTTGTTAATGCATTTGCAGGGCTTTTTATTGGTTTTGACAGTAGCTTAAGCTCGCTTAGGCATATTATGGTTGGGCCTTTAGGTAATTATCCTGATGGCCTCGTTTGCGCGTAATTCGACATCAAATATATGTTTAGCTCGGAAAATAACCACAATATATTCTGCAAAGGCCACGATTTTTTGCTTCCGCAGGTAATCGAAGCCTATATAGACAGACAGAACCGTCTTACAGTGTTGTAAAATTACACCCGCATTCATAAAAGATTTTTGTATTTAACAGACGTTTATACACAGAAAAAATGATTAAATTTCTCCAATCACCAAATTTATACCAAATTCATAATATCAAGCAAACAATTTGTTGATTTTGCACCTATTACCAAAATTATTATTTTGATTACTAAAAAATTTTAAAATTTTGAAATTTTTCTTTCAATAAATGATATTTTTAATTTTAATTGAAAAAAAATTAACAAAAAACTTTGCCATTAATAAATGTTTACATGTTTAAATTACATATTTTATTTTAAACGAAAAAAGTCAATTAAGATTTTTTGTTATTTAATTAATATTTTAATTAAAAATTTATTTCAAAACAACTAAAATGTTAATTAAATCAAAATTAAATTTTTAATTTTCTTTCAACCAAAAAAATAATTGATTCAATTATGACATTAATTAAATTTAAATACTTTTTAAACCATTTTTATTTTATTGATAAAACACTTTTTTCTGTGTAGGCTTATGGTCTCAAATTTCTATAACCCAAGACGAATTCAACTACAGAGGGTGTCGAAACTACAACAATCCGTTGTCAGTGTTTACGGTTCGAAATGTCAACTATTCCTAACAAAACACTAATAAATCAAAACAAATTGGTACGAACTGTCAAAATCAGATGACTTCGACATCACGTGTAGTTGAATTCGTCTTGGAATAGCCTAACAGTAATTCTAATATATTTATTGAGTAGAGCTTGTCGAACCACTGTTTTGATAAATAACTTTCACAAGCGTTTATGCCGATTGACATTAACACACACCCATTTTAAATATGTATATGGATTTGTCTATGTACGTTTGTGCAAGTATACCATCGTGTGCAACATTTTCTATCTATCTTTTTTCACTTTGATCCTTTAAGTTTAGTCAAGTGATTTGTCTTGCTATTTTTTTTTTTAAATGAACGCATTGCAATGCATTGCATTCGTCCCATATACGCGGAATCATTGTAGTACGAAAAGTGAAACTTAACAAAAGTATTTTCTTGTTTATTCACTACAATTGAATTCATATGAATCTATTCGAATACGCATGCATGTACGTCAGTCATGTGTCGAAGACAAATCACTTTAAGGACGGAAAGCTTTGTAGTTAAGAAAGCTTGTGTGTGTGTATTTTTTTAAGAGCCAACAGTAAAGCAATAAAAGTATTTAAGGTTTAAAATATAAAAATATAAAAATATAAAAAATTTTTCAATTTCCAATTGTTTACCTCGAATACAAATAATATTTAAAAAATTTTGAACTTTAATCCACCACCGATATAGTTTTTTATTATTCAAGGCTTTTTAATATTTTTTAAATTTTTTAAATATTTTTGTTTTTAATAATTTAAGTTTCTGTTTAGCCTTTAATAATATTGATTAAATTTTAAAATATATGCCATTCATTCTTTTATACATATTGTGTATGTATTTAATATAAAGACATATCAACCTCATTGATTGTAATTAATTAAAATCTACTACTGGGTGCGTGCTCAAGTGTTGGTTGCACTTAAATTTCTATTCATGCTAAAGTAGAAACAAAAGCAAATACAAAATGTTTCGGCAAGGAACATAAAAACCTACAGATTATATAAAAAAAAAAACAAAATAAAAATAAGAAAGCTTTTAAGAAGTTTAATAGCAAAGATTTTAGGATGATACTTATTTAATACAATGTTTTAACGAAAAGCACATGAGTTTTTTCCAATTTTTTTGAATTTTGTTTTTATTGATAGCTTTCAATCTTTGCCAACTTACTTACTTACAACAATCAAAGTTTAATAGAACAACGCTTTTCAAAATACTTTTACTCAAAGTTTTTAAAAACCAAATTAATCTTATGGTGTTTTCTTTTATACAAAAAAAATGTGACATTTTATTTAAAAAATGAAATTTGGTGTTCGTTTATTAAAAATGTTTTGCTTTCTTAAAGGGTAGCATGTTTTATTCTAAAAAAGTCACCCTTACTAATGGCATAAGGCATTGATTGCACTTTACGCCCCGTAAAAATCGACAGTGTTGAGAATGCCCTGTAAAAAGATGGCTTCTGTTTATATATAGGGTTACCTACCAGACGAAGTTGGGGAAAAATCGCCTCTAATCAGGACAGTAAAAATTTAAAATTTTAATAGTTATTTTTTCTATTATTTAATAGTAAAAACATGAGAAAGCATTACATTGTTAATGACAAGTTGTCAGTGATATAAAATTTAAGTGGATTCGGTGTTATAAAATTGTTTTTTTAAAAAAAAAAAAACGTCAAATCAAGAAATCTGAAACACTTGGTGTTAATAAATCAGCAATCTGGCAAACGTATTTTCTTGTTTACATATTTTATAAAAAACAAACTAAAGAAATTGGAATTTCGTCATTCATTTTGTTCATTTATTTATTTATTTAATATCAATCTATTAACAAATTTTGGTTAATGTATATTTTTTTTTATATTTTGAAGAACAAACTTTCTGTTAAAACAGGGCGTCAGCTGTTTAAAACAGGGTGGTCCGTTTTTGTTTTTTGATCTCGTCAAATAAAAAATTGCTTTATTACAGGGTCGGCAAGACATTTTATACATGTACCTTTTAACAAGGTGGTATTTTTTGTAGAAAAGAAAACACCATTAATCTCTCAATGTTCACCACAGAAAACCAATTTTTAGTTAAACTTTTGTAACTTTTATTGAAAACCTTCTAAATAAATAAAAAAAAGCTTTTTAACCTTTTTAAAATTTTGCAATGAAAGAAGCCTTTATAATAATTTAATAATTTTTTTTTTTGTTTTAAGAATTATGAAGTATGTATTTTAAATCATATATCTGTAGTCAAAAGCAATAACTGCCTAAGTCGAACTAGTTTTTGAGAAAAGGCACCTTATATTTATGCTTGCGTTTCTGAAAAAAATAATTTCATCAGAAAAAAAGAAATCCAGATTCAAAGATTATTATCCCCACAATGCTAAGATAACAAAATTACAACGAAAGTTGTATTTATTTCAGAAATATTTAATAAAAACAAATATAAACTCAATAACTTCTTAAGTCGCTTGTGACCACAGATATAAAAAAAAGGTTCGTGCCGGGTACGTGTTCCTAAAACTCAAGAACCACTGGACCGATTGTCACCAAACTTGGGCAATAAATTAGTTTAGCCAGGAGCCAGTAGCTCGTTTCTGTATTTCTCGCATCGTAAAATTTCGCACATGAAGTGTGAAACAAAAAATTCCATTGTTTCGCGATTTGTGAGAAAAAAGTGTTTCTGTATTTGAATACGAGAACAGACAACACAGATTCTGTTAAAGTTGTACAATTGTACTTTTTTTTGGTACATTTTGACCGTCTAAAGTACCGTGGTACTACCGTGACTCAGTTGGTACAATTTAAAAATGTGTCATAGGTCCCCCTTTTTGAATTTTTTATATAACAAATAAATTATTGAGTCCTTTTCATTGCATTTATGTTGTACAAGAAATCGTTAATGTAATGGTCGCTTAAATATGCGATTAGTATTTTGGTGTATAGAGCGCTTAGTCCCCTTTTACAATGCGGCAAGTGAAAGGCAGACAGACGAAGTTTGTTCATAAGGGGACGACGCTGTATGCGTAACACACTTTACTTTTTTCCTCTCTCGCCTACAAACTTCGTCTGTCTGCCTTTCACTTGCCGCATTGTTAAGGGAAACTTATGGTACCCACAGACGAGGCAACATTAGTCAAAACCCGTGTTACATACTACTTTTGTTTCCTTTTTACCACAGACGATTACACTTAAAGCAAAACATGAGTATTATGTTTTTTTTTTTTTTTTTTTTTTTTAATATAGAAGTACTACTTAACTCAACAAATATATGGGAAAGAAATTTTTCTTATCCTGCCTTTTTCATTATTTTAACTTTCACATTTAATGTCCCATAGTTCTGTAAAATTTTTAAATCCATTTATAAAATTTTTTAATTTTTCATTGTTTTAAATGCTCGTTATTTTTCTTTTTGGTTTTTTTTTTGTGTACAATTGAATTTTTATGTAGTATTTTTTTTTGTCAATAAATTAAAAACAAAATGGTTCCGTGAAGGTCCAAAAAGTACATTTTTTTTTGAAGTTGGTACAAAATTAAAAACCCCATTTAACATTCCTGACTGGAATACTTCCAGTAATCAAGTGTCAAATGCAAGCGAAACGTCAACGAAAGAAATAGATATAATAAAAATAGGGCTGCCAGATTAGACGTTTTACCGACATTTTGACGATTTTTCGTTCCAAAATTGGCAAAGTGCCGAATTGCTGATTTTTTCTAGTGGCGATATTATTCAGTCTTCAAAATAAAACAATTTTAAATAGTTTTATATGCTTGTGCATTATGCACCACAGAAAAAAGGTATCTTTAGAAACAAGGCAGCTTAAATTTTTATATATATATATCGCTTTTGTGAAAATTGTCCCCGAAATCGTTTGTCTGCAAAATTTCGAGGGAAAACTGTTTTATTTTTATTTCCTTGGATTGTTTAATACATTTGTTTATTTGATCAAAACATTAAACTACTTGCCCATTTTTCAGTTATTGTACTATAGGAAATTTTTGCCTTTTTTTTTTGACTAAAAGTGACTAGCTTTCCTACAACAATAAATTTTCAGTGTTTTTAATCATAAATAAAGATTGGGATTATTAGCACATCATTAATAAATGAATTAATTTATAATAAAGTGTTATTTTTAGTATGTATAATATATGATATTTTGTCACGCCTTTGTGAGACTTTTTCAGGGAAAAATAACAATCTTAATTGTCATCGGATTAAAGAAAAAATAAAATAAATAATTTTATAAAAATAGACCTCAAACTTTAGTATGTACATATGTATAAAATATATATATAAAATACACATGAACTTTAACTATGTTTTTTTATTTTGATTATGTTTTAATAAAAATCGAACACAAAAGACGATTTTCTTATTTTTTCTTAGGAAATTAACGATTTTTTTCACAATTTATCTGGCAGCCCTGCATAAAACGAAAATTGAAGGCTAAAAAAAATTAAAATAACAAAATTAACAATTTTGTTAAATTTTTTTATCTGTCTTTTCAAATTAAAAAAAAAAAATAATACATATTCATATGCACATTCATGTATACATAATTATTTTTTCGGATAATTTGGGCTCCATTTTTTGAAATTTTATTTTTCTCGCATGTGACTTATTTTGACAGTTCTTGTGAGAAACTTTTCGCAAAATATTTTTACAGAAACACTTTTGCACACATCCTTCCAATAATTGCTGGAAAATTATTTTTGTGTTTGTATGATTGGACCCGATATGTAGCGCTATGGTGATGCTTATTTAGATATTTAAATTTACGGGCACATTTTACTTAAACTAAAAATTTATGTATTTTTCCTTACGACAATTTGTTTTATTGACGTTCGAACAAAATAAATTGTCACAACATTTAAATTTTACTTACAACAAATTGTGAAAGAATTTAAGTTTCCATAAAAAAAAATCAATTGTAAATTCCGTAAATTCAATTTCGTTTATAATATTGCCGACACGAAGTAGAGGAAAAAACTTTGGCCAGAAAGTGATTGTGAGTCTACCGGTATACCAAAAGCACAATACCTTCTCTACTATTATAGTGTGGGTATAAAAAAACATATGACGGTTAGACAACGTTTGCCGTGCTCAGCTAGTATTAATATAAAAGTATTAATTTTGTTTTATTTAGATAGCAAACTTTTAAAGTAATAATTACACTGTGCTAGAAATTTACACTTTTTTTTTTGAGACAAGCTGGGCACCTGGCGTTTTAACCTAATTCGGGTACGCTGAATCCAGTGGTGCTAGCCGTTTTTTAGGCTAGCTCTGATTTTCGAGATATACTGTTATTTCGAAAATGGAGGAGTTGCACAACATATGCTTGCGTAACTCAAAAACGGTTTAGTTTATTGAAAAAATTCAAAAAACCGAATTAAACTTTATTTTTTATCTCCATCTTTTATTTCTAACATACATACCTACCAGCTATCTCCATTCCTTAAGGTGGCTCCCGTACAAAATGTTAAATACCGACTAGAACTATGTTGTAGAAAAAGTGTCATCAATGCCCAGGAACCGTCCCTAGTGGAATAAAATGAATGGCCGACCCCACTTAATTTTTTATCGCCATCATCAACACGATTGCGCATACGAGAATAAAGTTAAGCCTTTATTAAAGGAAATTTTATTGCGGAATTTCTGATTTATTGAAATTTTCTGAGTTTGTTCAATAAACTAAAGCGTTTTTGAGTTACGCGAACATACGAGTATGTTATGCAACCTACGTCATTTCCGAAATAACGATATATCTCGAAAACCAGAGCGTGCCCGAATTAGGTTAAAACGCCAGGTCCCCGGCCTGTCTGTTTTTTCAACTAGCACAGTGTTATTAATAATAATGGCAAAATAAATGAGCTTAAAACCTTTATAAAGAAATAATCGGAAACTTATGCCACAATTCTGTGAGACGATTTAAAACGAATTTTCTTCTGTACATATTTTTAAATTCTAAAAAGTTTTCAAATATCAAAACAGACGACAGCAACTTTGTAGTCTTGTTAAATATTTTAATATTGAAAAGGGTTTTATTTCTTGGATTTGTTTCAAAAACGAAAGATCTTCTTATTTTTAAATGTTTCTTAAAAAAAAAAAAATTTAATAAGTATTTGGCTGCCACGTATTTTGGAATATGTCGGAAGGTGACAATAACAATAATTTGACAGCAATTTATCGATGGTCACTAGCGCGTATTATAGAATTGACAAATGTCTTTCTGGCAATTTTTTTTGTAGTGAACTCGCGAATGATTTTTAGAACACGAAAGATTTTTTAGAACAAAGACCTTTTACTTTGGGATAACATTTCGGAAACAAATGTTGTAAATTATAGCCTTTTCACATTTGTCAACATCTACCATCAATTTGCGATGATGTTAACATCTTCCCATAACAAATATTTAGGGCTTAGAATCAACATCTTTTAAGATCTTTAGAAGATGTTCCTACCTCATTGTATTCCATTCTACATCTCTCGATTATTTTGGTGCCATCAATTGAAAAGTTGAAATAAATTATATTATTTTGAAGGCAATTTTTTTTTCTTGCTTAATTTTTTTCTTTAAATTTTTAAACAAAATTAATTCCAAATACATTTTGGTTTTTTCTTTTAACATTTTGCCATTTGTGAAGAAAAAAAAGTTCAAAAAAAAGAAGTATTTTTTCAGAAATTATGTTGCAAGTGTAAATGATAATTTTTCATTCTTGACTGCGCTGAGATTTCAAATCTTAAGCCTAATTAAGAACATTAACAGTTCAATAAAATAACCACAATACTAATTAATAATTTTTAAGAATATAGGGGTTACTGTATTTCAATCATATAGGAAGAGAGCTTTTTTCCCAATATGTTTAAAAGTTTCAAAACATAAATCATTTACACATATCGCACTTAATCAACAAGAGGGTATTATCTCAAAATTTTTATTTTTCCACTTTTTCGAAAAAATCTACACGCTATATTCATATCTGCCCGCTGTAAAAATATCTTGCTATTTTGTATACTTTTTGGTAATGAAACGGTTGGTTTAAAAATTCATTTCCATATGCCTTCAATGTTAAATTAAAAATTGTTTTGCTTCTACTGAAAATGTTTAAATTTTGAGTTAATACCCTCTTGTTGATTAAGTGCGATATATTTATTTAAAATATTCAAAGCTTCTTAATCTCCTTATCAAGAAGGTTTTCATGAACAAAAAGCTGTGTGCTTTAGAGGTTTCAAAAAGCATAAATATTTAAATGCACATATATTTAATAAATTTTCAAAAAGCTTTTTTAGTTTTACAAAGATCACTCTCTCCCATTTATGGAAGCTCTTCTTGATTTTATTCTCGATTACTTTTAAATATTTTTAATAATGAAAATGAAGCTTCGCAAATATAAGTTAAACCAAACATTGAATACAGTTGATAAACTTCATTTTTTGTTTTTGGAAATATATCCTTGTCAAAAAATTTCCAGAACCCTATTTAGTTTGCAAGTGGTAAGACTACATCGTTCCGCATTCTTAAAAGTTCTTCTTTAATTTAAATTTATAATTACGAATCAACGTTCGTTCGGTGACATACTAAGCACTCAGCTATACCGAAGTAATTTTCGGCAAACAAAAATTCATTCTCCCATTCAATGTTAAACATTTTGTTCAGTGTAACAACCAGGGTTGCCGAACTTGGTTTTTTCCGACCAAGTAGAATATAGGTAGAATATTTTTCGTTTGGTCGGATGGTAGGCCAAACCTAATTATGGTCGGTTTGAGAAAATGTACTACATTCATTTTAACAAATTTGAAATGATGGTCGCAAAGCAGACAAGTGCAAATCTAATACGAGTATCTTTTTTGAAAACATAACATGTTCTTATTGTTGATGAAACTATGGGTGTGACAATGAAGAAACTATGGAGTAGCAAGTTATTTTGACGGTCAATTCAATTTTTCAATTTCATTTTAAACTTTATATCAACAAACAATATTCATTAAAAAAATATGATCGGATTGGCAACAAACGGCGCTAACGTCATGACTTATAATGTTGGTAAGCTTAAATTTTAGTCAGCAATCACAAAAATATTGATTGATTTTTAAAGTTTTTTGCAAAATCCTAAAATAATAACATAAAAAAAAGAACTCCAGGAATACAGGAATACCACCCCATAAGATATTAGGTGTTTCTTATACAGGTAGACTTCTTTGGAAAGAGATATTGTAAGAATTATAGAACAGATGGATGTTTTTATACTGTTATAATTTTTTTATAAAATCAATAATATAAGAGCCGCAGAACTGGCAGAAAGTATGGGAGAGTTCCAAAACGTAAGTTGCAGAGGAGATCTTTTTTAAACATTCTACAATGCAACCGTCTGGAAACAATAATCAAACTATGTATGCATTATTAAACTCGTCGTCACTTTTTTATGTTGTCTGCAAATTATAAGGATCTTTCGGAGCTCAGCCTAGGTCTTATAAAGTTAAATACTACCTAATACTAAAAGCAAGAAGTAAGGAAGAACATGTAGATCAATTAAAATAGGTAATCATTCATTCAAAGCAAATTTCGATCTACCAAGGTAAAATACCACTTGTTTTAAAGATTGATGTTTGACTAATGACGTCATCTGTCGTCAATGGCGGTGAGGGCTAAACGGCAAGCCCCACTGAAGAGATTGTGTGGTTACAATCGAAACTAGTCTGGGCAACCTGTCCGTGAAAACATGGGTTAAATTCCCAGCTCAGTCAAGAATGAAAAATTATCAATAAATTTCAATTCATTTCATGTTGTAAAATTCCTTCATAAAAATAATTTAATGAAAATTAAATTCAATGATGTTTTTGTCTTTCTTAATAACTTTATCCCATGCAAATTTTACATTATATATCAAAAATATGCAAAAGGAGAGAAAGACACTTAATAAAAAGGCAACTATTCTGATTATCGGGCATGTTCTGGAAATCGAAATCACGAGGAATTGAAAACGAACAAACTTTGGAAAACTCTCCCGTGTATAAAGTTCATAAAAATACTTTCTTTTATAAACTTCAAACTTTGAAAACACCTTTCCTCTACCTAAACTACTTTTGGAATTAGGAGAGTTAATTTTTACAAAAATTTTATTAAAAATCTTCATCGTTTTCAATTTCATGTAATTTCGATTTCCATAACATGATCGTATAAAAATGAATTTTTCTGGTTAAAATCGTTAACAAATTATAAAATAATGATAATATCACAAAAAAAAAAAACTGTTTTTGTTATCACAATAGTTGGTTTTTTTATTAACTGCCTGGCCCACAATGTCGACAAGAACATTTCTTTCGTATTTTTATATTGAAAACAAAAACAAATTTAAGTTTTTTATTATTGTTTTCAATATAAAAATGCGAAAGAAATGTTCTTGTCGACATTGTGGGCCTGGCTGTAAGTTTCTTATCGCTCCGAAAAAATTTTTAAAAATGATGATAGCCCCTGTTGAATTTTATATGACGATATATTTGTTTTTAAATATTTTAAAAATTTGGTAGGTTTTAAAGGACTATGGAAGGTTTTGTAGACAATTTTAATCGGATGAAAATTTTTTAAACGGCAACCCTGGCAACAACCTGCTCATATAAATGACCAAACAAGACAAAATGTTTTTGTTACATAAAAAAACAAATTATTTTCTCACGCTCTCTTTATTAGTGTGAGAGCATTCGCACATGTGCGGTGTTTTGCAGATCTCTGGTTAAAATTAGCCATAAGTCCCATAAAGACCCCGTTTCCTACATCATTTTAAAACCAATTAATCCTGTACAAATGCTGCTCAATTGAATTTGGCATAAATATCTTTAATGCAAAACTTAACCTCACAACCAGGTTTTTTTCGCGGTATGACAATATTTCCTTATTAAAGATCCGTCCATTCACGAAGCCAGTTTTACTAATATAAATTTTGTATAAATATTATATTTAGTGCAATATGGTTCTGCATTTAGATTTCGAATAAAGCCCACTCTTAAAAATTATTCTGTCTGTAATCGCAAATGAAGTGAATATAATTATGATTATCTGGCTCTAATTTCTTACATGTTAAATATAATAAAGTTCGGTTTTTGTTCAACTGAAATCGATAGTTTCTTTCTGGCGATATCTTCTTGTTGATGTCGCCGATTTGATTACTCTTGACCGAGCTGGGACGTTCTAGTACTTTTATTAATATTTCTCGGAAACGGAAATTGTTTAGTACCTATATATAATAATATATCCTCTCCCTTTTCAATCTCATTTAAATAATTCAAAGTCTGCTTTTGTTTTGCTTAAAAGAATATTTTGAATTTAAAGTTCTTAAACTATGATTTTGCAGACGTCTAGTGTAATTTGTGACAACAACAACAAAACATTTAACAAAACAAAAACTTTTTTTTTTGTTGGTATTTTTTCGTAGTACATACCTACATATTAATTTTTGCATTGCGTTTTAGTTTTTAATTTTTCATAATTCTATGATGTGCTTTATAGACCGTTTTTTTAGTTAGTCGGCAGTCCGTCAGTTCGGTATGGTTTGGGTATGTTGATGAAAAATGAAAAAAAAAAAAATTTTTTTAAAAAAGTTTGTTTATTTGTGCGGTTTTTAATGACGGAATTCCTGGAAAAACACTTGGCAAATATTTTCATTTTATTCTCATTCTTATTGTATCAGCAGCAAGTGCAACCAAAAACAGCCACCACAGTGGTAAATTTAAGACAGTACAGTAGACAGTTTTAGTTACGAGGCAAACATTTTTATTTTTTTGTTTGAAAGTGTGTGAAGTCTATAAAAAAAAGTATTAAGTTTTATTATTTTCCTAAGAAATTTATTAAAAATTGATATTGACAGCATTTTTCTTCTGCTCTTTTTTATAAGAAAATTCATATTCAATTTGGCTTATTAGCTCTCTTAACGTTTCTTCTATTTGAAATTCTTTCAAATGTCGCCTAAAGCCATTTTTGTTATTGTTTTATTGCTACTCTTGCTACAGTTTTCTTTACTACTGTGTGGCAAGTTATTGTTTGTGTTGGCTTAACGAAAGATAATTCATGTTGATGTTTTGTTGTTGTTGTGTTTTTATTGTTATACTTCTATGACTGTAAATGTCAACGTTGTCATGCCAAGAATCTTGTGTTGTTTTTGCTTCATGCCTTGGCAGCAAGCAAATGAAAAGAAGCCAGAAAAAAATGTTGCACTAACGCAACTTTGTATAATGAAAATACGTATAAAATGAAAATAAAGCTTATCATCATCTTATTTGTACTCTGTTTAATAAAGTTTTAGTATGGAATGGTTCACACTAGCTGCGATTTTTGTTGTAATTAAGAAACTGTGCCATCACTGACTCTAGAAGTGCACAATGTATCCGATTAAGGCCAACTAATGCCACATCGTTAAAAAAAAGAGTTTTGGTTTAGGTCGCGAACAAGTAAAAATGCTTGCCATCCTCCACAAAGAACTAAAATTTTAAAGGCGTGGGCACCTATGATAATTTATGGACCTACCAACCATAATGAAAAGTCGGTGGTATAATTTCTAGTAAAATTAAATAAATTTCCTGACGAAACTTACATTACGTCACCAACTTTACGATCGCAAGATTTTTGTTCTGTAGCGCACACATAAGGGGGCGGATGAAATAGCAATATATCGTAGACACACGTTAAAGAAAGGAACTGATGTTGGGTCTTAACCCTTTCAGTGTTTTTGTCGAATATATTCGACATTGCATTGTACTCTCTTTCTACGCACTTTTACTGTATACAAATGTACAGTTAATTATATTTTTTTGTTTTATATGAAAGAGGGACACTTTTGATATTTTAAATTGTTATTATAGTAGACATTAACTTTCTTTTCTTATTATTGAGTGCATTGTCGTACCCAAGTCAAGAAATTTGTAAAAAGCTTAGGTTTAGGAAGAAAGAAAAAAATAATAATTTCGGGGATCAGGCGATATTAAAAAAAAAATTTAAGTTTTGATACATGCGTAAATAGATAAGTATTTTCTTGAAAAAAAATATTGCAAAAATAAATTGCAGGTTCTTGTGTGGACATTTGAAGGTCAATTTTGAATATATTCGGCATTCCCTAAAAACCAGGGGAGCTGCATGAGGCAAAAACTATTTTTCCCAGCTTCAGCGCCATCACATTACCTTAAATACAAATTTTCAGATTTTTATCTCGTCAAAAATTATTTTTGACCCTGAAAGGGTTAATAAAAAAAATTGTGAAAACAGAAAAGAACTATTTACTTTTTATGGGTGTAGGTCCACATTGGCGACCTACTGAACCGACTTAAACCCTAAACTGATTACAAAAAATTTAAAGTATCTGCAACGCTTGAGTTTAAATTAGGGAGTTAAGGAATACCGATAACAATACCGATATATCGGCTATACTTAAGATTTTCCGATATATCGGTATCGGCGATATTTTGCTATCGATATGACTATACCTTTTATATTTTGTTGGGGGTATTGTTGAACAAATAACTAAATGTTCTATGCTTATTTTTTGCATAGAAACTAAGGGAAATAACACATTAAAAAGCAGACAATAAAATTAAAACAATAAAAAAAATTATTTCATATAATAAACAGTGCTGCCACGACTAATACAATTTTTACAACCAACATTTTTGAAAAAGTAACCAAATGTGAAAAAATATAACCAAATTAGAAATGGCTTTTGTTAATTGATAAAATCATTAAAATTTATTTTAAGGTTTATTATAAGACAAATGTTTTTTGCACTAATATGAAAATATTAATGACAAATTAAGAACACAACACAATAAAAGTAATTCTTGTACATATTAAAAAAATAACGAGAAACTTAAGTTAACATTTTTTATTTATTTACCACATTTTTCATAAAAAATATTTTTCATATATAAGAGTTAAACCCGCCAAATTTCCATATTAAATTAGGTTTATTGAAAGTTAATAAATTAAATTTTTTTAATATGTCCTTTATAATAAACGAAATTTGTACTTCACACTTATAAATAATAAAAAAGGAACAATTAAATTCTTTTCCGCTTTTTAACTGTCAGTGGCAGGGCTTTCAACTGTGGCAATTTTCTAATCCCTTTGGTGATGGAAATTTACGACTGGCGATATTGCGATTGTTTTGGCTAAATTGGAAACTGTTGGCGCTATGCGAAATGTGAATATTTTCTAAATTACATATGTATATCTCAAAAATTATAAAAATGGGATATGTTGTTTCTCTTTTTTGTAAATTTTATTTTAAATTTATAATTGTTATTATTACTGTTTCAAAATTTCAAAAATCAAATATTTTGTGTATTTCAGAACGTATATTCCATGGGCAAAAAGTATATGACTGAGAGTCAAAGCTTTTTATATAAATTTAAAATATTTCCAAATCTAAAACACATTTAATAAATATACATATGTAATACCGAGAAGTTATAAAAAGTAAAATTTTAAATTTCTTAAATGCACGCCATTTTCTTACAGTAAATTCCATAAAATTATAGACCATTTATCAATTTAATTTTAAAAATTCTTTAAAATGCCTATGTGTATTTCAATATATTAAAATATACCACTGGAAATAATGTAAATTTAGAACACTTGACTTATATTCAAGTTTTTAGAAACACTAAAACTACTTTTGTGTAATTTTTCATTCATGTTCTGAATTGTGATATTATGCACTTATCTATACTACGCTCATTTAAAAAAAAAATTGAAAATCTATATCGATTAAAACTTCATTTGATTTAAATTTCAGAACATGTCCATTTATAATATAAAAATCACATCTGACAATTTTTTTCTTAACAAAAATCTTAAAAAAAATATCTGGTAGCTGTTTTGAAAGGGATTTTGTGTTTTCGATAAAGTATAAAAAACTTCCGTTCATTTGAAACAAATAGTCCTAAATAATTTCCTTCGAATCGAAATACGCGCTAGCGTAAAACGTGTTATTGAAATGGCGTTCTGTTTCTCCAATTCGGTGAGTTTTAAAATTTCAAAGTTAACAACGCTGATTAAAACCTGTTTATTCTCTCTTTACGCCAATACAGCTTGGAAAGCTTTTAACTCCTTTTTAGCTTTTTTTTTAGGAAGAAAGCTCTTTTTCTCCTCTTTTCATGTTATTCGACGTGTAAATCTTCTTTAACTTGTGCTCATACAAAAGTTAAAAGTTTTTAAATGAAAAGCTATTTTACTTTGTTTTAAAAAAGGTCTATGTAAGCAGAAAGCTTTCAAATAATATAAAGTTATAGAAATTATCATTTTGAGATAAAAACATTTGATTAAAAAATTAAAAATGATAATACAAAAAAAGCTTCTACCAAGCTTTTGTATTTTTTAGGGGTTTCTTATAACAAAGCTTACATTTCTGGTTAATAATTTAGCTTAAGTCTGATCTCAGTTAAATAATGCCACATAAATAAAAAAATAATCAGTTGATATCTAATTGGCGAACACTGTCTCCTTTCTAATTGAGTTATAAATATTTTCTCCCGATCCTAAACGGGTTTAAAGTACGCTCCTGTAAAATGTTTGCCAGTGTCAACCTACTTGCAATACGCATTATTTGTCTATTCTTTTTTTATAATATCGGAATTTTTGGATTTTTTTTTCTCGGCAACGTTTCAGTTCGTATTTGTCACAAAAGTTTTCTTGCTACGAGTTTCATGACTACTGTGTGCAGTGATGCCAACTTTTTTTTATGCAAAAAGCACTTTAAATTTAAAAAAAGTACTAAAAAGCAAAAAAAAAGAGTAAAAAGCACTAAGCCATTTTTCAATTTAATCGATAATTGAACACAAAACAAGTTACCAAATAATTAAAAAAAAAAAAAATGGTGACGGCGTTGTTGGAGACCATTTTCGTCCATAACTTTAATTTGGATCTTGATAAGTTGAGTTTGAATTGGATCATAAAACACTTTTTAAGTAATATTTTGTTTTTTGTATGTTTCATTGGAAAATATATCACTGCAGACACTAGGGGGTAGAGTGCAATCATAACAGCATAATTATATCGACGAAGTTCATATTTAATGTAAGGAATGGAATTAATAGAGTTCAAGGATAATCCGTTTCTAATTTTGGATTTGCTCTATTTCATCGAACTAAATGCTTTTTCAACTTCCGAGTTAGAGTATGACAAGGGTAAAATTCTTAATACAAAATTAGACAAATGGATTTTGTCCTATTAAATCTTTAAGATCGTTGACTTCTATCCAAAAGGATCTGTTCGTTGTTGATTTTTCCATTTACAATTCCTCAAACTTTCCAAGAAATTTTCATTAATAAAATGTGTAACGAAAACAATTACATCGTTTTCATTGCGATTAACAACCGATGTGAGATTTACAAAACAAAGCAGGATTGCAGAGTACATGAAAATGAGTGCTCCTCCCCAATCTTCTCAGCTCTCTCACCAATAAACTCAAGAAAAACTTTCTGCAACAAAAATTGCAAGTCTGGGCGATACCTTTGTCGTGAGCTTTCTTAATAAATATTTGCCATACTAAAATAATGTTTTTGCACTTAACAAAATTGTTAATGCATAATTAATTAAAGAAATTGTAGACAAAACTAAAAACTGTAAAAAGCACTAAAGGCACTAACGTAAAAAAGCACCAAGTTAGTTCTTTTTCTTAGTTTGGCACTTAAGATAAAGTTTTGGCGTTTCGAGGCATTAAAAAGTACCATAAATAATGCCAAAAGCACTAAGTTGGTATCACTGACTGTGTGTGTTTTTTCGAATTTGCTTACTTTAACTCCCTCATACATTACGAAATATATATATATAAAAGCGAAACGAAACAATGAGTTGCTACTTAATGTTTGCTTAAAAAATCTTGCATAAAAAGGCTTGAATTTCACTAGAAAAAAAAACAGCAGTCGTTGAGAGAAAAAAGTGATATAATAGAAGTAGTGGCACAGAAAGAAAAACTTTTGCTGTTGATTAGTTGGCTTTTGTCAACAAATGTTGCGTATCAAACTGGAATAAGAAAATCTTGTTTCATTTCTATTTTTAATTTTCAACAAAAGACTTGCAAGATAAAAAGGTTGGCAATGTTTAGGACAATCTGTTTGGTTTAATATCTTTAGGCGTTTTTTTTTTTTGAAAATTTACAACATTTTTATTTTTTTTTATTTTAAAGCTTTTGAAGATGACTTTGACTTTCGTGGTAAATTATTAAATTGGTATAATGACTTTGGAACTTTTTAGGCGAGGGTTGGAGAAACATTTTAAGCTAAATATTTTTATTTCCAACATTTGAATAGGTATAGTGAAATTTTTAAAACTTTTTTAACACTTTCTTCATCTTAAAAATTTTTTTCTTTGTTTTTTGAACTATTTTTATTTATTAAAAACATTGTTGCTAAAAAGCTTTTAAAAGGTCCTGGCTATCAAAAGATTTCGTAGGAAAATATCATTTGATTAATTAATATTAACCCTGCATTCTTAATGTTGGTCGTTTGTCTGATTTGACTGATGAAGAACAGTAAATAATTTATTTCTTAAAAAAAAACCAAACAAATATTTATTTTTTTTGTTCTTATTTACAATTAAGTACCTATAGTATTTAACTTTTCGAGTAACTTTAAAAGATAAGGAGCACTACCCGTTCCACAGAGTTCATATTTCGGGAATGTTAGTCGATACGTTAGTCATAACGTATAAAAAACCACATTAAGGATACAGCGTTAAAGAAAATTAAATATTAAAACAAAAACAAATATTGTTTTTGTTTTAAATGTAAGCTAAGCGAACGAAATATTCGATCAAAATCGAGGGACAAGCAGAAAATATGTTGACGGAACGGGAAACTAAACGGCCGTAACTACATTTTTATTTTTTCTACAGGAGAAGCACAAAACTTTACATAATCAGTAACAACAAGGTGTAATTGGCGTGTGAATTTCTTTAATAAAGTAGCCATTTTTTATCTCAGGGATGTTAACTTCGTTTTTTATATGTCTGGACAAATTAGAAGCATAGCTGTACTTTCCCATTTGTAATGAATTTTAAACTGACAAAAATTTCGAAATTTTGCTAAAAAATTATTTTTTTTGCCAAAAAAAATTATGTTTCTAAAACGACTGCGCATATTAGAAAAAAGTTTAACTTAGCTTAAAGATTTGTTCAATAAACTGAACCGTTTTTGAGTTACGCGAACATATCTTGCGACCTCCTCCATTTTCGAAATAACGGTATACCTCGAAACCCTAATTAGGTTAAAACGCCAGGTCCCCCGCTTGTCTCAAAAAACTGTCAAATTCTAGCCCAGTGTAATTATTGTATGAAATGTTAAATTTATTTTTTCTATAAATTTTTAAAAAATTATTTCATTTCGAATCTAACAATTTTGTATTACGAAACAAGAAACAAAATCCTGAAGAAGATAATAATAATATACTAATAAAGCCTGCTCCATTTCGAGGTTCCCTACTTTTTTAAAGAAAAAAACACAGAAAATTCAAATTTAATGGGGAATTTAATGAAAGAACATTCTTTGGCATTTATTTTTTGAAGATTATGTCTATCAAATGTTGGACGTTGCTACGTCGTAGATGATCCATCCGTTGAGTCCAATTTTCGATGACTCGTTCGAGCATTTCGACTGGTAGCTGGCGAATGACACGCGTGATGTTTTCCTCCAAGGCCTGAATCGAAGCGGGTTTGTCCGCATAAACTTTAGACTTTACATATCCCCACAGGATAAAGTTTAACGGTGTGATATCACACGATCTTGATGGCCAATCGACTGGCCCAAAACGTGAAATTATGTGCTCACCGAAGTGTTCTCTCAATAAATCCATTGATTGATGCGATGTGTGGGAAGTGGCGCGGCCTTGCTGAAACCAAATGTCGCCGAGATCACGAGCTTCAATTTCAGGCATCAAATAGTCGGTTATCATGGCACGATAACGGTCGCCATTGACGGTTACGTTCGCATCGGAATCATTTTTAAAGAAATATGGACCTATGATTTCATCGGACC
Organism: Pollenia amentaria; assembly: GCA_943735925.1. NCBI lineage: Eukaryota > Metazoa > Arthropoda > Insecta > Diptera > Polleniidae > Pollenia > Pollenia amentaria. Next base: position 130,565,509 of record OX031008.1, on the reverse strand, counting down.
ACAAACCACACCAAACCGTTGTTTTTTCTGGATGAAGTGGCAGTTCTTGAATCTCTTCAGGTTGCTCTACGTTCTAAATGCGGCAATTTTGTTTGTTTACATACCCATTGAGCCAGAAATGGGCCTCATCACTGAACAAAATTTGCCTCGAAAACGTCGGATCTTCTTGGAACTTTTCAAGAGCCCATATAGCGAAGCGATGTCGCTTGGGAAGGTCGAGCGGCTTCAGTTGTTGCACAAGCTGTATTTTGTACGCTTTCAATTTAAGATATCGACGTAAAATGCACCAAGTCGTTCCATACGTCAGTCCGAGTTGCTGCGAACGGCGCCGAATCGACTCTTCACGGTCTTCGTGTACACTCTCAGCTAAAGCCGCTATATTTTCTTCACATCGAGCTGGACGTGATCTATTCGGTCGAATATTATAAAATAATGAATGCTGCGTCTCAAAATGGGTGATGGTGTTGCGAATAGTACGCTCAGTAGGTCGATTATGTTGACCATAAGTTGAGCGAAGTGCACGAAACACATTCCTCACAGACCGTGAATTTTGTGAACGTTGTTCAGGCGTAAGTCTTTCCATTATGAAATGCCAAACAATACTTAACAAAAATAACATGACAGCGTGACACGACTCACACGAGCTGTCAAAAAAAGCTATTGCAAAAAATACTTGAATCGCCCATTATAAACTAATAAACTAATATTTCATTTATACAAAAACCGAAGTGACCTTAAACTCGATAGATTATTTCTGTGGTTTTCACGAATAATCGCGTAAGTTATAAAACCAAACTTTTCAGGAGAGCAAAAACAATTATTTTTTTCAATTGCGGCTTCTGTAGATGCTTTTTTAAACTTTTTTCTTTACTATCCTCTTAACAGTGCACTATAGGAAATTTTCCCTTTTTTTTGGCCAAAACTAATTTTTAGCCAAACAAGTGGGCCAAACTAAATGATTTTTTAGATTCGCTTTTTGGAAGTGTTCCTCCTAAATGATTTTTTAGATTCGCTTTTTGGAAGTGTTCCTCCTTAAGCTAATAAATTTTTAGTCACGCACCGTCACGGGGAAAAAAGTTTGTCACGCGCCAATCTGCCTTTTGGTACGCTGAAGTTACCTGGAAAAATACGCTTTTTTTAAGACATATGCAAGTATATGCAGCTGAAATAAATTGCGAATGGATGTCAACTTATGGCTCTATCGAAATGCGTAAGTGTTATATCTATCACTTTTAATCATTTTTTTTCGGAGCTTAGTAAAGTTGCAATTTATTATTACAGTATATAACATCAAGGTCTTTTTCTTTCCTCCGATTTAACCAAATTAAAAAAAAAAAGTTCAATATCTTTTTAACTACTATAAAAGTACTCACTTTTAGCATTGTTAATTTTTCACTTTTTTTACATGAATTTTTTGAATAAAAACTTTAAACTTAAATACACGTCTAATTTAATATAGTAACTTCCTCGTTTTGTTTAATAAACAAACCTCATATTTTTGCATTTATAAAATAACGGTAAAGCATCATTGATGCTTTATTCTTCGGGGATGCTTTTTTTAGTATGTTTTTAAGTACATAGTGAAAAAAAAAATCAAAAACTCCAAGAAAAAAATTAAGTACTTTTGGCCAAAAAAAAGGGGAAATTTCCTATAGTGCAGTGACTTTCTACGTATTATACATAGTTTTTATGAAATAATCCTCACAGGATCACAATCTGTTAAAGGATTAAAAATGCATATGTTTGATTGACGCATTAAGTGTGTGCAATATAACATCATATCTCCACATAAGTTCTTTTTTGTGAAAATAAATGTTATCATTTTAATCACACATGACGACTTACGTTGTTATTTTTACGATTTTAGTTGTTATTAATAGAACAATTTTCAAAAAATACTTTCATATTTTCTGCACGAAGAACAACATAACATCACATATGCTTTTTATTTGGAAACATATTCAGCAATTTTACAATTTTTGGCGATGTATGTCGACATAAATCGTTATAATAGCAAAATATTTTATTAAACAGTTAACTTAAGTTGTTTTTAGCAGAAAAAAATTAATAATACTACATTATATTCTAAAAAGCTTAATACTTATAAAAACCTAATGCAAAATGTAGCACTTTGACATCATTATCTCAATTTCGGTAAAAACCGACTTACGCGATTATTCGTGAAAACCACAGATTTATGAAGAAATATAATTTAACCCCCATATTCATAAAAAATATTTTTGAATTATAAAAGGTTTATAAAAAAAATGTTCATAGAAAATTTGTTTCATAAACCTGCTATAAACCTAAAATATTTTTTATGAATATAGAGGTAAGATTTCTAAAACTATTGAGATATAAAGAAGATCATAAATGTTTAAGAAAAAGTGATATTAAGAAAACTGATGCATTCTTTAAAGATGCATTTATTAAGAACAGCTTTTTATTTTTCGTTGCTATTTTTTTTTTAATTATCGTCTCTAATTTAAATACGTCCAAACATTTTACAAAATATATTTTTGCAATAATTGTAAATTCAGCTTTAATGCATATTACAGTCTTTGATTTTTCCAACTAGTTTTTATTTTGTAATTCTGAAATGATGATCAAATTTCTTTAGTTTTTTTGCATTTACATTTTTGCTGTTGCATATTTATTTTTCATAGAATTAAAAAAGCAGAAAAACACTATCAAACAACCGCCAGCCATTCAGCCAACTAAGAAACCGACCACATTGTCTCCGATATTATTATTTTTTTTTTAAATACAATGTTGTCGTGCTCTCTTTTTTATTTCCATACTTCTGTTTGCTGTTGTTGCTGAATTAAATTTTTTGGTCATTTCTTAAGTTTGTTTTTTTTTTGTCTGTTTAATTCTATGGAAGTTTGCCACACAATAATGTTTTTTAATTCTTTAGAATTTTATGAAATATTAGACTTCATAAGTGTTTAGTTACGCAAAGTATTACAAAAAGAAAACAGAACAAGAAATATATATTTTTTTAATTTACATATTAAACGCAATTCCCTCTTTTTTTTTTTGAAACGCGTTTAGTACAAAATGTAAGACAACGTCAAAAAATGTTGGCTCAAAAAAAAAAAATTATTTTTAAGCTTTTTTAGAGTTTTTATTTAAATGAGTAATATGAATTTTGTTTTCCGAAATGTTCCATATTTTAAGTTTAAATAATAATTGTATTTATAAGTATAGTTTTAAGTTTTTTTTTAAAGGCTTTAAGTGCCAAAGTTTGGCCATTTGGTTAAGAAATATAACAAAAATATATATTTTTGTTTAATAGGTACCTACACAAAAAAAATTATTTCAATTTCTTGTCGCCTGAAATCTGAGCATAATTCGTGCTTACACATGTTAATTTTTCTCAAGTTTTTTTAACAGAACTTAAAAAAAAAATTTCATATTTTTCTTGACGTTATTGGCTTTGCGAAAATGAGTTCAATTGAAGTTAAATATTTAAATGTTGTTTGTTTGGAGTTCAGTCTATTATTTTTTGTCGATATGAATCGATAAAACATTTAAAAAATGTTATTGTCATTATGAGTATGATTAGAATACCTACTTTCTGAATTTATTGGTTTAAATTTAAATAAACTTTTCTTACTTTGATGAAACTGCTAACTATTACATATGTGTATTAAATTAAATTTTATAACCCCAGGCGCATTCTGTTCTGCTAACAGAATAATGTTAACAACATAACGGTACTTATGTTAACGCTTTTTTAAGGGATGAATCCAGATTTCTGGAATAGGAGTCCATGTCGCCTCCAAACAAAATGGATAGGATGTGTGAACAAAGAGTTCTTTCATTGTTTTCCATTATCAGAAGTCTTAACAAATCGAGTTGGAGCAACTTCTTGATAATTTACCATTTTGAAATTTTCTAGGTGATGAGCCAAAAACTCTGGCAGAGTAGTCAACATGGGGGAAAATATGGAAAGACTATGAGTGCACTCTTTGTTCACAAAATGACAGTTAAGTCCTTATTAGCATTTTGCTAGTAAAGGGTTTATCATTAGGCACTTCTTGTCTTTATTTATTTATTAAGTAAAAGAAAGTATGTATGATATTCACCCCTATCGTGAAAAATGTTTCTCGAAAAACTTTTTCCCTTTTTACGAACACAGAAAAAATTCTCCAATATTTTTCACCAATTAAAGCATTAATCAACAATTAGATCAGTTTTAATTAAAAATTTAATCAAGTAATTCACAACGTTTAATCAAGTGAATTAATTGTTTATTCCAGTGAGTTAAAGGTTTAGTTGATACTATTAATTTGTTTATTGGTGGAAATTTAATTTATTTTTTTTAATTTGTTAAATAAAAAACGGACTGTAGGTTATTCAAGAAGTATTCCGTTCAGTCATTTCTAAATAAATAAACATTTAAAATTCCAAGCAAATTTATTTTTAACTGATTCTAACATTTATTCAAAAAACTAATATTGTCATTTGATTAAGTAAAAGTATTCTGTATGTAAAATTACATGAAAATGAAATACAACTGCAAATCTACTTAAAAACCGATTTACTTATTTTGCATTTAATTTTAACGAAAAGTTCATTTAATTCTTACTGTAAGAATTCAACCGCGAATTCCATAAAAAATTTAACGCAAATTCTGTAAAAACAAATGAATTTTCAGTTATTTTATATCTATTTTTATATTATTCTATATCTATACAGTTATCTATTTATAGATCTGTGACAAAAAGTAAAAGTAAAAACGATTTTCTTGTTTTGTGTAGAAAATTCCCATATTCTATTTGTTAAAATTATTTAATTAAATACATCAAATTTTTGAAGTAAAATAATTGCGAATACCATATCGGGCAAGCTGCTGGTGTCTTATAATTGAAAGTTCTTCTGTAAACAAAGTGGTCAGTACAACAAATATAAAACAAACATCTATAACGGGATAAGTAAATAAAAATAAATATTCTCTCTCTATAATTAGAATAATAAGCGGACAGGTGTCCGAGTAAAACCTGTATTATATAAAATGACTGAGAATTACATAAAATAACTGAAAATTCATTAGTTTTTACGGAATTCGCAGTTGAATTTTTGACGGTAAAAATTAAATGAACTTTTCGTTAAAAATAAATGAAAAATACGTAGACCGGTTTTGAACTGAATATTCATTTATTTTATATTACAATTTCAGTCAATTTTACGTACAGAATATTGTGAGTAGGTATATCACAAATTTTTTAATTAAAATAAACTTGTATTTTTTCTTTGTGAAAAACTCCCAGGAAAGTTTTTTTTAAGTTAATTCAAAGGAGAATATCTCATAACGCGAAAAAATGTTCGAGGCAAAAAAATCATTTTATCGTGAATAGTTTTTACCTAGTAATTTGTTCACTCTCCCTTTGATTTTTTCACTTTCAGCCATATCGTAAATCATTTTTCTCTCGTAATTTTTTTCCCTTTTTATGTTTTTGTGGTCATGAAAAATTCCCACGAAAAAAAAAATTATTCAAAAGAGAATAAAAACTTGCCAAATGTTCGCGGCAAAAAATTCCATTATCGTGAAAAATTTTTTCCCTCGTAATTTTTTCACTTATATCACTTTATTTTTGGTGGGGAACAGAACATTTGTGTAAGTAGTGTTCTTAATGTTCGAAGGTCAAGATCCGTTAAAAGGCACAAACTTATATTGCTCACCTAAATGCAAAACAACAATTCAATTGCCTGAGGATTTGTACTGCTTTCGAAATAGTGGTGCCAGTTTTTTAAAATGATTTTACTACATAAAAGTGCAATAAACTAATGTTGCAATCAAACTATCACTCCAATACTAAATATTTTATTTTGTGTTTTTAAGTTTTCTTTAAAATGTTATATACGTGTATATTTTTAAACAAAAATTTCTTTGATTTTTAATGGATTTTAATCTTTCTTCTTTTTTGCATTCACTGAGAACTGATAGCGCTAAAAAATTTTCACGGGAGTTTCACGATAGCATTTTGACCTTCGAGGGAAATAAAAATTTCATGGGAACAAAAATTGTACTTGTTATTAACGATATTTTTTATTTGTTTGACTCTGATGCATTAACCAGGCCGCTGTGATTTCTGGCTTATTGACAAAGACCTGCGATTTAAGAAACCCCAGTAGCGAGTTCACATCAACCATACGTACGATGAAGACGTCCTCAAATTGTTCTTGTCCAATGTGGCATGAATTGTGTGGTTAGTGAAAAAAACTGACATGGAGGGATTTTTCCCTACTTCTGGCAACGAGGGCTGTGGGGTCGTCCAAAAATAGTTCTAACTCCGACTTTAACCGCTGACATATTTTAATTCCGACTCCGACTCCAACTACGACTCCAACTCCGACTGCAACCTTAAAAATAAATTTTTACAAAACTGTTTTACCTTTTGATTTAGCGAAGCCAAATCTTTTTTTGAAACATTATTTAATTCAATTTCACTAATAAAAACGTTATAAGCAGCATCGGTTTTTTTTTTCTTTTTATTTTTTACATATCAAAACATTCGAAACTCTGATATATTTTTAGCTGAGACTGTCTGAAAGAAAATGATATAAATCAAAAAACGCAAAAAATCGCAACGTAAAATAAAAAAAAAAAAAATCAGAATTCTTTTCTTATCACTTTTCATCAAGGATAAATACGGCAGTCCGCGGCCAACATTATCAAAAGCTTATGCGAAGTTTATATATATGGAAAAAGTCATTTATTTGAGATTAAATTAGAATTACATGTTTTGTTAACAAAAGCAATAACGTCCACCAAAATATTATGACTTTTCTTAATTACTTACTATCCCCTATCTTCTCCATATTATGCACGATTTCCTTCTTTTTGTTTAAGTACTTATGAAAAATTTTTTGATTTATAATTAAATTACACTTTTTATGCTGTACTGTGCACGTTGCTTACAAATGTCAGCTTCGACTGCTCATAAATCAGCTGATAATTGTTTTTTACAAAAACCTAATATGCAGTTATTTGCTTTGATATGTTCTCAACCGAACTTAATTAGCAAAAACATTATTATTGGTGGTGCAAAAAATTATTATTGGCCAAGATTTCGGGTCAAATTACCTTTAGTGCGTTATAGTGAAACAGACCAGAGCCTATGGCGTGGATCGAACCCGCAAGCTCCGCACTGACAGACAAGCCAACTACCAACTACACTCTGGGGCACCCTATTTTGAAGAAGATTTTTAATAATTGGAATTCTTTCAAATTAAACATATGAACGTTTTCCTCAACCCCTTTTTGTACGTAATTTCGACATCTTATTATCACTTCAATCGTCACATAATTATTTTAACTTTACGAAAAATAGCCTTTGCAATATTGTAGCACTAAAAGGACTCGTAGCTAGTAAATACTTGAAAATAGCAGTAGCAAAAACTCATAAATTAATAAAATAAATATAATTTAAATATTTTACCAGTTCGTAAAGTGACACTTTTTCTAAATGCAGGTGAATTTTGTAAAATTTACGTTTGTTTTGTTATCGAGCATTTGTAAACGTTTTTGCATACAAGTAATGAGAATTCAACTGGAGGAGAACGACACACCGTCAGTTACGTTTTCACTGTCATTTATTGTTGAATGAGTAAGTGAATGAATGCAAATGTGGATGAATGAATGAACTACAGACAGACTGACTGAATTCCTTGATTCTAACAAAACGTCATTTTCTTATCGATCGGTTTATTGTTGTTGTCGTTGTTTGTGCTGTGTAAGGTCTGGTGTTTTGTTGTTTTTGCTGTTGGATGTCTGGAAGTTTAGAGTTTTTTTTTATTGCTTTCTTGTTCCCTTTTATTTTTGTTGCAACTTGTATCGTCTTTCCAGTACATATTTAAACGCCACAGAGAAAATCATAAATATATGTAATATGAAAATAAAAGTTAAAAGTGACTACAGTATTTGTGTAGATATGTATGTATGTATGTGTGTGTATAGTCAATGTAAATAATAATTTATTTGAATGTGTGTTCTTTTTTTAACTGCATTATGCAAAGGGATGCGCGTTATTTAATGTTGTTTATGGTCGTCATATGCATAAATTCACTTAAAAAAATAATAACAAAAAAAAAAAAAAAAAAAACAACAGTAGCAACAATATGTTTATGTTTTTATTTCTTCTTTATTTATTTCTTTTCGTCAAAAGCCAAAAAGAAAATACTTTTGGCAACAAACGGTAGCAAGGACATTCGTTACTTTATATATACAAATTGTATTCTTTCACATACAGACATGTATACATGGTACTCACACGTGTTCAGTTACACTCTCATTTACACATACATGCATACATTAACACTTGCTCAGACAGTTAAAAGCAAGTTAAGATGCACTGAGCGAAATTGTGTGTTTTTAGAAAATTATTTCCATTTCCATGACATTTACTAGTAGTAGTAGTGGTCATCGTTAGCTCACAGTATAAGTGGGACGGACACATAAAAATACTTAGTTAACTTACATTATGGTAATAATTTTTTGTAGGTCTGAATTCAATTGGTATAATTTAATTCAAATAAAATAAAGTATATTAAATGAAAATTCTAAAATTAAGCTAGGGCTTTTTTAGTTCCAAACACAGCAATACAAGAGTTTTTCTCTGTATCCCACATTTGGTGAGTAGCAGTGTTGCCAGGGTAGAAAAAAGTTACTCTTTTCTTCAAAAACAGAAGCAACTTTTGACATTTCTCTCTCTCTTAGAAAAAAAGGAGCTGTTTTCGACGCCACCTGAAAAGTAAATTCACCTGGCAAAAAGTAATTCAGTTTGAATATTTAAAACTGCTTTCAGAGATAGACAGTTCTTATCATTATGTATCGTTATTTTTAAATATTCATTTGTTTTGTGCCAGGTATCAAAAGTTATGAAAAAATTGCCATATATAACAAAATTATACGTGGGGCCTCCAAAAGTTACGAAAAATGTAACAGATGTAACCAAAGGGCATCACTGGTGAGTAGTTGTAGATGCATTTAGCTCCTTTCGCTTTTTTTTTGAGAATAAAATCGTATTTATCCTACATCGCACTTTTTCCTCGAAACAGAGTCAACTCAAAATTGATAAATTTTTAGTAGAGACAAAAAACTTTTTTTTATATGTATTCTTATATTACAAATGGGGATAAAACTGCATTTTTTTTAGGAAAAATACGAGAGAAATAGATCTAAGATTTTTACAGTGGGTAGATATGGCCACTGTTTATCGTTTCCTTGCAAAAAGTGAAAATTGAAAAACTTTGAGTTGACGCTGTTTAGAGGAACAAGTGCGATATGTATAATCACAATTATGAAATTAATGTCAGATTTAAGTATTTCAAACTAACAGTCATTTGAAGAAAGGCTTCACTTTAATTGATAACGCAACTGATAAAGAGATAGAGTACATCCATTTCTACCAAAATCCATTTCTGACAAGATCGCAATTTTAAAATGTAAATGCTTTTCAAAATAAAAATTCAAAATATATTAAAACTTTTAGAAAATGCAAAACAAATTTTGTTTTAAAACATTAGCCCAATTCACAATCTTGCGCAAATGGTATTGCATCGTAGCATTTGCAAAATGGTATAGTAAATACTATATAGTATACTTTTGGGATTATAGTTAATACTATACCATTTTGCAAATGCTACGATGCAAGTCCATTTGCACAAGATTGTGAATAAGGCTACTGATTATATAATTCTGCACAATAGAATTTCTAATTACTAATTAATAACGTTTACAACTAGTTAATAATTATTACGATCACTTAGCATTTGCGAAATGGTACAGTATTTACTATAATCCCAAAAGTATACTACAGTATTTACTATAACATTTTGCAAATGCTACGATGCAATACCATTTGCGCAAGATTGTGAATTGGGCTAATGTTTTCTCTAAAATGTCCTTATTCTAAGTGTACAAGTGCAACTACTTACAAAAACAAGAAAACGAACAAACAACAGTTAGTGCAGCAAAAGTTTTTGAATGCAATTTATTCTTCATTTTCAATGTTACGTCGCGACGTCGATGTTATTATTGCTACTGTCGCTTCGTTTACAGTATTTTATGTTTCTGTTATTATGTTGCAAGTAAAATTGTTTATATGCATGTCTGTATCTCCATATTTCTGAAATAGATGTTTACATATTTATGTATTTGTACCTTAAAGTCTACATTTTTCTGCCCATTTCTATTTATGGTTGGTTGGCTGTTTGATGGTTTGTATGAAAGAAAATTATGCGACACGGGAGTAAAAGTTGAAAGTTTGTTGTTTGTTTATTAAAAACAGAAAAGCTATTTATGTTTGTATGAGTAAATAAATGTATAAAGAACAGTTGCAAAACAACAACATCGACAACAAAAAAACAAAAAAAAAAAAAAATTAAAGCAAGGATACTTATTGTACCTTATACCAGACATAGGAAAGTGTATAAAGATTTATTTTGTTTTTTTTTGTTGTATGTCCTTTAGCTCAGTCAAATGAAAATAAAATATACTTTCATTTTTTATTTTTAGAACAAAAAAAAGTAACAACAACCACTCGAAATTGAAAATGTTTTAGTCTTATTTCTACTAAAACAACTTTAATGCAACAAAATTGTTTTATCTTTTAATAAAATGATAAAAAGCTTAAAAATTAAAACTTTGATAAACATCTTATTTCTCGCGTTTTAAATAATTAATTTATTTATTTTTCAACTTTTAAAATTGGAAATCGCAATTTGAGCGTTCAATTAAAGGTACTTAAGGTACAAACTTTGTAAATTGTGCCAACAATTTTCCGATTTCCGAACTTTTGTAAATATTTCCGAATCGGTGTAAAAATCTACTTTTGAAATATGAAGCAATAAACAAATTTGTCTTTTTTTCTTAACCCTTCTCAAATCGTTCTCCAATTCAGTTAATAAACTTCTAGTAACACGACCACAAATAAATTTTTCAAAATATTTTTATTTGTAGCCAAAGTATTGCAATTCTTTGTTAAATTTTTAAAATTTCTTTTTACCCAACAAACACGAAGTCAAACTTTTGATATGAAATGACTTTATCATTTGACATCAAACAAACACAAACTTCAAACCTTTTCCAATTATTTGATTTTAACATTTTTGAATACAAATTGATAAAGATTTGAATAAACATTTCACATACAATGTTTTATCAATTTTATATCAAATTGTTATCAAATGTTATTCTCAAATCAAAAAAAATCTTGGCTGCAGTGGAGCGAAAAAGAAATGTTAGCAGTAAAAAATGGCGATTATTGTTAAATGGATTTGCCCAATTAAAGAAAAATAACAAATGACGTGAAGTGAATTCGCCTTTAAAAATCTTAATTTCTTATTAAAAAATTTAAACTTTTTGTAAGTAGTTACTAGGCATTTACACATGAAAGTAGTTTCTTGAAAGTCGCAATACACTCACACTTTTTCACTAACACATTTACATCTTTCTACTTTCTGTCCAACTTTCAGCTAGCCTTCAATGAAAATTTCAAGAAAGCGATTTCATGAAAGTAAATGACAATAAATTAACAGTGTTGCCAATTGATATTGTTTTTTTTCGTATATATAAAGAATTTTAATATATTTTTTTAACTAAATATTAAGAACACAATGATTCTAATTAAAATTTATAAATATCATGAAAACTATTAAAAATAAATATTATTTTAAACGAATGCCTGAAGTTCGGCGTGAATAATTGGCTCGCTAATGCTAGGAACACAACTGGGGCGAACGACGAATTTTTGGCCGCGAATATTCGTCGCCAAAAATAAAAGACGTTTGAGTATATGAAAATGCACACAATCAGGTCGCCGGCGAAAATTCGCCAGACGCGGCGAACTTTAAATAGATTTAATTCTATTTCAGACGACGGCGAACGACGAACAAATCAGTACTAGGTCACCATGTTTGGTTTTAGTTAAGAAGTAGTTTAGTAAATAAAGTTACTTGTTACTTTAATAATTGTTTTTTATTTATTGTATAACTCATAAAATAAGTATACAAAGTATTTTGCTATAAAAATAATTTTGAGTTGTGTTTTTGATTATGTTTTTATTTTTAAGCATTATTTTTTTGAATATGGACACACTATTTCTCTCTCTTTACACAAAAAGCATTCAACTCTCAATTATAAAAGATGCTTTTTATTCGTCGGTATTGTGCTTCATACGACGAATTTACTCAACGAATTTTTACGGAAAAGTTTGTCGTGTTGGGCGAAATTCGTCGTTCGTCTCAGTTGTGCTCCTAGCATAACTCTGAAACTTGAAATAAGCAAAACAATAAAAGAAGAAGAAGAGACATTTTTGATAGAAGTTTACCCTTTGACGACATTTTGAAAATGAAATTTCACTTTCATGTAAATTTTCATGAAAGTTTATTATTTCTCTGTGAAATTTGTGGTGATAATACGTATACAGAATTTTCATGAAAGTACTTTCATGTGTAAATGCAGCGTTAATTAAAAATTGTAAGAATGTTAATAAAAATAAAATGGGAAGGTAAGGAAAATATAAGTTTGTTGTACGATAGCGGTGCTACGCCATTGCAGTCCTCCAAACAAAACGGAGTCAAGTATTTCTTCTTTCCAAGAATTAGAGGACGGAAAGAATACAATTTCATCCTTTAGTTATGGTTGATTTAAAAACATAATTAATTTAAATAAAAAATAATAATTTTCATTTACACATGTTCCACATTGTATTAAAATCCAGATTTGAATAACATTCGAGAATAGCGTTTGAAAGCCAGTTAAAAATAAATGCATTTCTCAATTTGAAAATACATTCCCCTTTGTATTGAGATTGCTTTGATTTTCAAAAAGTTTGTTATTTGAGAAAAGGTTTGATTTCAAATCATTTTCAATTTGAAATCAAGACTGTTGTGTTTGTTGGGTATATGTCCATAGATATCGGGTGATTCATCGCGACGTTTAATTAATAATGTAAAATAAAACACATAAATTTGAATGTGAAAACAAAGTAAAAAGATAATTTATGGCATTCACTCTTTGAAAATGATATCATATAAATTTGGGCCATGACTACGTCTGAGGTGGGTGGTCCATGCGGATGGTCCAATTTTGGGCGATTCGTTTGAGCATAGCGACTGGTATCTCGCGGATAGCACGAGTAAATTTACCTTCCAAAGCATCAATCGTAGCTGGCTTATTCCTGAAGACCTCAGACTTTAGAGAAAAAAGTCCAAAGGTTTTTTTAATTTACGGTGGCTTAACATGAAAATAAGTGCTCACCAAAATGAATAAAAATCGCTCAACAAAACTGAATATATTTCTTTTTTTAAAATTTCTACTCAATTTCATCGTCTGTATTGTGGAAACCGTAATTTAGTCTTAAAGCCTTAAATTTATCACTTTCTGAATCGAACTAAAGATGTCCGTCCGTCCGGCTGGCTGGCTGTCCATGTAACCTTGTGCGCGAAGTAAAGGTCGCAATTGTGAAGTTAGTTTGATGAAAATTGGCACAAGGACAAAGCCTTTGGAAAATAGGTACATAATTTCATAAAGTCCCCATATAAGCTGCATTCCGGAATAGGGTCTTTGTGCCCACTACACAGAAAAAAGTGTTTTATCCATTAAAAAAATGGTTTAAAAAGTATTTAAATTTAATTAATGTGATAATTGAATCAATTATTTTTTTAGTTGAAAGAAAATGAAAAATTTAATTTGACTTAATTAACATTTTAGTTGTTTTGAAATAAAATTTCAATTAAAACTTTAATTATATAACAAAAAATCTTGATTGACTTTTTTCGTTTAAAATAAAATAAAATAAACATGTAGAATTGTTGTAGGGAATTGTCAATATTTTTTTAAAGAAATTAACACATTGTTTAAAATGGCAAAGTTTTTTGATCATTTTTTTAATTTAAATAAAAAATATCAATTATTGAAAATATTTTTTCAAAATTTTTAGTAATCAATATTATCGTTTTGGTAATAGGTGCAAAATCAACAAATTGTTTGCTTGATTTTATGAATTTGGAATAAATTTGGTGATTGGAGAAATTTAATAATTTTTTCTGTGTATCGAATCAATTTTAATAAAATTTAAAATATAGATATAAACATATTTATATGGACCTATAAGCCATGCATTTATTTTTTTTTAAAATAGGACCACGATGGGAGGTAGGGGGCAATTTCTGCCTCTCCGAAGGTACATATCTATTAGATTTTAATGAAATTTAAAACATAGATAGATCCCTAAGCATTTTCTAAAACTGCGTCCCAAATAGGTACGCTTGCAAGTATTTGTTCTTATATCGATACCTTCCCATAAGAATGTATTAAGCGACATTTCTAAAATTGTGTAGGAAACGAAAAAAACGTCTCATTTAGTTATTTATTTGTGTATTTTATTGAAAGGAACATATTTGGAAAGCGATTTTCAGAATACAAAACTTGACATCATTGCAAAACCAAAATTTTACTCAGATAAAAAGTTTTTGTCGCTTAGTACATTTTCGATACAATGGTAAATGGCGCTTAAAACATTGACATGGACACAAAAAATAAAGGTTTGAAATAAATTGTGTCGTTTAATTCATTTTTTATTTTTTCTGTTAAACAATACAATAAATAAATATCTATATAAAAGTAACAAAACATTTATTTTAAAACAAAAAATCAAACACGTAAATTTTAAGATTATTAATAATCATTTTGATTGTCAGACAACTCATCTTCTTCGTCTGTCTCTGCCAATTCGTCTTCTTTCTCACCAAATGTATTTTTTATAATATCCTCGTATTCTTGTACGTTTCGTTCTTGTATGTATCGTTTCATAGAAACATTTTTTAAACTCAAAGACAATCATAATCTGGAATGTTATAAGCGACAAAAATGGATCAAGTTCTAGTTGGATGAGTGTGCTAAGCGACAATTTCGGTTAAACTAAGCGACATCTAACAAAATTTTTGTGTGGACCTTTTGTTGCTTACGACAATTACATTTTCAAAAATGTGGCTTAGCATAATTTCTTTGGCGGATAATACAAATTTCAGGGAGCAACATTATTCTAGTGAGAAAACTTGACGTTTGATACAATTTTATTTTCTCTCTAGTTTCCTTTGCATCCATGATAGGGCAGCGAAACCCAGGCCAAAATATGGCGCTTAACTTCTAGTATAGTTCCACATCAAAAAGTCATTTTCGAAAAAAGTGTCGCTTAATACATTCTTATGGGAAGGTATCGATATACTGTAATGTAGGCTACAAATTGGCCAGGCTTGACCGACTATACTTTATTACTTGTATTTTCTATATTCTTGGATCTAATATCGGTTTCCAGTCCTTTTAAAAATGTCCAGTATAACATAAATAGTCAGGGACGTTTTTCTTTAATTTCACTTTAGACTTTTTTAAAGTTAAAAGTTTTAATATTTGATTAAATCAGTTACAACTTAACAACTTTCGCGAATAACAAGATTTTTTAGTGGGTACTTGGTTTAACCCTTAAACGCACGAGTGTTTAATAATCCCTGAGTAGTTTTTGAATTTAACGCAAAGGATTTTTTTTTTGAAAAATAACTAGACTTTTTTTACTTTAAACAAAAAAATTTTACTTGCCTCAAAAAAATTAGTCAGTTTCAGCAAAACTTTAAAGAGTTTCATTTCGTTTTTGTTAACAGTTTAACACATAAATACAAAAATAACGAACTACTTTAAAAACTTTCTATACTCATACACTCTTATCCCATAAAAAAAAAAAAAAAAAAAAAAAAAAAAAAAAAAAAAAAAAAATACACTGAAAACTTTATACATTTCTTATACATTTGCAATAGCACAATTTCAAAACACATGAACTTTCAAAAAGTTCTTACTGGCTTTTGTATATGTGAGTTGGTCTATGTGTATGTGTATTTGTGTTTCTACGTATGTATTTGTTTATGAATACTTTGAAAAGGATGCTTACAATGTCATCAACCTTCTTTTAGTTTCGTTTCATGAATAATGAAAGAAAGCATTACAATTAAAAGGTTTTGCAAATAAATTGTGTTAAATAGATTAATTTATCTTAACATTTTTGACGACCGGTTGCTACTAGAGGCCTACAACAAGACCACTTAGAAGTTTGATTTTTGCAGGCCTCTAGTTGTAACCACACAAAGAAAATACCGTCAATATTCAATACAAAACTGCAACAGCTATTAGTGTAACATGAAGCGTGAGGAGCCATGAAGAACTGTTGTTCGACCTGTTCGCACTGAAGAAGCTGTGGATGCTGTACGTCAAAGTTGGCTCCACTGTATAATCAACTGTTAGATTCCGCTATTTAATACTACCTTGATCGTCAGAATCTTTGACCAAACGCAAAAAAAAAAATGGTTCGGGATGGTTACAGCAACCACACTGTGCTTATTGTAACAAGTCAAAAACTCTTCTATATATTTACCGCTATTATGAAAGACTACGTCGACATGAGTAGTAATTGTATTTTCTGAGTCGTTATTAACAATAATCGCTTAATACGAGTATTGACAGTCACTTGATATTTTCTTAGGCGCTTTTAAATCGACGTCGAGTAGAATTGTCTCTGTTTTAGTCGACAGGAAATTTGGCGATGACTCAAATGAAAGTTAAAGAAATTTTATGTAGAATGGAAACAAAAAAAATGCAAATTTAAAAGAAGTTATGGGCACAAATTTTATTAGTAAATTAAACGGGAAAATTCGGAAAAGTAAGCTAAAACAGCGAAAATTCACGAAAATTTTTCATTTAAAACAAAGAGCAACAAAACTACGCGAAATTGCGAAAATATGGAAAAGTTTTTCGAAATAGCCAAAATTCGCGGAAACAAACTCTTAACTTAATTTGAAATCGCTAAACCGGTTAAAAAAACAAAGTGTCGTAAAATAGCGTTAAAAATTTTCATTTATGCTGAAGAACAACAAAAACAATAGATGAATAATTGTAGATGGGATTTTTCTTTTGCCAGATTTAGGATAACTTGTCGACGTCGACACAACTTTCTTATAAAATACGAAATCAACGTCGAAGTGATGTAGTCGTCGAGTTGATGTGATAATAATTAAATATTAATGTCGACGTCGAAAACGACTTACATAATAGGGTTGATTTTTTTTTTTTAATATTGGAAATGATTTTTTATATTCAGTTTGCACAGAACTTTGAAGTAAAAATCTTAAATATATTAACGAAGTGTGGAAACTGCTTTACTTAACCAATTTTTAAATTATTATAATTTGCAACACCCTGTTTTTCAATTTAAGAAAAAAAAACCATTCAGTCTCCATTCATACTTGCCACTGAACTTATGAAAAATAAAACAATAAAGATAAAAAGCCAACCAAAACTAAAAACTTTTTCCCTCATTTTATTTACAACTCTAACAACAATATGGAAAAATCTTGCTAAATTTTAAGCAGCAGTTTAAAATATTTTCTACAGCTACAACAACAAACGCAAATATGTACAACACAGATACACACTCTCCCATCACAAGGACTTGCCTTGGCAGTGCTACTTTATTTTCTGGCTCATATTCATCTCGTATCACATCATTTGTAGGATAGAAAATGAGACATAAAGTTGAATTGCAGTTTGTGTATGCAACAAACATACGTTGCATCATCATGATACCATAATCAAAATTTAAACTTTTTCCTTTTGTTTAGCAATTGTTCTACGTGTGTATGAGTGTGTGTGTGTGTATGTATGTGAACAGAGAGTGATACAATGAAAAATTTGCTTAAAATTTTAACAGTTTCTTGTTTTGTTGTTTTACTTCGTTTTTTTTTTTGGAGCACTTAAAATTATTATAAGACAGATAAGTTACAGAAACATTTCCACTGGAGAAGTTCGCAATTTTCGCGCACATGCAGTGAGCTTTAATTAACAAAACACATGCGTTACGTACATACAAACAAAGACATTTTTTGCTTAAATATACAATAGAACGTACGTTTTTTTGTTCGTTTGTATGATTTTCATTTAAATTTTAAAACAAAATTAACTTCGACTCATTTTTGTTGTTGTTATTTTCCAGGTTTATTTAGATGGTTGAAATTGTTTTTTGTGTGCTGCTACTGCTGCTGGTGATAGTCTTTCAGTAATAAGAAGGTTTAATAGTGGTTGTTGTCTGGTTGTTTACTACTGGTAGCACGTTGCACGACTGACTGTTCTTTTTAAAATTGCATGAAATGCAAAAACTTTCACTATTTTTAATTACACGTGCAATAATAAAGTTTATTACCCACCACAAGATTGCAGTTTGTTATTGCAGTAAGACACTTAGAGAAAAACCCAATAGAAACTAGAGAAGGTCAAAATAATAAGTTACGTTTTTTGTTACAGCTTTTATTGGAAACCTGTAGCAATAATCATTCTAATTAAATGTCAATTGCCGTGTCCAGCGCAATATCCCGATGTAATTCCGTATAAATGTCTTAATAACTTAACACTTACGTGACGTAAGTGCTTTCCATTCTCAGCTTCGTATACGTTCTTTATATAGGTACATAATTTGTTTCTTAAAAATTTTCAGAACTATCACTCGAATTTATTTTCGAATATTATTTTTTACTGTGGGTATGTTTTATAGCTTATGGACGTATACACTTTCTTTGTTATGCTGTTAGTTCCGGCGCTGGCTGTCTCTTAAAATCTCGACTATTTGGGCTGAAGAAAGCTACAATAAGTCGCTAATAGTGAAAACCTGGGTTCAATTCCCAGCTCAGTCAAGAATGAAAATAAAATCCTTTGTAAAATCCTTTTCTTCATAAAAATAATTTAACGAAAATTAAATTTAATGAACTTTAGCCTGAATAAAATATAAAAAATAGGATTAAAAACCATAAACAGTTCAATTAAATAATCACAATACTAATTGTTAAACAGCTAAGGCACAAGCTCTATGTCTACATTTGTCCTTCAAGTTGTGCTGATACTCGTAAAAAGGTCAACGAGAAAAAGAAAGACAAAAAACTTGAAAAACAGAAAAATGTACTTTGGTCTTCAAGAAGAATTCTTGACAAAAAGTATGAATAACAGAATTAAGGAGGAACATGTAAATCAATTAATATTATCTATATCATTCAAAAACAAATTTCGATCTACCAATTTGGTTTAAAGAATAATGTTTGACTATTGACTTCCAGCTGCCTTCGATGGCGGTGACTGTTAAACGGCTACCCCTCTGGGGAGATTGTGTGGTAACAATCGAAACATGTCAGGGCAACCTGTCCGTGAAAGCCTGGGTTCAATGCTCAGCTCAGTCAAAAATGAAAAATTATTAACAAATTTTAATTCATTTCATGTTGTAAAATTCCTTTCTTCATAAAAATAATTTAATGAAAATTAAATTTAATGAACTTTAGCCTGAATAAAATATCAAATATTTGGATTGAAGACCATAAACAGTTCAAAAAAAACAACAAAAATACTAATTAGTACTCGTTAGGTTTCACCTGTTGAAATAGCTGCACTTTTTATTTACATAATTTGTTAAATTGGTGTTCGCGTCTCCTTGTTGACGTTGTTCGTTCGATTGAGCCTGCATATTTTTAAGGATCCCCTCCTCTATTTGATAGTTTTTGTTCAGCCATGGCTGTTCAGACACTTGTTGAACTGATTCCTCTTTGTTTTCATCCAGATACTTTTAATGAAACCCAGTAAAAGGGATACCAAGAAGCAAAAAAATTACTTATTTTTTTTTTAAATTGTTGTCGCAATAGAGTATTGCTTTCAGGATCACCGGGTATACCGTTTGATATGATTTCACAGTTCTCGAAGAAAACATGGTGGTGTTCGGATCCAATAGGAGTCGTGGAATCTCCCTGCAACACTCTTCACTCCTAACTTACAAAGCCATTATGCCATTATGTAGACCAAATGCCCCTGGAATCTTTTCGCACTACTCTCCACTCTGAATTTTACGCTGTGCCTACCTCACAATTTGTGAGTCACAAGTCCATTAAGCCATTCGGTAGACCGACTTAATATATAAAAAAAATTTAGAAAATAGTTTTCTTAAAATGTTTTTCTCAGTGTACCAAACAACATTTAACACATTTGTTTGCGTTAGTTACTTTTTTGTTTTTATTTAATTTTTATTTTGCATTGAACTGTCTTAATTTTTTCCCTATTTAACTAAGTGTCTGTATGTCTGTCTGCCAGTTCGAATGTCTCCCAGTCTTGCTGTCTGTCTGTCAGTCTTTATATTTCGATTTTTTTTTGTTTGTTTTTTTTTTGTTCAATTGTCTGGCGGCTGTCTGTCTATTTTATGGCCTTAACTGCTTTTTACATGTACGCACATGAAATAAAGCGTATATAAAGAAAACAATAGATTTTTCATTTAGTTGTTTTTAGTAGTTGATGTTTTTGGTTTAACACACAAATTTTCCATGTTCCAATAGTTTTCAGTTCATTACAACGTGACTGTAAAAAAATTATTGTTTTAAATGAAAGTTCTACAAAAACAGAAATCTGTTAATATTTTTGGACCATTTTAATAAAAAAAATTAAGTTGTTTAATGAATAGGAATCAATTTTATTAAAATTCTTTACAGTAGGCTTAAATTCGTGATTTTCTAGAAAATAAAAATCGTCGTTATCCTTATTGTTCTCTGTTAGATAGATAGATATGTAGACGGCCAGAAGCGCCACGAACCAGAGGATCCTTTGAGTTATTTCTGCTTCTGTTACTTAGTTTCTACATGTTGCATGTGCTAATAAAGAATTGTTAATGTCCTTCTTCCACAACTTCCGTCATTGCGGTTGAGTATCTGGAGAAAAGGATAATAAAACATATGGATGTTTAAAAAGTTTTTAAAAATTTTCTTCACTTCAACACACTCCCTGCTTTTTCTCTCCGTTTTATCTCAGTACTAAGAATAGTTTAAATATAATTGCTACAGTTTTCCATAAGTTGGCAGCAAAAGAAAATAAAAGTGAAATTAGAAATTGTGAAAGGTGTTTAATTTATTAAAGAAGAAAATGTGTTAAATCTTTTTGCTGTTTTCTTAAGAGAATTTGTAAATTAGTTTGTATTTTAAAGAAGTCTTTTTTAACTTTTAACAAGTTTTACAAATTAAGCATTTAAAGTTTTGGTCGAAGTTTTTATAAATGTTATAAGAAACCTTATTATATCTCTTTTTCACAAGCATAAAATTGTACAAAAGTTTTAAGATGTTTCTAAAAATTGAGGAATTAAATGAACGTATTTAAAAGTTAATCATGTGTGGACTTGTCTATACTCCAATTATGTCAAATCCCAGTAAAAAACGAAGCTTAGTGGTAAGTAGCTTTGTAAGGGAGATAAGCACAATTTTCCCTTACAAACCTGCTTACAAGAGGCATGATTTTTATATGGCGAATTCCCAACTGGAAGCACTATTTTTTTCCTCTCTGCTGAAAAACGATTTGATGATTGTTGCGTAATAAAAATATGTAATTTCAAGGATCTTTTGGGTTCGGTAAAATTTTGAGAATAATCTTAAACACATTTTAAAATTATTGCAATATAACCTGCTTTCATGTAAGGGATTAACAGAAACACTTTATAATTTTTTCGTGAATTTTTTTCTTTACAAAAATCATTTAAATTATTCGCTTACCACCTGCTTACGTATAAGGGATAATGTAAAGCTAATAAATCACATGAATCTAATTAAAATTTTTTGGTAATTTTTATTCTTGACTAAAAATAATTAAAGGAAAATTATATTTGATGAACTAAAGCCTAATTTAAATTTTAAAATTTCAATTTAAAACCAACTGTTCGATAAAATCACAATTGTTAACGAATCACTTTTGTTCACTTAAATTATTTTTAATTAACACTTTAATGGTTTTCGCTTATATGGTAAGCTATTAAGTAGTACGTAATAGCCAGCGCATATATCTTTCTTTCTTCCAGATACCTTAATTTTCTTTATTGTAATGATATTAGCCCTTTAAGACCGTGATGCGTTGTGCGTGTCCTTAAAATCCTTGAAGGATGTAAAAATGGTAAAATCATAACATTGATTATTTTTTCATACGATATAGAGGCCTTATATTCCAAATATTATGACAAAATTCCCTGTAGCTTAGCGTCAGGTCCGAAGGGAATATATAATTTCTATAACAAATCGATATAATTCCACCATTTGCTTTTGCTTTTTGATTAAGTTAAATTCTTCATTTAAAACAGTATATTACCTTTTGATAACCTTTGAGTAGTATAGTTGGTAGTAGTTGCTCGTTTAATTTATTTAGAATATATTTTGTAATTGTATTTGTAACTTTTAATAAATTCAAACCTTCCCAGTAAAAAACGTGCCCCAAAAGGAGCAGGTTTCATGTATGAATTCATACCTCAAATCCCTTCAAACCTGCTGATGGGATGCCTGCTTTTTGTATGGGATGTTCCCGGTTTGGAGCACTAATTTCTGCTGACAATAAGCGCTTCTTTTAACATAATAAAACACGCATATAAAGCACTCCTAGAGTGCTTTTTTAAAGGCTAACTAAATTAACATATTCATTAATGTTTTTCTTTTACTGGTTTAAATGCCTTTTATCAAGAATTTTCGTAAACCATCCCAGCAAAAACTTGGTAATGACTTGCAATTACTGAACAACTTACTTTTCAATGACTACTTCATACCATCTGCATTACATAGAAGTAGTTGAGTAATGGCTGACATATAATCTGTTACATAAGTACTTGTTTATAAGTTGATTATGGAAATTTATAATTCATTCATAATAAATTGCATCTACGGTTTAATTTTTTTCAAATCTAATACAAATTGATTTTAAATATTTATTCTTACAATTTGTTTTTTTTTTTTATTACACTGAAAGAAAAATGCTTCATATATTTAATGAATAATTTTCATAAAAAAATTTTCCTTGGGTAAATGAAAATTTTCATAGTCTAAATGGAATTTCATAGTTAGAATGAAGTATTTTCGTTAAAATCGCTTCATTGGATTTCGTAATTACGTTAAACATTTTCATTGGATATATGAAAACTTAAGTTTGTCCAAGTTAAACAAAAAATTTTAATTGGGAACATAAAAAAACAATATACAAACATAACTATATTCATAAATTAATACAAAATTATAGTTTCCTTAAAAAAATGTTTAATTGTTAATTAAAAAAATGTAAGATTTAATTATTTCATACATCTAGTGTTACATGTTTGCCATTAATTTTATGAAATCAAAAAATTTTTTTATAAAAGCAACATATTTCAATAATTGCCTTCATAAATTTAAATTTTCATTATGACAATAAAAATGTCATTTTAGTAATGAAACAAAAACTTTCAATCAGCGTTTTTATTGTTATTATGGATAATTTAATCTCATATTTACGCTCTTAATAATTGAGTAAAAAACATAGTTTTTTTATGCAAAAACTACAATGCCCCAGTAGACAAGCTGGTAGTGAGCTAGTCTATCAGCACCGAGGTTGCGCGATCGAATCCCGCCAGAGGCAGAAAAAAAACAAAGTAAAATAAAATAAGAAAAAATAGAAAAACAAATAAAATAAGGTAAAATAAATAAAATAAGAAAAAATAGAAAAAAAAAAAATAATTAAAAAAAAATAATAAAAAAAATTTTTTTTTAAAGTCATTATTTAAGTCCCTATTTGTAAGCGAATGTGGTAATGACTTATTTAACTCCCTATTTGTAAGCGAATGTGGTAATGACTTATTTAACTCCCTATTTGTAAGCGAAGGTGGTAAGTACTTGCCTCCAATGACATCACCGTGTTAAAATAATGAGTTAAAATGCCAATGTAGAAGTAGTGATGAGTCGTTATATTAGCTTTTTAACTCATTACTTTTCAATGTAAGTTTTTGCTGGGATAATATATTTTTATTTTTTTTCGCTTTAAAATCTTCTTCGTTGTCAGCACTAAAATAACAGCTTTTTGTATATTTTATTCGTTATCATTTACTGCTGTATAAGAGCTTTTTGTATATTTTATTCGTTATCATTTACTGCTGTATAAGAGCCCTCTTATCGAAGCGCTCGATTATGCGCTTTTTCTCTTAAGTGCTTCAAAAATCACAAATTTATTTTACTGGGTTTGCTATAAATAATACCAAAAGTTTATAATGAAAGAACCGGAGTTGAAATCCTCATGCCGATAGACGAGCTTACTACCAACTCGCCTACTAAAACACCCAACTTAAATATTTTCAATCGCTCATTGTAAACCAATAATCTAAAAAGGGTTTCTTTCAACGTTACGATAATTTTTTTTGAAAATAACTGCATCTTAAGAAAAAAAAACTGAATTTAACTAAAAAATACTGCACATAAAAATTGCTAAAATAAAAATATATATGAGCTGTTTCTAAATAACAAGCAAGTGATTGTGTAGCAAAATTTATATCAGAGTCACTCAAAAAACTAAGTGCTTTTAATATAAATTTGACTACACAATCACTGGAAACAGCACAATAATTTACTTAATTTTTTTTTTAACATATAATATTAACGAATATTGTTACTTTGTAGGCTCGATGGAAGAGAGTGGAATTAAGAGGGGTACACAAGGGCATGTATTCTTGCCATTTGTTTTGTTTCCTCATTAAATACAAAATGTATTTTAGTTCGGGCTCAGATTTGCAATTAGTCAAGAAAACATACAAGAAAAATTGCTGCAATAAAGCTTTTACAATGTAAACTAATGTAAAAGCCAAATTAACAACTCAAACTGCTTGACAAACATGTTCAAATTAAGCATTTCTCTTGCGTTGTTAATTGGGGTATTTGGCAAAATCACGTTTGTAGAAAAACCGAAATGTTGTATATTTTTCAAACCGTTTGCACTACCTAGTGTTAAAGTTAATCATTTAAGTGAACATTTAGTAGAGTCAAGAAGGAATCGACGAAACATAAAAATTTAAAAGAATAAAAGTATTTAAATAGAATTTATTGAAAAATTATTAATAAGATTTGTGTGGTTTATTTGTTAATGGAAAGTGGTGTTTCCTAAGCCGTTTGTGTTTTTTGTTTGGCTCTTAAAGCTTGTCTCTGTTATACGAGTATGTGTTAAGCAAATTAGGTAAGATTATAGCTTAAGAAATAAAAAAAATAAAATTGAAATTAACAAATTTTAATGGAAAAAACTGCAAAATCTGCACAATTTACAAAAAAACTTATTTTTTTTAACAAAAAACTTCAAAACTGCTCAATGCTTAAAAAACTGCAAAATGCATATAAATCTGTACATTTGGCAACGCTGGTTTCATTGCTGTTGAATTTCACCGTCTGTTCCGGGCCATACACAGAAATTTTTTCGTTGAAAAAAAATTAAAAATATTATTTTTATTTAATTAACATTTGTAATTAAATAAATTTTTCATTAAAATATTAAATAAATAACAAAAATTCTTAATGGTTTTTTTTTGCGTTTACAATAAAAAAATTTAAACTTTTAGAATTATTGTTAGGAATTGTCAAAACCTGAGCTATATTTAATGAAATCAATTAATACATTGTTTGAAATGGCATAGTTTTTCGATCATTTTTTTTTCAATTTAAATTAAATATATCATTTGTTGAAAAAAACCACAATTTAAAATTTTTACAATTTTGGTAATAGGTGCAAAATCAATAAATTGTTTGCTTAATTCTATGCATTTGGTGATTAGAAACAATTTTTAATTTTTTCTGTGGACTATCTTGAACACAAATAACTGCTTATTTTTTTAAGATAAAACCGGATATCCTGTTCTAAAGTAAAATTCCAAATAAGCTAAGATCCAGACTTTAATGAAAGTTTTAACTTATCTTGAAACATATGTCCAAACGTTGTCATGATAAAATATTCATGCCTGGTGAAATATTCCGTGCGTTTTGCGGCCAGTGCTCTCAAATCAAAGTTCGATACAGGTTCCCTGCAAACGCCTAGCCCAACCTCAGCAGCTTACAATAAATAGATGCGGCCTGCTTTCTGGTACCAGAAAATACAGAGCTTAATCTTGGCGTTGGCGCTTTGGGCTGTTAAAGAGGTACTTATTAAAAAGTACATTTTGCTTTGCTTCAACTTAATTCAATTGACAAGTGTTTTTTTTACCAAAATGAATGCTTATAACCAGGGCTGCAGAATCGTCAAAAAATAGTTCTAACTCCGACTTCGGCTCCAACCGCTAACATTTTTTAAGTCCGTCTTAATCTTGGCGTTGGCGCTTTGGGCTGTTAAAGAGGTACTTATTAAAAAGTACATTTTGCTTTGCTTCAACTTAATTCAATTGACAAGTGTTTTTTTTACCAAAATGAATGCTTATAACCAGGGCTGCAGAATCGTCAAAAAATAGTTCTAACTCCGACTTCGGCTCCAACCGCTAACATTTTTTAAGTCCGTCTCCGACTCCAAGTCCGACTCCTGCTCTTACATTAATGCTAAATGTATATGAGACTGGTCTTTATTTAAATTGAAACTCTTTTATTTTACTGCAGTACCTTTTAAATTGGTTAATATAGCAAGAAAATGATTCTGTAAAAATTTCAAATCGATATTTTAAATATTGTATGGCCAATTTCAAAGAATTTTTATTTATGAAAATTTTAGAAAATGTTTTTAAATTTGTTATGCCGCAAAATTTTGGAGTCGGAATCGCTTGTTTTTGTGGATATTTCGACTCCGACTCCGGCTCCACAGCCGTGTTTATAACGCAGTGTTGACAAAATCGGTTCAATTGAACTTCTCTTGGTACTAGTCGATTTTGAAAAGTACAATGGAACACTACTGGGCAAAGATTACGGCATTTCATATCGAACGAAATTACAATACAATTTGAATGCCAAATTTAGTATATTATTGTATAATTTTGTTTTTGAAAAATCTGAATATATTGGCTTTTTTTGGACAATAAATTGAGTTTCAAGTGGCTCAAGGAAAAGACCCATAAATTTTTCATAAAATCTTTACTTTCAAAATTCATTTCACTCTTTTCGTGTGTTATTAATAACAGCGAAAAGGTATGCAAAACGAGCGCAACTATGGGTGGTAAAAAGAGAAACAAATGGTGAGATGGAAACGCTCTTTTGAGCATTTTTTAAAATAGATATGATTTAAAAAAGGTATATTAGAATGGCTTTTAGTACACAGAAAAAATTAAAATTGATTTACATTAAAAAAATTTGTGATATTAATTAAAAAATTATTTAAATTTGCAGCAGTAAACAAATTTAAAGTATCAATTAAATGTTTGATTCCCTTGATTAAACCTTTAATTCACTTGATTTAATTTTTAATTAATGCTTTAATTGGTGAACAATTTTGGAGAATTTTTCTGTGTAGTAGATATTGAGCTGAAAAAGTAAAATTTTAGAAAAAGTTTTAAACAATATAAAAACTATCATTGCCATTCTTGCAGTTTCTAGGAAAGTTATTTCTTCGAAAATACAGACCTTTTCTATAAAAAAGCCTATTAATTGCATTAATTAATTGGGCATGGGCAAACATGCATAAACTTCAATATATGTATGATATAAAAATGTTTCATTTACAGATGTTTGATCTCTATTTGCTTTTACTGTTTATGCCGGAACAATTCAACTGGTGCAACCCTATAATTAATATTCTAAGCATATTCATTTGTTGTTTCCTCAGTTATGGCCTCTACTATCACATTGCCCACAAAAGCAGACCACTCCAATCTTTTACAAAAACCTTATAAAATCTATTTAGAATTTACAAAAGTCACAAGATCAAACGCATTCCATTATTACGTTCACTCAAACTACAATTTTGTTTTTTTTTATCTATTTATTTTAGTTTCTGCTTAGACATTTAACTATTTGCAGTTGTCAGTAAAAAGTTAGAAATAAATAGAAAGAAAAAAAATCTTAGCTACAACAGGAAAAATTGCAAATGTTTTGTAACTAGTAAATATTTCTTACATGTAATGAGTCAAAGTCAGAGGTCAACGCGTGTCGAATTAAGTTAAAAAAAAAATAACAAAAAAGTATCTAAGCAAAACTCACAAACCCAACAAACACTCATTTACTCAGTTAACCAGCAGACTAACTCTCAGAGTTAAGCGCCTTTCATGCCACCACATCATGCATACAACTTCGTAGAATCATAAAAATATTAAAAAGACAAGACCAGTTACCAGTTAAGATGGCAATAAAAATTTCAGTTATAATTGACTATTTAAAATTTCCAAAAAAAAAACCACACAGATTTTTTAACTTTTACAAAATTATTGCTATTTAACGAAATTATGGGATTTTTTTTACTTTAAATACTTTAACTTTATGGTCGTAAAATTAATAGATTTATTAAAATAGTAAACATATCGCTGTCTCCGATTTTAATGATTTTTTAAAAATAAGTTTTTAGATTTGTTAGATGTCAATAGAATGCGATATTTTATTCAAATTTACTAATGAGTTAATCCTGGTTGACAGATGAACATCTTTCACTTTTTCTCTCATTAACGACACAGACAGTTTGACAACAACAACAAGAAATATTTTTTATATTCACACCAATGCCTATCCAATAGGTCTGCGCAAGGAGCCAGATGTTTATTTTGATTATTCCCTTAGGCTGTCAAAAGTTGTTTACATTTTGCTTATACGTGTATATTTTTGTTTACGTTTTTTGTTTTTTTTTTTTTTTTTTTTTGCAACACATACATGAATACAAAACACGTTTTTGCTTTCGTTTTCCCTACACTAATAGAAAAGGTGTCATAACGCTGATGTATTTTGACATCAGTACTACGACAATTGTCTTCTTTTTTGACCACATGACACTTAACATCACAGTGATTTAAGCCTTAACATCACTTGACCAAATTGTCATCCGGGTCAAAAATTTAAATTAGCGGGATTAGCGTAGGATTATTAAAAAAAAAAAAAAAAAAAAAAAATAAAAAAAAAAAAAAATCGGAGTCAGTCTAATAAAACATGTCATCAGTGCGATGACTAAGTAACATCGGAGAAAGTATTCATTAGGTTCAATTTAATTTTATAACAAACTGTCATTTAATTGAGTCATTGTCAATTGACTTAAGTAAAATTGAGAGAATATTATTACTAACTTACCTGTTACCATAGCTGCCAGATAAAATTGGTTGAATATCGTCAAATTTTGAGGAAAATATCGTCAGAATCGTCAAGTTGATTAAGCTAAATCGTCACAAAAATCGTCATTGTAAAAAACCACTAATTTTAAAGAAGTCTTAAATATTAACAGCCTATTTCCGATGTGCGAAAGAGTTCTTTCTTTTAGACTTAGTTTTTGTTTTCAATGTAGTTATGCGAACGAAAGAATTCTTTCGCACATTGGAAATAAGCTATAAATGTTATTTTTAAATTCCGTTGCCAATGAAATTTTAATATATTCCGCCTGTTTTTGAAATTAAGGGGGGTTATTTTCTAAAACATTTCACCTCACTTGAAAAATGTTTTCATACAAATTTTTAAAAATTCCAAAAAATTTTATATGAAAAATTTCTCAACGCAAGGTGAAGTGATTTAGAAAATAACCCCCTAAATTCGATAAGAAAATTATTATTGAAGAAACACAACCAAAAAGTTTTCAAAAGTATTGGCACTCATAAGAAAAGGAAGAAAATAAACTAAAACCAACAAAACACCTACTTTTTACGTCGAAAATCCTGCTTAAGATATAAGTTTGGGTTTTTAATGTGAACGCGGACTAAAGAAAGTGGTTGTAGAATGCCTTTAATAAAGCAGTACTAACTGCTCAAATATAACTCTCAAATAAAAATGTGCATCGTGCTAGAAAAAAATCGTATTTTATATGATGAACAGTAGGGAGATCGAACGGTTATTATTCGACCGGTTTTAACCGGTTATTTTAGCTTTGCCCAAGTCGGTTATTATAAAATGCCCATTTTTCGAATATCGCATAAACCGGTTATTTCAATAATGTGTAATTAATATACATTTTCCTTACTCCTGTTGTAGATGTACCCGTAATTTAAGTATTTTTGAATTGAATATTGGTCAAACTTAAACTTTTAACGAAGAATGTCAAAACAAAATGTAACAAAGGTCAAAAAACATTATGAACACTGTAAATACAAATCGCTTATAAAAGCGATTATAAAAATCATTGTGGAAATAATAGCCCCTTTTGTTGCCGAGGACGAAATGCCCTTTAAGGCACTAAAAACTCTGAAGTATTTCTAGCGTCTCTTCATGCTGAAAACTACAACATTCCGGCGGAATCAACGATATTGGAAAAATTTCTACCAGTTTTATTTATTAAAACACCAAGAACTAAAAAACAACATTGAAGAAATCAAACAATGTCATGGAAGGTCTTAAATTGTAGTCGACGAATTGACAAATATTTCACACAAAAAGAATGTTCATTTTACTATTCGCTTCTATAATGCTGAAACAAAATAATTTGAAATAGATAATCTTGGCTAAGAGGTTTTGTTTGCAACTTTTCCAAAATATGGTTGTTTTATATAGACATGCTTAACCACCAACAAATTAAAACTCATTCAAAATAAATTTGGGAGAATATTTCAAATAATAACTTTATTAAATTCCTATAATATATTTGCTCTTGTAAAACGTTTGTCTAGATCAAATATCATTCAACCGTTTATAAATTACATTAAACAAATATCTTCTTACAAATAAAGTTTAGTAAATCAATAAAAAATTGTTGAAAATTAAGCTTAAGTTTGATAAATTTACTGGTCCAACTTTTCTCGGATTTTATCGTCAAATATTTGTAAAGTCTGATCTAAGTCATATCTATGTATGTATTTTGTTGGTTCCTTACCTTTGCAAATTGTTTTGTTTTTATTCAAATTAACGTTTAATTACAAAAACTTATTTGATTTTTGTGTTTTTATGTATTCGAATTGAAACCGGTTAAACGGTTATTTAAAAAATGCTTAACCGAAAATCGGGTTTTTTTAAAATAGCAACTATTCGTAATATTCGAAAACCGGTTATGGAAAAAAGTCGAATAATCGATCTCCCTAATGAACAGCTAAGACATGAAAATGACTGCCAATCAAATAATGCAAATAAATCAAATTATATAAGAAGCTAAAAAACTGAAATAATGTATATTAAATACACATGTAAATTTGAACAAAATTTTTCATGTGAAAAATAGTCAAAATTAGGGTATAAATCGTCCGATCGTCAATAGACCATTTTTATACCTAAAAATCGTCAAAATGACGATAAATCACCAAATCTGGCAGCTATGCCTGTTACACATTTTTGTTTCACTTTTGTTGTATTTCGATGTTTGTTTACAGAAGAACTCTCAATTATAAGAGACCAGCAGCATGCCCGATATGGTTTGCATAATAGTTCTACTTTGAAGATTTGATTTATTTAACTAAATAATTTAAAAAAAATAAAATATGGGAATTTTTGCTGCTAATTTAACTTTTTAAACGTGAAAATAATGTTAATAATAAAAACAAAATGTGGCATCGAATCACAACGATTGTTCTCCTAAGTAGATTTCGAGGTACAAGAAATGGTTTGTGCGGTGCGGAATTAATGGTTTTTAGACGCAAAACTAAGACCCTCCTTAAGAAACTGTTGTCAAACTCAGCCGTAAAAAATCTTAAGCCGCAATTTTAAAACGTTTGCAAACAGCAGAGTTCACTCATAATCAAGAAAATTGGTACCATTTGGGTTCAAATAGAGAGAAATACGATTTTTCATATTTGAATTACCCCATAAAAAAAAGTCATTTTTCATCGAAAACTGAATGTCTTACGACACCGCGAAACGCAAGAACTCGTATGTGAAGCTCGACTAACCAGCCGAATCAACGCCCTGTATTCGGTGGGTTCAGAAGTGTTCCATGTGATAATCAGGCCAGCCGATCAGGCTCAGCCGTAATAATCTTAAAGACAATCCTCGGGAACATCTCGCCTATAAATAAAAATATATGGAATAGTAAAGTTTTTTAAACGCTTAATTAAAATCCGTTTTCAGTTTTTTTATATCGGTCTCATATTTGTTTGGGATTGGCTAATATTTCGCCCGAAATATGTGGACTTATTTTAATTTAAAGGCTCGAACATTTTTTGTTGTTGGTAGACCAGTGTAATAGATTGAAATTACTCTAACTTTAAATTCGAGAAGCAAATGAAGCTTTTTTGTGGAATTATTGAAAAATAGATATTTTTATTAATAATTGATTATAATAATTGAATAAATTTATTCGAATAATAATGTAGTTTATTCGAATTATCGACTGAATTTAAAGCTTGATAACTTGGAAAAAATTAAAAATTCGTTAATATATGTATAAATTACTTTTATATTCGATTGAAAATGTTTGCATGTGTTTTGCTGGTTTTAAAATCCACATTCACAGTACAAATTGTTCGAACTGTTAAAGTAACTCACCCGGTAACCCTCCAGCATATGTTATTGATAATAAAAATGAAAAATTACGTTCGATTAAAGTCCAAATAAATTATTCGAATCATTATATTGTATATCGAAAAAATATGTCACCAAAACGCAGTAGAAAAATTTTTTTTGTTATATATACATATATATGTATCTTAAATAAAATATTCGATTAATATAATAGTACTTGACTAAATTTTATTCGAATGATTATACATATTGTATTACGAAAAAATATGCCGCCAAAACGAAGTAGAAATTTTTTTTTTAAAATATATTTATGTATTTTAAATAAAATATTTGGTTAATATATTAACACTTGAATAATTTGTATTCGAATAACTGCTAACCATTTTTTATGAAGTAATTTTGAAAACAAAATATGTTAGGAAAATAATATTTTCGAAGTTTCGAGTAAAATTAATTAAATAATCGAAGAATTGTCTTTTTGATAGTTTTATTAAGAAATTGAAAAAAATTTAGTTGTTTAATGATCGGTAAAAAAATTATTCAGTAGTGGTGTTTAGTGTTTGATGCAAATGGTTTTGCGAAAAAGCAATTGCAAGATATCGTTGCTCTTTTATAAAGCTATTAGATTTAATTTAATTCTGTGAATTTTATTGTTAAAATTAGCAAAAGAGCTACGATATTCTATTTGGAAAAATTCCGAAACGATCTAAAATAACTTGACATTTATCCCCATATACTGAACAGAAATTCATGTACCGTTTAAAAATTTTCAACGCCACAAGTTATGCAGCGTTTGAAATTTTAAAACGCAAAGTGAATTTCTATAGAAAAGCAACAAAAAATTAGAATATATTTATGACATTTTTGCTTTTAATATAATTCTTTAGCGTTGCGTTGCGTTTTACATGATTAGGTCCTAAATGTTTTAAATTTAACTGTAATTATACCCTTCAGCAGAGGTGAAAACAGTTTTTATGTTTATGTAATTTTGTCATTCCGTATATATCGCTCATTTATTTCAATAGTGACTTAACTCAAAAAATTAAATTTTGGAGCTGCTGATGCAGAATTGTTCGCCAGATATTTCTTAACATTGTGTATAAAATTATATTTTTATACTTCTAATTTTTCTAAGTGGTAAGAGCACATTAAAGACTTTAAATGCGTTTATCTCGAAATGGTTTTTTTAAAGTTATGTCACTATTGAAGTAAATCAGCGACATATTCTGGGTCCTTATAAGTTGCGAAGTTGATCTGTCAATGTCCGTCTGCCCGTGTATCAGTTGAAATGGGTTTTCCGAAAACCTAGATATGATGAGTACTAGGTTGTTTTAAATATATTAACACGACATGAAAAATTTGCTATTAATATTCAAACACATCGGTCTACGAATGGCTGAGATATAAGTAAAAACTCACAAAACCCTTGTTGTTGTGGTTGTAGTTTTTTTTGGCTGTCAATACACAACATCCGAGAAAATGTAGGCGGGATTGGAAAAGTGCGCGAGGAACCTCACGTACAAAGATATGATAGATTTCTGGATATCTAGGGGAGCGGCATAAGCATAAGTTTCGAAATTGGGTTAAAGCATCTTTGTTATCAATACACAACATCCGACAAAATATGGCGGATTGGAAAAATAGACGTGGAGCAAAATATATTTATTTATATCTAAAGAAAGGTATTTATATAACTAACTTTCTGTTCTTACCGCAATAAGGTGAGGTTAAAAAATAGCACTCTTCCTTGTTTTTTTCAAACAGTTTTTATAATAATTTTCTTTTAATTTCTTTCTCTCTCTCTCTTTCTAGGACTTTATTATCAAAATTCAAAATTTTCTTTTCGAACAAAAGAAACCCGGAACTCATTGAAACAAAACGCAACAAACAACAAAATTGTTTGGCCTAACATTTTATACCAAAACATCAACCACCAACTCCACTCTCGGACCAACCAGTCAAATTCAATTTATTGAGCTAAAAAAAATCTTAGAAAAAAGTGTTTTCTTTTTTTAACATTTTACGTTCTCCAAAAAGAGCTTTTTTTGGCCTCAAATACAAAAAGTAAAAACTTAACGGGAAAATAATTTCTATTAATTTAGTTTTTGTTTAATTTAAATAAAATTTTAATTGTTAGTGTAAATTGCTGTGCATTAACGAACAGAAGTAGGACCAACTAAGATATTTTAACGAAATCGCGTTAAACTTTAACAAAAAAGAAAGTTTTTTTAAAAAAGTGTGTTTGAAATTAAAAAAGGAACCAAAGTGCAAAAACCAGATCTGAATAATTGTGATTTTTTAAAGAGCCACGCAACGGGGAAGCGAGCGGCAACAACGGCCAAGATAAATAATTATCTTATGGATTGCTGGACGGGTAACGCCCGACTGGCGAGTGTTTTAGTTTAAGGTGAGTTCTAACTTTTTTTTAATATTTTCAATAAAGTGGTTTTTAAAACTCTTTTAAGGTTGATATATATTATTATTATTATTTTTTTATTTTTTATTATAATTAAATTTTTGTTTTAAATATCACTTCCTTGGTCATGAGTTTATTATATTCTATCAAGTTTATTTATTTCTTTTGGTTTTTTATTTATCACTTGTGGTCAGTTGAAGCGAAGCAAATACGTTCAAAAACTGTGTGAAGTAATTAAATATTTTTTTTTTGCATTTAACTTTAACAATTGTTGTTTTTATTTAGTTTTCAAAACAGATTAATGCATCTGTTAAGAGGGCAATACAAAGTGACAGGTGTTAAATACAACAAAAATAAAAAAAATTCTTTTAAAAAATTTCCAATGTATTTAAGTTTTCTAAATAGTTTTGTCAAAAAAACTCGATTAAATTTATTCGAATACTCAGTATTAAATACAGGCGTTGGATATCAAAAAAAAAAAAATGTTAAAAAGTTTACAGTGCAAAATTCCAGTTAAAAGTTATTCGAATATTCGTTTACATATTTGGATATAACTGATTTATTGAGTTTTAAAAAGCAAAAAAACATTGGCTGAAAATACTTTATGCATTGTTTTGACTACTTAATATATAAATTTATTTCTCAAGACGACCGCGAAGCAATTTAGAAATAAAAATAATTTATTAAAACATTTGTTTGGCATAAAATATGATAACAGAACATAATTAATAATATTCGGTTAGTCAAATTAAATTAAACGAATATTCGATTAATTTTATAGAAAAATTTTGGTTTATTTGTTTATAAAATTCTTATAATTTATTAAAAATTTTTTGCAATACGGAAAAAACTATTTAAAATCCGAACAAAAAGCTATGATCAATTGATGAAAATTTGTTGAATATTCGATTAATTTTTTAAAATAAATGTTTTTTTTTGCTAAAGAAAAAAAAGTTATGATATTTGGTAAATTCCATGTTTTCAATAAGCTTCATCAATAACCATTCATGATGTGTCTGTCAACCAGTGTTCGAAAATAAATAGAATTTTTTTAGCGTTCGGATTACCCAGAAACGATTTATATATATACAGCTGCGGTCAAAAAAATAGCACAAGGATATAAAAAAAAGTTCTTCGTTAGATATTTGTTAAAAGGTCAAACTGATTTCATTGAATACTTGTCATAAGATGCTTACAGGACTGTCAAACAATATTTAATATAAAGCAATTGATTTGGTTTTTATTTGATATAAAATTTTTAACTTTTTTTAAAACAACTTAAAAAACGCTCAGTCAAACAAATAGCACTACCGCTCTTATTCTATTAAAAATAAATACTTAAACTAAAAATAAATTAAAGATTTTGAATTCTGTTTGTTATGATGTCTTCTCATATTGAAATTAATATTTTGTTGCGTGCCCATTATTGGCAATAACCTCTGCACAACGTTTTTGTATCGATTTCACCAGATTTTGGTACCTCTCCTTCGAAATTCTGTTCTAGATTTGTTGAACTGCCACCCAAAGGGCTTCGTTACTTGTTGGTTGTATTTGGGATACTCCCTTGTTTATATCTGTCCATAAGTTCTCGATTGGATTTAGATCTGGGGACTGAGCTGGCCATTCTATAACGTTGATTTTATTGTCCTGAAACCACTGTTTTGCAAGTTTGCTGGTATGCTTCGGGTATTGTCTTGCTGAAACACCCAACCATGCGGCATTTCCTTAGAAACATATGGTAGCATTACTTCCTGGAGGATATTAACATATAATGTCTTATCCATGATTGTTCTGATCCAATATATGGATCCTACTCCATAGTAGGAAAAGCACCCCCCTAAACGCTTAACCATTAATGGTGGCAAAACCTTCTTGCGACCACGTGTTTCCGACTTTTGAGTAAAATTTATTGTATTTACAATCATTTTATTGGAGCACCCAATCAAGTTTCTTATTTCAGAATATGATTTATGCTCAGAAACCATTTTTTTATAATAGCACGTTTTCAGGTGTACAATGCATTCCACGTCCCATTTCTATGAAAATCAATAATGTAATATGCGATGAATTATTTTATTTTTAAAAAAAATCTTACTTTTAGTATTTGATCCTTTTATTTCAACCATTAAATTACTAATTATATTTTTTAAAGAATTTTTGTTATTCGGTGCAGAGTTTTTTTATAATTTCGATCATTGGAAAAAAACCGTTAACCTTTTTTGGAAAAAATAAAGACGATCAGAGAGAATATATGTACATATTATAACAGTATTACATACTTAATTTAAAATAATTAGCACAATATATTTGTTTTCACTAAAATGAACATAGAATAGGTTATTGGTGCTATTTTTTTGACTGGCACTGTATATATATATATTTTGGTATAAGTGTAGCCGAAAACATCCCTTAATATCATTCGTAACTATTTGCTTCGTTATAAAACAGAACAATTGTAGTGATTGTAGTTGGGCAAAAGAAAGTTCAAAGGAACTAGGTCGTTCCTTTCGGTATCGCTCCTATATTTACTTTGAATAATAAAATAACGAGGAACGAAAAAACTTCTCTGTCGTTCGTAAAAATGCCAATAAACCAATGTTGCCACTTTGTAGGTAATAACCCGAATTTGGTGTAATTTTTACTCTCGTGGGTAGAGCGTGGGTAATTTCTTTGAGGTATAGATCAGGTGTAATTTGAAATTATTTTATTTCTTCATTTCAAAACAAAAAATAATATAAGGATTTGATCTTAGTAATAAAATGTATACCAGTTAAGATATAAGATTTACAGTATATTTAACCAAACTCACTGTTTATATATAAAACAAAAACAGATTTCCATAGTTTATGATTAGATTTCGATAAATATGAGTTTCATAGTGATTTAGAACCCGAAGTTTATTGGAAAATTGGAGGAAGATATGTTTCCAATTTTTCAAGAAGTAATGAATTTTGTTCTTTCTTTAACATTTAAAATGCTTTAGTTTAGAAATATTTAGCGCCCTTAACATTTGTTAAACATATTTGAGAAACAAACTGCCATCTGAAACCATTACAGGAATTTCATTTACTAAATAAAGTATACAAAGGAACGGCAATGAACATTTTGAACCTTCCCTAGATATACGGAAGTAAAACTTATTATTTTAAGTTTTAATTAATTTATTTAAGGTTTTTAATGTTATTTTTGTTAAAGTATTTAGAATTACTATAGTAATCTTAATAGTATGACTAATATTGAGCTTATTTAAGTGAATAGGGTATTAAGTTTGTGCTGATGTATGAAGCGCATACAAATATTTGTTGTAGTATATCGATTGACTTAGAATAAGTCCCTCCTGCTGGTTGGTTGTCTGTCAATGTAGACCTTTTGCGCAAAGTACAGGTCTCAATTTTTAAGATAATTTAATGAAATTTGTTTTATACGTTTTTTGAAAATGATGAGAATCGGTCCGGTCCATACGAACTTTATACCTAATAAATCACTTTAAAACGAAAAAATCCTCAAATTGATGGAGTTACCTAGATAATATTCGGCGTTAAGAATTCTTATATTATTAGGGTTAACCTCATAACATAATTTTACTTAAATAGGTCCTTATGCACTTTCTAATTGGTTATTTTTAGTAAAAGTTTTTTTCTACAATTAAACGTTAATTTGATAGCAGCTGTAATTTCATTTAAATTGAGTAATTTTGCGTCGTCTCAAGTGTAGTTTTGAATTAAGCTGGTGGTAACACTGCAATAAATAAATACTTTGTTGTTTGTTTTCATGTTGTGGCGTAAAAACTTAAGAAGAATTATTATGTGCTTTTTAAAATGTTTGTTAAAAATAATAACTAATTCAATAAAATACATTGCTTTGGATCACATTTGCAATAGATTCAATTAGAAATGTTTAATATGTGCTAACGATGAAAGTCAGCAACACTAATCCCAACACACAAAATCAACCTTGTTCTAAGTATACAAAAATAAGTGATAAGGATTGCAATTGCGGAACGAGGAACGATAAAAAAGGAACTATTGAAAAAGTCCGCAACGTTACTTTTACGGAATGGTTCAATGGAACTTGGACGTTCCGGAACGACTCAACTCTAGTAGAGGTTCTGTACACATACCTTGAGAAAGAAATGAGCCAACAAAAAATATTGGCAACGACGACAGCCAGGCTTGCCATATTTGCCGATTTTCTGTCTTGAAATTCGCAAAGTGCCGATTTTTGCTCCAAAAATGCCGATTTTTTTATAAACACTTAAACCACGGTAACTTTGCTTGTAACGTGTAATTCATTAATTTTGGGTAACTTTAGACCACTTGTCATAACCTATACAACGAAATGGAAAGTCTTTTTTTAAACTGTATTAACTAATTTTATAAAAAACGATTAAAAAATTAAATTTTCTTAACGGAATTAATGAACACAAAGAATTTTTTGAATTTTTACGATTATTATTTGGGCTTATTGGCTAATGAGTTACTATCAAAATCAATACAAAACAAAAGCGAAATTAACAAAACCGTTAATAACTGTATTCATTTTTATATTGAATTTTCAAATCAAATATTAAAACCTTTGGATTTCGAACAAAAATCTTATAAATCTTTTAATATGATAACTTCAACAAAATTATGAAAAAGGAAAATATTTCTTTTATGGAAATTCTGAAAGAGTTCCACAGCTTTATTTCTGAAAAAGAAAAATTAATTTTAGACCCTGAATTTAGAGAGTTAAAATTTTTAAACTTTTAAGAAGATTTAGAAGGACTTGAAGTAAATTTGCAAACTTTTTAGCAAAAAATTCAGACTTTAAACGTGGGGATTCTACGGATGTATTTCCAGTGCTGTCAAAGTTTGTACAACAAATAATAGTTCTTCATCATTCTTCCGATTTTCTTTAATTGAAGTGCCGAGAATGCCGATTTTTTTTTTTTGAAAATATGCCGATTTTTTTTCAAAATTTTCTGGCACCATTGACCTCAGCACGAATAGATTGTGTGTTTATTGTGTACATATTTTATTTGTAAAAATTTTTTTGCTGGCTTTTTTATTTTCTTTCGTATATGTATTTTGTTTTTGTAAAAAAAAATTCGGTTTTCTTTACCAGCTAAAAGGTCGTTAATCATAACTGAAACGAACGCACAATAATCCCTACAAAAAATGAATGGAGTACATGGTCTAAAGGAGTACTTTTTGGACTAGTCTTTGTTATGCAGCCATGGACCATTTCATTCTAACAAGAATTTTTTAACGACGAATTACAGCTCTGGTAGCCCTTATGTCATTTGTTTAGGTTAGAAATAAATATGCGGGTAAAAAAATTATTTAAATTCAAAGCACAAAATAAAAGTGAATTACAATATAAAAAGTAAAAAACAACTTAAATAAAAAAAAACTGACATAACTGGTAAGATAATTTATATTATTTAATTACAGTGGAATAATTATAGTGGAAGAGAGTAGCTTCGAAACTAACAGCTATGAGTACTCCATGGGGTAGTGAAATAGTGTACTTTTAAAACTAGTATTTGTGGGTGCTCTATGGTGTAGCGACATAGAGTAGTGTTGTGGGTACCCCAATGTAATGCATATCTGGTTTACGTGGTCCAGCCCTAGGACATCGCAATGTAAATTGGAGTATGTTTTTACATACATTTAGGTTAGGTATTGGAGTAGTCCTACTCCCTTATGAAGTAGTCCATACACGCATGCATAGAGTAGTCTCGTTTTTTGTACGGATGTGCTGAGCTGGACACAACGAAGTTTGTGGGTAAAAAAAAAACCGAACGCATTTAAATTTTTACATCTTTTTGTTGATTTGGATAAGTACAGTATTATTTT
Organism: Pollenia amentaria; assembly: GCA_943735925.1. Taxonomy (NCBI): domain Eukaryota; kingdom Metazoa; phylum Arthropoda; class Insecta; order Diptera; family Polleniidae; genus Pollenia; species Pollenia amentaria. Next base: position 130,524,883 of record OX031008.1, on the reverse strand, counting down.
TGTGTTCGAAGATCACAAACATAGAAACTTTTTTTAATTTTTTATGATTTACTACACAAACACTATTAGCGTTTGTGTTTTCAATAAATCTAGCAAACCGAACACTAATGAACGATTCGTCTTGTGTAGCTTTTATTTCATGTTCCCCTATTTGGATAGTTAACGCTCTATGTATTTGTTGCTGTCTGGTGATTTATAATTATTTTTATAATAAATATGTTGTTGTTGTGTAGTGTTGTTTAGTACTTCTTTGTATTTGGTATATTGTACGTTTTGTTAGTGACCTTGAATGCTTTCATGCAAGTCTATACACAAAGTTGTTGTTGTGCTTCCCTCATTTAAAGTTTTTTTTTTTTTCATTATATATTATACATATTTCTGTTTTTTGCAATTAAAAAAAAACAGCAGAAAAAAACCTATAAAGGCGCCATGTTTGCTGACATTTTAAAATTACAAACACCATTTCAAATAAAAATTTATTATTAGGAGAACAATAGCAACAACTACAACAACAAAAACAGTAAAAAAACCCACACTAGAGGTATAAGAGAAAAAGGTATTAGCAGCAGCCGTCCCAACTACAACAACATCTACTACAAATATTCATCAGATGCGTTGAGTTTTTTTTTCGAATTCTTACTCTGGTTTTGTTTCGTTAAATGTCGTTTGTTTTACTTCCGTTTCAACAAGAATTCTCTAGATGTTGTTCATGTTTTTGCTGCTAAAGACCACAATTTCAAATAAATGCAAAATTACTTTGTTCACATGTTTGTTTTCGTTGTAGCTGTTGTTGTTGTTCAAATATAAAATTTGCATAAGATTCTCATATTAAAATAAACTATTATTCTCAAAAAATCTTGATTTGAAATTAAGAAAATCTTTAAAGACCTTTAACATGTACAAGATCTGCTGCAATAACCACAATATTAAGACGATGGTTGAACTGGTATTGAAATGAAAAAATTCTAAAAATACTTATACATTAGAAAAAATAAACTATACCAGACTTTTTATGTGATCATAGCACCGCTTTTTAAATATTAAGCTTCTGAAGATCATATAGAGCGTTTGCAGAAGATGCTGTGAAAATGTATTGCTATTCATTTCACGCAGCCATTTTTGTAGTTTCATCTAAAAACGCTTAATAAACTGTTAACTTGGTAGCAGTAAGCTTTATTTAGAATTTAAAAGTTCTTAGCGAGCACCTCAAAAGCTTCAATAGCTTATAAACAAAGATCCTTTAAATATTTTTATTGTTGATGGAATTTACTAAATTTGTCATCGTAAGAGGTCTTAGCAACTTATAAAAAAAACTTAATAAAGCTTTCCACCAAAGATGATCTTAAACTCTGATATGTTTTCGAAACATGTAAAGCCTAGAGTACTCGGAAGGTGAAAACCCACATGCGCATGTGATTCTGACATAATTTCAACAACATCACACAATACACAATGGCCATTGTGTCTTTGTAGTGAAGTTAAAATTACGTCAGAGCCACATGCGCATGTGTATTTTTACATTCTGTGTACTCTGGGTTTAAGTTCGACCAGAGTTCAAACTCCCGCACAGTGTGACTTTTGTTACTTTTAGGATGCCAAAAGTCGTAACAGTCAAATAAAAGTAGATATGGCAATGCAATTTAGCAATAATAATGATGAGATCGATACAGCATTGGACACAAAAAATGGGCGTGGCCCGCCCACTTTTTTGGCCACCCCCCATATAAGGTGTATTTTCAAAATACCATTTTTTCTAATTTAATAGTACTTATTATGGCGGAAAGAAATAAAAATAATTTTATTTCACTAAATTTTTAGATACACACAAATGCCTTCAATTAGTAGTTGTTTTGAGATGATTAATATATATTTTTGAAAACAAATTTAAATTTCATATTAAAAAAAAGCAATCTGGAAATAAAAATAATTAACCCGAGTCAATATCATTTCCATATTACGGAACGGATAATGAGCCAATAACTTCTTTTGGTAATGTTCGTCGCTTTGTCTTAGTCGCTTTCCGCAAGCTGAATATAAAGGGGTCTGACGATATCAGTAATCTGTGCAACAAATCCAAATTACTTTCAATTCTAGATATTTTTCAAAATATCGCAGAAAGGAGCAAAAAGAAGCAAAAACTTATTGTTGAATCTGAAACTAGATATATAAACCTTCAATCTCCATATAATCACTTAACCGAATTCGACAGAATCATGCAAGTTTTTCTCTATCGAAAAACAAACATTTTTGGAAATCACTCAATTTTTAGTGATTGCATATTTTCATTGATTAAAAATTAAAATAATAACGTTAAAGCTTCAGAATCTTTCCAGTCTTTATAGAAAAGGTTCCAACTTAATTAAAGCAAAAAGACTTTTGTAAAAATATTATGCCAAACAAAAGTAATGCCAGATTTACTACTAGGGAGATCGATTATTCGACTTTTTTCAATAACCGGTTTTCGAATATTACGAATAGTTGCTATTTTAAAAAACCCGGTTATCGGTTAAGCATTTTTTAAATAACCGGTTCGAATACATAAAAACACAAAAATCAAATAAGTTTTTGTAATACAACGTTAATTTGAATAAAAACAAAACAATTTGCAAAGGTAAGGAACCAACAAAATACATATGTAGATATCAGAGAATGACAACAAGTACCCATAAGAATAATATACAGAGGTATTTACCCACGCTTAACGTTATTGTGTATATCCATACTTATAACACAAATAATAACAACAGCTATGGTTGTGCGTCGCAAAAAATATGTGTATTACTTATACTTACGCACGGCAATATTTCTCACAACCACATTCAGTAAACTTAAATACATGAATGTATGCAGATATTATTCAATACCCATGAATGTGTTTTGGTTATCTGCCATACATATAAAATATCTATGTGTAAGAAAATATACATGGGTACTTTCAGTATTTTTGGCACTACTGCGTAAATATGAAAAAAAAATTTTGTATGAAATGTTTTAGCAAAAATGTGCTTTGATCACTAGCCAGGTATGGGACTATGTGCATATTTTTTTTTTGATACATAAAATAATTTTTTTTTTGTAACATCAGCAGTGCCAATGTATGTCTACATACATTAAAATTATCTTCATTACGCATTATTGAAAACTATGATGAATTAAAATTTGATTTACAAAAATTAAAACAGCCTTTTTCTTTTTAGTGTACCAAAAGTAAGTATTTTTTCCCTGGTTTGCCCTCAATTGTACATTATTTGCTTGGATCTATCTATGTTTTGAATTTCATGAAAATCTGTTAGATAGTTTCGCAGAGGCAACAATTGCCCCCTGCCGCCCCTCGTGGTCCTAGTTAAAAAAAATGCATAGCTAATGTGGCCATATAAATAGGGATCTAACTATGTTCTAAATTTCTTTAAAATCTGTTGGATAGTTTCAGAGAAGCAGCAATTGCCACCCACCGCCCCTCGTGTTCCTAACTTTTCAATGTTTTTTTTTTAACCATCAGTGAAAGTACCCCTTTCCAGCTCATGTATTGGTTTGTAAATTGGTTGAGTGGTTCTCGAGTTATAAAACAGCTTTGAAAACAAAAAGCTTACCGCCTAAGTCAAATCTTAAAATTCTTAAAAAATTATCTCGCTATTTTCCTAAATAAAAACCCAAAATTGAATTTCTGCCTAATTCCAAAATTTTTAAAATTGCATTTGCCATCTCTGCGATGGTATACATACTCTGTGTATACTTACGTTATACATACGTAAATACACATACTTATTTAATCTTATGGGTATTGCAGATAGCCAATACAAGTTTTATTTATATCTGCATGTACTTTCTAAAAGAAGAATGAATATACAAATACACATTGCCAGCGTATACCTATACATATTTAATTCAACTTGTTATGGGTAATGGTATGTATGTGTATGGTTTTGATCTTTACCCATACATGCCCATACATGTTTTCTCACTAATACTAAAAGAGTACTTAAAATGATACTTTTGTCATTCTCTGGTAGATATGACTTAGATCAGACCTAACAAATATATGACGATAAAATCCAAGAAAAGTGTAAGAGTTTTTAGTGCCTTAAAGTGCATTTCGTCCTCGGCAACACAATGGGCTAATATTTCACCACTGATTTAATTTTGGTCGCGTATTTTAGTAAAGTATTCTTTGTCGTCTCTTTAGAGCTATTTCGAACTGAGTTAAGTTTTATGTGTATCACATTAATGTCAAGCATGTGGAGTCGTGACATGGAAGAACCTTTGTATCTTATCATTTTAGCGCACTTCAAGCACATAACTTTGTCTTTTAAATCGCGTTCGAAAAATCTCTAGAGATAACCTCTATATAAAAATATATTTAGAATACTCTCCCACAAATTCCTACTTTTAAACTGCACACGTTTTTCTAGTATTTTGAATAGTTTTTGGTTATTTTTTACAAGAACACACGCTTTTATAAGATATTTGTATTTACAGTGTTCATAATGTTTTTTGACCTTTGTTACATTTTGTTTTGACATTCTTCATTAAAAGTTTAAGTTTGACCAATATTCAATTAGAAAATACTTAAATTACGGGTACATCTATAACCAGAGTAAGGAAAATGGATATTAATATTACATTATTAAAATAACCGGTTTATTATACCAAAATAACCGGTTTATTCGATATTCGAAAAATGGGCATTTTAAAATAACCGACTTGGGCAAAGCCAAAATAACCGGTTAAAACCGGTCGAATAATAACCGTTCGATCTCCCTATTTACTGCACTTGTCACAGTGACACAAATTTGATAACTGTAATCATGTTAATTGTTGTTTTTTTGATTTGTTTTGAGTACATATTCGTAATAACTATTACATAGCATAAAATTATTAAAATCGGAGAACATTTTTTTTTTCTTTTGGCATCGTAAAAGTAACAAAAGTCACACTGTGCCCCGTTCAGTCAAAATTAAAATTTTTTTACAAATTTAAATTAATTTCATGTTGCAGAATTCCTTCCTTCATTTAAATCATTTAATGAAAATTAAATTTTAAATTTAAAAATTTGGATTAAAAACCATAAACAGTTCGATTAACCACAACTAAACTAATGATCTAAAAATTTTACTACGCAGCTGTGAATTTAATTAAGTTTTTAGCCTACCTTATTTTTAATATTACCTTTAGCCTAAAATACTTAACAATTTGTCCAATTACTAGGATTGGAATTGGTTCTTCTACTTCGAAGCTAACGGCAAAGCTTTTTGAAACATTTAGATTGGAAATAGCTTAATAAGCTTTACAATTAAGTTTGTTTGTTGTTAAAAGGCTTTGGAATAGCCTAATAAGCTTTACAATTAAGTTTGTTTGTTGTTAAAAGGCTTTGGAATAGCTTAATAAGCTTTACAATTACGTTTGTTTTTTGTTAAAAGCTTTTGACACTGCTTTTAAAACTATCTAACTTTTTAACAAAGCATTTTAGATTATTAAGCATATAAAAAGCTTTTTTAAGCTTTAAGCAAAAAAGGCATAGGAAAGTCGATTATTTGAAATCAATTAATTTGGTTTTAATGTGCTTATAGCAGAGCCTTTTGAAATATTGAGCTTAATAAAGCTTTCTAAAGTTCTTAAATAAAGATGCCTAAAGTATAATCTGGGAATTATTTCTTTTCATAAGCTTCTTTATTATATTCAACATTTTTTTATTTTTCGAATTTATTCTATGATCTAAATTTCATTTATGTATTTTAAAAAGCTTTTTGAAATTTAGCTAATAGAATAAATTAGAAAAAAATGATGCCTAAAGTATTTTTAATTTTTAAGTTTTGAAAAAACTTAACTTTCCAACATTTTTTTGCTGCAAGTCAGTGTTAGTCTTGTTAAGGTTTTGAACAGCTTTTTAATTAAATTTATCTTATTAAACTGGAATGTGGGTTTTAGCTTCCTGAAATTGTTTACCCTTGAAAATGTGTTTGAACCTAAGCAATTTGAAGTAAATATATTTTAAATATGTTTATTATCTTAACTTTTGAATTTCTTTCAAAAATGTACCAAAAATATTTTCTCGACGTTCTCGTCAAAAAACAACACTAATACTCTCAATAATAGAAGCTGTTATTTTTTACATCCGCATCTGGGCGATTTTAGCATTAACATTAAAGCAAAATTAACATTATTTACGGCAGCAAAAATTTTTTAGCTTTGCAGAAATATAAATATCTTAAGACGCAAAATACACTCGGAAAAATATGACTATAAGCGAATTTTTAAAAGAATAAATAAATTTTTAAAAGATAAAATCCCTATGCTGGATTTTGGGCTGTGGTGTCGTCAGAAAAAAGTACTAACTCCGACTCCGACTTATTTTCTAACCTTGATGCTAAATGTATATTAGACTGGTCCTTATTTGAATTTAAACTCTTTTTATACTCTCCACCACTAGGGGTGAACGACGGTATACTAAGTTTGCCATTCTGTATGAATCTTTTTTATTAGGCATCAAAGACCCCATAAAGTATAAATATTCTGGTTTCTTGAGTAATTCTAAGGGTGCGAACAGAGTGGCCGCTTGTTGCCGAGACCAGCCGACTGACGCTTATTGCGAGAACCAATGCGAGAAAACTGGTACTATACAAATTAGTACAAATATGCGCGAACAGGTCATAGTGGGCGCCGAGCTGGTCAGAGCGCAAAGCAGATGGAATGCGAGAAAACAGTTCCAAAGAGTATTTTAGCGCCGAAAACATTGTTTATGTTATGTTGTTATGACTTCAACTTGTTTGGAAAACATTTAAAAAAATTGAAAACAAAAATTTAAGAAAAAGTAAATAAAACATGCAATCAAAAAATTAAAAAAATAATAAAAATTCAAAAATAAAATAAAAATTTAACAAAAAAATAAAAATTCAAATAAATAATAAAAATTAAATAAAATTATAAAAAAAAAATTAAAAAAAAACTTAAAAACACAATTTAAAAAAAAAATTAATAAAAATTTCAAGAATAGTTGAAGAAATGCGTTAATAAGTAAAATTTTAAAATTCAATGTCAGTTTTTTTTCTCAACAAAACAAAACTCAAATCATAATTACAGTAGACGCTCGTAAATTAGAACCACTTTGTTCCTGGGGTAGATCTTATTTTCGAAAAATTATAATTTCCCAAGGGTTTTTTATACTCATCATCTGACGAATCCATATCTTTTCACTTAAATTTCACAAACACGAATGAACAACAAACCCAAATGCATACAAACATACATAAAACACAAATAATAGATCAAATATCAGCGCTGATTCTCGCATCCACTATGCACACTTAAGCTTGTTTCTCGCATGAACAAGTTCTCGCAATAAGCGTCAGTCGGCTCGGCTCGGCAACAAGCGGCCACTCTGTTCGCACCCTTCGAAAAACTCAAAAGATAAACACGATGTTGGTGTCAAATTGCTTCTTGTTATCCTAAGCAGTTTAGGATTGAAATCCAAGAAAATTTGATCAGTAGGACCAGAGTTATGAATCAAAATGTAGAATCACCACCCCCAAAAATTGACAATTTTGTTACAAAAACTAACATAAAAGATAGAATATGACTATAAATCATACTGTACGTCTAAAACAGTAATAAAAATTGCTATCATTTTAAAATGTGCTACGCCACTGTTTTACAGAACGAGAAATCAAACTGCAAAATTACTCGAGGTCCAATATAAACCCTACACTCAAACAACAGTTTAGTACGTCTAAAACCGTAACAAATAATACTATCATAATAAACTTTGGTACGTGATAGTTTTATAGGACTAAAGATCATACTGTAAAATTTCGTAAATATAGGTAATACAATTTACCCTAGGCCAGATATAAAGCTATTATTATTAGTTCCTTTAAACTCCTACAAGGAGCATAGGGCCAAAACAAGTTGCTTCCAATATTCTCGATCCGATGCTCGATGTTTAAGTTCATTCCAATTTAGATTTAGTTTGGACATCTCAATTGTTATCTGGCGTTTCCAGGTATGCGATGGACGTCCTGAACGACGACTGCCTTGTGGGTTCCACTCTAAAGCTTGTTTTGCTATATCTTCTGGTGGTTTTCGCAAAGTGTGACCTATCCAGGACCATTTTCGCTTGCGGATTTCATTTTGAATCGGTTGTTGGTTGGTTTCTGACCACAGTCGAGTGTTGGAAATTGTTGAGGGCCAGTATACCCGCAGAATCTTGCGTAGACATTTATTTATGAAAACTTGTATGGCTTGTATGTCTCGAGTTGCTGCATTCCACGTCTCGCATCCATATAACAAGGTGGATTTTACATTTGAATTAAACAGGCTTAGCTTTGTACGACGTGACATGTATGACGAGTTCCACACAGGATTTAGTTGCCCAAATGATTGACGAGCTTTATTTATTCGGCTGGAGATATCTGCGCCAGAGCCACCACTCCTGTCGAATATGCTACCAAGGTAGCAGAAAGATTCCACATCATCAAGTTGATGGGATTGTAAAGTAAACCTTTGCTCGTTGTTAACATTCATGAGCATTGTTTTTGTTTTGCCCATGTTTATCTTTAGGCCTACGGATAGTGCGGATTCATAGATAGTTGTTAACTTTGACTGCATATCAGAATATGAATGTGTAAGCAAACAGATGTCATCTGCGTAATCCAGATCCTCTAAGCGACCTTGCAGACCCCACGTTATGCCTCGTCTATGACTTGTGGCCTTTTTCATTACTACATCGAGTACACAATTAAAAAGCAGTGGTGATAAAACGCAGCCTTGGCGAACTCCATTTTCTACAGAAATTTTTTTACTTAGTTGTCTCTCATGTAGTATGCGACAGGTGGCATTGGCGTATAGGCCCTTGATGAGATCTATTAGTTTATTGGGAACTCCTTTACACGCTAGTGCTTTCCATATAGAAGTGTGATTTATGGTGTCGAATGCCTTTTCAAAATCTATAAATGTTAGGTATAGTGGTGACCTCCATTCTACTGACTGTTCCACAATAATCCTTAAGCTATTTACATGGTCTATGCATGATTTGTGCGCACGAAAGCCGGCTTGTTCTTTTCTGAGCTCAGGGAGAACAGTTGTAGATAGTCTTTTGCTTATTATGTTTGCAATAACTTTATTGGCCATATTCAGAAGTGTTATGCCTCTCCAATTTTTGCGGCGGTTAGGTCCCCTTTTTTAGGAAGATTAATAATCACGCCTTCCGCGAGCTCCTCTGGAAGAGTTTCAGTCAGCCAGAAGTTTGTTATAACGGGAGCCAGTAGCTGAGCACTAGTTATTGGGTCAATTGAAAGCAGCTCTGGGGAAATATTATCTGAGCCTGGAGATTTATTGTTTTTTAATAGTTTTATTGCCTCGGATATTTCTGTAATACCAGGGCTGTCGATGGTGATATTTGGGTTCGGAGTATGTGTGGCGCAGTTGCATATCGTACTGTGCGAGGTTTGAAGCGTGGGTTGGGGCGTGGAAGCATATTGGAATAAAATGTTTCCCAAAGATTCAGTTGTTGTTCCTTGGATGTAACAAGTTGTCCAGAGTCGTCTTTTAAGGGTTTACCGATGGAAATTGTATTTTTGGTTAATTTCCTTGCAGCGCGATATAGGTCTCTAGCCCGATTTGTTTCAGCGGCCGCTTGTGCTTCTTTAGCTATGTTGTTGGCCCAATTCCGTTTATCTCGTCGTGCGCTTCGTTTTACTTTGCGATTAAGGTCGCTATGCAGTTGTTGACATCTTGATTTTTCAGATCGTGTTCTGCTGGAATTGATAGCTGCTACCTCCCGGAAAATAGTTTGGTACGCCTAAAACCGTAATAAATAATGCTATCATAATAAGATTTTGTAAGCCCCAGTTTTATAGGGCTAGAAATCATACTTTAAAATTTCGTAAAGATGGGTCCATTATTTACCCTAGGCCGCATCTAAAACAATCTCTCGGAAAATAGTTTAGTATGTTAAAAACCGTAATAAATAATGCTATTTTAATACGATTTGGTACGTCAAAGATTTATAGGACTAAAAATCACTATGAAATTTCGTAAAGCTCGGTCCATAATTTACCATATAATATCCAATTTTATGATCATTCTGGGAAATTATATCAATGCGCCTAAAACCGTAGCAGATCTAGATATTGTGGTAAAATTTGGTCCAGTTGTGGTTCATATGGCCAGAAATAATATCATAAATTTTCTAATTTTTGGTCCATATTTGCCTTAGATCCCATATTAAGCAGCCTTCTGAAAAGCACCTTAAACGCTTAAACAAATTTCACTACTGCATTGAAATTTGTTCCATTTAAATTTTTAATAACAGAAATCACTCTTCAGGGTATTGTGATCATTAGTCCATTAAGGCTAGTTTACCCGGTAATACAATGTATTAAGACTTTGTAGAACCAAAATATTTTTATTTTTATTTTGTTTAAAATAAACAAAATAAAAATCTCAAAATTTAAACGTTAAAGACATAATTAAACATCTCAAGAGAAAAACAATTCTGAGACATAATTCCATTTGGGTTAATGCAAACATTTGGTACAAAAACGTAAATTTATCAAAAATCAACATCCCACATTGGATGACATCGAATACTGAAATAAGAAGACGGGATCTCATTAAATTTTTAAGATTACGACTAGGGCATACAAAATTAACCCACGGACATTTGATAAGCAAGAATGACCAAACAATATGCCACTGTGATCAAACCACAACAGTGAATATTAAACATATTATATCCGATTGTCCGCTTTATGCACAAGAACAGAAATTAATATTAGGACACACTGACCAATCCCAGCTCTCTCCTCTCCCTCAACTGAATCTGTTAAAGAACTAACAAAGTATTTTAGATTGACTAAATTATATCACCACATTTAAGAACACACATAAAATTGGATTTAGCTGTATATATGAACTTGTAATAGCATAATTAATTTTTATTTTTTTTATCCTTTTTTTCATTAGCTTAAGGCCTTGTAGCTAAAGATATACCTTTTTTTAGCATTCAAATATCTATATTCTAATGTTAAACCTGAATAAATAAATAAAAATCTGTTGTAAGTATTTTTCATGTTTGCGCAGATGGTATAAATAAAAGCAACGATATTAAACAGCTGAGTTAATAAAAAAAGCAGATGTTAAAGTTTAACCATATTTACAAAAACAACATGCAAATTTCCTGAGTTAATTTTGTAAAAAATTTTACCACCTTTAATATATTCTGTTAAAATGCGACTCTGGTGTGATGAGAATACATAAGTTTCTGAAATGGTTTAGAAAATGAACATTTACCGACCGCTTGTCAAATTTTGTATCCGTATTCTCTCTAACTAAATGCATTTTCCTTTTTCATGATAAGATTTTTTCTCATTCTACATAATGTTTTGACATTTCGTAATACACTGTATTACCGTGTAAACTAGCCTTAATTTACCATGGGTCTAATGGGCAAGAAAGAAAAGCATAATACTGTCTGATTGTCGTCCAGTTGGCTTAAACCGGAACCAATTTGTATACTGACGTCCGTTTTTATAAAGATTAATTATTAATTAACAGCTCGCATAGTCTAACTGCCGATGGAGGGTATCAAAGGTTCAGCACAGCCGAATATAGCACCCTAACTGGTTTTTAATGCAGTACCTTTTAAATGGTTAAATATAGCAAGAAAATTATTTTATAAAAATTTAAAATCGATATTTGAAATATTGCATCGCCAATTTCGAAGAATTTTTAATTTGGAAAATATTAGAAATTTTTTTTAAAGTTTTTGGAGTCGGAGTCGCGAATTTTTGTGGGTACTATGACTGCGACTCCGGTACAAAAACCTCAACTCCGACTCCACAGCCCTGGTACTTACTTTTGTGATCGCAAAATTGACATTTTCCTTAAAAGCTTTAAAAAAATAAATAATGTGGTCAGAGTAAGCAATTTTTGATTTTGTTATCTACATAGTAGCAAGTTTAAGTATGTGTTTAATAAAATTGAACCATGATAAAAACAAAACAGGAACAGGATTAGTTTGATTTTCAGCAAGAAAACTCCGAAGACCTTCTTACTTCAGGCCTTGATGAAGGACAGCTAAGAAATTTTTTGATTCACTTACCATTATGATCTAACTGCTAAAGAATGCCTTATAAATGGCATCGGCTCTTCCGTATAAAAGATAAGATACACATTTGACATTCCCTTCTATGAGAAAGGAGAAGAGAAGGAGTACGAATTTTTTGTTTTTCCAAAGCAAAAGCCAAAGAATTCTGATCGCGTAATAAAATCACCATTCTCTAGAAAGCCTTCTAGAGACCCATTAATTGAATGCCTTTCAGAATCTCTGGCGAGCACAGGAGAGCGGAAGGCCTACCCCGTCTTCTAGAAGGCATCAGTACTCTTTTTTGCCCGCGGGGAAGCTTCCTGGCCTGTTTGCTCCATTCCATACTCATATCGTTTTTGCACACGTTGTCATTGCGGGGTAGGCTTTCCGCTCTCGCTTCTTTCGCCAAAGATTCTGAAAGGCATTTTAAATAATGGCTCTTAGAAAGCTTTCTAGAAAATGTTGATTTTATTACGCGATCTGAATTCTTTGGCTTTTGCTTTGGAAAAACAAAAAAATCGTACTCCTTCTCTTCTCATTTCTCATAGAAGGGAATGTGAAATGTGTATATTATCTCCTTCTCTTCTCCCTTTTCTTCACCCTTCTCATAGAAAGGAATGTGTATCTTATCTTTTATAAGGATGGCCGATGCCATCTATGAGGCATTCTTTAGCAATAAGATCAGAATGATACAAATTGAATCAAAAAAAGGTCTGCCTTCAGTAAGGCCTGAAGTAAGTCACACAAGCAAATATAATTTTACTAAAACTCCCACAGCGCTCGATGATTAAGTTTTATAATATAATGTCCTTAAGGACATTTTTAGAGGCGAACTGTAATCTTCTCTGCGTATATTGCTAAGTTTTGTATCAAGATTTCTAAAAGTTTTGTAAATTATTTTTTCTCAGTGTACATTCAAATTCTAATAACCGAAACCATAAAGAAATACAGCTAAAAGTATTTTTTAAATTAAAAGAAAAAAACCCAAATGTATTTCTACGTCTGAATGCAATGCAAAATTGTACACACATTTTTAATTTGTTTTATTTTTTTAGAATTCAGTTCTGTTCGGTTTTCATTCTTGGGTTCACTTCAGTGACGACGATGGACATTTGCGTTGACGTTGCGTTGCTTATTAAATGGTTTTGTTCTGTTCCCTGCCTGTTTTGTAAGGAATTGTTGTACTGCTGTGTGTAGTCTAGTATAGTGAGAACAACGTATTGTTGGTTGTTGTCAAGTATGATTGTTTCACTGTCGTTATGTTGTTAAGTATTTTGGCCCAGTGTGACGACGGAATGGTGTTTGTGACTGTGGTCGCTCTGACGATCGTATGCCGATCGTATTGGCCTTGGCCTTGAATCGAGAAAAAAAAAACGAAACAAAATACATGGATTTGTCGTTTTTTCTCTCGAGTATTTTACAGTGCGGTGATGGCTGCTCTTTCTTCCTCTAATACTGAACAGAAAACGCACTCACTCACACACTAAACATGCTTATGCATCCATGTTTTTTATTTGTTTATAATTTGCCATTTTTTTCACACAGTGATGTATTCTGTTAAAAGTGATTTTTGTTTTGTTGTTGTTGTTTTTTTGTATTCAATTATTGTTATTATTAGTAAAATGTGTTGTGTTGTTGTTGGTATGCGTTTATTATTGTTTTGCTGCAAATGTCAGTTGCTTGCAAATGTAAGTATGCATTTCTTATGTACGCTGTCATTATGCGGTTTTTTCTTTATTGTTGTTGTTGTGTTATTTAATGTGTTATTTGTCTTCTCTTCTATTTTTCAGTTGGTATTTAGTGATGTTTGTTGTTGTTGTTCTTACTTAACAAACCAAAACGACTTAGAAAAAACTTGCAGCAAGCTTAATAGCATTAGCCTTAAGCTTAGAAAAGTGTTATTAAACATCGTTTAAAACTGAACCCTTGCAATACTATTACTTGTCTTCAATATAATGTAAGCTAAGAAGTCTAATTATGGAATAAGTTTACAGAAAAATACTTTTCGAACTAACAGGACACTCTGTTTAAATTTATATGGCGTATTTACAAAAAGTTTTTTTTAATAATATACAGGGGTGTTCTGGAAATGGAAAACGCAAGAATTTTGAAGTTCTTTTTAATAAACTCTATCCAATTTTTTATAATTTTCTTATAGAATTCAGTTTAATGAGAAATATTTGTATTGTTATGTATTTGTATTTCGTTTTAATTTAATGTATTTGTAATCTTATTTAAAAAACGACTTTGTAATTCTTGTGTTTTGCGTTTTCGATGTCCAGAACACCTCTGATAATATTTAATGACTTTTTTTTTTGAAATTGTGCACTATTTAAAACATTTCACTCTTTGAGCAGAATACAAAGACTGGAAAAATTAACTAATATTACAAAATTTAGGCACACGTCATATAACGGGACAATATTCTCAAAAACACTTACAAAACTATAGCGAGAATAAGAGATTTGCAATCATATTTGTTTTGTATGTTGCAGGAAATTTCTTATGATAAGCTTATTCTTTAACTTATTTTCCTTTCGCTTGTCGAATGATCTGTTGGGCATTCTTTTTCCCATATTGTTGCTTGTTTGTGATTTTCCATAACGTTGTATGTGTATTCGTTGTTTTTAAACAATTTATTATTTTATTTTTTAAGAACAATATCTTGTCGTTGCTGGTTTCTTAACTCAGTTGCTGGTTTTTTAACACAAATTTGTGATGGCATCAAGTAATGGAAAATTCAATAGTTATGTAATATTTTCAGTACATTTTCATCCTTAATATAACACGACCTCCTCGTCAGTTTTAGTACTCTTTTCTTGTTATGCTTCCTTGTTAAGAAATCTAGCCTTAAATGTTATTGCTAGTAAGACCAAGAGCATAGTGCCATTATTATTGAATTTGTTTCCGAAGGAGCAAAATAAATTTGAAACGATCACTTCCCAATTTCGTAGTTAAGCATTTAAAATAGGGACGATGTTAAAATTTTTGGAATAAAATGTAAGCAAAATTAAAAATGAAATGCTCGATCTTATGTTGACTCATATTTAACGTATCTATTTCCATCGTAATTTTGTCAATAGCAGCAGCTGAGTACACGTTTTCAATGCAAAATTTTACTAAATCAGAAAAAAGGCATCACTGGCAAGTACAAACTCTTTCACATTTATTAAAAACAAAAGTTCTGTAAAGATAAATCATAAGTAAATATGTACATACAATGTTAATACATATATATATGGGCAAATCCTGCGTGACGAATGCTACATTCGTTTGCGATTTCTGATTAATATATCAACATTTTTTGATCTTTAAAAAGAGATAGCTTCATCTTATACATAGTGCTTAGTGACATTACTGTGTGCTATCAAATGGCATATATTTTAATTTCTTAGCAGGTATTTGTTGCAAAATAATTGATCATAGAGTTTTGTAACGCATGCTACAAAAAGTGGAAGTACCTTTAAAAGTTGAACTGTTTTTGCGTATCTTTTAGCGAATTTCGCATAATAAAATACACAAAATCTCATCCCTAAAATAATAATGAACATAAGAGAATTAAAAAATAACTTATTTGCAGTAAAAAAATGTTGCCGTTTTTTATCGAATGCCGTGAACCCATTGTAACGCACAATACGCAAAGCACGTTACATTTTTTCCAGTAACATATAAAGAACCACAATTGTATTTAGTTTAACAAATAAAAATTAATATTTGTTTTTATTAACATTTTTAAATACAAATTTTTTATTTATAAATGCATTTATCAATAAATGTAAATTTGTTTATTAAAGAATTTTATATTTTGATTAGTTGCAATTTTCGATATTGAATGAAATTTGGTAAGTGCGTTTACGTTGTCATAAGAACCATGCCTATTGAAAATGGTGACAATCACTCGATAATTTCACATAGGCTCCATACAAGCTGCTTTTCGGAAAGGAGTATTTTAATACCCTAATTTCCTTATAACTGTTGGTAATAAAAATATGGCGACAACACTTTTACGATAGCTACTATGTTATTCCAATATGTTGTGCTGGAGGGTCTAGAATTTACCAAAGATGTCAGATTACCCCCCCTTCCTAAAATCTCTTAGGGCATTCAAATAAGTCCAAGTTAACCTCTCTTTTTGGTTTAAAATGTGTAAGCAAATGTGCTAGCAAATCTTTTAATCAGTAAAAATATAAAACATCTCTTTACGCATGTAACTGGTGTTTAAACTCCTAATACAGAACGTATAAATTTGACAACAATTATCGTTTGTCTTCCGCATTATTATTTTTTAAACTACAAATTATATATGGGGCACTGTTTACAGCTGTTGAGTTTAAGCTGTAATTAAACATTCACTGATTTATTAGCCATAAAAGTCGAAAAAATTCATACTGATACTGGCTTTTATATCTATATGCTTACATTTAAAACAGTAAGGCTATTTATATAAAATTTTGCCAAAAACCTGCCAAATATTTCACTTCACAACAGCTCTAACTCTAAAGAAAAGTAATAAGAAGCGAAGATATAAGAAAAGAAAATAACTATTGAATCGGTTTTTAATACAATTTTTGGAAGAACTCAAATCGTGACGCACGCTGCAGAATTTAATACGCAATATTTTTTATTTTCTTATTGTAGAATTTAAATTTTTATTTGCTTAAAAGGAGGCAAAGAATTTGATTTAAAATTATAGATGACTTGAAAAAAAATTCATTCTATATAAAAAAAACCTTATTTTTCGTGACGCACGCTACAACCCTCGGACGTGATATTTCATACCTAATATCAATCTTTTCAAAATAGTAAACAAAATAATTTAATACCAAAATTTAAGACAATTGATTAAATAAAAATATAGCTTACAATCGGACCATCTATATTAACACTAAAGTATTTTTATGAACACCTAAAAAAATTTTAATTTCTAGCATAACATTAAAATGATGTATGGTAAGATTTGGTCATAATTTTTGTATTTATGATCATCGAAATAAATTTTTTTTTTATATATCTGAAATTATACATCTCGCCCAATATCACATTAAAAAAAATTTTTTATTAGATTAATATGAAAAATTTTCGGTTGGTGGACAGTTTCTGGGATTTGCCCATATGTGTATGTGCATTTAGATATATTCTTATATCAAAAGGTATTATTTTTTATATTATTAATAAAAATATTTTATTTTCTATACTAAAATGCATTAACTTTTTAGCTTTAAGCGGCTCATACGCTTGCATTGTAATTGTTAAATTTTTCATATTGTACAAGTATATCGCCAATGTGCACATATGTGATATTCGGAG
The DNA here is from genome assembly GCA_943735925.1 of Pollenia amentaria. Classification (NCBI taxonomy): domain Eukaryota; kingdom Metazoa; phylum Arthropoda; class Insecta; order Diptera; family Polleniidae; genus Pollenia; species Pollenia amentaria. The sequence continues at coordinate 130,507,494 of OX031008.1, read as the reverse complement.
GTGGCACAATATAATCAAAATACTTTTGATTTTTATTGCACAACGACAAAAAGTGCAATTTACTGTGAAGTGTGTTTGCCACATTGGTCAATGTTGTTTCCCTCAAAAACATTAAAATAATCGTATTTGGTTAACTCTTTCCGGGGCAGTGGTATAAAAACTATACCCGTATCTAATAATTTTTCCTACATTTTGTGTTCACTGGCTTATTCTAAATACTAGAGTATCCACTCAATTAATCGAAGAAATTTTAGACTTTTTTGTGTTGACAATATTTTAATTTTAATTAAAATTTATGTATTACAATAATTATAATTATAAAGTATACTTTAATTATAAAATAAAACAATCGCAAAATGTAAGAACACAGATGTATGGACATTAAATTTGGCGGCAATAACTTTTTCGGTAGCTACTAGTATATCATGACAAAATATTGTGCTGGCAGGTCCAAAATTAACCATATATCCCATATAAACCCTCCATTCTAAAATCACTTAAAGACAAAAAATCTCATATAGATGAAGATATTTTATGTAGATATCTCATGCAGATGAAGATATCTCATGTAGATGAATCTAGATGATATCTAAATAATATTCGGCACCAAGAACTTTTACATGATTCTTAACCGCATAACATGATTTTTTCTGGTGTTTTCATATTGCCCATGGGTCCCAAATACGGTACACGCTCGAAAATTTAGTTTTTTATATTGTATTGTAGGGTATAACATGGCCGTGCTTGAGCGCCTATACTTTCTCACTTGTTTTTAGTTGTTGTTGTTGCCATTCTTCATACAACTCTTATTTTCCGTTGCTTTGTTTTTGTTATTATTACTGTTGTTATTTTATTAATACAACAACGTGTTTTGCATAATTTTTGATTTTGCTGGTCTTTAACTTGAGCAAGTTTTTTTTTTCAAATTTTTTCTTTTAAAGATTTAAAATGTTGCTTTTTATACCCTTCACCACAGGTTCGAGAGGGTATAAATAACTCCGTTTTTTATATAAACTTGTGTTATATCTTTTAAAATTTCTAATATATGGCTCAAAGATGCAGTGAAGTAAATAAGTAGCGGAGTTGATTAAACGATGTCCGTCAGTCTTCTGAAATTGGTTTTCCGAAGACTCCACCCATGATGGGCTCTAGGTTTTTGTATATTTCTGTCACGTCTGCTCAGTTAAATTTTGCTATTGAAATTCAGTTAGTTCGGTCTGTAAATGGCTGAGATGTAAGCAAAAAACCACGACTACCTTAAATTTTACCCATATATCTATCCCTTTTTGTTTTTTATTTTAATAAGTTGAATTTTTTTTTCACTTTTGTTGCACACAATAATCACATATATACAATATTTGTCGCTTAAATAGAGAAATGTGTACTAAGTGAACAACCGTACTAAACGCACTTACATATCGCACTTGTTCAACAATACTGTATTAACTCAAAATTTGAAAATTTTCAGTAGAAGCAAAACAATTTTTTATTTTACATTAAAGGCATATGAAAAATAATTTTTAAAACAACCGTTTCATTACCAAAAAGTAGACAAAATATCACGATATTTTTACAGGGGATAGGTATGAATATTACGTGACGATTTTTTCCAAAAAGTGAAAAATAAGAATTTTGAGTTAATACACTATTACTGAACAAGTGCGATATATATTTTATTTTAATGCTTTTTGTTCAATGTGTGTTCGTAGTCATTTATATAACTTTCAGTTCTTATCGCTCCATGGTATAGGGTATATAAGATTCGGCATAGCTGAATATAGTTCTCTTACTTGTTTTCTGTTGTTCTTTCTTTATACACTAGTTGATTCTTTATTTCAGGCGCCAAAAGATAAACTTCTTAATTGTGTGAAATCTTACGTCACTTTTTATGACTTTTATTATTATTTTTATTGATAAGTTGTGATGTTTCCGATATTTTTATTTTAATAGCTGTTTACATACGTACATACATAAAGTGAAGGACTAAAGTCTACATACACACTACTATCTTATAATTTTTGAGAATTGGTAACGATATTGGTATAAAAACTTTTATGCCAATATTTAAGGCATTAAGTTGTTAATACTATTATTTATAAAAAAAAAAATAAATTAATAATTTATAATTTATAAACATAAAAAAGCAAAAATAACAAAAACATAACAACTTCAATGCTCACAACTGTATATACAGTTAAAAAAGGAACAATATAAATGAATCATAAATTTCGAGAAGGGGCCAGGTACAAAACCTCAAAGTGTGCAGGAAACACAAAAAACTAACTGCCAGGCCAACAATGTCGACAAGAACATTTCTTCCGGATATTTATATTGGAAACAATCGCTTTAAATAGTAAATTCTCTTCTTCACTAAACACTTAAATGAAACTTAATTCACCGATGTAGTACATTTAAATTCAACTTAGGTTTCAATTGTAATCACTTAGCAAGATGCCTAAATAGTACAACAATACAAAGACAACAGGCAAATCAACACCAACCAGCTGTTTTTTGAGACCATAACTACAATTGTTTATGATATTTTTTGTATTTAGTAGTGCTACCATACTTTTATCTTAAATTAATAAGACTTTTCAAATAAAACTCAAAAAATCCATCTGTATTTAAATACGATTTAAGTTTATATGAAAATTAACATAATATAGATTTAAATACTATCCTGAAAATTGGGTATAAGATTTGTTTTAATTTTCAATATCAGCATAAGAAAGAAATGTTCTTGAGCTACCTGAACAAGAACGTCAAGCGTTTTTTTCATGTCAAAATTTCTCATTTTCCTATAATTTACAAACCTTTAGAATGCGAAATTCACACCACCCGGTAGGAAAATCGTATTTGACATATTCAAATCGTGTGTTCTAGCTGTATTACTCTATGGATGTGAAACATTGTTTGTTACCGAGGATATTAAAAACAAACTACGAGTTTTTGTTAACAGATGCCTGCGAAGAATACTTAGAATCTTTTGACGAGGCCAACGGACAATACCCAACGGACAACTTTGGGCAAAAGAAAAGAATTATATGACATCAATATTGAAATCCGTAATAGAAAATTTGGATGGATCGGTCATATACTTAGGAGATATGTAATCGCTCTTCACTATAACCCACAGGGTAGAAGGAAAAGGGGTTGTCAATGAAACACATGGCGAAGATCCACATTGCAAAAACTAAACCAAATGGCAGTCAGCCTAGAATCAGCGTTGCCATAAATATTTTTTAAAAAACTTCTTATATCTGAAAAAACTTGTTTTTTCAAGAAAAAAGTTTTTATTACAAAAGTGCCAAAACTTTTAAAGCAAACACAAAAATTTATATGGAATTCATTTTGTTTAAAAATTAAATAAAAAATACAAAAAAATGTATTTGGAATTCATTTTGTTTACAAATATAGAAAAAAGTAAATCAAATGATTTTTTTCTTTTTAACCAATAAATTAGTTTACAAGGAAATACTTATTAAAAACCTAAAAGGTGCTAAAACTTTAACATGTTTTAGACAGTCATCATTAAAACAACTTTACAAAGTTCAATATAAAACTTTAAAGAATAAACTCTAAAGTTCCTTATCACCTTCAGATAATATATATGAATCTAGTGTTAAAAAATACTTTTTTTTTTTTTTTTTTTTTATTTATTTATTTATTCATATACAAAATTTCAATTATTACAAAAAATGATTTTTGCCTCAGCGTCCATAGGGACATTTTTGAGGCCAGTTGGCAAGTTTTTAAAAGCTTATAAAATGTTAAAAATATATTTTAGAAAAAAAAAATTAAAAATGTAGTAACATTACAATAGAAGCATTTCCAGGTTATCAAATAAATATTTTTTAACGTTTTTCTTAAAAATTGAAATTCTTTGAATATTTTTTATGTCTTCTGGTAACCTATTATATTCCAAACTACCCATGTGATCAACTCTTTGTTTAGTTTTTTCCAAACGGCAAAAGCTTATACTCAGATTACTCGCGTTCCTTGTATTAAAGCTATGTTGATTTCGTGAGAACTTATAGTTGGGATATTTAAGGTAGGAAGGAGTAAACACAATTAAACACTGTTCCAATTATAAAGGACAGACAAAATATATAGGCAAATGGCTTAATTGCACAATAAATACTTAATATTTTTATCCAATATACTGCAAATTATATATTATGTATTTACTTTCATTAATTTATAAAAAACTTGAAAAAACTTTATATAAATTAAAAACTTTTTTGCATCCCAAAAAACTTGCAAAAAAAAGGAAAACTTGACAAATGGCAACGCTGCCTTGAACGTACATTTAACAACATTGGTGAGCATCAAGGAGCTAGCTGCGAATAGAAAAAGATGGAAACAACTAATAGACACCCTATGCATGGTAAACTTTCCAAGATTAAAAGCGAGCGTGTCCGAAAATTTATAAAAAAGGAGATGGTTTTGTTATAGTTACGCGTCAGGTCAGGTTTAGAAGTTGTATATTAAACACAATCGTCTAACAAACACTATATGATAGCTGGGGGTTTTTAACAATCATATGTATGTAAACATAAATGTTTTATTAGGGTCATTCCCTAATTTTTTTACAAGTACCAAAATACCTACAAATCGCACTTGATCAACCAGAGTTTATTGACTTCAAATTCACTTTTTGAAAAAGCCGACAAGTCATATTCAAATCTACCCACTGTAAATACATTGTGTTATTTTGTCTTCTTTTTGGTAATGAAACGGTTGGCTTAATAATTCTATTTCATATGCCTTTAATATTAAATTAAAAATTGTTTTGCTTCTACTGAAAATTTTTTACACTTCGAGTTGATCTACACCATTTTTCATTGAAAATGAGAAAATTTTCAATTTCAAATTAAAATTTCATTTGGAATTTTCTCAATTTCAAATTGATATTCTCAATTTCAATTTGAATTTTCTCAATTTCAAATTGATACTCACAATTTCAATTGGAATTTTCTCAATTTCAATGAAAAATGGTGTAGTGAAATATTTTTTTTTTTTTTGCAAATTTTGAGCCCTTTATTCTATCTAACATTTCACATGCAGATATTGAAATTAAAAAGTATCGGGTATGTTCTTACAATTGCAAAACGCTTGACATTGAGATTCTGGAAGGAAATCGCATGGCGACCAGAAAAATTGAAAATATACTTAAGCCAGTCAGTAAGTTTTTTTTTTTATTCCTACTCTAATCCCGCGAAGCTCTACGCTTGTCTGCTCTACGCTAGTCTAGCTCACTATCAGCTAGTCTACCGGGGTATGTACAACGTTTGCAAATTGTTCAAAAATTATTTCGAAAATCACGGTTTGGTTTAATAATGTGGGCAACGTTAAACAATTGTCTATCCAAGCACTAATTTGAATACACATAAATTGTTTTCGCACCACTAAATCGTGCGCTCCTACCGACTGCATATAGAGCAATAACATTTCAAAGTAAATTTCACCTTCTCCGCTTTAGAGTCCTGTTTTACATGTCGTTATACAACTTTAAGAGGGCGGAATAAATTAAAGGGTCATAGTAAAGGGCAGCCAATGGGCAGAAAATAATTGGGAGGTGAATCCAATATTTAAACGCTAAACTCACTCTAGTGAAAAGTTTTTTCACTGATCATTCAGTTGGAAGCGTTGCTCAAGAACAGCCCTTCTAGCCGGACAGCTCCCATAGGCAGACGTTTTTCTAAGTCCCTTGATTTTCTAAGTTCTCTTTTTTACACATTTAAACGAACGATCCCTAAGACGGAAATTTATCGTAAGCGGAAAACACTGCACTGCACACACTGAAAATCCATTCTTAAAGGCTAAAAGTCAACTGTTAAATAAAACCATTTTTTATTTAAAATTATATTGCACTCTTGAAAAACTCCCTTTCAATTTTGATACATTTATGTATTTCTTATGCCAATCTTAAACCAATATCATAAATCTAAAGTTTGAAATAACTTTTTATTCCAAATTTCTTTACCAGCTTTTAAAGCAAGTTTTTCGTTAACCAAAAAGCCTAATATTTCCGTTTCCGTTTAAAACATTTTCCAGACTATCTTTAACTTAAAAAAGTGGTTTTAAATAAAACCAAATTTCTGCGTAAAATTGCAAAGCGTGTAAATGATTTTCTAAAAGCCGACTAGAAATTATTTTAATTTCTTCTTTTAGTTGTAAAATATATTTTTAATGTTATAAAATTTAAATGATTCATTATGATTTTATTTAAAACTTCTATGTTCGTGCTTTTTAAAAGAAACAATAAATTTGCTACTTATGAAAGCAACATGATAACAAATAACTTTAAAAAAAAACATTTTAATATAAACAGTAGGTAGACAAATTATTTTAAAAATCCATACACCCAATTATCACGATGATTTTTCCCCTATTTTTAAATCATATCTTTTTTCGTTTGATAGTGAGCGGGGTAGAAAAGTAAGCAGGGTAGAAAAAAAGACTTAGGCCCTAATTATGTTAAACGCAGCACAACGCCAAAGAATAACATTGAAAGCACAAACAATGTCATAAATATTTTGTAATCTTGTTGTTGCTTTCAACAGAAATTCATGTACCGTTTTAACATTTTCAACGCCACAAGCAATGCAGCGGTTGAAATTTTAAAACGCAATGTGAATTTCTGTAGGATGCAAGAACAAAATTACAAAATATTTATGACATGGTTTGTGCTTTCAATGTTATGCTTTGGCGTTGCGCAGCGTTTTATATGATTAGGGCCTAAGTCTTCAGAAGTTGAATTAATAAATTATTGCAGCTATTAAAAAAGAAATAATGAATTTTTTTAAGAATTTTTAAATAAATTTAAAAAGGTTGCTTTAAATTATGGATGTAACGAATGCCGATAACGATATATCGGCATCGGCGCCAATTTTACTGTCGATACGCCGATACTTTTTTATAGATTTTTTGAACAAACAATTTAATTTGCACTTCTTATTTTTTGCATAACAAAAAATCAAACAGTATAATAAATTGTTTCTTTTTAATTCTTAAGCTGGAGGTCGGTCCACACCACGCGTTTTAGATTTTTTCGATACTCCCCTAGGGGAAAGGGAACTAACACTTAACTTGTCACGTGACAAGTCACTTGAACATGGCGATGTCCTACGAGGGGTTAATTGGCACCTTTTTGACACTTTGAAACAGGTCACTGAAATAACCTTAATGGACACATCCAATTTCGGTTAAAATAATGTCTGCCAATATGATAGATCCCCTTCATATAAAGTAATAGAACTAGAGAGAATCAGCCACTACCCGCACAAAATCCAGTCACATGAATAGTTTTGTGTCAATTACCTTTCCTCTGGACCAACTACACTCTAAACACATTATCACCAGTTAAGTGATAGGTCTTGTTTTCACCTATCACATTTCGTTTCTTTTAATTATAAAATTGTTCACTGGTTACGGAATAAGTGCTTTAAGAGCAATTGACACAACTTTCCCGCAGGGTCATGCTAAAGTAGAAAGTTCATCGGGCATGTTTGTCCAATCGAAATGAAGTGAAATTGAAATCGAACGAGATTTTTGTTTCAAATATTTACAAAATAATAAAATAACTGTAGTTTTTCCTGTTTTTAAGAGTTGTTCTTGTAAATATAATTGGTACCGAAGCTTAAAGTATATAAAACAAAATTTGTTCGATTTTAAATCCACTTCATTTCGATTTACAGAACATACCCGCCTAACATATCCATACAATTTTACTCTACGACTTTTTGGACTGATTCATAAACGCTTTGAACGCTTAGTTTGGACCTGCAGCAGAATTTTCTGCTTACTTTAAATGATTTTTATGAAAATAAAAATCTCTTCGCTATCCATAAGCAAAGCCACTGCTACATTTTCTGGCGCTATTTCCCTAATTAATAGCCTTCAAGCATTATTAGAAAATACGATTAATAAATAAACTGAGATGCAGAATAATTTAGAGTCCCAAAAATTTGAAAATAATGAAATCTATTGTCTATCTACATTCTTTACCTTCGATACAAAGCTAGAAAATTTCAAAGACAATAGATCGAAAAAACGTCTTATTGAGCTACTCATCATGACTCTCAATTCCGAAAGTGCTGAAGGAAAGGTCACCCGTACACCTAGTAAAAGTCCGGATAAGTCTAAAAGAACTGACCTTGGAAACTTTCTGCAAAATTTGGAGAAGGATGACCCTCAGTCGGTCCTACGCTGTGGCTCAGCTAAAGAATAAGTCTAAATAAACTTTAGGTTTTGCAATTTTTCTAGATACGCAGATTCGCTTCTTTACTAACTTGCGCAATTGAATGTTACACTCAAAATTCAAGACCATGACGCAGAAATACTCAAGTTGTCAAATGAGTTCAGTCACATCTGAGAGGTGATTTTTTACTGCAGGTCTGCTTTAAGCGGGGTTGCGAAATCGTCTTTCTCCGCAAGAGTTGAGAATACTTTGGTTTTTAAACAAAAATCTTATAAATATTAATTTTGAATATTAATAATCCGTTACACTGTTTTTTTTTTGTGTGAAAAATTAATTAATTTTACCATGAATTTAACTTCAATTCGTTGTTTTTCAAATCTTATTAAAATTAATTTTAAATATTAATAATCTCTTACACTGTAATTTTGTATATTAAAGAAATTACTCTACATGAGTTTTGTTAATTTTACCTTGAATTTAAATTTTATATTCGAATCGGTTTCGGCGATATTTTTTCTTGAGGTATCGGCAAAAAAAGCGTATCGTTACATCCCTACTTTAAATCTTACTTCAAATTTTCATTCATAAATAATTTTCTTGTTTACAATTCAAACAAACTTTTCAATCTAACCTCGTGCTCCTAATTTCTTGAATGAGTTAATTTTCATTTCTTTCTTCTTGAATACATAAATGTAAATTGGAAAAAAATAACTCTAGAAAACAAAAGAATTTATAGTTGTTATTTTCCTTTAGTATTTCATTGTTGCTTTTCATTTACAATTAATAAATTTTATTTAATAAATACAGAGAATAATGGCTCACTATCATAATTGTTGGTGCAATTAAGAACACCCTGCAGTTCTGATCATTTTTCAGTAACAGATCATACTTCAGTTGTCGAATCAACTTGCACTACTTATGTTAATAGCTAGTGAGATTTAACAGGGTCTGAATATCACAATATAGAACTATTTATACTGCCAGACACAGCAAAAACAGTTTTTGTAAAATTGGTATAATAATCAAAATAAATATTGCATTTGAAGGAAATTATGGGGATTTTTTTGTAAATCCCTTTACCTTGCGTTGAAAAGTTTTCCATATAAAATTTTTTGGATTTTCAAAATTTTTTATGAAAATATTTTTCAAGTTAGGTGAAGTGTTTTACAAAATAACCCCCTATATTCTAGTTTGCCTGTTGGTTACGTCTTCTTCGTCAAATATTTGCCAAGTGTGACCGTAGTTTAAATGAAGAAAATATTTAAACAAGCTATCACGACAGATCCTGCTCTGTTACTACCCTGCGGGATATTTGTGTCAATTGCTCTTAAAGCACTTATCCCGTGACCAGTGAACAAAATTTTATAATTAAAAGGAACGAATTGTGATAGGTGAAAACAAGACCTATCACTTAACTGGTGGTAATGTGTTTAGAGTGTAGTTGATCCAGAGGAAAGGTAATTGACACAAAACTATTCATGTAACTGGATTTTGTGCGGGTAGTGGCTGATTCTCGCTAGTTCTATTGCTTTATAAGAAGCTCATTATAAATGGCTCATTTGGGACAATATCTGCGCCAGGCATTATTTTAACCGAAATTGGATGTGTCCATTAGGGTTATTTTAGTGACCTGTTACAAAGTGTCAACAAGATGCCAATTAACCCCCTCGTAGGACATCGCCATGTAAAAGTGACTTGTCACGTGACAAGTTTAGTGTTAGTTCCCTTTCCCCTAGGGTAGTGCATGCATTGTTAAAGGTAACCGTCACTGTTGCCAATTTAGCTATTTTTCCGTCAAATCTAGCAATTTTTTGTTAAACTTTGCGGAAAATATTGTGTTTTTAGCTATTAGCGGGAAATCTAGCGATTTTTTATTATGGGTTTGTTCGTTTTTAATAAATTTTTGTTAAAAAGTTGCTTTGATATAAACAAAAGGACCAAATAAACCACACATACTCTTGCACAAACGTATAAAAAAGCAGGAAACGTGCTTGTGTGAATATTACAAATTTGTTATCTAAGTTATATCCAGTTCTTATTTCTAAAAATATATATTGACTTTAAAGCCTGATTCAAAATGGAAGCAGCCATTTCGTTTTCCATATGCCTCATATCTTTCCACGGTGTTTCATATAAATTACTTTAATTTCAAGTACAAAAATGTAACTGAAGTTGTATTAAAGAACTGAAAAACTTATTTACTACTTTCTTCTACTACAGCACAAATATATATGAAGTTCTAAATGACGATTATGATAATTTTCATAAGTTTTAAATACAATTTAGCATAACTTCGTCAACGAAACACTAGCAAATCTTTTTTTTTTATAGATTTAGACTTGAGGGTGTATTTGAAATTTTTATTACAATTTGATCTCAGCAAGGCCTATAGCTAAGCTATATTATTTTAGTTTTTTATTTACCTATGGATGTATGTATGTATATATGTATGTATATATGATTGTATGTTCTACATGCTTCCTGAAATTTGTTCTTAAAAATAGCATTTGGTGATGCATTAGCAAATTGTTTCATTCATAATATTATAAAACTCAACATAAGTTACTGTTTTTATTTGCAAAAAGACGATTTGTCGCAAAATTTTTAAATATTTAGAAAAAGTTATTTGCAAAAACGTGTTTTTAGCGAAATATCGCTAAATTTTTTAATAAGTTAAAAATTTAGCCATTTTTTATTCTGTTTTAGCGATATTCTTTGGAAATCCGTTGGCAACAGTGGTAACCGTTATACCTTCTTTCTCGAAATGTTTCTGATTCAGCTTTGATAGTAAAAGAGTATTGAATATACCCATAAATACAAAGTGATAAGCAGCACCACAATCAGATATATACGAGTATGTAGGCAACACCAGTTGTGCTTGTAAAATTAAGGGCTTACATGTTTTAAATTATTATAGGTGCCTGCCATATCTGCCTCATCCCACGCCAGTTTTAATACTGGTTAAAAAATTCTCTAACATCGCTGCCGTATGCGGACACTTATATACAGGTGACAAATATAACGTTATCTGGACCAAGCCGGTGTCATCTACCCTCCACTGAGATAAATAGTCTTAGCACATAAAGATATCCGCAAACAGGTCGATTACGATAAAAAGTCAACCAGACATCTTAACGATCTTCCTCTCTGATATTCGAGTTTTAAATGAAGTCAGCAGAATCTAACCACCCAGTAAAAAAAAATTTGTGTTTTTTGAAGCACTTAAGAGAAAAAGCGCATAATTGAGCGCTTCAATAAGAGAGCTCTTATACAGCAGTAAATGATTATGAATAAAATATACAAAAATAGCTGGTATTTTAGTGCTGACAACGAAGAAGTTTTTTAAACGATAACAAAATAAAAATATATTATGGTTTACGAAAATGCTATAATTTCAGTATTTATTTTTATACTTATAATTATTTACTTAATATTTATAGATAAAAATAATTTTATGAATTATCAAAATAGAGAAATTAAATCAATCCTAAACAACAACTCTTATATCTTAGAAAATTCTTTATCCTTAAATAAATTAGTAAAAACAAAACAATAATGAATATGTTAAAAAACGCTTAAGGAGTGCTTTGTTTGCATGTTTTCTTATGTTAAAAGAAGCGATTATTGTCAGCAGAAAATAGTCCTCCAAACCGGGAACACTCCATACAAAAATCAGGCATCCCATCAGCAGGTTTGAAGCGATTTGAGGTATGAATTCATATATAAAACCTGCTCCTTTTGGAGCACATTTTTTACTGGGCAACAATAAGTTTTATAAAACCGTATGGAATACCGATTACTGTGGGCTAAGATTAAACGCTGGTCAATCTCGTTCTACTGCTTCCAGTGTCACCAAAATATGCATCTGCTCAGCTGTGATCATTAGTTTTAAGCCCCAAAAAGCTTCAATTATTGGCTGCACTCATAGTTTTAAAAGCACTAAAATTAAGGCGATACATCTTAAGACGCAAGGCTCGGGGGTAGGGGCGAACAAAAATCTATTTTTGAATCCTATGACGCTTATGGCAAACAAATCACGATGATGTAGTTGAACTTAACTTAGATATATATGTAGTTTAAACTCAACAACTGTGACCCATATCTAATATGTAGCTTAAAAAATAATACTGCGGCAGCACTTCGATAAATGCTGTCAAATTCATATGGTTTCTATTGGTAGTTTCAACGCCCAATTGTTTGCGTTTAGAGATGGTTTATATGCTAACTGATTTATAGATTTGCTGGTTTAAACACATTTTAAGCTAAAAAGAGAGTTTAGCTTGCACTGATTTATTAGCCCTGAGTACAGTTTTTCTCAGCCCTTTAGAATAAATAAATAAAATTCTAATAAGCCAAGTTACCATTTGCAGTAAAAGTCTCTAAAGCTGCCCACATACGGTTGATTTGTGCTTGTGATTTGTTCGATCTCGACGTCTTGTTACTTGTTAATTGGGCTGTGCGCGCACAAATCACAAGTTATTGAAAATGTTCAATTTCTTGTGATTTGTACGATGTGATAGTGGGCTTGTACGCGGATATTTTATAATTTTTTAATTTTAGTGTACAACGAAACATCAAATTGTATCTATTGTGGAGATGTTTATTGTATTCTTCTTTAATTTTTTATTTTTGTTTGTGTTAAAAGTGAATGTGTCGCGAAGAATTTTAAATTGAATTTATTGAAGTTTCAAAAGAACAAACTGCCATTTGCAAAGTAAAAGTGAAAAATATAAAGACAGAAACGAAAAACAAAAAGCATGGGAAAAACTTTTATCACAATATGGAGAATTTGTTAAAAATGGTACATTGAAATGGCACAAAAGAAGTACCATGGAATTAGAGCTTGATATAGACGTAAATTACAAAAAATTATAAGAAGTGGGAAATCTGGGACAGGATCCGAAGATTTATATGTACCAACATTAAGATAGTTTGATTTATCTGCTTCACAATTCATATTTTCTTTTTTAAGCCTAAGATTATTGTGATTTGTTCGTCGTTTGTGGATTACACGCACAAATCACTCATGTCTGGGCAATTTGCCCATCCCTATGCTATAGACGTGAACTGCAAAAAATTATAAGAAGTGTGCAATCTGGGACAGGATCCGAAGATTTATATGTACCAGCATTGTGATAGTTTGATTCATCCACTTCACAATTCATATATTCTTTTTGAAGTCTAAGGTTATTGTGATATGTTCGTCGTTTGTGGAGAAATGGTACGCCAACAGATTACACGCACAAATCACTCATGTCTGGGCAGCTTTAGCAACAAAGTTGTGGGATACATTCAAAACAGCTGGGGAGTGTGTGTGCCTGAATTACGTTTTGAGGTGTGAGTGTGTGTGTTCTTTGCTATCTGCGTAGTTTTACACGTTTTTCTAAACCTGCATGCATTTATTCCACACTCATTCATTTATTCAGTCAGTCATTCATTAAATGACTGACTGACTTGAATGACTGACTGGTTGCTGTTTTTTCATATTTTAATTTTTTTAATTTGTTTTGCTTTTTTACAGTATTTCTTAGACAAAAGTGTGAGAAATTTATTATTGCGTATTTATTTGAATGTTTTTTCGCACGTTCTTTTTGACAACGTACTGGCAGTTGTTGTTACTGCTACTTTTTTTTAGATAAATATATACAAAAGATTTATTTGTTTGACTTTTTTATATTTTACATTTCATATTCTCCATAATATTATTAAATTTTTATTGAATGTCACATACTCTTCGCAAATGAATCGTATATATTCATGCCCAGTGTGCATTTACTAGAAACACACATTTACGTTAAGCAATTGAATGGAACTAGTAAATAAATATGTGTAGTGACTTTTTTCTATTCTTTTGTCCGTCCAGCAAATACGGCGCAACTGAAATAAATATTTTTAAACTTCCAGTAGTAGTGGAATGCTTTAAAGTAAGAATTGTTTTTGTGATAAACTGAAAAAAAACGGAGAAAAGTTTTGCAGTTTTTGTCACAACAGCATAAATAAACTGATGCATACAGTGGAGTAGGGAAAAGTAGCATAAGCGAAGTGTTAAGTCTTATTTACAATGGGAGCATCAACTTGGTTTGTTATTTATTTATGTTTGTAAAGTGTTTCATATATTTTCATCTCACTTTTTGAATAAAAATTCAACTAAAGTTTTTAAAAAATTAATACCCCAATTCCGTTAGACAATTATGTCGTCTTGTCTTACTACCCGTCTCCACTATCCATCAACTTGGTAAGAACAGCATGTCGCACTTGAATTCTACTCGTATAGACTGTTCATGTTCATGTGTTGTCCATGTGCTGCCATCGTTGGCTAAACATATGTCTTAAGCTGAGATCACACGATTGGTCAAATGTACAGATCTCAGCCAAATTTTATCTGTACACTTTTATGTGTGTGTACCGATAACTTTTTCAGTGTTCAGACGATTGTACCATTTTAGCCAAATATTTTCTGCGCGGATATGGCCACTACAAGCAAGTCACGGATATCGGTACAACCCTGTCATACGCCTTTATTTCACACAACAAAGAAACAGCTGATCAGTTGTGCATAAATTTTAAAAACATTTTGTAATTTTCGGGGGAAAAAATGATGTCCATACGAAGAAAAAAGAAAATAGCTGCAATAATATGCATTTGTGCACATTTAATTAAGAAAAACAAAATTGAAGCTAGAAAAAAGTTAAGAAAGCGAAGTGTTTGGGTGCGGGATTAGCTTCAGAAGAGAAGTACGGACGGCGCGTATGTAAAAACTCTGTGCGAGTTTCGGGAAGTGGACAATCAAAAATGTTTGTTTAAAAACTATTTGCGCATGAATGAAGCCACTTTTAATGAGCTCCTTCAATTAGTTTCTCCAAACATAAGAAAAAGTGACACCAACATGCGGAAAGCAATACCAGCTAATGAACGTTTGGCGGTTACACTTCGCTTTTATTATTTTGTTAAATTAGTGCTGCCACATTTCAAAATTATAACAATATACACTTTGCGAAAAAGAGCAACGTGTATAGTTATTAACTAATTATTAAAAATCATAATTTTAGACAACCCCAATAAATTTTATTTAAATATCGGTTGATTGGCCACTATGATCGGGCAGTAAGTGGCAGAACAAATTATCGGTACGTTTAAGAATTTTTTCTGTCTATGAAGCGTTCACACGATCGGTACAACAGAGTTGTTTTTTATCTGTCTATCGGCCAAAAAAATTGTCCTATCTGCCTTTTGCCAAATATTTTCTGTCATTCACACGATCTGTACATAAAAATTTACAAAAATCTGTACATTTGACCAATCGTGTGATCTCAGCTTTAGAAACCATGTTCGCCATGATGGTCGCCTTATAATGTCATTTTCTGTATACAACCAAACGCACAGCAACAAAATTGCGGTAAATCAGAACATGAACATCAACACGTAATCGCCACATACAAGAACATGAACAAAAAGGTACCGTTGCTCTGCCGGCGTTATGTTCATGTCTTGTTCAAATCAATAGCGCATGGAGACGTGGAGTTAAGAAGAAAAGTGGTCGAATTTACGATTCATTAACACAATAAAGATTTTTCTTCTATATTACGTGGTTTGTGTCTATGATTTACGGCATTTTCATTTTTTTATAGCCAAGATTTTTTTTTGTTGAAATTTCAAATTTCTTCTACCTTTTTGTTTAAATTTATATATTTAAATGGTTCGGCAATAATGTTTAAAAGAAACTTGACAAATAAATTAATACACAAATTATTATAAACTAAATTTTCAACTATTGAAAAAATGGAAGATTTTCAATGAAAACTTTTTATACAAACTACGGCACATGCTTGTCTGAGAAACGCATCCAAAAAATTCGTTACCAACGGGACTTTGGTAAATACCCAGGCAGAAATCGTGACTCTAGACTAAAATTCCTCGTTAATACTACAGTAGCTTTATAAAAACAAAATTATGTTTTTTAGTCAAATATTGTGTTGTCATAGTTCTACAAATAAAAAATATGTCTTAAGTTTAGCATTACCACACAAAGTATGTATTCCTGCACACCTACAACATTATAAAAACCAAAATTTTACCTTTGTTATACCCACACCACAATAGTGGAGGAGAGTACTATTACATATTTGTGCTGATGTTTGTAAAACTTTAAAATAGTGGTCCTACCCCACCTTTAAGTAACCGATCGACTCAGACTCACTTTCTGAGTCGAATTAACGATGTCCGTCCGGCTGGCTGTCCATATAAACTTTGTGCGTAAAGTACAGGTCGCAATTTGAGAGAAAATTTTATGAAATTTGTTGCATAGGTTCTAATTGGCATAAGGACAAAGCCAATTGAAAATAGGGCGGATCGATCTATAATTTCATATGGCCCACACAAGCTTCTTTTAGGAATTGGGTCGGAATAGGGGGCTTGTACCCATATACCATTATCTTATGTTGGTACTAAGATTAAATTTGCTCCAAACTAATTTTATTGCAATTAAAAATCATCTTACCAAATTTTATTGGAATAGGTTCATATTTGACCATAGCTCCAATACAAATACTACTCCCGAAAAAAGCTTTTAATGCCATAACTTCCTTTTAACGTAAGTATTTATATCAAAATTGGCGGCAATGACTTTTACGATATTTACTATGACATGACGAAATGTTTTCCATAATTTACCATAGGTCCCATATAAACCCCCTTCCTAAAATCAATATGAAAATATATACAAAATAGTTTTCGTCTGTTTTGAAATATAAAAATTTCGACAATAATTTTACTGAATCAAATATTGAACGATATTAAGTGCCATAATCACAGACAATAGCCGTTATTGATTTATAGAATTTTAAAATAACAAGTCAAATATTTAGAGAAGAAAATTCGTCCTAAATCGTCTAACAGAATTGGGGCATTAGTCTACTTCTACTTCAGTAACAATTTGTATTTACAACTACAATTAACGTTGGGAGAATTCCAAATAATTATAGCGGGAAATGTAAGAAAAGATAAACTCATCACTGATTTATTGTTTGGTATTTTTTTTATGCTTTGATATCGTTGCAAAAAAAATTCGTTGAGTGTTTGTAGGTAATTCTCATTCCCTCTGTAGTTTTGTTTGCTTTTCTAAAATTATTTAGGAGAACGTTTCCTGATGATTTGGCCTAAGAAACCAGTGAAATGCGCATAGGAACTGCTAATCCTCCAACAATAAATTTCAGAATTTTTTTTATCAATTATTAAAAAAGGGAATTAAGCACAACAAACAAAATCTTTTAATATTTGTATAGAATTGTAAATGACGTTTATAATAATTTTTATGAGTTTAGTATGAACATTTTTACAATTTGGGGATTAAAACGACATATGAGATCAAGTCATATGTCATGTCGTAATATTTTACAATAGTTTAAAAAATTGTTGTTGTGTTTCAAACAGAATACGGCCTTCAAAAATAATATTTTTATGCTGTGTTTATTGTTTTTACTTAAATACACAGCAGATATTTAAATTATGAGCGGTTGCTCACGTCAGTCATATCTTTTAGTGTAAGTATTTCAAGATATATGACGATATGACTGCCGTTTGAAACCCACATCTTTGGCGCTTTCAAAATAATAAATTGAAAATAATAAATTATTTCATTCGGAGCAAGATATGCAGATGTGAAATTGGCTGTCCTTTTGAAAAAAATTGTTGCTTTCATTGTGAATCTGGCTTTAAGTGTGAAAAGTTGATAAATTTACATTAATTTATTTACTTTAGAAAGGCTCTGAACCAAATTCGAAATGCTATTTTGAAATCGATTCATATCAGTAGAATTTTTCGCAATGGCTCTGGTTCTGCTCTCTTAGGATAGATTTCCATTAAAACTTTTTTGATAGGGGAACAGTCGTGGCAAGCATAAGTATTCTAAGCATTTTGCCTTAATGATGATCCATGCATACTGCGCATGGTTAAATAAGACCTTCTTTAGGCAACTACATCCACATTTAGTTGGCCTACGGTCGTCTTACAATTGTAAGGTCGGTTGCTTGAACAGTTAAAAAGTGCTGCTCCTTAAATATAAACATTTTAAATTTTTTATTGAAATTTTATTTATTTTAAAAAAACATTTGAACTGATTTTGTCATTTTTTTTATTGTTATCGACCTTATTATGGCTGGCGAATTTAAAATACGCCTGCGACTCTCTGGTAATAGATTAAAGAGAAAGTGAACTTATTTCCTTTAATATATTACCAAACAGTCGCGGGAGTATTTTAAATTCGCCAATCACGATAAGGGTGAAAATAGACTTTTGTAGCATTTTTTTGCGCCCAACTGTTAAATACTCTGTTGCCAGCATTATGAAGTTTATGAATGTAAAATTCAATATTTACTTTTTTCCGTTTTCCTACTCTCGCACTTGAGGTGATAACGGTCTAAATACTTTTAGCTTATTTTTTATCTCCACATTTTTTTCCATTTCCATTAAGTGTCATACTTGTCAATGTTTCTACAGCAACAAAATATGGCAAAAAAATAAAAACAAAACAAAACGTTTAAACTACGAATATGTTCGTTCATATGAAAATCAGCTAGAAAGAAAAAAAAACGTGTTAAGAAAAAAATTGATTTGTCACGCTGCCGCATAAATTGCATAATTACATTCATAAGTGCTATTACTTACTATTGAGTGCTGGTTTTTTTTTATTGGTGTTGTTGGTGCTATTGTTCCGCTATCCAAGGCTGTAGCAAGTTAAACTTAAGGTTGCTGATAGATACAATTTATGAAAACATTATCGTGTAGCTACATAGACACATACATTGTACATATACCCACAAACATATTTTGTTGCGAATGTGAATGCAGTTTAGAAAAAAAAGACGCAAATTCCTAACAATTTAAGTTGATTAAACGTTTCTTTGC
The DNA here is from genome assembly GCA_943735925.1 of Pollenia amentaria. NCBI lineage: Eukaryota > Metazoa > Arthropoda > Insecta > Diptera > Polleniidae > Pollenia > Pollenia amentaria. The sequence goes on along the minus strand of OX031008.1, from coordinate 130,488,389 downwards.
CATGTGATTTCCGTAAACTTTTGTAACGGTATGGGCAAATTTTTATATGCACAAAAATTTTAAAAATATGTATGCAAGAAAAAAAGGTCAGCAAGGCCTTAAGAAATGTACTTGAAAATATGCCAAAATAAAATGTAAACAATATATAAATTATAGCAAAAATCAATGAATGTATAGAAATAATTTCTAATAACACTCTGCTATTCGCAAATTTTAACAAGCACCCTACTGTAAAAAGCTAATTCGAGAAATCTGAATTCAATGGTGATAGTCGTTCTCAAAGTTAGCGCTCGTATTCGCGATATTAACCATTAAGAATTTTAATACCAATAAAGTTCCATAAAATGATAGTTTTTATACTTTTGGGATCAGTTTTCAATTTAGATCAATTCAAATCTGTTAAATACAATTTTTCGTTACTCTATAATCGCGGAAATAATTATTTTTTTTTTTTTTTGGGTGACATTTTTTTCTTAACTTAAATATTTTTTAAACCCTATTGAGAATATACAAAATAACATCATTTATTTGCAGAAAAAATATTTTTGCGAAATGTTTTTATTGATATTAAATTAATTGCAAAGACAAAACAAAGAACAATTTTGCGAAAAAAATTTAAAAAAATTACAGCTTTTAAAAACTTTTAATTGCGAATATCGCGAATAAGTGGCTTACCAGCTTCTTAAAATTTGCGACTAGCATAGTGTATTGAATGGAGTTTAAAAAAATAATTTATTAAAAAAAAGAGAAAAAAGTTTTTCCGCGAAAAAAAATTTTACTAAAAATGTATTTAACAGAGTTGGCTCGATTTAAATTGATGATCCCATTAAAAATATCGTTACTTTAGTATTGAAATTTTTGATTGCGAATACGAGCACTAACTATCACTATTGAATTCTTCGTACTCAAATAAGCTTTACCGGTAGGTGTAAAATTCAACATTTTTTAAATCACCGTTCAGTTTAGAATTTTCTCGTTTAGAATTTTTCGAAGATCCTAATAGGGGTTTGCTAGTTAAGCTGCTGTTCGTGTTTAGTGGCCTCATGTAAGGGCCGACGTTGAATGTGAACCACACCTAAAGTTTTTTTCGGCGTTTCATTTGACATTTTTCAATTTCAGACTAAGTCTATATTCACACGTTTCATCTTTTGATGCTCAACTCTTGTGTTTTAAGGAGAGGGAAGCAAGAAGAAAAGGGGTTAGTACGGAGATGCCTGTACTTTGGCAGTACGCTTTGTGTTCTCATTCGTAGGTATATGCACAACAATGGCTGCATGTAATTTTTTTTCTTTTCTTTTTCTCTATGGTTCGCTTTGAATAAAAGTGTTGTTGTTTTGAAGCAAAAAAGTTGAAACCGGTTGCTGCGTGTGAAGGTAATGGCATCTTCAAAAGGGAATTTAAAAGAAGTTGAGTATCAAAAGATGAAACGTGTAAATTGAGACTAACTTAATTTGATCCATGGAAAGATACACAATCGACCAATGCGTAAAAGTTATTTAGGCTTATCATGAAAATGGGCGTTCAAATCAAAATGCATATTGTCAATTTTCGAAGAAAATCTTCTTCAGTGATGAGGCACATTTTCACATCAGTGGATTCGTCAATAAGCAGAATTTCCGCATTTGGGCGAATGATAATCCAAGAGTGATTGTCAAAAAACCAATGCACCCACAAAGAGTGACTGTTTGGTGCCGTTTATGGGCTGGCGGCATCATCGGGCGTTCTTTTTTTCCATAGTGAGGCCGATCAGGCAGTTACTGTGAATGGAGATAATAACGAATTTTTTATGGCCCGAATTGGAAGATATGGATATGGACGATATGTGGTTTCAACAGGACGGTGCAACTTGCCACACAGCTAACGAAACAATGGCACTTTTGCGCGACAAATTCAATGGCCGTGTTGTCTCATGTCTTGGCGATGTTAATTGGCAGCCAAGATCATGTGATTTGACACCGTTGGACTTCTTTCTTTGGGGTTATTTGAAAGAAAAGGTGTACGTTGATAAGCCAGCAACAATTCAACAGCTAAAGGATGAGATAATCCGGCACATTAACTGCATAGCACCTCAATTATGCCTCAGAGTCATCGAAAATTTGGACCATCAGATGGAGGTGTGCCGCCGAAGTCGCGGCGGCTATTTGGCCGATATTTTGTTCCATACATAATTGAACAATACCAATATTAGCATAATAAAAAGAAATGACAATAATTTCCTAAATAATTTGGGTTTTATTCAAAATCAACATCGGCCCTTAAAATTTAATTGATGTTTGACTATTGACGTCATCCGGCTGCAATAGCCGAGTGAGTAAGACGGCAAACCCCACTGAAGAGATTGTGTGGTAACAATCGAAACTAGTCTGGGCAACCTGACCGTAAACGCCTGGGCTCAAATCTCAGCGCAGTCAAGAATGAAAAATTATCAATAAAAATTTTAATTAATTTAATGTTGTAAAATTCCTGTCTTCATTAAAATAATTTAATGAAAATTAAAAACCCTGTATATATTTTGGCTAAAACTTGATTTTTTTCTTCCTTCGCCGCAGTTGTAGCTTTAGACTAGAAGAAAATAAAATAGAACAAACTAATCCGAAAACAAAACATCTAATGCCTCAATATTGCTAAATTGTCGAAAAAATTTAAATTTTTTTGACCCATGGCTGCCAAGCCGTGGGAAATCGTTAAAGAGGTGTTTAGAAAAATTGCTTCTTATAATATATTTCATAACACTTAAGAGCGTTATAATACTGGAGAATGCGTTTTTCAAATTTTCCAGCTGTATTTTACAACGAAAATTCGAGAAATGTATGAACAATTTACCAAAAGGAAATAAACATGAATTGATTGATTTCATATAGTTTAACAGCTATGGGCCAAACATATATAAAAATGATTGGCTTCGGAGATATAGCCGTGAGAAAAATCCATGTTCTTCGGATAAATCATGTTTAAGTCAAAATATGCATGAAGCCACAAAAGGCGGTGCACCAGATGCCCCTAAACAAGAAAATAAATAATAGCCCCAAAATTTTACATGAGACACAACAACATGAAATTTTCATGCCATTCGTTTGTTTTTTTAGGGGGTTTTTTCATTACTTCGTTAGGGGTTTGCCCCAAAAAAATCACAAGTTTCACTTTGGGGCAATTTTTCATTTACTAATGCAAATTTTAAGAAAGGAAAAATGAAATTTATGTAAGAATTTCTAGGGCAGTATCAAAATCCCGAATTCTTATACCAAAGAGGAAAAAATTCTTGTTGCCTATGCAGATATGATTTGGTTAGCGAAGCCAGTGTTCATTATACCATAGAGGAGAAAATTTTTCATGTTTAAAAAGTAAAATTAGAAGCAAAAATTCCCATATTCTATTTTTTCAAATTATTTATTTAAATACATAAAATTTTTAAAGTAGAATTATTACGAAAACCATATCGGGCATGCTGCTGGTGTCTTATAATTGCGGGTTCTTCTGTTAACAAAGGGCGGGATACAACAAAAGTAAAACAAACATGTGTAACGGGTAAGTAAATAATGATATTCTCTTAATTTGACTTAAGGCCAATTACAATGACTCAATTTGATGACTTTATAAAACCTACTCGAATTCGTCATTTCTGTGATGCCAATGAGTCGTACCATTGATTACATCATTTACATATTTGACCCTGATGACAATTTGGCCAAGTGATGTTAAGGCTGACATCACAGTGATGTTAAGTGTCATGGAGTCAAAAACGAAGACAGTTGTCATAGTACTGATGTCGAATTACATCAGCGTTATGACGCCTTTTCTATCAGTGTAGAAGAAAAAAATCTTGGTAACCGGATGAAGGCCACACCATGTAACTACTCGTATCTGGGGATAAACTTGGGATTTTTAAAATCGTTATTTTTAATTGAGGATTTTAAGTATCGGACATATGAACCCAACCCAAAATTTTAATATTGATTTCTTTATGTTTTTTTTAATTTGAATTTTTTTTTTTGGCGAAAAATTCATTAAAAATTTTAAGGTGATATTTCATAATGAAGATCATATTTTATATTTTATTATATTTTATTTTTAGGGCTATTTTTCATTTCTTTTTTTTTGGGTAATTTTGCATTAAAAAATCGGGGTCATATCTCATTATGAAAAATAGCCCCAAATTTGGGGGTACATTTTAATTTATTCTCTTTGGGACCATATTTTCTGGGACCATATTTCGCAGCGGCGCTATAAAAGCCTATAAGCAGTTAAACCCAAATGGGGGTTTTTTTAGTTTTACTAAGAACTTCAAGAAATTCCATGCAAGCAGTTTGCATTTTATTTATTGCACTGGTATATTAGTTGTAAAGCAAAATTTTTCAATTGGATTAAAGCTGTGCGCGTGAGTGGCTTTTGACTTACGATCACGCCGCTAACAAGGAAAGAAAATCTAAACAGTCAAGCTTGCTTACGCACCAGGAATTTTTTTATTCCCACGATCACGCAGGATTACAAACAAAATTTTTGTTTTCGTTCATGCTTACTCAAGAATCATTTCCAAGGTCTCATGAAATATTTGGCAAAAAATTTAATTTTTGCTAACGCAACACAAAGTTTTTATTATGTCGAAAAATTCTTTATATTTAAATAATTTTATAAAAATGTTTTTAAATATTTATTTCTTATACAAGTCTTCGTGAGGGCGTGAAAAAAACGTGAGTGATGTTAAAATTTTAATCACCTACGCAAATTTTATATTGCAATCACGCTCACTTTGTTTAACCCGTAATAAATATAGAAAGTATTCACAGCAACGAGTGATTCTGGCGTGTCATTAACAATTCACGTCACTTGCCCACCTCTAAATAGTGTGTCAATATCATACAACATACACATGTATTTTTGTCAAGAATTGAATTTCTAATTTGCAATTAAGGACTTTCTTTTAAACCTTGCAAAACAACAGAAAGTAATTATTCAAGAAAATATGCTTGAAAAACTTCCCCTTGTAATGACTGAATGCAAAAGTGAATGCGTGTATAAATGATTGAACTTTAGAAAATCAGACAGCTAAATTAAGTGAATTTAAGAAAAAAGTAACAGTGTCTCGTTTTTTTTTTGTTTTTATAAAAACTCTAAAAGGAAACTTTGAAAAAAGTAAATTATTTTTACATTTCAGACAGGCCCAAAAAGTCCGATTAGTGAACGTTGTATTTTAATCTTTAATCCCCTTTAATTAAATGTGCGTTAAGGTATGACATTTTTTCTTTTTCCTTCCTTTCTAATATGTCACTAGATTTTCGGATGTTACAATTAAAACTTTTTTTCTTAAAGTCGCAAAATTATGCACCGTAAGCTCGTCTAATAAGTCTTGTTAAATAACTGCATATAAATTTATGTCTGATTTTGTTAAGTTGTTTTTTGTTTTAAATTTTAAGTTTTAAACATAATATTTCAGTTTTTTTTTGGGTTTGGTGCTTTTAAAACAAAATTAATGTATTTTTGCTGTTTGGTTTTCTGCAAAGCATATGCACGTAGATCCTTTTACAAACTCTTTAAGACCAAAAATGGCAACATTTTGAACAAAAATTGACGAAATAAGATTTCGGTATAACAAAAATGCATTTTAATAAATCAAAAAGTTTGCAAAACATTTAAAAAAACCAAATATTTTCAGTTTCATAATTTTTTTGTAAAATTTAAATGCATTCAGTCACAGTCACACACATTAAAGAGATTTTCAAAACTTTTACATGGAAAAAAGTCTCGAAAAAATTGTTGGAATAAATAAGGCATTATTCTCAAGTTCGATGAAATCAAGTACACAAATAGTTAATTAAAAAATATTGTATCATTAAAAAGATTTATGTGTTTATGTTTTCTATTTAAAGGTCATTTTAACATTTGCGGAAGAACATATTATTTTGCTACTCAAACGCCCAAAAGGAAATGATAAAAATTCAGTAAGAGTAAATAACAAATAGATGAAGGTGTTTGTAGAAAATTTCAAAAAATTATTTCAGATTTTTTGCAAGAAACAAAGTGTTCAAAATTGTTGGCCATAAATTAAAATGGCTTATTTCCTTTTCGCAATAAATTAATTTAATTCCGTAAAAATCTTATCTAAAGGGCTGAATCAAACCAAAATGATTGTTGAAACTATCAAATTTATGCCAGATTTTTCTTTAATAATCGTAAGAAATGGTATCTAAACAGTAAAGGCCTTCATAAATGTTCTTGAAAATTAAACACACAACAAAAATTTACTGAATGTACAAAACGTTTGTGTACAACCATAATGACAATTGTTCTGCAGTACTCTTTTTATTGCACAATTTAAAAAGTGTTGTGAAAGTACAAGAATTCAAAGAAACACACTCCAGACAGCACTTGCTCCTTTAAAAACTTTGCAAAGTAGTGGGACATGTTTGCCTATGCTTCTAGGATTGGAAAATTATCTCGTGCATTCTGGGATGTTTACTTGTCTGTCATATGTGGCGTACGCCAGCAATCACAGAAAAAAGTGTTTCATCAATTAAAAAAATGGTTTAAAAAGTATTTTAATTTAATTAATGTGATAATTGAATCAATTACTTTTTTAGTTGAAACAAAATTAAAAATTTAATTTTGATTTAATTAACATTTTCGTTGTTTTGAAATAAATTTTCAATTAAAATTTTAATTAAATAACATAAAATCTTATTGACTTTTTTCGTTTAAAATAAAATAATTTAAACATGTAGAATTGTTGTTGGGAATTGTCAATATTCATTGAAATAAATGAACACATTGTTTGAAATGGCAAAGTTTTTTTAATCACTTTTTAATTAAAATTAAAAATATTATTTATTGAAAATATTTTTCTAAAATTTTAAAATTTTTAGTAATCAATATAATCATTTTGGTAATAAGTGCAAAATCAACAACTTGTTTGCTTGATATTATGAATTTGGAATAAATTTGGTGATTGGAGAAATTTAATAATTTTTTCTGTGATAAATTGATTTTGCAAAGAATTGTTGCAATATTATCCCAAACTCACATTAAAAAATAATAACTGTGTGTATTTTTTGTCCCCACTCCCATTACTGCGAGTATTTTTCATTCCCTTGTAAATTTTTGAGAGTATTTTTTATACCCGCACTTTCACTATAGTAAAACATTTGATATACCCAACAACAATAGGGTAGAGGGTATTATGCGTTTGTGCTGATGTTTGTAAAACCTTACAAAATTGATCCTAGACGCACCTTTAATTATACTTCCGCAGGAAGGTTGTTCCACATACGAACCGTCCGGCAAAAAAATGAAATTTCCCTGTAATGCGTTGTACGATTCACCGGCCAATCGACCACAAAAGGATGTGCTCTTGAGGAAAAACGTGTATTGATTTTCCAAAGAATTGTTACAATATTATCCCAAACTCACATTAAAGAATAATAACTGTGTGTATGTTTCTTGTCCCCACTCTCATTGCTGCGAGTATTTTTCATTCCCTTGTAAATTTTTGAGAGTATTTTTAATACCCGCATTTTCACTATAGTAAAACATTTGTTATACCCAACAACAATAGGGGAGAGGGTATGATGCGTTTGTGCTGATGTTTGTAAAACCTTACAAAATTGGTTCTAGAAGCACCTGTAATTATACCGATCGATTCTGAATCACTTTCTGAGTAGGGATGCAACATCGTTCCGAAAAACATCGATATTTAAAAACATCGATGTTTCCACGATAAGTATCGATGTTAAAAAAACATCGGTACAAACACGATACATCGATGTTTTAATTTTTTTTTCTTATTATTATTGAAAGATATAATATGTAGCCAACAAAGAAGTCAGTTAAATAAACTTTTGAGGAATTTTCTTGACAAAATGACTTGAAATGCAAAGTATTTTAAAATAAATATTATATAACTTCAGTAAAAAAAAAAACATTTTAATCAAAAACTTCATGAAACTTAGCGGGTGTACTTTTTTAACAATAGCAAAAAACTAAAAATGCAATTCTTAATATTTTTCCATGCCCTACACGATTTTACCTTGGGAGAACTGATATTTGCAAAAAATTAAAAAACTTATAACCCTCTTACACAGTCTCCAAAATTGTTTTAACATTTCTTTATATGTATATGTAGTTATGCAATGCATATTATGAAGGTATATACATACATATGTACGTACTTTGTACACGCCGAGAAAAAACATGTTTAAATATGGTCACCTCCAAAAAAACTATTTTTAAAGAAAATTTTGAACATATTATGTTTAATTTTACCATATTATTGTTACCGACAACCATTTTATTGTTAAATTAGTCCTCCATCAAGAAGCCACAATCATATTATGGTTGTGCTTCGTTGCGTATTGGTTGTCGATGACAATAATTTTTTAAATAAACCATAATATGTTTACAATTTTATTTAAAAATAGTTTTGTTGGAGGTGACCATATTTAAAAATGTTTTTTCTCTAGGTGTACGGCTATACTTTGAAATACACTTTTTCATATTTTTAAATGAAGGGTTTAATTGAAAAAATAAATATTTAAAATGATAAAAATATTATGAAAAAAATTTTAATACAACCGCCTTAATATCGTGTATTGGAAATGCCATTGATAATTCTACTGTTACGAAACAAACCAAGAGGATAATTAAACAGGAAATTACTCCGTGGATAAACGTTAATCTACAAAAATTAATTATTTACAAGAAAAAACTTTTAAAGCTGCGAAGAAAGAAAAAGTCTAACATAGATATTGATATGAGATTGAAAAGGATCAGCAATGTGATAAAAAACGCGTGCAAGGAGTCTATGAATAACTATTATATGAATAATTTGAGTAATATCCAACATGATCCTAAAAAGTGCTGGAAATTTCTAAAGGAAACGCTTGGTAGGACCACAAAAAGATCTTTAAATTTAAAGGATAGTAATGGTGAAACGATCTTGCATGATTTACAAAAAGCGGAATTTCTAAATAGACATTTTTTGCAATCGATAGCACATCTTAGGGTTCAGATTCAGCACACTTCAACATATTCTTTTAATTTCTTCAGAACATAATAATCGACTTACTTTTGAAGGTACGACATATGAAGAAGTAAAAAGTATTATTTCTAATTTATCACCATGTAAGAGTTCGGGCCATGATAATATATCAACGAAGTTGCTATTAGAATGTTCGAATGAGTTTACTCCTTACATAACAAACCTTTTTAACACCATAATAAGCAGTAGTATATATCCGGATGTTTTAAAAATACACAAAGTTGTACCAATACCAAAAGAGAAGAATGCTAGCACCGCTGATAAGTTTAGACCAATTGCTGTTTTGTCGATAATTGATAATATTTTTGAACGAATCTTGTATAATCAAATTTCAATTTATATGAAAAACTACAATTTATTAAATGACTTTCAGTATGGATTTAGAGAAGGCTGTGGAACTGAGGAAGCAGTCGTAAATGTTGTAAACTTTATTTGTAAAGGTCTTGACGAAGGGAGCAGTGGCGTAGCTGGAATTTTCTATGATTTTTCGAAAGCGTTTGATCTTATTGATCATGATATTTTAATTCAAAAACTGGAGTACTATGGTGTTCGTGGTAATGAGCTGTCTCTTTTAAAAAGTTATCTCTCAAGCAGAAAACAGTTTGTGCAAATAAATAATCATAGAAGTTCTTTTGGTGATGTCGAATGCGGAGTTCCCCAAGGCAGTGTTTTGGGGCCCCTCCTGTTCACAATTTATCTAAATGATATTAAAAATTTGGGTTTATCTGGGAAAATTTTAATTTATGCTGATGATATATGTAATTTACAAAGATGAGACTGCTGTCAAAGCATATATGGAAAGTGATGCATCTCTATTATCAGAATTTGCAAGAATAAATAAACTGATCTTAAACGCAAGTAAAACTCAATTAATAAGATTCAAACCGTATAATCTGCACAATATTAATTTCAGTGTATTTGTTGGTGGAAGTGAAGTAACGGAAGTTCTTACAGTGAAGTATCTGGGTATTCATTTGCAAAGCAACCTTGCTTGGAGTGACCATATCCAATATATTAAAGTTAAAACTGCACAAGCTAAAAACAAGTTTAAAAATAAATTTGATAGAAATACCAATTTTTTATTATATAATGCCTTAATTCAAAGCCATTTTAATTATTTAGCCATTTGTATGGCTACAAAAATTAATTATATCAAATATTTGTGAACTATATGAGGCACCTTTATTGTTATGTATTATAAAAGAAATAAATAAAATAACAATAAAAAAAAAAAAAAAAAAATTAAATAGACGATGTCGATGTTTTTTAGTTTTGACGGCGATGTATCGCCGATGTATCGTCCATCAAAACATCGATGTTAACATCGGTGCTTATGACCAATATATCGATGTTTTCTAAACATCGATGTATCGTTTGCATCCCTATTTCTGAGTCGATCTAACGATGTTCGGCCGTCCGGCTGGCTGGCTGTCCATTTAAACCCTGTGCACATTACAGATCGCAATATTGGAGTTAATTTAATAAAATTTGTCATATATACATCCTAGTAATGTTACGAATACTCGTATTCGAAATGCCGATTTTACGACATTCGTATTTGTATTCGCCAAATTCAAGCGAATATTTCACGAATATTTTGTTAATACATTCCAAAAGAAAAAAAAACAAATGTGAAAAAGTATTAATTTTTAATAATTATTAAAAAAAACCGTTTGTCTGTCATGCAAAATAAAATCTTTTTTTAGTAAAGTAAAAAACAAACAAACATTAATACTTCTAATGTTTGTTTGTGCCGCCACAAAAAGCATTAATGAAAGTTACTCAAGTTGATTTTAAGCAGCCCTTGATAAACTGTCATTTGCAGCAATTGCCTAATTATGGTACGAAAATTATCGACAACTGCAATGGGTCAACGAAATATCAAGATAATTCCGATCCCATTACAGAAATCTGAAACATTTAACATTTCAAGAAACTCGGAGAGATCTTCTCGTTCTGTTTATTATACAATAATTAGTAGTGGAAAGTTAAACAGCTTGATATCCATTACTTTACACTGTGAGAAACAAAGTAAAGCAAAATAAACTTAAGAAAAATAAAGGAAACCCCCTAAATTAATTATGTGAAAAACCACCGAAATAGGAATAAGTAAAAGCAAAAAAAGTGTGAGAAAAACGAAATCTAAAAGTGTTAAAGTAAAAGTATCAGTGTGATCATTTTAGCATTTTTGCAGTTAAATTTAGCATTCAAAATTTTGATTTAGCTGCAAAACTTTCTTTTGGTATTTCGGGATTTTATTTAGGATTTTTATAAATGGGGGATTCACAAGGTAGTGATAAAGTGTAAAGTCATATGTCTTAAAATAATTAAAAGAAATATATGACTGCTGTGGGCAACCGCTAACAATTTAGATTTTTAATGTACAGTAATGCCGAATCAAAGAACACTGCGTTAACATTTTTATTTTATTTAAAACACAACAATATTCAAGTATTAAGAAATTTTCGAGCTTGAGGTCTTTTTTTTAAAAACTTTAAACTTTTATTAAAACAAGTTGTTAAAAATTTATATAATAAGAAGAGAGAAAAAACCCTGAAGAAGGCACTCAAAGAAGTGCCGAAATATTGGGTTAATAAAAGTTTAAAGTTTTTTAAAAAAAATACCTCAAGCTCGACAATTTATTAATACTTGAAAATAATAAAGGTCGAATAAAGAACATATTATATACGCAACAATATTTTTTTTAAACAATTGTAGAACATTTTTTTAGAACATTATAACGATATGACTAAACGATATGAATTACCCAAAAATATTTTTGGTTTTTTTTTAGCTTTATTTTAAGTGTGGAAGAATAGTGTTATTGATTACCTAAACTTTTTTTTATAAACAATTATAAATTATGACTACAAATAGTTACACTCAAAAATAAATTTTGCATGAAAGTGGATTAGTTTTATCTTTAGAAACATCATACCTGCTTTGTAACCAAATTTAGCATTTAGGGAATCTTAAAAATCATGTGAATTATAAAAATTATTTTTAATTGTTTTTATTACGCATAAAAAAATAAGAAAATTTGAAATTGTATTGTAAAAATTTAATTAAATAATCTTATGATACAAATTCGATATTGTTAATGTTTGGGCTGGGCATTTCATGTTGATTCATTGAAAAAACTGTCTGAAACAAATTTTTGCTGTAAACTGCTTAAAAAAATAAAAATTTTAAAATTTCATCTTTTCTTAAACTTAAAGAAATAAACTGGTCTAAAACTTCGTTTTTGAGAAGCTTTTAAATCAGAAAAAATCGTAGAAATAATATCGGTTGTATTTTGCTCCCGGGACGGGAAACCTCGGAAATAAAATACAACCTACTGTAGGCCAAGGAAGGTGGTCGCATGGGTGATACACTGTAAATCACTCAGTCGGCGCGAGTATTATAGGATTGCGCAAGAGGGATGGACCTGTAAGTCCCCCTGCTCCATATCTAGGGCACTCTGGCCTGGTTATGATGAACGGGGAACTAAATCTCTACTTTGGTGCAATAGGCACCAAATCAGGACAGTGGTGTCGGTTGTGACTGGACACTGGCCTGTTGGGACTCATGTTAGGAGAATGAGTCTAGAATTCAAAGACTACTGCAGAAGTTGTCATGATGAGGAGGAAGAGGAGACTGTACTTCACTTTCTCTGTGAATGCCCTGGGTAACGGGGCATTAGGAAAAAATACCTGGGAGAGCCGGTGATTTCCTGCTTGGAGGATCTATCTACAATAGAACTTAGATTGCTTCTTCTCTTCATTAGGAAGGCGAATTAGCTTAACTCTGCAGTGACGCCATCTGAGTAACTGCTCTTTGGGATAGGCATTGGCGCTGGGTATCATAAAGGGATCCCTGAAGGACCCAAGTGAGCTGTCTCGATGGCTGCCCATGGAACCTAACCTAACCTACTGTAGATGCAATGGTATTGTTTTTGTTTATATCTAAATAGTTTGAGGTGAAATTGTAAAAGCATAAACAGCTTGATAGTTTGTATAGTTTGTAACATGAAGAAACATAATGTGTTTAATATCAATAAAGGGCCTTCCAATCTTTAGAATTGGCTGTTATTTGTTCAGTCTGGTTCGCTAAATCAAAATGGACTAATAAAAGCGTTTAACGATATGCGTAAATGGTAAAATTGTTTTATAAAAACACAACCCAAATTTTCATCGAAAAAACATCTCCGGCGATGAGGCCAGTTTCTTGCTGTTGCATTTAGGATAATATCCATTCGCATAAAAAACCAAGAGCGTCCAGTGAATACCAAAAAGTCACTGTTTGGTGTGGATTTTGGCCCGGTAAGCTAGCTGGTAGTGAGCTAGTCTAGCAGTAACGGGGTTGCGGGTTCGATTCCCACCAGAGACTCTGGTCTCCTGCAGATAAGCGAAGAGCTTCGCGGGATTAGCGTAGGAATAAAAAAAAAATATTTTCTTGAGAACACCGTTAGACAGACCATCACAGTCAACGGCGAGCGCTTTAGTCTGATGATTAACATCTTCTTTTGGACGGAATAAAATGATATGGATACCAACGGCATGTGGCTTTAACAGATCGGTGGTACATACTACACAGATCATGCCACATTGAATATTCTGCACTTGTGATTTGAAGACATTGACCCTGTTAGAATAAGCCACAAATCACAGCGGCCCTCAACGCTAGCATAGCCCATGCCCTCGGTCAAATTCAGCATGATTTTTGCACCAAAGTCAAAGAAACTTAATATGTCTTATGGCCGGCACCCAGCCAAGTTGCGGCGGACAGTTGCACGATGTATAATTTCACACATAACTATCTCGATATGCCTCTTAAACGAAAAAAAAAAATTTTAATGATGACATATAATTTGTTTTATTTAAATTAAAAGACTGCCAGTTACTTAGTGTCGACATAAATTTATTGGACCGATAAACTGATCGCTAACGATTTTGGTTTTCTCAATATAAAGCCAAAAAAAAAAAAAATTGTTTTAAGTTGGCAACCCCTCTCAAAATACATGTAAAAAGTTGGAAGTCAGCTGATTGAATTAATTTGTACGGAAAATAAACGGCAAATAAATAATTGGCAGATGAGTGCCGGCCGATTAGCCTTGCGACAGAATAGAAGCAAATGAGACATTGAGAAAATCAAACTTCTTTAATGTGCATTTTTTCGTTGGCAAAAAAGATAATCGGCTAATGAGAAAACGGCCATTAGACTTTTTATATTTGCCTTGTTCTAAAGTAGTGGTTGGCAAAGCATATAGAAATCGTCAAAAATGACCATTAAAGCTTTTAAGCCGATAAGTATATAAGTATTGACGAAGTACTGGAACGCAAAAAATATCTAATTTAATTATTCAAAAATGTATGTAGAGTACTCGCTCTTTATTTAAGTAAAAGTAATAAGCTTCATTATCTTTTTAATATTATTGTTATTTTTTTGTTTTTATATTCACATGTTGAGAAAATGCACAGTGATTTTATCTTCGCACCCTTTTTTTGTATTGTGTGAGTTTTGCGTGTTTTATTTAATTTTTTTTGCTGTTGTTGTGCTGTTATTATTTAAAAGTTTTTGTTGTTTGTGCTTTTTTTTTAATTTATATGTTCCAATAACATTGGCCACATTGTAAAACTTAAAAAATAATCATGTATTATCGTATTCATGTACGAATACATTTGATATGAATGAATGTTTGTTTGTTCTTTATATGGCACTACAATATTGCGTTACGCCTTTGACTTTTGTTGCAATTTGCGGCACAATTAATGGCCAACAAAAAGTACAAATACATAAAAAGTTCTAGCATACATTTATTTTAAAACGGGCACAGTTTAAGCTAAATGTTTACGGCTGCTAGAAGAAAAACAATTTTTTTTTAAGGGCACACTTGGAGATCATCGTACGTTTTTCACATCTGGCAACTTTACTTCGTATAATATTATTAGTTTTCAGTTTGAACAGTGTGGCGACTAAGGCCAAATCGATAACTCGCAAATAGTAAAAATTTATTTCTCGTTTTTTGATTCGAGGAACCGCAGCGACGTATTGTTGGTCAGTATAAAGAAAGACGCCTATAAACCAAATGCTTCTGTAATGCGTAGTATTGAGGAGTATACCCAGGAATCTATTGGAAATTGTACATAAAGATATTGGTTATGATCTTATAAGATCAAAGCTTGCGCCTTCAATATGGCCAACATGTTTCATATAAACTGGAAGTCAGACTACTCATTTTCAACGGTCATCAAAATATGATAAATTACCACATTTGAGAAGATTCTCTATGCTGTGCTATAACCAGAAAAAAACACTCTTTGAAGAAATTTATGGGCAGGTGTTAGCAATTTTACTTTTAGCCGTGCATAAGGCTTAAAGTATTAGATACAAATTAGATGGAATACTTATGCGGCGCCTGCAAGTTGAGACTTGTTTTACAATTTGATCAAGTTCTACGACCAATTGTTACGTTAGAGGTGTGGTGG
This sequence comes from Pollenia amentaria, assembly GCA_943735925.1. Lineage (NCBI taxonomy): Eukaryota > Metazoa > Arthropoda > Insecta > Diptera > Polleniidae > Pollenia > Pollenia amentaria. The sequence goes on along the minus strand of OX031008.1, from coordinate 130,472,894 downwards.
TCTCTGGTATATTCATTTCAATTTTATAAACAGTTGCAACGTGTTCACAAAAATTACGCACTGGATATGCAAAGCCATACCCCACTGGTGCATTTGTCTACACCCGCATTATAAAAACCATGTTTTTCTCCAACAAAACGACATCATATAGAGTATTATACAGAATTGACACAGTCAGATTACTAAAGAATATATTTTGCAAATGAATTACTTATTAAAATGTTTTAGGCTCTAATCATGTAAAATGCAACGCAACACCAAAGAATTACATTGAAAGCAAAAACAATGTCATAAATATTTTGTAATTTTGTTCTTGCTTTCTACAGAAATTCATGTATCGTTTTCAACGCCACAAGCTATGCAGCGTTTGAAATTTTAAAACGAATTGTGAATTTCTGTAGAAACCATAACAAAATTACAAAATATTTATGACATTGTTTTTGCTTTCAATGTAATTCTTTTAGTTGCGTTGCGTTTTACATGATTATGGCCTTAATTAATTGGCAATTTAGAACATTAACGCCTTTGGACTATTATTCCTGGGATTTTGAAAGTTTTCAGGTTTGCACGACTAAAAAAAAGTAAACTTAACGCCCGTTTTCACGACTTAGCGATAGCTAAAGGTAGGCTTTTATCGACCGTATAGCAAGTGTTCCATTATTCCAACTTAACTTTAACCTAAAGTGAGCGATTAGCTAAAGGAAGGTTCATACTACCCGATAGGTTAAAGTAAAGTCTTAATAAGGGAACACTTTTTATACCGCCGATAAAATCCTATCTTTAGCTATCGGTAAGTCGTGAAAACGGGGGTAAGTCTTATTTCCTTTTTAAGCATAATTTTCCTACCCACTGTACATAAATAAGTCGTATTTGGTGTGTTTACGTTAAATGTATGTGTTTGTTTGTTTTAGTATTATAAATGAATGCATGAATTGATGTTGTTGGAAAAAGGTTACCTTGTTGTATTTATTTCCCACACTAACGCCCCCTACTTAATTTGCGTGCCACAAATATATCAACCATAGTAAAAACAAACATATAAACGTGCCACTGGAAGGGGTGATCCGTATTATTGACATTAAGCATTTCAGGAATGTCTTAAGGAGGTGCTAAAAATATTAACGCCCCTTGCATACATACACACACACACGTACTCATACTTCGGTTACATTGAGAACTATCCAATTGGAAATTAATAAAAACAGTTTAAATACGAGGGCGGATCAATAAGTCCGTGACTTTTCGAATATATGAAATGCAACACTGCTCCCATCAAGTACCACCTGTTAATAGACTACTGTCAAGTTTTGAGCAAGTTCCGTCATTAACTTTGCGTTTAACAGTTATTCAAAATATACAACCTCGTGGACTTCTTTAAAAATGGAAAACAGTGAATTTCCATTGCTCATTAAACATTAGTTTTTGCGAAAAAACCCGTCAGTCAAACCAAAGAAAAGTTTGATAAATACTATGGGGACTCTGCACTATCGATATCAATGGCGAAAAAGTGGTTTACTGACTTTCGTTGTGGTCGCACAAGTACAAATGACGCTGAACGTTCTGGACGGCCAATTGAATTCCATACACCCGAAAATGTCGAAAAAATTCACGATATGGTGTTGGCCGATCGAAGAGTAAAAGTGCGTGAGATTGTTGATGTCATAGGCATTTCATATGGCAGTGTGGGGTTCGAATTTAAATGATCAGCTGGGTTTAAGAAAGCTGTCTGCAAGATGGGTGCCCCGTTTGCTCTCAATTGACCATAAACGTAATCGTGTGACAACTTCAAAGGATTGTTTGGAGTTGTTTAACCGCAATTCGATTGAGTTTTTGCGGCGTTTTGTAACTGTGGATGAAACATGGATCCATTACAACACTCCGGAGACCAAGCAGCAGTCTAAACAATGGGTTTATCCGGATGAACCGGCACCGAAGAAGGCAAAGTTAAGTATGTCGGCCAATAGGGTGATGGAAACAGTTTATTGGGATGCATGCGGGATAATCCACATCGATTACATTCAAAAGAGAAAAACAATAAACGGCGAATATTATGCCAACTCATTGGACCGATTTAACGAGGATCTAAAAAAAAGACCCCATATGGGCGAGAATAAAGTTATTTTTCATCAAGATAATGCACGGGTGCACATGTGTACAGTTAAAATGGCAAAATTACATGAATTGGGCTACGAATTGGTACCTCATCCGCCATATTCTCCGGATTTAGCCCCCAGTGACTATTTCCTATTTCCAAACCTAAAGAAATGGATCGGTGGAAAGAGATTTAGCTCCAACCATGAAATTATTGGTCAAACAAATGCCTATTTTATGGACCTCGAAAAATCCTATTTTTTGGAAGGGATACACAAATTGGAGAAGCGTTGGACAAAGTGTATTGAGCTGGAAGGAGATTATGTTGAAAAATTTTTTTTAAAAGAAACTAGAAACCAAAAGGCCTTAAGGGTCTGAAAAGATTTGTGGTAAAAGTACTTAGAAGGTCATTTAGTTGTGTGGAGAAAGATGTTAATGATGTCTTTATTTAGGTGTTGTAAGGTCTTCTGGACGGTCTCGCGGCTTGCTATTGTAGTCCAACAAAGTTGCATATGTAAGAGAGACTAGACAACAGGGGGTCTTTTCCTGCAAAAAACTCGTGTCAAGTAAAAGAACATTCTATAGAAAGTTATTCAATAGATAATATCGTTTCATTTGAAAGCAAAATCAAGGAAATTTAGTGTCCTATAATAAATAAAAGCAATGAGACGTGTTACGATGATTTCGCATATATGAAATACTTCAATGATTTAAAAAAGGTTTTTTGTTATCAGATTGAGACTGCGAAGGGAGAAAGTAAATATATCAATAATCGCAAATGGGTCTACTTGAAACCGGTTTATGAGTAAACTTAGCACAAACAAAAGATTTTAAGTGCGTTTGTATTCTGAGCTGCTTTTTTATTTTTTTTATTGTTAGGGCAAGCACTCAGGGGATGACCCGTACTAATGCACTGCATTTTGTTGGAACTGCTTATGGACATTCGTTTTGAACTTATTTATGTTGAAAATATTTGAGAAGACTTCCGGAGCAAGGTCCGGCAAAGAACGAATTTTCCTGGTAATGCGTTGTACGATGACATGCTCTTGAGAAAAAAACGCGTATTGCGATGTTTTGGGAACGAAATCCCAAATTTCATGAAAACACATCCCACACAACACAGAAATGGATATCCTACTGTCACCAATGAGAATCTTTGCCGTCTCCTGCACGCAGTCTAGAAGCTCAAAAATTGACTTTCACGCTTGGCCCACACATGAGAGTTTTCTTCCCCAGAAGAAATTCTGATTCCTCAATAACTATACACCCATATATACAGATGAGGCACCTTGATCAGTCGCGAGTTCAACATTCGATCTTCCGGGCAATGAATTCGATCCTATTCGCTTGACCCCATTCCGAGATTATTTCAAGGTCTTGGCTTGGCGTATCATTCACCTTTTGCCTCACAGCACCAACACCGATACACTTGGTCTATTTTTAAATTAATACGAAAGGCAACGGTTGCTGTCATCTGCTAAAGGTAGATAATGCTGAAAGTTTGACATCATGTAGAAAAATTAGAAATAGAGTAGGAGAAATATCGGAGCTCGTATAGCTTGTCAGGGTTGTGAACTATTTCAAATCAAAAAGCGCAGTGCCCCCAATTAAAAAGCGCTAAATAAAATTTAAATAAAAAACTTAATCAAATGTTACAGAACCGAGTTCTATTAATTTTACTGGTTGGCAAAAAAATTTGTATTAAATAAAAATATATGAAATAAACGCTTTAAAATCCGTTTTCAGTTTTTTCTAACATGTCTAGTTTTGTTATGGGCCTGACTAATATTTCGCCTTAAAAAGGGCAGTTGTGCTAATACCTTTTAAGATGACTTGAGAACGTTTTGTGTGATTTGTATTATATACAAAATGATTAGGAATAAAATTTCCTTTGAGTAAATAATCAGGCCTGTTCTGAAAATTACTTCTATTCTAATCACGTGATTTCAAATCCCATGCGCCTTTTAAAATCCACGTGTGATATTTTTTGTTCCAGTTTTGAGTATTTCGGTGTGATTTTCAATTGCCGAAAGCACACCGAGACACACAAGAACGGATTGATTTTTAGAACACCAAAAAATCACACGTGTGATTTGATATCACGTGATTTTCAGAACAGCCCAGAATAAATAATATTTTGCGTATTTTCAAAATTAGCGCCACTAATTCAGAAATTTGTTTTTAAAAATTCATAACTAAAATTATAAGGACAAACATTTTACATTTTTATCATTTATCAGAAATCCAGGTATATTACGAAAAATATAAGCCATGAAGTCACGAAAATCAGTAAACAAAATGTTAACTAGATGTGATTGAATTAAACTGTCACGCCAATTTCAATTAAAATCATATTATAAAGTTCTCTCAACCGACTTTTTTTGTGTTTTGGCGACCAGTGTTATTGAAACATTTAAATTTTTACAAAGCTTTTTCTGATATTTCAGACAAAGTTAAGAATTCTAATATCAAATATAAAGTAAAATAATAACGGCACCATTTTTCCGCTGATACGGCCAGTAACTGCCTGCTTGTAGAACACAGAAAAAGGTGTTTTATCAATTAAAAAAATGGTTTCAAAAGTATTTCAATTTAATTAATGTGATAATTGAATCAATTATTTTTTTAGTTGAATGAAAATTAAAAATTTTATTTTGACTTTTAATTAACATTTTAGTTGTTTTGAAATAAATTTTCAATTAACTTTTTTCGTTTAAAATAAAATAATTTAAACATACACAGAAAAAATTATTAAATTTCTCCAATCACCAAATTTATTCCAAATTCATTATATCAAGCAAACAAGTTGTTCATTTTGCACCTATTACCAAAATGATTATATTGATTACTAAAAATTTTAAAACTTTGAAAAAATATTTTCAATAAATGATATTTTTAATTTTAATAAAAAAAGTGATCAAAAAACTTTGCCATTTCAAACAATGTGTTAATTTATTTAAATAAATATTGACAATTCCCAACAACAATTCTACATGTTTAAATTATTTTATTTTAAACGAAAAAAGTCAATTAAGATTTTTTGTTATTTAATTAAAATTTTAATTGAAAATAATTAGTATTGTGGTTATTTTATTGAACTGTTACTGGGTTTTAATCCAAATTTAGATATTTTTAATTAGGCTTAAGTTCATTGAATTTAATTTTCATTAAATTATTTTTATGAAGACAGGAATTTTACAACATGAAATTAATTAAAATTTTTATTGATAATTTTTCATTCTTGACTGCGCTGAGATTTGAACCCAGGCGTTCACGGACAAGTTGCCCAGACTATAATTGAAAATTTATTGCAAAACAACTAAAAAGTTAATTAAATCAAAATTAAATGTTTGATTTTCTTTCAACTAAAAAAATAATTGATTCAATTATCACATTAATTAAATTTAAATACTTTTTAAACCATTTTTTTAATTAATAAAACACTTTTTTTCTGTGTGTAGAATTATTGTTGGGAATTGTCGATATTTAATTAAATAAATAAACACATTGTTAATCGACTCAATTTTGCACTCGAGTTCTACAAACAGGCAGTAAGTCTTCAGTAGAGCGACCTCTATGGAAGCCATACTGGCGGTCGCTTCGCAGGGCATTCGACTAAGAATTCGACAAGATGGTGATTTACTCTCCATAACTTTGAAAAGTGCTATAAAATTGCATTGGTCGGTACTCTGACTTTCGTATGTTTCGAAAAAAAAATTTTATTTTAAGTCGACTGTATTAAAAAAGCAGTTCTTTTCATTTCAAGTTAGACAGTAAAATGTCACAAATATCGCTTACATATTTTAAATGACATGGTTTGCAAAAATTTTCTTCTGACAAATCCTATTAAATATCGAATTTTTTTGCAAAGAAAAACTTTTGTGGACAATTATTAACGGGTTGTATTATAAGCCAAAATAATTTATTTTTTAAAATATAATAATAAATAATTTTACTTGATGTTTTGTTTCATGTTGATTTAATCTGATTTATTTGGAGGCTTTTCAATTTACGCGAATGCGTTGATGTCGTTTACATTTTTTTTTTTTTTTTTTTATAAATGTTTACATTTTCACGAAAAATTACAACAACAATAACAAAAAACTTAATTATCGTGAAGGACTTTATGGTCTAGAGCATGTTTTTATTTTTTCATATTCATACATGTATGCATTTAAAAATTTTTATGCGTTTTTTCTAAGTACACATTTTGTAATACAAATACATACACACATTCATTTATTCATTCACGTTTGTGTAAAATTCATGTCATATTTCCGTTCCGTAATGTTACTTTTTCGCTTTTCGTTCATATATATATATAATTGAAATATTTCCATTGCATGCGAAATGTCTAACAAGGTTAATTTATCTACAATTTTTTAATTGTTGTTATATGTACGAACGTATTTCGTTGTATAGAAAACATCCATATTGTAATCGTAGGTATTGCGCCATAATACACACATGTGTTTTAAAATTTTTTCAAAATAATTAATTATTGTTTATTTTTTTTATATGAAAATGCATTAGAATTAACACGCATGAAACAAGCTTTTATGAAAATTACATCAAATTTAAAAACATTTTTCGTAATGGAGGCGTTAAAGTTGGTGGTTATAAATTAAATGGCTTTAATCGTTTATTTCCTTTTCAATAAGATGCGATGTGGAAGGGTATACTTAAGGCACTTCAGCAATTATTTTCTGGATAAATTGCGTAAATAATTTATTTGTTTTTGTTTCAGTTAAACTATTGGTAGTAGAATTAAAGAAGTTATCGCTATTTTTGTCAAATAATTATAAAGCTCAGATTTAAAAAAATGGCCATCGACACATAAACCAATTTACCCCATTTTCGATTCCTTTGACTGAAGCGGGCCATGTTTTATCCAGGTTATCTTAAATTGATCTAAGCAAAATGACCGTAAAGTCTCGGTTATACAGGTGTGAGGTCATGGCTGCCAGATTTGACGATTTATCGTCGTTTTGATGATTTTTGGGTACAAAATTGGTCTATTGTCGATTGGACGATTTATACCCTTAATTTGACGATTTGTACCTTAATTTTTCGAATGACAAATTTTGTACAAATTTTATTAAAGCTTTTAAGATACTTTTTTTGATCATGCCTTAGCCGTTCATCATATAAAATACGATTTTTTTTTGAATGCTGCATATGAGTAAGAGTTGTATTTGATCAGTTAGTACTGTATTATTACAGACATTTTACAACCACTCTCTTTAGTCTGGGTTTACACTATGAAACTTTTCTTTCGGAAAGTCTAAGTTTTTTGCTGATAACAAGACTTAAGTTCTTAAGCAGGATTTTCGACGTGAAAAACAGGTGTTTAATATTTCTTGGTTTTAGTTTATTTTCTTCTTTTTCTTATGAATGTCAATACTTTTAAAAAATTTTTGGTTGTGTTACTTCAATAATTGGTTTCTAGACGAAAATTTTTATTTAATTTCAAACACATTCAGAATATAATTAGTATTGTGGTTATTTTATTGAACTGTTAATGGGTCTTAATCCAAATTTCAATATTTTAATCATGCTTAAGTTCATTAGCGGAATTCACCCTTGATAGTAAAGTCCCTTGTAGATCTTGTTAATCTTATAATTTTAGTAAAAATACTAACATTTACAACACTGCAACAACAAAATGTATTAGACTAAAATATACTACGCTGTGGTTGAAAAATCCCACAAAAAGCAGAAGTAAACAAGTGTGTGAATTTACCAGAATAAAACAGTTGAAGAAACTTTATCTATCTCTTTCTCTCACTCAGCAAATTCATTAATTTACAATGCATACGAAAAAGACACTCCACTTTGAAGTATAAAATCGTATTAAATATAAAAGAGTTGTACACTTAATATAAAAGGTGAAAACCGCTATTGAATTTAATTTTAATTAAATTATCTTTATGAAGAAAGGAATTTTTTTTTTTTAGAATATATTAAAATTTTATTAGCAACGAAAATTAAAAGTAACAATTATTTTCAAAACTTATTAAAAGTTAGTGGTTTTTGACAATTACGATTTAGCTAAGCCAATTTGACGATTTTGACGATTTTTTTCTCAAAATTTGACGATTTTCGACCAATTTTATCTGGCAGCTATGGGTGAGGTAAATATTTTTACTGGTACTGCAACATTTGGACAAGGTGATAGTTTCATATTTAGTTGTATACTTTGGATATTACTCCTCAATTGCTCTTCTCAAATATTCCAATTGTTATTTGCAAAACATTATAATTTCACGGAATACAAACCATTATCAGGGGTGCCAGATAATTTTGATAAAAATCGGCATATTATAAAAAAAAAAAAAAAAAAATCGGCAGTATCGGCACTTCAATTAAAAAAAATCGGCAAATTAATAGTATCCATTTTAAGAACAACAAAAAATATTTTTATTAACACAAAAAACAAAACAGAAACGAGTTTTCATGTTTTTTAATTTGTATGTAAATGGATTAGAGATGAGCGATATTTCTGTACCTGTGATTTAATTACTGTTACTGAAAAATCACGAATCACAGTTGTGACCAAATTTGTCAAGTAACAGGTACTTTCTAAGTCGTTCTTTTTGTATTTTGTTACATATACAAATTTGTGATATTTCACTGTTTGGGTAATAGCGTTTGTTGAATGAAATGTCGAATGATATTGCTGTTCCTTTCATTCTCTCTTCTATCTTTATTAGAATTTTTTTATGCCGAAATTTATTTATTCAAGTATGTATGTATATGAAAGTAAACAGATTTGAAAGTTCATTACAATTTGTTGTTGTTTCTTTGTAAAGTGCTTACAAAAGCTCTTGCAAAAGCTCGCGCATTGTAGATACAGCTTGGCCGCAATTGCTTTAAAAGAACAGAAAACTGATAAACCGTGATCACAATCACAGTTTAAAGGAGCAGTGATTTTTAAATCACATTCACTAATCACGATGATCTTTAAAAATCACGGGATCGCTCATCTCTAATATGGATATTAGAAAATTAGATATGAAAACAGACATTTTTGGAAAGACATCGTAAAAAGAAAATAGATTTTTGGAAGTATGTTCAGAAGAGAATGAATGAAACAGACAAGTCTGAAAAGACACCGTGTAAATGCCCCCTTAACTTACATAAAAACTATATAAAAACATTAAAATTATTTAAAAAGAATATTTTTATAAATAAATTGTAGTTAATTTAAAAAAATTGTATACATTAGGTTAAAATTGTTTTCATAGTTGAAAAATTTTTTTAACAAATCTTTTATAAATGCATATTTGAGTTAAATAGTTTAATTAAATCCATTTTAGTATCAACTTCAGAACAGTTTGCATTATTAAATTTTAAGTAATCTTTAGAAAAAAAAAGAATTTCTTGAATAATTTCTTTTACAGGGAACATCCAAATTTAGTTTTATTAAGGTTCACTTGGTTACAAATTCTTACCACATTTGCGGAAGAATGTGGAAGGACCATAATTTGTTGTACAAACTTTGAAAGCACTGGAAATGAATCCATAGAGTCCCCACGTTTTACGTCTGAAGTTTTTTGCCAAAAAGTTTGCAAATTTACTTCAATTCCTTCTAAATCTTCTTAAAAATTTAAAAATGTTGACTCCAAATTCAGAGTCTAAAAGTTGTTTTTCTTTTTCAGGAAAAAAGCTGGGGAACTTTTTCCGAATTTCCATAAAATAAATATTTTCCTTTTTAATTATTTTGTTAGACTAATAATATTTAAAGTTTTATAAGATATTTGTTCAAAATCAAAAGTTTTTAATATTTTATTTGCAAGTTCTATTTAAAAATGAATACAGTTATTAATAATTTTATTCTCGTGCTAAGATTCTATCGCGATTTTCAAAATAGGCTTTCACCGTTTTCTGGGTTCTATTTAAATAAAGTTTTGAAAACAAAAATAAACTGTTTATTTTCCTTCTGAACTTTTTTGTCACTTCAACTTTTGTGACAATGGTCATGCTTCTGGAGCTGAAAATACATAAAACATGGGTCCCATCATAATCAAATGATTTTCGATTAATATGTGGCACTCAGTTTTCTTAAATAAAAATTATTGCTTCTCGGCGAAATAATATTTATCTTGGACCATTTTTTATTCGTCCCTTTGTTCTAACAGACCAACCTAAATCAACGCGTCAAACGTTAAGTTTTTTGGCGTTTAGCTTTAACACTTAAATGACATACCTTAATAACATCGTTAATGTTGTGTCATGATCATTAAAGTAACAAGATAAGTTGTTTAATTAAACCCACGAAAAATGATAAAACCGTTAGATTGGCTTAAAATAGCTATATTAATAATACTTTTTAATAACAACAACAAAAACACAGTTTTTAAACAGCCAAAAATCAGATCTTCCAGTTGCAAAGCGTTAACACCGCGCTATTTGGGCTTGTTTCATACATTTTGTATTAGCATGAAAAAGTTTGACAGATAGAAAGCGCTTTAGGTTGGTCTGTAAGCGTATCTGGTTTTTAGTATTAAAGTTTAACATTTTTCAAAGTGTAGCAAAACCAAGGTTTACAAATTAATTCAGATAGTGAGCGTGTTTGCGTTAGACATCAACAAGTGTGTGGTCATTTAGTGCAGCATATGTTTTAATGAACATGATTTGACGCAAATTCCTTTTGAATCAAAGTTTTCGATATTCGATCCAACTAAGAAAACTATTGTTTCTCCAAACGGTCCTGCTTAAGAATCTTGAGGCCTCATACTTCTTGGTGTTGCACTTATAGGGGACAGAGGTGCTGCAAATATCTTAAGCTTGTCTAGGGCTTAAAACTGGCAGACATCTAAAGGATTGCGGCTGAGCAGAGTCATACTCCTCGACAAATCAGGTGCAGTAAATACCTGGAATTTTGCAGAGTTCAAAATTGATAGTCCTCTTGAGATCGCGGCTGATCAGAGAACCTATTGCGATTCGAAAACGATTTCGATGCGAAAGCTAAATGCCAACTTGGTACTCTCTATCATTTTCTCAAAATTTTTTTAAATGAAGCAATACTGGCAATAAAAATTAAAGATGGCTCAGATTATGTAAAAATATTTAAAATTGGAAAATTAAAGAGTACAAATTGCTAGACTTGCTACCAGTTTCTTTCGCATCGAAATAGATTGTAGCCCCCCTGGTACTACTGGAGTCACTAGCCCCTTGTACTTCGGTGGCAATTGACTATTGGCTGAGGCCCCTTCGGAACTAATGTCGCAGTTTTCGTTTAAACCCAAAGTCACACGGAAAGGGATTTCTGAAAAAGTTATCTTTAAGAGCTAATTTATCACAACTTGTGCAAAACGTTTCCCTCCGCCGGATCTCCCTAGGCGCTGTTGCTATTCAATATATGCTGCTGGCTATTCCTAAAGCAGCGGCGATTATATAACTCCAGCTCCTAAACAGGAGGCAAGTGTATAATTCTGTCGAGTTTTACACTCAAATTTCTTCTTATGGGTGCTGGTGGCACTCACTCACAAGGGCGGTGGTTATTACCACAATCGGGTCAAACATACCCGGCAGGTACCCATGTGATAATCACCCTTATCGTGGTTGGCAATTTTGTGTCGTTTTTTGGCGTTTTTTAGGCGTTTTTAGAAAATCGCATCGCGGTTGGCAAAAACGCCAGCGAATACGACACTGAATATAATTCTACTACAAAAACGGTATCGCAGATGGCGTATTTGCCTTACAAAAGCGCTAAAAACTGTCGTTAAGTTTTTTGCTCACGACAGAGTTTATTTTTTGATAAAAATTATTTAAAAATGGAGTCAAACAAATCGTAAGTTATATAAAAAGCAGCTTTAAAGCTTTTTGTTTCAATTTTTCTTTTTTTTTCTATTTTTTTATATTTTAGCATAAAAATTACCACACCCGCACAATTTTCCAAGTTGGTGGAGATAATGGAAAAAAAGCCGTACTTGGCAAAAGGGTATAATCAAGGATTAAATAAAATTAATACAAAAGATGAGTGATTTGTTCACATTTTCATAACAGGGTGTTTCATTAAAAAAAAATTAAGTAATCTGTTACAAAGCGACTCTCTTACAAAAAATAGAGAGTCGTAGGCGAAAAGTTTCCACGATACCATTCAATTTTAAATACGACTACAAATGCGACATACGCCTAAATACGCCTACGCCAACCGCGATAAGGGTGAATTTTTTACTCTGACCAAAGTCAAAGGAACAAGAAGCTCATTGACTGCTTCTTATAGTGTTTTCTTTTCTACAAAAAACATACCACTTTGTTAAAAGGTGCATGTATAAAATGTCTTGCCAACCCTGTAAAATTGCTATTTGTTATTTGACGAGAACTAAACACAAGTTATCAAAAAGTGCCCTGTTTTTAACAGCTGACAAAAAGCTTGTCCTTCAAACTTTAAAGAAATAATTTAAAATTTTTTTATTGCATCAACAACAAAATGAATGACAAAATTCCAGTTTGCCGAAAACAGTTAAAAGTAGGTAAAAATTAGATTTAAACTAACGTTGGCAAAACAAGTGGACGCTTGGGTGACAATTTAAGTAGAATTAACATTACATCCTCATCAGATGACGAGGATGAATCCAATAATTGATATATTTGAATTTTGCACATATGGACAGATGCGATAATATCCATATTTTAACTTTTTCTTTTAAAAATACTCAAACATTATCTTTAGTTTTTTTTTTTTTTTTTCATAAAATATGTAAACATGTACAGACCGTTGCCAGATTGCCGATTTATAGACACCAAGTTTTTTTTTTTTTTTTTTGACTTGAGTACTTTTTATGAGAACAATCCATTTAGATTTTATTTAACTGAACCTATTAACAATGCAATGCTTTCTTATGTATTTCTATAAAATAATGGAAAAAATAACTTTAAAAGATTAACTTATTTACTGCCCTGAATCGAAGCGATTTGTTCGCAACTTCGTCTGGTAGCCATATATATAAACAGAAGTTACCTGTTTTACGGGGCATTATTAATACTGTCGATTTATAAAATGCGTAACATTTTTAAGAACCAAACACCAAATTGAATTTTTCAAATAAAATGTCAACTTTTTTTTGTAGAAAAGAAAACATCATTAGTGAGGCGGATTTTTGCCGGCTGGCGGATGTCTGTTGGCATGCAACAAAAGCTGCTCTGAAGTGGATAGCTTTATCTTCTAAAGAGTAGGTGCATGGTCCAAACAATTACGTATTCGTATTCAAACCGATGCACACTGGGGCTAAAAGCCCTTTTTCGAGGATTAATTCATAGCTCCTCAGCTACAATAGTGAGGCACACAAAATTTGATGGGAGTAGCTCTTAGATCAAACTTCATGTTCTAACAAAATCTTGGTGGTATAAGAGGGGGGATACGGGTACCCACCCATACAAAAAAATTAGTTCTTTCTTATATCTGAAGAATTACAATAGTAAAGAATAGTAAATTTGATGTGCGTAACTCTCAAAACAAGCTTCATGTTCCAACTAAACTTTGGAGGTATAAGAGGGAGGAGACGGGTACCTCCCATGCAAATAAATTATTAATAAAAAAATAAACATGATTTTTGATTCACGCACACTCCTGCTCTTCACATACGTATTATGTAAAAAATTATTTTTCATTAGTTCTATTTTAAATACTTTTATAATGAATCAAAAGAAGTAGTTTTCCAGTAAAATCGGATATACAGCCATGTCACAGAGTACAATTCCGAAGAAAACATATTTGTTTATTGATAGAAAATATGTTTTGATAGTTTTTTGACCTTAAAGTTACAGAAAACTCCCATTCATGAAAACAAAAATGGTTTCATTCCGCAAAGTTTTTTCGTAATTTTCTGAAGCACCAAAATACGGAATGAATTCCGTTTCCGAACGGAATCGTACTCTATGACATGGCTGATAGTTTAATTAAAAATAACGATTTTCAGTTAAAAAAAGTGAACAAAAATGTTATAAGCTACTTTCTTGCAGAGTACGAAAACAAACAAAACGAAACGTTTGCTTTCGTTTTGTATTGTTCTTTGCTGTGAGTAAAACAAAAACGAAACATAAACAATGAGAATGATTGTGCCATTTTGTTTTGTATTGTTTTTGCTCGTTAGCGCAAATTGTGCATTAACATAAACGTATACAGCTGGAAAAGAAAAGTGTAAGAACAATATTGAAACATTCGGAGAAAAAAAACAACGCTCGAGCTTGTTCCTGCAAAATGTAAACATATTGCTTGGAAATATACAAAACAACATTTAAAATATATAAACTATAATATATAATATATAAATTTAATCACGGTCACGCGTGACTCTTGTGTGACTCACGCGCAAGAAATTACGACATTTGCACATCTCTAATAAAAATTATAGCAGACGTCGTGAAGCGCTTTTTGTTGGTACCACAAAGCATGTTGCTACTAATTCGTACATAACTTTTAAGGCGCACCGATGCGCACCCTAATTTTTTCTAAAACAACGCGCTGATTTATTCAACGTTTAAAATAAAGTTAAAATCTCTACTTAATTAAGCCTAATTAATAACTTTATGTCCACTTAAATTAAGAAAATTTATTTTTTTTTGCAGTTCCCATATAAACTTTAAAAATAAAGCACTTCCACAAACAATTTTTTTACAAATTTAAGCTACACATTTGAATAAATACCTGAGCTTGATGGTAACTCTTTCACTTTCGGTAAATCGAATTTGTTTACGAAAAAAAATTTAGCTTTTATGCCAATTTTTTTTAAATATTTTGTTACAATGTTTAATTTCAACGCGTCACACTATGGGATTTCTGCTGCAAAAAAGGCATTTTTTGACTATTACTTTTAAAAAATCTAATGATGGTATTTTATAGAGAAGAGTCTGGCAAACAAAAATCTGCATTTCTTTTAAGATATATGTATATATATTCTTAGAAAAGATCGGTTGAAATCAGGTTAATGTTGTGAAAGGGAAATATAAGGCAATTTTGTTCAAATTCAGAGATTTATATATCGAAGATGTTTCGAGCGGAAAAATCTGAGTGTCGATTTTATTTAAATCCGAAGCGATGTTTTTAATTTAAAGGAAAAGAAAAAGTAATTGCGTACATAGTTTGGGAGATATGAGTGCATCAAAATTGTCCTTAAAAATTCCGCATTGGCTGTTTTCGTTGGAGAAAAAGTCAGTTAGCTCGGTTTACTTCCGTGTTCTCAGTATAACGAAATGAAAAGTAAAAGGCTCTTCTTTCGAATTAGTCAAAATTCACCAACTTTTGTAAATGTTTTAAAAAAATCCAAATTTAGTAAAAAAAAAGTCACGAATATTGCACCCTAGTATTTGTAATAAAAAAGTTTAGGCTTAACCTGCCTGTTACTGTCCACAAAATTCTTATTCATGGAAAGGACATAATAGGTGCAGCAGTACTCCCAATTGGAATGCTCTCGGAGGAAGCAGAAGAAGGGCGTAATAAAGATTACAGGAACTATGGATTAATGTTTTCAAGAAAGTGCAGTAGAACTGCAACGAATTCTGTTGTTTTTCATCGTTTGCTTGAGTCGTCCGATCCATATATTAGTAGCTTAAGACGTCAAACTCATAAGAATATTTTACAATTGGGTGATGTAGTTAAAGAAATGGTAGTTGATGTATAAAATGCTCAAAATTTTATTTACCTATATGAATATTTTTTATTCGAGCTGGGAGGGAATAACCAAATTTTGGCATTTCTTTAATTAAATATTACTAATATTTTCAATGAGAATTATATGTATACGAAATTTTTTCATTCAGTTTACATACAAGACGACGCATTTCAACCAAAATTTTTTAGTTTTTTCTTTTATCAATTAATAGGCGTGTGCCAAATTTAATCAAATTCTATTGAGAATTGCGCCCTATACATTGAAAAGAAAAGTACGTGGAAAAATGGGGGTCCAAGGGAGGTACCCTAAGAGTCGACGGATTTCAACCAAAATTTGTAGTGCTCTTTTTTAGATCAACTTATGGACATCTGCTAAATTTTATCAAATTCCGTTGCGAATTGCGGCCCATACGTTGAGAAGAATAATAAGCGAAAAAATGGGGGTCCAAGGGAGGTACCCCTTATAGTAGACGGATTTCAACTAAAATTAGCAGAACTATTTCTTGTATAAATTTATAGATGTCTGCCAAATTTCATCAGATTATATTGAGGATTACGGCCTATACATTCAAAAGAAAAATAAGTGAAAAAATTGGCGGTCCAAGGGAGGTACCCCTAGGAGTTGACGGAATCAAACCAAAATTAGTCGAGCTCTTTCTTTGATCAACTTATAGCCGTGTGCCAATTTTCGTCAAATTCTGTGAAGAATTGCGTCCTATACATTGAGGACAAAAATTCGTGGAAAAATGGCGGTCCAAGGGTCCAAAGGTACCCCAAGGAGTCGACGGATTGTAAAATTTTTTTGAATTTTTCTTTTCTAGTTAAAATTGAAAAAGTGTGCAAAATTTCATCGCTGTAGGATCACTCCTTCTATTTTTTGCAGTTAGATGTATGAAGAAATACCACTGTGCGTCAGTACAAAAGCACCGTAACATATTTGACATTTTTCTTTTTGCCTACTGATGCAGAATTTTCTGCACTTTAACCGAGTACTTTTAGTTT
Organism: Pollenia amentaria; assembly: GCA_943735925.1. Taxonomy (NCBI): domain Eukaryota; kingdom Metazoa; phylum Arthropoda; class Insecta; order Diptera; family Polleniidae; genus Pollenia; species Pollenia amentaria. The sequence continues at coordinate 130,456,183 of OX031008.1, read as the reverse complement.
TCACGGTACTTGAACTTTTTTTTTTTAATTAATCCGTGAAATCTCTGCCTTTGGCCCCTGTGTGCGATGTGTAATTTTTTCCCATGGGGGTGTAAGTCCCCTCATCATTTAGATGTTGCATGTGGTTGAACCATATTGACAGTAACTTTTGCAAATCGAAATCATTTTTGTACTGAAAATTAGTACCATAAATCTTAACTTTTAGTGGAACAGTCTCGTGGCGGCGTATGAAATATTGCTCAAGGTGGCGAACTCTGTTGTCAAACAGCAAAAAGTTATTTATACACCTAATATTTAAAGTTTTATTCCGCTTAATAAATTACCTTATTCTGATTCATACCCTATTAAACTTTTATTTAAAACTTTTTTTTCTTATAAAACCTAAAAATTCCAAAACTTTTTGTCATCTAAATGGTTGTATTACCCTAAAATTTTTATTGAAAAAAGGTGTTCAGCATTTTTTTTTTAATTTAAACGCTTTTTTAAGTTCTTAATTTGAAATAAGATCTCTTTTGTTAATTTGTACTCTTTTTATTTATTTATGTTTTTTGTTAATACAATAAAATAAAAGTTCATATTAATTTATTAAAGCCACTAATAAGACGAGAACTATTTCAGAACTTTAATACCAGGCATATTTGAGAATGGATGTGTTAGTGTTAAGTGTATGTTGGTGTTAGTTTTATAGGCGCCAATCCATATTTTTGTGCTAAAAATGCGACTTTCACAATTTGCTAGTTTCTGCTTGATTTTTATTTTAAAGTTTTTTTTTTTGTTTGCTTAAAACTTCATTTCAACAGCGCTGAACTTGTATACAACATGGTTTTTAATTAAAAATGCAAAAAAGTAAAAAAAAAAAAAAAATAATCGACTATAAGACAAAAGCAACAGAGAATTAAGACTAAAATAAAGATTATATAGATAGAACCTTCTTAACTAAAGTAGATAAATATGCTTTGCATTCTTTTAGTTGTTATTATTTTTATTGTTAAATATACTAATAAATGTTGTAATTTATTGTTTTTTTAAATTTCTCATACTTCATTTTGTTCGTTTTGTAGACATTTTACTTTAACAATTTGATGATGCTGTGTTTGCTTGCTACTGCAGATGATGATGATGATAAGAATGAAATCAGGGAATGATTATAGAGAGAGCTTTCGAAAATTGTTTTTTTTCTTATTTAACAATAAAAAATTAAAATATTGAAATGTTTGGGAAAATTTCTAAAAAGAATTATTAATAAAATCACATCACTTTAGTTTGATGGGGTCGTAAACTATATTTTCTAATCAGTTTTTGCTCTAATTAGAAATGCGATTTTTAAATCGCCTAGAGTTCGAGATTTTGGTCTTAAGGTTTCTCTTTTTTCAAAAGGGATTTTATACGGTTTGAGATCTGACAACTCTAAAATTATTTTCTGTTCTCTGGTTAGTTGGTTGGCTTGCAAAAGCGAACTGTCGTGGTTTTAATTAGTTCATATTATCGCGAGTGCACTGACTTGTTATTTCTCTCAACAACTCTTAAACCCAGGAAAAACTACGGTGATTTTTTAAAAAAATAAACCAACTCCAAAATGAAAAAGTTTATAACTTTAAAAATTTGTATACAATTTTGTAATACTCATTTTCTTTCTTTTCTTTGCAGGTAAATACAATAATTCTTGACTGTAAGTTAAAATCTAAATTTTTTACATAAGGGTATATAGATTTTCCGGAATCACTGGAAAGTCCTACAAAATCCGTTAACTTAAAATTATTGACCAGACCTATAATACCAACGGTCCTAAAGGAAAGATATCTAAATAGCTGCTCGACAGAAATGCTCGTCGGTCATACTTTGTGGCTACTGCCCTAAGGTCTTATAAATGTACGATTTTCGATCCCTTTGGGTGTTTCCAAGATAATAAAATTATAATTAAGAAAGAGTTTTATATTAAATTTAGACAAAAATGTGCCGGACAATATGCAAACGGGTTACCACCGACGACATGTACAACAACTTTGCAAACTCCAGTGTTCAAAAAAAATTAAACAAACGCAGATCAAACCTTTTTGCCGTACTCGGACCCCAAACGTTTCGTGCGACTCTATGATCTAGCCAAGCGTTTGGCAAGAGCACATAAAATAGGAATTTAATTAATTTATTATTTGAGATATTCTCCTAAATTTATTTTAAATGAGTTTTAATTTGTTGGTGATTAAGCCATCTCTATATGCATCAGTAGACTTCAACCATATTTTTGAAAAGTTGCAAACAAAACCTCTTAGCCTGGATTATATATATCAAACGATTTTGTTTCAGCATTATATAAACGATTAGTAAGATGAAAATGCTTTTTGTATGAAATATTTGTCAATTCGTCGACCACAATTTGAAACCTTCCATAACATTGTTTGATTTCTCAATTTTGTTTTTTAGTTCTTGGTGTTTTAATAAATAAAACTGATGAATTATTTCCATATCGTTGATTCTGCCGGAATGTTGTAGTTTTAAGCATAAATAAATGCTGGAACTATTTAAGAGTTTTTAGTACCTTAAGGGGCATCCCGTCCTCGGCAACACAACGGGTTTATATTTCACCTAATGATTCATTTTTGGCAGCGTATTTTAGTAAAGTATTATTTGTCAACTCTTTAGACCTACTTCGAACGGGGTTAAGTTTTATTTGGAGCACATTAATGTCAACCAAATGGACTAATTAAAGGTGATTAATAAATCGTGACGAGGGAACCCCTTCGCCACTTATCACTTTAGGACACTTCAAGAGCCTAACTTTGTCTGTTTAATCGCGTTCGAAAAATCTCTAGAGATAATATCTATATAAAAATATTTTTAATATTTAGAAAACGGTCGCACAAATTAAATACTATTTACTTTTTAACTGCACACGTTTTTGTAGGATTTTGAAAAGTTTTTGGTTTTTTTACAAGAACACACGCATTCATAAGTGGTTTTTATTTACAGTGTTCAAATGTTTTTTTTTACTTTAGTTACATTTTGTTTTGACATTGTTCATTAAAAGTTTAAATTTGCCTAATATAGAATTAGAAAAATGCTTAAATTACGGGTACATCTACAACAAGAGTAAGAAAAATGTATATAAATTACACATTATTAAAATTACCGGTTTATTATACCAAAATAACCGGCTTGAGCAAAGCTAAAATAACCGGTTAAAACCGGTCGAATAATAACCGTTCGATCTCCCTAGTAAATAGAACATGTTATTTCCTTTGTACCTTCACAATGTATTCCAAAAAATAAAACAAAAAGGGAGTCTTCTCGGTGAAGTAAGTAGCGTTTGAGATATATAATAGAACTGCAACTACATACAAATGTATTGTATATCCAATATTTCCACAAAAATGCTTTATTTGTTGCTTTAAGTAGACTACTATAAAATATTATTAACATTGCACCTTTTTTTTTTTGTTCACTAGTCCTTTTTTCTTTGTTCTAAATAAAAATTAAACAAAATATATCATGGCGACTTTTTTTTCGATTTTTGGTGGATTTTAGCGATACGGAAGAAATTTTTTTTTTTTGGGATTTATAAAAAAATATTTTTAATTATTCTAAAAATACATATCGCACTTGTTCCTCGAAACAGAGTCAACTCAAAATTTATAAATTTTCAGTAGAGACAAAAAATTTTTTTTTAAATGTATTCTTATATTACAAATGGGGATAAAACTGCATTTTTTTCAGGCAAAATACTAGAGAAATAGATCTTAGATTTTTACAGTGGGTAGATATGCCCGCTGTTAATCGTTTTCTTGCAAAAAATTAATATTGAAAAATTTTCAGTTGACTTTGAGGAACAAGTGCGATATATTATTGTCAAAAACTAAAAAATAAATGCTTTGGCGATTTTTGACATTGAATTTGGCGAAAAAGTTCAAAATCAATCTGACAACCCTGACAAGGTGGTCTCTAACAGCTTACTGTTATTCCTTTGCCTGTTATATATACATATATGTTCCCATCGATCCTATAAGGAGCATAGGGACTCAATTAATTGATTGAACATATTCCTGTCTTGTGCCAACGCTCTCACTTCGCCCCAGGTTTTACCCATTCCGGCCATTTCTATATCAATTTGCCTTCTCCATGTATGAGCTGGGCGTCCTCTTCTTCGACTTCCTTGCGGGTTCCAGTCTATGCAATCCACCGCCATTTACGTCTTTTTATTTCTTTGGCCATGTGTTGTTGGTTCGATTGTTCCCAAAGGCCAGAATATTCGCAATATCCTGCGAAGACACTGATTAACAAACACTTGGATATTCTGCATGTCTCGAGAGGCAGCGTTCAATGTTTCGCAACCGTAAAGAAGAGTGGACTTAACATTTGTGTTGAAAATTGTTAGCTTTGTGCGCTAAGATAGTGAAGATGAATTCCAAATGGGTCTTAGTCGACCGAAAGTTTGTCGCGCTCTCTGTACACGATTGTCAATGTCTTCACTTGACCCGCCATTTTTGGAAATTATGCTCCCAAGATAACAAAACTGGCTAACATCCTCCACTTGATTGCTTCCTATTGTAAATAAATCTTGAGACGTCGCATTAACTCGCAGTGTTTTGGTTTTAGCAGTGTTAATCTTAAGTCCAGCGGCATCTGTTGTTGTTGTTATGAGGCGCAGATTTGATGCCAGATCTGAAAAGCTGTGAGCTAATAATCATCAGATCGTTTAATGGGCCTTGCAGTCCCAAAGTAATTCCCTTTCCGTTTTGTAGGGCACTTTTAAGAACAGTGTCTAAGACTATATTAAATAGAAGTGGTAATAATACACAACCTTGGCGAGCACCGATTTCCACTTTTACCCTTCTGCTTAACGCGTTATCATGTTTGATTCGACAGCAGGCATTGCGGTAAAGGCACCTAATAAGTGAGATAAGTTTCCACGGGACGCTTTTGCATCGAAGTGCGCTCCAAATTACGCTGTGATTTAATTTGTCGAACGCTTTTTCAAAATCGATAAAGCACATATAGAGTGGTGATCGCCATTCAACAGATTGCTCGACGTTAGCACGGAGACTGTTTGTCCACTATGGTCGATAGTGGATTTGTGGGGTCTAAACCCCGCTTGTTCCTGTCTGAGTACTGGTGACACCCTTGCGGAGATTCGTTTGGCAATTATTTGGGCAATGACCTTGTTGACCATACAAAGCAAAGTAATACCACGCCAATTATATGGGTTCGTAAGATCTCCCTTCTTCGGAATGTTTATTATTATGCCTTCTATCACTTCGTCGGGCAGACTTTCATTTTCCCAAAAGGTGCGGATGGTTGGGTGGATTATTTTTGGCGCTTGTATAAGAGTCTGCTTTTAATAATTTTGCCTGTTGTTGTTGTATTATTGTACTATTGAGGCCACCTTGCTAAGTTATTACAATTGGCAGCTTAAGTTTAATTTAAATGTACTACATCGGTGAATTAAGTTTCATTTAAGTGTTCAGTGAAGAAGAGAATTTTGTATTTAAAACGATTTTAAACATAAATGTGTTTTAATATCAATCCTGAAAATTGGCCATAAGTTTTAAAGAACTCCAGTAATTCAAATGAATACTTTGAAATTAGAAAAATGCATTGTTACTTTTAATGTGATACGGGAAATCTTCTGTCTGCCTCTAATCATATTTAATGTAGTGTGTGTTTTTCAATTCATAATTTTTATAGTTCGCACAACGCTTACGCACTACCAGTGCGAATATTTCGTCTAATGGGTTTGTTGTAGTTGTTTTGTCTACAATTTTGCTATAGTTAATTTTTATTATTGCTGCGAATGTTGTTGTAGTGTATTCTTCTCTGCTTTCTGCGTAACTTTTATGACGTATTTTTGTTAGTGTTAAAGTTTTTGCTAAATTTTTTTTTAACATGTAGTGTTAAGTTGTTTGTGCAAATGATTTTGTTTTTTAAAGAAAAACATTAGCAATTTCTTTTTTCCAGATTCCATTTAAAGTGTGTGCGTGTGTGTGTGCGATTTTTGGGCCCACTGTATATAAAATTCTAATACCTAGGTATATCAGTATTTGTTTGATTTTGTGCGTGTCAATGCTCTTTTGGTCTCTTGTTTATGCTGAATTTTTTTTTTTTTTTTTTTGTCTAGAGTTCAATGAACTTTTTCGCACAATATTTTAAACTAATTTTTAGGTTTCTTTCGTCTGAGTTTTTTTTTGGATTCTATGCGAACTTATTTTTGCTTTTTTTTTTTAATTCAAATGGTTTTTGCTATTTCTTATTTCATTAGCTGTAGGTTTTTCTGTGTTTTATTCTTCTTATAATTGTAACTTTGGCCGGTCGGCCTGAAGAGAGTGTGTGCGTTTTGTTTGAAAGTTTTTGAAGAACCCCCGAAATATTGATGTCGGTATATCTGTTAGACTGTGTTAGTATGTTTGTAAGTTTTATCAAAAGTTCAACGAACTCCGCTCGTACGCATCTACATACATAATAAAATAGGTAGAAAATACTCTCACAAAAGAAAAAAAAGAAAAATGTAGATATTAGATTTGCAAATAGTTTTTTTCTCTGCATTTAATATTTTCGGCGATAGTTTGGTTTCCAGTTTTTTTTTTAATTTTTGGTTCAACTTTTTTTCAGATTATGTTTGGTTTTATATTTTGCGAATGAAAAAAACGCTTTTTAGTTTTCTTTTAGGTATTGTCTTTTAATTTATTTTTGCAAATTTTTTTTAATATAAAGAACCTCTGATTTAAACTTTGGTCATTAATAATTTTGACAAGTAGTTAATTAATATTAAATTTTTAATTACATATTAAAGTTACTAAATCTGGAAACATTTTAATAATTTTTCTAGATTATCTTTATTTTTACCGTTTGATTTGGGGTCAAGAAAACATGTTTGTGCAGATAATTTAAATCGTTGTTTATGGAAGATGAAGTGTAAAAAGTTTTAGGATTATTTAAATAAAGATAATTTAAATAAGTCATTTGCTCAGAAATTAGATTTTAATTAGAAAGTTTATGCTAATGAAAAAATGCAAGGAAATAATTGGTATTGAACAATAAATTAAAAATCGAAAAAAAAAGAATATGGGCATTTCCTCCGAATGGTCCACCAGGCTGGAAAAATAAAATGTTGATAATCTTCGTGTTTTATTGTTTATAATTATAAAAAAGTCTATGTTTTTATAATAGAATGGTTTATATGGTATGCTACGATATCTCAGCTGTTTTACTTGAGAAAATTGGGCTGGAAACTGGAAAATTTAAAATTTTCTTTTTAAGCTACCTCTAAAGACATTTTTATATTTATTTATTTTACATGCCAAAAAATTTGTAATGTTTGCACTCTTCTTTAAAATACATTCGCGACCGGTACTTAAGCCAAATAAACAAAAACCAATAGAGATATTTTATTGTGTAAATACTGGATAGAGACCTTCATTAATACACTTTTAAAATAAATGAATCACGTTTGAATATTCCGTTCCATTTCGCAGATTTTCACATTTCACTACTGTTAGCCAAAGTTGACTTCTATTTTACGTACGTTCGTGACCACATGTTTTGTAACTATCATTATGAAAACTTAACTCGACGAAATCCATATTTTGCACTAAATAAAGAGCTACCGAATAAATGCTATCGAATAGCAAAAAAAATGCTAGGAAAAGTGTCGTTTTCTATATTATTTGTACATCAAAAGTGTACGAACGTGCGTTCGTGACCCCAGAAAATGTCCATATGAGAATATGTTTACCGATTTTTGGAAAGTTCTTAAATTATAAACAGAAAATTATTCCCATTCTACATAAAACGCAAGCTATTTCTATTTCAAAATTTGGTTTTAATCGCGATGATTTTTTCATATTATTTTTTTTTTCTATTTTTGATGAAGTTTTGAAATATTGATGATTTAGAGATAAAAAAGATATCAAGTTTCCGAAATAAGTCGAGATGCAGTCGGTAAGAGTTTCAGTAACATAATAAAAGGGCTTTTTAATATTTTGATCTAGTTTAACAAGGTCAATTGCGCCCGAAATTGAAAACGACGAATATACCCCGAAAACACTATTTACACTTTTTTCTTTAAATCTTCAACAAATACTTAGATTTCACTTATGGCCAATTTTCCGGATTGGTACTAAAACACATTTATGTTTAAAATCGGTTTTAATGCAAAATTCCCTTCTTCACTAAACACTTAAATTAAACTTAATTCACCGATTTGGTACATCTAAATTCAACTAAAGTTTCCATTGTAATAACCAAGCCAGGTGGCCTCAATTTCTTAACAATACAACAACAACAGGCAAAGCAATAACATGCATCTGTTTTTTGAGGCCACCTTGTAAACAAATACACTTTTTTATGATATTTTTTTGTATTTAGTATTGCTACCACATACTTTTATATTAACCAAAAAATATTTTTTTGAATAAAACTCAAAAACTCAATCAGTATTTAAATACGATTTAAGTTTATATGAAAATTAACATAATATAGATTTAAATACTATCCTAAAAATTGGATATTCGTTTTTAGGAAAATAGCATAATTCTTAATGTTGTTTTGTAGACTCTTTTTTAGATATTAACCCCCATATTCATAAAAAATATTTTTGATTAATTAAAGGTCTATTCAACAAATTCTCTTAGAAAATTCATAAACCTGCTATAAACCTCAAATATTTTTTATGAATATGGAGAAAATAGCATTAGTATTGTGGTTATTTTATTGAACTGTTAATAGTTTTTAATCCAAATTTAGATATTTTTTAATTAGGCTTCAGTTCATTGAATTTAATTTTCATTAAATTATTTTTATGAAGACAGGAATTTTACAACATGAAATTAACAAAATACTTACAAAATTGAACCAAAATAATATTAAAAACACTTGCGAAAATACTAAAACACGTTAGCCAAGATACCGCGATAATTTTTGTACAATGGGTGCATAATATCGAAAAGGGCATTGCCGAAAGCACCCTAACGACGTAGATGCCCCACTCTCCCCCACTTTATAAATTGTTGTAATGTAATACGTTTATAGATGGCATTACAGGCAAGTCGTTATTTAATATTAAAACTTACTGAGGTGGATAACTACTACAAATAACTCTGTAACCAGGGAGGTTATGCCATTCTATTCGACTCGAAAATACATTCGAAAATAATTTTCGATTCGAAAAAAAATCGTATTATGTAATGCGCTCGATAGGTCAGCATAGTTGCATATACAAATTTTATGGAATGCCCATCTTAAATACGAAAAAACTTGGCAGCACTCTGCTTTAAAATAAAATACAACCGCATTTTATGATAGAAACTCCTTGTGAAAGTCGGTAAAAATTGAAATTAACCACAAGTTATTAAGAAAATATGAATTGTGATTTGTTCTGGAAAAGTCATGAGAAAGATGGTGCTACAGAGAGATTTCAAAGAAAGATTACAAGAGATTCATCGAAAATATAAAGCACCATTATTATTCATAACTCGCGGTGACCTGGGGAAGATCTAAAAAAAAAATTTAGTGTTACTCCAATTATTAAGCTGATTCTGTTTCCGGACGAAAAAAGTACAAGAATGAGCCAAAAAAGAAAAAAGTATTAAAGGTGCTCGTAGACGACATATTTTTTACATCTGACTTGTCAACTTTTCAAGTCATATGTAATTGTGAATATCTGTCAAAATTGCTGTTTTACAAAAGGTTAATAACATTTGGTCACAAACGTACATGTAATTTGCTTCTGACATTGTCTATGTTTTTTCTCTGTAGTTATGGAATAAAACAAAGTAGTTATTGGTTTCAAAATAGCGTGCTGTCGCACCAACAATTTTTATTTGCGCCGTAAAAAAGTTCAGCCATCTTAACATTTTTTTTCTTTAAATTCGAATATACCAATTTAGGATATTATAATGATGCGTTTTTATTTATATATTTACATAATTTCTATTCAATGGTTCAAATGATAATGCATATAGCGGTATTGTAAAATATTGACTTAAGCCGGCTAATTATTCCGTCAACAATGCACCGCCGCTGCGGGTTTCTTCCCGGCATAGATTTCTAACACAGCTGATGTTAGATGGTTTGTCAGAAGAAAATAGAGCACGCTCTAATTGAAATTTTGTCAGTTGACTTTGCGTCTGACTTTTACAGATGCAATGTTTCAAAGGTAACACTCGACATGTATGTATTTTTCGGTGGGAAATTTCCTTTAAGTTAGTTTTGGTCGCTTAGTGGGATGCGAGTGGGATATGTATAAAAAAAGAAATAATTTGTAAGTCAAGACGTCATATGCTTCCTTTAAAATAAAATAATTTAAACATGTAGAATTGTTGTTAGGAATTTGTAAATATTTATTGATTTTTGGGCCTCTGAGCTATTCTCTATTTCAGTTTATTCATTTATTATATTTTATTATAATATTCGAAGACGGTTAGCGGAATAACGCCAGACAGCTGTTGTCTTGCTTATAAATTTTGTTACCTCTTTGAATTAACCCAAAGTTTTCAGCAAAATTATTTTTATTCTCACAAACATCTCGTTAAAAATAAGCATAAAAATCTAAATATATGCAAAATTTGTACGTTTTTTGTACTACAAATACATAAAAAAAATTACATGTAAGAGAACATTTCACGACTATGGTGCAAAGCAAAACGGCTAAAGCTGGAGGACCAAACTACACGATCAATTCTTTGATGAGTTTAAGCATCTGGCAAAAAGTAGAATCAGTGTAAAATTGTATTTACAAGTTACCAGCAAACGCGTATAATGCATATTCGTATAGAACGAATTAAGTGCGTCTTGAAAAAACGTCAAGAAGGTATCAAACGCAAAGAACGCGTGGTGGGGACCTCCAGCTAATGAATTAAAAGAAAAAAATTATTATTCTGTTTTGATTATATGTGCTGCTTTTAAATGTGTTATTTTATTTTTTTCAAAAAAAACTCGAAAAAAAAGTATCGTTAAAAAAGAATTAAATAGTTTGTTGAAATTGGCCATTAAAGTGAGTATTAAAAGTATTTTTGGAGCTGTATTTGTATGGGAGCTATGGTCAAATATGGACCGATTTTAATAAGACTTGGTAGTATGATTTTCGTGGGAATACGTTATTTTTAATTCAAATTTAATTTTAATGTGTATTAAAAAAGGGTGTAACGACTCTATTCTGGAAAGAAGTTGGATTAGTGGCTGTGCGAAATTATGGGCCGACTGGCTCGCACCATTTTAGATCAATGCAGAAAATCATTATAAGTCGGTCGGTATAGGTACTGAAAGTTGAGTTGCGGTAAATGTAGTAAAAACATCAATATTTACTAAAGATTCTATAAAATCTCTTGACAATTTTAGAGTTTAAGCCTTTTGATACTACATATTAATTTTATGGCCTTCTTGATTTGAAAACAAGCCACGATTAAATACTCATCTCTAAAAATTTTGCCCTCAATCAAATTTCATTGACTGTTCCAATGAATGTGCAAAAAACAGAAAGAATAGCGTATTCACGCACTTTTCTTTTACATTATTATACCTATTTTATTTTTTTTTTGTGTGTCTGTGTCCACTTGAGCGAGATAAGCCCCCCAATTCATCAAAAATAACGTGCTTTCCGACTCTCTTAAGACAACAAAAATCATTTATTGTTGTTGTTGCTGTTCCTGTTGAATCTGATTGCTCACACTTTTATTTGTATTTTTATTTTTTGCAAACCTTTCGCACAGAGAACGTATATAAAAAAAAAATTTGCAAAAAATTAAATAAAAAAGAGAATTATAAACAAATTTATAAAGTTTTCTTAATTTTTTTTAAATTTGTTTATAACTAAGAGAAGAAATAAATAATAAAAAAAACTCACTCAGGGCTTATGGAGAGCGGAGCGTTTTTGGTTTTTTGTACATGCAAAAATAATTTTTTTTCGCTAATTTTGTTTTACTGTGAGTTGCCTGGCTAATTCTAATATAACAAAAACAATAGACGACCAAACGTTTGAGTTATTTAGGTGGAAGAAAATCGCGCACTTTCAGCGGCGCAGGGACAAACGTCAGCTGTTTCAATTTTGCAAATAAAAGTTTTTAAATTCAAAGTCAAGTTGAAGAGCAATATCGCAGTACTCTTTGCAATTTTCATCCGTTGGTATCTAGAAAAAAGAGGCGTTTATTTTTTTGAGTGTTTTTTTTACCTCAAGCCTCCCGTTGTTGCCATTAAAAATAATTTTTGCACAACTTTTTCAGTTTTTTTTTTTTGCAAATATTGTCAATTTTTTTTTTTGTTTTTTTTTTGCGAATAGTTTTTATTTTCTGTTTTCTACCATGTTTCCGAGCATATTCTTAAGTTCTTTAATTTTTATTTTAGTTTTAATTTCGTTATTGCGAGCAATTGATCGCGGTATTAATAATAATTTTCAAGTTTTAAATAAAAATAACAGGAAATTATATTCGTTAAATTCGCAAAATTAAAACTCTATTTTATTTAAAACTTTAAAACAAAGCAACGTTTTTAAAAATTTTCTAAAAAAAGGTAGTTTAAAAATAAACCCAATCAAAATTTTCAGAAATCTTTATTTCCAAAAGTTTTCAACGAAATTGTTTAAAAATAAAAAGTGTTAATTAATATTTTCTTCCCTAAAAAACCCGTCGGCTTAAGTTTATTCTAATTTGAAAAAAAAAAATCAAACAAATTTTAAATTTAATTTTATTTAAATCAAAAAGAAAAAAAAATTAAATTAATCAAATGAATTTCATTGCATGTTAATATATAATTATTTATAACAAATAATTTATAATTATTCATTAATTTAATCGAGTAACTTAAATGCAAAACAAAATTTATTATTCAAGAAATTATTAAAAAAAAGTTTTATTTGGTAACTTAGTGCAAAATTTAAAGAAAAAAATTAAAAAAAAATTAAAAAATTTTTTTAAAATTTTTACAATCTTTGCAAACAGATAGGAAGTTATTCAAAAAAGAAACAAACATATTTTGAATTTTGTTTAATAATTGGAAATAAATTGGATTTAATATATGCGCACTTTTGATGTCTTTGAAATCGAAGAAACTTTTATAAAATTTATACGGCAAGTACATGAAAAAAAAAAATTATAATTAATTGAAAAGTTAATTTTTCTTTAAAATTATAGAAAATTTTAAATATAGATAATTCTTTCATTGATAATTCATTCATTGATAAATCTTTTATTATTATTTCTTAATGATTATGAATAAAGGACACATTAGTTTTAATTAAAAGAAGTGAAGGTTGAAAAGTAACGAATATTACTGATCATCTTTAATCAGTGGTGAGTCAATACACACATACTATGACATAAAGACTTTTCCTATAGAAACTTCCGGAATTTTTCCGGCCATATTGTGAAAGCCACATCTGACGAATTGGTTTCAGTTTATTCAGTATGTTTTGGCAAATCAATATGGAAGGATAATAGCGCTCAAAAACACGTGCAAATGATTAAATTAAAAATTTTTTTGGAGTGACCCTAATTTTAGTCGAAAAATCATCTTTAGCGATGAGGTTCAAAGAGCTTCGCAAAAAAGGTCACAGTTTGTTGTGGATTTTGGGCTTTGAAAAAGTAGTTGGGCACGCCATCGCCGTCAACGGTGCGCGCTATAGGTGGATAATTACCAACTTCTTTTAACTTTAGTTGAATGATGTTGACATTAACTATACACAGTTCGTGTCACGTCGTCTCACTTGCAGGTGATATAAACCGGTCACCTAGATCGTGCGATTTGACCCTGTTAGACTATTTCTTGTGGAGTTTTTTTTTAAGTCGCAGATCTATGCGAGTAAGCCATCGGCCATCAAAGTCAACAAAATCCATGCCATTGTACTAATTCAGACTAATATATGTGCACGCTAACCAGCAAAGCCGCGGCCACTTTCAAGATGTTCGATTCCATACAAAATAATATCGATTGGCCCTTCCGCGATTAAACAATTTCATCAATATCTCACACAAACTTTGTTTTATTTATATTTAAAGACAGGAAGCGTTTCTTCTAATATCCTTTACACATGTTACTTTAGAATGCGTGTTTTTTAATGTAGATTAAAAGAACTTTATCCCATTATGCAGATTTTTTTTTTTTAAAGTTAACGATATTGTATTTTATTAGTGGACTTCGTATAATAAACGGATTTAAGTTGTCAAAATTCGCTTTGTTGAACGATTAAAATTAAAAACTGTCTTATATTAGTTACCACATAGAGTAGTTTCTTTAGGTCTTAGCTACTCAGCTATTCATAATCGACACATAGGGCTCTTTTATGAGTTGCATTCGCCAAACGATTTTCCCTGGCTATCGAACATCGACAATCTTTTGTAGAATTTGTATAACGAGTTGACAGTACTCTCAAAAACTTCGTCGAGCGTAAAATTTTTTAACGAAAATAATTTTGCCTTCCACGCTGCAAATTAATTTAAAAAACTTGTTGAAAATATAATCTGCATTTTTTTTTATTTTTATTGAGACCATCAATACATCAATACCTTATTATTTTTTGGTAATTTTAAGCAGGGTCCTGTTTCTCAAAACTACAAATTACACATTTGAAACAAACACAAAAATTGTAAAATTGTTGTCTTTTTTTAACGTATGGGGGCATTATTTGTAAAGCGGACAACCCAATAAAAAAATTTTGTTGGAATGCATTTATATTTGGCATAACTTTAGTTCTAGTAGATATGAATAAGTAAGCGAAATATTTTTTTTCTATGATATTAATTTACCGAGTTACGGGGTGGTAAAGTGTTGCCGTTTTTTTAAATTATTTTTTCGAACCAAAAATTAATCAAACAAAAAAAAAATTTAAGTGATTCTTAAAGAAAATCGATTGATCTTTAAATAAAAAAAAATTATTTGAAAAAAAAAAATTTTTCATCTGCAAAACCGAAATGACCAATTAAAATCAAAATTTTTCTAACTTAGTATTAATTTTTTTTTTAACCGAAATTAGCCCATAGTGTCCTTATTAAATTGTAAAAGTTTTATTGTGGCATATCTATTAGTTAAAAAGGTATGAAAATATCTTTACACTCGTCCATGGGATTATTGCAATGTTGTACCGTAAAGGACAGGAAAGAACGAGTTTAAATTAGAATTTTTCTCAAACTTATTTTTGGGATTACAAAATTTATTATTAATAAGATTTTTTTGACGTGCTAAATTCCAAATTTTTATTTTTGATAAATACACTGAAATTCATTGTTGAGGGAAAGCTAGTTTCTATGCGCATTTCACTGGTTGCTTAGGCCAGATCACCAGGAAACATTTTTTTCTAACTTCGACCTAATTTCTTAATTTTCTTTTTAGCGAAATAAGCCTGCGGCGTACCTATTATGTTGTAAAACTTTTATTATGTGCTCTTCATAAGTTTAACAGTTATGCAAATTTATGAATATGCCTAACACATCAAAAAAAATTTTTGTTTTTGGTTGCTTAAGCCAGATCAATAGGAAACTTTTTTCCAAAGATTGTAGAAAAGCTAAAAATATTTTACAAATAAAACTGTAGAGCGAACGAGAATTATAAACACTCAAGTTTTAGTTGTAAAAATATTAAAGCTGAAACAAAACAACAGCAATAAACAGTGGGTTTATCCTTTCTTACAAAAAATAACTGTTATTTTTGATCGAAAAAATAAAAATAAAAAAATAGCTGTTAGTTTTGTTCAAAAAAATAAAAATCAAAAAATAACTGTTACTTTTGTCCAAAAAAATATAAATCCAAAAATAAAATAAAAATCAAAACTTTAAAAATCATAATATTATATCATAGAAAAGTTCATAAGGATCAATAAGGTATACTTGAAATTTCAAAATAACTGTTATTTTCTGTCCCTAGTTCTATAAAATAAATTGACGATTAAATTTGACTTTAAACGTGAATAAAGTTTTTCTGCCGAATGCATAAAAATATTTTTTATTTAATAAGGGCTTACAAAAAAAATTTTTTATTAAAATCTTCCTTAATAAACGTTTGTTAAATTTAACAATCGCTTATGAATACGGAGGTTTGTCTTTACACTATTATTATTTTCCACAACCTTTAAAAAATACTCACTCCCAGCAAAAACTTTACTTACCTGGTAAGTTAGCAAGTAATATTGGAGAAATATAAACACTACTTATTTTTCGGCTGAATAACTACTTATTTTTGTTCGAGTTGTCCACAGAATTCAGTACTTACAATGCACTTACTAGAAGTCACAAAATATCTAGTTATTATTTAACTACCATTAAGTGGAATTGTAAGTACTTACAATATACTTACTAGAAGCCGAAAAATAACTAGGTTTTATTAAATTGGCGCTAGTTAATTCAGTACTGAAAACAAGACAGCTAATAAGTAGTTATTCAGCTGATTATTAGTTAGCAAATATTCATAACTGAAAATAATAGTAGTGAAAAGTACTTACTGAGGTCATTAATAGCAAGTACTTACTGTGGTTTTCAGAATAATGACAACTACTTACCAGGTAACGTATGAAATAACTACGACCTATTACCAAAATTCAAAAAGTTTTTCCTGGGCTGTTGCTACTTGACGTGGCAACAAACTGAAAATAATGAAAAGTAATAACTGTGGCATCACTTCTTGTACCCCACCATGAACAAATAGTTTAAACAGCAATTCTTAAAATCATACTTTAACTGCATTTCATATTAGGTGAAGACGGAGAGTAACGAATTGCTGGATTTTTTTTGAAATGGATAAATAATGTTTCTATTCGAATTGACATTTTGTAAGTTTAACATTAGGGTATCCCGGAGGGATAGTCCGTAAAAGCTAGTCTATCAGTGCGAGGGTTCCGGTTTTTTTTTTTAAATTCCGTGCGTGTGAATCCGTGGGATTTCTCTCTCTATCTCTTTCTATTTTAGTCGGTTTCTATGATCTACGATGCTATTGCTGAGCTTAACAAATCAAATAAACATTATTCCCCTTATCCAAAAAAAAAGTTTTCATCACATTAAGCCTAGCAAAAGTGTAATGATATTTTTTGTATCTTTTTAACCTGAGAAGTATTAGTATCCATAATTGTATATTTCGCATAACTCATAAAATAATTCAATATTTGCTGCAATACTTTTAGTAATACCTCAAACCTTGTAAATTATAATTATTTTAATATTTTTAATGTTAAATGATGATAGTTAAATAAATAAAATAAAAAAAAAAAAAAAAAAAAAAAGTGTAATGGCTTAACCTGTTGGTTAACTAATGTTAACTTAAATTTTTTTTTTGCATAAGGGGGCATAAATATTTCAATTAAAAATCGGCAATTTAACCTTATAACTCCTTAAAATCCCTTAAGGCTCCTATTTATAGTCACGAAGTTAAAGAGAAATATAATTTTTCTTGTAAATTTGTTGCCGTTAATTAACAGAGTGACATTAAATTCGAAATTGTTAGTTCGTTGTCCTGTTTTGTAAATTGGTCAGTAAGAGCCACGGCTCCATAATGCTTACAGCCTGCCCCCGATAATGCGTATTCTTAAGCCCTTGTCTATATTGTGAAGCTTTCTTTAATTCTTACATATACATGTGTATATGCCAAATGAAAAAGTATTTGTTGGGCTATGAAAATTTACAAAAAAAGTACAAATTGTGAAACAGCAAATAGTCTTGCAGATTTGGTAAGAATTTTTAATCAAATATGTGTTGATCGCTTTTAAATCCTTGCGAATATTCCTGATGGAACTTCAAATTCAATATTTAATATAATTTCAAAACTATTAAAAAAAAACGACATCCCTTTTACATTTATCCATTAAAAATGAAAAATTTAAACTAAACTTTCAGAGTTTAATTTCTAGATTAAAAGGATTAGGGCCCATTTTAGTCAATTTTTAAATTTCTTCACTGATATAAATGTCTTAGCTCTTCCTTCTTCTTCCTCTCAATTACAGACTCATAAAAACTGCACGTACTTTAACAAGGTACACTTTTCCTTCCATTCGTCCTCTCCTTTTCACCATCAAATTTAAATGTTACGCAGCAAATGTTTCATTATATAGACAAGGAGAACAAACAGATGCTTGTTCATCGATACAAGTGAAAGTGTGGCCCACAAGGCCAAAAAATAAACTTCATAAAATTAGAAGTCAGTGTGTTGTAAGTGCGCGAGCGCGCTATCGACTTCTGTCAAAAAAAGTTAAATTATTATTTTTTCATAGAACAAGTTACATAAAAAACATTTTGACGCACTTGCAGCAGAAAGTTGGTTAACTTTGAACTTTTTAACACGTTGTGTACTTTTGACAAATAATCAGCTGACAACAAAAAATAATAACTTAAACTAATCAGGGAATCATGCGGAAAAACCGTATTGAAGCGGTTAAAAAACATATACAGGGGTGTTCTGGAAATCGAAAACGCAAAAAGCAAGAATTTTGATGTTCTTTTTAATACCCATTTAATCCAATTTTTTATAATTTTCTTATATAACTCTGTTTAATAGAGAAATATTTGTAGGGTTTTTGTATTTCTTTTACTACAAAAATCTTTTTAAATTCTTTCGTTTTGCGTTATCTATTTCCAAAACACCCCTAATAGTATTTTATAAAAAAAAAATAAGGCAGTACTACAAAAACAAACAAAAAAGAGCCGAAGCTTGGAATTCTATACCTAAAGTGTACATTTTTCAATTGACAAATAACTAAACAAATAAAAAAACCACTGACATAAAAGGGTTTTATACAGTGTTTGGTGTAATTGTTACTGTCGTGGGTAGAGCGTGGGTAATTTCTTTCAGGTGTATTTCATGTGTAATTTGAAATTCTTTAATTTTTAAATTAATAATATAAGGATTTGATTTTAGTGATATAATTTATACCATTTAAGATATTGTTGATCTTAAAAATTTGCAGTATATTCAACAAAAGTCACTGTTTATTTAAAAAAGATTTCCATAGTTTATCAACCAAAAGATGGATAGTGATTGGCGCCAGATGGACAATAAGATTTCGATAAATATAAGCTTCAAAGTTATTTAAAGCATAAAGCTTACAAGGAAAAGAAAGAATGTATTTATACTTAAAAAACCCTGGAGGAAGGATATAATTCCAATATTACAAAAGTAAAAAATTTTGTGTGTACATTAACATTTAAAATTTTTTAGTTGAGAAATATTTAGCGCCCCTAATATTTGTTAAGCTGATTTGAGAAACCATTACAGGAATTTTATTTATTAAATAAAGTATAAAAAGGATGAACATCTTGCACCTTTCCTAGATAAATGGAAGTAAAACTTTTTATTTCAAGTTTTAATTTTTATTAATTTATTTGAGGTTTTTAATATTATTTTTTATAAATTTCTTATAATATATTTTTAATTATTATATGAATCTTAATATGACTAATATTGATCTTATTTAAGTGAAATGGGTATTATCAGCCATGTCACAGAGCTTAATTCCGTTCGGAAGTGGAATTGATTCCGTATTTTGCTTCTATGGAAAATGTAAAACGAAAAATTTTTTCGGAATGATACCAATTCATTTTTTAAAATGGAATTCATATTTTAAGCATTTTTCAGGTGTACAAACTATTCAAAATACAGTGTTATCAGTAAAGCACGCTGTCTTTTTGCTTCCTTATCTAAAATAAATATAATTTTATGTGAATTAAATAAAAAAATTTTAATTTTTCTAAATGCTTTCCAAAAAAAAAAGAAAAATAAACGGAATTAGTCACAAATCACAAATTTTTTACTTTGATAGAAAAACTTAAATTTGGCTAGTTTTCAGGATCAGCTGTTTTCTTTTTTGTTTTGTTTTCTACATTCGTTGCAGTGTTGCCATATTTAATACACAAAAGTGGTTTCATATTTTTTTGAGGTTTAATGAATCCGAACGGAATCTATAGAAGCTAAAACATTCCGATCGGAATGGTAACTACGGAATCATTTCCATTCCGAACGGAATTCATGATATATGAAACACATAAAAATATTTGTTGTAGTATTTCGATCGACTTAGAATCAGTATCTGAGTCGTCTGTCCTGCTAACTGGTTGTCTGTCCATGTGAACCTTCTACACAAACTACAGGTCGCAATTTTTAAGATAATTTAATGAAATTTGGTTTGTAAGTTTTTTTTTAAATTTTGAGAATCTGTCCATAATTTCACATAGCCTCCATTTCCTATATAGCCGTTGTGCCCATAAACCATCTTATTATGTTTGTACAACGAAATTATGAAATTTAATTTGGAATCAGTCCATATTTGACCATGGTTCCCATGCAAATACAACTCACGCAAATAGCTTGTAGTGACATAACTGCCTTATAAGTATTGGTATAAATTCATAAAACAAAATAACTACAATGTCAACCTCCCTGAAATCACTCTAAGGCGAAAAAATCTTAAGTAGATGTAGTTACCTAGATAATATTCAGCGTTAAGAATTCTTATATTATTAGTCTTATCGTTATAACATAATTTAGTTTTAATAGGTCTATAATTGCATATGACATCTAACAAGGGAACACTCTTAAAAATTTGTAAATACTGTAAAGTGTAGTTTTGAATTTTGCTGGTGGTAACACTGCTTTTATATCGCGCGCTGTGTAACTTTCCATTTTTCATGCGCCGAAATTTTAAGGCACACGATACTCGAAGCGAATGTGTAGAAAATCGTCAAATTCTGCCAAACAAATCGTCAAAATCGTCAAATCGACGTACTTTAATAGTCATTGTAAACTAGCACCAACTTTTGTAATTTTTTTAAAAATTTAAACTACATATTTTCCGTTTGTTGTATTTGAAACATAAAACTAA
Source organism: Pollenia amentaria (assembly GCA_943735925.1). Lineage (NCBI taxonomy): Eukaryota > Metazoa > Arthropoda > Insecta > Diptera > Polleniidae > Pollenia > Pollenia amentaria. The sequence goes on along the minus strand of OX031008.1, from coordinate 130,435,410 downwards.
AGCATACATAAGTATTTCTCATCACAAAAAGAAAAAAACCGCTATTCACACTCCTATTGACTTTAAATTCAGGTTTTAACTTCTTCATATAACAAATTCAGGTTTTTAATAATCCAAAATAAGAAACTATTTAAAAAACATTTTGGTCAATTCTCGAATCTTGTCAACATGTGACTTTGCTTGTCTTGTATTGTAGAGGATGTCATATATGGGCATTTCCTCCGAATGGTCAACCAGGCTGGAAAAAGACAATATTGACAATCATCGTGTTTTATTTATTAATATTTACAGAATTGAGACAACATATTGAAATAATAAGTTGTTGCAGTAATAGAACACTAAAATAGCAATCGTTTGATATGAAAAAGTCAAAACCGTTTTTTTAAGTTACGAGGTTAAGAAAGTAAGGCATCGATATGGAAAAGTCGTACGTTCGAGACCCGTACGTTCGCGACCGGTACTTAAGCCAATTAAGCAAAAATCAAGAGAGATATTTTATTGTGCAAATACTTGATAGAGACCTTCATTAATACACTTTTAAAATAAATTAATCACGTTTGAATATTCCGTTCCATTTCGCAGATTTGTACTTTTCACTACTGTCAGCCAAAGTTGACTTCTATTTTGCGTACGTTCGTGACCACATGTTTATAAATATCATTGTGAAAACTTAAACTCGATGAAATCCATCTTTTGCACTAAACATAGAGCTACCAAAAAGCTATCGAATCGCAAAAAAAATGCTAGGAAAAGTTTATTTGCTACATTATTTGTACATCAAAAGCGTACGAACGTACGTTCGTGACCCCAGGAAATGCCCATAGCCGAATTTGCTATACAAGTGTAAGAATATAGAAATAGAGACGTGATTCAAATAAGATCTTAAGTCGTTCATGAAAAAGTACGAAAACTGGGTGCATCTTTAGTCAAGAACTAAGAGATAGCGAACACCGATTTTACTCATCAGAAATTCCGTTTCAGTGCTTAAAAAATGGTTGAAAAATGGATATATTACCAGAATCCCAAGTGTAAGCTATTATATTTATATTTGTATTATGAACTGCTTACACGGGACAGTTTGTGTTAGCCAAAGTTGTTTAAAAAAAAATAAATAAAACTAAAAACTTTTGAAAATAAGTACAACATTTGTCATTTTAAAAATCGTCAAATTAAGTGTATGAATCTTCAAATCGACACTGGGCCATTTTGGACCCTAAGATAGTCCAAATGACGATAAATCGTCAAATTTGGCTGCTGTGGTCTTAAGTCCTTTTTCATTTGCAGCACTGCGTCTTATTTACCTTATTTCCTTGAAACACAAAATATGAAACAAAAGGAAAATTAACGGTGGAAAACCCTGTGTTAGGGGCTAATTATACCTTTCACCACAGGTAGAAATATAAGTTTTTCGTTCCATTTTTATTCTAGAATATTGATCTTTAACCCTATAAAGTATATTCTTGATCCTTATAAGTAGCGAAGATGTTCGATTTAACGGTGTCCGTTGAAATACGTTTTCCGAAGTCCCCAGATAGAATGGATGCCAGGTTGTTATATATTTAGAACGCATATATGTAGTTACGAAAATATTGCTATTGAAATTCAGCCAGACCGTTCCACAAATGGCTGAGATATGAAAAAAACACCCAGCCTCTTATTTTACCCACAAATCCCTGCTGTTGTTGTTTTGTTATATTATTTTCTGTATATCTGAAAAACGGCAAGAATTAAACTATCTAAATTAGGTAAAAGTATCTTGGTTATCAATAGACAACATTCTGCAAAATGTGGGCGTGATTGCAGAAGTAGGCGGGGCACAAAATTAATTTATTTATATATAAATAAAGGTAAGAGAAAAATTTTCCAAATTTGGAACACATCGCGGTACTATCAATAAACAACCTCTCTTTAAATATAGGCGGGATTGGAGAAGTAGGCGTGGCACTTCCTGTACAAAGACATTATAGATTTCTCTTTATCTGGAGTACGTCAAAAGCCAACTTTTCTAAATTAGGTACAAGCATCGTGGTTATGAGAACAAAAAGTCTGACAAGATGTAGGCGAGATGGGAGAAGTGGGCGTGGCTAGCTTTATTTATATATAAACAATAGTATTTATATAATTTTTTGTTCTTATCGCACCATGGTGAAGGGTAAATAAAATTCGGCTAAGCCGCATATAGCAGTCTTACGGATTTTTAATTAATTTTTATTAAGAGTTTGCTATTTTTTACCACATTTTTACTCTTTATATTTTCTGAATTTATTTTAAATATATTGCATTCTTTTCACAAAATTCTTATCTACTACATTTTAAAACATTAAATTTAGTTCGATACATTCTTTCACTTATTCATTCATTCGTTCATTCAATATGAGTATTTCTGTATTCATAAATTATTTCATTTATCAATTGCACTCTACCCATTTCCTCCCATAGTGCAACAAATTATTTTAATGATTATTTAACAAAAATAATAAACTTAATTTTTCTTACAGAAAGCACGTACGCATTTAAAAAAATATTTATAATTTTTTTTTTTGTTTTTAACAATATATTTTCTTTATTTATAACAATTTTTTTATAAAATTTTGAAATGAGAAAAATACTAATAAATAATAATAATTGCGTGACATTAGAAATATTTGGTTGCAAAAACAAAGTTTTATGTTAAATATGAAATTTATAAATATTTATTAGTTTTAAAAACATTTTTTTTTAACAGAAATTTTTTAGCTTTTTTTTTTTTTTTTTTTTTTTGTAAAAAAGAAATGCTTAACCCTTTAAAAAAAATTTATTCAATACAAAGTAATTAAAGTAATTTTTTTTTTTTAGTTTTTGAAATTATTTTTAGGAAAATGAATTCAATCTGAATTTATTGTTTAAATATCAATACTGAAACATGCAACTGGAAGCGATGGTTGTGTGTTTGAATGTAATTAAAATTACAAAAATAAATTAATATAAACAGAAATTAATTATTTTTAGAAATAAAGTAAGAGATGATAATCAGTAATCATCATCATCATGATGTAAATGTAAACTTGGGCTGAAAGTAAACAGGGAGAAGGGAGGTACTTAAAAAAGAGGGAAATGATAAATTTTTACTTGAGATGACAATCTTTAGTTGTAATACGTATTAGGGGTGTTCATAAGCTAATTGTCTTCTTTTGAATATATAGAATCCTTTTAGGCTGTGTGTTCTTATCTATTCTTTGAAAGTGTATATATATTTATGTTTTGTGCAGATTTAGCCATTTAGTGGCAAGATTTAGCCATATACCAAGAAAATCATCTTCAGCTTTTTACAGCCAGTTGTCTTCATACACACCTGTGTTTGTCGTTATTTGAGTTTATTATGTAGCAATAAGTATTAAGTATATTCTTATTTTCTGTGTTACAAGTATAAGTACACAGAAAAAATTATTAAATTTCTCCAATCACCAAATTTATTCCAAATTCATAATATCAAGCACAACTTGTTTGTTGATTTTGCACCTATTACGAAAATAATTATATTGATTACCAAAAATTTTAAAATTTTGAAAAAATATTTTCAATAAACGATATTTTTAATTTTAATTAAAAAAGTGATCAAAAAACTTTGCCATTTCAAACAATGTGTTAATTTATTTAAAAAAAAATTGACAATTCCCAACAACAATTCTACATGTTTAAATTATTTTATTTTAAACGAAAAAAGTCAATAAAGATTTTCTGTTATTTAATTAAAATTTTAATTGAAAATTTATTTCAAAACAACTAAAATGTTAATTAAATCAAAATTTAATTTTCTTTCAACAAAAAAATAATTGATTCAATTATCACATAAATTAAATTTAAATAGTTTTTTAACCATTTTTTTAATTGAAAAAACACTTTTTTCTGTGTATAGACAATAATAAAAATAATAAGTAAATACTTGAGTGAACTATTCAACTTATTGTCTTTTTCTGGTGCATACCCCTAATGTTTGAATTCTTAAGTAGTTTTTTCTTTCCTTAAAAACGTGCATGATTGTTATTCTTCTACATGTTTGAAGGCGATGATGCATTTGTTTTATACATAATATTATTTTTAACACAAAAATAAAAAAAAATATCTAATGTATTCATTCATTAATAAAACATCTTTAAAGTTTTTTGCTTTATTAAAAGAAAAGTAAACAACTTTTCAGTACCAGTTTTACCGTCCTTCTGCTATAAATTATTTAAAAAAATATTACCACCCAAATATATTTCGATAGTAAATTACGAAATTAAGAAAAAAATCCTAAATCACATTTGTCATTTTTATTAATTTTAGTTTAAAAATTTTCATTTCCAAACAAATTTATATCTTCCTCTTAATTTCTTTTTTATTTTAATTATTTCACGAAATTTATTTTGGCACATTTTCTGCCGTGTTTATTCATCAAAGTGTAGACTTTTACATAGACATGATAAATTGTTGTTCTATAATTTTTTTTTATTAATTCTTTAAGCATATCTATGTTCCTAAAAGAATTTAATTAAAAAAATATTGAAATGAAAAATAAAATGCACAGAAGCACCTCCTCTCATCGTCAATATAATGTGCATTATTTTAAAGGAAAAAAAGTGCAATATCTTGAAAACAAAATAAAAAAAAAACAAACTTAAACTTTTCTGGCGCCCTACTCGTTTTGTTTTCTCAGTAAAATACACTCTCATACGTTAGGCGGCACAAGGAGAGTTTAATAATTTATATAAAAATATTAAAATGATTTAAATTTGCCAGAGTTATTTCGAAACAATAACCTGCTTTGTTAAACTCAAAGCGAATTCATTACAGGTGTTCTTAAAAGCCCTGCAGATAACTTTTTTTTCTTTAGCTTTATAATTCGTCGGTCACAGGTTGACAACTCTTAACATGTTTTTTTGTACTGTTCAGGAGACAAAAAAAAAACGTTATTACTCCGTTACTAAACCGTGTTGGAAGTAAATAAAAAAAAAACCAAAATTAGTAGGAGATATTTATTGTAAGATGGTGTAAAGAAAACAAAGGTATTGAAATAATTTTAGATTAAAAAAAAATTAAAATAAATAATACGAGTTCACAATTTCAAAAAATTTAAAAGTGAGTTAAGAGTTGTCAACCTGTGACCGACGAATTGTTGTATTCGGTTTTCGATATTGTAAATGTTTTTTTTTATAGAGGTATAAACCTTTTAAATGGAATAAAAAAATAATGATTTTTTTAATTGACATGAAATTTACTTTATTCGAAAGATAATCTTCTCGTATTATAATTTAAATATGACTTCTGGCATATGACCGTTATTGCTGACTCGGACGTAGTCTAATTTTCGATGACTTTTTCCAACATTTGTGGCCGTATATCGGCAATAACGCGTTACCAAATGTTTCCTTTAATGAAATTTATTGTGGCACGAGCTGTGTGACATGTTGCGCCGTCTTGTTGCAACCACAGCTCCTGCACATAGTGGTTGTTCAATTAATAAACGAAAAAGTCAGTAATCATGGCTCTATAGCGGTAACCATTGACTGCAACGTTCTGACCAGCATCGTTTTTAAAGATGTACGGACCACTGACTCCACCAGTCGATAAAGCACACCAAGCAGCCAGTTTTTCTGGATGTAACAACATATATTTGAGGATTATCATCACTTCAAATACGGCAGTTTTGTTTATTGACGTATCAATTCAACCAAAAGTGAGCTTCATGGCTAAACAAAATTCGCGTGATACGTATTTCGGACAGAACCATGATTTTCGAAATAAATTTTTCTCGTCAAATCTAGCGATTTTTTGTCAAACTTTGCGGAAAAAATTGTGTTTTAGCTATTAGCGGGAAATCTAGCGATTTTTTTATTATGGGCTTGTTCGTTTTTAATAAATTGTTTGACACTTTTGTTAAAAAGTTGCTTCGATATAAACAAAAGGACCAAATAAACCGCACAAACTGTTGCACAAACATATAAAAAAGCATGAATCGTGCTTGTGTGAATATAACAAATTTGTTATTTTGGTATCCAATTCTTATATCCAGTTCTTGTTTCTAAAAAAATATATTGAATTTAAAGCCTGATTCACAATGGAAGCAGCCATTTCGTTTTCCGTATGTCTCATTTCCAAAGTGTTTCATATAAATTACTTTAATTTCAAGTACAAAAATGTAACTGAAGTTGTATTAAAGAACTGAAAAACTTGTTTACTACTTTCTTCTACAACATGAAGTTCTAAATTACGATTATGATAATTTTCATAAGTTTTAAATACAATTTAGCATAACTTCGTCAATGAAACACTAGCAAATCTTTTTTTTATTGATTACTTGAGACTTAGAGGGTGTATTTGAAATTTTTATTACAATTTGATCTCAGCAAGGTCTATAGCTAAGCTATATTATTTTAGTTTTTTATTTACCCATGGATGTGTGTATATATAATTGTATGTTCTACATGCTTCCTGAAATGTGTCCTTAAAAATCCCTGCAGATAATATTGGACTACGTGGTCCATTGTGCCTTAAATGGACTACTTACAACATGGTCCAATGTACTGTAGGATGGACCATATTAGACAAATTAACATGCAGTGCTGCCAACAAGTGCTTGATTTATAGGTATACTATACTATAGTTTACAGTATTACACATTGGTAGCCCTGATGTTGTCCATTATTAATTGTTTATTTAAAAGTGAAACAGGAAAGTTTTTTAATATTCGGGAAAAAAATAAATAAAAATACCAAGTAACTATATATAATAATAGCAATAATGGATTACAGTGCACTCCATAAAAGGCGATTAGTGAAAAAGTAGTAACATGGAGCTTTTTTTGAAACTAACCCACTTGAGCACTCCATGGAGCAGTTTAGGGACTACTTCGGTGGGTTATATGGTCCACTCCTAGGAAATCGTAATGTTAAATAGACCACCTTTTAACCATATAATTGGACTAGTTTTGGAGTACTCCTACTCCTTTATGGACTACTCTTTACATGCATGTTTGGACTAGTCTCGTTATCTGCAGGGATAGCATTTGATGATGCATTAGCAAATTGTTTCATTCATAATTTTATAAAACTCAACATAAGTTACTGGTTTTATTTGCAAAAAGGCGATTTGTCGCTAAATTTTTAAATATTTAGAAAAAGTTATTTGCAAAAGCGTGTTTTTAGCGAAATATCGCAAAATTTTTTAATAAGTTAAAAATTTAGCTATTTTCTAGCTATTTTTCATTCTGTTTTAGCGATATTCTTTGGAAATCCGTTGGCAACAGTGCAAACTAAACATAAATCACTTGACAGCTGACAAAATGGCCGCCAGTTAAAAAAGTGTTGCCCACTTCAAGTTTTATACTTCTATAAAAACGTTCTGTACAATGATTTTACAAAAAAAAAAAAACAAATTGCTTGTGGTTTTTGTACGTGTTGTACTTGGTGTAGTACCGAGATAACCTATAATGAATTCGCCTTGGTTAAAATCTAAGATAATACTGATTCTTTAATGCTCTCTGCTTGATTCTTTTTTATTAGTATTCCTAAATTTTCGTCCTCTGTTGGCTAAGAGTACCATCACTGCTTTTAAAAGAGCGTGCAATCTCACGCACTCATTTATATTTTTCATTGATAATGAACTTTTTTGCGAATGTGCAAGTGGGTGTAAAAACGATTTTTTTACTTTATATTAGAACAGATACAGGGACGGAAAATGGAATTTAATTATTTGAAAAACTTGTTTATAAAATTTTACTTTTTGAGCTACATATTTTACAAGGTTAAGGAAACGATAAGTGTCCGAGCGTACGCACTTTTTTAGGCCGAGCTCGAACCCAAATTTTTTGTCATTAAATCTGAAAAATTTTTCTTAGTTTTTAATCAAATAAAATTTGACTTAAAAATGGTAAAACTATTTAATAGTTAAAAATCAGAAATTATAAAAAAAATAAAAAAAATTAATAAAGTACAGGAGTGAGTTCATTATAGTATGTATATAAAATTAATATTTTAATATTAAAATGGGTTTCTTAAAATGTGTTGTGTTGCTACGCTGCAATCGTTAATTGTAATTATCTATTTCAAAAACTTTTTTGATAAAATACAATTTTTTATGATTTTATTGTGAAATAAGAGCAACGATTAAAAGGAAATATAAAAAGCCATTTATTATACCCTTCACCACTAGAGATGCATGACGGTATACTAAGTTTGTCATTCCTTGTGAAACTTTTTTAGTATTCATCTAAGCTCCCGCGAAGTATACATATATGTATGTATATTCCGGTTCCTTGAGTAATTCTAAGCCGATGTAGCCATGTTCGCCTATTGAAAATACGCTCACTATCAAACATCTCAAGAGAAGAGAACAGCATTGGTGTCAAAATGTTCCTACTTTTCCTATCTTAAGCAGTTTGGAATTGAAATCCAGCAAAATCGGTTCAGTAGGAAAAAAATTCATAACATCCAAATGTGGAACAAACACGCTTTAAAATTGATAATTTTGTTATAAAAACTAACATAAATGGTGGTTGAATGCACAGAAAAAAATTCATTTAATTTCATTTATTTCCAAAAATTCAATTTATACATATTTTCTTAAAACTATATTACCTTAAATATTTGTTCCTTACATACTTAGTATTTCCTAAGGACTTATCATATTATAATTCAAATACATATTTGCAGCTGTGCCGCTCAAATAACTATTCACATTAAAAAATTTGACAAAAAGAAAATTTTTTACAAAATTCCCCTAAAAAAAATATTTGTGATATTAATTAAAAATTACATTATTCGGTGCCATAGGTAATATCTAAAGCAACCACCTTTAAACGTATAAAACACGAAAATAAATGTCAATATTGTCTTGGAATTTCCAGCCTGGACCCCGATGTCGACCGCTACCGTTCGCTTGCATTTTCAACGACAAACAGCTGATTTGCGGCCCACTTACAATTTTCAGCATGACAAGTCGATCGGCAATGCAAGCGCCCGATAACGTAACAGTTTTCATACAAATTTGCGGCTCACTGAGAAATATTTTGCGACCACAAATGTCATAATCAGTCACTTGTATTGTAGTTGTCGACATAGGCAATTTGTTAAAATATTTAACAAAACTTTCTTTACACACTAAATATTTTCTTTATTATTATATTTTTTTTTAAAGAACACCACTTATAGAATTATATAGATTTTTAAAATATTTTTTATAAAATTCTATTCTATATTTTTTGTTTACTGCTTTGTTTGTTTGTTGTTTACTCCTTTGTTTTCTATTCTGATTTGGTTGTAGCCTGAGGTCTATTTTTTGGCTTAATGTATATGTTTAGTCCATTTTTACTAGCGTTTTATTTATGGAATTGATTATGTGGCAATACAGTCATTTGACAATAAATAAATGAATTACGTTGGACACATGAAACGTGTCGACCGACAAGTCGATAGTTAGTGGGCCGTCTAAGGGAACGATACTGAGGGACTTGTTGTCCATCGACATCGGGGACCTGACTGTTAGTCTTACTTAAGTTCTTTAATACCACAAATCACTCTTCAGAATGTTCTGATGATTAATCTATAATTAATAATGGGTCCAATATGAACTCCCCTCTTGAATGTCATTTAAGTAGGTATAGCCGGATCATGATATTTTATACACATAAGTTCAAATTAAGTTCTATATGACTAGAAATAAAAGCATAAAACTTCCTGATGGTCGGACAATAATTGAACTTATGCTTAATGCGCAACAAATTATAATACTGAAGTCAGTTTTTACAAAGATTGGTTAATAGTTTTTTTTAATTAAAATTAAAAAATTTATTGAAAAAAAAAATATATTAAAAATTTTAAATTTTTACAATTTTTTGTAATCTATATAATCATTTTGGTAGTAGGTGCAAAATCAACAAATTTCTTGCTTGATTCTATGAATTTAGTATGAATTTGGTTATTAGAGACAATTTTTAATTTTTTCTGCGTTAGTACACACAGAAAAATATTTTAAAGTTAAATTAACATAGCTCAATATTAATGGAAAATCATAGTAAATTTCTGCAAAATCATGGTTTTTTTTAATTATTATTGTATCATATTAAATTTAAATGCAAGATTTTAAACTGATATTGTGTATCAAAACAACAACCACAATTCAAGAAGAAAAACATACATTTTTTTATTTTCGTATTTAAAATAATTTATAAAAAGAAGAAAAATTCCCGTATTCTTTTTGTTAAAATTATTTAGTTAAATACATGAAATTTTCAAAGTAGAATTATGACGAAAATCATATTAGGCCATTCTCCTGGTGTCTTGTAATTGTGAGTTCTTCTGTAAGCCAAGGGGAATTGAAAAAAAGTTACAGGCGGTGTGGCCAGGTCAAAAAAAATTTTTACAGCTAAATCTGGCATGAGACATGGCCTAAAAAAGCTAAAAATGATTTTAAAAAATGCTAAAAATAATGCTGACATATTTTAAAGATTTTTGGTAAAAATGTATTACCAGTATGAAGTATAATTCAAAACTAAATACATTATAGGGACTAATTTTTTTAACGAAATTGAAATAAATGGTTAAATTTAAGCAATTTAAGATTTTGGTAAATACATAGTACATAGAGATATGTAGCACTGATAGTTGGGATTAACTTTAAAATTTAGGGGCCTGCAAACCTCTGATATATGCAAAATTAAACGATTTATTTCTATGATATACAACATTTTTTAGATCACTTTACTTTTTATAGTTTAAGAAAAGTTAAAACTTTAAAATATTTATTTTTTCAGCAGTTTATAGCAAGCAATTTTTTTAAACATTTACACCATTGAATTTTTATCTAAATACAAAGTGAAATTTCATTGTACTTTTATATCGTTATATCAAAGGGCAAATAATATGTTCAGTCAACATGATAAGGCACTTATAATATTCCCTGAATACTAAATTTTTAAGATGTTTCCTAACATAAGAATTATTCATTTTCATACGAAATTTCATTTTGGGTACAACTATTTTTAGTCAAAATTTATTATAGTTTATAAACAAATTTAAGTAAAATCAATGAAACTATTCGTCAAAATTTTAAAAATAAATAATGCCAAAAAAGCTAAAAACATTTTCCAAAAATGCTAGATAAAATGCAAAGTGTTAAATGAAAATGTTGCAGCTAAATAGAAATTCTTAATGCTAAATTTAGCCAAAACTGGTTACAGGAAAATAACTAATAATATTCTCTCTCTCTCTCGCTCGCTCTCTGATACAGCGGGTATGTGTTTAGAATTGTTCTTAAATAAGTACATACATATGTTGTATCTGTAGCTGCTATTCACTAGTGACACAGCTGTTACGGTATTTCACACTTAAACCAATTTGATTTCATGTAGAATCAAATTCAAATTCATGCCGTTTCAACTTTAAATAACTTTCATTCAACGTGAATCGTAGTGTAATTTCAATATCAATGTCATTTTGCTCATACTTTACTGGAGTGTTAAATTAACATGAATTATAGTTATTTTAAAGAAAAAAAATTTTTTTTTCGCAAGTTATCGTTAAATCATGTCAAATTAACATGAAGTAACTATAAAGCAAAATCACTATCTAAAAATTTAAAATCAATGCTGTTTTCGACGATTTTACATTGATTTTTTTCTGTGTGTATAGAGTTAATTCTCATACGAACTTAAGACCTACTAAAATTTTGAAGCGGTAGGTCCGTGATTTTTCATACGTCCAACAAAAATGCAACTACTTAAAATCTCCTTAATATCGTATAAACTCTGGTATAGAAAAATTATTATGCAAAATTTAATGACCGTAAGTAAACAATTTGTCTCTAAATGGATTTTATCAATTACAAAAACGAATATTTGCTGCATTTTTTTTTTTTAGCGAATTTCGCTAAAACTTCATTTGGATTATGCGCGGTTTTGTGGCCAACCTTTTATAAAGTACTCATTTATTTAATCTTTCAAAATAATAACAATAGTAATATGTATGTATAATATGTGTGTGTGCATTTAGGAAAATTTTTTTCCAGTTTGGCATTATTTCTGTGTTTTTTTATCAGCAGGTCGTCGGTCTTCATTCTGGCTCATTCTGGTGTTTTCTCTCAAATCTAATAAACTAAACTATTCTATATGAATTGGATTTTATATTTTCACACGACTGAGTTCGTGTGTTGATTAGTAATTTTTTTTTTGCGAAAAGTTGTTGTAATATATATATTTTTTTATATAATAAAATATTATGAACAAAAAAAAAATGCATAAACTGATACCAAAAAAAAAAATAACACCGACAACAACAAACAACAATCTGTCGACTTAATTTTTGTTATATTTATTATTTTGGAATTGTTTGTTGTATTACGGTTGCGCTTCGTTTAGTTTCCAAAAATGAAAAAATTAGTTTGAAAAAATTTAATTTAAAACTTAAAGAAAAAATCAACAAAAACACACACACACACACACACATTTTAAAACAATTGCATTGAACACAACCCTGAAGGAAGCATGGGGTCAAGTGTAGACAAGTCAACACTTTGTCCACCATTTATAACGTCATTGTCAACAAAACGTCTACTCTATTTACTTTGCCGCCGTTAATAAAAAGACTTCGGCGTCGTTCAGTGACTGTAACCATATGCTTCTTCTTGTTTTCTTTTACAGTATCATTTTGTTAGTGAAAAAAAAACAGTTGTTCAAGGAAAAGTAAAAATATTTTAAAAAATTAAAGTTGAAAGGTAAGTAAACATTTATGTATATTTTAAAATAATTGGATTAATATAAGTGTGTATGTATATATGAATGTAGCATGAGCAAGAGAAATTTTAAAAGACTGGTGAAGAAGCAGTCAGTTTTGTATAGAAATAGAATAAGTGGGCAGGATGGAGCAAATGATAGTGAAATTGCGTTTAGAAATTGTTTAGAGCCGGTTGAAGATATTGTGCATTCAACTGAAAATTTGAGTATACCAAAGTTGCCCTTACGGGAAAAATTAAAAAAATGGTACTATGAGACAACTCCATCAAGAAAATCTTTGGAAATGCTGCTGGCTATTTTACAGGAAGAAGGCCTCGATGTTCCACTTTCAGCGTCAGCATTATTGGGTAAAAGGCAACAAGTTTCTATAAGAAAAGTGTTCCCCGGGAGTTATTGCCATATAGGAATTCAAACTCAGTTTGAAAAATTGAAGGACGTCTTAAAAAATTATAATGCACTGCGCTTATAGGCTTTTAAGCAGCCCTCGACATATTATTAGTAATATAAATGTAGCTAAAAGTCTGCTGGAGCTATTTGTTGAAAATTTTCCCATTGTATTCGGTCTAAGCAGTATTTCCTTTAATGTACACAATCTACTGCATGTAGCATCCAGCGCAGAAAGTTTTGGACCACTTGCCTCATTTTCGGCTTATGACTTTGAAAATAGACTGCAAATTTTGAAAAGACATGTTCGAAAACCATCGTCTATTCTCCAACAAATCGTGCACAGAGAGCAACAGGAAGTATATGTCGAAAATAAAAGAGAACAATTTAAGTACAAGCAAAATGCTATTGTAGAAGCTTTTGTGAATGATTGCATAATTTCATGCAACGAGCCCAATAACATTTGTTCGGTCAAACCAGACATTCCTATTAAAATTGATTTAATTACTAAAAACAAGGAAGAATTCTACGTTGAAGGCAGGCGTTTGTTAGATTTGGACAGTTTTTTTGAAGAACCTGTTAATTCTTGCGAGTTAGGCATTTATAAAACCAATCTTCTTTTGGGAGAAAAAGAAAAGTTTTCAATAAACGATGTTCAATACAAATTTTTATGTTTACCTTTCCATACAAATGTTGTAATAATACCTATTTTACACAGTTGCCTTCCACAAAAATGTCAGCTGAACCCGCACAATGTTCCAAAGGAAAACTAAAATATTTTCCTCAACAAGGTAAATTTTATTTTTACCATTAACACTTTAAATATACTGACAAAATATTTTCTATTTATTTTTCTTTTAAGTTTATTCAAAGTGCCAAGGATGTGAAGAACTTTCGAAAAAACTCGATGTATATAAAGGTTTGTTAAACAAATATTACGTTTGCAACTGATTTGTTTTCTTCATTATTATACGAATTCGAAAAGGACTTTTTATTTAAACAAATATATACAACATTACATTCTACGTTAATTTTTGTTAGTTGATCTATAAAATTTCTTGATTTTTTTTTTCATTTCCATTTTTTCACAAAACAGTAACTAGAGGTTTTCGAAAGTTTTATTAAATATTCGTATTTATTTTACCGAATAATTAAAATCAGGCAATAACAACAACTATGAATAGTCGTTACGCCCCTAATTAATATTAAAAAATTTTGATAATTATTCATTAATAAAAAACTTTTTTTCAGACGCTGCTGAAAAGCACTATAATACCATTGCAGATATTTTAGCGGAGCACAAAGTTCTTCTAGATCGTATAATAACCCAAAATACCACAAATTTAAATATATTCCCAATCACCACCGAAGACAAATTGAAAGAATTTGACAATATCCTCCAGACGCAACCAGACCCATTTGTAAGTACATACATTTGTGTAAGATTTTGCCGCGAAACTAAATCCACAAAGAATTTAATTTTACTTTTTAGAAGAGACAAATGAAGGCACTTTTTGGGGGAAATGTAGAACGCAACTTGTACCAAATTTTTGGACACGATATCATAATGAATTTTAACGTAGATGGGTCTTTCGGTAAAAAACGTTTAAAAGATTACGGCAACGTATATATAACTATGATAGGTAATATTTTTTCTAGAGTTTTGTGATAACCTTTTAATTGAAAATATCATATCTTTTAATACGCAGATGTGATATCAACTTTTAATGAGTCAGCTGACAAAATATTAAGAGCGGCTTTTCAACGGCAAAAAAAAAATTTTTTAAACAAACAAGTCGCAACAAGGCTAAAAATAAAAAAGATGACGACTCTTCTGAAAAGGAGTAATATATTTTCTCAAATTAGTATAAGATTTCAAAAGGTTTAGCCAGCCTTGGATAAATGTGCTTTTAAACGCTTTAACTAATAAAACATAATATGTGATAACACAAAGGATTTAGTATGTAAGTTTTTACTTAATTTAAACAACGAAAGGTTTAGCTAGCCTTTCAAATTTCAACATAAGCGCCTTATTTTTACCTTTTTATTTTATGTGTATATATGTATATTTATATTAATAAAATATTAAATACTAGTGAATCTTTTATTTCAATGTCAAAAAAATTTATGCCCCAAGTGGAGTACTTAGTCAGTAGTACCAATAGTACTAGTGCATTCTCAATGACACGCACGTGTTAAATGTCTATAGCACAGAACATTGTAAAGGGTATAGTAGGTCAGTAGTTCCAATGTCGCTACATTGTCTACATATATGTCCCCAAAAGTAGTACATAGTCAGTAGTACCAGTGTCTATAGTAAAGATCTGGTTCCAATGTCTACATATGTCCCCAAGTGGAGTACTTAGTCAGTAGTACCAATAGTACTAGTGCATTCTCAATGACACGTACGTGTTAAATGTCTATAGCACAGAACATTGTAAAGGGTATAATAGGTCAGTAGTACTGGTGACAATGTCAGTAGTGAATCAGTACTGTTTCACTAGTGACATTTCCTACAGGGAATTGTTAAACACTTGTGTGTTTGAGTTGTTTGTGGGGAAAAATTTAAAATCTATATTTTGTTTTGTTGTTAATGGGAAAATTATGCAAAAAATTCAATCACGTTAGGAACGACCTGACTGCTGTCCGACTGCCAAAATGCCTGGCTAAATGGTTCGTTCTCTCAACCAACTGCCTGTTTTCTGGTCGACGATGGTAAACCATGCTGGGGATTTATGAATAAAATATATATTTTTACTTTTCTATGTACTAGAATATAACAATTTTTTATATGAAATCTAAAATAAAACATAAAAAGATACCGACTACAAGAGTTTAATCTAAAAAAGATCTGAAAAAGTAACAAAAATTATAAAAATGAATTATTTTTTTTTTTTGAAAACAACAAAAAATCAGACAATGAAAAGCGCCAGACATATAATAAAAAATAAAATTAATGAAAACATTTTTTAGTTAGGGAATTAAAAAAGTAGGAAAATATTTGTTTGGTAAGAAACTTTTAAAGAGAGTTTTGTATCTAATTAGAAAATTGAAGAAAAAGTCGAAAAATATAAAATTGTCCTATTATTTATTAAATGTTACAAATTAAATTACAAATTATAGTCTTATTTAGCACGTCATAGAGAAATCTTATTAATTATAAATTCTAACGTTATTAACCTAGCATCAGTTATGAATACCTTCCGCCCGGTGTAGTGAAACAGGCCATTATCTCTGGCGGGAATCAAACTCGGAACCATCGCACATATAGACTGGCTCACTATCAATTATCCTAATTCGCAGAATTTTTTTTCATGCAAACTAAAAATTTCCAAATAAGCAGTGTAGGAATTAATCTATTAAACGCACTTGACTAATTTATAAATATATTCGAATTTGGTATCGAGTAAAAAAAAAGCCTCTTTTTTGTCATGTGAGAAAGTAATAGGCTTTTTACATGTTATCGTAAAGATGTTAAAATTTTCTCATAAGAATTGTACAGGGCTAAAAATCATCATCTTTCTTCATCTTTAAAAGATATTATTATCTCATGTTGTTTCATTTAACATCTTTTGATTATTTAAGTATCATCACTAGAAAAAAATCGAATAATTTGCTAAAAAGAATGTACCATCACTATGAAAAATACAAAATTGCAGGACAGCAATTAATTTCTTTAGTTTTTGTTCGCTCCTACACGTGAAAATAAATACTTTAGTCCCTCTAAGATGTGCTCAAGTGTAGAAAGGCTATAAGCGTGATTTAAAAAATTAAATTTGCGCGCGTGATTAAAATTACAAAATCACGTACAATTTCTCACGCACTCACGTGTCTTATTACAAAGTACTATTTTAATAAAATATTTCGTAGCAATAGCAAAAATTTTGTTTGTGAGTTTTTAGATGTCTCGAGCATGAGTCTTTATCCACATTTACTATCTACTATTGTGACTTTCATGCGCACAGACTTAATTTAAATGATTGTATTAAAAATATTTTCGAATCCTTAACATAAAGTTAATAAAATCTTTAAGAATTCTCTCTAGAACTACTTCCAAAAAGGCGACGCTTGTTCTTAAGTGAAACAAATTTCATAAGGATTAAGCTGTCAAATCGGGCGGCAACTCTATAATCATTACCGCATAGCTGAGTAACATATTTTATTCTGAATAAGTTAAAGCCAAAACAGAGTTTTTTTAAATTGAACAAATTTATTTTGAAAATCTTAGTTTACTGCGGGAATGCCTTCGCAAAAGGCAAAGGTTATTTTTTAAGTGTAATTTCCATTAGAGCTGTCAGATCTGGCAACTTTTTAATCGTTGGGTTGCTTCTATTTTAGCCAGAACAACGTTAAGTTCGCATGGGCATTCTAACTGCATTTGGAGTAAAGAAAATTCAAGAAACGACTCTTTAGATACCGCTACATCCACAAAAAACTAGCGCTTTATGGATCGATGGAAATACTAAGAGAATGTTCATTTAAAACAAAAACAAATCAGGCAAATAAAATCTTTATTCGAAATGAGCAGTCAGAAATCCTCGTCTCCCCTCGACGAAAAGTGATTGAGAGCCATTACTAAAGTTGCGAAATGTTTCTGGCAACATTTTTTTTACAACTGCACTTATTTCATGTGGAAGTTTAAGCAAGTGAAAAAAGTTTAAAGTTAATATTAAATGACAACTGAAAAACATAAATAACACAACCGGTAACAGTTTTGCATTAATTTTTTCATTAATTTTTATTTAATTTGTTATTTAAAAAAATACTTTTTAGTAAAATACATGTGGGTTTTGTTTTCGTATGCAAAACAATGTCGCGTACTTTGAAAGATTAAAAACGTCAAATTGTGCAAACTCTCGAGATAGGTAACATTAAGACATGTCAAATTTTTCGCATGAAATAATAGATGTTGCTGAACATTTTTCACAAATTGGAACAGAGTACTAGGCTTTAGGTTAAAATTAATTTTATAGTTGAAAAATTTTGTTCAACATTTTATTTCAACAAATATTTTATCGATACACATTTGAGTTTAATAGTTTAATTAAATCCATTTTAGTATCAACATCAGAACAGTTTGCATTATTAAATTTTAAGTAGATTTTAGCAAAAAAGAATTCCTTGAAAGGATTCATTTTCCAGAGAACATCGAAAATTGGTTTGACAATGGTTGACTTGGCTAAAATTTTTTTGCCACATTTGCGGAAGAATGTGGAAGAATAATAATTTTTTGTATAAACTTTGAAAACTTTGACACTGGAAATGCATCCATAGAATCCCCACGTTTTAAGTCTGAAGTTTTTTGTCAAAAAGTTTGCCAATTTACTTCAATTCCTTATTAATCTTCTTAAAAGTTTTAAAATGTTAACTCTCTAAATTCAGGGTTTAAAATTTGTTTTTCTTTTTCAGAAATAAAGCTGGGGAACTCTTTCAGAATTTCCATAAAAGAAATATTTTCCTTTTTCATAATTTTGTTAGGGTTGTCATATTTAAAGATTTATAAGATTTTTGTTCAAAATCCAAACGTTTTAATATTTGATTTGCAAGTTCTATATAACAATTAATACAGTTAATAGCAATTTTGTTCATTTCGCTTATGTTGAGTTTTGATTTTGATAGTAACTCATTAGCCAATAAGCCCAAATACTAATCATACAAGTTCAAAAAATTCTTTATGTTCATAAATTCCGTTAAGAAAATTTAATTTTTTAATCGTTTTTTATAAAATTAGTTAATACACTTTGAAAAAAGACTTTCCATTTGGTTGTAGAGGTTATGACAAGGGCATTTTTGGAGTAAAAATCGGCAAATCGGCACTTTGCTAATTTTAAGGCAAAAAATCGGCAAATATGGCAGGCCTGGTTACACATTTGTATTGGTCATTCAGAATATGTGGATTTGGAATGAACTCATTTATATTTGACACTCAAAATCAGTGTGTACATTTTGGCATTTTTGCAGCTAAATTTGCATTACAAATTTTTATTTAGCTGCAAAATTTGCATTTGTTACTTGGTATAGTATTCAGCATTTTTGGAAAATGTTTTTGGCTTTTTTTACCATAATTTATTTTAAAAATTTGGACGAATAGTTTTATTGATTTTACTATGGATTTGTTATAAATTATAATAAATTTTGACTAAAAATAGTTGTACCCAAATTGAAATTTCGTATAAAAATCGATAATTCTTATGTTTAGAAATATTCAGGGAATATAAGAAATGCCCTCATCATTTTGTTTGTAAATTTAATTTGCCCATCGATATAACGATATAAAAAAGTACAAGGAAATTTCACTTTGTATTTAGATAAAAATCCAAACGTGTAAATATGTGAAAAAATTATTTGCTGAAACTCTGAAAAAATAATAATTCTAAGGCTTCAGCATTTCTTAAACTATAAAAAATAATATGATCTACGAAAATGTGTATATCATAGAAATAAATCGTTAAAATTCCACATGTATCAGCGGTTTGCGGGTCGCTAAATTAAAAATTTAATAACAACTACCTCCGTGTCATATTTATATGTATCAGATGCGTCACTAAAATGTATTTAGTCTCGAATAAAATTTCATACTTGTAATAAATTTGTAACAAAAATCTTTAAAAAATTTTAGCATTTTTTTAAAATAATTTTTAGCAGTTTTTGGCCATGTTCAATGCCAGATTTAGCTGTAAAAATTGTTTAGACCTGGCCACACTGCTCAAAATGGTGTCACTAAAACGTTTTCGGACACTCAGAAGTGTGCCACTTCAACGCAGTGTTGCCACATATATTTGTTAAAAAACTTCTTATATCTGAAAAAAACGTTTTTCTAAGAAAAAACTTTTTTTTGCAAAAGTGCTAAAATTTTAAAAGAAAACACAAAAATCTCAGCGCAGTCAAAAATGAAAAATTATCAATAAAATTTTTATTCATTTCATGTTGTAAAATTCCTGTCTTCATAAAAATAATTTAATGAAAATTAAATTCAATGAACATAAGCCTAATTAAAAATATCTAAATTTGGATTAAAAACCATTAACAGTTCAATTAAATAATCACAATACTAATTATTGAAAACACAAAAATTTATATGGAATTCATTTTGTTTCAAAATAAACAAAATTAAATACATAAAAATTTATTTGGAATTAATTTTCTTTAAAAATATAGAAAAAAGTTAATAAAAATAATTTTTTTTCTTTTTAACCAATAAGTTAGTTTACAAGGAAATACTTATTAAGAGCCTAAAAGGTACTAAAAGGTGCTAAAACGTAAACGTGTTTTAGAAAGTCATTATTAAAACGAGCTTTACAAAGTTCAACATAAAACTTTAAACAATGAACTCGAAAGTATATTTAATCAACTTCAGATAACTTATATGAATCTAGTGTTGAAGATGCTTCAGCACCTAAAAAAATATAGTTGGGATCTTTTCGGTAGGAAGGAGTAAACACAATTATAACGGTCAGAGAAAATAGCAAGATCGTTTAATTGCATTAAAAAGCACTTAATATTTTCATCCAATATACTCCAAATTTAAAATTATGTATTTATAAAAAATTTTAAAAAAACTATATATAAATTTAAAACTTTTCTCAAAAGACTTGCAAAAAAAAAGGAAAAACTTGATTAATGGCAAGCTGCATCATCGTATTTGAATTGATCAACATGCATTAGTAACGTTTGGTGTTATTGGTTTGTTGTTATTGAATTTCATTGATATTTAATTTAGCGTGAAATAAGGGCTTAATTTAATGGAACTCAATTTAAAAAAATGTAAACATATGCGTTTTTCAAGAAATGATAACCCTTTATTTAACTTTTCATTGGGTGGACATCAATCAACTTAATTTGGTAACGGAGTTTTCAGATCTTGGAATACTTTTGGATCCTAAATTAAATCTCAGGAACAGTGTGGCCAGGTCTAAAATTTTTACAGCTAAATCTGCCATTAGACAGGGCCAAAAAATGCTTAAAATGCTAAAAATAATGCTAAAATTTTTTAAAGATTTTTGTTAAAAATTTATTACCAATATGAAATTTTATTCGAAACTTATTACATTTTAGTGACTAATTTTTGAATGGAATTTAAGCAAATGGCTAGATTTTGGTAGAGCATGTGATACATATAAAAAGTAGCACAGGGAGTTAAAATTAAATGTTAAATTTAGTGGGCCTGCAAACCTCTGATATATGATATATTTAAACGGTTTATGCCCGTAATTTCTACTAATAGATATCTAGCTGTGTATAGATATCTATGGTGTAAGAATTTTTTTTTTAATTTTAACACGTATGTATGTCTTACCTATTGTATTTTACACCATCGATTTTTGACAGTTCATTAAAAAAATTAATAAAAATACAAATGTTACCATATTTTAAAAGAAAACTTTAAGGAAAAAACACGTAGGCAAAATTACCGTTGAAATTACCCAAATAGATTTATCGGGTAGGTAAAGATAACTGTTAGGTACGAACACGGCCAGATATCTCTTTGTAGACCTACTGGGCATTATTAATATAATATACACAAATTTTTAGATAATTTTATTTTTTATAGTTTAAGAAAAGTTGAAGCTTTAAAATAATTTTTTTTCAGCAGTTTAGAGCAAACAATTTTTTCAAACATTTACACTATTGAATTCTTAACTAAATACAAAGTGAAATTTTCTTGTACTTTTATGTCGTAATATAAAAGGGCAAATAATATTTACAATCAACATGGTAAGGGCATTTCTTATATGCATTCCCTGAATATTCTCTTTTAACAAGGCAGGTAAGATGTTTCTCGACATAACAGTTATCCATTTTCATACGAAATTTTATTTTGAGTACAACTACTTTTAGTCAAAATTTATTATAATTTATAAAATTTTTTTTAGCAAAATCAATTAAACTATTCGTCTAAATTTTTAAAATAAATAATGCTAAATAAAGCTAAAAATATTTTCCAAAAATGCTAAATAAAATGCAAAGTGCTAAATTAAAATTTTGCAGCTAAATAAAAATTTTTAATGCTAAATTTAGCTGCAAAAATGCCAAAATGGCCACACTGCCCAGGAAACACATATTTATGATGGTGAACAAAGCTCGTGGTGTGTTGGCTTTTATAAAACGATGGGCAAAGAAGTTTACTGCACCAGTCATTACTAAACGGTTATATACATATTTAGTCAGACCAATCATGGAATATGGATCTGTTATTTGGGATCCGGATGCGGAGTATTATAGAATCAGTCCAAAAACAATTCCTTCTTTTTTTTGGGTAATTCAACATGGAATCCTAAAATTACCAACGCTGGAGGGCAGAAGAACTATGCTTAGCGTTTAATTTTTATTCAACCTAATAAATGGTGCGGTCTGCTCCGACTTCCTACTCAGCAACATACACTTTAATGTTCCTCATCGATTAACTCGTTTCTACATCCCAAAATATATTTACAAGTTTTTCAAACTAATTAGGCTAATTCTGATTCTCTAAGAAAATTGTGTAAACTTTATAATGATTTTTATTTTCTTATTGATTTTTCTGTTAATGTTAATGTCATTAAACGTAATATTATTTTGTACCTTAATCAATGTAATCAAATGGCTGTCTAAATCTTTTGTTATTTTATATATTATGTAAATTTTTTTATACTTGGTCTGTAAGGATTTATTCCGTAGACCTTAAATAAATAAATAAATAAAAAAAAAAAAAATAAAAGTGGTCCATAGGGTAGCCAGATTTAAAATTCGGAAAACAGTACAATCAAGAAAAAAACTACATATTTTTTTTTTTTTTTTTTTTTTTTTTTTTTTTGAAGAAAACGTATGTACTTATATTATTAAATATTTTAAACTTCTGATTCAATATGCAACAACAATAATATAAAGAAATATACTTGAAAAATTAAGGAAAGATTTAAATTTTATGACAATTCATATACGATATACCATTTGTATCACAAACGAAGCTTTTGGGCCTAGTTAATGTTCAAATCTATAATGCTTAAATATTTTGGTTTATATGAATGGCTAACATCGAAAGAGACAAAGAGAGAAAAGCCTAACGTTGATTGTGGAAGTAGGATTTTCTTAAAATATTTTGGTATTTAAATCAATTTTCACCACACACATAGTTGCACAATTCTTATAGAATTTGAGAAAATAATCGTTACCTAGATCAATTATCTAATTTCAAACCAATTTTTATTAATTAAGGCCAATTTCACCAAGTTCAGCTATAATTAACTACGCATTACTATAACTGCCAGTTAAAAGTTTTTGTATTGTATTGTAAAATATTAGGCTATTTCGCCAATATGACTTGATATCATACAATTTGAAACACTCAAATATGAATTACTTTAACAGATAGTTTCTTAATATCTTGGTTATTGTTGACTGAATAAAAAAAAACGTAAAAAAATCAGTACAGAGTGTAAAAAACAGTACATTTGCGTACAGTTTTGGCTGTCGTACGTACAGCAGTAGTATTGCAAAAAAAGCAGCACATGCACAAAAAAAAGTGTTTTATCAAGTAAAAAAATGGTTTAAAAAGTATTTAAACTTAATTAATGTGATAATTGAATTAATTATTTTTTTAGTTGAAAGAAAATTACAAATTTAATTTTGATTTAATTAACATTTTAGTTGTTTTGAAATAAATTTTCAATTAAAATTTTAATTTAACAACAAAAAATCTTAATTGACTCTTTCCTTTAAAATAAAATAATTTAAACATGTAGAATTGTTGTTGGGAATTGTCAATATTTATTTAAATAAATTAACACATTGTTTAAAATGGCAATGTTTTGTGTTCATTTTTTTTAATTAAAATTAAAAATATCATTTATTGAAAAAATATATTCACAATCTTACAATTTTTAGTAATCAATATAATGAATTTAGTAATAGGTGCAAAATCAACAAATTGTTTGCTTGATATTATGAATTTGGTATAGATTTGGTGATTGGAGAAATTTAATAATTTTTTCTGTGTGTATTGCTAAAAGCAGTACGTCTGGCAACGCAAAATCCATATTTGGTTATAAGTAGCTGCCTTATGATACCCACTCCAGAAAATCACTTTTACTGATAAAAAAGATTAAAAAGTACTGATTAAAAAAAAATTAAATAAAAAACTACGCATTCAGCCCAATTATGAAAAGAAATTCCCCGGGAGTTTTCACCCTTTTCCAATTTTTACAATTGAAGCACAGCTGTGAATAACAGTATAAGTTCAAAGTTATTATTTGAGAAGAGCAAAAAACGTTTTCAACAGGCAGGATTGTTTATTTTTAAATTTTTTTTAGATTATCAAAAATAATGATAATAAAAATTGTTATGCAAAATATCAAGAAATTTTGATTTTAAATTACATGCAAATTTGCAATCTATATGTTTTTTTTTTTTGTGGAAAAACGTTTCATATCCACAATCGCGATTTTTTTAAAACGTTTTCCCACTACGCAAGCGGCTTTTAAAACATTATTACAAGTTGCAAAACCAGTTCGTTTGTATCATTTTGTAAGTAACCTACAACGTTCTTCCACTGGCTGACTTTTTATAAACCATTTTGAAGGCATTAAGGTCCATAATTTTGATTAGATGTTTAAACAGTTTAAGAGAGTAATGTTAACGGTAATCAGCAAAGATAACAGTTTTTAAAAAAAGTCGCTTTTATAACGTTATTCCGCGGCTTTTCTTCAGTTGAATTAAAAAAGGAAAAATGGGAGAAGGGAAAAAACTACAAGGGAATTTTTATTCCTATTTGGGCTGATCGTATTTATCACCCCCTACAAAATTAAATGCTTAATTCCAGAAACTTTGTAGAAGAACAAGATCAATAACGAATTTCTGTAACAAAAAAAAAAAAAAAATAATAAAAAAAAATTATTGAAAATTTACGTTTTTTTGTTTTTATTACAAATTTCAAATCTGATATTATTAGATTTAAAATAATTTTTTAAATTTAGCGTACTTCATAAGAATATTGAAATTTTTAAAAATATTATGTGAAATTTGTCTGTTATGTATCAATTTTAGTTTTCCTGCAAAATCTATTAAAAACCTGTCAAGTGTAGAAACTTATTAAGAAAAACATTTGTTTTGTCATATTTGAAAATCATTTGTAGTTATGATATAAAAATATATGTCATAATTTATACATTTAAAATATATAACCTAAATAAAGAAAAAGATTATTAGAGAGGGGAAAAAGTATTTTCATCTAAAAATTGCAAAATATATGTATATTAATAATAAAAGGTCTTCTAATGTAGACGTTTGAATTTGACAGCTGATTGCGAACACATCTATCGAATTCGCTGTCATTTATCCAGTCTGTTGTGTCAATTCACCATGGCGTTCAGACAAAGCGTTTAACAACACGTGCAAATTAAACGATTTTTAAAAATGTTAAACTAACCCTAATTTTCATAGAACAACTATCTGCATCGATTTCTGTGAATTTCGGTATATGTATTAACAAACAAAATTGCCCAAATTTAACCGACAATTCCAATCCATATGAGAACTAAGAGCCTCTAATACATCACGAAAAAGTCAGGGTTTGGTGTGGATTGTAGGCTGGCGTTATTGTTCCATATTTCTTTGAGAACAACTTTGGCCAGGCCATCACCGTTAACGGCGAGCGCTATAGGTCGATGATTAACAACTTATTTTGACCTGAATTATATGATATGGGCACCAACGACGTGTAGTTTCAGTTTCAACAAGAGCACTCTTGTTCGTGCCACACAGTTCATGTCCCATCATCTTACAAATGGCCCATGTATCTCTCTTATTTATCATTATTTATGCGCAATGGAAAATTGGACATTTCTGACGAGCACCACTCTCACTCACTTACCCATGCTCAAGGCGAATTAATTTATTAGGTGGCGTTGAAAACACAGCTGTGGTACTTTTTTTCTTACTTAGAGAGAGAAATGTCCAAAGTTGATTGTGTTTTTGACATATCGATCAACGAAAGCAACAAAAAAAAACATTGTTTTGTTTTTGGTGTTGTTACTTGTTGTAGTATCGACACCACCGTATACATGAATTCGCCTTGTTCATGCTCTTTGACTGTAATTTTTATTTGATAAATGACAAACTCAATCGGGCATGTTCTAGAAATCGAAATGAAGTGGAATTGAAATCGAACGAGATTTTGAATTCAATTATTAACAAAATGATTGTAGTTTATCCTGTTTTGATGAGCTCTTCTTGTAAGTACAAATAGTACTCAGAGTATGAAGCGTATTAAAAGGAATATTTTTATGAACTTTCCTTCCAGGATCGTTTTTCGACTTAAATCCACTTCATTTTGATTTGTTGAACATGACCGAATTTTTGGATTGTGTTTGCTTGGTGTCAAATTTTTTTTTTTATTTAGTAGAAAACATTATATCGGTCAAGAGGCAGCCGCCAGAATTGATGACCATACGCGCCCGTTTTATAGAATTTTTCATGACTTCCGGCGATAGGATCCCACATTTCTGAAGAATATTCTCTGTGAGCCATTAAAGAGGCGGAGGCTTGTTGGCACAGACGCGTGATTTCATGAAATCATAGAAAAAAGTATGATTAGATAAGCCGACACGGAAATGCAGCCCTCAGAATTACGGTTGTTGAAATAATTATTTTGCGTGCTTGCGTGAAATATAGCGCTCCATACTTTATTGACGTGTGTTTTGTAACTATTTACTTCACAAATGTCAAAGCAGAAGTGACATTTACTTCCATTTGCAAAAATGATACCATCGTGCCACAGGGTGATAACTTTTGGAACACGTTGTATATATTTTCCTTTAAATAAAAATATCTTTTAAAGAATCTCAAAAAAACTTGTTATTTAAAATTATTTATTAAAAAAATTGGATTCTAAGCGAAATTTCTTACAGTTTTGATTCTTGTTCATTGAAATGTTTTGCGCTTATACTGTACGAAATTTCTTTATTCACCCATTGGCTCGTAATTCAAAACCTAATTTTTTAAATTTCAGGAAAGAAAATTAATATGACAGGAACCCTAAAAAAATGTTTGTTTGTCTTTAAAAAATATGTATTTAGTCTAAGCTAAATTTTATATTCTTACCGAAAAATATTTGAACAAATATGTTTTTGTTTGGTAGCAATTAAATTAAGGAGAATTTAAGTTAAATTTTTATAAAAATAATGAAATATTTTAAAAAATTTTTTTTAGTTTCTCCAATAAAATTTGCCAAACATTTTGCTAAAATAAAACTAATTAGTGCTCTTCACCAAAAAATAGCAAAAAAAAAAAACTTTATTTTGATAATAATACATAAAACCAAAAGCCTTAAATTAAATAAAAAAATTTTTGTATTTTTTTTTACAAAAAACCCTAATTGTATGTGTACAATTTTATTGCTGTTTACGTTTCAAACTGTTGAGTGCCCAACTGACCATTCCACCAGCAAAAGGTAAATAATTTGTAGAATAAGCGAATTATAAGAGATTTCCTACACAGAAAAAATTATTACATTTCTCCAATCATCAAATTTATTCCAAATTCATAATATCAAGAAAACAAGTTGTTGATTTTGCACCTATTACGAAAATGATTATATTGATTACTAAAAATTTTAAAATTTTGAAAAATATTTTCAATAAATGATATTTTTAATTTTAATTAAAAAAGGGATCAAAAAAACTTTGACATTTCAAACAATGTGTTAATTTATTTACATAAATATTGACAATTCCCAACAATAATTCTACATGTTTAAATTATTTGATTTTAAACGAAAAAAGTCAATTAAGATTTTTTGTTATTTAATTAAAATTTTAATTGAAAATTTATTTCAAAACAATTAAAATGTTAATTAAATCAAAATAAAATTTTTAATTTTCTTTCAGATTAAAAAAAATAATTGATTCAATTATCACATTAATTAAATTTAAATACCTTTTAAGCCATTTTTTTAATTGATAAAACACTTTTTTTTGAGAATGATGTTCCGTTTTTTGACGAGTGCCTAAATTTTGTAATCTTAGTTAAAGTTTTCCGTCTTTGAGTTTTGTTCGAAGAGTGAAGTGTTTTAAACAGTGCACAATTAAAAAAAAGTAATTAAATATTATATTAGTAAAAAACTTTTTGTAAATATGCCATATAAATTTAAGCAGAGTGTTTGTAAAGTATTTTTCTGTAAGTTTGAAAAGTATTAGAAAGATACTAGACTTCTTAGCTAACATTATATAATTGACAAGTAATATTATAGCAAGGATTCATTTGTCGTCACTAAACAATTTTTAATATGCCTTTTATAATAGTAATCACAACACATTTTTAACCCTCTACTGCATATGCAGCCATATATGGCTTTTCAATTTCAAATGCACATTCTCAACCAAAACTAACAGTTACGAAAAATAAAAGTTTTTGAAAAACATAAGTAGGCCTTTGTGGTTATGAGACGAATGTTGTTTTCTCTGTTCTTTACTTAGGTGCATAGAAAACCTCAGTCTTGTTTATAAGTAAGCGTGGTCACTTCGTATAGTAAAAATATATAAAATAAAACATATATTTTTTAAATTACAAGTAAGTTGGTATGCTTATATATTTTTTTTTGTAGAATATATAGCTTTGTCAATAGTGTTTATGTGAATATTTTTTAATTGTGCATGTAAAACTCGTAAAATCACGCAATTTTTAGAACAGCCAAATATGGCCTCTCATGCATTCACAGAAAAATTCGTCCAAATTTTCCGTGCCATATTTGGCTTCTCATGCATTTAGGGATAAACATTACGGTACCTGCTTCTACCCCAACTACTCTAGCAAATAGAAAAAGAGGTTCAGATTTCTGTGGTTTTACCCCGAGTTCCTGTAACGTGCCAAATATATATTCAAAAAACAAAGCTCGCCGCCAAGACTTTCCACTAAGTGCTGTCAGACTTGATTCTACAGATCATCTGCCAAAATGGAAAAAAGTACGCCAGCTTTGTCAAAATGATTGCAAATTTCGATCATATATAACTTGTACTAGATGCGGGGTCCATCTTTGTTTGAACAAAAACAGAAATTGCTTTGCTTTATTCCACGCAAAGGTAGATCGATCGGTTTTCGATTTTGCAATACTCATTTTCTTTACTGTGCTTTTAATTACTTTTAATCTTATAAATATACAACCATGGAAGCGTTACTTTTGTATTTTTTACTTATGTTCCTTACATTTGAATTACTTTTGATTGCTTAAATGAAATATAAATATAAAAATTAATACAAAAATTATATTATCTTTGTTGCATGAAGCGCCATATATGGCAATACATTTTTAGGGTGATACAGATTGGAGTGCATATGAAGCCATATATGGCAATTTTTTTGTTTCAGAAAACTGACCTGCTTTTCTGAAAAAATTTTGTTTGCATATCTTAATTATGCCATTTAAAAAAATAATTTAAAAATAAAAAAATTAATTTGTAGCTGGATCATAATGCATGCAGTAGAGGGATAAGTTTAAGGCTTATGTTCACAGAAAAAATTATTCAATTTCACCAATCACCGAATTTATTCCAAATTCATAATATCAAGCAAACAAGTTGTTGATTTTACAGCTATTACCAAAATGGTTATATTGATTACTAAAAATTTTAAAACTTTGAAAAAATATTTTCAATAAATGATATTTTTTATTTCAATTAAAAAAGTGATCAAAAAACTTTGCTATTTCAAACAATGTGTTAATTTATTTAAATAAATATTGACAATTCCCAACAACAATTCTACAAGTTTAAATTATTTAATTTTAAACGAAAAAAGTCAATTAAGATTTTTTTATATTTAATTGAAAATTTATTTCAAAACAACTAAAATGTTAATTAAATCAAAATTAAATATTTAATTTTCTTTCAGCTGAAAAAATAATTGATTCAATTATCACATTAATTAAACTTAAATACTTTTTAAACAATTTTTTTAATTGATAAAACACTTTTTTCTGTGTTACTAAGTTTGCTACAAGTTCTTTCTAAATCGTTTTGGTTTGTTGGGTGTGAATTAGTGGTGTGTTTGTATTTTGGTATCATTTATTGTGGTGGTGTTGTTAAGGCCTACGCTGAAAGAAATTTTCTATTGGAACAAAAAGATGCATTGATTTAACCAACTACAAAGAAATACTAAATATTAATACCTTCCGCCAATGGTGGTAAATGAGGGCATATTAAGTTTATCCTTCCGTGCGAAACTTTTTTAATATTCATCGAATACCCCATCTATAGTTATTTAAAAATAACCACTCAACCTATTTGCAAAGCAATACATGGGTTGTAAAGGTCTACCTTCACTGATCGTTTAACAATATCGAAAAACTAGGACCGCGAGGAAAGGTGTGGGGAAATGTCTGCCTCTGCGATACTATCTGAAGAGATTTTAATTTAATTCAAAATATAATGAGATCGGTATTAAGATAGACGCATAAACTATGTATTTTTTAACAAATGGGCGGGCTACGAGGGGTGGGGAGTGTAGTAGCGCACGCCGGGTATCCGCTAGTAAATAATATATATTTTCAGTCCTTGAGTAATTCTAAGTCGATTAAGGCATGTCGGATTTAGGCATGTTAAGCTCGATTTCTCTACTTATGAACAACAGCATTTTTCCTTAAGGTATGTTCAGACCTTACAAATATTTGCCGAAATAAACCAAAAAAAAAAAAAAAAAAAAAAAAAAAAAAAAAAAAAAAAACATGACCAACAAATTAATTAAACCTTAGCTTTATTTTTAACAATTTTTATTGACTTCCTTATCTTTATTTGTAAGAAGATAATTGTATAATTCAATTAAGAGACTGTTAAATGCTGTTTGATCCATCAAACATTTTGCAAAAGCCAAAAAAAATTTTAATAAAACTAGCGGTTACGTGTAGGACGCCAAATATTAAATAGGTGTGAACATATCTTTAATGTTTAGTTCTTGAGATAGCTCGCAAGTAAATGCTAATTAATTTATTGCGGTAATAACTGTTGAACAAATTATCGTACGTAAAAAAAAATCGTCGGGTATGATCTTTAAAACCTCTTTACTTTTAAATCCGCTAGAGGGATTAAGCCTTGATTCGGAGTTAAGATCTAAACAGGTTCGTGTTACTTATTACCTGGGGCAAATAAGTCATGTAGCAGCAATTCGATCTTTCTAAAAACTCAGTGCGACCAATCCTGGACTTAAAAGAATTTTAATTACATATTCTTACGTAGTTTAAAAACTAAAAGATTCTTCGTAGTCCCGAGCTTATGGGTTTATTACTTCAGGTATAAAATTCAGGAGCCCTCATTCTTATGTTACTGGAAACTTAAAACCTGTTTTTAGAAAACTCAAAAAAAAATATAGGCGAAAAACTTTTTTGTATTTGGATTTAGAGTTTAGAAAAATTTTACTATTAATAAATTCTAATAAACTATTTAATAATCTGATACTAATAATTCATTTCCCTGGAGCATTTTGCTCAATTAATTTTCTAATGTTAACCACAGTCCAATTATGTGCACATTGGCGTAAAATAAATTTTTTGATCAACTTTTTCTTCATTTGTAACCAAAATTTTTTCATAGTGTAATAAGTTCCATTGGACGCACCCGATTCCATGTTACTTACGCACACACATTTACGCAGCACAGTTATACATATCTATTTATTTTTTCTATTTAAAGTTCACTATTTAGTGTTTGTTTTTTCGCAAAGTATGTCAAGGACAGAAATGTGCGAATTTTTTTTTCGCAAATATTTTCTATACGCTCTGCCTATGTTTGCCTTCAAAAACCGTTGATAGGTTTTTTTTTCTATGGTTGCTGTGCTACAAAAAAATTAACTTAATTTTTGTTGTAGTTTCTCTTTGCAGTCATAATTAGTTTGATAGACCTCAGTAGGGTTCGAGGGGTGGGTAGTAATGATTTTATTACGCTTAAAACGTTCATACCCACTGAACTAATTCACATTTACTATGTATTTCACCAACGGTGGTTGTGTGTAGTTGATGTTAATGTATGTGTTGGATTGTGTGTTCGTATATATGTAGTTGCGTATATGAGATTGGAAACTTTTTTCTATATCTACCTAATGTAAGTGTGAGTGCGTAGATACATACAAGTACGGAAATGATGAGAATCACTTAAATTGTATATATAGGTATGTATGTGTGTATATAAAAAAACGGTCTCATAGAAAATTTGAACATTTCACTAAAAGGGGAAAAGAGGATTTTTTGACTTTAGCATTCTGACTTCTAGTTTGTTTCTTGTGTTTCATAGGTAAATATGATTCATGATTTGTTATTCCTCATTCCTGTGAATTGGCCACCTCGTCCTGTGGACGTCAAATCTCTGGTCTATGCTGATAAAATAGTAACGATTGATCATTTAAAAGCCTATATGCGACACTCTTTTGACGAAAAAAGATCGTGTGTGCCTGACAGAGTGGTGCAAAATTGGACCGACAAGATGGCGATCATAAGGCGCAGTCGTGGAGGCTATATTCCAGAAATTATTTTTAAACATTATAACCATGAAACTTTTCAGCTAATAGAGCCACAATTTTGGACATTCTATTAATTTTGTTGTGTTTTATTTAAAAAAAATGTCTATGTCTATAATAAAACACACCTTTTTATGTCTTCTACAGGGACTACAAATAACGATTATTCCGACAAGTACCTTTATTAACGTATATTTTTAAAGTTCACTATAAGTTTTTGTTCTGTTTTCACAAAAATCAAATCTGGAATGATTTTTAATATACATATTACACAGTGCAACACGAAAAAAAATAACCATTTACGGACACCACTACGTGATAAAAGACCAAAAAAAAGACCAGTTTTGCCCAAAGTCATGCACTTTTTTTTAGGGACCCCCAAAGATTTGGGGCCTCGGTGTCATTTTTGCATAAAAGTGATCATTTTGTCAAGCTCATATCTTGCAAACCGTTCGGAATTTTTTACTCTCTGAGGCAAAGTTTTAGCTCTTGTCATAAAGAACAAAATCTGTGAACATAAAAAATCAAAAAAACTTCATCTTCAATATCAAAATCGCAAAAAGCTTTTTTACCTTTTTCCCCCTGTTTAGGTCCATAGCTAGGTACCTACTTTATAAAATATTTTGGTAAGAGGATTAAAAAAAGCACATTTTTCGCACTAATTTCCAATTAAAAATGTATTAAAAAATGGAAAATTTAATTTTTTGTTTGTCATTATTTTTAAAGCATAAATATTTATATTAAAAGAATCGAGAAAAATCAATTTGTAGTTGCAAAGTTTTCTGACTTATAAATACCCATAATCTTTGGGGGTCGAAAAATCTACCACTGGCCAGAAGCACTACAATAGTATTACCAAATATTGGTAATCGGTTCAGAACATCTAAAAGGCATTTACATCTATCAGAGAATAGTCGTTAAGATACAACATATTGTTTTGCCAAAGTTCGCCCACTTGTTGATGTTCTTAATAAAAATTCTATGTAGCTTATGCAATTAGTTCCTATGTAGTGTGTCACTTGTGCAAAATGTTCGTTAAGAGAAACCCAATCCCTTTTATTCTACAGTATTTTATCTGGTAGATCAAACTGTTTTGGATTTACTGAATAATTAACGTGCCTGATCCCGATTGTCATATACATAGTTTTTTTTGTGACAATTTTTGCTTATCATCTCATCTGTCAATTGAAAGACAGCGCTGTAGCCAATGTTATTATCAATAACTCCTACGTTGAACCAATAGCTAATGTTAAAAGTATTGCATAGCCGAAAGCAATTCAGGAGTTTACTCATGACATGGCTGGTGTCAACTTTTATGACAATGGCCGTTTTTCACAAATTGATTTTCGACCTGAAGTCATAATACAGTGGGTTAACAGTGATGAATTTTATATACTCCTAAATCCTCCAAGGGTATGTGAAAACATTTGAAGAATATGTCACCTTGTTGTGTTACTTTCTCTGGGCAAATCGGGTACTTGGCATAATTCGAAATTGTTATATCTCTTCAGATCGCGGCTGACCAAAGACCTATCTGGTACCACGGTAGTCAGCAGCCCCCGGAGTCACGACTCCGGTTTGACTATCGGCTTATACTTAAAGTCACTGGGAGGGAGATCTTATAAATACTGGTAAACGACCCAGTAAAAACTTGACTTACAATGCTACTTTTAATGACTTCCATAATTCATTACTTTGCAGCTTTATTCGCCATTTTTTATTATTATTATTAAGTAAGATATAAAATAATAACTTTATTATTATATCTTAAAAAGTCATAATTATACATTACAAAAAATACTTTGGTACAATGACATAAATAAGTTATTATTATATGATTTAAAAAAATTTTTTAAATCAATTTTCAATATATTACATTAATATTTGTTAGATATCCGGTAATATTACAAAATTTTAAGAATGATTTCGATGTGAAATACATGGAAAATCCAAAAATCAATCACATGTATGTAAATATATACATAAATATATTCCAACATTTTCAACACAATATATATTTGTTACTAGCTGACCCGGTCCGCGTTGCTGGCCCTAAGCAAACATTAGTGTTGTATTACCAGACGATTTAAATTGATCTTTAAACGAAATTTACGGCCTTTAAATAAAAATCCATGAAATACCTATCATAAAGTTTTTTTACAGAATAACTTACATATGGTGTAGATAAAATTCATATGGTTGTATGTATGTATAGATATGCTGTGAATCTTACGAAAAAAGTGAGCGTAAAAGTGGGCGGGGCAACATTTTCTTTCCGCAAAACCTAAGTTAGACCATGGCGATCATTTTAAAGGAAAAATCGTCCAAATCGGTCAAGCCGTTCTCCAGTTATGCGCTTAATAGAAAAAGTGGGCGTAAAAGTAGGCGTGGTAAATTTTTCTTTCGATGAGAACTTAAAATGGATTAATACAAACATTTGAAGGAAAAATTAGTCAAATCGATGGAGCCGTTTTCTGATTTTAGGTAATTCGAAAAAAGTGGGCGTAAAAGTGGGCGGGGCAAAATTTTCTTTCCGTAAAAACCTAAGTTGGACCATAGCGATCATTTTAAAGAAAAAATCGTCCAAATCGGTCAAGTCGTTCTCCAGTTATGCGCTTAATAGAAAAAGTGGGCGTAGAAGTAGGCGTGGTAAATTTTTCTTTCGATGAAAACTTAAAGTTGATTAATACGAACATTTGAAAGAAAAATTAGTCAACTCGATGGAGCCGTTTTCTGATTTTAGGTAAATCGAAAAAGTGGGCGTAAAAGTGGGCGGGGCAAAATTTTGTTTCCGTAAAAACCTAAGTTGGACCATGGCAATCATTTTAAAGAAAAAAATCGTCCAAATCGGTCAAGCCATTCTCCAGTTATGCGCTTAATAGAAAAAGTGGGCGTAAAAGTAGGCGTGGTAAATTTTTCTTTCGATGAGAACTTAAAATGGATTAATACAAACATTTGAAGGAAAAATTAGTCAAATCGATGGAGCCGTTTTCTGATTTTAGGTAATTCGAAAAAAGTGGGCGTAAAAGTGGGCGGGGCAACATTTTCTTTCCGCAAAACATAAGTTAGACCATGGCGATCATTTTAAAGAAAAAAATCGTCCAAATAGGTCAAGCCGTTCTCCAGTTATGCGCTTAATAGAAAAAGTGGGCGTAAAAGTAGGCGTGGTAAATTTTTCTTTCGATGAGAACTTAAAATGGATTAATACAAACATTTGAAGGAAAAATTAGTCTAATCGATGGAGCCGTTTTCTGATTTTAGGTAATTCGAAAAAAGTGGGCGTAAAAGTGGGCGGGGCAAAATTTTCTTTCCGTAAAAACCTAAGTTGGACCATGGCGATCATTTTAAAGAAAAAATCGTTCAAATCGGTCAAGTCGTTCTCAAGTTATGGATTTTGCCACGCCCCTCCGCCCCCAGACCAAAAATCAGACTTCACAGTGTCACCCGCCTGAAGATTCTGAAGATTCCCTGAAAATTTCATCAAAATCGGCCCAGCCGTTTTGGAGTCCATACGTTACATACATACATACATACATACACACATCCTATTTTATATATATAGATTAGAATGCTCTTATTGATATCATTCTAATGTTAACGATGTTTTTTTGAAGAACATAACCAGGGCTGTCACAAAAATTGTTCGGAATGGCTTTGAATCAGTATTTTAATTTCGATCGATTTTCGTAAATCCGACAAATTTTAATTTTGTTATTTTAAGATAAATGTGGCAATATTGTGCAAACCAAAAGAAAATATTTTTTCGCTCAAAAAATTAAAAGTGATTTCATTCCGAGAAAATTTATCGGTTTTCGTTTTCTGAAGAAGCTTTCTCGGAATTAAAAAACCTTTCGATCGAAATTTATATCTGTGACAGGCCCGTATATTTACATATATTAATCCACACATTGTTATTACAGTGTTAGAGCCATAAATGATTTTGTGCAGCAAAAGCACTATTTATTAAATATTTTCTTACATTTCGAAAAATTTATTATTATGTACACTTCTTCAACAACAATTACATAAGATTTCAGCGCAATTTTAATTTGTTAACCTTTTTAAAAGTTTATTCGAAAGTACTTATTTCTTGTCTCTTTTGGTAACTACACATTTTTATACAACTTTTAAGTATAAAATAAAGGTATTATTTTTTAGGTTGTAATTGGCCAAATTATAAAGGATTACCTTTAGGACATCGCGAATAAAAATAAGTACTTTTTCTAGTAGAAAAGTAAGTACTCTCTTCCTCAAGTTCTCAATTTTTTTCTGCTTATTTTGTAAGCAAAGTTTTTGCTGGGGACTTAAAAAAAAGCAGCCGATAATGGGTTAAACTAAAAAAATCAAACAAATAGAGAAGTGCCGCGTGCATTTGTTACACCAAAGAAATCCTTGTTGCACTTTTACCTACTACCTTCTATTAAAAAAACTCAACGTTACCGATTATTTTATTCCTTAGAAAATTAAAATTATATTTAAGTTTGATTTTTTGCTTAGAAAATAAAAGTTATTTTGAATTTTATTTATTCCTCACAAATACAAATAATTTTTTGAGTTTTATTTTTTGATTAATAAAAAAAATAATTTTTGATTTTGATTTATTCCTCAGAAATAAACGTTATTTTTTGAATGTTATTTTTTTCTTAGAAGTTAAATACAATATAAAAAAATTAGTTTTATTTTATAAATAAGGGTTTTTGCACGGACTCTGAGGATAAAAATTTAATTTTAGCGCAGAAAATTACTTTGTTTTTTATGCAATAAATAAAATACCAAAAGTAACTGCTGTTTTCTAGGCAAAAATCCAACTCAAAAAAAAAAAAAATTTTTTTTGCAATAATAGACCTACAAAATAATTGTTGTGTATTTTTGTGACTCGTTATTCCTGAAGATGGCATTCAAAGGATGTCGAAATATTGAAAAATAAAGAATTTAAAGAATAAAACAGACTTCGAGCTTGAAAAAATTATTTACTGCCAGGCGACAAGAACATTTCTTTCGCATTTTTATATTGAAAACAATAATAAAAAATTTAAATTTGTTTTTGTTTTCAATATAAATATAAGAAAGAAATGTTCTTGTCGACATTGTGGGCCAGGCAGTTAATTTATAAAAAAAAATTTTTTACTTAGCAAAATATTAAATTCTAAAATAATTTTTATTTTCTGAGGAATAAATAAAAATCAAAAAATAACTTTTAGTTCCGAGGAATTAATAATACTGAAAAAATAATTTTTATTTCCTAAGCAAATACCTATTAAATTCAAAAATAATTAAAAAGTTATTTTTAAAATAAAACCTATAACCGTTCTAGAATCAATTATTGCACATGTTAAAAAGTTAAAAAGGTCCGCAGAAAATTATTTATCTAACTACGTTTTTAAAAAGTTTATTTAAGTTCTTTTCATTTTATTTCCCCCCTTCTAACTGCATCTTTGCTAAACATCTTGCAAAAATTTCCTATTGGGCCTACACCACTTCTATTTGTTTTTATATTTTTTTTACAACAATGAATTTAAAATTCGCAACAATGTTATGTTTTAATGATCATGAATTCAAATCTATTTATGTGGTTGTTGTTTCTATTTCTGCTGCCTGCTAAAAGAAATGTGAACGCATTGCGTAATCCTCAAAATAGAAGAATATAAAATAAGCGAATGAAATAAAAGCACAAACGCTTTCAGATACTGATGTATGACGACGGGTACGTAGTACATCTGTTCGTTTGTTGTGTGTGTGTGTGTATATATGTGTGTATGTACTGGGTTGTTTGACTTTTTTCGGAATGATATTGAATAGAGCAGAGTACAGTTATAGCAAATTTTTTGCAAAAGCTCGCAAAAAAACGCAAAGCTAAGCAGTTGCTACCTAAATAGTTTTCTTTTTTGTATTAGAAGCACTCATTAGGGTGCAGAGAAGGAAAAGAATAAAAAGTTTAAATATAAGTATAATTACGTAATGAACTATTATGTATGTATTTTGAAAGAGATTCAGTTAACTAATTAAGCGCAAAAAGGTTTTGAGCGTTAAACAAAGATTTCCAGGCTTGGACCTTCAAAACACATTGATCTTGTTTTGTAGTTCGCCTAAAGGGACAATATCTACATAGAGCAATTTGTGCATCATTTTAGGAAATAATCCAAAACATATTTTTTAGATTTCCGACACCTTTCATTTTCTCAAACTACCCCCTGACTGAAATCAATTTGATTTAAAATCGCAGAAAATCTCATTTAAGAAGATTTTTAGCTTCTGTAAAATAGTTTTTATTTGATGAATTAAAAGGAAGCAACCTGGTTAAGTAAAATCCTATATTTTGCAAAAAAATAAAACTATCAACATTTTCACAAAAATTCAATTATTAAAGCTTTCAAAAAATCGGAGTTATAAACATTTTTAATATATGTGCTTTTTTGGAAACACAAATCCTTAAGAAGCTACATTAGAAAACATAGATTGATCAGAAATATTTTCCTAAGTTCCAATTCAAAGGTTGCAAGTCTTATTGATCAGCTTGCTAATTTACTGGCGAAAGAGAGAGAGAGACAGTGAATCATTTCTTTCCTCGTCTCTATCGCCTATAAAGTATCAAGCTGATCAATAAGACTTGCAACGTGTGAATTGGGAATAAATATGCCAATACAAAAATCAATCATTCACATTTTCGTCTTTAAGCGCAAATCTTGTGGGGCTTTTCCTGGCAAAATATATTTTCAGGGAGGAAATATGATGGCATCTAGATATTGTATCTGTTGTGAAAATTTCTTATATCTGAAGAATATTTCTTGCAAAAATAAGTTACTGCTTGCATTTTCTTTCGATTCTAAATAAAAACCTTCGACTTCAACGTTTTGTGGTATTTTAATAGTTAAACGAGTTTTGGGCAAGGAAAATGATGTAGCACAATGCCAGAAATAATGACCGACAATAACTAATCGGTCGACATAAAAAAAATATAATCATCGCTAGCATGATAGTCGACGGCAACGGAACAGTATATTTCACGTCGAGTGGAATTTGCTCCTCTTTAGGCGACAGATAATTGGTTCACCAAAACTTTAAAAAAGGTGTGTTTAAAATACAAAAAAAAAAAAAATAAAAATTTTCCTTTTGAAGTAGTTTTCGACCACTTTTTTGTACACATTTCGGGTGGTATCTCTGCGATAACTTGACGAAAGTTGATTTTTAAATGCTCCAACGTTAGGGGGTTACCCGCGTAGACGTCTAACGGCTTCAATCGATGTCGGTAAAACTAGAAATTACGTGTTCAGGAAACATGCAATAAAATCAAATCGGTCGTATTACGTAGTTCGTGGCGCCGTCTTGTTGAAACCAAAATATCGTCCAGTACATAATCTTCAATTGCAGGTTAAAAAAGAGCCGTAAGATAGGCCAAACTGCTGAGCACGCCTTGGAATCGACATATTCGGATTATCCGCCACACTTTACTAACAAAAGCGATATTTGTGGCAATGCATACATTGCGATGATGCACATAGGCCTGACCACATCTTTAAGCCATTCAGTGGGTTAGAATTCCTTGAAGGCTTCCAGTCTGTTCGAATTTCTTTGTAATTCTGCCGATTCCTAGCACAAAAGGTCGACATCGACGACAACAACCACCAAGTAATGCTCGAAAAGTGTGCCAGGTATGAAACACCACTTTTGTAGTAAGTTTTAACGTCGACACAACATTCTTAGAAAATAATAAATTAGCGTATTATATAATGACATAATAAAAGTAATAACCCAAAAAATTAGGTCAACATCGACAAATTCTTACATAATAGAGGTGATTTAATATTGTCAAAAACATTCTGTAATACCTATAAAATGTTTACCTTGAAGGTATATCAATAAGTCCCTATCTACCTTCTTGGCGATAGGGGAAAGAGAAATTAGAAGGGGTACACAACCGAGTGTACTCTTCGATTCGTTTTGTTCATTCATTCGTAGTGTCGAAATATATGTACACACAAGAAGTTTTAACGACAAAAATCGTTCAATGTAAACACAGAAAAAAATAAAAATTTATTTAAATTACAAAATTTATGATATTAATTAAAAAATTAATTAAATTTGCACCAGTAAACAAAATAATATATATATATCAAAACAAATTAATAGTATCAATTAAACGTTTAATTCACTTGATCAAACGTTTAATTAACATGATTAATCGTTTAATTCACATGATTAAATTTTTAATTCAAACTGATTTTGTTTTTGATTAATGCTTTAATTGGTGGACAACTTTGTAGAATTTTTTCTGTGAAGATAAGACCGACTTCAAAGAGAAAACGACAATAATCGCAACGAAAAAATTCGTATAATTAAATAGCACTTATAATTCGATGACGACTTTTCTATAAATATTTTGTGATTGGAAAACAGTAAGTAACTCTTTTAGATTCTTGTGACTAAAACATACCTAGAACTATACAAACCACTAAGTATAATCTGATTATGCTCATTTAAATGCACTCAAAGATCATTTTTTGTTTATTATTGAATAATTCTTACATATTTTTTTACACAATTTTTAGAGAATATTTGGGGAAGGACAAAAATTGTGTGCTTACCAAAAAATAGGTTAACACTCCATGTGGGAAAACTTAAAATGCATGTGTCAAGTTTCAAAGACTTATTTCAGATTTCTATTCAAAAGAGGCTTTGCTTAGTAATAGATCGATTTGTATTTAAGCAACTAATTCTTTGTATCGCCTGTTTTTCGTTTGGCCCAGTTGGAATCGTTTTTGTTCAACAATAATCAAAATTTATAAACAGAAAAAATATTTGAGCCAATTTATATTTTGTGCTTTTTGAGCAAGAGGAAATCCAAGGGGT
The DNA here is from genome assembly GCA_943735925.1 of Pollenia amentaria. NCBI lineage: Eukaryota > Metazoa > Arthropoda > Insecta > Diptera > Polleniidae > Pollenia > Pollenia amentaria. The sequence continues at coordinate 130,393,961 of OX031008.1, read as the reverse complement.
CGTCAGGACTGCCGTCTCTCCCTGAACTAAAGGCTGGATTGGCCCTTGTCTTAGTGGGTCGTACCGTAATAAAACATTTGTTATACCCACACCACAATAGTGAAGAGGATATAACGCATTTGCGCTTAAAATATTGGTCCTAGACCGTTTAGTATACCGATCGACTCAGAATACATTTGTGAGTCGATCTAACAATGTTCGTCCGACTGTCCGGCTGGCTGTCCCTGTAAACCTTGTGCGCAAAGTAAAGGTAGCCATTTTTGAGATGTTTTAATGAAATTTATGTACCAAATTCTAATTTTCTCAAAATTTATTTTATTGCAATCTTAATCATCTTGGCAAATTTTATTAGAATCGGTCCTGGGCCCAACCTACGCGTACTGCAAGTAGAGTCGACAGTGACTTCGTTTTGAAAGAGATGTTAGCATCTGACAAAATAATTGGATTTGGCCAATAATGGCTTTCGGTCTTATTTTTGCTTTTTCGCTTATGTTTTGCTCACATTTAAGACGTATAGAACTGATTACTTTAAACAACTGGTTCTTCTTCCTTTTCGTTTCGTTTTTTTCTCTCTTTTCTTTTCTTGTCAAATTAACATACAAATAGTTAAATCACAAATTATCGTAACACTAACATTTCTTTACCAGGCAACAACAAAAACAATCACACATAAATTTTGTATATTGACCAGTGTTGCCAACGCGTGTGTAATTAAACATATTGTGTGTAATTTGTACTTTCATGTGTAGCCCATGTGTAATTAGTAGGGTATTCATTAGGTTAACCGTTAATCGGTTAACCGATTAAATAATACCCGATTAACTGATCGGTTAATTTAAAATTGCCTTTTTTCGATTCACGATTAAACCGGCTAATTTCATTCGATTAACCGATATAACAAAATATTTAACTTTTTGTTGTTTCATACATATTTCGTCTCATACAAACAAAGAAGGTGTTCAATGATCTTCATTTTAAATAAGTGTTTGCTGTCAACAGCTTTCTGCTTCACGTACTTTTTATATGTTTGCGTTTAGATATTTGTTTATTTTCATATCTTCTATCAATGTTTTAACAGAATTAACCGAAACAATTAGAAGTGTTAAAAATTTAAAAAAATTTAAACAGGACTCTAATGAAATAATGGAAGATTTTATATGCTTTGAAAAATACAGGAAAAGGACTAAGAAATTAGATATTCTGTATTATTGGTTGCTTTTGATTTGTTCTGTTCTCTTATTAATTTTTTTAATTTGACAATATTTTGAAATGACATATTAAATTGTGATTTTCGGAAATTTAAATACTCTCTTTTAAACTTCACTTAGAATTGTTATAAAATGCTTTTTAGATTGTTATAAGTGTGAAAATATTGGCAAAAATATCCGTAACTTTTTTTTTCAGTTTTTTTCGCATTACCGTTTTTTTCATTTCTTTATTTAAAAGCATTTTTTGCAATTTTTTCACTTAAGTTAATTAAAAGTGTGAAAAATATCTTTTGTGTAATACTGTATTATATACATAATTTATGTATATGTATGTGCTGACCATCCGTTCTATATTTATTTGAGGGCTTTTTTGTATGTAAATAAATGTTTATTCAAAAACCTTTAATTATTCATTTTTTAATTAAATGTTCTATATTTGTACTGTATTTAATAGATTAATTGAGGAGGCTCTTTTAAAAACATGATTATACCACTTCCGACAGAAATGATTGTAAAATTTCCGTTTGTTTGGTAACATTGAAAAGAAAATTCTGCGAAAATCAAATTGGGAAAAAACTCTAATAAAAGGCATGATTACTTCAAAGTAGATTCTTCCACTTCAAAATCACTTTACCCATTTCAAATATACAGTTTTGGAACAAAATATGATTAATCCAGATTATTTAAAGGTGAATCTCATAATATTTTAATTCAAAATAATATTTCTGATACATAATTAGTTTCAGCAAGATAAGATTAATCCACTGTGGATTGAATCATAACATGATTTTTCGTCTAGAACACATAACACAATTTGATTATTCCTTTAAGCAGCTTCAAAACTAGATTATTCCATTTCAAATTTTAGATTTATTCCAAATATATTATTGAATCCTGTAAAAGCAATGACTATTTTTCTAGAATAATCGTCTAGAATAATGCAACACAAGTTCGGGTTAAAAACATAGTTGCATTTCTAAAGAACCTTTTTTCTCAAATTGTGCAAAAACAAAAAAATTGGAAAAGTCAAGTTTTGAAAAGAACCTCCTCAATTAAGATACATTCCCAATTTATCTTGTTACTTATCTTTACTAAAATCTTGCACATAAAAAACATTTTTTTTTAAGTGTCTATCTATTTTATTCTCCAACTCATAAACACTCTTTTCAACACCAAAGAAATAATAACAATCCATTTTAAAATATAAAAAATTAAGAACTGAGGTGTTCAATTTTCCAGAAGGTTTGAAAGATAATTTCGAAATAAAACGCCCTGAACTTTATGGTTATCCCGTTCTAAGATCGTTAATATTCTTTTTCGATTGTCGACAAATCTGTCCTTGATACTTTTCTTACTTTAAGTTCTTATGGTTGTTTCCTTTTTTCTTGAAATCCGAAATTTCAAAAAAAAAAAAAAAAAAAAAATCAGATTGCCATTTTCGAAAGTTTTCAACAAAAATTTTATTTTTAAAAAAATATTTCATATCCAATTTAGTTTGTATGCTTTTTATTTTAAACCAAAAAAAAAAAAAAAAATCATGTGTAATTTGTATTAAAATCTGTAATTTGGGACACAGTCATGTGCAATTTCCGAATTCTTCATTGGCAACACTGATATTGACGTATCGAGTGAAAATTTGTGTATTTTTCGTTCCTGTATTTAATTTAATTTTATGTTTGAAATAAAAACGTAAATAATCATCAGACCAGCAGCGTAATCTCGTACTTCAGTTTTGAAAATTTTTTTAGTTGTTTTATTTTATTAAATAAACTAAAAACAATTCGAAAGCCTAAAGAGGTGTTTGGAAACATTATTTTAGTTTCTTAACGCATTAAAACAAATGACATTTGCTTGTTTTGTCGCTGTTACTGCCTACAGTCCACATTGTGTTTTGAGTACATTATTGACAGTGTGTATTGGTTTGCCAGCAGCAACAACAACATTGTGGGGGAACACGGAATTGAATTTTAAGATATTTTCTAAGATATTTTTATTTTTTCAGTTGTTCGCTTAACAATGCGTGTTTGTTTTGTAGCTGCTGCTATCGCGGCGCTCTGCGCTATTGTTAGATTTTTGTTGTTGTATTTTTTCATTGTTTGGCGATAAATAAATATTAAATAAAATTTTATGTTTGTGTTTATGTTGTTGTCATTTAGAGATAAAAACCTACAAAACTTTTTTTTTCTTTTTTAAAGTTAGATAGAGATCTATGAACCAAAATGTAGTGGCTGAAATCTACAAAATTTGCAAAAAAAAAAAAAAAATAACAGTAAAAATAAAAGAAAACATATGGGTGAATTTAGGTCAAACGCAAAAATTTCGATTGACTGATGATAATGAGTCCCATAAAATGATGATGGTTTCTATAATAATTTTATGTACACATTTTTTTTTTTATTTTTTGTGCAAATTGACGGTTTTTGCAAGATTTTTTTTCTAAGGTCTAGCTTATTTTTTCTCTTCTTTATTTTTTCTTGTTTTCGATTTTTGGGGTCTATAAATTTTAATTAGTTGTTATGGAAGAAATGAAAATTATTGCCATCATAATTAAACACAAATTATGATGTATTTTGTTTTTTTTTGGCGTGAAGAAGTTAGGGGATTAAAAAAAACTGCGGGTTATTCGATTAAAAAAACAATAAATTTGAGTATTTTACTTAAGGGAAAGGTTTGAAGTTATTAAATTTAAATATTTAATTAATTAGAAAGTTTTAAATTTGTTAAACAAACTAGTGAAATCTATTTAAATTTAAATCCTTTTCGGAGTATAGTTTTTTAGGTCATGAATAAAACTTGAAATAGGTACTGAGATTATAAAATATTAATTTTCCAAATTTTTAGGAATGTCAATAATAGAAAGTTTTACTTAAGAAAAATAAAGGAATATTAACCATTAACAAAAGATGATTCAGGCTGCAAGAAATATTTGATTCTTTAATCAAGTGAATTAAACGTTTAATCAAGTAAATTAAAAGTTTAATTGATACTATTATTTTGCACCAGTAAGCAAATTACTAGTAACCATTCAACGTCTTATTCACTTGATTACATTTTTAATTAAGACTGATTTTATTTCTGATTAATGATTTAATTGGGATAAATTTTTTCTGTATACAAAAATACAAAGTGTTCAGGAGACACAAAAATCTGAATATCTTTTAAACTATTTTAAACTTTTTGAAGCAGATTTTTTTCTTAAAATTGTAAGCCTCTGTTTATAAATACAAAAAATTATTTTACGTAATACTTAGAGGAGAAAATGGTCATTACAGTTTCCGGAGATGAGTCCTTTTCGAAAATTATTTTTGAATTTTCGTAGTTTTAATAGCAAAATGGAAACTTTAGCGCATGCAATTTATTGAAATACAAATATTCGCATTACCTATAACGTTAAAATATATAGGTTGCATTTTAAGATTAGATTAACCCCTTTGAAGACTCATTTATGAACTCGAAAAGCTTAATAAAAATAAACACAATTTTTAACGAAAGCTTTTTATTATAAAGGAACAATAAAAACATTTTGGTATATTTTTATCTGTTTATTAAGATTACAAATTGGAAAATACATACATTCATAAAATAACAAAAACGAAAATATTTCATCCAGATAAAAATAAAAAAAAACTTTCTTCTAAATCTGCCTGTGAATACCCATACACTTCTCCCCTGTTAAGGAGCTGAAATCTGCACTGCCAAATTAACTTCTGTTGAATATCAAAAGCACAAAGAAGTCTTCGCCAGCAGGCCAGACTAGTGTCTGTAGTTTATGCTCGTCCTTACCAATATCCAGCCCATGGCTACTGGTTCCTGTGTTAGCAGCTTGGACTCTGCTCGGCCGCGATATGCATATCATAAGCTTCAGACGGGCTTGAGCCTTCCGCTATATCTTTCTAGGTGAAACTATATGCACCACGAAAATGGAGGCAAAAATAAATGCATAATACACTGGTTGTTGAGAACGATGAGAATGAGGTCCTAGTGGCAGTAACCCACGTTTATCATAATCACATCTTTAGTTTCAATATTTTAAAAGGAAAAGGCAATTAAAGACAAAATTAGAAGTTTTATTGTAATGTTGTAATTTATTATTTTAATAAATTTATATTTCAAGTCTTTCAAGCGAGGCATGAAAAGCGTTGGGACATCAGTGTCTGATAATTGCTGCGATAGTTGTGAAGACGAAAGCGAGAAGAAGAGTAGGCAACAGCGGGGGGGGTGCTTTAAAACCATGTGAGATAAGGCCATTATGACTTTATTGCTCAATTGAATGGGAGATAAAGCCATAATGGCCTTATTGCCCAATCATTGAGAGGTAAGGTCATATTTAAAATTTTGCGAAATGAGAGATATAGCCATACTTTTTTTCGCAAATGAGAGATAAAGCCATATTTTAAACTTTAGTATGCGAAGCCAAATTCCAATACTTTACTTTAGTGTTTCCGGGAAAAGAAACACTAAAGTTGTGACGCACGCAGGAAAACTTTATTCAGCGAAGCCACCTGCCGCGTCCTACTGGAGGAGAAAATCCGTAAGCGCGGCCGCAGGCCGCCACGCAGAAAAACTTTAGTATGCGAAGCCAGATTTCGTAAAAGGAAAAATCTATTATTAATCAATGTAAAATGCAAAAGTTCTTCAAAACTGAAATGAGAGATAAAGCCTTTTTCTAATATTGCTAATGTGAGCTAAGGCCATGATGGCTTTATCTCCCATTCAAATGAAAAAAAGGCCTTATCTCCCTATTGAATGAGAGATAAAACCATCATGGCCTTATCTCACATGGTTTTAAAGCACGCCCCCGGGAACAGCTCCTGTGTTACTTTCCTGCACTGGCAAAATGAAGAATAGCCAACATGGGATCTGCTGCTTTCATGGATTTGTCGAATATTTATGGCATTGGCCTGAATTGTGTAATAAACTTCGATAGGAGTTTGGGCTTGTTTTACAGTAGGAATTCTGGGTAAATTTAATTCCATAATAACACAATGGATCAATAGGATTAGGTGTGTCAGCTGCAAACTAATTGCCATTTCTACCTTACCTAAGTCATATTTCTGGATTTTCTACACTCTTCTCTAGCAGCCCAACAAACAAAAACGATTTAGAAAGCCCTTGTAGCTAGCTTAATAACATAAGCCTTATGGGGCGATTACGGATGACAACTGAACTGCTGACAACTCAACTTCAGTTCAGTTTTCATTTGCAACCGACCAATTAGGTTAGAAAAGTGCTGTGATTACTATTATAAAAGGCTTATTAAAAATTGTTAAACAATGAAAACTGATCCCTTGTGATAACGTTACTTGTCTATAATATAATGTAAGCTAAGAAGTATAATTATGGAATAAGCTTACAGAAAAATACTTTTCAAACTTACAGAAGAACACTTTACGCACTCTCTGTTTAAATTTATATGGCATCTTATATACAAAAAGTTTTTCAAGAATGTTTAAAATACTTTGAAAGACTTTCACTCTTCAAACAAAGCACAAAGACTGAAGACTTTAACTAATGTAATACAAAAATTGAGCACGCGTCTAAAAACGGGACATCATTCTCAAAAACACTTACAAAACTATAGCGAGAATAAGTCATTTGCAATCATATTTGTTGTCATGTTGTAGGAAATCTTATGATAAGCTTATTATACAACCCATTTACCTTTTGCTTGTGGAATGGGCTGTGGGTGCCACAAACTTATCTTTTAATCTATAAACAATCTTCAAGTTAGAAAATATTCGCCATTTTCTTGTTTTTAAACTAAAGATTTTTAAAGATCTGTACAGCGAAAAATGCTGTGGACAAGATCAAGCATTTTGGCTTTATTTAGTAATTTTCTTTTATCTGAATAATATTCGATTTTGTTTACTTTATTGCAACAATTAACATAAAAAATCAAACATTTTACTACTCATTCCCAATTGATTTCCTCTTATTGCGTCGTTTATTTAGTTTTTATTATTTCTTAGCGAAGTAAAATTGTACACGTCCACATTTTACAAAGAAACTTTTTAAAACATATTCAAACACGTATAATTTAAAAAAAAAAAAAATAAATACTTAAATAAGAAAAAAGTAGAGCTTGCCAACAAACAATTTTATTAGAAAGATTTTATACTTTTTTTCTATTTTAAGTTAAAATTAAAACACAGAAAGACATAAAATTGGTGTGCTAACAGCAGATCAGCAGAGAATTAAAGGAATTAAATAAGTGAAAATCGTTTTTCTATGAAATAATGCATATTCAGATCAATCTAAACTGCAGATTCTTATAAAGTTGTGAAAACTTTATAAACCGGTTGGAAATTTTTGATTTAATCTTTTACTAGCTTTAATCGAGTTCTTAAAAGAACTAGTTCTTTAGGTTTTGTTGTTAGTTCTCTTGGTAAATAATTTTAGTGCAGGTAGTTTGAATATATTTGAAAAAAAAAACATAATAATATTGACCAGTGCAATTGCTCTGTAACTCTGTCAAGAAACTTTTCGATTGAAATATTAGAAATGAAACAAGAATGTCATAAATTGAAACAAACAACGGGTTTTCTCACTTACCTGCGTCTGTAACATTTTTGGCTGTCAAATAATGGCACAAATAAAAACGGGGTGAGAAAAAATTTTAACACTAAAGGTACGTTCAGACTGATGAAATATTTGAAAGCAAACATCAAATATTTCATTAACGTAGTCTGAACACAAAATATTTTTGAGTATCAAATAAAATTTCAGCTGATTTTTAACAAATAAAAGTATTTGCCGGCAAACAAATATTTGTCGAATGTGAACATAATGTGAACACAAAAAATCAAATATTTTAGTAATTTTTGATCAAACATTTATTTGATATTACAAAAAAATTGTAAGAGCAAACAACGACAAATAATTTTAGCCATGTTCCGGATAGAAGCAATTTTTGCTGTAAGTTTTCGGATTCTTTACAATTTTAAAGATTTTTTATAATTATTAGACTTTGCTATCGTGCCGCTATTAGCAAATTTTTGCGAATTACCGCTAATTTAGAAATTTTCATAGAATTTTTGCATTGTTTTAGGCACATTTACTAAATTTTATGGCTTGTTTAAAATATTAAAATTAACATTTTATTTTTTAACCGATTTAGCAATTTCAAATATATTTTAGGTTTTGTTTCCAAGTTTGCAATTTTTCGCGAATTTTAGTTATGTTCGCAAAATAAGCGATTTCTTTCTGTAATTCTTTGCAGCTTTAAGTATTTTTAATAATTATGAGTTTCAAACTTTGGTATCATGCCGCTATCAGCAAATTGTTGCGAATTTCCGCTAATTTAACAATTTTTACCGAATTTTTGTCATTCCTTATAGTTTTAGGCACCTTTAATAAATTTTATGGCTTGTTTGAAATATCTAAATTTTTAGCGAATTTTGCAACATTTTTTTTGTTTTTTTCTTGACATTTTGTTTTTTAACCGATTTAGCGACTTCAAATATATTTTAGGGTTTGTCTTTAACTTTGCAATCTTTCGCAAATTTTAGCCATGTTCACTTTGCCCAGTGGCTTCCATTTATTTTTTCTTTTACATTCTCCTGTTCTAACACTATAAGAGATGGTGATCTACAGAATAAAACAAATAAATTATTTTTTGCGCTCATTTTTACTATTTGAGAAATATATTTTTATTTTTGAACACTTTCATTAAATAATTATTTGATGCAAATATTTCTTTTAGTCTGAACGCATGGCAAACATGAATTAATTTATTTTATAAACAAAAATTGTCAAATATTTGAGCTTAGTTTGAACATTAAACAAAATATTTTTTTGTTTCACACAGTTTGAAGCAAATATCAGAACATATCGAGGGCCTATATTCAAAACCCTCTATTTTTGATTTTCACGAAAATGGCTTTTTAATGGTAAAATGAGTAAAAGAACCCTCATCTATGGTGTGATTTTCAAAACAAACATATTTTTTTTTGCTGTTTAATTTGCACTTTTGTATTTTCTCTATCTTACACAATTAATTTTTCTGAATGCAAAACCATCTATCTTTTCTAATAATTGATTTCCAAATATTTTTTGGAATAACTTGTTCTTGCAACTATTTTTTGGCAAGCTGAACATGAATTCGACATCTTTAATGGTTTATCAAAATAGCGAAAGCCGATTCTGAACTGAATTACCATGCAAATATTTTACATGCTTGTTTTTGGAAAATAAAATGTCCATGGCATAAAAATAAATGTTTTAAGTTGGAATTTGCTTAAAAAAGTGTCTTCTTTTAAAGTGTCATCTATGATACTATTGTCAAAAAAATAAGTAATTTATAGGATATTTAAAATCGTATGTTATTAAAATATTATTGTCGTGTGATAAACTTATATAATAGTAGGTTTACAATTTAGTTTAATAATAAGATTTTATTAATAAACTTTTGTAACAGTTAATGGTTAAATGTTAATTTTTGTATTATGTTGTATTATTAGCCTTTATCTTAAATAAACAATGTTAAACACCGACAGATGGCAAAAATAAAATCAAAATAATTTATTTTTATTAAAATGCCAAACCCTCTATCTTTTCATTTTCATACATACAAATTGAATATTTTTGAGAAGCAAAACCCTCTATATCCCATAAAGTCCCCAATAATGCAAAATTTTATGAACCAATTATCTGTGGGATTCAGCAGTTGATTTAAAAAATATTGTATAATACCGAATTTTAACAACTCAAGTAATACGCGAAAAAACCCGTTTTTTTGGCTCTCGTGAAAAGTTGTGTTTTTTAAGATAGAGGATTTTGAATATAGGCCCTCGAAATATTTTTTTTTGTCAAATATTTCATTAGTCTGAACGTACCTTAAGAAATATATAAAAAATGCAAAATGCAATGAATATTAACACGGAAAGAGATAAGTATTTTGTTCTTGGCAGATTTTTTCATTGTTTAATAACATATTTTGCTATTAACATTTCTGAACATGTTTTCAAAGAAATTTTGTATACAATAAACATTAAATTCGTACTCTAAATTATTTAGTATAGCCGACGGTTGTATTTTCACCGCCGTCGTTAAAAATTTTTCAATTTTGGTCGCCGTCAACGATATGTGTGACTGGCGTTCTCAACGTCTGCACTTTTACATTGGCTTCGAGTGGAATATTATGAAAGTTATAACGTAAGCTCTTTTTATTGTTTTCGATATGAGATACAAACACATTTTTTTCTCGAAATGATTTTCGAGAAATGATGGAATATTTTGTTTCACATCTGTACGATACGAGAAGTTCTCACCAAAGTTACAGAACATGGGTACAGGGCTGTGGAGACGCAGTTAAAGAGTCGGAGTTGAGTTTTTTGTACGGGAGTCGGAGTCGAAGTATCCACAAAAACTCGCGTTCCCGACTCCAGAATTCTTCTACTTTACATATGTAAATAACTATATTAACCTCAATGCGGAAAGTGTTAAAATGAAAATATCAATTTTAAATTTGTACAGAATCATTTTCTTTCTATATTTAACCATTTAAAAGTTACTGCATTAAACAAATAAGGACCAGTCTCAAAAACATTTAGCATCAATGTTAAAGTACGATCGGAGTTGGAGTTTTTGTCAGAGTCGGACATAAAACATTTCAGCGGTTGGAGTCGGAGTTAGAACTTTTTTTTGACGACTTTACAGTCCTGGTATGGATGATTTGGGATTACAAAAACTGGTTCTGAACTTCAGTTCAGCTAATTCGAAAAATATCTAAAATTAACTAGTTCTCAAGATAAGAATAAATTTTTGTTCGCAACCGCCTTGCAAAAGTCCTTTTTATTTATTAGAGGGTGTACGACGCTTTTTTTTTTTTTTTTGCTTATAAAATGGTACGCTCTAGTGATCGATATCCATCTTATTATTTAAGTACTAAGATTAAATTATTCGGTACAAAGAACTCTTACATGAATCTTAACCTCATGACATAATTTAAGGATACAATCTCCAAAATTTGTCTGACCATACCGTGTTGAAGGGTATTAAATGGTCGGGCTTGAATGACCACACTTAGTGTTCTCTTCTGTAATTTTCATTTTCAAATAGTTATTGTTCCTTTAAGCTTCTAAATTAGTTTTATATACATAGTTTGTTAGTCTGATATTATTTCTATTTTCAACTAGCAGTTTTCTTTATTATTTATAAAATAAAATTCTTTTTTAAGTACAATTCTCGTCATTTCATTCAAACACATTCATTTCTAAGATAAGAAATTTTTCTCGAAGCAACTGAATAGTCAACACCCAACCACCAACCAATGGACCGATCACAAACCAACTTAATACATGTGTTAATAAAAAATTTACATAATTTATTAGATTTTTGTTTGAATGTTTGTAATTTTTCCTAAGATTTTTTTTTTTTTGCTATTTCGTATTATTTGCATTATTTGAATATAATAAATGTATTGTTGGGCTGAATTTCTGCGATTTTACTAAATAGAAAAATAATTTAATCGAAGATTAAAATGCTTAGTTTAGTTCTAGTTGACTTTATTGGATGGTTGTTGCAATTACGATATTAATGTTGTTGCATTCGTTGCAATAAATTTTTTTTTCTCTAATTTATTTAAATTTATTATATTTATTAAACATTTTAACTTGTCTCAATACATGTACATGTTTAATGCATAAAAAGATTTATCATCATTATCAACGTAAAAAAACCAAGTGAGCAATTCAGTAAAACGAAATAAATTTAAGATAGACATTTTTTAAAACTAAAAATAACCAACTGAAAATTTAATTTGATGAACTTCAGCCAAATTTAAATATCAAAAACTTTATTTAAAATATCTGAAAAAACAAATTTACAACAAATCTAGAATTAAAACCACATATTAAAAGTCATACTGGGAATTAATTGGGAATTAATGTTTGAAAGTTAATAGGGGCTTAATAAAGTACAGGATATCCCAAAAGAAACGAGGGGTTTGAATAGTCTATATGTTTTTTTTTCTAAAGCCAATTTCTTAAGAATCATAACTTTTGATCGTGCTCTAGAAATTGAATTAAAACGACACTGTTTAAGAAGTTTTTTTAAATATTCCTAATATTCCTACTTAATACTTAGTGTACCGACTCATTCTGCGCGAGCATTTGAGTCTACCTGCTCCATATCCAGGGCACTATTGCCTGGCTATGATGAACGGAGAACCAAATCTCTACTTAGGTTCAATAGGGACCAAATCAGGACTGTGGTGTCGGTCATGACTGGACACTGGCCTGTTGGGACTCATGCTAGAAGAATGGGTCTGGAATTCAATGACTACTGCAGAAGTTGTCATGATGAGGAGGAAGAGGAGACTGTGCTTCACTTTCTCTGTCAATGCACTGGGCTACGGTGCATCAGGGAAAAATACCTGGGTTGGCCGGGGTTTTTCTGCTTGGAGGATCTATCTAAAGTAGAACTAAGATTGCTTCTTCTCTTCATTAGGAAGAAGAATTGGCTCAACTCAGCAGTGACGCCATCCGAGTAACTGCTATTTGGGATGGGCATTGGCGCTGGGTATCGCAAAGGGACCGCTGAAGGACCCAAGTGAGCTGTCTCTCGATGGCTACCCATGGAACCTAACCTAACCTAGTGTACCGATTACCTTTACCATTGTGTTCTTTAGGTGAGATTGTGAAGATTGACCTTATCTCAGTTTTTTTGCTTATCTAAACCAGAACTGCTCTTACAGCAAAAAAAAAAAAAAAATCTTGTATACCCTTCACTATGGTAAGATAAGAACAGCTATATAAATACCGTTCTTCAGATATAAATGAATCTAGCTTATGCCATGCCCACTTCTCTAATCTTTTTGTCGTATGTTGTCTTTTGATAACTTAGACGATTGTTCCTTATTTGGAAACTTTGGCTCTTGCCGTTCTCCGGATATAAGAAACCAAAAATAATAAAAAAGGGCATTTAAGGGTAAAATTAGAGGCAGTCATGATTTTTTGTTCATAGCCAAGCCATTTGTTGAGCGGTTAGGCTGAATTTCATAAGAAAGCAATTCCAGACTATATGTGACATAAATACATAATTACAAAGTCCACTCCTGATCTGGGGTCTTCGGGAATCCCATTTCAACTTACATACAGACAGAAGAATATCGTTAAATCAACTTCTTTCTCTCTTCATAAGGAACCAGAATATATAATACGTTACAGGGGCTAAGATCAATATTGTAGGAGTTTCAAAAGGAATGACAAATTTAAATATACCCTTTAACTTCGGTGAAGGTCAAAAACGATATTTTTAAAAATAATTAAATCAAAAGTCTCTAGATTTCAATTTCACTGGACTTCGATTTCCTTTAGTTCGTTGTTCAATAGTGTATCTTCTCAATTTCTCAAGTATTCTTAACAATAATTAAATAAAAACAAGTTTATTTAAAGTAAAAGTGAAAAAATAAATTTATAAGCAGACGTCAAAAATAAAAGGTTCATTGGAAAATTACAGATTTATGGGTGAAAATTAGAGGCAGTTGCGGTTTTTGCTCATATCGTAGCCATTTGTCGACCGATCAGGCTTAATTTTAATACCAGTATATTCCTGACAATATGTGAAATAAAAATGTAACAACCTGGTCCCCATCTAATATGGGATCTTCAGAAAAACCATTTCAACATACATTCATATGTATGTTTATGCGGACGGATAGACGGACATTATTTATTCCACTCCGTTTTTTATTAGAATATTATTAGGATTAGGAAATTATAAAATTATATATGCCTTTCTACATGTGGTGAATGGTATGAAAACTAATGAAAATCTTATTAAATTAGTGATCTTTAAAATCCTTTGTTAACACTTTTTTTAAATCTATACAAAAATGTTCCCTGGGTTTTCACCCTGGTCACCACATTATAAAATAACTCTTGTTGTCTTGTAAATATTTGCTCATTTATTTGTTGTGTTTGTTGCTTTTTCACTTTTTATGTTAAAATATGTTAAACAGTTGTTTGTTAATTTATGTGTATGGGGGCTATTCTTTGATTGTTAACAAAAAAAAAAATCCAACTTAAAACCAATCGTTAAATAAATATTAATAGATATTATTAGATAGTTTTTTGTTTGTTTGTCAATTTTTTTATATTAATAAATATATTTTGCATAAAAAACCAACTCCGACTATATTTTGATTACAAATAAATTACAACCAAGAGTCAGTTATCTTGTTAAAGTTAAAAATTAATAATGTCATAATAATGTTAAAAGTTGTTATAGCTGCTGGTTGGATGTTTGGTTTGTCGGCTATTTGCACAACCGTTAGAAATATTCATTATTTAGGGTTTAATTTGAATATGCCACGTTTGAGATAAGGACGAACTAAAAGCTTAAGGTCTTTTTAGAGACTTAAAAATCATATACAAAGTTCTTTCAAATATCATTGGGTTTTCTAATCTGAGTTACATTTATATACGTCACAATGGACCATATTAATCTCTGGGTGAGGGTGTGATGTTTGCTTCGCAGCAGCCTTTCTAACCTACCTTTTTATATATATAGAAATGTATATATAGAAATGTAAAAGGGTCCAGTTATCTAACACATAATCTAACTTAACTCAACTCCCAGACTTAACCGAAGATTACATAAGCAAAATGTATCACAAAAACACATAATCCGTGCTTTACAAAAAAAGTATCTACTTTTAAACTTATTAAATAAAAACATTAATGAACATTTTAATACATTAAATTACAAACAGTCGTATTCAGAAGAATTTATTTATGATTAATTAACCGTTTATAATCAAAAAAAGCTAAAGTTGTTTTCATAAACGAAATATAGTCTTTTCGTAAAGTATGAAAATTTATTGTTGGATTTACCCTTCTTTAAACTAAAAATAAAATAACATTTTGATAAATGTTTGCATTTAATGGCATTGTTTTTGGGCAATATGTTTAAAAATAATGGAAAAATGTCTTATTTATTAATATGGACATGTTAAATACATTTTACTAAATTAATTTTAATTTAGACAAACGATTTAAAGTTATTTTGTTAGATATTTTAAAAAAAATGTTATGTGATTTAAATGAATATGTTCAGGGGTAAATGCAGATATTCTTTTTTATTATTTCTTAAATTATTGCAATTAGTTTATTTTTAGGTTTTAAACAACGAATTGTTGTTCAAAAAAATAAGAAAAATAAAAAAATAACCAAATCATAATAAAAGTGACGTTAATAAAAAGTAAACAAACCTTTTATTCGAATACTTTCTTATCGTATATATAAAAAAAGTTTCAAACAACCTTTTTTTTAATACCTTTCGGCAAAATCTTGTTCAGAAAATAAAATAATACGAGTATGTATTTTTATTTAATAAGAATAATTTGTAAGGTCTTAAATTATAAAAATATATATTAATTATAGAATATCATGTGAACCGAATAGAAGTTTCATGCATCACTAGCAATAAAAAGCCAACAAAACGTAAATAAATTTGCCATACTTAAACACAGAATCGCTAAAAAACAGATAATAGCTAAAAAGCTGTTAATGTACGTTTATGAAAAGAAGTTTTAATGAAGGCTTAAAAACTCGTTTGATAGTTATTACATACTTTAAGTTTAAAATAAGAACTTTTTATGAATATGGCCGAAAGTCTTTAAACAGCCTCTTATTCGCTAATTTTTTCTTATAACCGGACTATACGAGTGTCCCTATTTTATTCTTGCGTAGGCATTTTCTTTGGAAGCTTATAGCTAGAGAACCACTTAACCGAATTTCTTAAATTGAACGACCCAACAATACTAAATTTCTAAATCCGAAGTTTTAATTCTCTATTAGTATTGATATTACAGGGGATCGCGCTGATGACAGTTTGTCATCGCACTGATGATAATCTTTCTGTACTAATGTCAAAATACATCAGCGATATGATGCCTTCTCTATCAGTGTACACAAAATCTGGCATCGAATCAGTGTTGCCAAAACTTGGTGACCAAAAATCGCAAAACCACAAAAAAATTCAATAACAAAACCAAAATAATTCATTGAAAGTTTTTTACAATGAAATTTTAAATTGAGATCAATTTGTAACTTAAAAATTAACGAAAATTAAATAAAATGGTCGATAAATTCGATGTCGTTTTTGTTCATTTCCTAGGAATCAGTTGTACCTATTAGTTTTAAATATTTTGAAGGTAAATCAGAAGCATGACAACATTTATCCAACCTTCTGAGTCCCAATCTCCAACAAAAAAATAAAAAGACATGAAAAATATTTTATTGTTATGGCAAAAATATTTACCTAATTGTTAAAATCTAATTAACGGTTGGTAATTGGAACCTATTTCACAATTAACTTGGCTAAATACCCTCTCTACTTCATCATAAGACCATGGAAGGGAGAGAAACTTTAAAGTAAATTCCGAAATTTCTAAAAATTTCTTATTTTGTCGCTAAAGAGATGTTGCTTTTTTTGGTGAAAACTCATCGTTTATACCGATTTTCAACATTTGTAAAAGTTGAGATTTAGATTAAATGCGTTTTAGTTGTTAAAAATGATTATGTTACTTTTAGCAATTTTATAAATTTTTAGAAGAAAAAAAAATTAATATTTTCAAAGAAAAAAAAACGGGGAAAAAATTTTATGGCTAAACAAGTTGAAAAATGGCTAAAAATTGGCTAATCGCTAAACTCATTTTTTAATGGCTAAACAAGCTGAAAAATGGCTTAATCTAGCCACTAAATTACTAAATTGGCAACACTGCATCGAATTTATGTCACTATAGTCATAACGTAGATGACGCATAAAATATGACAATATTTTAGCATGACGTTCGTCATTGGATTGACGTCACTTTTTACCTCATTGATGCCATTCGTAATAACATTGATGTCACAATTCTGATGATAGATCATCATCAATATGAAGATGCATTTAAAATATGTATTTATAAAAACCTTGAAAAAATCGAGTGTGGCCGCCATTATTTAAAATATTTGAGCTAGTGTGTGAGCATGATCTGGAAACCAAAATCACGTAAAATTTAAAACGAACAAATTTGGAAGTTTATAAATATATTTCCTTTTATATACCTCATACTTCGAGGACCACTTTGCTCCTCCTAAACTACTTTTGAAATCAGGAAAACCTACGTTAACTTTTACAAAATTTTAATTAAAAATCTTTATCGTTTGCAATTTCACGTGATTTCGATTTTCAGAACATGGCCAATAGTTTTTACTAAGGCCACATTGAGTTTTTTTGGAAATATTTGAGTTTTTAACATACCAGAGGGGGTGGCTGTGATTATTTATAGAATGTTATTTTAGAGCCTTAAGATTTTTCAATAATCGAGACCAAGCCAGTGCCGTAGCATCAGATCGGCTTACAGATGCAAATGTAAAGTAAAAGCTTGCAACCAGAAGTTCTTCTAATAAGCAAATTAATTTTAATTGCGCTTAGTTTCATTTGAGTTAATATTTACTCTATATGGCATTTTCACGATAAATGCTGATCTAGATGTATACTGAGATATTTTGCCTGCGAGTGGTTAAGATATTATTTGATTATTAATTTAAATAGGGGGGTATGATTCCCGACTGAAAGTGAATGTTATATACGTAATTATGCTCATTGACCTCTTTTGACTTAACTACTTTTCCAGTTCAAATATATGATCCTGTAAGTAACGATATGCTTCATGGCGGTTTTCGTCTATGCTTAGAAAAGCTCGTATCATCAGCAAATGTTAAAGTTTGGGTGTAGTTGTCTGTTGGCATATCCGAAGTACTATATATTAATTAAGTATAATAGGGCGCCCATGATGCTGCCTTTTGAGACTCCAAAACTCAAATTAAATGTTTCTTCCCTAAACAATTTATGGGAAAAGCCATATTTAGAGGGAAAAAAACTGCTTAGTTTTTTATTCACGATGGGGGTGAATATGAGATCAATAACTTTCTCACTTGAGAAAATAATTTTTTTCCTGAATTAGAGAATAATTAATTAATTAATTCGAGAATTACTTTAAAAAAAAGATTAATTTTAAGGTTTTTTTAAGTAAATTGAAATATTCTAAGAATTTCAAAGCGCTCTTGCATTGAGAATTTTTTGTAATTCCAGCCATTCGCAGGCGATAAATGTTTGAACATAACTTGAAAATAATTTGAAAAAATACGTGTTAAAATAAAGACAGGAAATTTTTCTGCATATTAAAATCTATTTAATTTAATCGAAACTTTTTAAATTTTTTTAAACATATTCATAACATATTATTTAAACATATTTTTTAAACATATTCATAAAAAATATTTTCTATGAAAATATGTTTAATAAACCTTTTATTATTCAAAAATATTTTTTATAAATACGGGGGTAACCATTTTATTTATTCTCAATAAGTTTTCACATGTGAATAAGATAAGAAACTCTGGAGTCAGAACATCCTTTAAGGTCAAAAAATAACATTAGAACTCGGGCAAAATTTTCAATCATAAAGGACTATAACTCTTTAAAGTTTATAAACATTTTAAAAGTGAGATTATAAAGTCTTTTTTTTAACAGTTTTGATATGAATATAAATTTGATTTAAAATATTTACTTCTGCTTATAAATTTCCATGAAAAATTTAAAAATTCAAAACTATTTTTCTCAAGGTTTCCATCTACATCAATCCAATTAATGTTTAATTTTTAAGGTTGCAATTAATTTTTTTTATTATTCGAAAATTCAAGGTCATATTAAATTTAGCAATGAAATTTTAAGTGCTTAAACCATTTATGAGGGTATTTCATTTCAAAGTTGGTTTAAATGACGGAACATAAACTACAAGCAAAAATGAAAAAAAAACTTGCAAAAACCCATTTTTTCTAAGTCATAATAATATAATTAATGCTTTTTTTACTTCAAAAAAATTCAGCATTTTTTTCCTTATATCAACAATGCACAACAATCACCACAAGGCATGCGCAACACTGGCATTTTTAAAGAAAAATGTTTTGAAGAATTGAAGATATTGTTTGCAAAGATTTTTGCCACAGAAAAATAAAATCAAACTGAAACTTGTTCGTATAATACAAAAAAAAAAAAAAGAAACATTAGAAAAAAACATATAGTCATTAAAAATAATAGAACTTTAAAATAATAGATGATTTAAGAAGAAAAAAAAAAATACATTTCAAGGTTGTTTGAAGCCTGAAATAAAAAAATCAACCAGCCAAATGTAATTAAGAAAGAAAAAATACCAGAGATTTCTTTGCTTAACAAACATATCAGATTGTGTTTAATGTTGGCTTAAAATGGCTTAAAGTCTTATTCAACCTGTAAAAGATTTTATTATTGTTGAATTCCTTTACATTATTGCTGAATGTTTTGTGGATATAATTAGGTTTTACTTTAAATTCGGTTTTAATGCACCGCCATGTTTTCTTCTTTCCTAATTGTCGTGTGAAAATGCCTTTAACTTATAACGGATTATAATTTCCACCACATGGCCAAGCACTTAAAAAATGAAAGAAAAATTCTTTGCGCTACTGCACAGCACTGCACCCTCTTTAGGATTGGTAACCACCAACAATTAGTATTATAATTTTTTTTTTAGGGCCGATAGAAAAACAAAAATGAAAGCCGACTAGAAGCTAGAAATTCTAATGGCAACCTATTGAAGAAAGAAACCAACCCCTAAATACCAGGTAGAAATTGTTGGTATTTTTTCCGCTTTAAGCTACACAAGAAATAAAAATGTTAAAGAATTTTAGTGTGTAGCAAAGTGTGGACATATTAAAAAAAAAAATGCATCAAATAGTTAAAAAAAAAAAAACATCATACAACATGTTAGAGTAGCAAAGAAATCGCTGTTGATGCAAAAATTCACTTGCCACGTCAATTATTCATATACAAACATGTGTTTGGGGCATCAAGTATATCTAATATAATATCGTTTTTTATATTCTTCCTCTTTTGTGTTGTAGGCTTAAAGTAGGGGTTGTTTCGGTATTCTGTTTTTCTACTTAACAATTTTAAAAAATTACACCATTGCATAAATCAATTAGTATTAACGTTTTTCCGAACTTAAAAAAAATAACTCCCTGTGAATCACATAAATATTCGTAGTCTATAAAAATAGCCCACAAAGTACAGCGGATCCCAATGGCAACATAACCAATGTCTTCAGTCAAATTAAGCATGAATTATGCGCGAGAGTCATGCATATTTAATATTTTCCGGCAGCGGAAACGATGAAATTGCAGTCAGAACTCACCAGCCTAACTTAAACCCCATTATCCATTGTGCTACCATGGAGTTGTGCTAAACAGAATCCCCAACGCAGAAACATCCCGAAATCCTGATGAAGTTCAAAATGTGCTACACTTCAACGCAAAAGGTATCGTGTTATCCGTCAATGGTGACGGATCCGATTTCGGCCAGTAGCCTTTTCGCCATTGCAGAACAGTAACGAAGGAGGTGTTCTACACCCTCATTCTCAGCTGCGGCAGTTATTATAGTGTCCGGCTTCTAGGCGCTGTTCATACAGACGAATGACACAGTGTTCCCTGACAAGAGATACCAAAAGTTGTACGTCCATCTTAAACATCGATAGAAGATGGGCTCTACTAAACAGAATTCCCAACGCAGAATCAAAGTGAACTCCCGATGAAGTTTAAAATGCGCTCTACTTCAACGCCAGAGGTTCGTCAAAGGCCGCTTTCTCGCCAGGGCAGAATAATGACAGATAAGGTGTTCTACATCCTCCTCCTCATTTTGGTCATCGCATGACAACAAAGATACCAAAAGTGCTACGTCCATTTAAGTCATCGGTAGTAGAGTTAGGGTTTTCCCGGCATCCATGTGTGGCCAGAATTGCCTGGCAATGCTGGAGTCAGTATACGCGGCCCATGTGTCATTAGCGATATCTATAGTCGATCGCCGAAGTTTGAGTTTGCTGACGAGCAGAGGCACCTCAACGCCTTCCAGGTCTAATTGAACCTGTAGGATAGTGCCAAGTCTAGTAAGCTCTTACATTCTTTGTTTTATTTTGATATAGAAAACTTTTTATGAACGACTCGTAACAAAATTTTATAAAAAATTATTGACCAATTTTTGCGCAGCAAAAGAACTGGTAATGTTTTTTTTTGAGACCAAAAACGATTTAAATGATTTACAGATATCCTGTTCTGAGATTAAGCGTATTCGTATAAAGTTTCTTGCATTGATCGAAAGAACCGATAATTGATCGGGGCAAAACTTCAGAAGCACTATTTCTTAAAAAACATGTGCGTTATTATGATGAAACATTACGGCTTCATTTCTAGTCGCATATTTCTGATGTTTTTCGTCCAATGCTAACTAGGCGCCATGCTAATATTTACATTTGGCATTGATGTTGTTTTAGATACGTTCACGTAGCGAAAACACAGCCTTCACATGCGATTTGTTTACAGAAAAATTCTCGCAAATTTTTTTTTCCAATTAATCCATTAATCAAAAATACAATCAGTTTTAATTAAAAATATAATCAAGTACATTAAACGTTTACTTATATCAACAGCACTACTGCAGAAAATGTTGTTAATATCAAAAAATATTTAATTGATACTATTTATTTGTTTACTGGTGCAAATTTAATTAATTTTTTAATTAATATTACAAATTTTTTAATTGAAATCCATTTTTTATTTTTCTGTGTTGTGCTTTGGATTGTCGTAATTTTTCATTGCGAGTAATAGTTTGATGCTAAAATTACTTCTTTTGATAGCGGTCATACAGCATTTCGAAAATGTTAAAACGTCTTTCAAATTCCCTTTGGCTTTTATTTTTTTTTTTTAATAATTTTTTTTTTTATTATTCCTACACTAAGTCCCGCGAAGCTTTTCGCTTTTCTGCAGGAGACCAGAGTGTCTGGCGGGAATCGAACCCGCAACCCCGGTACTGATAGACTAGCTCAATACCAGCTAGCCTACCGCAATTTCTACTTTTCTTTTAGATTTGCAAGTGTTTTAGATGGCTGTTTTTTAATGGCAGACAATGATATTGCAAGTTCTTCTTGAGTTAAACAACAATTGGAGTAATTTCTCCTACTCACCTTTTTCGCATGTTTTTATTCACCTGAGGCCTATTTACGGTATTCGATATCAATCGAAATTTTAATTGTATTGTTATTTTGATTTATTTCGAATGATGTAAATAGGCTTCTTGACCGACTTTGTTGTCTGTGACCATCTCTCACACGTTGACATTGATGGAACACTTTTACGTTAAGAGAGTAATTGAATAAGTAGCGCAAAACTTTTTGCAAATGTTAGCAGTAAATTCGTAATTTTCGAATCAAAAATAACTTTGTTGTTTACACTTTTACGGATTTTTGGATTTGTCCATTTTCACAACAGGAATAGAAATTTTCTTCACATCATTAAAAAATATTTGCTTTTATACTATAGACATGGGAAATGGTGTTTGGAAAATAAAGAAATTAATGTTATTTGTGTAAAAGGTACCAACGTACCATTTGTATATATGCATGGTACATAAATTTATGTTATAAAACATATAAATGTATTTAAGCAAAAACAACAACGGCAATAATATAAATCCACATTTACATACATGTAGTAAATATATACCTATACATATTCATGAAGATATGAATACATGTGCATACACATAAAATAAATATATTGTATTAATGTATAAATCCACACATGTTTTTGTATATGTATGTATCATGCACACACACACTATTGTGTACATATTTGTTAAGAATTTGTTTGGGTAAGGGTTGATTTTTTCCTCCTTCTTGTTTTTGTTGGGTTGTTGGTTTTTGTTCTTGTTCTTGTAGGTATTTTTTTATATTCTTAACCTCCCCTTCCTAGTTTGCAGACACTCTCGCACACAGAGTCACATTGCGTGTTCGGTATGAGTGGAAAGCCACTATATATATAGTGCTGATTTACTCACACTTTAACACGCATATTAGAGCAGCCATTATTATGTAAAATAACAACTAGGAAGTATATATTTTTTGGTGTTGTTGTTGTTTTTCCTTTTTTTCAAAAATTTTTTTTTTGTTTACGGTTTTAAGAGGGGTGGTGGTCGGTCGTCGGTAGGTCTTTTATATGGTTCAAATAGTTTAGTGTTTTTGTTTCGGGGGTATTTGTTTTGCATAAATAGAGTTATTTTATTTGTAATGCCAAGCCTAAATAACAACGACAACAACAACATCAACCGAAAAACATGTCAGAGGAGTTAAATGCAGCCATAGTGAAATTTTAAAACAGCACAAAAAAATTGTTGACGCCATTGTTGTTTACTTTTGCAATAAAAACTAAAAGAAAATAGCATTTGGAAAATTAGCCGTAAAATAAATCAAATACACAGACAAAATTTAAAATTGTTTCTAATCACCAAATTCATAGAATCAAGCAAACACTTTGTTGATTTTGAATTTATTACTAAAATGATTAAATTGATTAGTAAAAATCTAATGGAATTTTTCTCAATGTATCGACAAACTGCCTGTTACTTCATGTAGACATAATATTATTAGACCGATAAACGATTTTGGTTTTCTCAATATACCGACCGAAAACATTGTTTTCAGTTGGCAACACCTCTCAAAATACATGTAAAAGTTGACAGTCAGCTGATTGAATTTATCTGTATGACAAATAATCGACAATTAAATAATTGGCAGATGAGAGCCGGTTAGCTTTGTGGCGAAATAGAAGCAAATGAGACATTGAGGAAATCAAATTTTTTTAATGTGCAGTTTTTCGTTGGGAAAAACGATAATCGCCTAATGAGAAAACGGCCATAAAAATTGAAAATGGATTTTTTTTTCAATTAAATGATATTTTAAATTTTATTTAAAAAAATTATCAAAAAACTTTGCCATTTCAAACAATGTGTTAATTGATTAAATTAAATAAAACTCAGGTTTTGACAATTCCCAACAAAAATTCTACAAGTTTAAATTCTTTTATTTTAAGCGAATATTTTAATTAAAAAATTATTTCAAAATAACTAAAATGTAAATTAAATCAAAATTAAATTTTTATTTTTTTTTTTCAACTAAAAAATAATTACTTCAATTAATCTCTTTAATTAAATTGAAATACCTAAAAAAAAAATTTTAATTGATAAAAAACTACCGAAAATTTTTTCTATGAAGAAAATCGAAAACAATAATGCAAAAAATATTTATTCAAATTTTAACTGTTCCTTTCTTTAGAATTACAGTTCCACGTTAAGCATGAAACTCGGTTTTGACTTTAAGTCCCTTAAAGCCTTTCATGAATTAACGATTTCGAAGGGAGCTTGAATAGTGACAAATTTTATAAAGTTTTGTAATAGGAATTTATTCTATGAGCTAAATTTCAATTATGTATTTTTATAAAGCTTTTTGTAATACTTCTATTCCTTACATTTTTAGCAATGACTTTATACATTACCCAGAATATAACTGAAATTTAGCTCAAAGAATAAATTAAAAAAATAAAAAAAAAAATGTTAAATATAAAAAAGTAACTTATAAAAACGAAATAATTCCCAGATTCTATCTGTTTTGTAATAGGTTTTTATTACTTTCATACATTTTGAAATTTGTTTTAATGTTTTTCTCTTTCCATCTCTGTCTCTTTTCAGGTGAGTTTTCACAATATTTTTCTAAAATTTAAGGTAAAAAACTATTTTTAAAATAATACTTAATAAAATGTTCTATGATTTTTTTTTAAACAAATTAAGTACTCGTATCTCTTATCAAATCTATGGAAAATGGAGAATATTTTGTGAGAAAGTTCCCGCTTTTAACTGTCAAATAAACTCACGCATAGAAAGGGGTGAAAAAAAATTGTAACAGTTAAAAATACATAAGAAAAGCAAAATGCAATGAATAATAACACGGAAGAGGTTATTGTCAGCTTTATCATTGTTTAATTATTTTGCTTTTAACATTTTTGAAAAATATACAAATGTCTCCAAAGCGATTTTTTAAACAACAAACATTAAACTCGCACTTTACATTATTTGGTATAGCCGACAGTTGCTCTTTCGCCGGCATCGTTGAAAAATTTAAAATTTTAGTAAATTTTGTCCAACGTCAACGATATATTTGACTAGCGTTCTCAACATCTGTAATTTCATATCGGCTTCCAGTGGAATATTATGACATTTATAACGAAATGACGTATTCTCTTTTGATAGTTTTCGACATGAGTTACATACACACTTTTTTCTTCCTCTTCGAGAAACGATGAAATATTTTGTTTTACATGTTTTCGATGCGAGAAGTTCTCAGCAAAGTTACAGAACATGGGTACTGTTTTAATTTTTAATCCTTTTTAATACTTCTAATTGTTTCGGTTAATTCTGTTTAAAGATTGATATGAGAAGATATGAAAATAAACAAATAACTAAACTCATTCTAATTTGTTCTTTTTTGTAAGTGTTTTTTCTATAATTAAACGTTAATATCATATCAGGTGTAATTTCATTTAAATTGGGTAATTTTGCATCATCTCCAGTGTAGTTTTGAATTTTGCTGGTGGTACCATTGATAGTTATTCATAATTAATTCTCCAAGTAAGTCTTCACAAAATGCTGAAAAAACAAGGAAAAAACAATTAATAAGATTTTGTTTCTTGTGCTTAATTCCCTATTTTTGTTCTTGACAAATACATTGGCGCATATTCAGAAATCATAACTAAAATCGGAACTAACAAAACAGAAACTAAAAAATAGTTCATAGATAGATATAGATCTTATTCACAATTCATAACTAACGTAGCAACTGCTCTCAGCTAATAGAAGAAATGCAACAGAGTATATTGGCATGTAGAAAACATTAAATGTCGATAATATTTTGAACGATATATTTTGTTATTAATTAAAAAGCTTACCAAGCTCTTAAAAAACATTTCTGTTCTTTAAAAAATTAATACAAACTCTAAAAAAGTGTTTTTTTTTATAAAATTAAATCAATCAGCTGTTCTTTGAATGTATTAGTTAGTTAGCATTTAGTTACAGCTTTACCCATAATTAAGTCTAAACTTTTTATGCTGAAAGTAACCAACTGTGAATAACTTAAATAGGTACTTAAAAAAGTTAACAATTGGTGATCATTTATGAATATGCGCCATTGAAATTTATTGTTGGAGGATAAGCTAGTTTCAATGCGCATTTCACTGGTTGGTTAGGCCAGATCATCAGGAAACATTTTCCCAAAAAATTTTAGAAAAGCCAAATATATTAGCAAACAAAACTACAGAGTGAATGAGAATTACAAACACTCAAAAAAAATTATTTGCAACGATATCAAAGCTTAAATATAATATCAACAATAAACAGTTGGAATTCTCCCAACATTTAAGGGTTGTGTTAAGAAAATCTTATTAATGAAAAAAATTATTTAATCCCAAGAATAACTTTGATAAGAAAAAATAATAATTAAAAAAGTTATAAAGAATTCAATTTAAAATTAACCGGGTTCAATTATTTTTGTTCGTTGTTCGACATTATAGTAATTCAAGTCTTCTTTACAAAATGATGTAAATATTAAATAAATTATATAAATAAGTATTATATTGAACTGTTAATGGGTTTGAATCAAAATTTAGATATTTTTAAATAGGCTTAAGTTTATTGAATTTAATTTTCATTAAATTATTTTTATGAAGACAGGAATTTTACAACATAAAATCAATTAAAATTTTATTCATAATTTTTCATTCTTGACTGCGCTAAGATTTGAACCCAGGCATTCACGGACAGGTTGCCCATACTAGTTTCGATTGTAACTACACAATCTCGTCAGTGGGGTTTGCCGTTTTACTCACTCGGCTATTGAAGCCGTATGACGTCAAAAGTCAAGCATCAATCTTTAAACCAAATGGTATTTCTCCTTGGTAGATCGAAATTTGCTTTTGAATGAATGAAAACCCGTTTTAATTGATTTACATGTTCTTCGTAACTCTGTTTTTTCTTCTTTAGTTTAATGGAAATTAAATTCAATAAACTTAAGCCTAATTAAAAAAATATCTAAATTTGGATTAAAAAAATATCAAAAACTACAATTTAAAACCAAAAGTTCAATTAAAAATTACAATTGTTAATTAATACAATTTTAAAAAATTGTTGGTAAATAATTCTTCAATAAGTAAAGTTTTAAACTTGAGTGAATTACGAAACAAACAAAAAAAAAGAAACTAGACAAAAATGTGTCAATCTAAACTAAATGTTAGCAAAACTTTAAATGTATACACGCCCTTTTGATGCAAGTAAACATGTTTTTGTTTAAGATGTTTATAAAATTTTGCGAGTTTTTCTACAAGCATTGTATATGCAAATAAACAAGTTTTTATAAATGCATTTTTCGTTAAATAGCCTAGTAGCACTAAAAGACTTGCAAATAATGAAATGCAACTAAGCGATAAATACTGTAAAACATAATCAACTCTTGTCTGCTCTGTTCTTGAGGATCCCTGTTCTTCACTTCTTCACCCTCTCACCAATGGTGTAGGGTACAAAAACAATCCACCTCTTTTTAAAAATTCTGCAAGCAAATCTTAGACATGACTTCAAAAGTTTATTTATTCTTCAAAAATGATTATACAATCAAAACGCACAAGTGTAAAGCCAAAGGCTGCCAGAAAATTTTGGCTTCTACTATTTGTTGAGGTTTTTTTTGCCAGTAATAGAAAAGGAACGTCTTTTAACTATTTTTCTTTTCTTTATAAAATTTTCTATTAGATGATATTTTGGCTGCTCACGTTTTTGGGGCAATTGCATGGTTTTAACGATAAAGAAGAAAAAAAAAAATTTTAAAAGAAAAGAAACCAACCTTTCAATTCAACAAAACGCCAACTTTTATACAAACACAAAAGCAGCAGAAGCAACTGCAGCACCTACACTTGAAATTTTTTTTAAACCACCAACAAAAAAGGTTCATCCAAGTTGAGTGCTCAAGCGCATTTACCACATCCCCTGTACTTTTTCTTGTTTAATGTTTCTTTTTAGTTTCAGTTTTGCCTATTGCAGGCACGCAGAGCACGCATTTTCAGCGTGAAATGTAATTTTTCCCGCTAGAGGTTTACAATCATTTTTGCCTCGCACTCTTTGGTTTTTTTTTTTTAAAAAAACTGAAGAATATAAAAGAAATAATTTTCTTTGAAAAACGTCTTTTGTAAAGGATGATTAGGTTTAAAGTTTTTCTGTGGCTGACATTGTGTTCAAATGTTTCATTTCGCTTTTATTCTATTTTTGAGTTATGATGAGAAGTTGTTGGTATTCTTTCGTTATATTTCAAAAGAAAAGCAAAATGGTAACGCACGCTCACGCAATTCATGGTTGATGCATACCAAAATCAAGCAAAAGTAAAATAACCATCATCAAATTCGTAGAACTGAAACAAAATGCCCCAACTATGCGTTTATAATAGTTTTATATCCGTTTGGTTGGTTTTTTTTTATAATCTTAAAAATATTAAATTCAAAAAGTAAAAAAATAGGGAAATTTCTTTCTCTTTGAGTTTTTTTTTTTTTTGTTTGAAAACAGAAAGAAATTTGGACTAGGTCCTTTTTTTTTTTGCAAGATGTTAGTTCAAAACTCATACATACATACTATTTAAATTTGGGTTTGAAAGTGTAAAGCAGTAGAACGTTTTTTTTAATTTGTTCATAAAAATTTTCTCAAGAAAAAACAGCAACAATACAGAGGTTTTTGGAATTTTGCAAAAAAAAAAAAAACAAAGAGAACAGATACAGAATTCTGTAGTGCGGAAAGAAGAAGAATCCATTTTTTAAAAATATTGATTTCTGCCATTTTACATGTGGATAGTAGAGAAGTACTAAAGTTTTATGGCCCTATTGTCGTTCTCAGCTCAACGCAGTTTGGTTGACTACGAGTCGACCCAACTTTCACACAACCAAACGGTTTTTTAGTTGAAATTGTTATGGCGTTGCCAACTTAAAATATCGAGTTTGACAGAAAAGCAGACAAATTTAAGTTAAAAATTTAAAAAAATATAAATCAAGGAAAAAAGTGTCATTAGAATATGTAAAAAATTTGTATAAAAGTATGCCCCAAAGAATTTTTGAGGTGATTGAAAATAAAGAAATGTCAACACATTATTAAAACTTTATTTTCGCCTGTCTTTTTTTTTTTTATCAAAATAAGTAAGATAAGATAAGATAAGATAAGCCTCTCAAATTGTGCTTTAGTTGTAACTTTCAAAGATCTGCGAATGTATTAAATGTTGTGAAAATCTAATATACGGCGTAAAAAATCTTTCTCCTTACGGTTTGTTCATTTCTTATTTATTTTTGCTTTTAAAAATCCAAGTCAACGGAAACTGAAAACAACTCAACTACTAATAAGCAGTTGTCTATTTATAACGTTTATGTCGACCAAACTTAAACCATAATACCGGGAAACAGTAGTAAACACAACCAAAAAATTGTTGAGTTGAGATTGACAATACGAATTAATAAACGACGACCAAACTATTTAAAAAGTTGTCAACCGCAATAGGGGCATTAGTTTAAATTGTTGGCGTTTATACGACTCAGATGCTATAATCCTTTCGGATGATATCACTTTGCGAAGATTCGTCTTGGCCCATTTACGTGCAATTGAGTTATAAGTGCCTCTCGTGGTCCAGTTACATTTTTTTTTTTAACAATCTTTTTTTGCAGTGACTAGTGTTAAAGCTAGATTACTGTGCATACATCACTACAACCTCCAGTTATTTCGATTGCTGGCTTAAAAGACAGATTAACATTAGTCCTACCTTAGATAGAACATCCCATTTTTGCGTTACAAATGACCCTATAGAAAGTAAAACACCGTCTGTTCCTCCTCATCCTGACATTGTATACAGTAGTCATTGTATTCCAGGCTCACAGCCGCATCACAGGGGGCCTATCAGCCTAATTTAGTCGCTACCAAACCGAAGACTACCCCGCGTTATAACCAGGCAATATAATCATAGATGGGGGTAGTGCACTTATTTGCAGTTTCACCTCACAGTTAGTGATAGTGCAAAATTATTGCAATCATTTTGTTGGTGTTGAGGGATGAGTTGCCTCACTAAACATGAGTGATAGTGATGTTTAAAAATATTGCCCTAAAAAAAAATGTTTGATTTAAGATAAAGCAATCATCAAAGCTTATTGCAACTTTTTTGTTCTTGACTCATTCGAGTGAAACTTGAAATTTTGCACTAAATTTACAAACAAAAATCTTGTTGTTTCTTGATTAAAACCAGAAAAAATCCCGTTATTGATAAAATTGTATGTCGTTTGATTTCCTTTGCTTATGCATATCATCACAAGAATCATAAACTATTCACATACAAAATTACATTTTTAAATTTTAGTGAGCATCTGTTTATATGCAGCTTTTTTGATTGCAAGTACAGATTATGCACTATTTGAATTGAGTGCAGATTTGATGCATTCAATCACCGTTAGTGATAGTGAAACAAATTTGCAATGCAACTTAATTTTTTTAGTGCTAGTGAAAAAATACCAATCATCACTATGTAGTGAAAAAAGTGTTTTATCAATTAAAAAAATGGTTGAAAAAGTATTTAAATTTAATCAATGTTATAATTGAATCAATTATTTTTTTAGTTGAGAGAAAATTTAAAATTTAATTTTGATTTAATTAACATTTTAGTTGTTTTAAAATAAATTTTCAATTAAAATTTTAATTAATTAACAAAAAATCTTGAATAATTTAAACATGTAGAATTGTCGTTGGGAATTGTCAAGATTTAATTAAATAATGGCAAATTGTTTGAAATGGCAAAGTTTTTTGATAATTTTTTTAATTAAAATTAAAAATATCATTTATTGAAAAAAAAATCTTAACAATTGTTAGTAATCAATATAATCATTTTGGTAATAGGTGCAAAATCATCCAATTGTTTGCTTGATATTATGAATTTGATATAAATTTGGCGATTGGAGAAAATTAATAATTTTTTCTGTGTAAAGCTGGTAAAAAATAGTGCAAACTAATTTTTTTGCAGTTTTATTTGGTGATAGTGCAATGTTGATTTAAATCAATACTTAGTGCACTACCCCCAACTATGAATTGAATTCAGGCCAAAGATCAGCCGTTCTCAGCCTGCCATCTTGATTGAGCCCTTCAGTATATATTATAGTTTATATATTCAGTATATACTATAATGAAAGTCCTGTAGCAAGCCATTTAAATACCTATTAGTTCGTCGACGGACATGTCGCCCAAGAGACAACCCTGTTTGGCTAGGCCGCCTTTATGCGGTTTCTCAGGTACGCACTCGTGCTCTGGTTGCGATGCCAGCTTTACCTTAAAATATCTTGCAATATCCTTCAGACATATCCGGCATCCCGCTCATAACGTTAATGTCGTGACGACACCCGCTAGAAATGCAATGGCAGCTTTTCTTTCCGTCAAAATGCATAAATACATATTCCTCTATATACGATATTCAGTCAGCCAATTCGCCCGCCTTATGGCAGAGATATCCTTCTGTAATATGTTTTTGTCATCCGGCATCTACGATGTATGCATATGAGCAATAAGCCGATCAACCTTCCGAGCGCAGTAATATGAATAGTGGACGCTGATTTCATTTCTGAAATGAAATGCGGAAAGATCTCTCTTAATGCCGCAATCTGCATTTTAAAAGGCAGAATTATATTTTCTGATAAATCAGTGTTGCTAGTCTTCACACCCAAAAGCGACTAAATTTTTATTAATATGTGCCTTAATAGCAGCTAAAATATTTTACTGCCACCAAATTGACCCAAAGCGAAATCGACCAAAGCAATGTGTGAAAAATCGCCCAAAAATTTTCCGTACAAATTTGGGAGATTTTTGAGAAATATAAAATTATTTGGGCGATTTTTCCTTTTCTTATTTTGACAAATCCTTTAATTAGTTAGTGAAAAATAACGGTTGTAAGATCTAGTAAAACAACTTTTGTTTTCAGTAACTGATACATTATTATTTATAAAGATCCCGAATTCAAAATTCCCGAATTTAAAAATCCTTAATCACTAACTAAAGTTTCTCTGCATAGCCGGTCTTTGGCTTTGCGCAACGATTTCCACTTCTTTGATAATATGATTAACACGTATTCCCACAGGTACTTAAGCCAGCTTATGCATATTATAGTTGGGCGATTCGGGTTTTTTAAATTTGGTATTTTCGAAGTTTCGGGCATATGATCTTAACCCAAATAAGTATGTATGTTCCAAACTACTTTGTAAGAATTATAAAATATTTGTTGGCCCTTTTTCACTTTTTAGGATAAAATTACCATTTTTGTTCTTTAGGCGATTTTGCTGGCAGTTTTAACATTTTACTAAAAACGAAATTTTGCTAAATAAAAATTTTTTAAAAAATGGGCAATTTCTAAATGCATGTTTTCATACCTAAGAAGAAAAATGACTAAATCAAGCCACTAAATTGGCAACACTGTGGCCCAGTAGCATTCCCATAGTTACAGTTTAAGATTAATATTTTGCATTAAGATTTCGTTGAAAAGAATTTCTAGTGGCAAAAATGTCTAAAAAAAAGTTTTTTATTATTCTCAAACGAATGCATGTCATATTGGTATTTTATTTTTATATGTAGTTATAAAGAAATTAATCATAATAATATATTTTTCGGTCAATTAGATACAAAGTGTATTGTTCCGTTGAGATTAATGTCGTTTCATTTCTTTTTTTTTAAATCCACAAAAGTTGTTCAAAAAAAAAAAAAAAAAAAAAACTGTGTATTTATTTAAGTATTATAGAACAATTCTTTTTTAACTCGCAAATGTTTTGGGTTGTTAGCATTTCAATTGCCAATAAATTTTAGTTAACAATTTCATTTAACCATTTTGGAAGAAAAAAAAAAGCTAAGGCAACTTAGACAATAAGGAAGAAGACAGTTCTAAAAAAAAACAACGTATATAACTATTACCCACATATTTTAGTAAAGGAAAAAGGCCATTTTACAGGCTTTATAAAAGAAATAAAACAAAAGTTTCGATTAAAGTCAATGAATAGATGAGAGGGAGGGAGAAAGGGATAGAGAAAGAGGTAGCAAGAGCATAAGTGGACGTTAAAATTCACCCAAACAGTAGATTATCTTAATTTAGAGACGTTTTACTAGAAAATGCGATTTTACAAATACTCTGATACACGCATTTTACACAAACACACACACACACACGCAAGATGTCTCAAACACATAGAAAACAGCCACAACTACCAAATTGACTTGAATTTGACCATATGGATCTGTTTTTGAATGTTTGAGTCTGTAGTTTCGGATACATTTTTATATTTTTTCATTTGTTTTTTGTATTTTTTGGCATTATAAATAATTCACATTTGATTAGAGTTGCGAATAAATTTTGTTCTAATTCAGGAAAATCACGACAACGTTTACCATTTTTTTTTTTTACAATTTTTTTTCTCTTCACAGCAGCACGACCACAGCAGTAAAAAAAATCTTAGGTTCCTTTAAGTTTTTTTTTACCTTCTGGGTTAAAAAGTAGAAAAATGATGATGATTGGGTTCATATATTCTGTTTCCTTTTTTCGGATTTGGAGTCTTTTTTTTAATTTTTTTTCGCTACGTTAGCAGTTTGTGTTATTTTTCTTATTTAAAGTCAAGTTTATATTATCAGTTGTTATAGGAAAAAGAAAACGTAAAATATAAAGTTTATAAATATCGTTTAAACGATTTTGGTTGGCATTGGATGGGGTGGTGGCGGTGGTGCCACAAGTACGTGTATGGCTAAGAGTAGTGAGTGTGCTCTGGTTGTGTATAAATAAGATCACGTTTATGGTAACTTATGGTTTATGATTATAACCAACCAACCAACTAACCAAAGAGGCAACCAATGAAACTTACTACATGTAATATTCATTAAATACTATTTTTCATGTATAGACCTAAATAGTCTTCGAATATCTTTAGCAATTGACCTTTAAGTTTGAGGTCTTTTTTCTTTAATTTTTTTTTATATATTTTTTTTTTTTTTGTGGAAAAAGAAGCACTAATTTTGAAAAGGAAAACCCGAATTGAAATGAATTTTGTTTAATAGAAGAAAAATGGTAATTGTAATCAAAAGTACGGTTAGAAAATGTATTTAAATTATTTAAGAAACGTGCAAAAATTAAAATATGTAAAACAAATCTTCAAGATTTTTTTTACGAAAGGTAACACCTTTACAAAATTTGATGTTTAATATTATTGAAATACATACAATGATGCCTTGTGCTATGGAGTAATAGTATTTATGGAGTCTTTTTTTATGCTAATCCCACAAAGATATACGCTTGTCTGCAGGAGACCAGAGTCTCTGGCGAGAATCGATCCCGCAACCCCCGCACTGATAGACTAACTCACTACCAACTAGTCTACCGGGATACCCTTATAATATGGAGGACCGCGAATATTAGGGCAGAAGCTGGAAATTTTTCCCCGGATAATTGTTTTCAATTCCCGAATTCCCTGCACATTTTTGCAAATAAGAATGTGGTAAAAAATACTTTTCCTCACTTATATATATATATATATATATTTCCAGATAAAAAATATTTGGTCGTTATTTAAGTAATATGATTCATTAATAGCAAGCCAATAAAATTTTACTCCTCGAAAGAATTTTACTTAAGACGGAAAAATAAAACTCCTCAAACGTGTAAAGTGGGAACATTTTGAACTTTGTTGCGCTACAGAGCATTTGTCAGCTTCATCAACTACTATTGGAACTACTTTGTCCTGTTCCAGACCTAATTTTCTGACGGGAAAAATAAAACTCCTCCAAAGAGTCAGTGGAAAATCCGTTTGGTTAGGTTTCAAATCTTCAGTATTTTTCTTCAAACGGTTAAGAAATTGCGTAATTAAGATACATTGAGCCCTATTTAGCATTATATCGTAAGCGACATCATTAAAACTATCGTAAATGGCAGGTGCTATGATCAATTGAACCTCAGCATGCTCTTGAAAACTATCGAATGCACCATTATAATTTAAAAAATAAATAAATGCTTAAAATGAAACCAAATAAAGTGCTGCACTACTTAAGAAAAAGAAAATAAGCAAAACCCTCTCCTGTAAACTTTTCCATTTGTCGCTAACGATATAATCGCAAACAGTGCCCATGTTCCGTAACTCGCGCTTCGAGAAACTTTTCGTTTGAAATGCGAGAAATGAAACAAAAATGACATATTTTGAAAAAAACAACTGTTTTTCTCACTTAACTGCGTCTGTAACATTTGTAGCGAGTAATAGCAGTCACGTAAGGAAATTACTCGCCAATTTAAAGATTTTCGTGAGAAAGTTCCCGCTTTGAACTGTCAAATAAACTCACGCATAAAAAAGGTGTGAGAAAAAATATTATCACTAAAAAATATACTAAATATGCAAAATGCAGTGAATAATAACATGGAAGAGATAAGTATTTTGTATTTTGTCTGATTTTTCATTGTTAAATTATTTTACTTTTTGAAAAATATACGAATATTTTCAAAGTCGCACTCTACATTATTTGTTATAGCCGACGATTGTATTTTCGTCGCCATCTTTGAAAATGTTTCAGTTTTAGTCAATTTTGGCCGCCGTCAACGCTTTTCGAGAAACGATGGAATATTTTGTTTTACATCTTTTCGACGAGAGAAGTTCAGACCAAAGCTATAGAACATAGGTACAGGACTCGAAATGTATGTTGGCCAAAGTAATGGTCTTTTGTTACGATATTTGGAACGATCTTGACATATGCTGCCCTAGCGTGTTGAACTAAAACCGAACAGGTCAAAGCTAGAATGATCCTTGATAAGGTTTATCGCCTGATCTGCATAGCGATCACTGGCGCCGCGAAGGCCCTGAGCCTTTCGTCACATTAAGGGAACGGTGCAAACATGATCCGAACGTGAATTCCTTCACACATGGACGTCCATTTCTGGATTAAGACAGTCCAAGAGGCTTGTGACTCCGTCCCGTAGCAGGGCAGGTAGGCTATTTCTGCTTGAGAAGGGGGAACTTAGGCTACTTGTTGGATTATTTACGGAGCACTGTGGTCGCAGATACCCTCAGTTTATAATGGGTAATGTTAGTACCAATATATGCAGATTACGTGAGATAAATGACGAAACGTCGGAACATCTTCTCTGCTTCTCTCCCGCCTTGGGGACTTTCGGGCGGGCATTTTTCGGGGGGCTAATTATGAGTCCAACTGAAATCCATAATCTTTCACCGGGCAGGGTAATAGGCTCTATAAGCAGCCCCAACCTGACATGGTGAGATGCATAGGCTGCACAAAAGATCCTCTATGTGGCGGTGCGTATGGCCTCCTACATAGATCTATTTATCTATCTAGAGGGCGGTATAAACAGAACATTGGATGCTAGACAAACATGCAACTCCATGAGTCGAATAAACAAGATTACGCATTGGCCAGGTCTGTAATTTTTATTAAAACTGTGAGAGTAAAATTGAGGGAAATATTTGTTCTCGTAAGTCAAAAATATTATTATGTTTGCCTTGTTCGTAATAGTTTGCACATCCAATTCGTGAAAAAATACTAACAAAATTAAAATTATGGGTATTCAGTCATGTTCTGGAAATCGAAATCGAGTTAAATATTTAAATCGAAGGAAACTTTAAGCTCAATTTTTTTTTCAAAATAACCATAGTTGCTTATGGTATTAAGAGTAATGCTCAAAGTGGTACTCAAAGTATGACATATATAAAACAGAATATTTTTATTAACCTTTAAAACAAGATCGTTTTAAAAATTTGTTCGATTTCAATTTCACTCGAGTTCGATTTCCAGAACATGGCTGATTAAAACTAATTTTGGTTTTTAATGTCTGAATAAATTCTCAAATATTTCATTTTGAAATAAGCAAGGAGAATTATAAAAAATTAAGCTCAATGAAATAAAAGTTCAAGCTCGTGGTTTGAGATAAAACATTTATTTTTTTGAGACTCTATTAAGAAAAGGTCGAATAAAAAACCAACTTTTATTAAAAAAGAATTAATTTTTATTAATTATTGTGGAAAAATACGTTTTTACATGTATTTTTCTTCAAGGAAAAAGTAACTTAAAGTAACTGTTACTGTTTATCTCTTCTTTGTTTCATTAACGATGCAAGTCGACTCGGACTTCCCTTAAACGACAACTGTTGTAGTTGCAATGACTGGGAGAGGGAAGAAACGATCCTTCTCTGCAAATTGCCCACCCTTGTTAAGATATCTAGGTTCATACATAAGAACCTACAAATTTTACTACACGTTCAGTCACTTGTGTTGTAAAAACAGCACATAAGTTGCGATGTAAACGACTTTGCATTTGATGGGTGGTGCGGACTTTTCAAAACGGAGTTCTTTCGGCTCTAGTTGAATGTTTGCGCGAAGTGATATGGCAAAAGGAGCCATATTATGATTACCTTTGATCATTTTTTGTTTGTCGCAGTTATAAATTTTTTCTTCTCGTTTACAACTTATAATTTTATGGTGAAGCTCGTGTTTCTTCTTTCTTAATTTCTTAACCCTTCTTTGTCCTATAAAAAAATTTTGCTCTGAAAAAGTTGTGGCCTACAAATTATATGATTATTGTTTTTATTTTTTTGTTCTGTTTAAAACGCTTACATGCAAATGTTTTTTTTTTTGTTTTAGTCAATATTTAGCATTTAAGTAAATTTTTTTTTTTTGCTACAGTCTGGTTTTTATGTTTCCCAGCTCCTCCTTTGGATGCTGACCAAAATTACTGATTATTTTTTTTAAGATTTCTGCTTTTAAACAATGTATAAGTTTTTTTTTGCTACTAAAAACAGCTGGTATTTTTTATTTTTTCTTTCTTTATTAAGACCTTAAACTGATGACAGTTTTAAAATTTATGCTACATGGAAATATGGGCATTGCTTGGTTTCTGTGAGGAGTTTTTGCTAGTGAACTAAAGTTTTCAATCTACCTTTAATTGATATTGTTTTTATTATGGCTCTTATGTGTGGTCAGTTTTCATCAATAATTTGCTTGAAAGATGATGACCTAATCACCCTTATGCTAGGAACACAACTGGGACGAACGACGAATTTCGCCCAATGCGACGAATTTTTCAGTAAAAATTCGCTGAGTAAATTCGTCGTATGAAGCACAAAAATGACGAATAACAAGCAGCTTTTACAATTGAGAAAGTTGATTGCTGTTTGTGCAAAGAGTGAGAAATAGTGTGACCATATTAAAAAAAAATAATGCTTAAAAATTAACACATAATCAAAAACACAACTAAAAACTATTTGTATAGCAAAATAGTTTGCATATATATTTTAAATGTTATACAATAAAAAGAAAAACAATTATTTAAGTAAAAGGTAACTTTATTTACTAAAATACTTCTAAACTAAAACCAAATATGGTCACATAGAACGGATTTGTTCGTCGTTCGCCGGCGTATGAAATAGAAATAAATCTATTGCAAAGACGCCGCGTATGACGAATTTCGCCGGACGCTATTATTGTGTGTATTTTCATATACACCAATATGTTTTATTTTTGGCGACGAATATTCGCGGCCAAAAATTCGTCGTTCGTCCCAGTTGTGTTCATTTCATTATTCTATTTGTTACAATTTCGTATTTCCGTTGGCAGTATTGGCATTATTTGATGACTGTTAACATATCTTTGTTATTTGCAAGAAAATCGGCGTTGTTGATATTGTCTTTAATTGCCTTTGATTTTGCGTCGGCGTTTTTAGTGTTGTTTTTTAAAAATTTTAAAATACTGCAACATGATTGTTAGCTTTAATTTTGGTTTCTACGGCGGTTTCGATATCTTTCTACATTTGTGTTGTGTTTTTAATATATTTTTGCGGAAATAATGAAAAAAATTTAAATAACAAGTAATTGCCACTAGTAATTAATCTAGTGGAAGAGCTTGAAAAGAATCCATCACTAGCCAGAGGATTTCGCAGGGGCTCTGTTCCTAATAATTTTAAGGAACAGTGAGAGACTATTGTCTCTGCGTTTAATTCTCTTGGTGAACCAATTAGAACTGCTGATGGATAGCAAAAGGTAAGGCAAATAGTTGGTTTTAAAACTATGCCGTCTGATGGAATTCTTTTTTCAGACTTGGAGGGACTTAAAATTCAAAGTCAAAAGAAAAATGGCCACAAATAAAGCAGAAAGTGAAGCTTCTGGAGGTGGTGTATTAAAACAGGTAATGCTGAGCCCATTGAAGGAAGCTGTTTTATTGTGCTTGGAACAAACGTTGATCTCGTCCCTTTCTTTAAATGAGGCTCTATTATTTCCAACACATGTTTAAAGGAAAACCGAAAATATCTTTCAAATCTTAAAAAGGATAAAAATCTATTACTTGGAAAATTATGATGTTAAATATGTCACTTTCTTTTCATCGGCAAATTAAAAACACAAGATGTCTGTCTAAGCAGTCTTCTTTCCACAATTAATTAGAAATTAAAACCATTTTTATTAAAACTTTACTTTTTTTACAAACAAATATTTTTTAACTTTTAATGCACAAACACTAAAGAATTTTTTTTTTTTTTATCAAAAATAGTAAAGAAAGTGAATCAGCTGACTCTGATATTAGAGATGAGTGCTGTATTTTATTAACATTGTCGCTAAACAGTCAACGGCGTCGTAACACTCTTATAAAATACCAAATTAACATAGAATTGATGTTGCCTCTAATTAGAATTGCTCTTGCCTTAAAATTGCCGTTGTTATTGCCGACGCCAAATAGAATAAGGGTATGTTTTACAATGTTGACACTTTGACTGATTGCTTGACGTTTTCAAAAACCAAGTTGCACTTTCTCAATAATTGATAGCAAATTTTAACAACAAAATTTTTAATAAAAAATCTAAATAGAAGATTTAAAAACGGAGTGTTCTGTATTAAAATTTATCGAAGCCATATTCTAATGTGTTTTATATTTAAATTTGTTTGTATTCTTGTTTTATGTTAAAAAAACCTTCTCTTTTTTCCATTTAAAACTATAAACTTCACTATAAAGACATCAAATCAGTTAAAACAACATCTTGCATTCATGTTAAACAATTTGCCTACAAGTAAAATTAACAACATATAAACAGAGGTAAAAAAGAAGAAAGCAAAAAATAAACTTTTTTATATATTGAATTATAGTATTTTATTTAAAGGCTAACACAGACACACACATACACACACACAGACACACACATACGAAACAAAAATCTCTAAACGCACTAACGCAAATTAACAAAAGAACTCTGCCGCTTTAAAAAGAATCTTCGAAAACCCAGGCAACATTAACAAAAATCACCCAGCATCATCATTTACATCCTTTAGAATTCTCTCACATGCAACTTAAAAGAAAAAGTAATATAACGAAGT
Source organism: Pollenia amentaria (assembly GCA_943735925.1). NCBI lineage: Eukaryota > Metazoa > Arthropoda > Insecta > Diptera > Polleniidae > Pollenia > Pollenia amentaria. Next base: position 130,353,413 of record OX031008.1, on the reverse strand, counting down.
TGTTGTTGTTCTTAATGACGATGTTCTGAGCCCGTGTTGTCATCATCTGCATCAGAGTCATCATATATAATGATGAACCAATCTCTTTTACTTGAATGTGTTTATTTTTCATTCTTTTTTTTTTTCTTTGCCAATTTTTTACCTTTCTAGACTTTTTTTTATATAATTTTATTTAGTTGCTTCATGTGGCAGAATTGTTTTCCTGTCCGCAACACCCGCTTAATGTTGCAAGAAAAATTGTAGAAAAATATTGCAACCATAATCATGTTCGCAAAAGTAAATGATTATGAATGTTAGTTTGAGAGGGAAATATGAATGTTTCGGATAAACACGACAACAATAACAATAATAAAAGCAACAACAACAATTTACGCAATTTGGTGGAAAACTAACAAATTAATTCGGTGTTGACGAATATTTAGGGTTATCCATGACTGGCCTGGGCTATAAACTAGACTTTGGGCTCGGTTGTACTCTAGACTGTGGAATAGATTGAAAATCAGATAGTTTGCTAAACTATAGACTACAAATGGGAATATAGACTAGATCTTAGATTATACATTAAATAGACTTTAGATTAAACAAAGGACTAGACTAAACTCTAAACTAGATTACAGAATAGACCATGGACTGCAAATTAAAACTATAGGCACATACTAAAAACTACAACTTTAAATTAAAACTATAGACTACGGCTTTATATTAAAACTATAAACTACCACTAAGAACTACGACAACAGACTACTACTATAAACTACGAGTTAGAACTACGACTTTATACTACAACTAATGACTACGTCTTTCGACTACGACTATAAACTACGACTTTATAATACAACTAATGACTACGTCTATCGACTACGACTATAAACTACGAGTAAGGACTACGACTTTAAACTACAACTAACAACTTCGTCTATCGACTAGCACTATAAACTACGAGTTAGGACTACGTCTTTATACTACAACTAATGACTACGTCTATCGACTACGACTATAAACTACGAGTTAGGACTACGACTTTATGCTATAACTAATGACTACGTCTATCGACTACGACTATAAACTACGAGTTAGGACTACGACTTTACACTACAACTAATGACTACTAAGGCTGGGCTTATGAGATCTTAGTTAAACTAGGTGTAGTTAATCTGAAAACAGATTTGTGGCGCCGTTACCAAGTTTGTATAGGAAAAGCTTGGTTTTGATTAAAATGTTGATCTTTAATGAAATAATAAAAAAAAAATCACATTTCGCCGCAAAAATCGTTAAACGTCTTATAAAAAAATATAATAAAAGAAAACATAAAAATTAAAAGTTCTTTTTTCGTCTCAAAATTCGATACGAATTTGACCATTTTTTTGTTTTCAAATCAATAACCTCTTTAAAGCTTTCGTCTTAAGCTATGGTTGTTGAAAAATAGAGCGCAATTTGAATATAAATAAAAAGTTATATGATAACAAGTTAGAGTGCTATATTCGGCTGTACCGAATCTTTGATACCCTCCACCGACAGGAGTGGGCTCTATATGATAAATACATATATATTATTAACTAATCTTCACAAAAACGAACGTCAGCATTAAAATTGGTGCGGTTTAGAACTATATTAAATTATTGACCGACAATAAGAAAATTTAGTGCGTTTCTTGTTAGAACTTTGAACTGGCTTAAGTAAAATATCATAATTCGTAACAGTTTTAGCCGAACTAAAATGATTTTTAGGAGGGTAATTTGTATTGGACCGATGGTAAATTATGGACCAATCATCCCAAAATTCTAAGACTTATTTCTGGTATTACAAAAATAAATTAGAATAAATTTCAATACAGCAGTGTAATTAGTTTTAGCGTTAACAGTGAATTTCACAAAATTCCAAGATATTTTTCTGGCCATATGAATTTAAGTAAGAAATTTAACCGCAATATCTATATCTGTGATGGTTTTAGGCGAATTTAATTATTTTCTCAAAGTGGGCTTTATTTGGTTTTAGGCGTGCCCCAGTAGGCTAGCTGGTAGTGAGCTAGTCTATCAGTACCGGGGTGGCGGGTTCGATTCCCGCCAGAGACTCTGGTCTCCTGCAGACAAACAAAAAGCTTCGCGGGAGTTAGTGTAGGAATAATAATAAAAAAAAACTTTAAAAAAAAACTGTTTTCCGGGAGTAGGGTTTATATGGGGCCTAGTGTAAATTATGGACCGATCTTCACGAAATTTTACAGTGTGATTTCTAGTCCTATAAAACTGTGACGTAGCAAATTTTAGTATGATAGCATCGGTTTTAGGCGTACTAAACTGTTTTCCGCGAGTCAGTTTTCCTATGGTCAATTATGGAGCGATCTTCACGAAATTTAACAGTTTGATTTGCAGTCGAATTCGTGCAATATTTTATATTATTCCGTGCATTATTCCACCATTTATATTAGTTTTTTGTATCAAAATGATCAATTTTTTTAGGGTGGTGGTTCCACATTTTGATTCATATTTCTGATCCTACTAAACCGTTGTTGCTAGATGTTCAATCCTAAACTGCTTAGGATAACTACAATCAATTTGAGAGCGTGTTTTAAACAGGCGGACAGACGGACATGGCTAAATCAACTTGGAATTGAATGACAAACTTAGTATACCCTCATTCACCGCTAGAGGTGGTGGAGGGTATAAAAAGTAAATGTTCTTCGTCGATTCGACGAACAGTAACCATTCAGGGTTAAAGCTATATACTGCGATAGTAGACTGCGAATATCGAGGACAGTGACCCTAATATTTTACATCGCAAGTAACAACTCAAGGATAAAACAAGTAAAAGTGGTACATTCGGCTAGCCGAATCTTGACTGCCCTACACCATGAGTAAGACTATTTTAAAAGTAGACTTTATGTATCAAATTATGGTCCGATCAGCAAAACGAGCTATTATTTTTTTTAGTCATATCCAACTTAATTGGACCTATGAGTGAAATATCATGATTCATATTGGTTTAAGGCGTTTAAAAGTGATTTTCAGGATGAGTCATTATATTAGACCTGTGGGAAGTTATGGAGCGGTCATCACGAAATTCGGTGAAGTTATTTCTAGTATTGGAATAACTATATAATTTTATTCGTTACGATTTTAGACGAACTATAGTTTTTTCCGAAACTGTGCTCTATATGGGTCCTATAGTAAACTATAGAGAACTTAACAGTCCGATTTCATGTCTTTTGAAACTATGAAAAAACAACTTTTACAACAATAGCATTCAACTAAACGTACGTAGCCTACGCTGAAAGAGAAAGCGTCATAACGTTGATGTATTTCGACATCAATACTATGACAGGTGTCTTCGTTTTTGACGCCATGACAATTTTCATCATTGTGATGTCAGCCTTAACATCACTTGCTCAAATTGTCATCAGTGTCAAAAATTTAAATTATGTTATCAATGGGATGACACCTCTTCATCACAGAAATGATAAATCGGAGTTAGTTTGATAAAACATGTCATCAGTAACATCGTAAAGACGACTCACTAGGCTCAATTCAATGACAGTTTGTCTTTGGGATTAACTTAAGTCAAAGCGAGGGAATATTATTATTATTTACTTACCCGTTACACATTTTTGTTCCCGCCCTTTGTTTACAGAAGCATTCCCAATATGGTTTTCGTAATCATTCTACTTTTAAAATTTGATGTATTTAACTAAATAATTTAAAAATATATGACAAAATTTGTTGATGACGTTCGTCATTGGACTGATGTCACTTTTTGCCTCATTGATGCCATTTGTAATAACATTGATGTCACAATTCTCATGTTAGTTCATCATCAATATGAAGATACATTTTTCTATGAGTGTATGGTAAGTTATGGACCATTCTTGAAGAAATTTGGTAGTGCGATTTGGTGTCTAATTGGAGTTTGACAGACAGAATTTTAATAAAAAATAGCATTATTCTTTAAGTTTTTAGGCGTTCTTAAAAGTTTTTCGAGAGTGGGTTTTATATGAGGCCTACACAGAAGGAAAAAACTCGTACTAAAGTTAAGTTTTTTCCACTTACACTTAAGTATTTATTTTAAGTACGAAAGAACTTAAAACAATCCAAAATGGGATTAAGTAAATAAAAGCTTGAAGTTTTCGTTAATCATGCCACTCTATATTATATATGCCAGCATATGCGTGTGTATATAAAAATTTGTAGTAGGAACAACAACAACACTACAAAAGCAAATAAAACGCTATTTTTGCTTGTTTGGTTTAGAAACAACAACAACACATTAATTAGAAAACCATAAATAATTTTCATGTTAATAGGCTAAAATAAATAGCAAAATTTGCCGAATTCTTTTTGTTAAAATTATTTAGTTAAAAACTAAAAATAAAATGACTACGAAAACCATATCGGGCATGCTGCAGGTGTTTTAAAATTGTGAGAAAACAAAGTGGGGAATACAAAAAAATTGAAACAACATGTGCAAGGGGTACGTAAATAATAATATTCTCTCTCTGGTTCCATGAGGTAAGTGTTTATGATGAAAATAACTTTTCGGGATTAAACCAATTTACAAATTCTCGAATCAGGCACAGTTTGAGATTAATGTTTATCTCACTTTTTCGTCAGTCAATCCCGTTTGGATTATTTTTAGTACGGGGCAGTTGAATAATCCGTAATTGACTCTATGACTCTGTACTTGACTTAAAGAAATCCGAACTATTGACACCGCTTCGGCATGATTAAAGTACGAATGGATTGATTTTTTCTTTTTAGTGTACGGTAAGTTATAGAACGATTTAAACGAAATTTGGTAGCATGATTTATTGTCATAAAAAACAAGTCTGTACACAACTTAAAAGCAATTGGTGCATTTCTCCAACAATTTATGTGAGTTTCTGTAACAGAAATATAAATTTCTTATAAAGGCTGTTTTGATTTGCTTCAATTTCGATTTCAATCACAAACTACTTAAGAAAACTAGAAAAAACTTGACATCAAAATATTCTTTTCTATTGAGTCTTTCAAAAGTAAGTGTGATTTTAACAGACAGGGCATAGCTAAATTGACTTAGAATTACTCAAATACCCAGAATATCTGTATATTAGACCGACTCAAGTTGTATGGAGCCGAAAAAAGTGTTTTAGTTACCCCTCTGAAAATAAAGCTTTATATGTTTTATGATAATTCCCAAAATATTTTGGTTCTAGCGTTGACCATCCGTGAGCTGGACCATTTTTAAAAAATGTCTTTTTTCAGTTTTTCGAATTTTTTTGTACTTTGCTCCAAGACGACATAAATAAAATTTGTTTTTTGCGTCGCTCTACTGTATATATATACTTTAAGGGGTCTTAGATGAATATTAAAAGTCTGGCAGACGGAATGACAAACTAAGTGTACACTCAGTCACCACTATTGGTGAAGGGTACTCGTATAAAAAACGCGTGAACAACGGTTGATGTTTTGTTAAAAAAAAAATCATACACTTTTTGAAATTTGCATTATGTAGTTGTTCTATCATGTTGCTGATCTGCTGTTGCCGTTGTTGTTACTGATTGTTGGCAACTGTTTTCCCATCGGAAAATCTATAGTCATAAACTACACAATTTTATTTATTTATTTTTTGTTTTTCTTACCATTTTACCGCAAGGGTTCTTCCAATTTAAGGTTTTTGCAAAAAAAAAAAAAAAAAAAAAATCATCATTGTTTGTCTGTCTTTCTCCTTATAGACCTAAAATGCTTAATTTTTGTAGCAACTTTAATGTTGATTCAGGTGGAGTTTGGAGTGCTGAGAAATAGTGATGACTAGTGTGTTGATGCTGCTGCTGCTGCAACGAAATCAACATGCATACAAGCCCTTGTCGTCGTCGTTTTCATTTGTCCTCGTCCATAGATGGGGGTAGTGCACTAATTTTTCAGTCTCAACTCAAAAATTAGTGCACTATTGCAATCATTTTGTTGATGTTGAGTAATGAATTGAAAATTAGCAGCCTCACTAAATATGAGTGATAGTGATATTAAAAAATTTTGCACTCAAAAAAAAAAAAAAAATTGTTTGATTTTAGAAAAAGCAATCATCCGTTTATTTCCACCTTTTTGCTCTCATTTGAGTGCAACTTAAAATTTTGCACAAAATTTACAAACAATAAACTTGTTTTTCATGATTAAAGCCATGAAATATTCCGTTATTGACATGTTGTTTAATTTTCTTTCTTATGCATATCATTACAAGAATCAAAAGCTGAGTCTGTTTATATGCAGCTTTTTTGATTGCAAGTACAAATGTTGCAGTATTTGAGCTCAGTGCTGATTTTTGCATTCAATCTTCATTAAGTGATAGTGAAAAAATTTGCAATATCACAAAATTTTTTTTGGTAGTTAAAGAAATAGGAATCATCACTAAAGCTGGTAAAAAAGAGTGCAAACTAATTTTTTTGCAGTTTTATTTAGTGACAGTGCACTGCTGATTTAGTGCATTACCCCCAACTATGTCCTCGTCGCTCGCATCATTACAATTAACATCATCGTCGTCATCATCCTCACAATCATCATCATCATCGTTATTGCATTTACAACAACAAATAGACATAAAGATGGTTACCGTTCATAAGAACTTATGCTCTAGAGTTTTTGCTGCAGAGCTTTAATTTAAAGTCTGTGTGTGTGTCTGTTTGTCAGACAGTCTTCTCATGTGCGTTTGCGCAAATTGCGGTAATAATTTATTAAACAGTTACGAGGCGGCTAAAATGTAATGACTTTCTTTAATGTTTGTTGCCATAATTTTCTTGTTGTTTTTGTTAAAGATTAAGTATTTTCCTGCATTTTTCTTCTTTTTTTTTAACAATCGTGACTTTTTTTTTGTTACAAATTTGAGATGTTTTGGGTTTGTTTTAGTGTTGAATTTCGTCATGCTGGTTTTAAAATTTGTAACACATTTTATTGTTTAGCCATCACCAACATCATTCCTCCATTCTAACCCAATCACCACAGCATCCAGATAGAAAGACATTAATTCTCATTTGTTAAGGTGTTTTCGTTTTTTTTTTTTTGCATTAAATTTGAAATCGAGATTTACGGTTAAACGTTTAGTTTTAACTAATGCCTAAGCTAAAGTTTTGAAAAACAAAAATCCAAAAAAAACTTTTTGAAAGCAATTTATGCATGTAACTGTTTTTTTGTTGGTAAGATGATGGTAATCCCAATTACTTTTAGCAAGTTAAATTGGGCTCAATATACACCATTTGATAAATTTGTTTTAGTACACTCATAGAAAAATGCATCTTTATATTGATGAGGCCCTTACATCAGAAGTGTGACATCAATGTTATTATAAATGACATCAATGGGGGCAAAAAGTGGCATCATTCCAATGACGAACGTCAAAATTTTTTGTCATATTGTATGCGTCATCTATGCTATTACTACAATGGCATCAATTCGATGCCACATTTTTTGTATTATTAATATTATATTGATGTTTAAAAAGTAAAAATAGAAGCTCAAATTCGCATAGTTTATTTTTTTTAATTATTTAGTTAAATACATCAAATTTTCTAAGTAGTATTATTACGAAAACCATATCGGACATGCTGCTTCTGTCTTTTAATTTAGAGTTCTTCTGTAAACAAGGGGCGGAATACAACAAAAGTAAAACAAATATGTGTAACGGGTCGGGTAAGTAAATAATAATAGTCTCTCAATTTGACTTAAATAATGACAAACTGTCATTAAATTGAACCTAATGAGTCCTTTCTCCGATGTTACTGAGTCGCACTGATGACATGGTTTATTAAACCGATTCATTATTTCTGTGATGCCAGTTCGTCATCCCATTGATGGCATAATTTAAGTTTTTGACCCTGACATCACAATGACGTAAAGTGTCCTGGGGTCAAAAATTAAGATACTTGTCATAATACTGATGTCCAAATACATCAGTGTTATGACGCCTTTTCTATCAGTGTAGAGCTTTGCAAGCACTCAATTACGTCTAAGAGTATATTGTGTTATAAATTTTCACAAACCCGAAGAAAAAACATGTTTTAATATGGTGAACTCCAACAAAACTATTTTTAAAGAAAATTTTAAACATAAGTTTAATTTAACCATATTATTGTCACCGACAACCAAATTATGGTTAAATTAGTAATCCAACAAGAGACAACAACCATAAAATAGAGTAGGAGTTAATGGTTTTATACCGAAATCGGAGTCAAAGTACCCACAAAAACTCGCGACATTGACTCCAAAATTTTTCGGCATAAAAAATTTAAAAACATTTTCTAATATTTTCCAAAATAAAAAATTTACGAAATTTGTGATGCAATATCGATCTAAAATTTTTACAGAATCATTTTCTTGCTTTATTTAACCATTTCAAAGGTACTGCATTAAAAAAATGTTTAAAGTCAAATAAGGACTGGTCCAAACATTTAACAACAAGGTTGGAGTGGGAGTCGGAGGTGGAGTCGGACTAAAAAAATTTCAGCGGTTGGAGTTAGACCTATTTTTTTACGACCTATTACATTACATGTAATGAGTAATTGAAAAGTACCAATTAATAAAGATAATCAGTTGTTATTGAATTCTGCCAACTACAAATCAACTCGCCATTACCAATTACTGTATTTCATAATTGATCAAATAATTGCAAGTAATTAATAAAAAAAAAATTGCATATAAATTTTTTTTAAATTTCAAAAAGAGAAAGAAAAAACTAAATGGGAAAGTAGTGTTTCTGCCAAGATTTCGACTTAAAAGGTTCTGTTAAACTTTAACGAATTCTTCTGGAAGCGAGCTGATATACATACATTTAATTCTGAATTGGCTGATCAGAAAGTTTGATTCCAGCATAAATTTAACCCCTTTAAAAAATTATTACTAATCGTAATGACTAGTAATTAGATTATTTTTATTTTAAAAGAAAAACGACGCCTCATTGGTTACGATTACAATAATTCAAAATAATCACGAATACTTTAGATCAGCGTAAAATAATTCAAATTAATCCTAAATAATCCAAAAATAAAACCAAAGATTTTTAGTGAATAATTGCAAAGTAGTCGTGTAAAGGTTAATTATTTTTAATCGCTATCAGATATTATTGGGTGAAACTGAAAGTAATCGTATTAAATCAATTACTTTCAATTCTTCGCTTAATGACGTTCCACGCAAGCGCCAAAAATTCACCATATATTTCATACGACTTGCTGAATAAAAAAAGGGTCTGTTCGGAAATGCATCACTGCGCTGCATCTGATGCGCAGCGCGTTCGGTTAAGCATCACTGCAAATGTCTGCTGTTCAAAAATACATAACAAATGCAGATGATGCGCAAACAAATCTAAAACACGCATCACAAAAATTGCTGATGCTTTTTTTTGTTCAAGATGATTGGCATGAGCATTGCAAACTAATCATAGATGCGCATCAGATGCAGCGCAGTGATGCATTTCCGAACAGGCCCTAAGTATTTTGAAAGGTCGCGGGGACTGCAGTACATTCGTAACTGATTTGAGCAAGGATTTTGGTTTCGAAAAGTTTTTAAAATTTCTATTTAATTTTGAATCCTCTTGACTATTTAAAAAATGCTAAAAAAAAAACAATTATACAAACAAACAAAACCTAGCCGCAATTTTTGAAAATGTAATAATTCCATTGACTGGATATGGCAATCCCACAGAAAAGTCAACTTTTTGTCACGTTACGCCACCAAAACAGAAAAAATTATTAAATTTCTCCAATCACCAAATTTATTCCAAATTCATAATATCCAGCAAGCAATTTGTTGATTTTGCATCTATTACCAAAATGATTATATTGATTACTAAAAATTTTAAAATTTTGAAAAAATATTTGCAATAAATGAATTTTTAATTTTAATTAAAAAAGTGATCAAAAAACTTTGCCATTTCAAACAATGTGTTAATTTATTTAATTAAATATTGACAATTCCGAACAACAATTCTACATGTTTAAATTATTTTATTTCCAACGAAAAAAGTCAATTAAAATTTTAATTAAATAACAAAAAATTTTTTTCAAAACAACTTAAATGTTTACTAAATAAAGATTAAATTTTAAATTTTTTTTTAAATAAAAAAATAATTGATTCACTTATCACATTAATTAAATTTAAATATATTTTAAACCATTTTTTTAACTGATAAAACACTTTTTTCTGTGAAACATTTTAAATTGTTATTCAAAGAATTATTTATATATTATGTATTTCCTCTTTTGAATTTTGGTGTAAAGAGCAACTAGTTCCCCGGTAAGCTAGTGGGTAGTGAGCTAGTCTATCAGCCCGGGGATTGCGTGTGTGATTCCCGCCGGAGACTCTGATATCCTGCAGACAAGCATAAAGCTTCGCAGGATTACCATGGAACAGTTAGAACAATATGGGTGTTAAATACAAGCTTAATTGCCCATATCCAGTCAATTGAATTAATTATTTTTTAAAAAACACAACGTTTGTGTGGAAGTGCCCATATTCATTATCGCGTTTTTACTTGGAGGAACAGGCATGACTTACAATTTCGGCTGGCTAACAGTGTAGAAAGTCATAATAAAAATGCAGTCATACAAAAATCCCATTAAATATCTCACGATTATTGAATAATTAAATATATCTAATACAAACTTGACACATGTGCCATTAAGGTTACGACACGTAAACGTCAAAATTGTACCTCCAAAACTATAAACAGAAACCCAACAACAGAAACATAAAAGGCACACAAACCAACAAATTTTCGGAAAGTCTTGATCATATTTAGCGACAACGACAAGTAAAATTAAAGTGTGGGTGGCATTTTTTGTTTATTGGAGAAAAAAAAGATATTAAAAAAATAAACTTAAAACATTGAGTTGTAATTGAACAACAATCTAACTGACGTTTTGTTTTTAGTCATGTTTTTTCAGAAAATTACAAGAAAAAAACAACAAAATTACGAAAAAAATGAAAAACTTGACAATAACGACGTCGACAATTGTTAAGGTTTTTTTTCTTATTTCATTTACAAAGTACCAAAAAATAAAAAAGTAACATGTAATTTTCTATAAAAATTGAAATGTTTTGTACGCACCGACACGAATCAACCGGGCCGAGGGGTATAGGTTTATTAGAAGTTTAAGTTTTGCTTGGTTGGTGGCAGCCAGGAACCGCCATACGATATTGAAATAGGAATATGAATAAAATTCAAAGGAGTTTTTAATGATAAAAGAAGTTGTGCGTTGTTTTTGATATTCTTGTATGTATTATTGTTGTTGCTTGTCATGTTAAACTATTGTTGTTAAAATGTTGTCGATTATTATTGCAACATACATATTTCATATTACAAAAAAAAAAAAAAAAAAAAATAAACTTAAAAACTTTAATCATGAGAAACAGTTTTTATGACAGTTTAAAACGAATGAGGAAACTGCTATAGTAACGGATTTCTTATAATTTTTAAAAGCTTTTTCAATTTTTAGTTACAGTTTAAAGAGAATTTATTTTAATTAAAAATAAAAAAAACTTTTAATAATGTTTAACCATATTAACTAAACACGAGCGTTGGATTTTTTTACTTTAAAAAAATATTTAAATGTTTAAAAAAAACTTGTTTATATTACTTAAGTGCCAAATAAACCACACAAACGGTCTAAGTAACATATGAAATAAGTATGAAGCATGTTTGTGCAAATTTTAAACCATTTAAATACTCACATAAGCATCTTTTTGGTATTTTCGAACAGCTTGTGTAGTTTATTTGGTCCTTGAAAGCTTCAAAAACACTAATTTTATCAGCAATTGGTAAACTTAAAAAAAGCTTTTTAACTATGACAAAGATAACTTGTGTGATTTTGATTTGGTTCTTTTTGAAAGACAAACACAGTGGATTACTGTTTTGTTTCGGTCTTCTATGCAATATTTTAAAACTATTTTAACAGTATTTGGTTAAGTTTTTTTAAATTCCACAGAAAGTTAACCTTTGCCTAAAAAAGCCCTAAGAACTTTAGTTCATATATTTAAATACTTTAGACTTATAAAAAATCTTTTTTTATGGGCTGTTATTATGACTATAAAAAAAGCTTTCAAATCTATATAAAACTGCATTCGCTAAAGTTTTTCTTCTAGCCTTTATTTTACATATTTTTAAATAGTTGCAAAATTAAAACATTTCATAATTAAAGCACAATTAAAAAAGTTGTCCACAAAAAGTAACAAAAAAAATGGTAAGCCTCCAAAAGCTCCAAGACGCAGCTGTATAAAATATTAAGAAAGTCTTTATAATATTGTATCTTTTCCCTATCACACTAAGACTGTACAGAAGGCAAAAAATAATCATTAAATATTTTACAGCTCATTGGCAGTAGTTTTTAAAATGGAAATAAGTGTTCGCTTATATATAAAAACCTTTATCAAAATATATATCAAATTTCAAAAGGTTTCTAAAATATATTAATTTAAGAGTTATCCAGCTCGTTTTTGGGAAAATTGATTAATGCATGGAGTATATATATTTTAAATGCCCCCTTTTTAAATCCAAAACCTGTTTCACGAAATTTTTTATGGTTTCGGAGATATTAAGCATTAATTTTGCTCTACATAAACTATTTTAAAGTGTTTTAAGTATTGTCTTGCTCTGCATGCCAGTGTTTGGCGATTGCACCAAATTCGTCATACAAAAACGTACAAAATAAATTTCATTCTTGCTTTGCTTCACTGCTCTAAGAAAAAAAAGTAGTTAAAGCAAAAGCAAAATTAAATGCACAGAAAAAATTATTAAATTTCTCCAATCACCAAATTCATAATATCAAGCAAACAATTTGTTGATATCGCACCTATTACCAAAATGATTATATTGATTACTAAAAATTATAAAATTGTGAATATTCTTTTTCAATAACTGATAATTTTAATTTAAATTGAAATAATTATGAAAAAACTTTGCCATTTCAAACAATGTCTTAATTTTTTTAATTAAATATTGACAATTCCCAACAACAATTCTACATGTTTAAATTATTTAGTTTTAAAGGAAAAAAGTCAATTAAGATTTTTTGTTATTTAATTAAAATTTTACTTGAAAATTTATTTCAAATCAACTAAAATGTTAATTAACTCAAAATTATATTTTTTATTTTCTTTCAACTAAAAAAAAGGTACTTTAAAATAAAAAAAATTTAAAAGTCGCGTATGCGGCATAACACCATAGTTTTCAACTACAATAAAGTATATGCTGTTACCTTCTAACTTCACTCATGAAAGTTCACAAAAATCTCCATTTTTCTTCAAACAATAGTGGTGGAAGCAGTGGTGAAACTACAAAAAAAAAAAAAAAAACTATCGGGTATATTTTTAGAAAACTTCATGTAAACCGTTACTATCGTTTTTCTCCACTACGACTTTTTGGCATATGCGCCAAGCCAATAATGAGATGACGATAATTATAAAAATAGTTGGGTTCTATCCCAGCTTCAAGAATGAAAAATTCTCAATAAACTTTAATTCTTTTCATGTTGTAAATTCCTTTATTAAAAATAATTTAATGAAAATTAAATTTAATAAACTTAAGCCTGATTAAAATATCAAAATTTGGATTAAAAACCATAAATAGTTCAAGAAAATAACCACAATACTAATAATTGCCAAAAACTTAAAAAAGATAAAATACTAATGCTATATAAATAAACAAAGAAACTTTTTTATTTTAAAGCTTTATTTAATTTTTTAAGATGAACTTAATTTTCTCTTATACTTATCCAGAAAACTGACTTTAAAATTTTCAAACAGGCGACTACAGCTAAAATATATTTTTCCTTATTTAAAGTTTGTTTTATCGAAGCGTTATCAGATCAATTATGTAGGGAAAACAAGGCAACAAATTTAGATTTCAACGGAAAAAAACAAACGAAATTAATAGCAAAATATGAAAAAAAAATTTTATATTTTCATGTGAGTATAAGAGATCTTTATCAACAAAAGAGCGAGCCTACGCATAACATTTTTAAGAAAACTAAAAAACAGAAATTTTGCCACAAAATCACACATCAGCCTTCAATGGATGAATGATGTTTGTCACTGACTGGCTGACAGTTTGGCTGCTGGCAACAGTCAGAGGTGGCCATTTATGCGTTTCCTTAAAATTTTATCACGCGTAACTGTCAAAATGTCACTTTCGTTTGAGGTTACCACAGACATGAACTTTCAAATCCTTAGCATGTGATTTGAAATAATTTTTTGTTAAGCTTTCTACACTTTCATCTACACAGACGACATACAACCAGACTCTAAGACTCCCGAACGCATTTTCCAATATTGGCAGACAGGCTTATAGATTTTAGTTTTTGGCTTCTGTTGGTTGTTTAGCCTTCTTCTTTGAATGTTGGTTTGTTTGGTTTATTTTAATGACTACCTTCTTCAACTTGTGCAGAATCTTTTTGCGGTGCGGCATGAAGTTTAACTCAAGAGTGGTTGGCAACTGTTAGGCCTTAAGTTTTATTTACGTTTCGTTTGTGGCACTATTCTTTTTTCCACGTATCAAAGTTTGAGTTTGTGTTAAGCCTTTGAGGTATATGCGTGCCTGCTTGTTGGTTTTCCGACTTGTTTCAACGTATGTTTTGTCACATCATTATCACACACAGATACCCAAGGTTCCCATAAAAAAATTACGTTACGTTTCAGCGCATTTCAACGGTGGCACATTTCATCTTTGCAAATGGTTGTTGTTTCCCCCCATTTCAACAAAGGTATCCAAAAATAAAACAAAAAATTTTTTATAAAAAGGCCATAAAACAAGCTTAAGATTTTGCTGTTGCACACACATTCTTGGTTGCCACTTAATGTGCGATAAAACTTTTTCCTCACCATCTCTATATATGGCGATGCGTGTTGCAGCACATACCACATACCAATTGACATTATTGACGTGACAACCGTAAGATGCAATGTTTACTCGTGTTTTGACATTGTTTACACACATTTACACAAACCAATACACACACATTCCCCACAGTAAAGCGTACAAATGCTTTCAATGATCAATGATGTTGCTGACATAATGTGATGATTAATTTTGTCAAAATTTAAAAAAAAAAAATTGTTTTGGGTGGCAGCAACAATGAAATTGGGCGGACATTGCAACATTAAAACAAATTGGAAAATAAAGTTAAATTAATAAAGATTTTTAATAGAAATGAACATGATAAATTAATGATAATGGTTGAGGTTTGTTTTTGTTAGAGCTTTGAAGCTTAAAAATGAATTTATACAAATTGTGGAGATACAGTATTTTTTCTTAGATATTCAGGTTTGTCACAGAATTTGTATGAAAGTGAAAATTTTCACAGTTTTCAGTTCATACCGTTTTTGGGGTTTGCTTCTTTAGATTTCGTACGTTTTCGTAAGTCCGCAAAATATCAAAACACTGTTTGTTGTTATTAAATATGATATCATTATTAAAACAATAGAAATTATGGCGGGTACTTCGAAAATAAATTAAAAAAACTTGTTAAAAACTAAATTTTATCCTTGAAAAATTGCTATAATCGGTTTTCATCAATTGCTCGGTGCTTCAATAATTGCAGTAAAATGATAGAAAACAACAAAAAATAAGTCAATGCTTTTTTTATGTCAATTTTCACATTTTTTTCTTGTTAAGTTTGTAGACTGAAAGAAATATAAAAAATTTCTTATCTAAGCAGGTTTTGTCTATTTTTCAAGACACAACTTAAGAAACAACACACAGAAAAACATCCCGCCATTTTTTTTCAATTAAACCGTTAATAAAAATTAAAATCAGTTTAAATTAAAAATTTAATCAAGTTAATTAAACGTTTACTTATATCAACAACATCACTGCGGAAAATATTGCTAATATCAAAAAATATTTAATTGATACTATTAATTTGTTTATTTAATTAATTTTTTAATTAATAACACACATTTTTTAAATGAAATCATGTTATTTTCTCTGTGCAGGCAGGATTCTCTCTTATTTTAAATATTTTTTGAACGGTTCTTTTATGTTTGTGCTCTCAAATTAGTAATCTCTATTTTGAAACGAATTAAAAACGAAAAATGTTTGCGTTTTACGTTTTCTAGAGAAGGTAAAAACCCTTTCATTTCAGTTTCGTACGAATTTGGTTTCTGTGACACACCTGAATGTATCGAGTTTGTTTGGCTTAAATGAAGAATGAAAAACGTGGCATAGTGGACGTAGCCAATACTTGAAGCATGTCTGGGGGCTTGAAATTGGTAAAGCCTTCATGATACCTGCTAACCAAGTAACTATATGTAATTACGAGAAGCAGTAGCTCTCAGGACTGTATAGTTCCTGGCCCGATTGTTAATAGGGCCTTCTTTACCTTAATGTGAAACTAAACCCCAAACCGAGGAGAGAGACAGAGAGAGATATTTTAAAAATATCGTGTTAGGAGTTTATTTTTGTACGTTCGTAAGTCAAACTAGGAGGCTTTGAGCGCAATTAGTTTTTCTGTGGATAACTAATCTACACATAATTAATTTGTAAACCTCCTTATGAAACATAAATTTTAAGTTAAAGAAAAAAATCTCTCAGGTATATTTAAACTAGGGATGTAACGCGTACCGATATATTAGCGATACTTCGGGTTGCGGCGATACGACGATACTTTTTTTATATTTTTTGTGAACAAACCCTTTGATTTTCAATGCTTATTTTTTGCATAACAACCAGTGTGGCCAGGTCTAAATAAATTTTACAGCTTAATCTGGCATTAGACATGGCCCAAAAATGCCAAATAAATTGTTATATTTAAGCAAGTGGCTAGATTTTGATAAAGTGGCTAGATTTTTGGTAAAGCATACTTATAAATAATGTAGCACAGGTAGTTGAGATTAAATTTTAAATTTAGGTGGCCATAAAATTTTTTAAACATTTACACCATTGAATTTTTATCTAAATACAAACTGAAATTTCCTTGTACTTTTATATCATGATATTAAAGGACAAATAATGTTTACAATCGACATGATAAAGGCTAGTTTACACGGTAATACAATGTGTTACGACATGTCAAAAAATGATGTAGAATGAGAAAAATCTTATCATGTAAAAGCAAAATGCATTGAGTAAGAGAGAATACGGATAAAAATATGACAATCAGTCGGTAAATGTTCATTTTCTAAACCATTTTAGAAACTTATGTATTCTCATCACACCAGAGTCGCATTTTAACAGAGTATATTGAAGGTGGTAACATTTTTATAAAATTACAAAAACAAGCAGAATCAACTCAGGATGTGTTCATGTTGTTTTTGTAAATATTGTAAAACTGCAACTATCTGCTTTTTTGTTATTAACTCACTTTGCTTTTATTTTACTTAAACCATCCGTATAAACATAAAAAATACTTACCAACAGATTTTTATTATTTTTGTTTTAAACACGGAGAGAATTTCATAATATTTTGATTCCACAAAGTCGTAATACATTGTATTACCATGTAAACTAGCCTTAAGGGCATTTCTAATATTCCCTGAATATTAAATTCTTTTTTACAAGACAGTTTAGACTTAATAAAAAAATTATCCATTTTCATACGAAATTTAATTTTTCTAGTCAAAATGTTTTATACAGCCATGTCACAGAGTACAATTCCGTTCGGAATGATTCCGTTCGGAATTGAAGAAAACATATTTGTTTATTGATAGAAAGTATATTTTGATAGTTTTTTGGTCTTTGAGATACAGAAAACTCCCATACCGTTCATGAAAAGTTTTTTCGTAATTTTCTGAAGCACCAAAATACGGAATGAATTCCGTTTCCGAACGGAATTGTACTCTGTGACATGGCTGATAATTTAAAATTTTCAAATAAAATCAATAAAACTATTCGTCCAAATTTTTTAAATAAAAAATGCTAAAAAAGCTAAAAACATTTTCCAAAAATGCTAAATAAAATTCCAAGTGCTAAATGAAAATTTTGCAGCTAAATATAAATTTTTAATGCTAAATTTAGCTGCAAAAATGCCAAAATGGCCACACTGGTAACAACTTAGGGTGGGTTTTTAACATGGAGATCAGAGATTTAGTCACCTTTAATCTGTGTTTTTAGTTTTTAAGATCAGGATTAATTACTTTTATTTGCCAGTTTAAGCGCCCAATGTTGGTGGTTTAAACTAAATCAACAAATGTCAACTCATATACATGTATAACAAAAACATCTACCACTTAAAAACGGCAAACCCAATTGGTCTTCAATTAAATTTAGTCTCAGATTACTTAATTATAGTTTGCTGCTAAGATTAAACTCTATGTTAAAAACTCACTCTAAGAGCAATAACCATTCAAAGCAGAACATAACAGAATAATTAATTATTTCTTTTAATTCTTAAACTGGCGGTCCACACCACGCTTACTGTGTAACTTGACAATAGAATTTACACTACTAATTTTTGGACTGATACATAAAGGCACTGCACGCTTGATTTGGACCTCCAGCTGTAGCCGTTTCGCTTTGCACCATAATAGTGAAATATTCTCCCATTGATAAATCTTGTATGTATTTGTACGTTTTAAGAATTTTCTGCGCATCTTTAATGATTTTTGTGAAAATAAAAATCATTTTGCTACAAATTTTAAGTTACTTAAACGGACTACAAAATCCGTAAGCAAAGCCGCTGCTACATTTTCTTCTAACGCTATTTCGCTAGCTAACAATCTTCGAACATTATTATAAAATACAACAAATGAATTGATATGCAGAATAGTTTGGAGTCCCGAAAATTGGCGACTACCTTAGCATTAGCTCTCAATGAAAGATTTGAGGGATAAGAGAATAATGAAATCTATTGTTTATCTACTCGCACAATTCTTGACCTTCGGTTTATTTTTTTTTTTACTATCGGTGTAATATCGGCAAAAAGTCGTTTCGTTGGACAGAAAAAAATAAAAATTGATTTCAATTAAATAACTGGTGATATTAATTTAAAAATTAATTAAATTTGCACCAGTAAACAAATTAATAGTATCAATTAAACGTTTAATTCACACATTTTCTTAAATAAGAAAATGTTTATTTTTTAGTTATTGAAATTCTTTAGTTTTCCTTAAATTCTTTTATAACTAATAAAAAAAATTCGATACGCATTTAGTGCACAAAAACATGAGTATTGTTACTAAATAATACAGTCTTGGCTGTATCAAATTGACTGCAGTGCATACAAATAGATTTACTTCCACTAAAGATTACTTTGCTGTTTGCTGCACATTGGCACCAGTTATGAACTGCATTCACGAAATGACATTAAGCCGGCACAATGAATGCTTTTAGCTGAAAACCTGAGTAATTGAGTGACAATTAAGTTATTTCATCTTCTTCTACAACTGGAAGATAAACAGCAAAAAAAAAAACAAACTAAAGGCATATAATACCTTAGAGATTGAAGTCTTTAGAGACAGACCAACAGTCAGTCAGCAAGCCAGCCAGCAGACAGACATAGAGCGAACAACATTATTAACTAATAAAGTTTTTGAAAAGTTTAAAAGATCACACAAGCAACTTTTGTGGTTCAAAAAGGAGGAGACGGAGGGATAGATGGCTGGCAGGACAGTGAGGCTGTATAATTTTTTAACCAAACAGAAATACAAAGCGTGGTAATGAAATATTACCACATTCATATCTCAATTATGAATTGTATAATGGAGCTAGATAAACAGACGGACAGACAGACAACATACATATGTGCAACACACACTCAAATCTAGCTGTATTGTGTGAGGCATAAACATGCAGTTTAAAAATTTATTTTCAGGCACTCAGGCAGCCATAAAGGCAGAATCATGGAATAGAGAAGACAATGTCAGCTTTAAAAAAAAAGTGTGCTGTGCTGTCCTGTCCTGTCCAGAGCTACTCAGTGCAAGAGCGTCTTGTGAACAGGCTGCTTTTGAGTACATTTATTTTTTATATACATAAATATTTTTCTTCTCAACTCTCTTCAGCTGATGGTCGTCATTGTTACAAATGTTATTGGTACGTCAGTACTTTTGATTTTATTTTTCTTTAATTTTTATGTTCCACTCCTCACAACAGCTTTATTATCTATCATCTGTCTTTTAAGTAATTCGTCATTTTACTTTTGCCATTTCTTCCCCAATGTTGTTGTCTTAATAGTGCTTGTTTTCCTTCTTAGATGTTGGCAATTTACATGGCATTAGATCAACTTTAGAGAATTGATGTCTGCATCAGTTATTTTGTGCTTAAAACAAGTTCCATAACAGTTTTTCTATTTTATTTTCATATTTTGATTTAGTTCACTTGTATTTCCTGCAGCTTCTTTACACAAAAAAAAAAAAAAAATAAAGAAACGAAACGAAACATAATTCTTGTTGAGACAACCAACCAACAACCACAACACAACAATCATTTGATTGAGATTAATCGTTGAAATCTTTAGGTTTCATATGACAGGATGCCTTCAAAGAAACAATGTAAAATGTTGTTAGAAAATCTTCGAAATGTTATGATGTTAACTTGTGGTTATTTTTCTATTTCAATTTCCACTTACCTAAAAAACATGTGTCTTTCAAAAGCTTTTAAGCTACTTAATCATTATAGGCCCTTTTTTCAACAACAGCCTCTGTCTTTAACTTAAGTCTTCAGAGATGATGTATTGCGAAGGTGTGTTATTTCTGGGTGGAGGAGAAACAAATTTTACTGGAAAAGCGGTTTTTGTCTTTGTCTTATTAATTTTTTTTTAAATAGGAATTTATCGTAATGATATTTAATGTTAAAGCTTGTAAAATACTGAACTTTGACATCGTTTATGCCCAATTATGTCTTGTCTTGGCTGGCATAATTTATGAGTTTAAATTCTGGAAAAAGGATTATTTTCTTTAGCGTAAATGGATTTTTCAGAATGATTATTACATTTTTAATGGCTTTAGCCTGTGTGTATTTTTAAATTAAAGCTTAATGCGTGGAACACAACTGTGACGAACGACGAATTTTTGGCCGCTAATATTCGTCGCCAAAAATAAAACATATTGGTGTATATGAAAATACACACAATAACAGCGTCAAGCGAAATTCGTCATACGCGGCGCGGTGTCTTTGCAATAGATTTATTTATATTTCATACGCCGGCGAACAACGAACAAATCAGTACTAGGTGTCCATATATGGTTTTAGTTTAGAAGAATTTTAGTAAATAAAGTTACTTTTTACTTTAATAATTATTTTTTTTTTATTGTATAACATTTAAAATATATTTATATACAAAGTATTTTGCTATAAAAATAGTTTTTAGTTGTGTTTTTGATTATGTTTCAATTTTTAAGCATTATTTTTTTTAATATGGTCACACTATTTCTCTCTCTTTGCACAAACAGCAATCAACTTTCTCAATTATAAAAGCTGCTTGTTATTCGTCGTTATTGTGGTTCATAAGACGATATTAGTCAGCGAATTTTTACGGAAAAATTCGTCGTATTGGGCGAAATTCGTCGTTCGTCCCAGTTGTGTTCCTAGCATAACTAGTAAGCTGTTTTGCGGATAGCTTTATTGTTAAGCTTTTGCTTTCTCATCTTGTTTCATAGAAAGTTTTGTAAAATGTTTTATTGTTTGCTATGCTTTAAACAAAAAAAAAATCTTTATAAATTTTTAAAAACAAAAACTATAAAAATTTGATTTTCCAGAATTTGTACGAAGCTTAAAAATAATGTTTTCAGAAATGTACAAATAATTTTTAAAGCTTAATTTGTAGTATATAAGTTTTTTTTTCTTTATAGCGATAAAAAATGCTTTTACTCCCTTATTTTCTAAAACACTTTTAAAATATTTTAAAAATTATTTTTAGAAAATTAAAAAAATTCATTACTAACTTATAAATAAAATATAAAATAATAAATAATATCTTAAAGCTTTTGTTTAATTTATCTTACTTTATTAAAAGCTTAACATTATATCTTAAAATCACAAAAGCTTAAAAATCTTCATTAAAACGGAAATTTTTAACATCTAAAAAGGCTTTAATGTAGTCTTAAATTTCAATTTCATTGCTTAAAATGTTTTAAGGCATTTAAAAATGTTTGATTTTTTCAAAACAGCTTAAAAACTTTAAATAAAAAACCTTAAGGAATAACACTATTACAAAAAGCTTTATACTCGTAAAATACATAACTTAAATTTAGCTCATAGAATAAATTCGAAAAATAAAAAAATTTTGAATATAAAAAAACTTTTATCTAACATGAAACATAATCAGTTTTCATTTTTAATACAAGATTTTCTTTAGAGTAATCGCTTTTACTTTATTTTAATTTACAACTGGACTAAACTGCATAAGTCTGCGAATTGAGCAAGATTTTTTGTATAAAACCTTTTTTAATAAGCTTTGGACTTATAAAGATTTATTTTCCAAGTAATCAAATTTTAAAATCTTTACTCGTTCTAGGTACATATGGGAATTTGCAGCGAATTTTGTAATGTAACGCCAGAAAGCCAATACGCTTGTATTTTAGGACCATATTGTTCAAAAGTTAGCCCTTTTTGTAACTTAATGTAGAGCTAGTTGCGCTTTTCGCAAAATATAAAAAAGTTATTTATACAAATACATTTTTTGATAAGCGATTTAAATTACTTCTGGCGTTACGTTACAAAAAGGAGACTTTTCGCTGGAACTTTCCATATGAATATATGTGTAAAGTAATTTGTTATTTTCCCAATATTTTGGATCTGCCAGACCTAGTTCCTTGTTAACTGAACATCCCATGAAAATGCTTATACAATTTTTACCTTTTTAAAAAAATGCAAACTTATAAATATTATCTAGAACAATATTGATTATTATAATCTCTTACCAAAACAAAATAATTTAACACCTGAGTTGAAGGCCCATCAGCTCATGCTCCAGTTTCTATATTATATAATCGAATTTATTGTATTATATAATTTTTTAATAAATAAATAAATAATTTCCAAGTCAAGATTTATCAAAACTAAAGAAAAGAATCGCTTAAATCCTTAACATATTTTTAAAAGATTATTTTCAAGGTCTCCTTCTATTGAAATAACTATTAAAATAATGAAACGGTTTATTTTTAATTTACTACATATTTATGTATTAATTAAAAAATATGTATTACATATTTATGAATTATTTTTTGTTTCCTCGTGTTGGTTCAATAATTGTTATGTCATTGCTTTTTTTTAAAATAAACTCCAAATAATAAATAATTTATGCATTTTATTTTATTAATCGGTTAACAGATGAATTACAAAATTAACCGATTAAACCAAAACCTCGGTTAATTAATCGAGCGATTAACCGATTAAAGCAAAGGCCCGATTAAATGAATATCCTACTATAAAGTGATTTTCAACACTCAAGTCTTACTACAATTGGCTGGTTTTTTTCCAACTCGAATTGTAGTTGTAATAGGGTAAAAAGAAAAAACAAATTGCTTAATAAAGCAACTAGTCATTTCAGTTTTTTTTTTTGCCGGGCACATGTAGATTTATTATCAAAAGTTATTTAAGGGAATACAAAATTTATTATTAATAAGATTTATCTGTAACGTGCTAAATTCCGAATTCTTATTTTTGATAAAAACACTGAAATTTATTGTTGAGGGAAAGTTAGTTTCTATGCGCATTTTGCTGATTGCTTAGGCCAGTTCGTCAGGAAACTTTTTCCAAAGACTTTTTATTTTAATTTTTCTTTTTTCAAAACTTCAATGGTATCTGAGAAACTACTGGGCAAATTTAAAACCAATGTCAAAACGGCTTAAAGATAATATTGTTGACGAATTTTGAATTTTTTTAGGTGAATATGGTGAACCGTTTTCAAGCTATTCGAGTATATGTAGCGGAAGTGTCTTAATTTGGGACATATCGGTTTATCGCGAAAAGTCGGGCTGAAAGAAAAAAGAACTAAGGGCAGGTTCTAATATCTGAAGATTCAATAAATTTACAATAAAAAAAAAACGTTTTATTATTTTGATGAGAGCTTTTAGATTTCAACATTTTTTCCACCTAACAAACTACTCGTATGTACAGAAGAGTGTTAGGGACACTTAAAAGTAAAAAATAAATAATAATCCCCACTGTAAAAATGGCAATATCTAAGTAATGCACTTACAAGACCGAAACAAGTTTGATAAAAAAAAAACTAAATTAAAATAAACTATAATCCGGGTTAACTCTACTTCGGTTTTACAGACTATTTTATGTAAATGTAAATTAAAAGTAAATGTAAATTTTTAACTTACAAAGTGTGTTTTTTATTTTCATTTGTTCTTTTATTATTTTTTCTAAAGTAAAATTTTAGATTGTTTGTAAATGTGTTAACATTATCATCTCTACGTCTTGTTTTTTTTTTTTTTTATTTTAATCTAATTTAAGATTTTGGCTGTGATGGCTCATAAAATCGACAATACGAATATACGTTTGTATGCCCTCATACCTGTATGAAAGTGTATTTAAGTGAAATTTTTTTTTCTCTCAAATATTTGTGTTCCTTCTAGCTTGATTAGTTCATGTCCGCGTTTATATGAAATATATTTTTTCAATTTAATATATAAAATTTTTTGATTTGTTTTTATTAGAAATAATACACATGAAATGCAATATGTGTATACACACATATAATCACAGGCTAAACGAAATACAGTAGTGGTGATGTGTGTGTATTCCCTGTAGGAAATGTCGCAAGTGAATCAGTACTGATTCACTATTGACACATTCGCCAGTGCTAGTGACTTATTGTACTCCAGGCAATGTTATTTAATATAGATATTTAACATGTGCGTGTCATTGGAAATCTACTATTGTTATTGATACTATTGCCTAGGTAGTTCTTTTGGGACAATATGTAGACATTGGAAGCAGAAAATCACTAGTACATTTTAGTAAATTTAGTTTGCCCTTTTGGTCCTTTTTTAAAGTAGATGTCGATTAAAGCAGAGTTTTCAATTGCAGATATTGTGTCAGCTCATAAAGAAGAGAAGCCAAGTGGAAAATCGAACAGTGAGAAATTTTTAATTAAGTAGATGTCGAATTGAACATTGCATATTTTTAACATTTAGTTATTTTATTAAAAAAAAAAAAAAAAATACGAATTCATAACAAAATTTTTTTTTATATAAAAGGCAAATATAAATATGTAGACACTTCGTCGTCACTGTCGCCAAAAAGTCACCAAAATAGTCGACCATACTGGTGACTTTAAGACACTTGCACCCAGGTTTCCTTCAAGGTTCAAATCACACACACACACACACACAATTTCTCTGAAACTCTATAACAGACTTAAAACATAAGTGCAGCAAATGCTGCAACCATTTTATTTCATTTATAGTTTGTTTGGTACTGGTGGTGCATTTTTTTTATTATATTCATTTTGTGAAATTCTAATGCCAAACCTAACACCAATAACAAAATAAATATAAAAAAAAAACTATTAGACGAACAGTGGGACATTATGGCAGGCAGGCAGGCAAACAAAAATAAAACAGTCAACTACAACAAACACTTTTTATAAATCAAATAAAAATAAAACTGCACTTACATTCATACACATGAAAAACACACAGTCAAATAGATATAAAAAAAATTTTAAAACATAAAAAACTTAGACACACGTATACACTCACACACATCTTAACGCTCTTCTATCATCAACAAACATTTAGAAACTTATGTAAAAAAAATATTCAAACCCTACCACCACCCGTTATCATCATCAACAGTTTTTATTATATGCCATGAAGATGATGATGTTGGTGGTGTAATTGCGATTATAAAACGGATGCACATAAAATGTGTTGAGCTATTGTGCATGTGTGTGAGTACGCGTGCGTTTATGTGTATTTGTTGGTTCTTTATTAAAATGCATTGCAACTCATCTATTAAACTCGACAAAAACACGAGCAAAAATAAAATTCAACAATAAATGAAATTTATATAAACAAAAACATATAGAAAAAAAAATGTGATACACAATCATATGTACAAAAAGCAAAACACATTGGGTCGTTTTGAGAAAAATGTTCACAACTTTTTTATAGTGAGCTCGTTCAGTATCGACTGAAAAAATAAGAAATACAATTTGCTTTCGAATCATAAAAGTATTCGATCACGATTGCCAGAATTAGCCCCCTTTAAATCATTACAGTTATGCGACTTCACGCAATCAACCAATGCTGTGAAACGCAAAATGAACGAAAGGCAGACAAATAAGAACGAAATAGTTGTGCTTAAAAAAATGACAGCGTCGTTGCTGACTGCTTTGTTTATTTTTTGTTTAGGATTTTGTCTTGTTAACTGCTTTTTTGTAACACAGAGTTGTGCTTGCCGATTTTTATTTTCAAAATAGCGTTTAATTTGTGGAATAGTTAATGTGGCAATATTGTCATTTAACAATGAACAAACCCTCTTAGCCAGTATTATATATTTCAAATTATTTTGTTTCAGCATTACAGAAACGTATTTAGCAATCGATATTGGCCCATCGATTTCTCGATATCTTTTGGCATGAGGAAATAAAATTCCTCTATGACAAAATATCAAAAAAATAATTTTCGAGGCGTCCAAATTTCAATTTTTTTTCTTTTTTTCAACTTTTATTTTTAAGGTTTTTTAGGTAAAAAAAAAAAAAATCGGCCGACTTATTTATTTTTTTAAATATTATTTTTACAAAATGAAATTGTACACTTAAAACGATGGCGATAGCAGTTTTTCAAAATAAAAAAAAATAATGTTTTTCTTGAGGTTTTGGACGAGTTTTTGTCGAAAATTTATTTTTTTACGCGTTAGTTTCTAAGGTTTTAGTAGGTATGTTTATATCCTGTCCAAGGTGAAATTGTTTCTTAAAACGATGGCGCTATCATCGGTGGCGCAATATCGACAAATGTTCTAACAAATCGGCCCACCGTAATCAACATGCTTTTTGTATTAAGTATATGTCCATTCGTCGACCACAATTAAAAACCTTCCATGACATTGTTTGATTTCTTCAACTTTGTTTCTTAGTTCTTGGTGTTTAAATAAATAAAACTGATTAATTTTTTTCCATATCGTTGATTCCGCCGGAATGTTGTAGTATTAAGCATAAATATATGCTAGAACTAATGGGTGATTCAAGTAGAGATACTTTTTTCAATAGCCTTTTTTTGACAGATCGCGTGTGAGTCATATCATGCTGTCATGTTATTTTTGTTTCGTATTGTTTGGCATTTCATAATGGAAAGACTTACGCCTGAACAACGTTTACAAATCGTTCAATTTTATTACAAAAATTCACGTTCTGTGGGGAATGAGTTTCGTGCACTTCGCTCAACTTATGGTCAACATAATCGGCCTACTGAGCGTACTATTCGCAACACCATCACCCATTTTGAGACCCAGCATTCATTATTGGATAATCGACCGAATAGACCACGTCCACTACGCTGTGAAGAAAATATAGCGGCCGTAGCTAAGAGTGTACACGAAGACCGTGGAGAGTCGATTCGGCGCCGTTCGCAGCAACTCGGACCGTTATCGTGCCAAGATAACCGACTATTTTATGCCTGAAATTAAAGCTCGTGATCTCGGCGACATTTGGTTTCAGCAAGACGGCGCCACTTCCCACACATCGCATCAATCAATGGATTTATTGAGAGAACACTTCGGTGAGCACATAATTTTACGTTTTGGGCCGGTCGATTGGCCACCAAGATCGTGTGATGTCACACCGTTAGACTTTTTCCTGTGGGGTTATGTAAAGTCCAAAGTGTATGCGGACAAACCCGCTTTGACTCAGGCCTTGGAGGAAAACATCACGCGTGTCATTCGCCATTTACCAGTCGAAATGCTCGAAAATTGGACTCAACGGATGGACCATCTGTGACGTAGAAACGGCCAACATTTGATAGACATTATCTTCAAAAAATAAAGGCCAAAGAATGTTCTTTCAAATGAATATAAACATTCCCCATGAAATTTAAATTTTCTGTTGTTTTCTTTAAAAAAGTTTTTAGTAAACGGGCATTCCGTCCTCGGCAACACAACGGGCCAATATTTTACCCAATGATTAATTGTTGCCTGCGTATTTTGGTAAAATATTATTTGTTGTCCCTTTAGAACTACTTCAAACAGAGTTAAATTTTATTTGGGGTCCATTAATTTCTATTAATAAGTCGTGACGTGAAAGAACTTTTGCAACTTATCATTTTAGGGCACTTCAGGCACGTTCCTTTCTTTGTCTTTTTAATCCCGTTCGAATTATCTGCGGATTTAAATATTTAGAATACTCTCTCACAAATTACTTTTCACTTGTGTAATATTTTGAATCGTTTTTGGGTTTTTTACAAGAACTCACGCATTTATAAGCGATTTGTATTTACCTTGTTCATAATGTTTTTGACTTTTGTTACATTTTGCTTTTACATTCTTCATAAAAAGTTTAAGTTTTCCAATATTCAATTAGAAAAATATTTAAATTACGGGTACATTTGCAACAAGAGTAAGGATAACGTATATTAATTACACATTATTAAAATAACCGGTTTATTATACCAAAATAACCGGATTATTCGATTTTATAAAAATGGACATTTTAAAATAACTGGCTTGGGCAAAACTAAAATAACCGGTTAAAACCGGTCGAATAATAACCGTTCGATCTCCTTAGTATTGTACTAATTCGCTATTTTCTATTGTCAATTCGGCCAAAATCTTTAGAAGAAGGCGTTTTAAATCTGGTCAGCGCTTTGAAGGCTCGCAATTTGATATAGAAATTTCGCTTAGTCTTTTTTGACTCTCAAACTTTTCAATAGAATTTTTTTTTGAAGTGTTTTTTTGAAAAGTTTCTCAGCGTTTCTCTGACCCCCCCATTTGTATGGCATATTCGAACAGGGTTCCGCTGACTTGAAGTTTTCTGTAGAAAAGGCAATCAGTGCTTCACTGGTTTCCAATTTTCTTTAGAAAATTTGATCAGTGTTTCACTGAGTTGCAATTTTCTTTAAAAAAGTTGATTAGTGTTTCACTGAACCCAATTTTTAATAGAAAATTATTTTAGGGTTCCAATGATTTGCAATTTGACTATATTAATAGCTGAAGTTCGGTCGTTGTCTTATTTTCTAAGAAAGATTTTTTTTTTGTTAGAAGTTTCCTTTAAATAAAAAGCCCTATAGGGTATATAAACAAATCATAGTATCCATTTTTTGTTTTCATCGGTATTTTGTTCTTTACTACGAGTACGTTAACGTATTAGTAATGTAACTATGTAATTAGTAATAATCAGATTGTATTTTGATATTATCCTTTTCCTCGTCCCAGTGTGCAATATT
Source organism: Pollenia amentaria (assembly GCA_943735925.1). Classification (NCBI taxonomy): domain Eukaryota; kingdom Metazoa; phylum Arthropoda; class Insecta; order Diptera; family Polleniidae; genus Pollenia; species Pollenia amentaria. The sequence goes on along the minus strand of OX031008.1, from coordinate 130,324,143 downwards.
GGCAATCCGGAACTTTTTTGTTAGTAAGAGTACGTTAGTAAATATCAGGTTGTTTTTCCAAAGTTCTTTTAATTCCTTTCATTTGAATCCTTTTAAAATAATTTGAATCCAAGAGTTAATAGTTTTAATTTTCTTCTCTTTTCACCAAAATTTTAAATATATTTTTTATAAGTTGTTGGCTTTTGATGCTTAAATTTTGAAAAATGTGATTGTTTGTGTTTTTAATTCTTTAATTTTTTTTCTTTTTCGTATTACCGTGTAAACTGTATCTGTTGTTTAGTCAAACAAATGGGAATGCTGCCTGCAATTCTTCAGTAAATGTTTTAAAAGTTTTTTTTTACAACAACAAATCGCCATTAATCTGGCGAATATCTAGAACGTCTCTCTTCTATCCTCCCTAGCAAAAAATACCCAATTTGCATTTTTTAATGCACAAAATTGACACTTGCATTGATGATGTTGTTGATGGTGGGTTTTTATGATTGTATGAATATTCATTCTAACAGTACTCAAGTTTTCTAGTTCTCTTAGTTGTTGTTGTCACAAGTTAAGTGTACGTAGAGATGGTTATTTCGAAATTGTTGTTATTGTTGTTTTAGACTTCGAGGCGACTTTGTTGACATTTTGATGCATTTCGCATTTTATTTTAAAGTGTATGATTAATGAATTTGTTTATTTGTTTAGAATGCAGAAAACGTGGCTGCTCTTTTTTATTTTCTTTTGGCGTCTCTGGTTCACTGTTAACATGAGAATATTTGCCCATGATTTATCGATTTTAGTTAAAGTTTTCTTTAATATTTATTAAAAAAATAAACCACCAATTCAATTTAACAATAGAAACTTTAATATAAGAACTAGAGGCCGAATTTGTAAACAATGATATGCATGTTTTTTTAGCTATTTATTTAGCTATTTATATATTTTCTTCCCCTAAGGGTGATGTCGCTGCTGCATTGCTCTCTTTTTGATCCACGCGAATTTAAATAAAGACTTTTTTGTCATAACAATCCGAGCACTTTTTGACATTAAAGTGATCAATGCTTCTAATTCGTTCATTCGTAGCAGTGTTGCCATGAAGTAACTCATTGTTAGTTTGGGAAATGAAGACCTAATAAGCTTAATAGGCAATACTGACAACAATTTATAAAGCGGAAGTAAAAATATTAGTATTGTGGTTATTTTATTGAACTGTTAATGGTATTTTAATTAGGCTTAAGTTCATTGAATTTAATTTTCATTAAATTATTTTTATGAAGACAGGAACTTTACAATATGAAATTAATTAAAATTTTATTGATAATTTTTCATTCTTGACTGCGCTGAGATTTGAACCCAGGCTTTCACGGACAGGTTGCCCATGACAAAAAGTACGAAAAAACAGAAGTTAGGTAGAACATGTAAATCAATTAAAATAGATAATCATTCATTCAAAAGCAAATTTCGATCTACCAAAGTGAAATACCATTTGGTTTAAGGGTTGATATTTGACTATTGACATCGTCCGGCTTCAATAGCCGAGTGAGTAAAACGGCAAACCCCACTGAATAGAAAATAATTTAATGAAAATTAAATTCAATGAGCGGAAGTAATAATTTTTAAAAAGCAAAATGTCTGATTGAACCAAGGAAGAAATTATTGAAAAAATCAGGGCCCTAACTGAACTTGCGGTCTAAACTTTAGATTTAGCTGATACTAAAAATATTCTTACTGGCAACACTGCTCATTCATAACATAACAAAAATACAAGAGGAAGAAATATGTTATAGAGAAGAGTACAAATTGTCGCTTCAATTATCATAACGTACGATTTTAACTACCCCTCAAGCTTCTCAACACTTACCGTCAACAAACACTAGTCTCAGGCGACGTGTCGCAGCGACATCATCCTTAATGGTTAAGGTGACTTTTTAAATTTTCGAGATCAAAAAGTAACTAATTCGACGTTGAATTCCAGTCATTAATTCGGAGTTTTCTAGCTCCATAAAGAAAGTCTATGATTGGCAAGCATTTCGAACTTAGATCACCATTTTATGACGAGGAGATGATGAAGCATTAAAAAATGTTTAGCATAAAGAAATTTAATGGTCAGTATTTCCAAAGATTGCATAAATCTTTCCAAGTCGAGGTTCCTCAGATAAATATTATTCTCCCTATTTCAACGAAATGCTGGAAGATATTTACTGCAATATCTTTTATAGTCAATGCTCACGATTTTTCTCTCTCCTTAAATCTTTATCTCAAAATAATAGCCCACGCCTTCATAAACAATTATTGAATTTAACAACCGTTTATTAAGCTAAATTTTCATATAAAATTTGTTTTGTAAACCTTTATTAAATTAAAAATGTTTTTAGAAATACGTCAGTAAGACGACAAAATTTAAAAAAAGGTTGCAAGTCGATGGACTTCAATTGCGTCTTATGTCCACTAAATTTTCTTATATCTTAAATCTTTATAATACTTAATAAGAAAATTAATCCTGAACAAAATTGTAAATCTAACACACTTTTCCAAATAAGTTTTGACAATTTCACACTCAGAGAAAATACATAATTAATGAATGGTCACTACGACCATTTTTATTCATATTTGCCTAATATGTTTACCCTAATAAGCGTATTATAATCCTAATTTAACTTGAAAAAATATTTTTTCTCCTTAACATTTCTTAATTCATTATAATAATACTAGTGTTTGCCCCAATGGTCGAAATTCGACCATAATTATTTGTTATAATTATTTAATATGAAGAAAATATACATACATATTGATATATCTGAATTAACATGTTTCGGGCATTTGCTTTTTATTTCCTAAGTGGATCAATTTGGCGAGGGACCAGCCTCCGGTCCATATGTTCTTTTTAACTCAAGTCCGTAAAGGCTTAATTTTGTTTTGAAGGTTAAATAATATAAAAAAACAAGAAGTAGCACTTGAAAAACAACAAAGTACAAAAAAGTCTCCTCTTAGAAATAGTTCCTCAACCGTTTTGGACCAAAAAGCTCCTCCTTACAGTCTCTTTTAGTTAGAATCATGCATGTTTAATTTTATGTTTCTGGGTCCAATATTAACAAAATTTTAATAAGTAAGTACCAGTTGCAGAACAAAAAGTACAAAAAAGTTCCCTCTTAAAGATTCTCATCCACTCACGACATTGCATAGTCAATTTTGTGTTTCTAGGTCCAATATTAACGAAAATAAAAGAGTACCAGTTGTAGAACGAAAAAATACAAAATTATTTTCTATACATCTATACAGTATCGAAAATTTCAATATTGTAGTGGGAGCCCATAATTAAATACATATGTATATGTCAATACATAAAGAACAATGTTTTCTAAAAAAGTACAAAAAATATGTACCATTATCACCACTTAAATGTTTGAATTTCGAAAAAGTTCTATATTAATATGTAAATTTTTTGGATAAGTTATGAACTTAGTTTAATCTTTATTTCCATGTTTATTTATTTTAAAAGATAAACTGGGTGACAACGAAATTCCAAAATACAGGATATACCCGTTTACTCCCCCAAAAGGGGCGAATTTCAAACAAGTACCAGACACCTGCCCGCTTATTTTTTTAATGAGCACCAATAGTATTAATTTTGGTGGATCTCTTTTAGTTTAAGAGATATGAGGCTTCCGAATTTACCCGTTTTTACCCTTTTGTCCCTTCATATTTTAATAAAATATACAATATATTGTGCACTCCTGTAAGTAAATACCCTTCAAATGTTGTATTCTTTGTTCAAATCGGCTGACAAAGACAGGAGGAAAGTGTTCATAACTGTTTTGCCTTTGCCGATTTATATATAGATTATATGGTGTTTAACACCTAAAAAGTTACCATGATCAAGCTAAAACTTTTTAAATTATGTGAAATATTTTCTACTATAATGTATATC